>JAUPFN010000018.1:17427500-18791262 GCA_036924255.1 Apodemia mormo
TTCGCTTCTGACGTGGACCACCAACGTTTGGCATGAGTCTAGCTAGTGACTGAGTTGTTCTGGATGCTCTATTTGTTATGTAGTCTACATGGGCTTTAAAGTTCATCTTGGCATCTAGTATCATACCAAGGTATTTGATAGTTGGTTGCGTAACCAGCTTGAATGATCCAATCGTCAAGGTCATAACTTCGACTGTTTTGCGACTAGTGATAAGCATTGCCTCCGTCTTCTGTTCCGCCAACGTAAGTCCAGCCGTCGTCATCCAATTTTGGATTATTACAAACGTATCTTGGAAAATCCGATGCACTTCCTCCAGGTGCTTAGCAACGATCGTTACCATAGCGTCATCTGCAAACGCTGTAAGTTCAGCTCCTTCAGGCAAACTCAGCTTAAGCATTTTATCATACATCATGTTCCACATGAGCGGGCCAAGTACGGAGCCTTGCGGCACTCCCCCTGTAATTTCATACTCATGTGGACCATTGTCGGTATTATATTTAAGGTGTCGGTTACTAAAGTAGCTAACCACCATTTTTTTTAGATAAGATGGTACTCCCAGGGTTTCCATGGCCGTGCAGATATTACTCCATCTGGCCGAATTAAAGGCATTTTTTATATCTAGGGCCACAACCAAGCAATATCTTTTAGACCCCCTAGTCCATCTTTTCCCAGCCGTAGCACTCTTAGCAATAGCCACTACCCTATCGATGGCGTGCAAGGTGGATTTTGCTTTCCGAAAGCCATACTGGTTATTCTGCAGTCTACTTCCAATTGCGGTTTCGATCCGGTCGTGAATAATCCTTTCCAAAACTTTTCCAGCACTATCCAGCATACATAACGGGCGGTACGAGAAAGGATCGTTCGATGGTTTCCCTTCCTTGGGAATGAGGACCAGTCTTTGGATCTTCCAGCGACTTGGGAAGCATCCCTCAGTTAGGCATTTATTATAAAGAGAAAGAAACATATGTGGGAATGTTCTTATGGCTAGCTTTAAAGCTGTATTGGGTATACCATCAACACCTGGTGCTTTTTTATTTTTCACTCTGTTGCAGGCGCTGAAAAGTTCCTCGGATGTAATGGGGGGAACATCTTCCACATTCCTATCCTCCACCTTATATTCTAGCCTTACTTGTGACGGGAACAAGGTGTTTACGATCCTTTGTAGTAACTTCGGGCAAGTGGGCTGTTGATGCGGCCTAAAACGAGACATTACAGCTCTGTAAGGCCTACCCCAGAGGTCATTGTCTACCTCATCAATTAGATCTTTCCATTTTTGCCGTTTACTTTGTTTGATAGCCTTACATAGCTTCGCGCGAGCTTCTTTATATGCAGCTTGGAGTTCAGGGAAGGCAGGTTTCTTGCGCGCTCTTTGTGCCACTCGCCTTGCCTGGATGCATTCCCTTCGTATTTCAGCAATCTCTTGGGTCCACCAGAAAGCCGGTTTACGGTGCTTCTTTCCGCTTTTCTTTCTGGGCATGGCTGCATCGCAAGCTTTGGTGATTTTGTTCATGACTAGGTCCGCTAGCTCCTCTGCGTTTATGCTTTCTTCAACATTCTCTCCTGCTAGTGTTTCTATAAAGGAGTCTGCATCAAAAGAATTGATCTTCCCTTTCCCTTTTGTCACATTCTGTTTCCCTTGGCAGCTTTCTTTTTTTGCCATAACTTCCCATGTTATTATGCAGTGGTCACTTTGCGTATAAATGTCTGTCACTTCCCACTGCCGAACACGGTTAATAAGGCTGCTGCTGGCAAAAGTGAGGTCTATAATGGAGTTTGCTTCTCCTTTTACGAAGGTCGGTTTGTCTCCTTGGTTCAGAAGGACGAGGTCTATTGTGGAGAATGTTTCAAGAAGGATTTGTCCACGACGATCTGTCGTTTTGCTGCCCCATTCCTGACCCCAGGCATTGAAGTCTCCTGCAATTACCGCGGGCCCTCGGGTTCTAACATCATCCCTAAGCCGGCCTAGCATATTTCGAAACATATCCTGTGTCCAGCTTGGCGGTGCGTAGCAGCTGTACACGTAGATTCCTTTTACTTTGACCCATACGAATCCATCTTGGCTAAAGCTCTGTGTTTCTTCCAAGTGGTGATTACCGCAAGACCAGATTGCAGCTTTTCCGTGAAGATCCGTTTGCCATGATGGGTGGTTTAGGTTTCTATAAGGTTCTGCAATTATAGCTATATCTGCTTTTTGTTCGCATATCGTCTGCGTCAGTATATCCTGCGCGGCCTCACAGTGATTAAGATTTATTTGTAGGACCTTAATCATACTTGCTTTTTTTTGGTTACCTCTTGGTAGGCTTTCTGATATGTAGCACACGTTTTGCTACCCATTATGTGGTTTTTGTTCGCAGTACAAAGCATGCATTGTGGTTCTTCAGCACAGTTTGCCGCCTTATGCCCTCCATTTCCGCATTTGATGCAGCAGTTTGATCTATCCTCGTTTTTACAAGTTCGGGCTAAATGACCATATTGCCAACACTTGTAACACTGCAGAGGTTTAATGATCTCTCTGATTCGGCACACGACCCATCCCACACGAATTTTGCCTGTGAGAAGTAATTTTTTTGCCATGACTGTCGGTAACATTATTACTGCAGTTTGGGTACCGCTATAAGATCTCCTTAAAGATTTAATATACTTTGTGTCTACCAAATTATCACCCAGCACTTTTTGTAAAGCTTCCAGGACTTCCTCTTTTATAGTACATTCATCCAGGTCTCTAATTTCAAGTACAGTCTGTTGGACCCTACTTGTAACTGAAGCTTCTTCTCCAAGCGCATTCTTGACGGCTTCGCATATTTGATCTGCGTTAACTTGCTTGTTTCTATTAAGAACAAGGAGAATGTCACCGCCTGCGGTTCTTCTAATTTTTGACACTTGTTCGCCAACTCCCTTGAGGTTTTCATCTTTTTTAACTCTACTGAGAATTTCAGCATAGCTGAGGTCACCTTTTTTTTTAATTATAAGGGCATTGGGCAATGTCGCTGGGCCCCGTCTTTTCCGAGGATTTTTTGCGACTGCACGCCATTCTCCGTCACTTTTTTCTTTATTGCCTTTCCCTTCTGCCTTTTGGAGTGACTTCTCCTCTAATTTTTTGTTTTGCGAGAAGTCGGCTCCTTCTATGTTTGAAACCTTCTTCCTTTCTGCTGTTCCTGCAGCGACGGCTATTGGTGTAGTCTGTGTACTAGCAACCTTCATTTCCTTGATGGTTTTGCTCCTTTTTATATTCAGCTCCTCCAGCTTGGTTAAATTGTTATATGTACTACATATCTGTATCATGTATGTGTATGTGTATGTGTATGTGTATGAGCATGAGCATGAGCATGTACATGTGCATGTGCATGTGCATGTGCATGTGTATGTGTGTATGTAAACATCTCATAACTTTGAACGGCTTGACCGATCGAAACGCGGTTAATAGGATTCGATTGGATTCCACTCAACTTAGACTTCCTGAATATTTTAACCAATTCAGTCAAGGAGATTTTGAGAAATTTTGATAAAACCTCACATAAGTTTTTGACGAAACAGTATTTTTTTAATACAATTTCCAGATTAATGTACCGATAGAGTACAAAATTTAATCAGCTTTACATCTCAAAAAACTAAGACCAATGCATAAATTGCATCAAAAAAAATTATAGTTAGAGTTTATAGTTGACGAAAAATATTGCAAAAGTATTTTTCGGCATAATTTCGAAATTTTTTAACTAATCATTTTTAATCTTCTGCAATATTTTAGTACTTACTAAAAAACTACATTAAATGCCGTTTCAAAAATCAAAATTGAATCAAATTTTCAAAAGTTACAGCTTTTCAAACAATAAAATTAAGTTGTTTGCAGTAAATATACTCCATATTGTTTAAAAACCTTTCAGGTTTATATTATCAGGTTTGATATAAAAATCGAATTAGACTTTCGATTTTTATATCGATCGGTCGGTATACAGTAAACTTATTACATATTGTTTAAATAACTTTTAGGTTTATATACCGATTGATATAAAAATCGAATTAGAGTTTCCCTCTAAAAAAACTGCGCCAAATACTGGAAATTGGATCAAAATCGTTTGATTTATTTGGGATTTGTCTATGACGAAAATTTAAAAAAGTTTTTTTTTTACATTTCTTTGAGATTTTTTAACCTATCGATTTTTTAGCTATTAAAACAATTTTGAGTTAAAAAATTGCGTTGAATGCCATTCAAAAGATCACCATCGATCATCAATTTAAAAAAAATATGATGTATATTTTTCAACCACTAATTTCCCAACAATCATTTTTACAAACTAGATTTTTTGAACTCTTCGAACTCAACAATCTATACTTAAGTATAGTTTTTGCTTCTTTTAGCTTAAAATACTTCAATGAAGCGGGAAGTTTCAGGGATGGCCTGCAGGGTCAACCGTATTACAGATTTTTATATTCACTAAATAAAATTATTATAAATACCTTTTGATTACTTTTTCTCTCATGTCGATATCTTATTAGAATATTTGATAATTTTAGGATTTATATAATTTTGAAAATAAAAAAAGAACCTTTTTACGTTGAATGCTGATTTTGCCACATAAAAACAAATATCGCAAATTTTCACAATACCCTACCATTAAGTGAAATTTTATAGACCAAATACATTAATATACATGCTATCGATCGTCGAGGCGCACAGATTCTAGGCATAGCCATATGGTGGACATTCCACATGCCCGGACAAAGCGGTTAGACTTAACATTCTTCATTCAAACCGCAAAGGACTGGAACATGCTTCCTAAATCTGTGTTCCCCGTCGAGTACAATCTGGGGATCTTCAAGAGAAGAGTGAACAGGTACCTTCTAGGGAAGCGCGTTCTATCTTAGGCCGGATCTTAGCTTACCATCAGGCGAGATCGTGGTCAAGCGCTTCCTTATAGATAATTTTAAAAAACATGTCGATAACACGCATATTTCACGAAATATTGGCAAAAAATTGCCTCTGCCGTGTTTTAATTGTTTTAAACATAATGTTTCTAACCTCCTACACGGTCAAGATATTATGCTTTATGATAATAACATTGCAATTATAACCTTTACTAAAGGCAAATACTATTTATTTCTCCCTGACTAATAGATCTGTCATCAAATTTAGCCTACTGCAAAGGAGTCAGATATTTTTACTTATTAGACATACACCACAGATTTCAAACTAGCTTGAATAATCATCGTTGCCCATTAAGAACCTAGGTACAAGCCGATAATTTCACCTTCAATCTTTTTTATCCGGTGAAACGATAGCCCCCGCCATGCTTAAAAATGACAATACAGTTAAAGACTTTTGCTTCACGGTGCGTGATCTTTCTCCCAATAAAAAATAGGTTTTGCAAAAATGATCTTTAGTCAAATTTAGTCATATGGAAAGAGTATATAATGTCAGGCAAATAAAACTCCAAACATGACTGTAGAAAAAAAAGGCGAGGTGACTTCAGTTAAACACTGCTTCAAGCCCTATAAGGCACAAGGGTCGTTATCAAAGTGAACGTGTTTTCAAATCCACACTAAAAGAATCCTTTCTTAATATTTCTCCTTTGATAAAAGTGCTTCGCCGTCCAAAGTATTGCTGAATACGAGAAATACTGTGGTCAATTACTAATAATTACTCTGCAAGGATGGCCAAACGCGAACGAAGTCGCGGGTACAGCTAGTATTAAATATGGGCACCCCTTGCATAGATATCAAAATGCATTGTTTACAAAAAGCTATTTATTATAATTAAAAATTTATTCAATTAAAACCAGACTGTTATACTTACTATATTTTTGTTAACTCAACATAATAATATAATCTTTTCATTTTACCTGCCAATTTGTCTTTGTAAATAATATAGTTTGTCAAAGTTTTTTTTTATTTCATATGATAGCAAACAAGCAGATGGGTCTCCTGATGGAAAGAGTCAACCATCACCTATAGACAATGGCGTGCACAAGATTATTACACTGGGTATGCACTATGTGGAGGGGTATTTGGTCATAAAAACTTTCTTTTATAGATTTTTAGCATAGCCACAGCCACGCTACGGATCTCTAAGTCAGAAACCATGACAACAGAACAAGTCTTATGTACTAGTATCATCAGGACCCTGATGATGCAGTAAAATGCGAAACCGGTTGACTATTTAAATAAAAAAGTATATATTATATATAATTAGTGAATTGTGAAACAGTACAAGTGTAAAATTTAAAACAATAAGTACAATTTTTCAAATGTTAAAATGGAAAATCTTCTAAAAAAACTAATAATAAATATATGTAGCAAACAAAATAATAAACAATGCTTATCATATGAAAAAAGCAAATGGCTTCGTAAAACACAAATACATTTCTCCTATTTAAACAAATAAAACCTTACTAAACAAAAATACATAATGTGCAACCGTGATTTATTCGATTCCATCTATTAATTTTAGTCAGATAATGCGCATTAGCAACATTTTACGATACGCAACAATTACTCTCGATCGTTGCCGAACTGTACAGACTGCGGCAGTAGATCACGTCATCGCTGCTTACGAAATTCATAGATGTATGCGCTTGCGAACTGAATACACACACAATTTTTAATTAATATATTTTGTTTATTCATTTATTTACTATTAATTAACATCATGAATGGCAAGTAAAGCACTGCTTAATTGCAGTTCGGGACTGCACGCCACTGCCTATAGACATCAAATAAATTAATGATGAGTTGCCATCTTGTGGTGAGGTCTAATGCCACGTGCATAAGTTTACAATGAGACAATGCAGGCCACTACCACTTTGTAGCCACAATGGTAATCTGGTAGCTAAACGGTTGCCTTTTACTACCAGTCTGGCAGAATAGCAGTTGGTCTATTCTTCAAAGGAGCATGGACCTAGACGAGGGAAGACCTACATATTCTTTTAAAATATTAGATATCCGAATCCAGTACTTGAACTGCTTCTGTATATACAATCTTTTACCAATATCTGTTAACCAATATATTTCATCACATAAATTTCTGAATTATTTTATCTGTCTCTTGCACAAAACGACTTACTGTTACAATTATTTATATTTCATAAGAAAGAAGTACTGTTATCAAATTTTTAAAATAAATTGAAATTAAAAGTCATTATGTTAGCATAACTTTGTTTCTACAATATACATGTGTCATCATATAGTTTGGAGATAATTATTACCTAGTATTAAAAGGATGGCATTGTAGTCATTTTCTGTTTTTTTTATTATATATGCATTTATCTATGCTTATCTGTTTGTTTAATTATAGAAATTCGTTGCTTTTACAGTTTAGATATATTTGTTTACTTCTGTATTAATACTAGAAGACTATTTACTCTTGAACTAGGATAAGTAAATATAAATAAAATATATTATTATCTCTTATAAATATGTGTAGATACTCTTAATTTTCCAACCACACCTTAAAATAATTAAAAAAGTAATACGAAGATCAAACGTTCATAACAATTGAATATAAAAAAACAGATAAATGAGAACAAATACAATAAGATGGATTAAAGTAGATAATTATAGGACCCTAAATACTGTATAATACTACACAGTATTATACAATATAATAACAATAATATTTCTTGGATATTTCAGTTGGATTTGAAAATTATTCTCTCACTTATAGTAAAATTTATCAAACGAGATGGATTTTACTCCCAAAGGAAATAATATTAAATATTTATAAATCGATAAAACCAGCCCAAGTGCGAGTTGGACTTGCACACCGAGGGTTCCATACAAACCTGTATACATGATAACAACAATATATCAACCGCAAAATAACCAAAATATTTTTATTATATAATGTAACTAAAAATTTACGCTTTTCGCAATTTTTCCTTTATTTGTTTTATAATAAGTTGTTTTGTGCCAAATTTCAAGATTCTAAGTTCATCTGAAGTAACCTGTAGGTTTTGATTCCCTTGCGAGTTTCGAAAATTTGCAGCAATTTGCAACATAAATGGCTGTATATTTGATTGCGTTGGCTTAGAAGTTTGATTTTTTCACAGCTCCAAAGGACAGTAGACATTAAATATTCAGGGTATTTGATATAAATTTTAGCTTAATACCTCCACACGTTCCTGAGAAATGGGTCTTGACAGACGGACAGACAAAAAAGTAATCCTATTAGGGTTCCGTTTTTTCTTTTCGAGTTATGAAAAAAAAAAGAAATAAAATAAATAAAAATAAATAATAAAAAAATATCCAGAAAATGACTGTACAATGTCATCCTCTTAATACTAGTTAATAATTATCTCCAAACTATATCATGACACATGTATATTGTAGAAAGTTATGCTAACACAATGACTTTTAATTTCAATTTATTTACTTTGCCAGGTATGATGTAATATATAAATCTTAATATTTACGTATGTTTGTCCACAAATTTCTCAGGAATTAAACCCATATCCAGATAATTCTTTTTGATTTAAGTTAGGTACCTATATTCAAACCTAGGGAACAGTCCAAGTTATCTACATACATATAATAAAATCGTAGGAAAGTCAATGTATGTCCGGGGTAAACTTAAAAAGTACTGCATGGATTTACTTCAAATTTTGCATGAATATTACTAACAGGTCGGGTTAACATATAGGCTACATACTATCACGCTATTACTTACAGAGGAGGAGCTGTGCGTAGTAAATGAAGTTGCGGGCAACAGCTAGTATCAGAATAGATTCAGTAATTTTTGAGTTATAGGTATAGTTGACAGATATTTGAAATCCATTTAATTTCTTTTAGGTACCTTTTTATATAATGTTTTCAAGTTTAGTGTAATACTTACTTTGTTAGCATAAGAAACAAAGTTGCAAACTTATGAAATTTGCATGGTTCTAAGTCCGGTATAAGGACTAGCTCATAAGCTAATTTTGTGAAGGCAATATGATCTTCTTTTCCAAACTTTAAGCCATATATTCTGATGTATCTGAAAAGGTAAATAAGATGTATTAGACACATTAACCATTATCATAACTGTTCTGTATAATTCCAATTCTATATTATAATTCTATAGTTTGTTTTAAAAGTTCATCCAACTTCCGAAAAGGATAAGAAGAAAGATTCAGTTGTATTTATTTCAATTTTTTTTTGGGATTTTGAAAATTGTTTTTTTTTTGGGAGGATATAAGTTCTCGTATGGTCTTATTTTAATTTAGTGTAGATCTGATGCATGGTTCCAGAGATACCAGAGAAATGGGAAGTTGGTTGTTACAGTTTATTGTCTTGCCCGGGTCTGGTACCACCACCTTACCTATTCCTGCCGAAATAGCATCAGTGTTTGTCGTTGTCGTGTTCCGGTTTGGAGGGTAAGGTGACCGGTAAACTTATGCATGTGGCATTAGACCTCTCCACAAGATAGCAACACACCATTAACACCTTTGGTGTCTATAGGTGATGGTTGACTCTTTTCATCAGGAGACCCATCTGCTTGTTTGCTATTGTATGCTATAATAATAAAACAAACTATGTACATTCTGTTTATTATGTTTATATGTATATGTCACAGTGAAATTGTCAATAGCCGTTAGATTATAATCTACCTAGGGATTTTATAATTTAGTTAGGTTAGGTTAGCAGTTAAATTATAATATCACTTAGGTAGATTATAATCTAACGGTATTGACAATTTCACTGCAACATATATACACTTGGGGACTTTCTATGCACTTTTGTGGTGAAGTGATAGTTTAAATTCACATCTAGATATGATCTACCACTAAAATACAATTTTATAAACATTTAAAAAAATAGAATATACATTTGTATAAGAATTTTATTACTACTAACGCCATCTATTATGAAACTAACAAGTTAAAATGCTAACAAGTTAAAATGCTACTTTGGCGGGGTAGATTTAATTCATTTTCATTCACTCCATTTTAATACAATATTAATCTATACTACACTTGTACTTTTTAACTTCCCGGTACGTATGTAGATAAGGAAGTTACATATTTTGCTCCGATTTTCAAAAATCCAGTTTTCACCAGATGTGCACGTTTTGAGGTCCTAGGAACCTTTTTCGACTATTTTCGCGATAATGTCAGTGTATCTGTATGTGTGTGTGTGTGTCTGTACGTAAACATTGTATCAAAGAATATATATTTATCCACAGTGAAGTATGTATTACCCCAATAATTTCAAGTAACTGTTCGGGAAGCCAAATTGTATTGAAAAATATTTATTTAGACAAATGTATTAAAAATATAAATTAGAAAAGCGAATCCTTGTAATACAAATATAAAAAAAATAATAGTTGTTTTATTATGCCTGGACGAGATGTATTTATATAAGGAAGGTAATAATGGTCTGTGTGATGGGTACGATGATTTGGTACCTGGTGGATTCTAGGAGTTATTTATGGGTAACTAGCGCCACTCCTAGGGGCGTCACACAGACTCCCTCCATATAGCCAGATAGCAAAGGGAGATTGGGGGCTTTTAATCGCAAGGCGGGTTGTTTGAGCAATCACTTACCAAAAAAAATGGATGGATGGTATGTATTTGGTGTCTAAGTTAAGGTCGCATTTATAATAGGTTACGAACTATAATTATAGTAAGAGAGTTCAAAGTTCATAGTCATACACTGCTTCACCAAAATTATCACATAAAAAAAATGAGTTTATACCGGGAATCAGCAAACCTTTCCGCGCGACGGGGAGGTCCTAGGCCTTCGAAAAATTGGACATGTGTCGGATGGTGTCCGCGGACATCTCTCCGATCGTGCTTGGAAAAATTGGGGGCTCTCGCTCCAGGCGATCTTCAACGACCCCTTTTTCCTTTCCCAAGTATATTTTTCAGATAGATGTTGAATACGTGTATGAAAAAATATCACATTTTTGGTGAATTAGTAAACTCTTGTGATTTCACAAAACTTATACGGCACGCATTTTTCGGTGCCGTCTTTCAACAAAATTTTTTCGACTAAATTAATAATAATAATAATACTAATAACGACTAAATTAATAATAATAATTTAGGCGAACTATGCCCATTATCTATTTTTTAAAGTTTTAAATATTTTAGACACAACTTAGCTGAATCACATTTTTGACAGAAAAGCCAGGAATAGACATTTGACGCTATGACATTGACAAGTGATGTTATATGTAAATTGTATCTATGCCATTTATGGGTGCGTTCAGGACAACTCAAAATTTAACAGTCTCAATTGACTATACAAAATACAAAGGTTATTTTGTCCGAACATTATAACGAATTATTAGGTAACGGGATTCACACGTTACAACATCTCATAACTTTTGAACGGCTGGACCGATCGAAACGCGATTGATGGCATTCGATTGGATTCTACTCGAATTAGACTTCCTAAAATTTGAATCAAATGGGCCCAAGGGATTTTGAGAAAAAAATTTTGGCGAAACAGATTTGTTTTTAATATAACTTCCAGGTTAATGTACCAATTGAGTACAAAAACTAATCATCTCTATTCTTAAAAAAATACGCCTAATGCATAAATTGCATCAAATCGGTTTATCTGTTTGGAAGTAATCGTTGACGAAAATTTTTAGTGTTTTTTGACATAACTTCGAAATATTTCAACCAATCATATTTTAGTATTGTACGATATTTAAGTACTAAAAAAATTACGTCAAATGCCATTTTAAAATAAAAATCGAATCTTATTTTCAAATGTTACTGCATTTCAAATATTAAAATTACATTGTTTTTAGCAAACTTACTTAATATTTTTGAAATAACTTTCAAGCTAATATACCAATTGACTTCAAAATCTTATCAGCCTTTAAAAACTACGTCAAGTACCATTAATTGTATAAAATAGATCAATTTGTTTGGGATCTATCAATGACGAAAATTTTCGAAAAAAATGTTTTTTACTTTGCTTCGAAATTTTTAACCTACAGATTATTTAGCTAAAGTAATAGTTAAATTGAGTTGAATGCCATTTGAATTTGATAACTTGAAATTTGATCAATTTGATAATAGTTTTCAAAATATACAGTTTTTCAAAAATCAATATACTGGCATTTTTATCAAAATAGACTGCATTTATGATTATTTCGTTGCTTCATTCGTAAGTGTTTTCTTGCTGTTTTTTGTGACTTAGCAATTGAGACATTTCAATATTTCTTAGAACTGAAAAATCTAAGCTTACAGTTTTTACTCTTTTGAGCTTAAAATACTTTAATTTAGTGGGAAGTTTCAGGATTGAATTGCAAGGTAAACCGTTTACAGATTTTTTAACAATATGAATTTTGTGAAACAGTACAAGTGTATTAATTGGTTAATGTTGTATTTATGTAGATCAATTTCCAATCTTAGCCCGAGGGGAAAAGGCTAAAAAAAGGTATATTAATGCCCATAGGAGGTACAATGTGTGCATTCTCGATTAGCCTAAGATACGTCTTAGTCCCACAAAGTGATAGGTGACCAGAAAATTTATTTGCTGAGTTTCTACCACCAATTCTTCGTGCCTGTGGTAAGTCCAATATTAATCCTAAAAATATTGAAGGTTAATTAAATAAAACATTTTTTGGTTTCGAAAATCGATGTAAAACCAGGAACTTCCCGATTTTAGAAAAAAACTAATAATCTTAGCAAAATATTAAAAATGTGTTTTTCTTTATAAGATCAACTTTCATCTTCAATACCCATTTTTCCTTGAAAATTCTTTTACAAGAAAACTATCATAAATAAAAATTGATCTCTATCAATATTAGGCTTTAAGAGCGAAGTGGTGGCATGAGATAGATCTTGAGTTGCTACATATTATAGGTAGACCGTACTATATTATAGGTAGACCAGAAAATATGGTGTAAAATTTTAGTATATACTTAACCTATATATTTGTTCAGTGTAGATAACATTGATAATAATAAATCGTGTTTTTAATAAACTAAACTAAAAAAATATAGATTTAGAAACATGTTTTTTTTATTTTGGTTTTATTTTCCTAGACCAAAGCCTGATGATGACTTTGATGGGAATGTTTGATAGGAATGGGAACTGTTTGGGTAAAAATATGCTGTTTTTTTTTTAGGTTAGATTATTATAAACATTAAAACATGTAATTTTCATAAAAATACTTTCATAACAATATTACTAGGTAGTATTTATACAACTTTGCGAGCCCTTACAAAGCTCTGCTTTTTGCTAGTTCAGCATAACTTTGCAGCAAAGCCATTGTGATACTTGTCTGGTACCACTGCTTTACCTTCTTCTGCCTCAATAGTGTCAGGGCTTGTCACTGTCGTATTTCAGTTTACAGGGTGAGGTAGCCAGTAAACTTACACATGTGGTATTAAGTCTCCACAGGTATATCAACGCTCATTAACATCTTTTTTGTCTATAGCCAGGCTAGTTGGCTGACCAGCCACATATATTTACTAAATCATACATATCTAACATATAGGTACTATTATTAATCATGCAATGGGTCATAGCCAGTAACAAGTTAATGGTATTTAAGTTACAGTGAAGAATTCAACATTTTTATATTTATAAAGAAAATGTAGCTTAACAATAGAGGATAAGGATTGTAGAACTTCTGTAGATTGTGGAGATTCAAAAAAGAAACATGAACCAAGTTTTGTCAGCTGACATATTTGACATGTTATTGAATTTTAATAATAATGGAGATGCACCAGTAAAATAAATTCCATAAATGACTTTTTGGTTTGAAGTATCCCTAGGTAAGGGACTGTGCATTAATCATGTGATGATTTTTTTGCATTTTTTAACCATCCCTCTCCTGTGGTAATATGATGATGTTAAAGACTCTCTCCCCCTCCTCTCCTCCACCCACCCCACCTCACCCCATATCACTTGTATTTTTAGTACTTACCTACAAATAATCTTAATTTTTTTAGGAAATACAGTTATAAGTATCATCTTATTTTATTATAGAAAATTAAAGGCTACAATAATAATGTCTAGAGGTAGACAGAAGGGTTAAAGGTTGTTTTTGGCTGACATAAATATTCACAGGACAAATTAAATTTACTGGTCTGATCTCTAATGGGACCATGTCCAATTTTCATGAAATATCACATTTATATTTGTAAAAGAAAAAAAAAAAACAATAATTTTGCAAGTGCAACATAAATCAATGTAGTAAAATTTGGTATATTTGTCTAATTATTAAAAAATGAATTTAATTCATCAATATTAATTATATATTTTTGATTTTCAGAAATAAAATTAAGTTTAGGAATAAGTATATACATATCCTTATAATACATGAAAATATATTATTAAATAATAAACAATTTATTTTTAAATTTTACAAAATATATAATTAAGGCTCACACCAATGACCAAAATATATAAACACTTTAAATGACTTTTGCTATGGATAAATTCATTTAAATAGTTTGGTCCAAGGGAATGCTAGAGTCATACAGCAATTTGCCGATTTTACTAACATAAGCAAAGCATTGAATGATAAGAATATGAAAAAATATAATGACAATATATGTATTTTAACAATGCATGTCAATGCCAGGTGCAACATTAAGGAAGTTCTGGGTGAAAGCCAGATATTTTAGGCATATGAAATGCTGCCAAAGGTTAAGATGAAATAAACATTATAATGCATTGATGGTTATTATCATATGTTAGTGTTATTTTTTATTTATGATTTAATTATCTCTTATTATTATAACTACTTAATTTAATAAATATTAAATAATTACTTCATAAGTCTAGAAGACCAAACACCACAAGCTGGTTTCATCTCCCGCAACATCACCGATTTCGCCAGATTAGTTTTCACTTGGCTAAGAAACTGTTGAGACTCTACATCTAATTCATTAGAATAAGGCAACAGGTGATTTGTTAGTATCTCCTTTTGTGGCTTAAATCCTAACTCTTTTATCCTCTTCTTGGTCGTAACTAAAACCTCAAATTCATCGTCTTGTATCATCTTGCTAGAGTAGTTACTTCTTCAGTATGTGAACACTTTAAATTGAACCGATTTAGATGGACAACTACTAATTATTGAGAAACACAAATATATAGAATAGTTTTTATACACTCGCATGACCACTATTACACAGTCATCATCCAATTAATTCAACATTCAAATTACACAAGTCATCAAAAATATTTATTAAAAAAGAAATCGTCAAAGAGTATACAATACTACCTACGTAATCGTAAGCACAGACCAATTAGAGTACTACGTACAGACCGCCATCTGGGGAATATTTGGTTTAAACCGTATGCAAAGTTCGAAGGAAAATGTTAGTTCTTAATTTGTTTTTCTCGGTTGATATGTTGGTAAGGCAAACGATTAATATTCATACAGCCAGACGCGTAAGGTTTGACCGTATACCTCATTCTTTTACTTATTTCAGTTTTTATTTATTTTTAATTAATGGATAATCACGTAAATAAAACAACAAGTTTAAATACTTAAATTTATTTATTATTTTTTAAACAATGACCTATTTCCAACTTGCGGATGGAACTGAAAAACATAAATAGCATTAAAATGAAAAGGAAATGTGTCGGTTTTGATTGGATCGGATGGGATTAGGCGGGATCTGGTATGATAATTGAGAATTAGGCGGGGCTGTGGTGAAATCGAAAACGATCGGATAGGTGAATAAGTAGGAAAGTGGGTTTTGTCGGGTTAGAGTGAATAATAAAGGGTGAGATTGAGGATTAAGTTGGATTAAAAGAAATTGGTTGATATATGATCTGACATTAGTTGGATGTGGTGGGATCGAATGAGATCGATTACGCAGAATCTTGTGAGATTGGGCGGGTTTAGGTGGGGTCTAGTCGGATTGGTGAGACCTGATGTGAATGGACTGGAATTGATGGGATCTGGCGAAATTTTTAAATTTGCATTAACATTACTCAATTTACATTACTTAATTTTTAAATTTGCATACTCATGATTTCGATTCGTACAATATTAGTCTTTTATAATTTTTTTTATTTATTACATTGCACCAATTCAAAATAAAAGTCAAACATTCCTCCAGTACAATATCTTTGTACAATTCGTAGGTAACAAAAACAAATGAATATTACAAAAATATTTAAATTTGTTTAATTTCACGTCTTGTAATAATAACATGAATGGAATGCTCAAAATATTCATTTGTGATTCTAATAATAAAGCCAAAACATCGAACTGCATATTCGGATGGGTAATACAACTTACTTTGTTGTAATAATTTTAATATTCTTTTTGTTTTATATACGAGTTTGTTTGAACTTGGTAACTAATTTTTTCTGCCATGATCACAATTTACTTCATGTAACATTTTTCGTGTTACCCATCCATATGCCCTGGAATGCACATTAACGCATCTTTTTGCTCTGAATTCAAGAAATTGTCATCGATATACATATATTTGGTATATAATTAACTGACTATTTAGTAGTTGGTGTCATTCTCAATTAAATAATTTTTACAATAATAATAATTCCAAACGAAAATTGATACAGTTTATTGGTTTTAATACATGGATTTAAATGCGTTTATAAAAGTATAAATCTGAATTAAAATATCTCTGGTCTCATTATTTTAAATTTCTTTTGTGATTCCCATACCCTTTGCAAAATATCCACACTGATGTCCCAATTTATTTATGTGTTACACAGCATAGAATATTTTAGTTATTATAGATGGTATAATATTACAAACAAGATACAATTTCCGCCATTTGTTGATGGCATTCAAGTTTACACTATTTGTATACTAATTAAAAATTATTAATTACTGATGAACATAAAACTATACATTAAACATAATAGGTGAAAATTGAATATTAAATAAATACAAGTGAACTAGAATTAATGTTAAAAAAACATATCTTTACATAAGCCGACACATTTTTAAATTTTCATGCTACTAATATATAATTCGATACAAAACAAATTTACTTCCTGCGATTACTTACAATAATGCTAGTTTAAATGTTTTAATGAAATATTTTTATACACCTTGCTTGTCAACTGTGAATTTCTTCGATAGTTTTTTTTTTAAATATTTTAAGTAGCTACGCTTTAACATTTGCTGTACTTTGTTACAAATTTTATTTTTCCCAGTATTTTTATATTCTACTAGCAGCTTCGCTGAGCATAAATACATTGATGATTCAAAGAAATTATGTGACCAATCATTTACGCTCTTAGTACCAAAACTAACTCAAAACTCAGTGTTTATCATGTTCAGTCAAGTATCCTCGAGTTATAACGGGACACACAGAGACAAACAAACGGACAGAAAATACAAAATGTTACAATTAATGTCGGAGAGTCTCAGAGCGAACATTTATCATGAAATTTGATTTATATAGTAATATATACAAACGATATATCTACAAACAGACATTACAAATATATATATAGTGAAAGAGATAGATAATAATGTGATCTTCGATTTTTTTATCCTATTTTGCTAAGTGTAAGTGCAAATACCATTAATTGGATCAAAATCGGTCAATTAGTTTGTGATTTATCAATGACTAAAATTTTTGAAAGAAATGGTTTTTCACATTCTTCGAAATTTTTCAACGTATCGATTATTTAGCTAAAGCCATATTTTAAATCTCAAAAATTGAGTTGAATGTCATTCGAAAGATCAAAATCAATTATCGTTTCCAAAATATACAGCTTTTTAAAAATCAATATACGGCCATTTTTAACACAATATATACATGATAATATAATTATGTATACGGCTTAGACGTTTGAACTGAAAAAATCTATGCCTACAGTTTTTACTTTATGAGCTTAAAATACCTTAATTTAGCGGGAAGTTTCAGGGATGACCCGCGGGGTTAACCGTTTACACATTTTTTTAAACTAGTTTTTAGGTAATTGTACATTCAATCAGACATTTAAAAACTTTTTATAAAACCAAATTTTTATACGGATTCCTTTGAAAATAGTATACGATTTCTGAAACAAATTATTTTTGCGATTCTGCTTTAAATTTGGAAACTAAATATAAATCTTATACTATTTCTATGAACCTTCAATTTTAATTTGTATTTATTATTTGAAAAAGTTTACATTTTACATCTATATGTAGTAGTTTCAAAGTTTTAAATGCTTCTAAATATCTAAATGCACTAAACTAATAGGAATATATTGTTGCGAATATTCAGATACAGACAGATATATAAAAATTATAGTCTGTTATTTGCGCAATCACGTGTTTTCACTATGTATTAATTTTCATCAAGATTCGGCAAGCCAATCATAACTTATAACGAGACATACAGACAAGATAAGATAAGCAAAACTAATAAAAATAATAGAGCTCAATATGTGCACAATTAAGCGTTTATTTACTTATTTAACAATTTATTGTACACAAAGGGGTAAAATAACATTTTGATTCAAAAAAAATCTACAAAAAACGAGTTTATCAGAGGTAAGAGATTTCTTCAGCAAATCCAAAACAGTGAGAATGCGTGAAAGACATGTAGAAGACAAGTGTATAGACATTAGTTTAGAAATATACAGTAGGAATACAAATATAAAAAGTTATTTTAATTTATTTAATTCTATACGTTACAAATTACAATGCCTTTTTATACTAAAAATTAAACAGATGAATAAAATTCTTATAAAGGTTTTATTTACCTGTAATAAAGGTAAGGTAAGGTAAATAATGAATGACTGCTCCTAATATAAAACGGAAGTGAATTCCAAAGTTTCAAGGAATTAATAGCGAAAGAATTACTTATTATAGAATTACCGCCCCGTTGGTCGAGTGGTTAGCGGCCCTGAGTACGCAATCGACGGGGCTCGGATTCGATCCCCGACGGGGACAAGCATTTATGTGATGCGCATATATGTTTGTATTTTCGGGTTTGGGTGTTTATTAAATATATTCTAGTATTATCTAGTAAAGAATTAATAAAAAAGTATTTTCAGGCAAGTTACCCTGACGAGGTAGGCAAATGTACAACTAGGTCAACAACAATAGTTCCTTATACGTGAAGACTGGGTCCCGCAATGTGATAGGTGGCAAGCCTATTACATTGTGGGACCAAGCGGCACTTTCTAATCCCGGGCAACGTTGTTTTCATCAGAAACCTGAAATATCACATTTTTGAATTGCCCGACCCAATAATCAAATCTGGGACCTCATGTGTCAACACGACACCGCACCACTAGACCACAGAGACGATAAAATTCAACACACTTAAGAGGGACAATTTGAGTTGAAATCATATAAAAAGTTCACGAAGAAGTATTCTTACTGTATACCAATTTTCACAAAGATAAGATACATATTGACAGACAAAAATGTTCAAAATTGTAAAATTTATGTAAGCAAGTCATAAAACAAATAATTATTAAATATTCGTGACTGTGAATGAGTGTGAGTGTATGCCTTACAAAAATTGACTAAATAAAATTTAATGTACAGACACACACTAAGATTTATACAGTAGTATTCATTTCAAAATTTATGATATTTTTTTTAATAAAACAGCTTGTTGCTACTATTTTGCTGTCATTCTTAATTGCAAGTTACTACTAGCACCATTAGCTATGTCAAATAATTCGTCGAAGAAAGAGACTACTTGTGCCATGTTCTCCAGTGTTTCTCATATCGGTTTCATCTGGATACAAGGCTGGAAATAAAAAATAAAACATTACAGTCTAGTAGGAGTGTATATTTTCAATGGAGAATATTATGTTGTGTTTAAGGGAAGCGAATTCCATCTTAGGCCGCATCTTAGCCTACCACAGGCGAGATCATGATCAAGCTCTTCCCTATCTATAAAAAAAACGTAAACTCATATAGGTACAGGCTATCGATAAAAAAAGGCTATAAATATAGTCTATGTGACTTTTTATATGCTAAGATATATATAGATTTTTGTCTGGTCCTTTGCATTTGGCTCTAGTTCATCTCCTGCCCTTTTGATTTTAGTAGAAAGTTTTACTTGTCACAAAATCTTTCTTTTTAAGGGATTTGTTTTTTTGTTACCTAATTATAGGATTTTTCTTTACTAAAGACTACAGCTCTCTAAGTACAAGCTCTATAGTTTATATATTCCCTATACAGGCGTCGACATCGCGGTATTATAGCTTGCACACCTGAGATTAAGTCTCTTTTTTCTCTAATTTTAAGAAATTGTACAAGACGAACCAAAAATTACTTGTAGATTTACATATTCTAATATTTCGAATGTTTAATGAAGTCCTGCATTTATAATTACCTAAGATGTTTATATCCGTATCGCTGTCTGTTATCGTTTGGACTGCTATTTTCATAATTTCAATATCTGACACAAATTGTTATAATTTAATTTTGTGACAAATGTTTTTTTTAAATAAGGTAAAGTTTTAATTCAAAATAATTTTTTTTATTATATTCGGGTTTGGGCTCCTTTGGAGAATAGACCAACTGCTGTTCTGCCAGGCAAGTCGTAAAAGGCGACTGATTGGCTATACATGGCACAACCATAGTGACTATTAGGAGGTAGAGTTCCACAATGTCTCATCCGGACATGGTACCACCGCCTTACCTATTCCTGTCGCTATAGTCATTGTTTGTCTGTCATGTGTTGTCATGAAGCAGACTAATGTATGTGAATTGCGATGATAGCAACGCACTGTTAACATCTTTGGTGTCTACAGGCGATGGTTTCTCTTTCCATCGGGAGAGTCATCTGCTTGTTTGCTATCTAATTAAATTTAAAAAATATCATCCTTTTGCTATTTTCCCATAACAATAAGGAGAAAACATCTAAAAAAGTTATTTAAAAAATTAAACCGACTTCAATATATCAGGTACACCATATATCAAAAACGACTGAACCAAATTGGATGAAACTATGACTATTCCCTTAGTAGGAATATACTTAATTTAAATCAAAAAGGATCATCTTGATATTCCTTTTAGTTTCCGAGAAATTCATGGACAAACATATATATATATGTACATACAAAATTTAGCACACATGCTTGGAAATCTGAATACATCATCATACCTACTTAAATATTATCCAATTTCATCAATATTACATATATACAGGTTAAACTAATAAACTCATTTTTTTAATCTTAGCTACAGATATATGTGTAATAAACTAAGTAATGACACACTACCTATTTGTATATGTAATATAATATAATAATATTTACGGGACAAATTACACTTACTGATCTAACCCCAAAGTAAGCAAATTATTTTGCTTCTGTAATGGGTGTTAGTCAACGATACCAATACATAGAAATACATATATAAATACTGGAATATATTTAATAAACACCCAAACCTGGAAATACAAACATTTTTGCTCATCACGCAAATGCTTGTCCCCGAACCCGAGCCCCGCCGATTGCGCAGTCAGGGCCGCTAACCATTCGACCAACGGGGCAGTATATTTAATAATATCAGTCGATTAGTTAGTGACATTTACTAAGCAATAAATGGGGCTCAGTTTCAATTCCCAACGGGTCAAGCATTTGGTTGATAAACATAGATTTTTTTCTGATTTTATGTGTTTATTTTTTACAATCATTTATTGCATTAAATATTTATTTATTATTTTTATATTATAAGATAGCAAACAAGCAGATGGGTCTCCTAATGGAAAGAGTCAACCATCGCCTATAGACACCAAAGATGTTAATGGTGCGTTGCTATCTTGTGGCGAGGTCTAATGCCACATGCATAAGTCCACCGGCTACCCTACCCTCCAAACCGGAACACGACAGCGACAAGCGCTGACGCTATTGCGGCAGGAATAGGTAAGGCGGTGGTACCAGACCCGGGCGAGACAATGCAGAACTCTACCACCTAGTAGCCACGATGGTAGTGACTCGATAGCCAATCGGTCGCCTTTTACGACCTGCCCTGGCAGAACGGCAGTTGGCCTATTCTACAAAGGAGGCCGGGACCTTTATTACTTTATTGTTCACATAGAGGCAATATTACATTTTATTTCTTGAAAACTCTACAAAAGGCGAGCTTATCTCTGTAAGAGATTTCTTTCAGCAAACCCAAAACAGTGAGAACGTGTACAGATTATTAATTAAGAAAATATATACAATAGATATACAAAAAAAACTTTATATTACTTAATCCTAATTCGTACAATGCATTTCTGCCCAAAAAATTACACCGATAAATAAAATTGTGTATACTAAGCTCTCCTAACCCCCTAACCGTTGGTCGAGTGGTTAGCGGCCCTCACTACGCAATCGACGGGGCTCGGGTTCGATCCCCGACGGAGACAAGCATTTGCGTGATGAGCATAAATGTTTATATTTCCGGGTTTGGGTGTTTATTAAATATATTCCAGTATTTATATATGTATTTCTATGTATTAGTATCGTTGACTAACACCCATTACACAAGCAAATAATTTGCTTACTTTGGGGTTAGATCAGTAAGTGTAATTTGTCCCGTGAGTATTATTATTATATTATTATTATTGTTATAAATTTTAATTGTTTACATGTTTGGCCTCATGGCATTGAATAGGTATAAAATAAATAATTAAATCTATATAAAAACAACATCAACCTTCATGATTAATTTAAGTACAATTTCCATTTTTTCATAAATTTAATTATTATTTATTTATTATTTTTAAAATTATTTATTTTATTTTATTATACTTATTCCAGTAGGTATTTAAATAATATGTATTTCTACGAATTAGTATTGTTGACGAACAATCATATTATTACAAACAAATACTTTCTTTACTTTAGGGTTGATAAATTCGTGTAATTTGTCCACCCATATTATTATTTATTATAAGTAGTTTAACATACAAATAACAATAAAATTGTACTTACTACAGTCTGATGCATTTGTGATATTGTTCAGTCTTCACTGAATATGCCTAGCGTATGAATGAAGAACTTCCTTGAATAGGTGTACCATAGTCCATAGACCAATGCATGTTGTAATCTCAATATCTGAAAAATATGATTTGCTGTTTTAGATCATTTTAATTACATTTTATAAGTAGCTGTTCCTCACGACTTCGTTTTTGGGACTCAAAATCATTACTTCTTTTAACTCACTTGGGTGAAAAAGTACCTTTTGTCACTCTTGTAGTGTAGCTTTCTAATATGTATTAAAAAAGTTTTCAAGGTCTGTTTAGTAGTTTGAGTTAATTCATTTCAAACATAAAAAATAGAAATGTCTTCTCTTTATGATATTATTTGTATAGATTTAATACAGATTTAATTAAATTGAAACATATTTGATAATCATGGTTTTAGACTCACTAAAGTACAAAAAAATACATTATTTTTGCACCAGTTTTGTAGCTTTAAGAATTAAGAATTTTCTATATCCCTAGCTCCGCGGCTATTGACCTAAGAGCAAAGTGACCTCTACAAAAGTTGATGTACCTCACCCCCTCCATCCTATGGTGGAAGAAAAAACAGGCCTTATATAGGGTCGAAATTTTTCGTTGAAATTTGTCTAAGTCCCAGACGCCTTTGTAATGGATTTGGGTTTTTACCCCCCAGCTTCGCGGCTATTGACCTAAGAGCAAAGTGACCTCGACAAAAGTTAATGTCCCTCACCCCCTACATCCAATGGTGCAATAAAAAAGGGGGGTTGTATAGGGTTGAAATTTTCCATCGAAATTTTTCTAAGTCCTGCGTCCCCTTTCCTACGCAAGACCGTAGTTTTTGATTTTACCCCCTAGCTCCGCGGCTATTGACCTAAGAGCAAAGTGACCTCGACAAAAGTTAATGTCCCTCACCCCCTACATCCAATGGTGCAATAAAAAAGGGGGGTTGTATAGGGTTGAAATTTTCCATCGAAATTTTTCTAAGTCCTGCGTCCCCTTTCCTACGCAAGACCGTAGTTTTTGATTTTACCCCCTAGCTCCGCGGCTATTGACCTAAGAGCAAAGTGACCTCTACAAAAGTTGATGTACCTCACCCCCTCCATCCTATGGTGGAAGAAAAAACAGGCCTTATATAGGGTCGAAATTTTTCGTTGAAATTTGCCTAAGTCCCAGACGCCTTTGTAATGGATTTCGGTTTTTACCCCCCAGCTTCGCGGCTATTGACCTAAGAGCAAAGCGACCTCGACAAAAGTTAATGTCCCTCACCCCCTCCATCCTATGGTGGAAGAAAAAACAGGCCTTATATAGGGTCGAAATTTTTCGTTGAAATTTGCCAAGTCCCAGACGCCTTTGTAATGGATTTCGGTTTTTACCCCCCAGCTTCGCGGCTATTGACCTAAGAGCAAAGCGACCTCGACAAAAGTTAATATCCCTCACCCCCTCCATCCAATGGTGCAACAAAAAAGGGGTGTTATAAAGGGTTGAAATTTTCCATCGAAATTTTTCTAAGTCCTGCGTCCCCTTTCCAACTCAAGACCGTAGTTTTTGATTTTACCCCCCAGCTCCGCGGCTATTGACCTAAGAGCAAAGTCACCTCGACAAAAGTTGATGTCCCTCACCCCCTCCATCCAATGGTGTAATAAAAAAGGGGGGTTACATAGGGTTGAAATTTTCCATCGAAATTTTTCTAAGTCCTGCGTCCCCTTTCCTACGCAAGACCGTAGTTTTTGATTTTACCCCCTAGCTCCGCGGCTATTGACCTAAGAGCAAAGTGACCTCTACAAAAGTTGATGTACCTCACCCCCTCCATCCTATGGTGGAAGAAAAAACAGGCCTTATATAGGGTCGAAATTTTTCGTTGAAATTTGCCAAGTCCCAGACGCCTTTGTAATGGATTTCGGTTTTTACCCCCCAGCTTCGCGGCTATTGACCTAAGAGCAAAGTGACCTCGACAAAAGTTGATGTCCCTCACCCCCTACATCCAATGGTGCAATAAAAAAGGGGGGTTGTATAGGGTTGAAATTTTCCATCGAAATTTTTCTAAGTCCTGCGTCCCCTTTCCTACGCAAGACCGTAGTTTTTGATTTTACCCCCTAGCTCCGCGGCTATTGACTTAAGAGCAAAGTGACCTCTACAAAAGTTGATGTACCTTACCCCCTCCATCCTATGGTGGAAGAAAAAACAGGCCTTATATAGGGTCAAAATTTTTCGTTGAAATTTGTCTAAGTCCCAGACGCCTTTGTAATGGATTTGGGTTTTTACCCCCCAGCTTCGCGGCTATTGACCTAAGAGCAAAGTGACCTCGACAAAAGTTAATGTCCCTCACCCCCTACATCCAATGGTGCAATAAAAAAGGGGGGTTGTATAGGGTTGAAATTTTCCATCGAAATTTTTCTAAGTCCTGCGTCCCGTTTCCCACTCAAGACCGTATTTTTTGATTTTACTCCCTAGCTCCGCGGCTATTGACCTAAGAGCAAAGTGACCTCTACAAAAGTTGATGTACCTCACCCCCTCCATCCTATGGTGGAAGAAAAAACAGGCCTTATATAGGGTCGAAATTTTTCGTTGAAATTTGTCTAAGTCCCAGACGCCTTTGTAATGGATTTGGGTTTTTACCCCCCAGCTTCGCGGCTATTGACCTAAGAGCAAAGTGACCTCGACAAAAGTTGATGTCCCTTACCTCCTCCATCCAATGGTGCAATAAAAAGGGGGGTTATATAGGGTTGAAATTTTCCATCGAAATTTTTCTAAGTCCTGCGTCCCCTTTTCTACACACTGACCAACTTCCTAGTTCCTTACAGGGCACATATCAATATTATTCTCTTAGGAGTTACAGGGATTTTTATGAAAATTAATGTCCTGTCGTAAACTGTTGCTTGTGGGTACACAAAACTTGAGAACTTTTAGAATTCACAATATTTTTAACTGATAGTAAGAAGCGAAAATACACCACACCACACAAATACCGAAACACTCCAAAAACAACTTGAAAATGAAAAATAATCACCATTCAACACAAACATATTAAACACAACGGCCATTTTGTTTATTCAATTTCGACATTTCGACAGACAATTACCTATCCGTTCCGTCAATCGTCACGCATATGGCAGTTGTCAAAGTCGTTACGCCGTATCAAACGTCTGTGTGAAACTTTGCAGTGTCATTCTATACGGTTTATTTTTTTTCTATATGACATGACCTGGCGTGATCGTAAGTTAAAATGTTAAAACGTCATTCTTCTCATTAACCTGTCATGTACACATGTACATTATCTGTGGACTAGGGATGAGCAAGTAAGGAATTTATATTCTACCCGGAATGTTCACGCGCGCTTCAAAATCGTTCCGAAGAGTACCACGACATGAGTGGAGTGTGTCTCTTTCTACTAAATAAGGCGCCAATCGCCATATATAAGTGCGGCCATGCTTAGTTTGCAAATTACTACTAAGTAATTATACTAATTTGAGAAACAGTTTTTGCTTTGCATAAGTAATTACGTAATAATTAAAATAAGCACATTTTGGAACTCACTATGTTAATTACAATACATTTTATGCTAATGTATTTATCGCTGTGTATGAATGAAAGGGATTTAACGATTACCGATTATATGTAAAAATCTAACATCAGTTAGTTTTATTTACACTGGCAATCGCAAGAAAGTAACAACAGCCACTCTTGTCGTTGCCTTGCTCAGAACGTTTTTCCACTCTTAAGGCGGCCCCTAGACCTACAATAATACTGCGCAATATTACGTATTGTTTATTTGTACCGTTTAGAGTTAATATTGAAGATTGCACAATGATTGGACGAAAGTTTGAGCGGGTTTAATTTTTATTGTACAATATTCTTTTCTTGCACTGTGTAGGTTTAATATTGCACAATATTTTTCACTTCAGAGCTTGGAACGGTCGTGGTCGGTCAGTCGCGGTGTTTAATGTATGGTTGTGCAGCACAGACATGTTTTGTTGTAAATATTAATGTAAATAGATAGTAAGGCAGGATAAAATGTATATTTCGTTTAGTTCGTAAGTTTTTTGTAATAAATAATGTTCATTTTCGCCTTTTATTCGCCCTAAGACCTACATACAGCTTTGTTGTATAGAAATAATAAGGCTTTATGTAGCTATGATCTTTGCCTATTAGGCATATTACGATTAAAAGCGAGTTCCACGCAGTCGACGACATTACGAGTCGACTCTTGCGAGATAGTATTTATATGCGGGAACTCGCAATTACGAAAATCCGAAAAGTGCAAATTCTTTATGTAAACAAATGTTTTATGATTGTAAATAGTATGTTTAATGTAAGTATAAGCCTTAGGCATATGTTTAGACACTTTTCGGTACTATAAAGATAGTGAACAGGATAGTACGACTTGAAAAGGCGTACAACTCTGTAATTGTAAGAGTTTCCGAGGTCCTGTGAGAACGTATAATGTATATAACACTCTTGTTTGTTATTGTATAAGTTTATTTATGTTAGATCCTTGTATGTAAATAAGAAATAACACATTGTAATTAGATTTCGGTAGGTCTTAGGGCATTACGTACTTTGTTTTGTATATATCTGTAAAAAGGTAGTACCGTTGCACTCGCTAGAGGGCCACACTAGTTAATTAGAGGTAGAAGAAACTACCTAAGATAAAATTATTAAGATTAGATTGCGAAAAGTAGGATTTAACAAATCCTAGACATTGTGGCGCCACACCCGGCGCCGGTTTTCTTTGAAGATTGCCGCCGCGCGTCTGACCGCGCACTATAAATATCGGAGAGCGCGGCCATACAATCAGTTCCGTTCCAGTTCCGTTCAGTTCCGTTCCAGTAAAGTAATAGTTTCGTTACGACTCAATAAGTTTCCCAGACAAGTTCCTGGGCTTTAGTATATATCTATAGGGTACCGGCTTTAGAGTGGGGCAGTGTTAGGGCAAGTAGTGGCTCTCCATACAATAGGTTAAACATTTGCAACGGTGCTAGCTTTATTGCTATTTCGTTACAATAAAGCACCTTTGCAAAGAAAAGTTGTGGTCTCGTTTATTTCTCCGACACATCCGGCTCAACAGAAAAGCACTACGGCTGGTGGGGCATCGAAGAGAGAAGAACAAATCTACAGTCCGCTGGCTCCCCCGGCTGTAGTGCACATTTTCTGGTCCTTCGAGCCGGATTACTGAGCCATGCCGATCGAGACGAGGAGTACGTCGAGTCGCCGAGAGGAAGAGGCCGCTAGTCACGAGGAGGAAACGAGCGGTACCAACACGTCCGCTACGGAGACTAGCGTTACGACAGAGAACACCGAGGCGACCGAGACCACAACAAGCACCGTTGCAAACAACGACAAGCCGGTACCATCCGCAGTCGAGTCACCGCGTATAGTTTATCTACGCGCCAAGTTAGAAGAAGCGCGCTTACGAGCAGAAGAGGCGCGCCTACGGACGGAACTCGCGCGCGCTGTTTATGAAGAAGGGCAAGCAACTGCCATTACGAGGGTCGAAGATTGGATGGACTCCGCTCGGCCAACCCATACGGATCGCCAGCCGGCACCAGAGCCGCTGGCAATCACCAGTTCGGTGGCACTTATGCCACACCCAATACGAGAGGCGGCACCTAGGCCGCAATACGAAGAGGCGGCGCACGCGCCGCACCAAGAAGATTCGGCGGGCCATGAGTCGCCCGCACCACGAGAGGTGGCCCAGGCGCCACAAGCTACGTCACCCGCGCAGTCGGCGGGCATTCCAGCGCGCGCTGTACGTCCGGCGGAAGATGATGTGTCCGTCGCAGAGAAGGCGAAGATTTCGACGCCTACTGAAAATACGGCACCAAAACAAGAGTCTGGTGCACTGAAGGCCGCAGATATCACCGCGCTCGCGTCCGCCCTGGCAGAAGCATCACGAGGGGCGCCGCGCTACAGTATGGAGTTACCAAGTTTCGATGGCGCTGGTGAAGAATGGTTGCAGTTTAAAGCGGCGTATCGAGATACGGAGAAATATTTTAGCAAGGCGGAAAATCGGGCAAGAATTCGAAGATGTTTACGTGAAAACGCCAAAGAAGCCGTCGCTTGCATGTTTTACGGGGAAACCGACCCAAGTGAGATCGTCGACCATTTGGAAATACAGTTTGGTCGGCCCGACGCACTAGTGAACACCGAATTAGAAAAAATCAAGTCATTGCCGCGAGTGAAAGAAGGTGCGCGGGAAACGTGTGTGTTCGCCAGTAAAGTGAACAATATCGTCGCTACGATTCGAGCTCTCAACAGAGAGAGCTATCTACACGATACGGTGGCAGTGAATAGTTTATTAGCGAAGTTTAATTATACGTTGCAGCACAGTTGGTTCCAGTACGCAAGACGGGAAGATAGAAAACCCGATCTACAAATGATTAGTGAATTTTTAATGAAAGAAGCCGAGATGTGTGCTGCGTTGGTGCCACATGAACCTACGAAAGAAAATCAACAAGTTTTTAAGAAAACACAGCGAACACACACACAGAAATATGAACCACAAGTGAAGAGAGATAAATGTGCGATATGTCAAGATGCACATACTAGCTCTATATGTGAACAGTTTACGAAAGCTAGTGTTGACGATAGGTGGGCTATGGCAAAACGCAATAATTTATGTTTCAGGTGTCTGCAAAAAAGAAAGCCAAAACACGAGTGCAAGTTTCGACAGTGCGGCATCGACGGGTGTAAGAGTTCGCACCATCGGCGGCTACACAATAGCCGCAACAGTTATACGAAGAAGACATCTGAAGATCAAGCAGAAGACAGCGACGCCGTGGTGACGTCAACGCAGTCAGGCGCGCCACGCGCCTATCTTAAAGTTGTACCGATTGTCCTGACAGGTTCCAGGGGCAGCGTGAACACATACGCACTATTGGATGAAGGGTCCACAGTCACGCTGGTAGAAGAGAAGGTGGCTGCACGAATAGGAGCTCGCGGGCCGGTAGAGCCGGTCCGCATAGAAACAGTTGGCGGCACGCGACTCAACGCAGAGAGGTCGCGCCGCATCGCAGTCACCATCAAGGGCCTTCATCACCATCAGCGACATCGGATAATAGGAAGAACTATAGGTAACCTTAACCTATCGCCACAGTCTGTTAATAGATCCATCGTCAACAACTGCAGACATCTGGAAGATATAGAAGAAGATGTCATCATGGAGCGCGCCGTGCCAACCGTGCTCATCGGCCAGGACAACTGGCACCTGATCGTGACGAGGGCTGTGAAAAGCGGAAGACGTGGACAACCAGTAGCATCGCTCACGCACCTTGGCTGGGTGCTACATGGTGTGGACTACCGCCATAAGCAGCGAGTCCACCTAGTGCAGAGAGCTGCCTACGCCGAACAAGATGAAGATATAGAAAAGGTAATAAGAAATTATTTCGATTTGGACAGTGTCGGCATCACTCCGCGCCAGCCCATCAACCAGAACGAGCAGCGAGCCCTGCAGATTTTAGAAAGTACGTGTAAGCGCTTACCTGACGGGCGCTACGAGGCAGGTCTATTATGGAAAGAAGATAGCCGCGAGTTTCCTGATAGCCGCGGCCTGGCTATTAAAAGATTATACAATACAGAGAGACGTCTGGACAAGGACCCCGCGCTAAAGGAGGCATATGAAAAACAGGTACAACATTTATTTGATAGTGGTTACGCCGAACCTGCCAACGAGTCACCTAGCCAATCCAGCTGGTACCTGCCTCACTTTGCAGTAGTGAATCCTGCAAAACCTAAGCCGCGAATAGTGTACGACGCAGCTGCGCGGGTCAATGGAGTAAGTCTCAACGACATGTTATTAGCTGGTCCAGACCTTCTGCAGAACCTACCCGGAGTGCTAATGAGATTTCGACAGCTGCCTATCGCCGTGACAGCAGACATAAAAGAAATGTTTCTGCAAATACGTGTACGACAAGAAGACCGGGACGCATTACGTTTCCTATGGCGAGGAAGCGATAGAAAAGATTCGCCACGTGAGTATAGGATGACCAGCGTCGTATTTGGAGCTGCGTCATCACCAAGCACCGCTATCTTCGTAAAAAATAAGAACGCACAAGAATACGCCCACATTTATCCCGACGCCGCTACAGCCGTGGTAAGAAATCATTACATGGACGATTACCTGCAGAGCTTCGATAACGAGGAAGATGCCATTAGAATAGCCTCGCAGGTTAGCCTCATTCATCAACAGGCGCATTTCCAGCTGCGCGGATGGAAAACAAACAACTCGGCCGTAGCTAAAACGCTACTAGTAGCGCCATCTCTGGGCGGCGATTGGGAACTAAGCACAGAAAGCGAGAAGGTTTTGGGATTAAAATGGAAACCTCACAACGATAAGCTGGGTTTCAATGTTAAAGCGGTGTACGATGAAGATAAAACACCTACGAAGAGACACGCGTTACGGGTAGCTATGTCTATTTTCGATCCTTTAGGTTTAATTACACCTGTAACTATTCACGCGAAACATCTACTTCAAGAAACGTGGCGAATCGGACTACCATGGGACGAGCCTTTACCTGCGGACTTAGAGAAGACATGGAGAAGCTGGCTTCAAGATGTGAGAAGAATGGAAAACCTGGAAATACCTCGCGCACATTCTAACCTGGCGCGAGCGCGAGATCGGCAGCTGCACATCTTTACGGATGCCAGTGAGTCTGCCTATGCAGCGGCGGTCTACTGGCGCATAGTCAACGAGGACGGCGAAGTCAGCGTCAGCCTAGCAGCAGCCAAAGGAAGAGTCAGCCCGCTCAAGTTTACCTCCATACCAAGGTTAGAAATTCAAGCAGCTTTACTAGGTGCCCGCCTAGCTCAGCACGTCATGGAGGAGTACGAGTATCAGCCAAGCCGTAGGGTGTACTGGACAGACAGCCGCACAGTTCTATCGTGGCTACGCACAGGCTCGCGAGCATTCAAGCCGTTTGTTACCCATCGAGTAGCAGAGATTGAAGATATTACGAAGGTCGCAGAGTGGCGATGGGTGCCGTCTCGCGACAATGTAGCTGATGATGCTACTCGCCATATCCCGGAAGAATTTGGAGACCGACATAGATGGTTCGTTGGTCCGGCCTTCCTATACTTAGAAGAGGACAAGTGGCCGCAAGATGTCGCTACCAGTAGCGAATTAACAGGCGAAGAAAAACCGTCGGCAGCTGTAAATAGTGTAAATATTGTAAATAACGTTAGAAAAATTGTGTGTATTACAGAAGCACTACCGGAAATATCAAGATTTTCGTCGTGGCTTCGATTGGTGCGTGCAACAGCGCGCGTGCTGCAGTTCATAGAGCTCTGCAGACCAAATAAGAAATGTGTCGCCGGTGTGCGTAAGCGCACAGCTGCGAAAGCCTCCAATGATGAAGATTGGGGAAAAAAGTATACGAAAAGCTCGAGAAAAACAGAGAAAATTAAGAAGCCACGAAGTTTGGAAGAAAAACGACGTTACTTGCCGCTAGATGGCGCTGATATCATTAGCGCCGAGAAATTGTTAATAAAATTATCACAGCAAGAAAGCTTTGCTAGTGAAATAGAAGCTATCACGGGCGGGAGCGCGATAGCAAGAGACAGCCGGTTGAAGCAGTTATCATTGTTCATCGATCAAGAAGGCATTTTGAAAATAAAGTCACGAATAGCGGCGGCAGAAGAGATAAGTGAAGACTTACGAGAACCGGCCGTACTAGATGGCCGTCACCCATACACCCGCCTCTACATAGAACATGAACACCGGCGTCTTCACCATAGCGGGGTGGAAGCAACTACGAGTGAAATATTACAGAAATTTTGGGTTTTACGGCTTCGCCCCACCGTGCGCGGCATAGTAAAGAGCTGCGCGCTTTGCAGAAGGAGAAGCGCTATCCCGCCACAGCCGCCTACAGGCGACCTGCCGAAGTCCCGGGTCGCGCACCATCAGCGAGCCTTCACCTACGTGGGCCTGGACTTTCTTGGGCCATACAGCGTGACCATCGGGCGGCGCCACGAGAAGAGATACGTGGCGCTTTTCACCTGCCTTACTTCAAGGGCGGTCCACCTGGAGATAGCCGCCAACCTGACTACGGACTCCGCAGTAATGGCACTGCGGCGCATGATGTCGCGCCGCGGGTGCCCCACCGAGGTTTGGAGCGACAACGGCACCAACCTGCGCGGCGCTGATGCAGAACTGAGGCGCGCCGCACTAGACGCCACTAAAGAAGCAGCAGCCAACTATTCGATCAAGTGGAAATTCATCCCACCAAGCGCGCCATTCATGGGAGGCGCATGGGAGCGCATGGTGCGCTCTGTCAAGGCTGCACTGTTCGCCGTGCTGCAACAGCGGCATCCACCAGAAGAGGTACTGCACACACTGCTGGTAGAGGTCGAACACACGCTCAACAGCCGACCTCTCACACACGTGTCGGTTTCACCAGAAGACCCGGCACCATTGACGCCCAATCACTTCCTGCTGGGCGGACCATCACGCGTGCCTGTCCCGGGCGCGTTCTCCGAAGGCGATACCATCGGCCGCCGCCACTGGCGGCACTCACAACAGCTGGCCAACCACTTCTGGTCACGCTGGGTACGAGAAGCGCTTCCGCTACTCCAAAAGCGGCGGGAGCCTCACGGAAGAGGAGCAGAGCTGCGCGTCGGCGACATCGTCCTCATCGCTGACGGCGCGCTGCCAAGAAATACGTGGCCAACGGGGATCATCGAGGCAGTACACCCTGGAGCAGACGGCGTGGTACGAGTGGCTGACGTACGTACGGCTGCGGGAGTCATGCGAAGACCGGTTAAAAAGTTAGTCTGGCTGCACCATATTTAGTATAACACTGCGTGTTATAGGCGGGAGAATGTGCAGCACAGACATGTTTTGTTGTAAATATTAATGTAAATAGATAGTAAGGCAGGATAAAATGTATATTTCGTTTAGTTCGTAAGTTTTTTGTAATAAATAATGTTCATTTTCGCCTTTTATTCGCCCTAAGACCTACATACAGCTTTGTTGTATAGAAATAATAAGGCTTTATGTAGCTATGATCTTTGCCTATTAGGCATATTACGATTAAAAGCGAGTTCCACGCAGTCGACGACATTACGAGTCGACTCTTGCGAGATAGTATTTATATGCGGGAACTCGCAATTACGAAAATCCGAAAAGTGCAAATTCTTTATGTAAACAAATGTTTTATGATTGTAAATAGTATGTTTAATGTAAGTATAAGCCTTAGGCATATGTTTAGACACTTTTCGGTACTATAAAGATAGTGAACAGGATAGTACGACCTGAAAAGGCGTACAACTCTGTAATTGTAAGAGTTTCCGAGGTCCTGTGAGAACGTATAATGTATATAACACTCTTGTTTGTTATTGTATAAGTTTATTTATGTTAGATCCTTGTATGTAAATAAGAAATAACACATTGTAATTAGATTTCGGTAGGTCTTAGGGCATTACGTACTTTGTTTTGTATATATCTGTAAAAAGGTAGTACCGTTGCACTCGCTAGAGGGCCACACTAGTTAATTAGAGGTAGAAGAAACTACCTAAGATAAAATTATTAAGATTAGATTGCGAAAAGTAGGATTTAACAAATCCTAGACATTGTGGCGCCACACCCGGCGCCGGTTTTCTTTGAAGATTGCCGCCGCGCGTCTGACCGCGCACTATAAATATCGGAGAGCGCGGCCATACAATCAGTTCCGTTCCAGTTCCGTTCCAGTAAAGTAATAGTTTCGTTACGACTCAATAAGTTTCCCAGACAAGTTCCTGGGCTTTAGTATATATCTATAGGGTACCGGCTTTAGAGTGGGGCAGTGTTAGGGCAAGTAGTGGCTCTCCATACAATAGGTTAAACATTTGCAACGGTGCTAGCTTTATTGCTATTTCGTTACAATAAAGCACCTTTGCAAAGAAAAGTTGTGGTCTCGTTTATTTCTCCGACACATCCGGCTCAACAGAAAAGCACTACGGCTGGTGGGGCATCGAAGAGAGAAGAACAAATCTACAGTCCGCTGGCTCCCCCGGCTGTAGTGCACAATGGTCGTGTCGTAAATTTAAGCAAAATGCTGAGCAAGAAATTTTTGCCATTTCGCGGTAATTTTATTCATCTTGTTAATCTAATAGTTCATTACTAGAATGGACCAAAATTTCGACCACTGGCCGAAATTCGACACTCGGTCGAAATTAAACATGTGACCGAGATACGTCATTCCGCCGAATTTCGACATTCGATCGAAATTTAACTTTCGGCCGAAACTCAACATTCGACCGAAATTCGACAATCAGGCCAATTCCCTAATCAATATAAGTGTTGATCGAAACAAAACCACTCAATAAAATATGAAGAACGGGAGTTTTTACTTGAGTGTATAGAATTGTATAGATTTATTTAGCAAAATCACCAGCATGGTTGCCGCCAAAACTTCCTTGTCAGACATGTTACTCGCACGAAAATATTGATCAGGCTGGTTTGTCAATTTTATTGAGTGAATTTATTGAACGTCTGGAAACAAGGGGGTATTCAATATTATTGCACAATAAAAGTATTTCGCAATATTATTGTAGGTTTATGGAGCACCTTAAGTATGAAACAAAGGTCAACTTTATTTGTAACTAAATACATTTTTATTTTTCAATATACTATATATTACTTCGTAACAATTCCAGTTATCGTATGTAAGTTCCTTGGGAGCTCTCTCTAAAAAAATCTCTAAAAAGTTACCACAGACCACTTAGAGATGCAAGGAAGTTACATTCTACCCGAAATGTTTACACGCGCTTCAAAATCGTGCCGAAGAGTACCACGACATGGGTAGAGTGTGTCTCTTTCTAGTAAATAAAGCGCCAATCGCCATATTATATAAGTACGGCTATGCGTAGTTTGCAAATTACTAGTAAGTAATTCTACTAATTTAAGAAACAGTTTTTGCATTGCATAAGTAATTACGTAATAATTAAAATAAGCACATTTTAGAACTCATTGTGTTAATTAAAATACATTTCATGCTTATGTATTTATCGACATGTATGAATAAAAGGGATTTAACGATTACCGAATATATGAAAATCTACCATCAGATAGTTTTATTTACACTGGCAATTGCAAGAAAGGGACAACATCCACTCTTGTCGTTGTCTTGCTCAGAACGCTATTCCCCTCTTTTAAGTAAGAAACAAATGTTAACTTTATGTGTAACGAAATAAAGTACATTTTTATTTTTCAAATATTGCTTCGTAATAATTCCAGCTATCGTATATAGTTCCTTGGGATGCAGTTATAGATAGGTACTTTTATTTCAATATCACATCGTGAAGTTATTTTTTTGTCACTGTTACATCACGGATGATAAATCCTTTGACAAGAGAAAGATAAGGACTTGCCATTAACTTCCAATTCCATAAACAATCAAAACTATAGAATTGCATGCGTTCCAACGCTGAACAAATAAAAATGGCTTTATCTCTAACAAGTTAATATTTCATAATAGACAAAGCTACAATGTCAGTGTACTAATTTCAAATCATTTAAGTAAAGTTATCGTCACCTTAAACAGCTTGCTACCAAAACGCCATTACTAAAATACGCAGTCAATGTACGGCTACCGCATTTCAAAACCTAGTAAGGACTAAAAATTAAATATTATAGGAGAGCTCAAATAAGAACTTGGCATTAACTTCCATAAACAATCAAAATTATAAAATTGCATGCATTCCAACGCTGAACAAATAAAAATGGCTTTATCTCTGTCTAACAATTTAAAATTTTCGTAATAGACAAAGCTACAAAAATCTTGTCAGTGTTCTAATTTCAAATCATTTAAGAAAATTAACGTCACCTTAAACAGCTTGCGGCCAAAATGCCATTACTAAAATACTCTGTTAATGTACGGCTGCCCCATTTCAAAACCTAATGGACTTAAAATTAAATTTTACAGGATAGCTAAAAAAAGCTATTGGTCGTAAAACATACTAAATAATGTATACGTAGCATTAGGAATATTTTAATAAATGTATATACTACATATTTTATGCCCCTTACTAACTTGATAATTGAAACAAGACTGTTAGATTCGTGTAGTATTTAGTTTCATAACATAGTAAGAGCACTTGCTAGGTTTTGTTGTGATTTATGGAACAAGGAAATTAGCATATATCTTTGATTAAATTCTAGTAACTGTTTATAAACGTACTTAAAAAATGATTATTTAAATAAATAAAATTATTATTTCTTAAAAGAACTAAATATATATTATGTGTGTACATTATGGGATATACGAGGGTCAAACGGAAAGATTTTAGAAATGGCCACTTGTAAACAATAAAATAAAAAATAAGTTTTAATTTTGAAAATGGGACTCTTTGCCAATATTATTATGTATTTCATTAATTTATCATTTTTTTAAGTTTGGCGGCAAATTAAAAACTGTCTGTGTCACGTCAGCATAAATTTAACGCGAGAAAATATTTGTGCCATGATTTTTTATGATTTGCGATGTAATTTAAGTCAACAAAAAAAAGTTATGATAGACATTGATTGGCTTTTTCTGATGATGTCCCATCTCGTGTCACTGTTTGCAACTGGTTTAACGAATTTAAACGTGTTCGCACTAATCTCATCTATGATCTGCGTGAAGGATGGACGTCAATGGCGATGGCAGTGGCGTATGATCTTGACGATCTCATGACGGTGGCTATCGCCGCCAATCATTTACAAAACACACACAAGTTTTGCGAAATATATTCGTGAACTATACATAGCCGCAGGACAGGTCGTCAGCATTTGTATTCTTGTAATTTTTGTGTAGTAAACTCTAGAGCTGCTAGACTACATTCAATTCTTGTAGCTAAAGTACATTATTAAGGGCAGTCACTTAGGTCATATTTTGTTTATGAATACTTTTCAAACCGGTAAAATCACCAGCATCAGCTTCTATGTATAAAATGAATGAAATAAATAACCACAGTAAAGATAACATTTTATTGATAAAAAACTGCAAATTCTTTCCTTACCTGATCTGATTTAGTTACATCATACTCAATACTCATGTTAAATAAATAAATATGATACAAATACAAATGTTTTCTTATTTGTTTATAATTAGGAATTTGACGTGTTTTGTCAAAACCGAAAATTTAAAATATACCGAAAAATTCGCGAAGGAAACATGGAACTGTTTTTATCCTTATATTAGTAAACCTTTTTGGATAATGTATTAAATTTTGGAAGGAGCAGATTTCACCCTCAGCCTTAGATGCTTGGCTGTCAATTTGGCTTAAGGAAAGTTCGATTTATCTTCTCAGACAATCACTGGGATAGCTTTGGTCTAGCGCATCCACAAGTTGGGGTCAACATATTTTTTTTTCTCTATAATTTTACTCTATAATTTGTGGTTGGGGTTAGGCATAGCGTGTTTTGTTAGCCGGATAGAAAAAAAAATACTCTGTACTATGAGGTATAACACAGTCCCAAGCGTCACTTGTTGTAGGTAAAAAGTGAAGACTTCAATGCCATAATTAATATCTGTTTGGTGTAAAATTTAGTAGCCTGTCATTAGAGAGCAGTGACAATATTACTTATAGTTACAGACTAGGTTGGATGACAAAATATACGAAAGTTGCGGCAAACCAAATGTGATGCCTAGCAAAGATAAGAAAGGTTGTCGATCGGGGATGAAGGTTTGGGAGTTTATAAGAGTATGGTCATTCCTAAACTACATGTAAAAAAGGCTCTAAGCAGTTGAGTTGCGAAGATCGGCTCATGTAAAGAGGAAGATTAAGAGAAGGAAGGAATATTAGGAGCTGGTAGTAAATTGACACTTTAAATCTGATGATGCAATTTTCAATCAGTCTTTGATCAGGCGGTATCAACCTGATATTTATATCTTTATTTTATAGTTTCAAATTTGACTATCCATGCAACTTTTAAAAATTACAGGCAAGTATTTAAAACAATTCTTGTGCAAGCTTCTGTATTGCGAATTGAAAATTGACAATCGCGAATAAACTTTACCCGTTTCTATACAATCATAAACTTAATGGATATCGTAACTTACAATATATTTACTGCATTAAAAAACTGGCCGTTTTAATATTTTGGCATTACATATTAAAATATTTCAATAACAAGATTTTTGTATAAAAGATAGACAAGACGCTTAAGTTAGATAGTGTAAATTAATTTAAAAGCAGTTTTAGGTTAAATATTCTATAATTTGACCTATATAGGTAGCGCAGAGATGCGGTAAAGTAGCTTAGGCTATTCCAATCTATTATTTTGCCGCCAACTTTCACAATTGAAAGGCGCTATATTTAGAGCATGTTTTTTTTATTAATCCATATGTCTGCATCCATGGAACATAGAACAAGGGGAAGTGAAGAGTGGGCGTGCCGCGTGCGTCACTATTATGCGCTTTTACTCTAAATTGCCTTAGTGATACTTACCATATCATTAGGAGATAGTCGTCGTGCGAAAATCTATTATACACTGAATATGCCGTATTGTGCCATCCTTGAATGCAGAAATGATAGTAGAATACAGATGGTTAAAAATGGAGATATTTCATATCATTCGAAAGTACAATTTTCATTTTATTTTAATTAAATTCCTGATTTAATATAATCTCTAATGATATAATAGAAAGTCAAGCTAAAATCAGCCGTACACCTTACATATGAAGTTCATTTTAGGTTGACCTAATTTTTCTAGAAAGATATACGTAATGACAGTCATTACGTATATCGTTCTGGAAAGTTCTCTACTCAAATATGATCAACTGAAAACTACGGAAAAATCAATATTGCCATCTATTGTAGAATAGCGAAACTATTAAGATCTTAAGTTTCACTATTGTACAAATAGATGAGTCTATTTTGAATAGACTACAAAAGGACGTAAATACTCTTTTTTTTGTAGCAAAATAAAATTTATTGTAACGCAGTTTGGTATATTTTTAAATGTTCTGTTAGTGTGTTTCGGGTTATTGTTGTTTAAAATGAAAACGACCAATGAAACAATGTTTGCATTAGTAGTTTATATGCAATAATGCTTATTTTATGTGTGACCCCTGCCAGTCCATTGGACTGCAATTCTGGCCCGAGTAAGTACCGCAGTGCGGATTAGGGCGTCCCCTGGAGGCGACGCGTACCGATCCGCCCCCGTCGGTACGAAAAGAGGCGGATGCGGCGATGGGGGACGCCACCCATCACGCCAGGCCCGAATAGGCGAGTCGAGGGGAGCAGAGTGCCAAATAGGCACGTGGAATGTTAGAGGTGGGTTGGAAGATAAGATGCATGAATTGATTGATGTAATGAATGAGAGATGCCTGGATGTTTTGTGTGTAACAGAGACTAAGCGTAAAGGTAGTGAAACCACTGATCTCCCCGGTGGCATGATGGCTCTGGTGTCTGGTGTGCCCCAGAGCGATCATGCTGGCGCCGGAGTAGGTATTCTTCTATCGTCACGCTTAGTCTCTGGTCTGAAAGATTATGGGATGGCTGGCTCGAGACTTCTCTGGGTCCGGATCAAACTGGGAATCACGAGAGTCTTTTTGGTCGCATTATATGCACCGGTAAGCTCTTCGTCGCCCAGTGACCTGGAAAAGTTTTGGGATTCTGTAAGGGATGTTCTGGATATGGTTGATGACAATGAAAGAATCATTTTGTGTGGTGATTTGAATGGATGTGTCGGGACTAAGCGGCCTGGTTTCGATGCCGTACTTGGTCCGTATGGTGACAGTAGAGTGAACGACGCCGGTAAGCACATTGTGGATTTATGCGTGGAAAGGAATCTTCTTGTGGCTAACACAATATTCCCTCATAAGGACATACATTTGTATACATGGAGAAGGAATGACCTAAAGAGTGTGATAGATCTGATTTTGATTGATAGTAGACTCCGCAATTGTATAATGGATACGCGCGCCTACAGAGGTCCCAATTTGGAAACGGACCACTATTTGGTAGTAAGCCGATATAGGGGTCTGTTTAAGAAGTGGAGACATTGGCGACAGCGTGTTCCATTCGGAGAGCTTGAAAGAATAAAGAGCGAAAAGTTGCAAGATCCGAGTATAAGGAGTATGTATGAGATTCAGGTTCGAGATGGGTTAGCGAAAGTGAACCTACCGGACTTGGATGTAGACGAATGTTGGAAAGCTTTGAAAGATAGTATGATAGTAGCCGCGAAAGAGGTATGTGGTAGTGCAAAACTGTGCAAGTCAATGGAAGGTGATGCATGGTGGGATGATGAAGTGAAAGCTGCGATTGAGAGAAAGAAGAAAGCATGGTTAGACTATGTATCATGTTTGCAAGCGAATGATGGTATGAAAGACAAGAAGAAAGAATTGTATCGTTGTTGTAAGAATGCCACTAAAAGCTTAGTGAAAGAAAAGCGTGAAAGAGAATGTTTGAAAGCGGAAGAGAGACTGGCGAGCAACTTCGAGGCAAACACCAAACTTTTTTGGAGGGAGGTGAAGAAGTCTAGGAGTTGTTCGGCAGCCTCCAGAATGAATAGGATTAAATCTAAGGATGGTGACATTCTTACAAGCACAGAAAGCGTGTTAAAACGATGGAGTGAATATTTTGGAGATATGTATGATGCTGTTCAGGACGCTTCCTCCGTCTCTGACTCAGTTGGTGATTCAGAGACGGTGGAAGCATGCCAGGACATTACTATGCAAGAGATCGTATGGGCGATAAGAAGTATGAAAAATGGAAAGGCTGCGGGGATAAGGTGACTGCTGAGATGATCAAATACGGTGGTCCTGCCGTCTGGGACTCTTTTTGGGTCCTCTGCAATACATGTTGGAGGACCAGTAGAGTACCCGAAGACTGGCGGCACGCGGTCATCGTGCCCTTGTATAAAGGCAAGGGCTCACGTATAGACTGCAATAGCTATAGGGCCATCAGTTTGATCAGCTTAGCATCGAAGGTGTATGGTAAGATCATTGAAAGGAGAATGCAAGGGAAGTCCGAGGGAATGTTGTGGGAGGCACAAGGGGGTTTCAGATCTGGAAGAGGATGTATGGATCAAGTTTTCTCACTCCGCAACATCGTAGAGAAGCATCTGGCTGTCGGCCAGAAGGTTTTCTGCGGTTTTGTGGATTTGGAGAAAGCGTTTGATAGAGTCGTGCGAAAGAAACTTTGGGACATTTGAACCAGTTATGGGATAGATGGGCGTCTGCTGTGTGCTTTGCAATCCATGTACTGGGATTGCAAAGCATGTGTGCGGGTGGACGGCAACATATCGCCCTGGTTCGATGTCAATGTCGGCGTCAAGCAGGGTTGTGTGTTGTCAGCTCGTCTGTTTATTCTATATCTGGATAAATGTCTTCAAAGATTGAGGTCATTGAATGTGGGAATGCGCATGAGTGATCTAGTGGTGAACTGCCTGCTTTATGCAGATGACGCTGTACTTCTAGGCTCAACCCCATCTGAGCTACAAACACTGGTCACAGTTATGAATGAGGATTGTAAGATTATGGGCTTACATCTGAATGCGAAGAAAACTAAAGTTTTAGTATTTGAAAGAGAAGCAACCAGAACGGACGTAAGAGTTGTGGTAGATGATGTAGTGCTGGAACAAGTGGATGAGTTTGTATATCTTGGATGTGCTTTTAGCAGGGATGGAAGGTACACCGCTGATGTTGAAAGAAGAGTGTGTGCAGGGAACAGAGTGAATGGAGCGTTAGGAAGATTACTTAATAGCACAATTTTAAGTCAGGGTGCCCGTCTAGCCCTGCATAATCATGTGCTTATCCCAACGCTATTGTATGGAAGTGAGAGTTGGGTATGTCAGAAAGGGCATGAAAGTAGAATCAACGCGGTTGAGATGAGGTCGCTAAGAAAAATATGTGGTGTGACACTCGCGGACCGGGTTCGTAATGTCGAAGTGAGAGAGAGGTTAGGTTTGAAAGAAAGTGTCGGTGTAAAGATGAGAAAGGGCATGCTCCGTTGGTTCGGACATGTAGAAAGAATGGCAGATGAAAGGTTAACAAAACAGATATACAATGCGAATGTGGAAGGATGTAGGTACCGGGGAAGACCAAGACTGACATACCACGATAAGATCGATCGAGTACTGTCCGAAGGTGGTGTCAAGAGTCTTCGCAACCGGCGTGTATGTATGAAGAGAGTGATGAATGTGGAGGAAGCGAGACAAGCCTGCAAGGATCGTGATGTATGGCACTCGGTTCTCTCTGCCTACCCCGTAAGGGATCTGGCGTGAAGATATGTATGTGTGTATGTATGTTATGTGTGAGTATGGCGATCGCGGTCCTGATACAAATGTTTGTACTTGCCAATTCCGCTTGTTCTATATTCCATGTCTGCATCGATTTCTACATTAAATATAAAGTTTGATATTAGAAACACACTATCATAACGCTTTCCCTTCTTGCGTGGTGTACAAGCTGGCGGCGAACACAATATCTCGTTTAATAGCAGTAGACGCTTCCATCATTTTGGCTTGAAGTTTCGGATCACCAATTGATACAGCTGCGTCTTTTACATCAACCAACAACTATAACAAAGTTACGAATTAATTAATTTTAATTAGAATAGAATAAAATATTTTATTTGCATGAAAATGCGTTATAATATAAATGGTGTTACAAAATAATTTCTAGATCGTCGTAGTCACCCAGTAATGCCAGTGTGCAAAAATATTTTAAATTTACTTATTATTAATTAAATTTTATATAAAATGAGACATTATATATTAATTAAAATTTGATTATTTATTAAACATTACATATAATTATATTTTATTAAGATATCGATATAAGAGAATGTCACATTTATTTTACGAAACTACACGATTATATACTTTGTGATATAATCGTGTAGTTTCATAAAAAATCCCCTGTGTTGGTCTGAGTCAGAAAACTGAAAAAACACATTTTCTTAATTGAAATTCTAAATTCGAAAATGAAATTCTAAACAAGAACGTGTTCGAATTTTCTTAACCACATTGTAAAATGCCGCCCGACTCGGGTGATGCGAATCGATCGGTCTGAATCACACTTTAAGCAACATTTAACCACATCCGCAAAAATTACGTACATTTGTAAGCTTAAAGACTTCAAATATATACTCTTCTTCAATTAAGATCTTTAGCTTAATAAAAAAGAACAAACCTCATGAAGTTGTTGAATGCACCTCACTATAATCCCCTCTTGTACATCAGTCAGGTCGATGATTTCCGCAAACGGTTTCTCCAGAGCCCACTCGTACACAAGTCTCACAAGACCAAAGTTTAATCTTTCTGCCTGTCCTTCAAATTGACCCACCTGAAATGTTTTTTTAATGTGACAGCTGTTTGACTTTAAATCTACTGGGGATTATTACTATATTTTTTTTTTATAGTAGAGTTTTTACAAACGACTTACTACTTACTTTACTAGGTGGTAGAGTTCTGCATTGACTCGCCCGGGTCTGGTACCACCGCATTACCTATTCCTGCCGCAATAGCGTCAGTGCTTGTCGCTGTCGTGTTCCGGTTTGGAGGGTAAGGTAGCTGGTAAACTTATGCATGTGGCATTAGACCTCGCCACAAGATAGCAACGCACCATTATAAGCGATGGTTCACTCTTTCCATCAGGAAACCCATCTGCTTGTTTGCTATCTTATAACATAAAAAGAAAAACGAGCAGATGGTGCACCTGATGGTAAGTGATCACCGCCGCCCATGGATATCCGCAATACCGGGGGTATTGCAGCTGCGTTGCCAGCCTTTTAAGAATGAATAAGTTCGTTTCTTGAAGGTCCCTAAGTCGTATCCATTCGGAAACACCCCCGAGGGTAATAGATTCAACAAAGGAGTAATCCGAGGCAAAAAGTGTCGACAAAAGCGCACGGTTGTGGATTTCCAGACATCGAGGTGGTGAGGATGGAACTTTAAATTTTGACGCGATGTCCGATGGTGGAATTTAGCGGCAGGCATTAGTCCGAACAACTCGTCGGAACACTCCCCATGATAAATACGGTAAAAGATGCAAAGCGAGCCTACATCTCTGCGTAACGCCAAAGAGTCAAGCCGATTAGAAATAGCCTGGTCGTCGACGATTCGAACCGCTCTACGTTGAATGCGATCAAGAGGAAGAAGCTGGTACTGAGGAGCTCCGGCCCAGAGGTGAGAACAGGGTGCTAAGTGTGAGTTTTTCTTATCGCATTCGATCGTAAGCGAGTTTCGAGTTTACTAGGAATTTGTATGTGATTTGTACAGCGCCACCTACAGGTAAACTGGTTTCTTACGTTTACCACTAGGTGGCGCTGTACTAATCACATACAAATTCCTAGTAAACTCCAAACGCGCTCACGATCGAATGCGAAAAGAAAAACTCACACTTAGCACACAGTACTCCATGTGAGGTCGAATTTGGGCCTTTGTAAAGTTGGAGGCGATGGGCTGGCATGAAGTACTGCTTTGCTCTACTGAGTATACGAAGCTTTTTGGAGGCTAGTTTAGCCTTCCCTTCCAAATGACCGCGGAACTGAACGTTGTTCGATATGTAGACTCCCAGAATTCCAATACTGGCCGAGGCTGTCAGGAGAGTGTTTTCGAACCGAGGTGATACGACAAAGGGTGTTTTTTTTGCGGTGAACGCACAGAGCTGCGTCTTTTTGGGGTTAAATGTAATAAGGTTTTGACGACCCCATTCTGAGACATCAGTTAGTTGATTCTCGAGTTCAGACACGAGCTTGATCCGGCCCTCTTCGACGTGTTCCCGAGAAATACCGCTACGGCCGGAGTATGTAGCATCAACAGTACTTTCGTCCGCATAGCAATGTATGTTATTAATTCGCAACAAATCATTGATATGCAGAAGAAACATGTCATGTATTTCATTGCCTGACCAACATTACTAATTTGTTATTTAATAAATTACAACACATATACACAGTCGTAACGCAACGTGAAATAAACAGAATATAAAGTGTATGTAAAAAATATGAAATCGAAAAAATATACTATGCCTAAAGTATTGGTTATCTTGGATTCATTTTTTTGAGTACAGGCTACAAAAAATATTTTCAAGACGTTGTGTCTATTAGCTAGCTGTAATTGATACAATTTCTGGCACTCTCTATATTAATTTCCTTCTTTTGAAATCGGTTGAAAGAAACTTAAACTTACCATATACTTAGATTCAATAGCAGTCAACTCTCTATCAATTTCTTCAATGGCTTTGACTCCTTCAGCCAATTTTTCAGTAAGTACTGGTTCCACATATGTTTTCGCTTGAAAGACGAAACAACTGAGCAAAGCGGCGATTTCAGCTGGGCTCTTATCCGTGAAAACATTACGAAAAACTAACTCCGATATGATCAGTTCGTTTGTACCCATGCAACAAGCCACCCTTCCTTTAAGTATTACACTGTCATGTTCGTCTATATAATTCAATTCACGTAAAACTAAAAGTCTTCTTTGGTAATCAGGATATAAAGCTAAATTTTCAAAAGACAGTAGTCGCTTGTATTTGTCACGTTTTCTTTCAGCTTGCTTCCGTTCGTATACGATGGCGAACTCGTTTTTAAAGTTTGCTATATCTGTATATTTCTTTTGAGCGTCCAGGTCACTCTAAAAAGTAAGAAAAATTAAAATAGAGGTTTAAAGTTGGTATTTTATTTAATTTTCGGTTTCTGTGTCGATTGGGAAGGCAGGAAAGCTAGTGAAGGAGGAAAAAGGTGGATAAGATCGGCATATTTTTGCCCAGCATTCATTAAAATTTAAAGAATTTATTTAAGCCATATTATATATTTATGTGATCTATGTATAATATAATTTAAATAGAAACAAGTGAAATGAATATTCTGTGCAGTGCGAATGACTACAATTAATATTAGTTGTAAGTTTTCTTCTCATGTTTGTAATGAGAATAAATCATCTTTAAACATTAACCTAACCTATAAATAATTTCTAATTAGGCATGGAAATGATTGCTACTTTTAAGTCATTTTCATTGGATAAAATAAAAAAAAACAAACAGATTCATATGTGAAATTTCACTAGCAATGATTTTTACTCATATAATTACCCGAATATCAAATGATCGTATGCTATTAAAAATTAAATGTGGATTACAACTACTTCCGCTCCTATATGAATTGGAACATTTCATTGAATGTGAAATTTCACAGACCAAATAAGAGGCAGCAAATGCGATGTACGATATTGCATTTCATAGGAAATTTTACATGCTGCTTATGAAATGTGCTATGATTATTTCTAGTTCTATTGAATAGTCAGTGTAGTTTATAACACTAGCAATTATTTTCACTTATATAATTATCCGAATGACAAATGACTGTATGCTATTAAAAATGAAATATGAATTATAACTACATACTTCCACTTTTATTTGAATTGAAACACTTCATTGAATGTGAAATTTCACAAACCAAATAAGAAGCAGCAAATGAGATGTATTATATTGCATTTCATAGGAAATTTCACATGCTGCTTGTGAAATGTGCTACGATTATTTCTAGTTCGATTGAACAGTTAGTTTAGTTATATCACCTTATACATCTTCATTTTGTCGAGCGACTGTAGTATTTCCCCGCTGGTGATGGCGAGAGATTGCGTGAGACTGACGTATTCCAGCGGCGCACTGCCCGTGCGGGCCGCGTGAGAGGCGCGAGATAGTTCCTGTACGGCACTCGCACAACTCGACCCTACTGGAGCGTCTTTGAACCTGCAGAAAAAAATCTAATTATTATATGTTATAATATCTAATATTTCCTTATATCTCAAGTCGGTGGCCCCTACTTACAAATAAAATTTCCGGCTTTTTGATAAGTTATATTAACTGATACACAAATATATATATATATATATATATATATATATATATATATATATATATATATATATATATATATATATATATATATTATTTTCTATGTTTTTCATTACATTTGACCCCGTTTATATATATTTTTAAATACATTACATTTTGGCTCCCGCACCTACCTAGCACTAAGATCATGGCTTCTAACCATGTAGTAGAGTTCAGCAACGTCTAAAACAGGTTTATCATCACAAAGCTTCGCAAAATGACGCGATACATGCAGATGTGACCGGTTATTATTGGCTACCGACGAAAACATTCGGACTGCGTGTGCCTCATCACGCGGTTGGCGGTACGCACGCAGGTGCGACCGAAGGGTAACCATTCGGTCGCACTTGCGTGTATTGTCTCGAAGATATTAACGCGGTAAAACCCTTTGGCAAATGCGGCCGTAGCATAACAGTTTCCGAGAATGTCTTGAACAACCTGAATAATACTTTGCCCGCTCCGGGGTTCAAGCCTGAAACATTCTGATCTCAGCCGAATGGACAAATTTATAAGTAGTATACTAGACCACAAGGCAGACGAATATGGGGAATGACACTGATGCGTAGCAAAATATCTAATATCTACCACAATTTATAACAAAATATTTACATACCTGGGCATTTGTCTTTTCTCCCAATCTTGTATAATAATGTTGGCATCAATTTTGAGATTCAATTTTGTCACGGCAACAACATTTTTTGGCGCAATACATAATATTGTATGATCTAGCGTGCTTTCTTCGGTACCTGGAAAATTTAACGATTTATATGAGTGCTTTGTTGATTGTAGTGTTTACTTTTTAGCTGAGACCATGAGTTTATACGTTTATCAGTTAAAACCAGTTTTGTTCTAGACAAAACAGTATTCGGTTCGGTGGTTGGGGCAAAGGAGATCTCAACCAAATTCGCCAGCTAATGCATTGGAGAATCGTAATTAATAAGAATGTCCAACGATATTTAACCAACCTGATATCACTCTGCCTATACTACGACGATTTTTTTCTGATTATTAATTCAGCATTAAAATATTTGCAAACAGTTTTAATTGCTATAAGGATCACAGTTTACAGATAGCTTGATAAAAATTTCTGGCTAATTTTCAGAGGCATTAAAATTAGGTATTAACAAATGGGTATAATATGCCCCTTTTATCTACAATTTAATATTTTTTGGTAGAATCATATTTCTTCGTTACAATGTTTTTTATAAGCTATTTTTCATATCATAAAATACTACTACAGATGGAAAAGAGTAACAATCTGTTACAGATACCAATAATGTTAATTGTGTTTTGCCATCTGTGTAGTGAGATTGGCTGGACTATTGTTTTGTGGACTCGTCTTAAAAGTATATGCGGCATGTACTTATAAGGAAAAATAATTGTGAAATAACATCAAATAATGTAATTAACTTAATGAGAGTACCTCATTACATTATTTGATGTGACGTATACAACTTTTATAAATAAAAAAAACTTGTGTAACCGCATGCAGGCTCGGAGGTGCGAAACTAAAAAAAAAAACTGTAAGCCGGTTGACTCTGCAGGTGCACCCCTAAAACTTCCCGCTAAATTGAGGACTTTTAAGCTATTTATTATTTATACCTAAGCATAGATTTTTACCTACCTTTTTACCTAAGCATAGAGTTTGAGTTCAAAAATCTGCAGCTTGTAAAAATGAAACTTAGTAATTTAATGTTTGGAAAGATGCACATTTTTTCAAAATGGTGATTGGTTTTTTCTCTTTCGAATGGCATTGAACGCCATCAACTATGTTGCGATCAGTCGAGCCATTCAAAAGTTATGAGATGTTTACATACACTTATGTATACATCAGTAATACTGACGTCATCGTGAAAATAGTCAGAAAAAGTTCCTAGTACCTTAAAACGTGCAGATCTGGTAAAAACTCGATTTTCGAAAATTGGGCCAAAATTCATGGAACATAGAACAAGGGGAAGTGAAGAGTGGGCGTGCCGCGTGCGTCACTATTATGCGCTTTTACTCTAAATTGCCTTAGTGATACTTACCATATCATTAGGAGATAGTCGTCGTGCGAAAATCTATTATACACTGAATTATGCCGTATTGTGCCATCCTTGAATGCAGAAATGATAGTAGAATACAGATGATTAAAATGGAGATATTTCATATCATTCGAAAGTACAATTTTCATTTTATTTTAATTAAATTCCTGATTTAATATAATCTCTAATGATATAATAGAAAGTCAAGCTAAAATCAGCCTTACACCTTACATATAAAGTTCATTTTAGGTTGACCTAATTTTTCTAGAAAGATATACGTAATGACAGTCATTACGTATATCGTTCTAGAAAGTTCTCTACTCGAATATGATCAACTGAAAACTACGGAAAAATCAATATTGCCATCTATTGTAGAATAGCGAAACTATTAAGATCTTAAGTTTCACTATTGTACAAATAGATGAGTCTATTTTGAATAGACTACAAAAGGACGTAAATACTTTTTTTTTTGTAGCAAAATAAAATTTATTGTAACGCAGTTTGGTATATTTTTAAATGTTCTGTTTGTGTATTTCGGATTATTTTTGTTTAAAATGAAAACCACCAATGAAACAATGTTTGCATTAGTAGTTTATATGCAATAATGCTTATTTTATGTGTGAGTATGGCGATCGCGGTCCTGATACAAATGTTTGTACTTGCCTATTCCGCTTGTTCTTCTATGTTCCATAGTCAAAATTAATAACTTTTATTATCTACATACATAGCGGGAAATTAAAAATTGCATAAATTATGAAATGAGTATTATTAAACGAAACATTTCCACTGATTTAAAGTCGCTGCATCAAAAGCAGCAAAAGCAACAGAGCATGCAGTTATAATAAAATACTAATATTATAAATGCGAAGGTCTGTTTGTCTGTCTGTCTGTTACGTTTTCACGGCTAAACCGCTGGACCGAATTTCATGAAATTTGGCATGGGTATAGTTGAAGATCCCGGATCAAACATAGACTAGTTTTTTTTTTCAAAAATCCGTCCCTGGAGGGCTGAAATAGGGGATGAAATTTTTATTAAAAGCTATTTGGACGACTTATTAATATACCCGCGGGCGAAGCTGCGCGGGTCAGCTAGTAAAATTATATTTATTCGAATTTAAAAACAATACCTATCTTATCATATTGTGCGGAGAAACTCAGCACCCTGTACCAGTTTTCATCCATTTCAAAGTTATACCGTGTCGTGTCCTCTTCAACTGTATTCAAAACAAGCACTTTATATGGAGTTTGACGGGGTCCTGAATAAATAAAAAACTATTGTTAACTGTGACTTGTTTAACGTTTTATACAAACTAGTGATCACTTTACGCCATGTTGATGCGACTTCGAAAGAATATACCATCTTTTTTATATCAAAAGCATACTAGGAAATGATGAGGCTCCCCTAATGAAAAGCGAAAAGTGTGGCGGGCTGGCAATTTTGGCATTGCCAGCCCGCCACACATTTCGCTTTTTATCTATCGGCTACCTTACCCACCAAACCGGGATACGATAGTGACAAACATTGACGCTATTGCGGCAGGAATAGGTAAGGAAGGAAGTGGTACCAAATACCTGGGTAAGACGTAGGGGAACTCTACTACCTAGTAGTCACAATGGTAGTGACACGTATTCACACTCGGTCGCTTTTACGGCCTGTCTGGTAGAAAGGTAGTTGGTCTATTGGCTTCACAGGATCCTGAAAAAATTCGTAAAAGGTGGGCATTTGATTAAACATCTCTACCATTGTGACGTATAGGTGGTAGAGTTCCCGAAAGTCTCGCCTGAGTATGGTACTAACGCCTTACATATTTCTGCCACAATAGCGTCAATGCTTGTCACTGTCTTGTTCTGGTTTAGAGGGCAAAATAGCCACTATACTTATGCACGTAGCATAACCATCCCGACACACATTGAGCAATGAATTATTAACGTCTTGAGTATCTATAAATGATGGTTGTCTCTCTTCTTCAAGAAAGTTTTCTGCTTGTTGCCTACAAAAATGTAGTTGTCAAAATTTTTTCCCGTGTTGGTCCCGGGCTACTTTGAATAATAGGCCAACTGCCCTTCTGCCAGGCAAGTCGTAAAAGGCGACCGATTGGCCGTGCGAGTCACTACCATCATGGTCACTAGGTGAATGAGTTCTGCATTGTTTTGCCCGGGTTTGGTACCACCGCCTTACCTTAATTTCTGCAGCAATAGCGTCAGTGCTTGCCACTGTCGTGTTCCGGTTTAGTGGATAAGGTAGCCGGTAAACTTATGCATGTGGCATTAGACCTCGATTCAAGATAGCAAAGCACCATTAACATCTTTGGTGTCTATAGGCGATGGTTGATTCTTTCCATCAGGAGACCCATTTGCTTGTTTCTTATGGCATAAAAAAAAATCAATCATAATTGTTGCCATCTGGGTAGTGCGTATATCATGCGACTTACATTGGTTTACCCTCCAAACTGTAACATAGCACTGATACAATCGCAAAAGAATTTGTAAAACTACCAACCAGAAGTCGGTAGGGAAGTGACAAGTCTTACTTACGCTTATCCTTTACGAGCTACTTTGCAGTAAGGTCGTGGTCTTTAACTCAAAAGGGGATCGACCAAGATGGACCAATACTTTTATTAAGTATTTTAGACTTATCTCTCAAAAATTACTTCAACAATGCCATTTTAATAAATACGAAGTTTTTTTGTATATCGTAAAAAACTAGCAGATGACTCCTGATGTAAAGATACAAAAAAAGAACTCTGTCAACTAATTAGTTAGTCAGCCCAGTTGATTTATATATTATGGTCCTGAAGATAGTATGACTATTTTTCCGGAAAACAGCTCTTTCAAGACTTTAGACTGGCCGATTCATATTGGCATTATACAAGTTGACTGTTAAAGACCGCAGTTTCATGTTGAAGTTCGGACACAATACTGGTCATATGTAACCAATAAAAATATAATAAAAAGAAAATATTGCTTAAATATATAGTAAATCTAAAAGAAACAAATGTACTAATATTCAAAAAGTATGGTCACCGTGCGGGCGATAGGCGCACTGGGTTGACTAAAGCAGCCAATCGCTGTTTGTAAGAAATTAACTTCGAGCCGAGCGAGACTTGGCAGTACAGTATCAATATATTAATACTAAAGTAAAATGAAAAATTGTACTTACCATTACCAGTCAAATAAACACCCAGTTGATTTATGTAAGGTCCTGCAGACAGTACTAGTATTTTCCCCGGAATCAACTCTTTTAAGACTTTAGACTGGCCGAGTAATATAGGCATTATATCGCTGAGAACCTCGATATATGATGTGGCAGTATCGTAAAAAGTGGCAAGCGGTGCTAAGTGTGATGCCAATGGCGTACTGCATTTCTCTGAGTACTCTTTCTCGGCTATTTGCAATTGTTTACGATAATTGTCCGTTTGACAGATCTGGTGGAATTCCCGGAACGACCTTTGCATCATGCCCTCTACGGATACGGTCGCGACACTAAAATATAGTTACTGATGTAAATATCAGGTCCATATTTGTTCGTACAGAATAATTTATCAACAAATCTACCTTAGATTACATATAAGTTTAGAGATTTTACCAAATATAAATATGAGGTTATGTATGTATGTAATATACATTCACAACCCTAAAACGATAAAACATGATCATAGGTTTTATAAAAATAAACTTTTTGCTTACAAAATGTATCCATCATTTCATAAAATTTGCTTGATATGTTAGTAACATTGATATTATGGTTCAAAACTATGACTTAATATCTTCATGAAGGTGTTAGTTATGTGTTACTGGTTAAGAAGAATTGGAAGTGGTTAAGAAGGATTAATATGGGACCAAATTATGTGAGGTGACGTTGTGAGAAGCATTTTATGAGCTTCGAAAATTAGATTCTTAATTGTGCGGGAAAAATTACCATCAATATAGATAAGTATTTAGGCTGGGGTCTGCTCTATACTCTATTAATATAGTTTATTTGATTTGATTTCGAATCCTCACACAGAATCAGAACCTCGGACACTTATTTGTGTCAACAATCGAGTAATCTAGATTATATTTTATTAAAAAATCAGTAATCATTAAATACTGGTGAGTTGCAAGCTAATATAAAAAAATTATAAAAAAATTACATACCGTAATAGACTCAAAATCATAGCATAGGTTAGTCTGAACTGCGAGGATAATTTTTGTGGTATACCCAACATCATGCTCTTCAATGTCATTTGATCTGGAACTCCGTCTTTACATAATATTATCACCGTGCCAGTATCATCCAGACCTGAAATATTACAGTAATTTACAGACGTTAATCTTATTCATAAAATAAATCTTGTCGTCTTTCTACATGTCAAAATCATTGGACATGTAGAAATAATGGCAGATGAGGTGTTAAAAAACAGACATACAATGCGAATGGAAGGCCAAGACTCATGGTTTTGTTATTCATTGTATATAAAAATTTCTCCCCGTGTTGGTCCCGGGTTAAAGAATAGGCCAACTGCCGGTCGGCCAGGCAGATCGTAAAAGGCGACCGATTGGCTATGAGAGTCACTATCATCATTCATCATGGCTACTATGTAGTAAATTTCTGCATAGTCTCTCCCGGGTTTTGTACCACCGCCTTACCTATTCCTGCCGCAATAGCATCAGTGCTTGTCGTTGTCGTGTTTCGGTTTGGAGGTAAGGTAGCCAGTAAACTTATGCATGTGGCATTAGACCCCGCCACACACAACCATCGCATATACACACCATCTTTGGTGTGTATAGGCGATGGTTGACTCTTTCCATCAGGAGATCCATCTGCTTGTTGGCTATCTTATGATATAAAAAATGTGATAGTTTAAATACAACCATTTATTGGATCGAGCACATTGGGGTGGGCGACAAGGGGTCGAGGAAGCTACATTGCAAAGAAAAATACGGACTCCAGCGGGGCGGGGCAGGTCGCATCGTAACGCAGCGCATTTCCGTAATTCTTTTCAAATAATAAAATTGACGAAATAAATCATTGACGAATAATATTATTAAAATTTTGGTATTATTTTTTAATAATTTTGTGACATTCTTTTAACCTGATATTTCTTTTTATTATTTTAATTATTATTGTTTACTAATTTATGACATTTTTTTGAGCTGATATTTCTTTTTTATTTTTATTATTTTGATTGACATACCTATTTATTTTGCTTTACAAATTGTATATTTTTATACTTCAATAAGAATTTGTTAAATATCCTCCCTTACAATAAAACGTATTCTCTCTAGCTGCAAACTTTATGTTATGTTTTAATTAGTTGAATTAATTATTTGTCTATTTGTGTAGTTATAAAGTAAACAAAGTAACTATGTTTTTAACGTCGATAAGTGTAACCAAGTTTACTATGTCGAATAAATGCTATTTGAATTTGAAAATGTTATCTCCTTTTGATCAGCATAACGTGGATCTTGTAAATCGTATATCTTTGTAGACTTGAACTAAAATTTTTAATCATTCTTCATCCATAAATACGTGATTTAATAAATTAATACTTTAAACGGAGTAACATTTGCGCATTTTTCCGCTCGCCATCGCACACTAGCGACGGGGCGCAGCGCATTGTCGCGGGGCCCATCGCATTCACAGAAATCCGCCGAGCAAAATCCGTTTCAATATGCCCCGCCGTAGCATGCAATTGTTCATATAAAATGTATGAAAGCAATCTAGGTGGATTTTAGTCTTTCCAGCCCACCCCTTTAGTACATTATAATTAAAATATTCTTAATTGTAAAATTAAAAGGGTGTTTGTAATAGTGTACACACGTAAGAGGTGAAATTTTTTTACGAGATAATTTTTTTGTTATTTAGTACTACTTAACAATAAATATGGTGCGTGACGGTCAAGCATCGAAAACAAAAACAGAGTGTATTTTTTTAACATTGCTATAAAATTTCTCCCTTATGTCGATAAGGAAACTTCACTTCAAAAAGAAAGTTTAAGGCAAGTGACCTCTGCGTCCGGCGCGGCCCGCCATCTGTATGTACTCGGCGGGCTGCAGGCTGCGGGACTGAAGCCCGTCGAATTTCGTGATGCTGTCGAATGCCACAGTGCGGGCGGGCATGTTCACGCCCATAGCGAATGTTTCTGTCGCGAAAAGAATCTTCACCTGTGGGATTTAGAAAAATTGCTAAAGTGCGTGTCGGGCCACGCGCAATGTAGGGTTCCAAATTTGCATTGATGTTGTGTTATAAACACTTGTACTGTTTCTTTGTTTTTGTTTATTAACACCAAATGGTTTCGCACGTTTTTTACGCATCATCGGGGCAGCAAATTAATATTGTTTATTAAAGTTGACAATCTGACAATTTAACAATAATAATAATTTCTTTATTTACATAAAATAGGGTACATAATTTAAGATCTTATTTAACAATATGTTGTTTCTTTATTCTTATGTTGCCCTTTTTGTGGCATGCAAATGTTACAATTGTGTTTATTATCATTAAAGTTTATACTTCAATCTTATTTTATTATGTGTAATATAATAGTTACAATTTTAATCACTGAGACTGCAGAATTGGAGTGACAATGTGTTACTCTCGCTAAGATAGAAGAAATACTATATGACGTTGGGTAGCCACTAGATTAATACCAAGTCCAATTAAAACATTTACTACTAGACTGGAGCATTTTTAAATACGATAACATTTTTATTTAATTTTATTGTTTTACATTAGTTCTATAAAGCCATTACAAATTTCGTATTAACTTCATTTATTCTCTTAAATTTACGAAGTAATAATCAAAAAATACTTATGTCATTTATATATTCAAATTGAAATTAAATAGTTATAAATGTCTAAGATTATAAAATTGATGCAAGAGTACATAACTAATATAATTATATTTAAAAACGTCCAAATATTGTTTATTGAGAATTTGATATTAATAATTGATGCATATACCAAAATGTTATAATATGCATGACATGTGAATAATACTAAAATATCATAATACGTCATGTCGTCAAGCACGGTTGCTAACAATTGATACAATAAATACCAAAATTTGATGTAGTTTTACTAGGCGATAGAATACCACAACGTCTTGATCAAATTTGGTATCACAGATTTATCTATTCCTGCCACAATAACGTCAATAATAGTCACTGTCGTGTTTCCGTTTAGAGGCAAGGTAGCTGGTAAACCACGACATTAACATCCCGCCACACGAATAGCAAGGCACCATTAACATTTTTAGTATCTATAGGCGAAGGTTGTTCATTTTGATCAGGAGAGCCATCAATTTGTTTGATATTTGTTGTTGTTAGCGTTAATAAGTAAAAACAAAGTAAAACATTACAAGTGCATTATATACGTTATATACGAAAAACGCACAGAAGTCCCACTGCAAATGACTATGCAGTAGGTTTGTTTAATAGTCTTCAGCTCTTCAATTATTTTACGGTAATTTTAGCGGTCGTGTTAATTTGCAGTAGATAACGTGCATACACTTAATGTATCTTTAACGATAGCTATGGAGTGCCGTTAGCGGCAAATAAACTTACGTGGCCGGATTGAAACAACATTTCAACGATTTCTTTTAACAAAGGTAAAATGCCACTATGGTGAACACCAATTCCATTTTCTAGTACTCGTTGTAGTCGAATTACCTGAAACATATCCACACTGTATTTGGGTCATTTATTTATTTATTTTTTATTGCACACATATAAAAGAAACATGTACAAAAGGCGGACTTAACGATAAAATATGCATTCTCTACCAGTCAACCTTTGGGCTAGGTGTAACATAACATGTGATATATATTATATATCTATATACAGTCCATTTTTTCATACTTGTCTAATTAGTAAACAACAATGGCAGACTAGTAACAACTTAAATTGGTCATAGACAATCAATATGATTGGGAAAAATCGAAAGATCTATTGAACTAGTATGACAAACCGAATTGAATGAATGATATTTATTGTGACTCCTATCCATCCATTTTATAATATTATTACAATATTAAAATATATGAAAGCGCGCATACTATGGATTAGTTTCAATTATAAATTACCACATTATTACATTACGATTTATCATAACTCGATTTGTCAACATTGATTCGATTTTGTAATCGATAATATTAAAAGTTACTAAAATAAGAGCGGATAGCCCCGAAAAAAAAAATTACTCAGCATCTTCACTTTCCATTGTGTTGTTGTGTTCAACAGTACAACAGCCCCTGAAGCTTTGTATACAATAAGTTATATACAAGCTTTGTAAATGTATTCCAATGTGAACAAGAAACGAAAACATTGCATAAAACTTGTCAAATACATGTATTATACCTTGGTGTAAACGAGGGGTAAAACTTTTTGATTTTTACGAATAACATAATTTTGTTTCATAACGCTTTACGTCTTCATTACATAGTATAAAACAAAGTCGCTTTCTCTGTCTGTCCCTATGTCCTTATGTCCCTATGTATGCTTAAATCTTTAAAACTACGCAACGGATTTTGATGCGGTTTTTTTAAAAGATAGATTGATTCTTGAGGAAAGTTTAAGTGTATAAACCTTTCCAATATTCCCACGGGAACAAAAGCTGCGCGGGTGAAACCACGGGCAGGTCGCTAGTATATATATAAAAATCAATCCCTATTTTCCTTGGTCACGACATCACGCCTGAATGGTTGGACCAATTTCGGTAATTTTTTTTTATTGTGTTTGTAATTGTCAGGAGAAGGTTCTTCTAAAAGAAAATATTAAAAAACTGCGCGGAAAATTAGAAAATTTAAGAATACTTAACCATCATATAAAGTTCAATGCTCTTTCGGCTGCCTGGAAGGACAACCCCGTATACTTATATAAATTACATGTCACGTTGTTTGTCCGCTATAGATTCCTAATATGTATGGCAAAACAACGTTTGCCGGGTCAGCTAGTTCTGCATAAAATAATCCACTTTTTATTGTGTGAGTGAATAGGAAGGAAAAAACCTCGCGCCATATCTGTGGATGTGCTTACGTCACATAAATACTGCGTGCGTTATCAGCTGATGGCTTGTGCAATTCACAACAGTCTAACAGTAGCCATAACAGTTATTATTTACTTAATTACTTAAGAGGGAACATTAAGAACGAGAGAATTAAAAAAATAGATATTTGTAAAATCTAGGGTACGATCGCCGTGCAGTTTTCTCCATTGGACCCTACGGGGATACCGTAGGGTGCAATAGATACAGCTGCAGTTTTGACCGAAAATACCGTTTACATAAATAACGTTTTGCTGTCCCCTGTTTCTTCCTCCAGTACTAAACCGATTTCATTACTTTTTTATTATAAATTTTAAAAAGGATTTCGCTGTGTTTCTATGTTTCAAACACTACGGACAACCGGGCCATATTTTAGGTTTTATAGTTTCATATCTCTTGTAATAATGAATTTATGAGTAAACGGAAAACAAAAACCTAAAACTGGGTTTTTGGGTGCGTGTGTTTGTGATAAAGTGAGTGTTTTTAAGATATTGCATGTGTGTATTTATGTGTGTGTATGTGTTTTTGTTGGTGTGTCTATGAGTGATAGAATGTGAATATGTTAGTATATTAAGCTATGAATTATGAGTAGCTTCAATAATTGTTTGACCACCATAGCATTGATTTATTTCACCCATATTAGCTTTGAAAGCACAGTCTAAGTCAGGGATAGGAAAACTTTTTCGTTCACGTGTCGATATTTACTAACAAAATATATGGCGGGCCAAGTTATTGCATTTTTGGTTATATTTATAACGAAAAATTTTCCCCACCTCTGATTTAATGAAATAAAAATATTGATATATGTTTTTTGAAACACGAATTTATTATGCAATATTACAAAATAACTATTAGAAAAAGAAAGAAATTTAATTTTTTTTTTGATGGATGAATGATTTCTGTTTGATGGTCGTCGGCCGGATTTAGACGTTTCGCGGGCCAGAGATGGCCCGCAGGCCGCAGTTTCCCCATCTCTGGTCTAAGTAATTAGGAATATCACATCTAGGGTGACGTTGCTACACCAAAATATTATTTTACATACTTGTGGCAGTTTTCTATCAGGTTCCTTAAGCCGCTGAAGACACCTCGCGAAGAATGAGCGTATATGACTTTTCTCTCTAGCATCTGTGAGATCCACAGACATTAAGTTTTCCGCATTTTGGTCACACCTGTTGATATTTAAAATAATTCCTTAATTATTTTTAACTAATCTATACAAATAAATAAAATTGGAGTGTCTGTTTGTAATATTAAAATAACCACTTTTACTAAATGCATATGGATGTATACACGGTACATATACCAAAATAAATTTTTTTACAATTTTTGTCTGTCTGTATTTGTTCCGGCTAATCTCTGGAACGGCTGGACCGATTTTGACGGGACTTTCATTGGCTGATAGCTGATGAGACAGGGAGTAACTTAGGCTACTTTTTTTCAAATTTAGTCGCGGGCTCAGCTAGTAATTAAATATACACGGCTATGTATACGGTTCACAGATGCCTGCCAATAACTTGGAAGCGCTGGAAATTAATAAACTAAAATATAGCCTTAATCTACTGAATGATCAATTAGATCATAATAATTCTCGACTGCTGAATACTTTTTAATTATTAACTCTTATTTTTTAATTTTAAATTATTATTAGTGTTGTGGATTCTGTGATCTTTGAAATTATTATTAGTGGTTTAAAGTTGCTACGTTATTTTATATAATTTTATTTTTATTTCAGAAAATTTTAATTCAAATTTTAAAACTTATTATAATTTTTACCTATTACTAGCTGTTGCCCACGACTTCGTCCGCGCGGACTTCGTTTACTCCGCATAGCTCCTTCCCCGTAGGTGATAGCGTGATAATATGTAGCCTATATGTTGACCCGACCTATTAGTAATATTCATGCAAAAATTGAAGCAAATTCATGCAGTACTTTTTTAATTTACCTTGGACATACATACAGACAAAAACTCTAAAAACTATAATTTTGGCTTTGATATCGATTGTAGATCACCCCCCAAGTATTCTTTTAAAAAAATATTTAATGTACAGTTTTGTCTTTCCTACGATTTTATTGTATGTATAGATATTATTTAATTTTAATTGGTAACTAATATTTGACAATTCAAAAAAATTGTTTTTATTTGATTTTTCAATATGTTTAATTTTAAATATTTCAATTCTAATTACGATTGACATTCTCATTTAAATTAATTTAATTTCATAGTGACATTATATAAAAAAATCATACATTCGCTTATGTTTTCCTCAATTGTGGTGAAAAACATATGCACATAGCGTGACAACCCTACAGTTGAAGTTTTTACAATGATGATGTTATTGAAGGTAGTACGTATTATGCTGTCATACTATAAAATGTTAAATCATGACGGCGTAGTCAGGGTCACTAACCATTAGATCAACGAACAATATAATTCGAGATGATGTCGTAATCTGGCCAGACATTGTCGAACTCTACCACCTACAACCTTGAAACGTATGGTCAATTGTTTGCCAATTACAAACTCCGTGGCAGGACGGCAAAGCAGATCTGTTTTTCAAAAGGGGCCAGAACCATTATAAAGCAAACAAAAGTGTTTCGGTTTGGATTCTCCAAACGTAGTCATTTAAGTAACACATATTAAGCATTGCATTACCCACCTCATTACCAAATTACGGTTAAGTCCACACAAAAGATTATACAGGTTGACTGGCAAAAGACATACTAAAGGAGGGTGTTCAGTATTCGATTCTGAAACCAAACATGTACAAAATTTTGACCCAATTATCCATTAAAATGTTTATGTACGAACACCGGCGCATAGATATTGAAGTTCATTGTTTACAAACAGCGAGTTTCCCAGACTTATTAGTACACCGCTATCGCTTGCGTGTTGACCCTACATTTTGAATATTACTACACTAATGTCGTTAAGGTTTACTATGTATTTAAGTGATTACATTTAAATTAGTTACACGTGACTATTAACTAGTGCCCTTCAATATGTTCAATCTTTACCAGTCTACCTGTAGAGTTACCAAATTAAAATAAAGTAAGATGCTTTTTATGGAAAGCATTATGTCGTAGTTATACGATAGTACTTTTTATAACTTTTGCTTCTAGATGAAACTTTGTTAAATGGTACAATTTTATCAACAATAATGCTACTTCAAATTTTCACATCAACGTCACGTCACATTTTCGGCACTATAATTTATGAATTACTTTAAAACAGCTGAATCATAGAGTAAAGGACTCGATATAGGAGGTAGGAGTATAGGAAGATCGACTTACATAAGAGGAAAAATGTAAAAGCGCTCAGCTGTTTACTGAAAATAAATTGTTGGTTACCGCTAAGAATGGCGCTGGCGCAGGATAAACTACGAAAAATCATAGCTGTTGTAGGAGACCAAGTAAAGCGTGCTGAGCTTCAAATATTTAACAGTGCTCGTAGAGCTGATTTAAAAGTTTATAGGAAACGTATTTTTGAGCACATTTAACGCATTCTTTCTAAAAATTCTTATGCGAAGGTGGCGCGACCAATATTGGATGATTTTTGATGCACACTTCTATATACAGAATTGTTCCTCCTTACTTTTATACGCAATGATCTGAATACTACTTACCGATTACGTGACAGCGTGAAAGCCACCACCGGTAACTTGTCGTTGGCTCTGAGATGATCTATAAACGCGACCCACATTGTTTGTTCAGCTTTCACGTTTGGGAATTGTTTGCCACCTTAAAATTTTAATATACTCTGTAAAAACTTACTTAGATCTCTTCAACTGCAATAGTATTTCCATAGGACAGCAATTGAGGGTAGTATTCGTTTACAATTAACTATATAATGTGTATTTTAGCACTGATCCCGTGCTAGGGTAAATTTTGAAATCTGAACAAAGAAAATTTCCAGTTGTGTCAAAAATTTTCTTTGATTGTTTTTATCGTTTAGTTCTTTGCGAAGGGTAAAAGCAAGAAGGGTTTTTTATTTAAAATCCAAACAACAATCCAACAGCTTTACGTAATTTTTCGTAGTGCACCAAAATAAAACTTGACCTGATCTGGGCGGAATAACCACTCAACAAGGAAAATATTTAGTTTACTAATATTTTATTTTATTTTAACAAGTATAATCAAATGACCGAGCTTCGCTTAGGCCAGATCTGGGCGGACTAATCACTCAACAAGGAAAATATTAAATTTACTAAAATTTTATTTTATTTTAACAAGTATAATCAAAAGACCGAGCTTCGCTTAGGCCTGATCTGGGCGGACTAACAACTCAACAAGGAAAATATTTAGTTTACTAATATTTTATTTTATTTTAACAAGGATAATCAAAAGACCGGGCTTTGCTTGGATGATATTTTTTTACTTTAAAAAGGATTATCACAGAGACACTTAACCTAGAACAATTATAATAGTAAAAGACTAACTAAATACCAAATTTCATTAAAATTAACTATTTTTCGGAGTTTCGGAAGAACTAGATACATCTTAATATACATATACACATATACATATATAAATTACGTATCATGTTGTTGGTCCGCTATGGATTCCTAAACTACTGAATCGATTTCAATGAAATTTTGTAGATATTGTTTGGTGTAACTTATGCATGTGGCATTAGAACTCGCCATAAGATAGTAACGCACCATTAACATCTTTGGTTGACTCTCTCCATCACGAGACCCATCTGCTTTTTTTATATTATAAGATAGCAAACAAGCAGATGGGTCTCCTGATGGAAAGAGTTAACCATCGCCTATGGACACCAAAGATGTTAATGGTGCGTTGCTATCTTTTGGCGAGGCCTAATGCCACATGCATAAATTAACCGGTTACCTTACCCTTTAAACCGGAACACGACAGTGACAAGTACTGAAGCTATTGCGGCAGGAATAGGTAAGACGGTGGTACCAGACACGGGCGGGACAATGCAGAACTCTACCACCTAGTAGCCACGACGGTAGTGACTCTCATAGCCATTCGGTCGCCTTTTACGACCTGCCTGGCAAAAAAGCAGTTGGCCTATTCTTCAAAGGAGCCAGGGACCAACACGGGGAAAACATGCAAACATGCTTGTTTGCTATCTTATGATATAAAAAAACTTAAAAGATAGTTTTTATTTCAATAAAACCTGCCTCCTTCTCTCAAATACCTCACGAAAATATTCAATACAAATTGTGCATGTGGCATTAGACCTCGCCACAAGATAGCAACGCACCATTAACACCTTTGGTGTCTATAGGCGATGGTTGACTCTTTCCATCAGGTGACCCATCTGCTTGTTTGCTATCTTGTGATATAAAAAAAAAACAAGTAATTTGTATGGCAAAACCACGTTTGTCGGCTCAGCTGTACAAATATATATATTACAAGGTATGATGCCCGGCTTTGTTCGGGAGTTGATATGAGATTACATGGTAGTTGAAATATAACAAATGTAATTTAAGACTTTATTGAAATTGGAATTTTAAATTTCGCGCCATTACTTCACGTGCTGCAATTGCTCGCAGCGCCTTTCGAAATGAAACCCAAAAAATATTTGTTCTGAATGAAGTTCAAATACTCGATAACAGATGGCGCCACTACACTTAATTTCCAAGTTGAAGGATTGGAAAAGCCCTTATATCTTAAAAACACGCCCTTTAGGTTAAAACGGGAACTTTCTTGTCCGAGGGGGGACAAAGGGCTATCACACCATATAAGCCCCTTTATCGTGCCGGGACTCCTTTTTAAGTTTTTATCAACTTAGTTTTACTATATATAATGATTTAAAAGAAGTGATTGTTAAAAGTATAGGAATGATACCTTTTGGACCGAAGCTCTTCTTATATTCATTTTCTCTAGCTTTCTTGGCTTCAACAGCTTCATTAAATCCTCGAAGTCTAAAGTTACCATCTTGATCCACTACCAGAAATCTCTCGTTTTTCGACTTACCCCCAGTACCTGAAAACATTAAAATTAATAAAGTATCTAGTAGTAGTAAATTAATAAACTTGTTTAAAAAAGTACACCTGCGAACTTTCTCGTAATTTTTTTAGGTTCTAGTGTTGCGTTAAATTGAGCTTACAGGTTCTCCTTAAATCATGAAATATCAAAATTTCAACAGCTGCTTTATGCTAAAACGCAAACACAATCTAATAAAACGAAATCGAAATAATCGTTTGGAATAACGTACCTATAATGATAATAATTAAAAAAAATAAATCGATTTCAAATATCACCTAAACTCATATCTCGAAAAATACAGAACCGATTTTAACGAAACTTGGACTGTGCTTTAAGTTGTAATATACACTTGATTTAAATCAAAAATGATTATCTCGAAATATCTATCCTGTACAAAATAGTTTCGTTTCGAAACTTTTTTTAATGAATAATTAGTATATCTGTGGTTGTCCTTGTTTGCGATCGTATGGTATAAAAATATATCAAAGCTGGCACTGCTAGTCCATCGAGGCGATTTAAAATTTTTTTTAGTTTTACACATCTTACCCGTATATAGATAATGGCAAAGTGGTACTGGTCTTTTAGGAGTAGACACAACATATACTTTTCTTTTCTTCGTGCGCCCGACCCAATCAGCGAACTGGAGTGTATTAGGTACAGTGGCACTCAACATGACAATGGTAACTTGCGCTGGCAGGAGTATAAGTACTTCTTCCCATACGTAGCCACGCTAAAAAATGTAATAGTATAAAGTGAATAATTTCACTTTAATAACAAATCAGTACGGTTTCCTCCTCTTCCTAGGAAGGCCTTCGATCGGGTATGGCATAAAGTGCTTCTCTCGAAGCTGCCTTCCTATGGGCTTCCCGGGAAATTATGCAAGTGGATCACCAGTTTTTTGGCTGATCGGAGCATCGTAGTCGACGGTGCATGCTCCGACCTCAAACATGTCAATGTTGGTGTTCCCCAAGGCTTATTCATTCTTAAAAGGCCGGCAACGCAGCTGCAAGACCCTCGGTATTGCAGATGTCCATGGGCGGCGGTGATCACTTACCATCAGGTGCACCACCTGCTCGTTTGCCCCCTCTACTATAAAAAAATAGTAATTAAGGGTACGTTTCTCTACTAAATTTAATTTTAAAAGGCAAATAATGCTAAACATATGCACTACTAAAGCAACTGCTTGGTAATAATGGCGGGCTGGTTGTAAATCTGTTTGTAAAGCCGACCATCCGCTCAGCTACTGCCTATTAATCTTACCCTCTGACTGCCTCGTGGTCCTCGGGATAGCCTATTCAGCTCATATCACGAGGTCCCGGGTTCGATCCCCGAGTCAGGCAAAAGTTTTTTGTGTAAGATTTTTCTCAAAAATTTCGGTAGCAGCTCAGAATCTGGCGGGTGGTGTGTTACCACTTCTGTGCTTCGAATGACTACTTAGAGCCGTCCGTCCCAGTTATCGCTAGAAGTAGTTGATAATCGTCATAAGATCGGTAAAATGCGGCGATTGGGTATCACCAGTCGTCTCACCAACCGACAAATCGGTGAATCGTAGTGAACTAACCAAGGACAAACATGTTAATAGTTTCACTTTCCATTATTTGCCTTAGGTTACCCAGGGAGAATACCATTTGGGATCGTGATGCTCCAAGGCAAATCTGGGGCAATCCAGTATGACTCGCCATCATGGTATCAATATACAAAACTGTTGTACCTGTTATACTAAGGTAGTCGATAAGCTCTCATATGCAGCTGTTCAAACAGATAAAGTAGGGAAAAGTGATAGCAGCGCATAAATAATACTTTTGATATTTTTAATCAGCCGCTTTTTTTACTGTTATAAGAACTCTGTTTTTTTGCTATGGTTATATTATTTCACTTATACGAATAATGCGTAAAATTCTCGTTAAACAGGGTATTTAAGAGCAGATTTTAGAGCCATAGATTTGCTGTACTTCTTTAATTGTGTTGGATTTTCAATCGATTTGATTGACGGCGTGCTTGTCATATATGTTTGAAGGTTTGAAGGAAACTCGTCCATTTTTGTGCGACCGTCGGCGAGGCAGGTTGTTACTGAATACAAAAAAAATGGCTGACTTGAGTGTCAAGGAGTATTTACTGCAACTTATATCTTTACTACGAGTTTTACCACAGCTGTGGAAATTAAAATCCAAAAAATATATAGATAATAGCTTTTAACAAAATGGTTAAATTATTAAAAAATATGTTGTCACTGTCATGTCAAGAATTGCCAAATTCAATGCAATAAATGCTTAGTCAACATTGCTCACAGTTATGTTTGTCAAACAAACTCGCCATTTCGTGCGATCGCTGTCGAGACAGGTTGTTACTGAATACAAAAAAATGGCTGACTTGAGTGTCAAGAAGTATTTACCGAGACTCGAGAGAGAGGGGAGTAATAACACACCCGGAAGAGACGACACTGAACTTTATCTAGATGGTACAATTATATTATATGTATAATTTTTTATTCAGTCTTAGTATATAAAAATGGTATACATGTTTATTATAAATTTTTTATCATATTACAAACTTACCTCAGCATTGTTGATATAGTGCACCTCATCAAATATAACAAACTCGAGATCTCTGGTGACATCTGAACCACAATACAACATGGACCGCAATATCTCTGTTGTCATCACCAAACAAGAAGCGGTTGCATTTATCTGAAGATCACCTGTTAGCAGGCCCACCTCTCCGAACATCTTGTTGAAATCTTTGTACTTTTGATTCGATAAAGCCTTAATGGGTGATGTGTATATTGCCCTAAAAATATACTTTTACTTACTTTATTACAATATGCTAGTTGACTAAATTTGAAGAACTGTTTAATAATTTACTTTATTAGGTATATTAACCAAAACAACTGTATATTTTTGTTAAATAATATACGTTTATAATAAAAATGGCGCGTTTTAAAATTGAAATTAAAATATACCGCGAAAACACTTTGGATTGGCGTGGCGTCCTAATGACATCACGCCGTGGTAATATATGTATATTACATAATCTGTGGTTTCTATGAAAATGACCACTTCAAAATGTTATTTTACCACAGTATGACGCAACACTTTCAGACTTGCTTTTACTGTCACGTGTTTTTAATGTCCTTGCCGAATTGAATCTTAAAAATATTATGAATCCTTATCTTTTATAACAATTATTTTGTTTTTTGTCATCTCTATAAAATATTTTAATCATAAAACTACAAGTCACATTCATTCTTTATTCTTAGTGCCAACAAGCCTTTGCTTAATAAATCTAATTACTCCCTCTTAAGATTGAATCCATCAAACTGTCTAGGGTAAAAAAAACTGGATAAAATAAAAATAATAGATATCTATTTTAGGTGTCTGAAATGTTTGATCTAGATAACAATATACTTATCCTCGATTAATAGGTCTTAAGCTCAAACGAAACACATCCCTAAGAATGCTTAACCCATCACTAATAATGAACTTATGGTAAAAACACATATTAAATATAATTCTATCACTTTTATAGTTTTATTACGTAATTTATCGATGACACTATGTGATTGAAAACTTGATTCACATAGTGACCGCAAAGACAAAACTAATTTATAGTGTCTGAATCAACATTTTTTCTAGGATTCAAACTGTCTCCATGTTAGGTCTGATTTTAGACTATATTCATATATCAAATCATCATGATCTGAGCTATCCAGCCATTTTAAAATATTTGAAATAAGTCTACTTGTAATTCTAATACAAGTCTTTATTATTAATTTATATGGTTTCACTATACAGCTTATAGTTGGTTATATAAATTAATGTTAAGCCGTTAACTAGAAATTAATATAAGTGACTTAAAATATTTTAAGATGTAGTGTCACCATGGCCAAAGATGGAAAGTATCCATTTCAGCCATTTTAGCAAAAAGTAGTAACAAAAATGTACAAGTACAAACTCACAGACACACAAACTTCTTCATTTATAATAAAAGTAGGTTGATGGGCAGTTCATGTCAAATTGCTTTTTACAAAACATTGTAAATATTTGTGAATATGTAGCTAACCAATAGGCTTGTGACATAAGAACAAATGGATATGACGTAATTACAAGTGAAGTTTATGTTATTTAGCTATACAAACTTAAGAAATAAGATACCTGGTACAATTTCGTCTTGACATGGCTATTGCATACTCAGCTACAACAGTTTTACCCGCAGATGTATGGGCCGCTACAAACACATGGTGACCCTCTTCAAGTTTTAATATAGCCTAGAAAATATTTTAAAATTAATGTAATTATAATTTAATTATTTATTACCATTCATCATCAAATGGTAAACTTTAACAGCCCTAGTATCAAATATTCATTGTCCCAGTCCATGACAGACAGTCCATGTCCCAGCTGTATGCTTTGTAACTCTTGTACATATATTAAATACTAGCTGTTGCCCACGACTTCGTCCGCGCGGACTTCGTTTACTCCGCACAGCACTTCCCCGTAGGCGATAGCGTGATAATATGTAGCCTATATGTTGACCCGACCTATTAGTAATATTCATGCAAAATTTGAAGTAAATCCATGCAGTACTTTTTGAGTTTACCCCGGACATACATAAAGACAAACAGGTAAACAGACAAACAGACAAAAATTCTAAAAACTATTTTTGGCTTTGATATCGATTGTAGATCATGCCCCAAGTATTCTTTTAAAAAAATATTCAATGTACAGTTTTGATTTTCCTACGATTTTATTATAATATGTATAGATTTGTTCAATTGTGTTATTTACATTTTTTTTATAGAAGAGAGACAGTAATTGTCGCCGATGGACATCTGCAATACCAGACGTCTTATGGTTGCATTGTCGGCCTTTTAAAAATGAGGAAGCTCTTATATTACAGGTCCCCAAATGGCATCCTTTTCGAGGCAACCCCGCTGTCAATGAATTCCACAGAGGGGTAATCATGCAATTCTCTAGGCAAAAATTGCCTAGAGAATTGCATGATTGTTTATTTTCAGACATCGAGGTGATTTTTTTTATTTATAGTAGGACTAGGATTTATAGGAGAAATAAATGGAAGCTCAAAAAGATGACATTAAACTAAAAATTAATGAAGTATTACTATTAAGAAGGTGATACCTGTTTTTGGAAATTATCCAGCTCAAACGGATATGAATGTGCCATATCTTTGATTTTCTCTCTAAAATCTGGTACTGGCTGTGTAACATCGATCATCTCAGCCCATTCCGTTGATGTCACCCCAGACCTCACTGAAGTTCCAGTAATATTCAAAATTGGTATTTCTGGCAACTCTACAGGAGGTTTTATAACTGTATTTTCTAAGAAATTGTCATCTGGTTCCTCATTTTCTGATGATAATTCAACAGTCTTAACAGTAGTTTTTGGTTTTTCCTGAGCTTCATCATCATCTTTCCATAGACCTTCAAAATTATAAAAACAAAATATAAGCTTATTTTCACAAGCTGTTTATAAATTATATTTGTTTAAAACTTATATTTATTACATACTACCTGCATCCTGCAGCCCGTTGCAATATAACAGCTTTTGGTGAATCCAACAGGAACAACTTATTGTTCCAGGATAAAAAGTATTTTATGAGCTATTCTAGGTCATCTTCATGTGTGCCAAATTTCATGCAAATTGGTTCAGCCGTTTTAGCGTGTTTGAGTAACAACAAACTTCCATCCATTCAAACATCCAAACTCTTGCATTTATAATATTTATATACACTACCATTCCCATACACTTACATATTTTTCCATGAATCCCAAAATATTAATGGGATGAATAGCATATTTAACACGTTCACTGTGTAGCCAAAATGTTGGTGTCGACCCCCTTTGTGAAAACCCAAATTGTGGAAGGTTTGTTGCATTAGGTACATGGGCGTACCCAGGTTCTGAGCTAGGGGGTGGCGGGGGGCGTAACATTTTTAGACTATAATTTTATCTTATTATATTTTTATCTACAACAGTCTATAGTTAGTAGAGAGGTAAACAAATTCCGGGGGGGGGGGGGGGGGCAGCTGCCCTTCCCTGCCTCTCTCCTCGGTACGCCCATGGTTAGGTATAAACGTAATATAATACACCATTTTTTATTACCTTAATACCCAAAACCCAAAATTAGTGAATGACCCATCCATGGGTCATCATGACAGTCAAGTATTTCTAAAAAGTTTTCAAAGTGATATTTGGTATTAGTTTGTGAGTGAAATTTTCTTTTTGCTGAGTTGGAGTAGTTTTGGTTGAGGATCTATCAGTAGCGGCAGCAGCTCAAAAGGCAAAGAAAACGGACATGCAGTTTTTATTTTTTTTATTAAGTTGCAAAAATGCTTTTTGCCTGAACTGTATAATACTTGTTATTATACAAAGACACCTGAATTAACACATTGTTTTATTTTTACCTCAATTTTTTCTATTTTTTTATGGTAGAATACTGGCAATTCTAATTTTAAATTTCAGCTGGTTTTAACGTTAACTTTTTTTTTAGATCTTTGATTGTATGTGTAAGCAGAGAAAAGATCATTAGCTTGCACATGTTCAGATTTAAAAGCCATGAAAGTTGTATAAGACTCATGAGACATTGGATGGAGTATCCACACATGGCAAAAAATTCAAAATGACCCATCGGTGGGTCATACACAATGAATGTGTTAAGATAAAAAGTAGACAATAAAACATATTCTAATAAAAGAAGAGAGTGTTTATTCTTTTTTATTTATAAGCTACTGATTTAATCAATGGAATTGATTTAATCCGTAGAGATAAACATTCCAAGTTTAGTTTTTCATATTTTTCAGGGCATAGTACTTATGGTTAAAAAACTGATAGTGATTAAATTCCCAGTAGTAATTAAAATTATTTTTTTAAATTATTTACTCTCTCTTTTGAGATTATTTAATAAAATCATATTTCTGCAGAATTGTAAATAACAATTTGAATGAAAAGTATAAATAAACACTAGCCCAATGTTGATGTCTTAAATGCACTATACAATATTTTCAATATTATGTATTAGTATATTATATTCTTTCTCTAGAATTAACGAAAATATATATTAACATATAAAAACATTTCATATGAAAATTACCCACTAAATGTGCACTATTATGAACCACATCCTCAAGATTTATATTTATCTGAATATCCTCCACTTCATTTGTAGTATTTTCTGTTTTTTCTTCTTCAGCTTTGTCAAGTAGTGTGTATCCATCTTTAGCAAATATCACACTTTCTTGGCACCCAGGTGCTGTTGTGAGAATTTCTGCAAAAAGTATTTTTTATTGATTAGGGGCCACCCATAAATTACGAAACACATTAAGGGGGAGGGAGGAGGTACAAGAAGGAGGAGGAAGGATCACATTTTTTCAAAATACCTGTATACATAAAAAATAATTGAAGATCATGTTTCCAATGTAAAATTGTAAAATATGCGACATCACACTAGGTAGGGGGGTCTCACAAATGTGACATGCTGTGACAAGAACGTGGGAGGGGTCAAAAAATCATGAAATTCATGTGATGTAATTTATGGATGGCCCCTTAGTAGTAGTAGCTAAAATTTAGAACGCTCATATTTAGAATTACTAGCGATCGCCTGTGGCCGAAATTTGACCATAAACTAAACAATAAAATCTCTTTTAAGTTTGATAACTGACTTTAGCCATAAAGAAACTTTTTCTGTACCAAATTTCATACTTCACCATTTGAGCATTTGTCTTAAACAGGGGTATAAAATTTTTCCTTTACATATTAATATATAGATAACAAGCACAATAAGATTATATGTTTGCTCATTTTAAAATATATATGTTTTAATAATGAAAAAGTATAGTTATGTAACACTTTTATATTAGCTTGATTGGCCGATTGGTCAAATGGTTGGTGATCCTGACTAGGCAATCAATGGCACTCACATTTTAAATTTATGGAATGAACATAGATATTTGTATTTCTGGGTTTGGGTGTATGTTAAACATATAATTGAGTTTATATAAAATGTAATAATATCTTTGACTGAAATTATTTGCTTGAGATAGGGGTTTTCCCTATCTCAAGCAAATAATTTGCTTACTTTGGGGTTAAATCAATTTGTTTCACCAGCCCAGCAATAGTTATTAATATTTTGTACTATAAACTGTATTTACCTTCTCCCAAAAATTTCCCAGGTTCGTCACACTCAACATCTATAGTGATCTCTACAGTTTCTGCTGCTTCATCAAGCATTTTTTGAAGTTCTTCTTCAAAACCACCAGGAAGGAATGGGTTTTGAGTAATAGTTCCTCTTGTAGCAAGATTTGGTGGTAAGGGAGTTCTGGACATTGAAAGACTTTCTTCATCATCTTCTACTGGGATAGTCACCTCTTCCAAGCCTATTATTTCTCCTGTTATTAAATCTCTTACAACCTAGAATTAATTGTTTGTGCTGTACATCATGTTTGGAAGAACAAGTCAAATCATCTGTAAGTATAGTAGAAATAATTGTATAACTTGTACAACATATTGTATTATCAAAAAAATTATTGTATATTATGTATAAAAAGATTTTCAGCATATCTACTAAATGGCTTCCAACATAATGAAATAATGTATTTAGATTACCATTTTTCATTTAAAGTTTACCTATATAATTGTATTTCTTGTTTTAAGTCCAATGTAGTAGCATTTTTGTTTTACACACACATGAGAACATTGTTTAGTTTTTTGATATATTATGTCAATTAGAATAGAATAGAATAAGTTGCTCGATGGGCTAAGACATATGCCCAAATAAATGAAGATTAAAAAATATCTTTTATTATTTTAATATAATAGTAAATTATTCGTCGATTCCGAGTACCTTTCAAAAATTGAACAAGCAGCCAAGCAGTACAAAGACGCCCAGGCGATCGTAGATCTCCACAAATCGCTACAAATGGTGGTGCCTCTGCGAAGAGTTCTACAATTGGCGCAAGCACCGTGTAAGAAGAGCCCTACAGTACCTTACTTAACATTTCAATAACTTGAATTAATTATTTTTTTTAATATCATAAGATAGCAAACAAGCAGATGGGTCTCTTGATGGAAAGAGTTAGCCTTCACCTATAGCAAACAAGCAGATGAGTCTCCTGACAGAAAGGGTTAACCATCTCCTAGACACCAAAGATGTTAATGGTGTGTTGCTATCTCGTGGTGAGGTCTAACACCACATGCATAAGTTTAACATTTTACCCTTCAAACTAGAACACAACAGTGACAAGTGCTGACGCTATTGCAGCAGGAATAGATAAGGCAATGGTGCCAAATCTGGGCAAGGCAATGCAGAACTCTACCACCTAGAAGCCACGATGGTAGTGACTCGCATAGCCAATCGGTCGCCTTTTACGACTTGCCTGGCAGAACAGCAGTTGGCCTATTCTTCATAGGAGCCCCGAGCCACGACGGGGGAAACCCAGAACCAACACGGGGAAAAAACCGGGACTAACAAGGTAATGTAAACTTGTCAGACTCTGCATTTTGTTTGCCAGCAGTTTGAAAGTATTGTTGCCTATTATTGCTTAATTTAAATGTAGTAGTTACTTACTTCAAGTGTTACATCTAAACCGACATCATCGTCATCAATTTTGAATAATGAATTTATGTCAGGCGTACGTTTCCAATGACTTTGAGATCTTTCCCATTTATGAATTGACAATCTTTCTGGTTTTAGAAAATAATCTTTAACTCGTTCAGTTAAATCTTCCAAAATAGGTGGAGGCTAAAACATACGGTAACAAAAGTGTTTATTATATGAAAGCGTAAATACAAAACAATATCTTATATCATTTTTACCTTAATATCAGAAAATATTTCATCTTCTATTTCTGCAGCCATTATATTGAAATATAATTTAAAGCTAGAATATAAAACGTATTAGGTTAAGTAGGTAGTAAATAATTTTTTATATAGGTAATAATAGGTATTTCTATTTCATGATTTTATTTACATTTTACTTATGATTTTTGACAAATGACAATTTACTAGGCAGGATACAGATTACTAATTAATGAGACAGGATGCAAACGATTCATCGATTGTTTTCAATCATCGATATATCGTTTATAATCATCGATGTTTTAACATCGATATTGAAACAACAAACATCGACGATATATTATCATTCTTCATGAGCGATGTTTTATCCAAGGAACTTATATGCGATAACTGGAATTGTTACGAAGTAATATTTGAAAAATAAAAATGTACTTTATTTCGTTACCAGTAAAGTTGACATTTGTTTGTTACTTAACAGAGGGGAAAAACGTTCTGAGCAAGACAACGACAAGAGTGGATGTTGTCCCTTTCTTGCAATTGCCATTGTAAATAAAACTAACTGATGGTAGATTTTTATATATATTCGGTAATCGTTAAATCCCTTTTATTCGTAAACGTCGATAAATACATTAGCATAAAATGTATTATAATTAACATAGTGAGTTCCAAAATGTGCTTATTTTTATTATTACGTAATTACTTATGCAATGCAAAAACTGTTTCTCAAATTAGTAGAATTACTTAGTAGTAATTTGCAAACTAAGCATGGCCGCACTTATATATGGCGATTGGCGTCTTATTTAGTAGAAAGAGACTCACTCCACTCATGTCGTGGTACTCTTTGGAACGATTTCGAAGCGCGTGTGAACATTCCAGGTAGAATGTAACTTCCTTGGTTTTATCATACCTATATCTTCCACCCCGTCTTTGATCACAACACACACACACACACACAAACATATATCTCTCTCAGTAACAAGCGTAAATTTTCTTATACAGCGTCTCGCACGCTCTGCGAGACTAAGACGCACTAATTATTTTTGTGTTATAGCACTCACCCCGTGCTTGGGAAACTGGCACCGACCACACAGCCCATAGACACCTAATAATAGGCGAATGACTTGTGTCAACACATCTGACTTATAGTTCCGATGTAAATGTCCACGCGCCAATGAGTAGCGATTGGGTAATCAGTGTCGACCAGTCAGATGCTCTGTACATTACTATCTTTCACTGTGGCCTTGAGTTAGCCAATTACGGCGTTGCAACCCCACTTCGTCTTACCTCAGCTAGTTGCCAGAATGCATTCAATACGGAAAATCAAACATTAGCCGTCTATAGGCTGTGTGGTCGGTGGAAACTGGAAAAACCTTAAAAACAACAAAGAAAAATATCGACACGTGGGATTTGAACCTGCGACCATCTCCCTAAAGCCGGGACGCTCTTCCATTGAGCTAGTGTCGACAGGCTCGAGGCGGCGAACTACCCCTGCCGGTAATTGGTTTCACAACAGAGTAGTGCGCGGTAAAAAGTGTCGGGAGAATCACACAGTTGTGGATTTCCAGACATCGAGATGGTGAGGATGGAACTTCAAATTTTGATGCGATGTCCGATGGTGGAATTCGGCGGCAGGAATTAATCCAAACAACTCGTTGGAACACTCCCCATGATATATACGATAAAAGACGCAGAGAGAACCTACATCTCTGCGCAATGCCAAAGAGTCAAGCTGTTTCGAAATAGCCTGGTCGTCAACGATTCGAACCGCTCTACGCTGAATGCGATCAAGAAGAAGAAGCTGGTACTAGGGAGCTATGGCTCAGAGATGCGAACAGTTCTCTATGTGAGGCCGAACCTCTGCCTTATAAAGTTGAAGGCGATGGGCTAGCAAAAAGTACTTTTTTGCTCTGCTGAGAACACCGAGCTTTTTAGAGACTAGTTTAAAGCCTAGCCTAACTTTCCAAATGACCGCGAAACTGAACGTAATTCGATATGTCAACTCCCAGGATTTCGACACTAGCTGAGGCTGTCAGGAGAGTATCCTCAAATCGAGGCGATACGACAAGGGGCGTCTTTTTAGCGGTGAACACGCAAAGCTGTGTTTTCTTGGGGTTAAAAGTGACCAGGTTTTGACGACCCCATTCCGAGACATCGGTAAGTCGATTCTCGACTTCAGACACAAGCTTGTTTCGGCACTCTTCGACGTGTTCCCGAGAAATACTGCTTCGGCCGGAGTATGTAGCATCACCAGTACTGTCATCCGCATAGCAATGTATGTTGCTAATTCGCATCATATCATTGATATGCAGAAGGAACAGTGTTTGCTTTGGCGATAGCTCTTTTGAAGTACCTCGAGGCGAAATTGTACTCCTTACGTAATGAGCTGGTTTTTTCATCACAAGATGCGGACGCTGCAGCCCAAGCCCGGTAGCACTCCTGCTTGCGGCGCGAAGCCGTTTTACAGGAGCGACCAAACCAAGGTTGAGACTTACCACCAATTGGTACCGCAGAAAATGGAATGAAAAGTTCCATGCCCTGCAGCACCACATCGGCAATAGAGTCAGCGACGACATTCGGATCATCCAGCGAGAAGCACAACCACTCCCATGGGTAGGACGCAAAAAAAGACGCATTCGACGTGGTAGGCGTTAAAATCGCCCAAGATCACGATCTATGCGGAGGGGGTCTGATCTAACATGGAATCTACAGCCGTTTACAAATGCTCAATGAGCCGGTCAACTTCAGTATTCCCGCCATGGGACCTGTATAGGCACGCGTAGCTGCGTGAATGGTTGTTGCAAGCTACGCGTAACCAGAGGATGGATAGGTCCTTACCTACAAGTCTGCCGAGGCGCCAGTAACAGATATCTTCTCTGATGTATGCGCACATCCCAGCCCGCGGTACAAAGGAATGTTCCAGTTTGTACCCCGGGTAGGAGAGGTAAGAAGTATCAGCTGGAGAAGATATCTGTGTCTCATTCAAGAAGAGCAAAGCTGGCTCCGCCGTCTCGATATGGTAGTGGACGGCGTCCAAGTTGGAATGAAGCCCCCTGACATTACAGAAATCCACAGTAAGCGTGGTAGAGGGTGCCATAGCTTTCTTGCTCTGTTTGCCCCGGACATGATTGTCTATGAGCGCAATTTTGCCCTCCTCTCCTCCAGAATACGCAGAGCAGCCTGAGCATCCATGGTCTGGCTGGAATCCAGAGCACGAACGCCCAGGGGGGATTCTCCACTGCTGGTGCAAGTGGTACCCCCCTGGGGTAGATTCTCTTTTGATTGCGCATTCATAGGGTGCGAAGGGGGTGGGGAGGTTAGGACTCCGGGACTCTCACAAACCAAATGAAACGCAGCAGGGCTGCTACTTTACGTCGGTGTCAAGTGAGAGAGTGGTATCCCTCCGGGCGTGCCGGCCTATTCAGTTGCAAAAGCAGTATGGCACTACCACTAATTTGGTAAACAATTTTTGTCACAAAAATTATCCCACCATTGGGCGATGGGGTCTTTACATCCCTACGCCGGAATTCAACAAACTGTGTGTATTCAATAACTGAATATGTAAACATCTCATAACTTTTGAACGGCTGGACCGATCGAAACACTTTTAATGATGATGAATGATGGATAGCATTCGATTGGATTCCACTCAACTTAGACTTCCTGAAAATTTGAACCAAATCAGCCTGGGAAATTTTGGGAAATTTAAAAAAAAAAAACCAAAAAAAATTTGGCAAAACATGATTCTGAAAGTGGCAGTCAGCTGCTAGAAATAAAAATTAGTTAGGGATATCTCTGCGTTGAAGCGTTTTTTTGACATGTAACAAACAGAAAATTATTTTTCGTCAAATTATTTACATATTGTATTGAATTGAATTGAATTGAATATTTTTATTCACCGGTATATTATTAATATAACCTTCAGATTAATGTATTGATTAAGTACAAAAACTAATCAGCTCTATTCTCCAAAAAAAATCGTCTAATGCATAAATTGCATCAAAACCGCTTTATTTGTTTGGGAGTAATCGTTGACATTTTCAAATTCTGCTAAAATATCTCTTCATACTGGTCATCAAGAACAGTCAGCTTGCCAATCGCCCTATCCCCTGAACTCACACGCTGACCACGCCGCCACATCGCCTCCTTGCTTTTCTCTCTCCTCCTTCTCTTGTTGCTATCCTCAAATTGGCTATCCTAAGTTAATGTAATAAATATTACAATACGCTTTGGTCTCTTTAATAACAAGTTATACAAATATATTATGCAGTATGAGCACAAAACACATAAGTATAAGCACTTACTGCAACGACTGCTAGATATTTTTTAAGAAATAAAATTAGCATTATATCGCCCCTGTAGTCTAGTGGTCCGGTCCTTTAGATTGCCCTACCCGGGCATGAAATCCGGGGTATCAAAAAGGGTAAAAAAGGGCAAAGAAAATCACTAACGGTTGTAAGATTTGTAGTCGACAAATCTTTCATCCGTTAGTGATTTTCTTTCAAATACTAGATAGTTTTCTTATACTGTATTCAATTGTAAGTCCATATTTTTACGAGCACCATTATAACTGTGACCAGTGTTTGTAGCTCAGCTGAAGTGGAGCTTAAAAGCATCACCTGCATGTTGCAGGTAGTTACCACTAGATCACTCATGCGCGTTTTCATATTCAACGACTTTAACTATTAGGAAACATTTATCCAACAGTCGAGTTGAAAACAGCACTACTCTGTTGTGGAATCAATTCAAACGGATACGACTTGCGGGCCTTCAAGAAAAGAGCTTACTCGTTCTTAAAAGGCCGGCAATGCAACTGCAAGACCTCTGGTATTGCGGATGTCCATGGGCGGCGGTGATCACTTACCATCAGGTGCATCTCCTGCTCGTTTGCCCCCTCTTCTATAAAAAAAACGCAACTTAACGCCAATGACATATATATAAGTTTGACCCAAGGCTGAAGGATTCTCAGTCGAATATTATCAGCTCTTCTCTTGTTTTGCTCTGCAAATGATAGACATGACGTAGTAGGTGGTCTCATGATAAAGACATGTTTCGGCATTTTTTTAAATTATTAATTTAGAAATATAACTCGTGCTAAAAGCGAAACATTAGAAAAATTGGTTAATCTGAAAACAGTATATGTGAGTGGTTACGCAAAAAGGGACCTGAAGGGATTGGAAACGGTTTTTTTTTTGATAAATTCTGATTCTATGGTCCTTCATCTTTGTTTTGTTCTAATCAAAATAATTTTAGGTGCCGTAGTTTTTTTTAATGATTTTTTATGTAAGCCGAGGCAGTTTTGAAAATATTACACCTTATACACAGCGCACACTAGTTTATTTTTCTAGCGCGCACATAAAGACAAGTAAAAGACGAATAAATAAGTCACCAATAATACAGCTATCGCAAACACGTGCTATTTCTCACTGACGAAGTCGCTCACTAACGACACTAACATAAAACACCCCGCGCCTCTCTCATTTCGACTCAACATTTTAAACGTGATTTACTCGAAATCAATTATTTTCCCTTGAGGTCCCTTTTTGCGTAACCACTCACATATATATTATTAGCGACTTGCCCGAAGTTTCACCCGCGTAGCTTTCGTTCCCGTGGGAATATCGGAAAGGTTTGTATACTAAAACCTTTCTCAAGAATCAATCTATCTATTAAAAAAAACCGCATCAAAATCCGTTTCGCAGTTTTAAAGATTTAAGCATACATAAGAACATAGGGACAGATAGAGAAAGAAACTTTGTTTTATACTATGTACTGATGCATTGCTATCCTTAATGCCACATGCAGAAGTTTACCGGCTACCTTACCCCCCAAACCGGAACACGACAGTGATAAGCACTGACACTATTGCGGCAGGAATAGGTAAGGCGGTGCTACCAGACCCGGGCGAGACAATGCAGAACCACCTAGTGGCCACGAGGGTAGTGACTAGCATAGCCAATTGTTCGCTTTTACGAACTGCCTAACAGACCGGCAGATCGTCTATTTTTCAAAGGGATCTCGAATTACTAGCTGCAATACCCGACTTCCAACCTCCAGTATTTCTGAAACTCTGGATCAGATCTTTGTCAATTTATATTCAAAGAAATCGGAAGTATACCCTCCCCCTAATAGAAACAAATAATTTCCCGAATCGGTTAGTTCATTTACTAATCGATAACTTAATTCTGAAGTACCAAACCAAGGGCGGATCTAGCCTTTGGGTCAGGGGGAGGGGGAGGTGGGTCACATATTTGAGGTTCAGTCAAGATAGGCTCTAATCCTTATTTATTTATTTGCAATAATAAATCCACACCTAGACCCTAGCCTGGGGGAGGGGGTCGTGACCCCCGTGACCCCCCGTTGGATACGCCCTTGTACCAAACATTAAAAAAGTACAGCTGAATTGACAACCTAACCCTTTTTGGGAAGTCGTTTGAAAAATAGTCTATGTGACGTGCGTTAAATCTAACTGTAAGTATACTATCAGTATATCAAATTACATACTAATACCACAATGTAAATAAGTATTATAGGCTATGCTAAAACGTTGAACCGATTTAATGCGATTGTTATAAATAAACCGTGAAATAATAATTCAAACATCAAAGAATTATTATATATAATAATAAATATAGTTGGACAAATTACAAGAACTGATATAACCCTAAATAAAGTAAACAAATTATTTGCTTGTTATGGGTGTTCCGACAGCGCCGCGCGGCATCGCTATCAGTAAACTCCCGCCCGCTTCGTTTTGGGGGTTGCAGTTCCGTCGTGTGTGCGTTGCGTCGACATCGCGCACCGTGTGTACACGTCCGTCGACGCAACGCAGGCGCAACGCGCCGTGTGGACTGGCTCTTAGTCAACGAGGGTGTTTATAATGTATATTATATAAATATACATTATAAACACCCTAACGTGTCCTAACCCAGAAATACAAACATCTATGTTCATCACACAAAAGTTTGTACCTGTCGGGAATCGAACCCGAGCCCCATCATCTTATCATCAATTCGTAATTAGGTTCGCTAACCACTCGATCAACGCGGCAATGGGGTGGCCAAAAATTTATAAATCAAAAGTTAGAAAACAAGCAGAAGGCTTTCCTGATGGAAAGAGAGAACTCTTACCTATAGGTACCAAAGTTAATGGTGCGTTCGTATCCGTGTGCCATGATGGTAATGCCACAGAATACTGGAGACTAACAGAAGTCAATGTTACATACAAGTAATATTCGGACATAGCACATATAGACACCTCTCACGGACGCGATATCTCGGACTGGTGCGGAATAAACTGCCCCGAGCCATTCCGAGATATCGTGTCCGTGAAAGGTGTCTATGTGTGCGTTGCTCAAATATTATTGGTATGTAGATTGACTTCTGTTAGTCTCCAGTATTCTGTGGTAATGTCTAATGCATAAATGTACCGACTACCGTACTCTCCAAACCGGAACACGACAGTGACAATCATTGACGGTATTGCGGCAGAAACAGATAATTTTCATTCGGACCGAGGTCGGTGAAATTCACTGGATTGAATTCCACCGACCACAGGTTCTCTCTACTGAGCGACACTATGTTCCCCTTATGGTACGGGAAGCGATTGAAATTAGGAAATATAAAAATTTCAACAGGGAAGACGGATTTAAGTTGTCTCCTGCTTGGAATCCAGTGATTAGCAAAATACGGCCTTTGCACCTGTAAACAAATAAAGTAAATAAAGATACAGTTAGTGTTGTGTGTAGGCTAAATTCGAAAAAACAAGACCAGAAGGGGGTAGATGAAAATCGATCCCGACGTGAACGACGGAGGAAACTCGCTGCTCCAGTCTGCTCGTGACCACGGTCAATGTAACTTGGCCGAAACGTCGAGCTTTACAAGTTGAAGTAAGTTCTATATATGTACGCGTTATTGACCCGTTTATATATTTTTAAAAATGATAGTAGAACGCGTTAGTTTAAAAGTTCATATAGAAACAGATAAGATGGGGGTATTATACATGTAACCCGGGTGAGACGCAGAACTCTACTACATGTAGTCACGATGGTAGTGACACATATAACTAATTGTTCGCCCTTACGAACTGCCTGGCAGAATGACGCCGCATTTTAAATGCCTATCCGGGACGAACAGCTTTAGGCGTTCATCCAAGGCACGGTGGTGTTCAGTTCACACCACCCACCAGACTTCGAGCTTCTTTTGAGAATTTGGATTGTAAAAAAAAACATTCAAAAGTTTAATATAACTTTTACTTCACCCGGGGATCGAACCCGAGATATCATGAACTGAGCCGAAGAGATTAACGCTTAGATCATGAGTGACGAGGCATTTATATTTATTTTTATCTATACATATAATAAAATCGTAGGAAAGTCGAAACTGTACATTGAATACTTTTTTAAAAGAATACTTGGGGCGTGATCTACAATCGGTATCGAAGCCAAAAATATAGTTTTTAGAATTTTGGTTTGTTTGTATGTCTAGGGTAAACTCAAAAAGTACTGCATGGATTTACTTCAAATTTTGCATGAATATTACTAACAGGTCGGGCAACATATAGACTACATATTATCACGCTATTGCCTACAGGGGAGGAGCAGTGCGGAGTAAACGAAGTCCGCGCGGACGAAGTCGCAGGCAACAGCTAGTTTATAATATTTGTACGAAAACGTATAATGATAAACAAAGAATATCTAGGTTCTCTACAAATCTACACTCTTTGTTTATCTTGTACAGGAAAATACTGAGTATAGTATTAAGTGAAAGCTTGTTTTAATAAGTTTAAAATCAAGTTAATGTTTATATAATTTATGTATGTATACTAACGTCTACACACATACGTACCATAACTACCATAAGATATTGTATTAAAAACATAGAGTTGCGTTTAAATTTTTTGCTGTAAGTATGCAGAGCAAGTACGTTAGTCAGTGAGCCTTGACAGCCAAGGTTGGTTGGTCCCTCCTTCAGCCCCCACGATGTGGGCACTATGTTATTTGTAACCTCATACTTCGCGGAACTCTGACACACTGCGAACAATTTATCGTAAGCTCAGTAGTGTTGTGATCGGTTATAAAATGTTACGATATTTCTGGACGTTATTTTTATTTGTAACTTTTAATTTTAATGATGTTAGTGTTGGACTTTCACTGGTATGTAGTTTTTATAATTTCATTTTATTTAAAATTAAATGAGTCCAAGAATACAGCACTATATTTTATAGTATTTTAATATTTGAAATATTTTTAAGTTTATAAGGAAAATAAATAGCTACTTTCGCTTGAAAAGAAGCTCAATTAATTGGTATTATATATATTATATATTTTTATATAGCTTTTTAAATTAAACTTATTAAATTACTATCTATAATTATTTAGCTATTTATTAATATATTCTTTATTTTTTCCGGCTTTTTACAAACGAATATATTGTGGATTCAGTGTGTTGTGTATTTTTGCGATTCCTAGGTATCTATATGAAATATGAACACCGATGTTTTGAGATATTTTTACCGCTTTGGGTGTTTGTTAATATTTTCTTATATTTTGTGTACAGTACTAATACGCTAATGTTAATAAGGTGATGATTTATTATTGTATAAAGGGTATTATTTTTAAAGTTCCGGCCAATTTTTCAGAGGCTGTTCAGAATCGATAATATGTTCGATTTATGTAATAAAAAAATAATTCAAAATTTCATTTTTATCCGATATAAAAACAAAACGCATGGATATAATTTCAATTACGCAATATTCGAATTAAAATATTTTAGTGCCTTCAACAAAATTAAAAGTGATCGGAAAAAATGAACTTAGAGACAATATTTTTATATTATCTTATAATATATTTACAATAACAATTAAAACCCACTTTCAATTCAATATTTAGTTCCTAATTTTAAAATTTGGTTGGACGTTTAAAAGTAACTCTGTATAAATAATTTATTTGTAGATAAATTATATGATGATTTTTTTGAACATTTTTCAATGCCAGATTTTAATAATTTTATCAGGGCCTAGTTGTACCCGCGACTTCGTCCGTGTGGAAAAAAATCTAAAAGTCCCTGGGTTTTACCTGTATAGTTCTCGTCCACGCAGGATTTTTGGGATTAAAATAATCCTACGTCCTTTCTCGGGTTTCAAACTATCTTTGTACCAAATTTCGTTTAAATCGGTTCAGTAGTTTAGGCGTGAAGAAGAGACAGACAGACAGATAGACAGACAGACAGATAGAGTTACTTTCGCATTTATAATATCACTATGGAATAATATGGATTATCCCTGATGTCTGATTTTACTTACTATTTATATAATTTATACCTATTCTTACCTCGTTAACAATAATTATATTGATCATTCCATTATATTATTTTTTTCAGAGATTATCTCTAGTGTCTGATTTTTTAACTTCCCACTACGTATGTAGATAAGGAAGTTACTGATTTTACCCTGATTTTCGAAAATCGAGTTTTCACCAGATGTCGATGTTTTGCGGTCCTAGGTATCTTTTGCGACTATTTTCACGTTGACGTCATTATGTTTGTATGTATGTATGTATGCATATGTGTGTGTGTGTATGTGTGTGTATGTGTGTGTATGTGTGTGTTAACACAAAACATTTCATAACTTTTAAATGGCTGGGCCGATCGAAACGCGGTTGACGGCATTCGATTAGATTCCCCTCAAATTAGATTTCCTTATTCCGTCCAGGATATTTTGAGAAATTTTGAAAAAACACCAAAAAAAATTTTGGTAAAACAATATTTGTTTAATATAAGTTCCAGATTTATGTACCGATTGAGTACAAAAACTAATCAGCTCTATTCCTCAAAAAACTACGTCTAATACAAGGGTTGCATCAAAATCGATTTATCCGTTTGGGAGTAATCGTTAACGAAAAATTTTGAAAAAAGTGTTTTGTTCGACATAGCTTCGAAATTTTCCAACTAATCATTTTTCGGTGTTCTACGATATTTTAGTACTAAAAAAACTACGTCAAATTCCGTTTCAAAAATCAAAATTGAATCTAATTCTCAAAACATAGCTTTTCAAATATTAAAATTACGTTGTTTTTAGCAAACTTTTTTTTAAATAACTTCCAAGTTAATTCACTGATTGACTTAAAAATCTTATCAGTTTTTTTCCTTTAAAAACTGCGTCAAATACCGTTAATTTAATCAAAATCGGTCAATTTGTTTGGGATTTATCAATGAAGAAAATTAAAAATAAAATGTTTTTTGACATAGCATCGAAATTTCTCAACCTATCGATTATTTAGCTAAAGCAATATTTTAGATTTCAAAAATTGAGTTTTTTTTTTCGAAATGGCTGTTACAGTTGTTCTTATGGGTCGTTACTGCGTCACCGGGCTTTTTGGGCGAGCAGAGTGCTTAGCCAGAACTTAAAATATTAAAAATTGAGTTGAATGCCATCATCGTTTTTAAATATATAGCTTTAGGATGGGTCTCCTGATGGAAAGAGTCAACCATCGCCTATCCACCTACATGTATAAGATGGCAACGCACCAACATCTAAGTCTATAGGCGATGGTTGACTATTTCCACCAGGAGACCGCCTCTGCTTGTTTGTTGTATATGCTGTATATATTTTTTTATATCATAAGATAGCAAACAAGCAGATACTTTCTTTTAAAAGTCCGACTCCGACTAAAAACTAAAATAAAATCAGAAAACTGTTTTACTGGGAGTCTGGCATTGGAGTCTGGTCTAAAATTTTAACTGTTTGTATAATTTTAAATTAACCAAGCGTCAATGCGGGGTTAATGGAAACCCTCACTACTAAAGCTCAGTTTTTTTAATATTATAAGATAGCAAACAAGCAGATAGGTCTCCTGATGGAAAGAATCAACCATCGCCTATAGACACCAAATATGTTAATGGTGCGTTGCTATCTTGTGGCGAGGTCTAATGCCACATGCATAAGTTTACCGGCTACCTTACCCTCCAAACTGGAACACGACAGTGACTAGCACTGACGCTATTGCGGCAGGAATAGGTAAAGCGGTGGTACTTGACCCGGGCGAGACAATGCAGAACTCTACTACCTAGTAGTCACGATGGTAGTGACGCGCATAGCCACTTGGTCGCCTTTTACGACCTGCCTGGCAGAACAGTTGCAGTTGGCCTATTCTTCAAAGGAACCCGGGACCAACACGGATTTTACTAAGATACTATTTATGTATTTTATTCTTAACTCGTTTACAATTATATTGAAACAGTATGATCGTAATTAATGTTGTTTAATATTGTGTTTAATAGTCAAGGTTTTAGCGCAAATAATAAGTATGTAATTGTATCAGATTTGTTCATAACGTACTTAGTAGTGTTAACCTCACGCAGAGTTGGGTGAAAACCTTGGATATACCTATTTTCTGTAGTTTTTTCTTATTTTAAATACATGTTTTGTATTTATTTAAGTAAAATATAGCAAAGTCATAATAAGGACTAAATATATCATACCTATAGGGCTAATCATATTACATTAACTTTTAGTTCAAAATTATTTATATTTATCATTTTACCATAAAGTATAATCGTCATGCTAGCGTATAGGTATTTTACAAAAGACATTTTTAAAAGACTGCAGTCTAAATTTTTATCGTGGGGCGTATTATGATATTTTTTCTAAATTAATACTAGAAAACACTCCGTACTTTCCCCCGCGTTGGTCCCAAGCTTCTTTAAAGAATAGGCCAAATGTTGTTCTGCCAGGCAGGTCGTAAAAGGCGACCGACTAGCTATGTGAGTTTCTTCCATTGTGGCTACTAGGTGGTAGAGTTTTGCATTGGCTTGCCCGGCTCTGGTAAGGCGGTGGTGCCTTACCTATTCCTACCGTGAAAGCGTCAGTGCTAGTCACTGACGTGTTCTGATTTGGAGGATAAGGTTTTTTTAATAACATTAGATAGCAAACAAGCAGACGAGTCTCCTGGCGGAAAGTCAACCATTGCCTATAGACACGAAAATGTTAATGGTACGTTGTGTGGCAAGGTATAATGCCACATGCATAAGTTTACCAGTTACCCCACCCTCCAAACCGGAACACGTACTGATGCTATTGCGGCAGGAATAGGTAAGGCGGTGGTATCAGACCCGGGCGAGACAATGCAGAACTCTACCATCTAGTAGTCACGATGGTAGTGACTCGTATATCCAATCTGCCGCCTTTTACGACCTACCTGACACAACGACAGTTCAAAGAAGCCCGGAAATATCACGGGGAACCCCGGGTCCAACATAGGGAAAAGGTAGCTGGTAATCATAATGCATGTGGTATTAGACCTCCCCACAAGATAGGTATAGGAATAGGTAAGGCGGTGGTATCAGACCCGGGCGAGACAATGCAGAACTCTACCATCTAGTAGTCACGATGGTAGTGACTCGTATATCCAATCTGCCGCCTTTTACGACCTACCTGACACAACGACAGTTCAAAGAAGCCCGGAAATATCACGGGGAACCCCGGGTCCAACATAGGGAAAAGGTAGCTGGTAATCATAATGCATGTGGTATTAGACCTCCCCACAAGATAGCAACGCACCATTAACATCTTTGGTGTCTCTAGGCGATGGTTGACCTTTTCCATCAGAAGACCTATCTGCTTGTTTGCTATCTTATAATATTAAAAAAACTGAGTTTTAGTAGTGAGGGTTTCCATTAACCCCGCATTGACGCTTGGTTAATTTAAAATTACACAAACAGTTAAAATTTTAGACCAGACTCCAATGCCAGACTCCCAGTAAAACAGTTTTCTGATTTTATTTTAGTTTTTAGTCGGAGTTGGACTTTTAAAAGAAAGCATAAAAGAGAGATTTTTTCAGCAAAATAAGTATAAAAATAAGTAAAAGTCGAAAATGAATTGACAACTAATTTCTATATATCGCAAATCCCTATAGACAGATGACTGGATTTCTTGTTTGTAATATCCACGATAATTATTATGACGATTATACGTCTAGACCGTCCCAAAGACGTTATTCCTTATCTTTCAGCAAAATTTCTTGCAAATTCAATTGTAAAATATTTTCACACTAGATTATAGGTCGTTACTTTATGAGTATGGAGTTTATTATTTTGATTTCAACTGGTATCACTCGAAGTTTTTTTATATAATTACTCATTAGATAGCAAACAAGCAGATGGCTCTTCTGATGGAAAGAGAAACCTTCGCCTATAGATACCAAAGATGTTAATGGTACGTTGCTATCCGTGTGGCGGGATGGTAATGTCACACATATAAATATACCGGCTACCGTATTCTCCAAAACGGAACACGACAGTGACAAACATTGACGGTATTGAGGCAGATATAGATATGGTACCAAATACTCGGGCGATACGTTGCGGAATTCTACCACCTAGTATTCACGATTGGTAGTGGTGATACATATAGCAAATCGGTCGATTTTAGCACCTGCCTGGCAGAACGGCAGTTGGTCTATTCTTCAATGGGGGCCAATACGGGGAAATCTTGTAGATTCGATTGTTAAACCTATAATTACCTGTAAAGTTTTACAGATCACTTACAAAAAGTCAAAAACTATATAAACTCCAGATGCAATTAAGACATCCCGAATTAATTTTCAAGAAATTTTCACTGTAGGGAGCTTTTTTAAACAAAACCTCAAAAGCCCTATAGTGTTATGTTAACACTCCCGTGTTCAAATAAAGCTTTTGATTTTTATTTTCAAAGTAGTTAAGATATTGGTGTGTAGGTGTTAATGTTCGTGAACGCCTCATGCGTTGTGGAAAAAGCGAGCAAGAAGATGGTTCTGACGATGAACTAAATTGTTTATATTCGTATATGTTAATGATCAGTTACTATAAGTATTTCGGGAAAGCCACGCTTACCCGAGGTGAAGCATAACACTTTAGACTCTAATAACGCTCCGAAACCCATTCCTTTTATTTTTTAATTGATATTGTAGCTATTTATACATATTTAAATAATATGGTTTATTTTTTTAATTGCAACCCTCCCCCCACCGCTTGGCTTTTTCTGTTCCGGACCGCGGCGGTCATTTTATGTAAAAAAACGGACCTCTAATGAAAGTAATTGGTGACCCGTGCTCTAGAGTCTAGAGTGGCAAACACTGACGCTGGTTTTTAATACGGCATGGGCGTAAACAGACGTTATTCAGGCAGGAAAAGATGAGGCGGTGTTATCAAATCGTTGCCGCAGATTTATTAGTTACTATGTCGTTGCTGAACTCACCATCTTGTAGTCACGATTATAACGACGCATTTCGAAATAATTAATTATAATTATATATGTAATTAATAATTATACTTTAATTTTTCAAAAAAAAAAAATAGTTTTAAAATATTTCATAAAAATATTCTTCGGACTACAATAAATACTTCATATCACACCCATCATAGTATTTTCAGTAAGCCAAGAAACTATTATAAATCAATTTTTTCGATTTAAATGATTTCCTTACCTCATATAGAATTATTGCTTAAATTCGTCAATTTGTCCTATATATTTTTCCTTATACGATATAAATATGATTCGGTACATGTTTATCTTAAAACTATTTCACCCGTGATTTCACCTAAGCAAGCTGTAACTACGGGTTGTTACTTATTAGAACATAAATGTAAGGTATTTTAAGGACTGACGAATTATGAACATAATTGATAATACCACATGATAATACCCAATACAATATATTTTTACATGTCGGTATAGATGTCTTTTTGTGCTATTTGAGTAACGGTAATTAAAAACGGTGCTTTTCAGTAAACATATAGTTTTGTAGATTGTTCCTTCTCGATATTTAAATAAATTTAAAAAGTGCGTGTCGGGCCACGCGCAATGTAGGGTCCCGAAGTTGTCCATCATAATAATGCTGACTAAGAAAAGGACTTTTTTATTTCATGCTATTAAAATTTAACCTATTTAACGTCAATGACGGATAAATCACAGGTTCACCGCCTATAAAAGCTTCTCGACTATTTCTTAAAAACTTGTGAGGCCATCTAAGCCGTGATTGTTTTCCTTTTAACTTCATTATATTTGATACCACTGTGAATTTTTTCCATTGACCTCTTATATTATTCATATTTCTATGATTTTTTCCCACCTCCAAAACCAACCGTTTAGCTGGCAGGGAGGGAGGGACACTTGGCGCTAACAAAAATTAGCGCTTTAAAGCTTAATATTTCACAAACGGGTACATTAATCGAAAAATTGTTTTCACAAACCTACAATATTTTTATAACCCTACTAGCTGTAGCATGCAGCCCGCTGCATTATAAAAGTTTTTGACGAATCCCGCGGGATTATCTATTTTTTCCGGGATAAAAAGTAGCCTATGTGCTATTCCAGGTTATCATCTACCTGTGTGCTAAATTCATTTCATTCATTCAAATCCGTTCAGTAGTTTTTGCGTGATTGAGTAACAAACATCCATCCAAACATCCAAACTTTTGCACTTATAATATTAATATAGATATAAATTCAATAATATCCCACATTATTGGGTGAATGAAAAAAAATAGCATACCCACTTTGCAAGTAGAGGAGATACCCTAAAAATCTGTAAACGGTTGACCCTGCTATTCCGAAAAATTCCCGCTAAATTGAGATACTTATTTTAAACTTAAGGAATAAAAATCTACGCTTGTAAATTTTTTCAAAGTTCAAAAATCTAAATTTTGTTAAAAGTGACAATAATTTGATTTTTACAAACTTGTATTTTTTGGAAACGATGATCAATTTTTAAGGTTCCAAAGTAAACTAGTAACCCAAATAGTTTCGCTATGTCCGTCCTTCCGTCCGTCCGTCCTGTTTACGAGAGTATGTATAATCTTCGTATAATCTAATTTAAAACATAAAATAAGCACAAATATTTTAGTTCAATAATTTAAAATAATTTATAGAGCTGTAGAATTATGAACTATCAATCTAGCTTTGATAAAAAAAATAGTATCTATACGTTCCACGAAACGAAAGTATGACATATCAAACCCGCGCGATTTTCTTATCATCACAATATTATCACAATAGAATAATAGATCTATTGTGATACTAGCTGTTGCCCACGACTTCGTCCGCGAGGACTTCGTTTACTGCGCACAGCAGCTCCCCCGTAGGTGATAGCGTGATAATATGTAGCCTATATGTTGACCCGACCTGTTAGTAAGTAATATTCATGCAAAATTTGAAGTAAATCCATGCAGTACTTTTTGAACTTACCCCGGACATACATACAGGCAAACAGACAAAAATTCTAAAAACCATATTTTTGGTTTCGATATCGATTGTAGATTACGCTCCATGTATTCTTTTAAAAAAATATTCAATGTACAGTTTTGACTTTCCTACGATTTTATTATATGTATGTATAGATTATCACGCGTGTTGCAATGTCATATTTTCCTCCCTTAATCGTAATATACCTAACACTGCACGGCTTTAGTTTTTAGGGTTCCGAAGTAAACTAGGAACGCTTATAGTTTCGCTATGTCCGTCCGTCCATCCGTCCGGAGTCTATGACAGAAATCCTTTATACTAGAAAGCTCTAATTTGGCGTAAATATACATATTAGCCACGTCAACAAAGTGGTAACATAAAATCTTGAAAAATATTTTTGAGGGTACCTCATGTAAAGTGGGGATGTTTATTTTTTTCTCATAAAACTAAAAGTGTGGGGTATCGTTGAATAGGTTTTTAAAAAATATTGCAGGTTTGTGACAACAACTTTTCGATTAACGGATTCGTTTGTGAAATATCATTATCATTACATAGTATAAAACAAAGTCGCTTTCTCTGTCTGTCCCTATGTCCTTATGTCCCTATGTATGCTTAAATATTTAAAACTGCGCAACTTATTTTGATGCGGTTTTTTTAATAGATAGATTGATTCTTGAGGAAGGTTTAAGTGTATAAACCTTTCCGATATTCCCACGGGAACAAAAGCTGCGCGGGTGAAACCGCGGGCGGGTCGCTAGTTAAGTTATAAAATGCTAATTTTTGATAGAGTTTAGTGTCTGTCAGTTAAACGAACAGAAAAAAATTCACGGTTCCAGTAAATATAATAAAGTTAAAAGGAAAACTATTACGGCTTAAGAAGGCTTTGCAAGTTTTTGAGTAATAGCCGAACAATTTATAAAATGTACTTTAAGAAGTTTTTATAGCCGGTGAAGCTGTGATGCGTACATATATACATTGTATGAAACAATAAAAGCCCACTTCTTAGTCCGCATTATTTGGATAGGCAACTTCTCAATGTAGGGTACATTGCGCGTGACCCAACACGCACTTTACCAATTTATTATTAGGATTAAAATCCTTATATGTAGCAAAAATATTAGCTTTATATAATATGCATACATATATGAAGATAATTATATAAAGATCTCTATTGATATTTAAACCAGACTAGTCATGTAACATGGAAAGTTACTGATCACGAAGTAGGAAGTGTTATACAAGTAATTAAAGTTCTTAAGCGCTAATTCATAAACCTGAAACTTTTATATTTTTATACATCTAAAATAATTTATAAATTAAAAGTTAATAAATTAACATTTATTTGCTTAACACAAGAACTTCGTAACAAAGAAAGAAAATTAAAAAATAATAAGAGATTTACTTCTGTCCTTAAACTGATTTTGGAGGGGCATTACCTGCTTCGAATAGGTCAAGGTTGAATAGGACAAGAGTACTGACTCTCTTAGATCTGATTTAAGGAGAATCATGACTCATTTATCATTCATAATCGAAACTCAAAATTTAACGCACGTTTAAACGAATAAAAGGTGAACAACGGAGTGTATAAATTGTACTGAAATTGTGAGAATGAATAGTTTTAGATACAGTAAATAGAAGACAAACAATTACAACAGATTTAAAATATATATGCCTATACGTAATAATAAAAAGTAATTGCACATTTGTGAAAATAACAAAAAGTTCGATGATTTTTATAAGGAGAGAGAATGATCAAATTAAATGGATGGATTTTGTTAATGCTAAGCTCAAGACTGGTGCGATTTCGAATTGACAATAATATAGTATAGAGTTGAATGAAAAAAAAACGATCTCAATTTTGACGGTTATTTTCTCATTAAATGAAAGCATTACATTGGAATTAATGAAATGAAATATCACAGGTCAAATATTATATTTCTGTTGGCCTGAGTGAAATACATGGATAAGTCAACATCTACTAAAATTAAATTGTGAATTGAATACTTCATGATAGCACATACATGATAACATACTTTCGTAGTAGGTAATTTTACTGTTATTTAGCTCCTTGTTGTATTAATCAAGCACATAATTGAATTTAATCCATGAAAATGAAGATTGTTATATGAATAACATTATTTTTGTGTTATTAACTGAATACGCGGTTTTAATATTGGATTTGTACACGTTATAAATCTGTAACATCTGAAAAGTTACAATAAAAAGTTATGAAAATTATTGCAATAAAAAAATTACTTCAACATATTTCAATTTTTTCATAATGAAAAATTATACAACTTGATCTAACCCGGTGTTAGCTAACGAAACGTACATATACATAGAAAAACATACAAATACTGAAATTATCAAATTACAATAAATTTCTTAACTTAAAAATACATACGTGATACGCTCATGATATAAACGTTTGTTCTTGTCAGGAATCGAATCCCAGCTCCACCACATACACATACATACATATAGCTTACGTAGTCAAGATTGCTGTTTACTCGACCAACGGGGCATTTAAATAATATTACTACTACTAATATCTAAAAAGAAATTTTAAAATAGGCAAACATTGCTAATATAGATTGAAGAAGTTATTTTATTAGTGTTGTAACGATATAACTTTACATGATTTGTAGTCATTTCGTCTGTCTTACCTTCAAACTAGAATGTTACAATGACGAGCACCGATTGTAAGCCGACAGGTGCAGGTAAGAGGATGAACATTTGATACAAAATCAAGTGAGTCTTGGATTTAACTCGTATTGTACTTGGCCTTTTTTAGATTTTACCACTTGCCAGGCAAAGGAGCAGGAGATCGGAACCAAAATTAAGCAATTAGATATAACATTTAAAATTATATCCCACACCTATATGAAATATTATCAATTATTGATCCTAGAATTAACATGAATTTTTGTCACCCGTAATACGATACATGACACATTGTGTACCTATGCAATATGCAAAGTATACTTCATAAAAATATTTCAAATACATCCACTTACTAAAGTATGAGTGAGACAAAACAAATATAAAAACCCTTAAAAGGTAACTTTATAAAAAGTTATTGCATCGAGAATACTACTAGGTACAGCTTACATATTATGTAATAGATAGTTATTATTGCCACATATTGAGTGTGAGTTAAATGTTTGTATGAATGCTTCACTTAAAGGCATCTGTGTGAACTTGTGTTACTGTATAAAGTAAGTGATTTACTTCCTGTTTCTGTATTATAAAAATTTTAATTATGACTAGTTTTTTCTGAATTATGCTTTATAAAACAGTGGCTTTAGATTTTATTTAAAGTTTTTCCGGCGTAGGGATGTGACGACCCCATCGCCCACTGGTGGGATAATTTTTGTTCAAAAATTATCTAGCACCGGTGCAGTCAGTCAACCAAATTAGTGGTAGTGCCATACTGCATTTGCAACTGAATAGGCCGGCACGCCCGGGGAGATACCACTCTCTCACTTGACACCGACGTAAAGTAGCAGCCCTGCTGCTGCGTTTCGTCTGGTTTGTGAGAGTCCCGGAGGCCTACCCCCCCCCCCGCACACTATGAATGCGCTATTTAAAAAAAAACTACCCCAGGGGGGTACCACTTGCACCAGCAGTGGAGAATCCCCCCCTGAGCGTCCGTGCTCTGGATTCCAGCCAGATCATGGATGCTCAGGCTGCCCTGCGTATTCTGGGGGGGGCAAAATTGCGCTCATAGACAATTCTGTCCGGGGCAAACAGAGCAAGAAGACCATGGCACCCCCTACCACGCTTACTGTGGATTTCTGCAATATCAGGGGCCTTCATTCTAACCTGAACGCCGTCCACTACCATCTCGAGACGGCGAAGCCAGCTTTGCTCTTCTTGACCGAGACACAGATATCTTCTCCGGCTGATACTTCCTACCTCTCCTACCCGGGGTACAAACTGGAACATTCCTTTGTACCGCGGGCTGGTGTGTGCGCATACGTCAGAGAAGATATTTGTTACCGGCGCCTCGGCAGACTTGAAGGTCAGGACCTATCCATCCTCTGGTTACGCGTAGCTTGCGACGACCATCCACGCAGCTACGCGTGCCTATACAGGTCCCATAGCGGGAATACTGAAATTGACCGGCTCATTGAGCGCTTACAAACGGCTGTGGATTCCGTGTTAGAGCAAACCCCCTCCGCAGAGATCGTGATCTTGGGCGATTTTAATGCCCACCACGCCGAATGGCTTTGTTCTCGCACCACCGATCATGCGGGGAGGTCTGTTCACGATTTTGCCTTGGCGTATGGTCTAACACAATTGGTAACCTCGCCTACGCGTGTTCCCGATGTGGATGGCCATACGCCTTCACTGTTGGATCTCCTGCTGACCTCTGACCCGGATCGTTATCAGGTATCGGTGGACGCTCCACTTGGCGCGTCGGACCACTGCCTGATCCGGAGCAAAGTGCCGGTCACGCGCCCATCACGGTCTCCCTTTGCAGGCTGTCGTCGCGTTTGGCACTATAGGTCAGCAGATTGGGACGGGATGCGGTCTTTCTTTGCATCCTACCCATGGGGGCGGTTGTGCTTCTCGCTGGATGATCCGAATGCTGTCGCTGACTCTGTCGCTGATGTGGTGCTGCAGGGCATGGAACTTTTCATTCCGTTTTCTGCGGTGCCCATCGGTGGTAAGTCTCAGCCTTGGTTTGGTCGCCACTGCAAAGCGGCTTTACGCCGAAAGCAGGATTGCTACCGAGCTTGGGCTGCTGCGTCGGCATCTCGTGATGTAAAAACTAGCGCATTACGAAAGGAGTACAACTCATCCTCGAGATTCTTCAAAAGAGCTATCGCCAAGGCAAAAGCGGAACACATTAGCAGAATTGGTGAGAAATTAGTTCGCCTTCCTTCTGGCACTCGTGCGTTCTGGTCTCTCGCCAAGGCTGTCTTAGGGAATTTCTCCCAGCCTTCATTTCCATCCTTGCACAGAGACGATGATTCTCTGGCCCATACCGCAAAGGAGAAAGCCGATCTTCTGGGCTCGTTCTTTGCGGCCAACTCGACTCTGGATGACCGAGGGAACACACCGCCTACCATCCCGCGGTGTGATAGTTCTATGCCAGAACCGCAGTTTCGGCAGTCAGCTGTGCGTAAAGCACTTCTTTCTTTGGACATCCACAAGTCGAGTGGGCCTGATGGCATCCCTCCTGTTGTGCTTAAAGTATGTGCCCCAGAGTTGGCGCCAGTATTGACGCACCTATTCCGGCTCTCCTATTCACTCGGCGTGGTACCGAATTCATGGAAAACAGCTTTAGTGCATCCCATTCCTAAAAAAGGAGATCGCTCTAATCCATCAAACTATCGGCCAATAGCCATAACCTCCTTGTTCTCCAAAGTCATGGAGACACTTATAAACTGTCAGCTCCTGAAGTATTTAGAAGAGCACCAGCTGATTAGTGACCGTCAGTACGGTTTCCGTCGTGGCCGCTCAGCTGGTGATCTTCTAGTATACCTGACACATCGTTGGGCGGAGGCAGTTGAGTCCAAAGGGGAGGCATTGGCAGTTAGTTTAGACATAGCGAAGGCCTTCGATCGGGTATGGCATAAAGCGCTTCTCTCAAAGCTGCCTTCCTATGGGCTTCCCGAGAAACTATGCAAGTGGATCACCAGTTTTTTGGCTGATCGGAGCATTAAGGTCGTAGTCGACGGTGCATGCTCCGATCTTAAACCTGTCAATGCTGGTGTTCCCCAAGGCTGCGTGCTATCACCGACTCTGTTTCTTCTGCATATCAATGATATGTTGCGAATTAGTAACATACATTGCTATGCGGACGACAGTACTGTTGATGCTACATACTCCGGCCGTAGCGGTATTTCTCGGGAACACGTCGAAGAGGGCCGGATCAAGCTCGTGTCTGAACTCGAGAATCAACTAACTGATGTCTCAGAATGGGGTCGTCAAAACCTTATTACATTTAACCCCAAAAAGACGCAGCTCTGTGCGTTCACCGCAAAAAAAACACCCTTTGTCGTGTCACCTCGGTTCGAAGATACTCTCCTGACAGCCTCAGCCAGTATTGGAATTCTGGGAGTCGACATATCGAACAACGTTCAGTTCCGCGGTCATTTGGAAGGGAAGGCTAAACTAGCCTCCAAAAAGCTTGGTGTACTCAGTAGAGCAAAGCAGTACTTCTTGCCAGCCCATCGCCTCCAACTTTACAAGGCCCAAATTCGACCTCACATGGAGTACTGTTCTCACCTCTGGGCCGGAGCTCCTCAGTACCAGCTTCTTCCTCTTGATCGCATTCAACATAGAGCGGTTCGAATCGTCGACGACCAGGCTGTTTCTAATCGGCTTGACTCTTTGGCGTTACGCAGAGATGTAGGCTCGCTCTGCATCTTTTACCGTATTTATCATGGGGAGTGTTCCGACGAGTTGTTCGGACTAATGCCTGCCGCTAAATTCCACCATCGGACATCGCGTCAAAATTTAAAGTTCCATCCTCACCACCTCGATGTCTGGAAATCCACAACCGTGCGCTTTTGTCGACACCTTTTGCCTCGCATTACTCCTTTGTGGAATCTATTACCCTCGGGGGTGTTTCCGAATGGATACGACTTAGGGACCTTCAAGAAACGAGCTTATTCATTCTTAAAAGGCCGGCAACGCAGCTGCAATACCCCCGGTATTGCGGATGTCCATGGGCGACGGTGATCACTTACCATCAGGTGCACCATCTGCTCGTTTGCCCCCTATCTACTATAAAAAAAAAAAAAAAAAAAAAAAAAAAAGTTTAGATGAAAAAGGTTTCTTATCAAATGTTACATTTTTGCGAAGTATTAGATATACAAAAAATATCTGTAAACGGTTTACCCTGCAGGCCACTCCTGAAACTTCCCGCTAAATTAAAGTATTTTTTTAAGTTCAAAGAAGTAAAAACTATTAGCATAGAGTTTTTAAAAACAAATATCTATTTTGTTAAAAATGGCACTAAGTATTTTGGTTTTTAAAAAGCTGTATATTCTGGAAACTATGATCGATTTTGATCTTTCGAATGGCATTTTTGTAAGATCTAAAATATTGCTTTAGCTACATAATCGATAAGTTGAAAAATTTCGAAGCAATGTTAAAAAACATTTTTTTCAAAAATTTTCGTCACTGATAAATCCAAAAAACAAATGTCCAATTTGAAAGGCTTATTAAAGATTTTTAAGTCAATCGGTGTATTAGCCTCAAAGTTATTTCAAAGATATTAAGTATGCTAAAAACAACTTAATTTTAATGTTTGAAAAGCTGTAACTTTTGAAAATTAGTTCGATTTGGATTTTTGAAACTGCATTCCTCGTAGTTTTTTTAGTACCTACTAAAATATTGTAGAATACCAAAAAATAATTTCAAAGTTATGTCGAAAAACACTTTTTTCAAATTTTTCGTTAACGATTACTCCCCAACGAATAAACCCATATTGATGCAATTTATGCCTAAGACGTAGTTTTTTGAGATCGTAAAAATAATAGGTAAAGGGTTCCTGATTCCCGAAAATCGGGGCAAAATTAGTAACTTCCTCATCTACACACGTAGCGGGAAGTTAAAAATATGCATAAATTGTTTTTAATATTTTATAACAATATGTACCTATGTAAAACAAATCCAAGCAAATATAACTTCCTTAAGTTAGTTCCGAGGTAATTGCCGAGGTAATTCCGAGGCATTGTTTATATTATTATATTACATTCGTTGTGCACGCTTTCACAGATGTGCCTTTTACTGATACAACCGACAAGCGCAACGAATAACAATCTAACATTAAGAATCTAACATATATACAAAACGTATAATTTTTTATACTGTGCGTCGTCAGCGCTTGGTGAAACATCATCATGATGATTATTAACATTGTGAAACAGTGCAAGTGTTTAATTGTTAATATATAATCATCAAAATATGTTTTAGTGAACGTAATGACTGACTATAAATTGATTGTGATGATTACTGGCAATGATAAACGACCTATTATTTTTGAGTATTATACCAACTTAATACTCAAAACGTATTATTACAAAGCCTCAATGTGTATGTTAAGTACAACTTATCATCTTAGAATTTTAAGTTAGATTGTCAGAATTCTGACCTAAGATTTTGTCAGGACACTAGAAATATTCCAGTATCGCCATTTTCCAATATCGTTATTGTATAAATTTTCTGAAACATCAGTTTTGACAGATAAAGATAGAAACTGAGTCCAGGCCGATGGGTATGTTAAGTACAACTTCTCATCTTAGAATTTTAAGTGAGATTGTCAGAATTCTGACCTAAGATTTTGTCAGGACACTAGAAATACTCCAGTATCGAAATTTTCCAATATCGTCATTGTATAAATTTTCTGAAACATCAGTTTTGACAGATAAAGATAGACACTGTGTCCAGGCCGAATCCGGCTGACCTCAGATCCTCAGAATTAAATATTGTTTATTATATTCAGGTCTGACTATCTTAGTTAGATGTCTTAGAGCTCGACAGTTATTCTGAACACATCCATTAACTATATACGATTTATGGTGTAGCTAAATATCATGTTACGGCGAAGATTTGTGTTGTCCAAAAAATATAATAGGTACTCTCTAGGAGAGGTGTTGTCAGTTGTAACGATGTAATCGGGTTATTGCGGAACTATATTGCGATGGAGTTCCGTGCGTCCTTACAGTGGTCGTTAAACTATGGGCCGCAGGTAATATTTATGCGGCCCATGATAAAGAAACAGTTATTATGATAAACAATAATAATAATAGCAAACTATAATTCACCCGTTTATATATGCTTATTAACTTCATGTGTACGTCCTATTTTGATATTGAAGTGTATCGACGTATGTTATTTTGTTTTGTTCCATGATAGAGGGAAAGTAGCATACGAAGACATGACCTTCATAGCAATGAAGAAACAACAACAAAGTAGCTTCGTGACCTTGGAGCGAATTAAGAAGAAACAGTAGCATAAAATTAAAGAATTTAAAGAACGAATGTTAGTGAATTAAAATTTAAGACGAAAATAATTTAAGGTATTTTACAATATTCTTATTATTTATCACTGATATTACGATTTAAGCGGTTGTTATGATGTAGTTTGCAAAACACATCGTGATAGCGCGAACCTTCGCTGTAGGCCGATAAATATAGCCCGCAAAGTTATTACACCAGAGTAGATAATTTCTGAAACCAAATAAAAATTATAGTAGGATAGAGTAGGAGAAGGAAACCCTTTGAAAAAAGAAGAAAATAATGTCAAAAATAAGAGGAAAAATAAATTACGGGTAATTTGAGTTTGAGGGGAAAAAACGGTTTAGAATAATTTTCGGCAAAACTACAAGTCCTATCGAAAACAGATTAATAGCAAAGCTGTCGGCAATAACAAAAAATATATTTAGAACATATAATATATTTGGAACACAAAATAGCAACATTTTTTGAAAAAAAAAAAAACATTTTTTGTATGAGATATAAATAAAAAACCAAAAAGTCAGTTTTCAAATTTTTCGCATAATTTTGATGTTTATTGCGAAAAAAGTGCAAATACAAAAGTTGTAGATCTTATTGGCGACAACTATGCCATTAAACTTTTTTCGATAGGAGTCGTAGTTTTGCCGAAAATCGTGATAAGCCGTTTTTTTTTCCTTCAAAATCCCCCTTCCACTTCCCGAATTCAAATCGCCCGTAATTAATTTTTTCTCTTATTTTGACTTTATTTTCTTTCCTTTTCAGAGGGTTTCATCCTCCTATTATTTTTGGAACGAAGTTTGTTATCGCGCGTTGTGAAAGGGGGCTAGACGGAAAAAATTCTTACGAAAAGTTGTCACGACACTTTTTGCTACAGTAAGCTATTGTAAGCTGTGCGGCGTGCGCATGTTTCTCTCTCTCTCTCTTTCTTATAGAAAGCAAGCCAGATATTTTCATTTCTTTTATTATTACGAAAATTGAGCCTACTGATTAAGTTTATATTACATTATATTTGTTAATAATAAAAAAATATTATTATAACTTAAAAGAAATAAAATTTTATTACAATTCCTTCACAAATTAATCGAAAGGAACTTCGTTCGATTCGGGTGTCCCTTGACACCTCTCAAGTTTTTTTTTATTGTAATTAATTTCAAAGGCATCGCCCCCTGTCTATATACAAAGCTAAAAGGTTGAGAGACTCAAAGTAAACTTTCAAGGCAATGTCAATGTCAATGTCACGATGACATTGACTTGAGAGTTTGTGGATAATGATTACATAACTTTTAGTTGAACGTCTAGTTATATAAATATTATTCACGCAGCGGTTGATTTTTGGCCGTAATTAGTTGATTTTGTGCACTTTTTCCTCATAAATTTTAAGTTTTAACCTTAGGCTCTTCCATGCACAATTTTTTAAAAAAGGGATTCAAATTTCCGTTTCACGTACCTATCTATTAAATAGTTTTTAACTCCCGATGCAAATATAGGTGTTATAGGTTAAAATACAACCTATGCTACGTGTGTATATCAGTATGTGTCACTGTAACTCTTAACGGATGTACCGATTTAGATGCGTTTTTTTAACTTCCCGCTACGTACGCGTACGTAGATAAGGAAGTTACTAAGATTGTCCCGATTTGCGAAAAATTGAGTTTTCACCACATCTTCGCGTTTTGAGGTCCTAGACATCTTTTTCGACTATTTTCAAGATGAAGTCAGTATGTATGTATGTATGTATGTATGTGTGTGTGTGTGTATGTAAACATCTCATAAGTTTTGATCAGTTAAATCGATCATTCGATTGGATTCCACTCAATTTAGACTTCCTGGAAATTTGAACTAAGTCCGCCCAGGAGACAAAAATTTTTTTGGCGAAACAGTATTTTTTTAATATAAGTATTTAACTTTCAGTTTTATGTACAGATTGAGTACAAAAACTAATCAGTTCTATTTCTTAAGAAACTACGTCTAATGCATAAATTGCATCATAAATCGGTTTATCTGTTTGGGACTAATCGATTACGAAAAATTTTGAAAAAAGTATTTTTTCGACATAACTTCGAAATTTTTCGATCAACCATTTTTCTGTATTCTACGATATTTTAGTACTAAAACAAAACAAAATCGAATCTAATTTTTCAAAAGTTACTTCTTTTCAAATATTAAAATTACGTTGTTTATAGCAAACTTACTTAATGTTTTTGAAATAACTTTCAGGATAATACACCGATTGACTTAAAAATCTTATCAGATTTTTCCTTTAAAAACTGTTAATTGCATTAAAATCGGTCAATTTGTTTTCGATTTATCAATGACGAAATTTAATTTTTTTTTGACACTGCTATGACACTTCGATTAATTTAGCTAAAGCAATATTTTAGATTTCAAAAATTGAGTTGAATGCCATTTGAAAGATCAAAATCGATCATCTTTATCAAAATATACAGCTTTTCAAAAATTAATATACAGCCATTTTAACAAAATAGAGGTTTGAACTGAAAAAATCTATGCTTACAGTTTTTACCCTTTTGAGCTTAAAATACCTTAATTTGGCGGGAAGTTTCAGTCATGGCCCGCAGGGTCAACTGTTTAAAGATTCTTTTTTGAAAGCGGTTTTCTAGCGGTGGATCTTAGGCATCTTTTATCAAAATAATTTCAGACGTTTTATTGTCATCACCTCTTTCCTACTTGATGGTATTTACATTTAACTGGTACAGGTCTAGTCGACACGAAATTTGGTATTCTGATTTCTGTTACTTCAAAATTACAATAACTTGGTAACTTTGAGCAAATGATATACATGAGAAGGTGCTCTTATGATTAAAGAATGTGTCGCGGGCATTGATATAAAATACCCAAGATATACAGTTCCGAACAAAACTGACACTCAAAACTGTCGCTAATTCACTCTAAAAAGTTTATAGTTATGGCACAAATGTGTTTTTGCATATTCAACCTTAAACGCAAGATTTAAAGTCATTTTTAAACAACAATGTACAAAAAGCAATAAAATTTTTGACTTAAGTTAGCCGCTAGGACAAGGCATATGTGGAGTCGAATATAAATATTTTTATGCATTGAGGTAGTATTTTAAGGGTTTGTAAAATTTACATAAAAAAAAATCTTGTCGAAAATCTGTTTTGCGTAGAACATTTATATATCAATAAAACAAATAATGACCATTAAAATAATTTATTTATATTTCAAACATTATAGGTAGGTTATTGGTTCTATTACACAGAATCTACACATATAGGCAAACTGATGGTTTATAGCCATGTAGTAATTGACGCTTGATATTGATACATTTAGTTTGCATAGTCTAATAGATTTAGAATATACTGAAATAGGAAATTTACTGCAATGGTGACTATGACTACGTTATAAAGTTCATAGATTCTTACATGATAACAGACACGAATTTTTTTCAGACTTATTATGTAATATATCGACAACATAGTAAGGAAACGCATTAATTTCCTAGAAATAAGTTTAGCTTTTCGTAGAATTCTCGTTTTGAATTAGATTTCAGTTTTTCTGTTTTTTTTTGCAGTATTATGTAAACGAACATTTGTTTAGTTATAGTATCTGCAGACGTACGAGCGAATACTGTCCATAGACATTTGAAACACAATAGGTTAGTTGCTAATGCGATGTCGGGTTCTGAAAATTTTATTGACCCTCGTATAAAAAATTCCAATAAAACAATTTAGAGCTAAAAAACTGTGTTTAATGTTATTCGGAAGATCAAACTCGTTGATGATATTGAAAAAATATACATATTTTCAAATACTGAATAACTAAGTATCATTTAAAAAAAACTTTGGATTTTTGAACTTTTTTAATTCAATAGTCTATGCTTAGGCATAGTTTTTTTCTTTGAGGTTAAAATACTTAAATTTAGCGGGAAGTTTCAGGTGGCCTGTAGGGTCAACCAGCTCACAGATTTTTTTAATATAGTTACATTAGTTGGTTACATAGGTGTGTTACATACACAGAAATCCTAATAGATACGTATATTTAGTTTGGAGTATAGTTTAATACATATAATATTATTGCCAAAGGTAATTTTAGATTAGATATTTCCTGTTAATTATAAATTTCTTTTATAATTACGTTAGTTTTTCGATAGGTGTGTTACTAATAGGTATTTTTAGTTTAAGGTATAGTTAGTTATGATATTAGGTATAGAAAATGTAGAAGTTATAGGAAGTTCAGGTCTTACGTTTTTTACTTACATTTTAATAACAAAATGATGTGTGATTTTCAGTCAAATTGATGTCCTCTTCTCTTTTGGCAGTTGGTTAACAACTATAAAAGTTATTCAAAATTATTAATGAAAAAAAATAATCTTATTAAAAAAAATTAACTTATTAAAGAAAAAAAACCGACTCCACTAATAATAACAGGATCAATTTGTATAATTCGACTAAATTAAAAGGAGGTTGTAATGCACTGTCCTTTTACTGAAAAAGTGACCATTGAAATTTTGTCGTATTACATTTGGAGCGTCGAGTACATTTTTAAGACAAATAAAATGAAAATCATACATTACACCCTATATTTAGTAATATAAACGACAATAATAAATCGATAAACTCTTATACTTACCGAAAATACAATATCTTATATTTTTTTAACGTTCATGATGTTGTATTTTACAATTTATCAGAGAATAATTCTGTATTTTTGACGCGCGGGCAGTGACGTGAGCGACGGGCTTCTATTTAAAGTGAGTGCACAATTTTAAATTGTGCACTCATTCTTAGAGGACGTTTTTGAGACACTGATTGTGTATCTTGGGTTTTTATATATCAATGGTCGCGGGGTTTTTATTAAAAACCCCGCGAAAACTTTTTAAATTTTCAATTTAGAATTATTAGATGTGTACACAATGCACATGGTTTTGATATATTTAACTGCATAGTTACGCAAAACACAGGCTACTTCCCAAATTAAAATATGAGTACGCCAAGAAATTGACCAACAGACAGATGTGCGAGTTAGTTTTCATTTTTATATCATAAGAGAGCTAACAAGCAAATATCTCTCCTGCTCAAAAGATACAACTAATGGTGCGTATAGCCGGGTGTTAGTTCCACTGTCAAAATTTACTGGCTATCTTACCCTTAAAACTGGAACATTACAGTAACAATCACTGAAGCTATTGCGGAAGGAATAGGTATAGTATTTGTAACTTTTTGTGTTTGTAACCTATAACAAATAGGTATTTATAAGTACATACTGTACACTCTCTTAAATCGATTGATAAAGTCGCATTGTAAAAGGAAGCACAAAAAATATACATGCAAAATTAGAATCCCAAAATGCTCATTAAAACCCGTTTCAACAGATTATGTCGCTTACATAAATAATGTACCTATTATACCTACATAGAATAGGTACGGCACGTAAGACGTCACACAATTGGAGATATGAAAAACCCAATAGCGCATCTGATAATGAATCTTTCATACTCGAACAAAACCGCAAGGCTATTTTTTAAGAACCATATTCAAAAAGATTCTACTGTTCATGTCTTAAAATGGAACTAGAACCTTTGTTTTTATGTTGCGTTGCTATCCGTGTGGCGAGATGGCAATGTCACATGTATAACTCAACGTTTTTTACCACAAGTATTGGTGCTATTGCGGTAGGAAAAGGTAAGCCGGTGGTACCATATACCACGGGTACTATAATACGTAGCGGAACTCTACCAGCGAGTAGTCACGATGGTGGTGACACGTATACATTAGATACATACGTATAGCAGTATAACCCCATGTTGGTCCGGGCTCCTTTGAAAAATAGACCAACTGCCGTTCTGCCAGGCAGATCGTAAAAGGCGAACGATTGGCTGTACATGTCCCGGGTATTTGATACCACCACCTACTTATTCCTGCCGCAATAGCGTCAATGCTTGTCAGTGTCGTGTTCCGGTTTGGAGGGTAAAGAAGCCGGTAGACTTGTGGATGTGGCATTAGCATCTCGCCACATGAATAGCAACGCTGGCACCGTTAATATCTTTGGTGTCTATAGGTAATAGTTTCTTTTTTCATCAAGAAAACTTCTGCTTGTTTGGCTATCTTATGATATAGAAAAAACATATGGTCTAATTGTACTTGACATTAGTCAGTGCAGCAGCCTTTTTAACTCCGATGCAAAAGAGAGGTGTAACTAGTATAAGCATGACCATATGTAATTTTTCAGTCTATGTAAATATTTTTCTGTGGCATTGTAGATCTCAACGCTTATACGTCTTGAGGGACGATATCTGACGTCCCTGATTACTTATACATATATCATAAGTAATCAGGGACGTAGTGTTTGGGTCCATTGGACAAGATTTGTTGCTGTGCAAATGATTCACATGAAATAGCAAGACAGCCTAAGAATATTGGAATAATGTAATACTTTATCACTTATACACTTCTACTGTTTCACAATCAAGCTATTATAACTTATTACCAACCGGCTTCGCTTGCACTAGCATCATCAGGGCAATTTATAGTTACAAACTCCTGGTTGGTAATAAGTGATAATAGCTTTATTGTGAAACAGTACAAGTGTATAAGTGATAAAATATTACATTAAAATGGAGTTTCACCAAGTGCCGACGATGACAAGTGTAGAAAATATGAATATATTATGAACTTTTAAGTGTTTAGTTTACATAAATTTGACTAGTAAATGTAGTTACCCTAGCATAGTTACCTCGTGTTGTTATTTCTCTAAGTTGCAGAAGACTTACATAAAGCATCGGTATTTATCAACAACAAAAAATCATGTACTTTTTGGGTATTTAGACAAAATATAATATAAAGTTATTAATATATTCATTATTTGTTGGATAAATTAACATATTAATAAGTTATACTTGTTTGGTATTTATATACGTCTAATGATATATAAACTATATATTTTGTGATATAGATAAAATATATTAGTGAGTTATTGATACATTAAATACCTGTTTGGTATCTAGTAGTAGGGGAGCCCAAGATGCTAAATGGGTAGTTTTACTCGAGTGTTGTAGGGACTTTTGGGGATTTTGTAGATTAAATTATAGGAAAAATAAAAGGTTATATAATGTTTTTTATTTTAAGGGGAAAAAACTATAGATAAAAAAATGTTTAAAAAAAATCAGTGACGTGGAAACACTGAAGCGCGTTAGATTAAGGTATGATGGGTTAATTGCCACCTAAAATTTAGAAAATCCGGCGATTCAAGTGTAGCGTAAGGGAGAGTGGGAGGATCACAAATTTGCAAAGAAAACGTTGTCTTGACATTATCGAGCGCGCCTGAACTTTCTTTTATTATGGAGGAAATGGTGTAAGAATTACGAAAAAAGTATAATCTGACAATTTCCACAAGACGAAGTTATTAGGCAACTTTCTATGCGCTTTTGTGGTATCTGTTACTGAAAAAGTATCGCACTTTGAGATTTGAGCTTTGACGTGGTAGTTTAAATTCATGTCTAGATATGATATACATTAAAATACCATTTACAAACATTAAGAAAAAATAGAAGATACATGTTGTATTAGAATTTTATTACTACTAACGCCTTCTATTATAAAACTATCGAGTTAAAATGCTACTTTGGCGTAGTAAATTTAATTCATTTTCATTCACTCCATTTTAATACAATATTAATCTATTAATACACTTCCTATGTAGATCAGGAAGTTACTGATTTTGCTCCGATTTTCAAAAATCGAATTTTCACCAGATGTCCACGTTTTGAGGTCCTAGGAACCTTTTTCAACTATTTTCGAGATGACGTCAGTGTGTCTGTATGTATGTGTGTGTGTGTTTTCGTATGTGTGTGTATGTATGACTGTATGTAAATATCTCATAACTTTTGAACGGCTGTACCGATCAAAACGCGGTTAGACGCGAGGTTCCACTCAACTTAGACTTCCTGAAAATTTGAACCAAATGGGCCCAAGGGATTTTGATAGAATTTTGATAAAACCCAAAACAAAATTTTGGCGAAACAGATTTTTTTAATATAACTTCCAGATTAATGTAATACAACAAATATACCAATAAAAAAATATAACAAATTGAGTACAAAAACTAATCAGCAATATTCTTAAAAAAATTAAGTCTAATACATAAATTGCATCAAAATATATGTGAACAAAATGACGACAGTATAACAATATTTAAAACAAAATCACAGTTAGGGGGAGGTAATCACATAAATTAACGAGTATTAATAGTTTTTCTTAGGTACGTTGCTTTCTTTTAACTTGGTCATTTATTAACTGATTTGGAAAACTTCTTTTATGTTATACCTACTTTCCGTTTAGTATAATGTAAATTCGGTAAAGATCTGATTTGGGATCTGGAGTTATAAGAGATGAAAGCCGTATGTTGCAGTACTACCACAGAATGGTCTCCATTATTCTGTGGTATTACTGCGTAAAAGATAGTTATCGTTAGATAGTTGTCATAAAAATAATTTGTTATATAAAAAGGGTTTTATGCTGTGTCATATAAATGGATTTTATGTGGACTCACAGCCAATTGAGGTTCCTGATTGTTCCTGCTGTTATGCTAATTAAAATCTGGATTTTTTTATAAAAAATCTGTAAAAGGTTAACCCTAAATTTAGGTATTTTAAGTTCAAAGGAGTAAAAACTATAAGCATAGATTTTTTTCAGTTCAATCATGTGTTTTGGTAAAAATGGCAGTATATTAATTTTTGATAAGTTGTATATTTAGGAAACGATGATTAATATGATCTTTCGAATGGCATTAAACTCAATTTTCGAGATCTAAAATATTGCTTAGCTACATAATCGATAGGTTGAAAAATTACGAAGCAATGTTAAAAAATATTTACCGAAAACAACGTAATTTTAGTATTTTAAAAACTGTAACTTTTGAAAATTAGATTCGGTTTTGATTTTTGAAACGGATTTTCTTAGTACTAAAATATCCTAAAATACCAAAAAAGGGTTGATTAAAAAATTTCGGAGTTATGTCAAAAACACTTTTCCAAAATTTTCGTCAACGCTCGAAAAAAGCTGATTATATTTTGTGCTCTATCGGTACATTAATATAGAAGTTAAATTAAAAAAATAATGTTTTGCCAAAAAATTTTTGAGATATTTTCAAAATTTCTTTAAATCTCTTGAGCCAAGTTGGTTCAAATTTTCAGGAAATCAAAGTTGAATGAAATCTAATCGGATGCCTTTAACTGCGTTTCGATCGGTCCAGCCGCTTGAAAGTTATGAGATGTTTACGTACACACACACATACATACAGACATACTGACGTAATCACCCAATAATAATCGGAAAAGGTTCCTGGAAACCTGGAAAAACGTGGAGATCTGGTTAAAACTCGATTTTCGAACATCGGGGCAAAATCAGTAATTTCCTTATATACGTACGTACGTAGTATAGAGTACGTAGTGGGAAGTTAAAAAAGTAGAGATGATCGGTAATTGCACCAATGTTAAATTGTACGACAAAAAACGATGACTGATTAAATATTAATTAAATACATTAATAAATAAAATAAATATAATATTAATCAAACAGAGACATAAATAAATAAATTATGTATAATTTCACTTTGTATATCGTACATGAATATATGATACGTACATAGACTTGACGCAAGGTCGTTCACACCGTTTGAATTTGTGTTAGGAAATAATAAACAGGGTGTTGCAGTCGCCTAGTAACCCAATAGCACATACACTGTTTCAATAAGAAAAAAAAATTTGCTCACTAATCCATCTTATTACTAATATACACATATTAAAGCTGTGTTGCAATCTATGTGGTGGTAAAAATGTATAGGGTACTTTCTGGAACACGACAGTGATAAACATTAACTATTGCGGTAGAGTGCCAAATAATAAAAGAATGTTAAAAACAACTTAAGAATTGTATACACGTAGGTCACACAATAAGTTTTGCGTAACTTAATAAAAACAACATGTTATAACCAAAATATTATGTTTATTGCCTTTCAAAATAATCTCCTATATATTTTAAACATTTTTTTATGCGATCGAACCATTTTTTAACACAGGAGGACTACAGATTTGAAGACATGTTTTCTACGTGCTTATTGAACACTATCACTGCCTCTTTGGAGTTGTGACAATGTCATAAACAGCATTAGAATGTCCGTGGTCGTACTTCAGTAGCATCTGTGTGTACCATTCCACGCGAGCCCGCGCCTTCTGTTCCGCTGTCAGTTCATGAGAGATCCAACGACAATAAAGTTTCCCAACTTTCAATTCTTCGTGTAAAATTTTCTGAATTTGGCTCATACCAATCCCCAATAGTCCCCGAATTGTCTCATAGGTAATCCGGGGGTTTTCTTCAATTAACCGCTTATCAGTGGACACATTATTTTCGTTGACGGCAGTTGAAGGCCGCCCTTCACGAAATTCGTCATGTAAAGAAACTCGACCTCTCTCAAATTCAGTAAACCATCGCCTCACGGTGCCCAGACAAGGTGCTTCTCTCCCACAAGAATTTTGAAGACGAGCGGCAGAGTCTTGCGGAGAAAGAGAACTTTTAAAATCAAACAAAATCATCGCTCTAAAATCTTTTCGGCTTAATTCCATTTTCGTTGCGTAGACAAATATATATATATATATATATTTGCAAGAATATGGGTGTTACAAGTTATTAAAATTAATCAAAGATTAAGAGATGTAAACACTATTTATTTACAAATTTCAACATATTGTTTACATTATTTATAGTTTTTTTTCTATTATTCTTAACTAGCGACCCGCTCCGGCTTCGCACGGGTGCAACGTGAGCGCACAGAAATATGATTATTTTTGTGAGCTCAAGTTGCATATTAATTATGACAAATCCTTAAAGTTCTTGGCTCTTTTCTAGGCATAACATATGCATGTATCATATAAACAAACCTTCGTCTTGATTCGCTGTCTATTGATGAAGAATGAATCAAAATCAGTTGCGTTATTTTAAAAATATACCTAATCGAACATACAACGGAAGCGACTTGGTTTTAGACTAAGTAAAGATAAGAAAAATGACTTAGGATACCTTTACCTCAAGTAAAGGAAACTATGAAAGCCAAAAAAAAAACACAACCAGCTTGAATGAGCCTCGGACCATATAAGTGACTTGGTACGTTGTATATTCATTATGACAACTATAGGTAGGTACAAGTATATAGGTATCTTCAGATATCTTTACAAATTGTTTAAATATTAATAATAAGATTGTTATTTCCATTCCGATCTCCACAACAATCTTCTGAGGTTCGATGATATCACACTATAATTAAGTGCCCTATACAATAAATAATTATTATGTGTCACCAACAACGGAACTAATGTATTTTCCAGGACAAAAACTAGTTTATGTGTTTTGCCTTTGTTTTTTTTTTATAGAAGAAGGGGCAAACGAGCAAGAGGTGCACCTGATGGTAAGTGGTCACCGCCGCCCATGGATATATGCAATACTAGAAGTCTTGCAGTTGCGTTGCCGTCCTTTTAAGAATGAGTAAGCTCTTTTCTTAACGGTCCCTATGTCGTATCCGTAGGGAAATACCCCTGCCGGTAATTGATTCCACAACAGAGTAGTGCGAGGCAAAAAGTGTCGGGAGAAACGCATAGTTGTGGATTTCCAGACATCGAGATGGCGAGGATAGAACTTCAAATTTTGACATAATGTCCGATGGTGTATTTCGGCGGCAGGAATTAATCCAAACAACTTGTCGGAACGCTCCCCATGATAAATACGATAGAAGACGCAGAGTGAATCTATATCTCTGCGTAATGCCAAAGAGTCAAGCTGTTACGAAATAGCCTGGTTGTCAATGATTCGAACCGCTCTCTACGCTGAATGCGATCAAGAGGTGTGTCTGTGTGTTGTATATTTAACGACTTCGTCCAAAAAGGACGATGTTATCAATTCATTTGTATTTTTTATGTTTATTATACTATATTCCATTTCTTTATTTTCTCGATGACAGTTCTAATTTTAAAGTTATAGTGTTGTGACCAAATAAGTAATGATATCGATCGCATATATTTATTATATTTTAAACAAAGACAAATATAACAAAAACATTCAAATATATTTTTTCGAGGTGGGAACATTCAATAACCCAGCGCATTTTTTGTTTGTTTTAATCTGTTTCTCGCAACAACACGGTCGTGCTAGTCACTACGTTTCTGTTCGCTGAGTTTTTTCACATTATCCATACGTTACGTTGTGTATTTTGTGTTCCTCCGTGTTGATTGCTGCCCAGCTGTTAAATATCAAAATGCCGAAAGATCTGTTCTAAAAAGGCAGGTGAGAGTACCGGTGATAAAGGTTCATAATTACTTTGAAGCAGAGTATCAAAATGGTAGCCGCTGTTACCACTGTCGCAAGTGCGAGAGCGTGTTGCGGCCGCATTAGGAATTAGTGGATCTACTGTATCAAAAATTACTACCGAAGTTTACGGTACAAGCGGTATGTAGGAAAATAAGCTTCGTACGCCGATGAAAAAACGCCAACCACGTCGTGTGACATCGGTTGACAACTTTGACGCTGATGCTATTCGACGTCATATATATGACTATTACTTGCGCAAAGAAATTCCAGCACTTAAAAAATTTGTTGTTTTTTTACGCGAATGCGGTTTATTTCATGGCCAAAAATCGTCATTAAGCTTGGTTTGAGTAAAAAAAGGGTTTTCTTATAAAAAATCGGACAAACGTAAAATAATTTGCAGCCAGCCATAGCAACATCGTGACGCTCCATCAAGCGTCACGATGTTGCTATGGCTCGCTGCGAATTTAGAACAAATCCAAAAAGATTTCAGATTGGTCAAATGTTACTTTTACTGACGGGACTTGGTTAAATGCGAACCGCACAGTACTTAGCTATAGAACTGATATGGACACAAATCAAAGGACACGCCGCTTTTACGGAAAACAAGATGTTAAATTTATTAAAAAATGCTTGTGCGAAAGTAACTGCCGAAAACTGGGAAAAAGTTGTGAAAATACCCCAATAAATTATAGCGTCGGATTGGGAAATTCATGTGGCTTTCGATAATATACCGGAACAGGAACTTATAATAATAAATGTTAGGGAGGGCTCATCGAGTGACAGTGACGATTCATCAGATTTTGATTAAAATAAATAAATAAGGATTAGGTACCTGTCGTAATTATTTCGTTTCATTGTTACCTACTTATTTTACAACAGCTCCGAAAATTTTAAAGAAGTAGGCATTATCAAACAAGAATTTATACGTGTAATATCTTGTAATGAAATATAATTTTATATTTATATATAATATAATGTTATAGTTCATAAATTTGTACAAAAGTATCCGGCAGTAGTTTAGTTTCTTACATTTTGTAAAATAAAACGGGTCTGTTATCGTGTTACGTTTATCGATATAGCTCCTATGTCATATATCATATGTAATCATTACATATAGCACATCACTACCCGTCCATGAAGTACAGTATTTTTTGTGAGACATTTTAACCTAAACAACACAAAATTACATGGGCGTCGATCTGTCATCGAGAAAATAAAGAAATGGAAATAGTATAGGGTACTAGAACTCGATCATTTATAAACCAATTTGGAAAATTCTTTTTCATTTGGCAGGAAATACCTACTTCCCGTCTCGTCCTATTTTAATTTAGTGAAGATCTGATGCAGGTTCAATAGATACAAATAAATATAACTATCGCTTATAGAAACCATAGATTCGAATGGTGTGCTGCTCTTTGTAATAGATTAACGAGGATGTAATGCCATATGTATGTATAAGTTTGTTTTCAAAACCAAAACACGGAAGAGACAAGCAATGACGCTATTGCGACACGAATAGGTAAGGCCGTGTTACCCAATACGAGCGAGTCGTTTCAGAATTATACCACCTATTACACACGACGGTACTGGCATACTTGGCCTTTTCAATTTTTGCTTTTGAAGAATAAATCTAAAGATTGCTTAAATTCACTACTACCATCCTGACTTCTAGAAGTCATAAGTATTAGGTAGGTAGTAGGTAGATTTCTGCAGTCTGATTCGCTTCGCTCGGAATTGGCAGTTCTGTTTAACGTTTTCGTGCCTCAATAGCCTCAGTGGTTTTCACTACAGTGTTCTGTAAACTTATGCATATGACATTACATCTGGCCGCATAGATAGTAATGTACCTACAAAAAATATTTTTATAGGTCTTTGGTTGCAATTTAACATTTTGCTGTCTATAGGTGATGATTAAATTTTTCCATTAGAAAAGCCATAGCTTTTCACTGTCGTGTTCCGGTTTAGAGGGTGAAACTTATGCTTGTGGCAATACAACTTCCTACACATACACATTTAACATGTAATAGCAACGGACCATTGGCATCTTTCTTGTTTTTAGACGATGGTTATCTCTTACAAACAAAAAAACTCTAGCTTATTTTCTGTGCTACATATAACAATTAGTGTATTGTTTTCTAATCTGTTGTACAAATATATTAGTCAAAGCCAAAGCTGTTGTACAAATAAATCTTCAAGAGAAGAGTAAACAGGTACCTTCTAGGAAAGCGTGTTCCATCTTAGCTTACTATCAGGCGAGATCGTGGTCAAGCGCTTCCCTTTTTTTTATATCATAAGATAGCAAACAAGCAGATGGGTCTCCTGATGGAAAGAGTTAACCATCGCCTATAGACACCAAAGGTGTTAATGGTGCGTTACTATCTTGTGGCGAGGTCTAATGCCACATGCATAAGTTTACCGGCTACCTTACCCTCCAAACCGGAACACGACAGTGACTAGCACTGACGCTATTGCGGCAGGAATAGGTAAGGCGGTGGTACCATACCCGGCCGAGCCGATGCAGAACTCTTCCACCTAGTAGTCACGATGTTAGTGACGCGCATAGCCACTCGGTCGCCTTTTACCACCTGCCTGGCAGAACAGCAGTTGGCCTATTCTTCAAAGGAGCCCAGAACCAACATGGGGGAAATATCCCTATTGATAGTAATAATATAAAAAAAGCGTTAGAGAACCCAAAATGGGTTAAGGTAGGGCAACTGTAACACCCTGGTCCCCCAATCGAAGTCAATAATTTAAATTACTAAGAAAATTATTCATTTATTTTCAGTTTTATAATAAAAACAACTTTGCCCGAAATTGGATAAGTGTTCGGTGATAGGCTTGCCACCTATCACATTATGGGGCTAAGTATTTTTGGCTGATCGTGGGTTGTTGTTGTTGTTGTTTATCCGCCTGCCTATCGGCTATTTACTATCTACCTATCTTCGGGAAAACGAGCGTGAAATCTATACATATAATTAAATCGTAGAAAAGTCAAAACTGTACATTGATTATTTTTTTAAATAATACTTGGGGCGTGATCTACAATCGATATCGAAGCCAAAAATATAGTTTTTATAATTTTTGTCTGTTTGTCTGTTTGTCTATATGTATGTCCGGGGTAAACTCAAAAAGTACTGCATGGATTTACTTCAAATTTTGCATGAATATTACTTACAGGTTGGGTCAACATAATACCTACATATTATCACGCTATCACCTACAGGGGAGGTGCAGTGCGGAGTAAACGAAGTCCGCGCGGACGAAGTCGCTGGCAACAGCTAGTTAATAAATATTTACGATTATTTATTTTTGCACCACTTCCAAAAAATGCTGGGTTTTACTCATGACCAAAAAAGTTTTTAATTGCATGGGTATGTCCCATTATTCACATTTAAATCAAAACGTTATTAAAGTGACAATCATACAACTAATATTATATAGCAATAAAAAAAGTTCATGATGCGTTATTTATGCATTAGTATTGTTGGTATTCTTTGTACATTGCGTCTTCACTTCACCGAGCATCGGTGTCAAGGGAACATCGTTTTGTCATACATTACATGGTATAATATTAGTGATATCTGCAATCAAATCAACAAATTATGACACAAGCTCTCCATTTTCATAACGAACCGGGTGACCTTTAAAACCGTCGTCTACCTTGATAATACTTTCCTCATGTTGTATTTATATAAGATAGGAAACGTGCGATAAAGGTTGCTTTCGCCGCCAATCCTTTACAAAACACACACACACACAGGGAGGAGACGCGGGGCAAAATAGAGATCTTTGTAGCCATTGTGACCGGCGCTGGCGACTGTGTGGTTGTGAAGTGTGTGTGTGTGTGTGTGTGTGTGTGTGTGTGTGTGTGTGTGTGTGTATGTGTGTGTGTGTGTGTGTCTGTTTGTGCCTAAACCGAGGTCCGGTCTCGTAGGAGACGTGTTAATGGACCTTTAAATTCATGTCATTCAACTATGTCTAAGCATTGCTCGCCCCTAAAGTCGGCCCTTAAGGCAATCAGTTATTGCAATTTCAAAAAAAAATATGGCTCTCATGACTGATAGAGATATCCGTCACCAGTAGACCAAAGATCCCAGCTATAAATGGGGCAGGATGATAATGCCACATGTATAAGTTTACTGGATATCATATTCTCAAAATTTGAGCGCGAAAGTTATAAATAGAGCGCAGTAGTAATAGGTAAAACGATGGTATCAAACCCGGGGCTAGAGGTTCCGGAACCACCTAGTAAATACCTGTTGTAAAAGCTGTTGGTTGTAAGGCAACAAGATTAACAAAATCTGTTCTGACGGAGAACTTTCTAGAAATATTTTAAAGCACGTTCTTTTCTTACAAAAGCTTCGTATCAGGATGCCGGAATCAGCATGTAATGAGAGCATTACTCGTGTTGGTCCAGGCCCTCTTTGAGAAATGGATCATCTGCCATTCTGCAAGGTATTCTACCGAGAGTATCTAGTAGTCACTACTACTCTCGGTACGCTCGGTAGAGACTGCTACTCTACCACCTAGTAGGCACCATTGTGACTACTACTTTACCTCCTAGTAGTCACTACTATTGTGACTAATACTTTACCATCTAGTAGTCAATAACATTGTGTCTACTAGGTGGTAGAATCCTGCAACGTCTCGGGCGGGTTCTGGTACCAACGCCTTGCCAATTCCTGTCGCAATAGCATTAGGACTTCACACCGTCGTGTTACGGTTTCCTTTAAAGCACGTGCCACTTAGCCATTTGCATGTTTGTTAAGTAGGTACCTATTAATATAAAAAAGTGGATTTTGAATGTTGTAATAAATAAATTAGTGTAGAAATGCTGCTAACAGGAACGGCGTTATTATTGGCCCTAGAATGGCTTTCTTGTGGTTAGTGTAATATTTGTGTGCATTTATTACATTTAGATTTAAATTTTCTTCCAATGTTTTATTTTTTTAATATTTATGTGAATCGAGTTGTTATATTCTAATTCAGTCTCTTATCGGCAAAATATTTTAAATAAATTTGGATTTTAAAAGTGTTTTTAAGTTTTTAGTGGTTTGTTTTGAATCGGTTAGTTCACAAAATTTGATTTCACGGACTTCATAGGAATAATGCCTCGACATAGAAATATTTTCGCTTTAAACGTAGCGTTTGGGAATGTTGCTTTATTATTAATAATAATTTTATATGTCTTTTACAAAATTGTTGTTTTTTTTTTCCAAATATTTAAAAAAAAAATTAGCGCTTGATGCTAAGGTGTGTTAGAGTACTTTATGTACGTACCTAAACTTAGTAAAATGTGATTTATAGTTAACTAGCTGACCCGCGCAGCTTCGCCCGCGAATAGATTAACATGTCGTCAAGATAGCTTTGCATATAAATTTTATCCCCTATTTCAACCTTTTAAGGGTTAATTTTTGAAAAAAAATTAGCTTATGTTTGAGCCCGGCTCTTCAACTACTTCCATGCCAAATTTCATGAAAATCGGTCCAGCGGTTTAGCCGTGAAAGCGTAACAGACAGACATACAGACTTTCGCATTTATAATATTAGTCTGGAAAAGTATAGAAATATGGAAAGTATGGATAAGTAGTATAATTTAAGTAAAATTGTTTTGATTTTACTTATACAAAATTGTTAACTGTTTAATTTTATTTATGTATTTATTTTTATAAAAAAAATATTATTTACGTTAGAATTATTGGTACTTATGTATTACTCGTATAATATACCTGCTATAATAAATTAATTGTATTTATATCATATTTCCTTGGAATAAATCATTAAATTTCAAAATTAAAAGAATGTTTAGAGAAGGATGACTAAACTACTACTTTTTTATCAGGTGCATTTTCAATCTCCGAAACTCGTGAGAGCACGAGATCTGTAATTTTTTTTTACTTAATGCTATGTAATGGATTATTATTACTATTAAATTAAAAAAAAAACATAATATTCAAACATTGTAACTGTATTTTTAACCAAATAACTTAATACCCGTATAAGATAACATTTTGAATATTATATAGAGCATGGATATTTACCTATGAGCACAAAGTGTAGATATTTACCGATGTACATAAACATAATCGTTAAATAATTCCCATATCGTTATCCATTTGTCCTAGATTACTAATAGTTAAAAAATTAAAGCGATGTTACAGTTAACATGTATTATCTCATTCTCATTAACACGTGCATATGATAATTATGAGGGGCGTTCAATGTATTCTCTGTATCGGCATGATTTGTTAATGATGTGGTTTCAATGTGGTTAATGGTGTGGTGCAAAGCCAGCTGGAGTCTATGTAGTGGCACAAACCCGGCGCATATCCAGGACATTCAGTCACTTCTTCGACCGGTAAAACCATAGTCATAGAGTTTTGGTACTCGAAAGAAAGTTAATTGAGAACATAGAAGAGGTGGCAGTCGGACAGGAGGCTCACCTAATGGTAAATGATTACCGCCGTCGTTACCAAGATCGTATTAGCATGAATTGAATTCCGTAGTTTGCAAATGTTTTATAGATAAGCGACCCTCTCCGGCTTTGCACGGGTAATATATATAAAAAACCTTGATAAGTTGTACACTTTCCTCATGAATTCCTCTATCCATTGGTGAAAACCGCATGAAAATCCGTTCTATGGTTTTTGAGTTTATCGGGGACTTTGTTTTTGTAATATGTATAGATTATGTACTCATTAAAAGCCTAATTGTGATCAATGCCTGCTTGGTATGGCGTAATATTATGTTAGTTAATATAAATGCTTCAAGCCTTTAAGCAAATCAAGTGCTAATGAATAATTAAACCGAACAATGGAGCAATGCAATCTTTTCTCGAAGAACCGCAACTCTAACGTGTTGCTTAAATTTGCTTTATCCAAGTATCTACATTCCACCTCTAAAAATGGTCATGGAATTTAAAGAAAACTATGTAGTAGGAATACTGTAAAGTTGGGTACACGACTGCCACAATTACGCACTTGGTGGTGTCGGATTGCGGCATGCGGTTTAAATTTAGTTTGGCCCAAAACTATAAGTTATCTATGAAGATAAATAATAAAAACATGACGCATGTTATTATTATTCATCTTTATAGATAACAAACAAAACTTTGGTAGCGACTTAAATACAAAAAGTTAACAAAATAAATATTTTTATCGTTTTTACTATATCTCCAATTTTGGTAATGCTCTCTCATCTTTTGTGCAGAATAACGTTTGATCTATTCAGTGATCTATACAATCTTAGTATTAGACTATGATCTCAGGAACAAACTTTTTTTGATTAATAACAAGCTGAATTTTTGTCATTTTCATATATCTCCATACCAAATTGTCTATATCTCCATACCAAATTTTCACAAAATCGGTTCTGCGGTTTAGACATTAAAGCGTAACAGACAGACTTTCGCATTTATAATATTAGTATGGATGTTTACAGCTGGTTTTTTTATGAGACAATACAATCTTGTTTTCGTGAGAAGTTGACTCTCGCCCTGCCCTCGCATTTTATATTACTGATATCTTCTAAAATATTCATTTTAATAATATACGTTAAATTGCAATTTTAACCTTAATAGTAAATTCACACCGTATTTAATGTATTTAATTGGATAAGGAATAATACTGTATTGTTTAAAAAAGCTTCGTAAATAACCCATTTTTTTGTAATATGTAATAGATAAAAATGGTTACCGTCGATAACCCTTAAGAGATAGACGTATAGTATACGATCTATCTAAAACTGCAACTAATATATTTTTTTACGACAAATGTTTAAAATTATCAGCTTTTCTCAGTAGACATGCATATTATAGTAATAATATGCATGTCTTATACTTATAAACCTTCCTTTTGATTTACTGTCCGAATTAAAATCGTAGTTTAAAAGAACTAAGCGTAAATACAGTGGAAGCAACTTTGTAAAGAGAATGGTGTTTGAGCCTAATTAGTTCTTGCCAGTCAAACGACTTTAAAGGATTAATAATTCCATTTTATAAGTGTATATAATTATATTGAAAATATTTTTTTAGTCTACAACGGTTTGTGTGTATAATGTATATGCGCAAACAGTGACACTTATATCGTTATACATGCATACGTACCTACGTACATTGGTAATAATGTGTGTATGTGCAATGTGCATATTATTACGTCTGTATGTATGAATGTAAATGTGTGTATGTATGAAGGATTGTATACTTATATATTACCATATTTTAAAAACAACTGTGTCTATTACAATTTAGTTACTTTAGCGTTGTTTTTCGAATGCGTTCAAGCTGGATTTCCGCCGCGAACTATCAAACGATGTACAGTACCCGGCGATAAATATTGCACATCGAACTTTGGAAAGAGACAATCGGATAATTTCGGCTTCGTAAAGCGTTATCTCTGTCCCACACTACCTATGTGACGTTTAGTCAGTCGTTGTTCAAGTACGATAGAGTCAGTCGCGTCCCGAAAAAAAATATATATTTAGAGTTGATAACACCCACAAATTTAAATAATTTAAAGTTGTAATATGGCATCTTTCGGAAAAAGAGGGAAACCTTTACGAGGTCAGTCACGTGAAATTATCTACAATGTTTATAAATACTTTGTAAGCGAAGCTGATAGATTTAAAAAAAAAGTAGATGAAAATGTAAGTTGTTATTTTAAGAAGATTCAAGAGCGAGTTGCAAATGCCACTGGAATTTCAAGAAGAACTTTGAACAATATATTAAACGAAGTCAGTACTGAAACACATTCGACTGAAATTAAGTTCAGCACTCCAAAAAAAGGGAGACCAAAAAAGCAATTTCGTTTGGATATGGACGATTTTGATTACGATGTTGTTCGAAGAATGGTGTATGATTTTCACTTACGATTTAATGAACTGCCAACAATAAAATCATTAAAAGCTAAGTTATCTGAAGCTATTAATTACAATGGGTCTGAAAAAACGTTGAGAAAAATACTTCATGACATGGGATTTCAGTTCACTAAAATGGAAGATAATCGAAAAATTCTAATGGAAAAGCACGACGTTAGTCTCAAACGAATGGAATACCTTGATAAAATACGCAAATTTCGCGAAACAGGAAAAAATATCGTCTACATGGATGAGTCATATATACATGCATCCCACACTAAAGGGAAATCTTGGAGTGACGATAAGAAAAAAGGAGTAAAAAAGCCAATTTCAAAAGGTCAACGTTTGATAATAGTTCATGCGGGAAATGAAAAAGGCTTTGTACCCGGTGCTTTTTTAACGTATAAATCCACGGACACTACAGGTGACTATCACAATGAAATGAATAACGATAACTATGAGAAATGGCTGGTTAACCAATTAATCCCAAATATACCCAGTGATTCTGTTCTAGTTATCGACAACGCACCCTATCACAACAAGTATGTTGAGAGACCCCCCAACTCAAACACCATTAAACGGGAAATGATCAACTGGTTAAACAGACATGAAATTCCAGTTGATCCAAAATTAACAAAAACCCAGATTTACGCTATTATATGTCAGCACAAGGAGAGGTATACAGAGTTTTCTGTGGACAAAATACTTGCCGAACATGGGCACACTGTGTTGCGATTGCCACCATATCATCCGGATTTTAATCCAATTGAAAATATATGGTCTCAACTGAAAGGCTATGTAGCCTCTAGAAATGTGGGTATGACCTTAACTACAGTAAAAACATTATTGACTGAAAAAGTAAACATGATCGGCGCTGAAGAGTGGAAAAAGGTTTGCGATCATGCAATCAAATGTGAGAATGAATATAGAAGCATTCAACACAGTTTAGACAATTACACTGATAGATTAGTAATAAATACGGCTGATAGTGACAGTGATATTGACCTCTTTGAGAGCACAGATAGTGAAATGGAAGTAATTGAGAATTAGAATTATTATTATTTTTATTGCAATGTCTCATTTTAGCAATAGGTATAATGGTGTTTATTATGTACACTAAAGCTGTAATGTTCCAAAATAATTAAATACGTAAACATAATGTAAAAATGTTTTTTTATTTTATTTTACCCCAACCTAAAGCCATCACTTATAGAAAAATTAGTGTATTTTATACAAAGAATAAAAATATCAAAAGAAGCAAATCATACTTGTTTTAACAGCTCCTAATAGGTACCGGACTGTTTGTATTTTGTGCGACAGAGATAACGCTCTACGAAGCCGAAATTAGCCGATTGTCTCTTTCCAAAGGTCGATGTGCAATATTTATCGCCGGGTACTGTAATTGCAGTTCACTCTACGTTTATGATGTAGCAAAGCCGACTCGCATTTGGCTGGTTTTTATATGTTGTGAGTAGTAGAAGCAACTCAGGATTTTCAATATGCACACAATATCGAACTGAAGTAGGTAAAGTAAAATTCGCGTTAAATTTCACTGTCACTGAGTGACTTCACGAAGCAAGCAAAAAATCCGTGACTTTCAACAGATATAAACCAGAAAAAAATATGAACAGATATAATCTAATAAAAAAATTATTGGATTATGTTATTACAACCTAGGTATTTATATTTTTGATAGTAGGATACTACACAAGCATCTTCCTTTGATAGAGAGATAAACTTCCGAAAATAACTTTAGCAAGCAAGAGATTGTTAAGACACATGCATAAGTTTACCGACTACCTTACCCTCAAAACCAGCACACGACATTGATAGGCATTGCAGTCACGTTGTCTTTGTTTATACAGCTAGCAGTCTCATTTAGACTGTTTGTAATGTTTGATTAAAATCTGTTCATTAAAGGCGAAAATATTTTCATTTGAAGCAAATAAACCGGCCAAGTGAGAGTCGGACTCGCGCACGTAGGGTTGCGTACAATCATCTTTAAAAGTAAATCACGTTTGTTGTATGTATTTTTAAATATTTATTTAATGTATTTGGTAATTATTTTTACAGTTAATATATTTCCAAATACTTATTTTTTTTGGAAATATTCAAGTTTCTACCTGTTTATTAAGATCGAGTAAAAAATTGCTCAAAAATTACGTTTGTTGTATGGGAGCCCCTTTTTAATGTTTGCTTTATTTTTATTAAATTATTTATTTTGAGAGGTAATATAGAATTAAATATTCTGTGAAAATTTTAAGCGTCTATCTGTTACCGTTGTTAATATTGAGCAAAAAAAATACGTGTATTGTGTGGGGTAATACCCGTAATATATTCTTTTTTTTTAATTTCAGTATTTATTGTTATAGCAGCTACGGAATAGGTACATAATTTGTGAACATTTCAGCTTTCTAGCTGTCAGGGTTTACGAGATACAGCCTGGTGACAGACAGACGGACAGATAGACAGCGGAGGCTTAGTAATCCCGTTTTACCTTTTAGGTACGGAACCCTAAAAATGCACGTATTTTACGCTTAACAGCGAAAGCGAAGTTACGAGCAAAACCTATTGTATTATTTATTTTGCTTAAACTTACTTTTGTTGGCTGTTACGTGTATTCTAATAATGATTTGTCTTAATTACAAAACTAACCATTCTCACTTTCGTAAATGAGAATTATGTAGACTAGAGAATCTGGGTTAATACACATTAACTAATAGGTTGACACTAGCTTACCTTAACTTAGCTTGCCTGCGGCTTTGTTTGGGTTAAATACATAACCAATCGTTGTAGTTACAAATACACCAAAGCCCGCCCGCCCAGGTATTTGGTATCACCGCCTTACCTGTTTCTGCTTGTTATTTTCGTATTCCGGTTTGGAGGGTAAAGTAGCCGGTAGATATGCATGTGGCATTGCCATCCTGCCACACGGATAGCAACACCATTAGTCTTTGATGTCTATAGCTAGAGGTTTCTCTTTCCATTAGGAGAGCCATCTGCTTGTTTGCTATCTTTTGATATACTTGTAAAAAAGGCCGTATGTGAAAAGTAGAGATGCCACGAATAATGATTTTGCCGCATACCGAATATCCGGCCAGGCCGTTTTAATCAGGCTATTAAAGTACCCATCTAAATATAAATCTAACAATTAATTTATTTGTTTGAATTTTTAACCTAAACCATCGCACTATTTCACATTCACGACATATTTGTTTCACGGATTAAATGGATACGCCTTTCAAAAAGATTTCTTATTTCGTCTTTGAGACTGCGACAAAATCTTATTCCACGTAGATACATTTTAATTACTCTTTGACGTATTCAAATTGTGTAATTATCTATTTTTATTGCTATTTCTTTTAACATATTTAAATTTACTAATAATTTAACTTTGACATGTACATGACATTCAATATGTGATACAAATGTATCCTATTTTAAATAAAATATTACTGAAAATTGTAAAAATTGTAATGGAAAATGGTCTTAGTGAACCTGTTTGTTGTTTCAACTGTTTGTTCTCAATCCCTTAATACATAAATAATTCATAGACGCCTCCAGTAACTGCCGGATTTAGCTATTTTTTATAAATAACAAGGGTTCTCAATAATTTAGTGGTTTTAGCGGAGCAGATATAAAGCCGAATAGAAAACTAAAATACGTTACCAATATGGTTTAAACGATATAACGGTTAACGTTGATTTCTACGTTGTTCCACAAATATCTGTGAACACAATTGTTTGCTATCTCAGGATATATAAATAAAACTTATTATTTAACCCAATATGTTTTCATTAATAGTACCACGACTTAACGTTTGGTAAAACCAGAAATAATGCCTGTAAATAGTATTTTCGTTTTTATTTTACATCATGATTCGCTATTAATGCACCTGTTGGCCAAAATTAATAACTGTTGCCCTAAAATCTTTTATAGAATCTGTACCGGTTCTCGTAAACATGTCTGTAAACAGATATATTTTTGTTTTTAGTTTACATCATTTTGATTCGTTATTTTGCGCATTTACTTATCAAAATAACTATCACCCTAAAATCTTTAATAGAATACATACAGTTTCTCGTACACATTCGTACGTACTTGAACGTAAAAAACGTAATGTACGTACTTAAAAAAACCTACGTACGTACTTAAAAAACGTACTTAAAAATCCTTTACATGTATCTCCTTTCACCTGAAGTAGAATATTTAGAATAAATAATAATCGTCAGGTTAGGCCGAGCAAAAATTAAATTAAAAAGCCGTAAAGCTCATTTTCATCTCCAAAAAAAAAAAAGGGCTAATAGTAGTCTTAGCAGGATATTGTAGGTTCGTTGGTTATCGCTTCTAAAACTGCTTGAATTAGAGCACTTCCCCGTAAAGAAAACACAACTGCGAAGGTAGTAATAAAAAAAAGGCTGAACGCAGGAAATCAAAGAGATCTTAATTAATGAACTCTATTTTGGCTTAAAGGAGAAATTATGGTATTTAATTTGCAAATTTTCCGCGAAATTTTATACGAACTGTTGTGATGCAACAGAAATGAAAGGTAGTGTAAGGAAGAAAGTGGAAGAAAGTGTCGTAGAAGTGGGTGGACTATTGTGCCATTGTGGTCAACTTTAATTTCAGACTCTGGATAAGTTTGCCCTATTCCTTACACTACCTTTCATTTCTGCTGCATCACAGCAGTTCTATATAATATTTCACGGAAAATTTGCAAATTAAATACCATAATTTCTTCTTTAAATTACGGATTTCCGCAAAGTAACGCCGGAATCTATTAAATATCTATTTTGGCTATCTTTGCTCTAGGTTTGAAGCTGAAGTTTACTCGAAAGTCAGTGCACAGTTTTATGGATCTGTTGGATTGTTTCCATCGTCGGCACTTGGTGAAACTGCATTTTAAATTATGTATTACAAATAAACTTTTTGTACTTCCAGTTCACGTATATTTTTAATTTTTTACTATTCACATCCAACCGGTTTCGCTTATTAAAGCATCATCAAGCATGTTTTACACATATTTTATAATATATTTAACATATTTTTTACAATAATTCAAGTCATATTATTAGCTACTCTTTATAGGTGGGTAAAAGACAAATATTTCAATTTGACAAAAACGTCTGGCTGTCTGGGTTACCAACATGATATTTTTTCCCCAAAAAGCGGAACCCATCTGCTTGTTTGCTATCTTATGATAAAAAAAAGATGTACCTAGAGCAAACTAGCTAGAAGCATACGTTCCAATTTATTCACATAGTTGATCATCATAGCTGTATTCTTTGACAAAAATCGTTGTTGCATAACAAATATTCATTCTGTATCATTCCATCTATATTAACATGTTGCATACTCACTATGCGTTCCAGATCGTTTTCAAAGAAAAATTTATCACTTCTTCTTCGAAAACCTATTCCGGTTTATGTTTTTCAAAACTGTTAGCGTATGATCGGGCGTATTCCATCCCACTTCTGAAATATAACCGCGAAGCAGTTTGGCCGAAACACTTTTACATGCACAGTATAATTTTTGGGCAGATTAACGCCCTCAAGAAGCGATAGAATTACAATGAATCGAAAACATGTTCCGTCCCGTCTATTTATATCATTCTTCGTTATACGAGTATATTTTGTCCATTGTTGTTATGACGTCATTATCTCACAATAACAGGTGTATAACACAGGAGCGCCACACATCTGGCTGGCTAGTACTTGTCGTTAAGCGCGGTTGTTAACACATTCATATTTCTATTCTGATCGTTAATTTTGTTTTTAGGCAATATTTAATATTTTCAGTTAAAAATAATGGAAGCAGGTAAAAATATCTACAAATGTTTGATAGGTATATCGACAAACGCTTTCTTATCATTGATCTGTTGAAAGTTCTAATTGTCTCTTTTCGTTTCACAAAATTCAATTCACACCGTCACATAAGAAGTTTTACTTCAAAAACGTTATTGTGGCGTGTATGTAAGGATAAAAATGGTGTTGTCGATATATTTTAATTATTACCTTTGGCGCGATACATTTCACGATACTTATCCTTAGCGGTCTGAACACTTTGAATTCCCCGACTTATTTACGAGTTTATTATCATCGCACAGATTTCGTCCCAGCTACAGTTTTATTATGTTGTGTAGATATAAATAAATTACATATGCTTAGACAGTCACCCACGTAACGCTTTTGTAACACCAAGTAACTTTGTGACCTAGCTTCGTGTAAGCCATGCATACAAAGAACATGTTTAGGCTTAGTGACAGACTGTGTTGTGATATGAGTTCATTTAAGCCGTTTATCTAAGAATTGTAATTGAATTTATGGGGCAGTCCTTAATAACTTATGTATTAAGGAATTAGGCCGTTATTTATGTGATACCTAATGTGTAAGTTGAAATTATATTATTATATAAGTATGTAAAGAATAATATGTAAAATGAAATTATATTTAACCCGTGTTGGTCCCGGGCTCCTTTGAAGAATAGCCCAACTGCCGTTTGCCAGAAAGTCGTAAAAGGCGACCGATTGGCTATGCGAGTCACTAACATCGTGGCTACTAGATGGTAGAGTTCTGCATTGTCTCGCCTGGGTTTGTTACCACCGTCTTATCAATTTCTTTTTTTTTTTTATGGTGCTCCGGCCCAGAGGTGAGAACAGTACTCCATGTGAGGTCGAATTTGGGCCTTGTAAAGTTGGAGGCGATGGGCTGGCATGAAGTACTGCTTTGCTCTTCTGAGTACACCAAGCTTTTTGGAGGCTAGTTTAGCCTTCCCTTCCAAAGGACCGCGGAACTGAACGTTGTCCGATATGTTGACTCCCAGAACTCCAATACTGGCCGAGGCTGTCAGAAGAGTGTTTTCGAACCGAGGTGATACGACAAAGGGTGTTTTTTTTGCGGTGAACGCACAAAGCTACACAGCTTTTTGGGGTTAAATGTAATAAGGTTTTGACGACCCCATTCTGAGACATCAGTTAGTTGATTCTCGAGTTCAGACACGAGCTTGTTCCGGCCCTCTACGACGTGTTCCCGAGAAATACCGCTATGGCCGGAGTATGTAGCATCACCAGTACAGTCGTCCGCATAGCAATGTATGTTATTAATTAGCAACATATCATTGATATGCAGAAGAAACGGTGTCGGTGATAGCACGCAGCCTTGGGTAACACCAGCATTGACAGGTTTAAGGTCGGAGCATGCACCGTCGACTACGACCTTAATGCTCCGATCAGCCAAAAAACTGGTGATCCATTTGCATAATTTCTCGGGAAGCCCATTGGAAGGCAGCTTTGAAAGAAGCGCTTTATGCCATACCCGATCGAAGGCCTTCGCTATGTCTAAACTAACTGCCAATGCCTCCCCCTTAGACTCAACTGCCTCCGTCCAACGATGTGTCAGGTATACTAGAAGATCACCAGTTGAGCGGCCACGACGAAAACCGTACTGACGGTCACTAATCAGCTGGTGCTCTTCTAAATACTTCAGGAGCTGACAGTTTATAAGTGTCTCCATGACTTTGGAGAACAATGAGGTTATGGCTATTGCCCGATAGTTTGACGGATTAGAGCGATCTCCCTTCTTAGGAATGGGATGCACTAAAGCTGTTTTCCAAGAATTCGGTACCACGCCGAGTGAATAGGAGAGCCGGAATAGGTGCGTCAATACTGGCGCCAACTCTGGAGCACATACTTTAAGCACAATAGAAGGGATGCCATCAGGCCCACTCGACTTGTGGATGTCCAAAGAAAGAAGTGCTTTACGCACAGCTGACTGCCGAAACTGTGGTTCTGGCGTGGAACTATCACACTGCGGGATGGTAGGCGGTGTGTTCCCTCGGTCATCCAGAGTCGAGTTGGCCGTAAAGAACGAGCCCAGAAGATCGGCTTCCTCCTTTGTGGTATGGGCCAGAGTCATCGTCTCTGTGCAAGGCTGGAAATGAAGGCTGGGAGATATTTCCTAAGACAGCCTTGGCGAGAGACCAGAACGCACGAGTGCCAGAAGGAAGGCGAACTAATTTCTCACCAATTCTGCCAATGTGTTCCGCTTTTGCCTTGACGAGGGCTCTTTTGAAGAACCTCGAGGAATAGTTGTACTCCTTTCGTAATGCGCTAGTTTTTACATCACGAGATGCCGACGCAGCAGTCCAAGCTCGGTAGCATTTCAGCTTTCGGCGTAAAGCCGCTTTGCAGTGGCCACCAAATCAAGGCTGAGACTTGCCATCGATGGGCACCGCAGAAGACGGAATGAAAAGTTCCATGCCCTGCAGCACCACATCAGCGACAGAGTCAGCGACAGCATTCGGATCATCCAGCGAGAAGCACAACTGCCCCCATGGGTAGGATGCAAAGAAAGACCGCATCCCGTCCCAATCTACTGACCTATAGTGCCAAACGCGACGACAGCCTGCAAAGGGAGGCCTTGATGGGCGCGTGACCGGCACTTTGCTCCGGATCAAACAGTGGTCCGACGCGCCAAGTGGAGCGTCCACCGATACCTAATAACGGTCCGGATCAGAGGTCAGCAGGAGATCCAACAGAGAAGGCGTATGGCCATCCACATCGGGAACACGCGTAGGCGAGGTTACCAATTGTGTTAGACCATACGCCAAGGCAAAATCGTGAACAGACCTCCCCGCATGATCGGTGGTGCGAGAACAAAGCCATTCGGCGTGGTGGGCATTAAAATCGCCCAAGATCACGATCTCTGCGGAGGGGTCTGCTCTAACACGGAATCAACAGCCGTTTGTAAATGCTCAACGAGCCGGTCAACTTCAGTATTCCCGCTATGGGACTTGTATAGGCACGCGTAGCTGAGTGGATGGTCGTCGCAAGCTACGCGTAACCAGAGGATGGATAGGTCCTGGCCTTCAAGTTTACCGAGGCGCCGGTAACAGATATCTTCTCTGACGTATGCGCACACACCAGCCCGCGGTACAAAGAAATGTTACAGAAATCCACAGTAAGCGTGGTAGGGGGTGCCATGGCCTTCTTGCTCGGTTCGCCCCGGACAGGGTTGTCTGTGAGCGCAATTTTGCCCCCCCTCCCAGAATACACAGGGTAGCCTGAGCATCCCTGATCTGGCTTGAATCCAGAGCACGGACGCCCAGGGGGGGATTCTCCACTGCAGGTGCAAGTGGTACACCCTGGGATAAATTTTTTTTTAATCGCGCATCCATAGTGTGTGTGTGTGTGTGTGTGTGGGGTGGGGGGGGTTAGGCCTCCGGGACTCTCACAAACCGAACGAAACGCAGCAGCAGGGCTGCTACTTTACGTCGGTGTCAAGTGAGAGAGTGGTGTCTCCCCGGGCGTGCCGGCCTATTCAGTTGCAAATGCAGTATGGCACTACCACTAACTTGGTTGACTGTCTGCACCGGTGTAAAATAATTTCAGTCACAAAAATTATCCCACCACCCACCACGGGCGATGGGGTCGTCACATCCCTACGCCGGCAAAATTTTATTGTTTAGTCTATAGTAGAATTTCTGTTACAATATAGCTAGTATAATATAAATAGTTAAATCATCGACATAGTAATACCTCTTTCGCTGAGTTAAATCAATATACATGCAATAAAATTATGGTCACATTGTTACATAAACAAGTTTGTTATAATTATACCTTACACGGTAAACAATGCAAGTTATTCTGCTGGCAAAAACCGGTTGTATTATGCTTCCGAGTATGATTTTCTTAAATCTGTTATATATATATATATATATATATATATATATATATATATATATATATATATATATATATATATATATATATATATATATATATATATATATATATATATATATATATATATATATATATATATATATATATATATATGAGTATATGCATACCTGCTAGCGCAGAATATATATAATAGCTGCTAGCTTAAGCCGACTGCTAATTTACTTCAATTTTAGTTAGATAGTTTTGTAAAATTTGTTATTAATAATCTAATGGGTCTTCACTCATAATGAAGTAAAAATGTTCACGCTTATAATTAAATATATAAATATAACGCTTAAAATATATTACAAATAATTACCGCATAATTAAAAATATATTCATTTGAAATACCATGGAAATACCTAATGAAAATTATGAACAAACCGTTGTTGAGTTACAAAAATGCTATTCATTGGATATACCTACTTAATAAATGGAAATTAACCATGGAAATAGAAATCGACTTAACAAAACAGTAATTTATTTGTATTTTTATATGCAAAAAAAAAACATAAAATGTATTAATAGAAAATTTCGAAATATTTTATTTCTGAGAAAATGAGTAAAGTCTGGGGGCCCTAGGATATTGCTCTATAACTTATATGTCAGTGAAAGTCCCGTCAAAATCGGTCAATACTCACTGAGAACTGTAATATGAGTATAGAGTAGAGATGCTACCTATTGACTAATTGCACCAACATGTTATCACATTCTTTTCATCTAAGACAAGAAGTGACAGCATACTACTTAGGATTTTCCAAAGACAATGTTGGTGCAATTGATCATAAATCTATATATTTTTTTCAGATTTCACTTACTATGATATATCTTTTTCAGCCCGAGTCCCACACATGTGTCATCGGCGCCGGGTATTCCGGTCTCGCAGCTGCCCGATATTTAAAGGAATTTGGATTAAATTTCACTGTACTAGAAGCTTCTCGGCATATAGGCGGGACTTGGAGGTTCGATCCCAACGTAGGGTATGACGAAGATGGGGTCCCAGTTTTCACTAGTCAATATAAACATCTTAGGTGAGATATTATATTTTATACTAGCTGTTCCCTACGACTTCGTTCTTGTTACCCCCAGACATTACGAGATATTATATTTCATACTAGCTGTTCTTGCGGCTTCGTTCATGTTACCTCCTGACATTACGAGATATTATATTTTATACTGGTTGTTCCTGCGACTTCGTTAATGTTACCCCCAGACATTACGAGATATTATATTTTATACTGATTGTTCTGATACTGATTGATACTGATCGCTCGGGTATGGTACCACCGCTTTACATATTTCTGTCGCAATAGCGTCAGTACTCGTCACTTTCATGTTCTGGTTTGGAGGGTGAGGTAGCTGGTAAACTTATGTATGTGGTATTACCATCCCGCCACACGGATGGCAATGCGCCATTAACATCTCCGGTGCCTACAGGCGACGGTTGTTTTTTTCCATTAGGAGAGTTTATTTGCTAACTTATGATATAATAAGGTTAGAATTTTTACAATTGATCCATTAGTTGTTGAGTTTATTCATTATAAACAATCAAACAATTAAATCTTTCCTCTCCGTAAAATTAGTGTAAAAAACCATTCGAGCAGTTACATCGGAATTACTGTTTGTGAAAATGGTTTTACACAAGTTATTGCTTAGTTTCTGTAACAATACATTATATTCTAAGAGCCAGTAGCCGGCTGCCTATACTTTAATGATCAAACCTGAACTTTTGTCTAGTGTATTCCTTATACTTATGTATCATAATGTGTGAAAAATAAAAATTCAGGTGAAAAAGGCAAAACAATTTTATCAATTTCGAAAGTATTTGACAAAAGCTGCCGTTTGGATATTTTAAAATCCTTAGCCATTTTTTTAGTGTATAAAACAACATTGGCTGAGGATTATCGCATTATGTTTATTGATAATACTATTTCCTTTTAGTCTGTGTCCTGAAAGTACTAAAATACGTGATACTGGAACTATAAGTAAAGGTGGTAGTATCTTTTTTGTATTAAGGCGAAACGTCGCCAAACGTTACTTTATCTCATTTGAATTTGTTTATTGATAAGAAGGAACGAAATTAACAGAGTGCTAAGTGTGAGTTTTTCTTTTCGCATTCGATCGTGAGCGCGTTTGGAGTTTACTAAGAATTTGTATGTGATTTGTACAGCGTCACCTAGTGGTAAACGTGAGAAACCAGTTTACCACTAGGTGGCGCTGTACAAATCACATACAAATTCCTAGTAAACTCGAAACGCGCTCACGATCAAATGCGAAAAGAAAAACTCACACTTAGCACTCAGAAACTAAAATACCTAAATAAAATCGTAATATTCACATATTATGACCTCTAAACCTGAGACACTCGTTGAACTCTTTTTGTAAGCCGTATTTGTGAGTTCTTAATCTACATATACAAAAATCAATTGCTGTTCGTCAGTTTCGCAGAAACTTGAGAACGGTTGGACCGATTTGGCTAGTTTTGGTTTTAAAATATTCATGGAGGTTCAGGTTAGGTTTAAAAGTTGAAAAAATGTAGAAAAAAAAAACGGAAAAGTAAAAGAATGTTTATCGGGTCAGCTAGTAACGGGATATAAAATACCTCTGTAAAATACGATCATGTTATTGCCTAGTTTTTTTTTAAAGTTATATATCGTAAGAATTGCTTAAAAATGTAAATTGTATATTACGACATGCAAAATTTTATACGGACGTTGAACCTTAATAATTATTCGTTCAATGAAAGTAATATTTATTGTATTTAAATTTTTTGTGACTGGTTTTTGTATTCGCTACAGTTTTTATATTAAATTTTATTTATTTCTTTATTTTATAAACTGCCTGTTTTCAGTGCTTCCCGTGTCGTGTTTGTCGAATTGTAACGTTAATTAACGTTTATAAAACAATGACATAATTATATATTCCTTCTATATTTTTGTATTTTACACTCGTACTTACCTACTTTTCTTGTTGACGTGTGTATTACAATTAGGGTTGTTGCTGATGCAGGTTTTTACTGTGTCAGCGGATGCTGATGCTGATGCTGATTTTTTAAATCAATATCAGCGGATGCTGATGTTGATTCTGATGCTGATATTAATAAATCACTGACATAAAATACATCCAACTTTGTAATTATATGCAAATATGATAATATGTTACTTTTAATAAAACACAAGTTATATTTGATAATTGTTATATTTTTACTAGCTGGTAGAGTTCTGCTTTGTCTCACCTGGGTCTGGTACCACCACCTTACCTATTCCTGTCGCAATAGTGTCAGTGCTTGTCAATGTCGTGTTTCGTTTTAGAGGGTAAGGTAGCCGGTAAACTTATGCATGTGTCATTAGACCTCGCCACAAGATAGCAACGCACCATTAACACCTTTAGTGTCTATAGGCGATAGTTGACTCTTTTCATCAGGAGATCCATCTGCGTGTTTGCTATCTTATGATATAAAAAATATTATGTTAACAAGATATACTACGTCTCTCTCTGAACTAAACAACGTTTCAAGTTACCGTTTCTGTTTATAAAGAAGAAGATAATCATGAGCTTATTATAACATGACCTTTGAATATACAGACGTTTAATATATCTATGAACATGACAATAATAATCAGTAATATGTTATGTTAAAACTACAAAAAAAATCTCTAGTCGGGTCCTCCAATGAACATGCTACGACTTGAATATCAGAATTAAAAAATCAGCATTGATCGTTGCTAATGCTGATATTAAAATCAATGCTGATAATCCGCGGATGCTGATGCTGATATTCGCAACAAACCTAATTACAATAGTATAATACGAACAAACGAGAATTGGTGCTATGAAAACCTCTTACATAAAAAATGGACAACCAGAGTACCTATCTACTAAAATAATTTAATATATACGGTAAGAAATCCTTTGGACACCGTTAGTTTTATAAATAGGTAACATGAAATAGTAGCTTATGTCTATTTAAAATAATGTAACTTTCTTAATGTGAATAAGTAACATGATTAATTGCTTTTACTTTCCACATTTAACTAAGAATTTATTTCCCTCTTTGTCAAATTTACTTCGCAAGTCATAAAGAATCAATTATTGTGGAAAATGTAATAAATGATGCGCATTTGTATTTAAATGTTCACTTACACATGTTTAAATCTTGCCGTTTTTGTTCAAGCGTTTACAAAGCCATATTAATATTATAAACGCAAAAGTGTGTGGATGGATACATATTTGTTAATTAATCACGCAAAAACTACTGAAAATATTTGAATGTAATTTGGCACACAGGTAGATGATGACCTGGATTAACATAGGTTACTTTTTATTCCGAAAAAATTAGATGATGCCGCGGGATTCACCAAAAACTTTTATTTATAATGCAGCGGGTTGCACGCTGCAGCTGGTAAATTAATACCTATGATAAATAAATTATACATACATATCTTCACGCCAGATCCCTTACGGGGTAGGCAGAGAGAACCGAGTGCCATACATCACGATCCTTGCAGGCTTGTCTCGTTTCCTCCACATTCATCACTCTCTTCATACACACACGCCGGTGGCGAAGAAATAATAAATAAATTATACAGAAATTTATTTATAAATTATATGTACATATTATTGATAAATAAATTTCTTAAACTTTTCTCTTAATGCTTTGTGGTTTGTGCATTTCTTTAGTGTTTTTTAATATATGTCTAGATATTATATGTTGTAATTTATATTTTGTTAATGTGTTAGTGCATAATTTGTACTATTATGGATATCTACCACTACGCTACTAAACATACAATATATTATGTCTATTAATAGGCCTTTTCATCACAAAAATTTTTTGTGCGCATGCGTCAGAATCAGCCATCTTTTTCGTGCTGTTTTTTGTAAACAACCATGCTAAATTGTCCGCTATCCGTGTATCAAAAATTAAAATATAAATCAAAGTTGATTAATTGTAAAAAAAGTGAAAAAAAAAAAGTAGTAAGTCAAAATAATCGGAAAAAAATTTTTGTACTCCATTATAATTATGTTGTCTGTACGAAAAGGAACAACAAAACGGTGTTGTTATGGAGTATGTAAAAGTGATACACGATACAAATCATTTAAAACCAATAGATTCTATGTCTAACCTCTCAATCAGCTCACTTTTTTTCCCTTTTTGCGGACGCCCATGACATTTTAGCCACCTTTTCAATTGTTCACAATTATGAGCTTCAACTGAATCATAAATAAGTGAAGCACCATCGATGGTTTTTTCCAATAATTTATTTCTTTGTGGAGATAATAGTCCTTGTCCAGCCATTGTTGATTAAAACAGTACGAATTTTTTGAATTACCGCCGTTTCAACATGGCGGCTACGCTTGCGCTCATCTGATGATGAAAAGGCCTATATATTTGGTATGGCTAAAAGCCGAAATGCGGTTACACCTAATTTTAGCTGGTTAGAACTAGGTGTACCTGAACATAGGCGCTTAAACGGCTGAAACTAGGTGTACCTAACCGCATTTAGGCTTTTAACCGTAACATGTTAAACTAACTGTATCCGTGACTTTGTCCACGTATATAAATTTCTTAAAGTCTTGAGGTTTTACCCGCATAAAAACTACCCTACGAGTATGTCTTTTCCGGGTCTTAAACTATCTTTGTACCAAATTTCATCCAAATCGGTTCAGCTATTTAGGCGTGGAGAAGAGATAGACAGACAGAGTTACTTTGACATTTATAATATTAGTATTAATAGACATAATATATTGTACGAAAGTTAGCGTATCCTACGCTACCTTTCGTACAATATATTATATCCATAATGTATCTATATCTGTTATGGAAATTTAAATTTATCTAACTTTTTAAATATTTTTAAATATATAATAAACGTAAAAAACCAAAACGAGTCGAATTACAAAAATAAATAAATAGATAATAAATAAATATTACTGGACAAATTACACGAATTCATCTAACCCCAAAGTAAGCAATTTATATGCTTCAAATGGTGTCAGTCAACGATACTAATACATAGAGATACATAATATATGAATACTCAAATAGATTTAATAAACACCCAAACCCAGAAGTACAAACAGATATGCTCATCAAATAAATATTTGTCCCTGTCGGGAATCGAACCCGAGCCCTATTGAAGCACAGTCAGGTTCGCTAACCACATGACCAACGGGGCGGTAAAACAAAAAGGGACAAGGTTTCGGTGTGCAACAGCTTTCTTCAGCTTTGGGACAAAAATGTACAAATAACAACATTAATGGTTTACGAATTCGGATATTAAGTATCAAAGGACGATTTACACCGACCTACCAACTCGCATTGGCCAGACTCGAACGGCGGTAAATTTCACAATGCGGTATTTTTACCGTTTTATACATTTCTTTAAATTGGAACGCGTAAACAGGAATTACAGTTCGCTCGTGTTGTTGCGCGCCTCCTTTGGAAAATATGCCACCTGCTGTACATCATAAGATAACACACAAGCAGATGGGTCACCTGATGGAAAGAGTCAACTATCGCCTATAGACACAATAGGTGTTAATAGTGCGTTGCTATCTTGTGGCGAGGTCTAATGTCACAAGCATAAGTTTACCGGCTACCTTAACCTCCAAACCGGAGCACAACAGTGACAAGCACTGACACTATTGCGGCAGGAATAGGTAAGGCGGTGGTACCAGACCCAGGCGAGACAATGCAGAACTCAACCACCTAGTAGCCACGATGGTAGTGACTCGTATAGCTAATCGGTCGCCTTTTACGACCTGCCTGGCAGAACGACAGTTGGCCTATTTTTCAAAGGAGCCCGGGACCAACACGGTAGACCAAAACAGAGTTCTGCACTGTCTTGTCCGGGTCTGGTACCACTGCCTCACCCATTCCTTCTGCAATACACGTCAGTACGCCTGTGTCTCGGTTTTGAGGGTCGAGTAGCCGGTAAACTTATACATATGTGGCATTTTGACACCGCCACAAGGTTAATATTTTTGATATATATAGGTCTATAGGTCTTTTCATTACGAGAGTTATCTGCTTGTTTGCTGTGTAAAACTATAAAAATAATCTGTAAGCCAGTTGCACCTGTAGGCTATGCATGAGACTTCCCGCTTAATTAACGTTTAATGTTTAAGGCTCAAAAAGCAAAAAATATACTTAAGCATGCGTTATTCCTCTATGCTTAGATACATTTTTGAGCTCAAAGGGAAGATATAAATATCTAAAGTTTGTAAAATTTTAATAAAGTATATTAATTTTCGAAAACGTGTATTTTCAAAATAATGATCGATTTTGGTCTTTTGAGTGGCATTTAACGCAAGTTTTGAGTTCTGAATTGTTTTATTAGCTACAAAGTCGATAGGTTAAGAAATATTGGTTATATCAAAAATATTATTCAATAATTTTCATCATTGACACATCCCGAATGAATCAACCGATTTTAATCCGATTTACAGCGTTTAATGCAGCTTTTTAAGTAGAAGAGTTTACCAGATTTTTAAATAAATCTGTTTATTAGCCCCAAAGCTCAAATTTTTAAAAATTTGAGTCGCACGCACGCACGCACGCACACATGGGGGCTTCAAAACCCCTGTAAGTAGTGTGTAGTTTAGTGATCTTTTTTCACTCGACCCACTAGCCAGTGAAAACTGATTCACTCGATTGAAGATGAGACTCGAATGTCTTTTTTTACTCGAGTCACTCGCCAATCAAAATCGTGGCACTAGAGTGCCACTCGAGTGAAGATGAGACTATTACGCATAATACATGCGTATTTATAAACACCGTACAGAACGATACGTATAGATATCCACATTTATGGCACCTATTATTTGTAATTATTACACGTCTTGTTCTCTTATTCGATTTGTGTACATAGTGAAATACATAAAATGAAAAAAATCTTATACCTATCGATATGAGTGTTTGGATAATTTAAAGACATAAAAAATTACATTTTTGACATGTAAAATGACATTTTTGACATAAAAAATTACTTTTTTTGACATGTAGGGACCGTCGCAATTTAAAAATATTTAGTCTATAGTAGGTACCTATTTTTAACATAAATTATTTTTAGGCTTTCGTATTACTTTAATTACATAGCATTTAGTTATTATGAAAATAATGAAATGAAATATTTTACTATATTAGTCGTCGTCCTGCACATATTTATACTGAATTTCAAATGGAAATTACCATCGGTTTAACCTGTCAAAACCTTTCATAGCCTGAATTTCTCACTCGAGTGGTACGAGTCACTCCAGTTGACTCAAGTCACTCGTAATCCGAGTTATATATTTTACTCGAGTGCGAGTAAAATAAACGCTACTCGAGTGAAACACGGCTCGAGCCCCATCACTGACCGGCATGCGTCCGAGTCCTTTCGGAATCGTATGGGGCCGTACGGCCGTCGCGGAATGTGAATAGAGAGCAGCGGTGCAGCGTGTCGAGTCATCGGCTGTTACGGCATGCGTACTGTTAGGGTGTCACGCGTTGTAGTCTTTAAAAAAACTAATTTACGAGACAACCACTTTTATTCGACTTTACTTGTTACACTTCAATTTTATTTAGCACTCAAATCGCACTACTACTATTTGTGCACGCAGTTAAAGGGGGTTACGACGCGGATGTTACTATCCCTAGTTTCCTCACTGAAGATTAGCCGGCGGGCAGAAACCAGGTCCGTTGCTGGGCAGCGATTTGACTAGTTCAAGTACTGACTGGCCGTGTATTGGAAATGCACGGTTATATAGTAAAATAAAAGTTTGACTCAGCGATTTAGAATAGCAAAGAATTAAGGGTTGTAACAGTATGCATCCGTTCCGGCGCGGGCCGATGCGAGTCGATCGGTGTGTAGTACCATAGTTTAACGTGTGTAATGTCCTAAGTAATACATTTGCCATTCTCTTCCAGAACAAATACGCCTCGGCAGACAATGGAGTTTGGTGGCTATCCTTTTCCTGATAATACTCCATCTTATCCTACAGGCACATGTTTCTACAAATACCTGAAATCGTTCGTGAAACATTTTAACTTAACGGATAATATTCAAGTAAGTAGGTGTGTCATTCTATTAATTAACACATATTTTATAGTGCAAATAATTTTATCCGAAGGTGTAGCTTCTGAGGGGATTAATTACAATTATAAGAAGGTATACTTTAGAAGCTATTTTCTCATGTATTACGACGTAACATGTAAAGAAAGCAGTTGGTCTTAGCTATGCCACCAAACAAGCGATAGTTTTTTGAAAAGGTGGCAATGAGAATCATCAGCAGATAAACTAGTGAATTTTAGTTAACTTGAACGTCTATTGACGGTCGGGTCAGTCTGCGTATTCCGCATATTTACATCGTAGAACCACTAGAAGTTTGAGTAAACAGACGCTCTCTGATGACAAATGACGATCGTCGACTTTAAACACCAAAGATGTTAAAGGAGAGTAATGCTTCCACTTGATAAGTGTATGTAAATCATAAGTTTACTGACTATCCTGCAAGATGGGAATTGACAGTTATAATAAGCCTGGCGGTTTGACGCCAGAACCGTACCGTACTATACTATACCGTACCGTACTATACATACGGTAATTAAGAGTAACTTATTTTATCTCAGACTCTTATTAGCCTATAAATATGTATTTCATTGGTAAGTTAGATAATTTGACTGATGTTGACTGACTGGCACCAAAACGTGTTTCTTGCCTAAAGGCGCGGTCGACGAAATAGTTTCTACCCGGCACGGCACCGGCCCACGGGTGGCCGGGCTGGTGCCAGTTATGTATGTAGCACTATAAAAGTCTGTCCATGAAACCGGCGCTAGCACCGGTCCAACTCGAAGCAGTGTCCGTCATGTCTAAGCCCGGTATGTGCACGGCGAAGGCCGCATTTAACCAATGACAGAAATAATCAAGAATTTTTTAATTACGCTCATTGAAGAAAGGCTCGTATTATGGGATTAACGAGTAATGTATGTAAAAACCAGAAGAGAGACTTTCGACGCTTGGGAGGAAGTATGCAAGATTTGACTCTGGCTACGAAGCGGGTTGAAACCGTGTATGTAGAGAAACTTAGACGGCGCGGCGTCGTGCCAGCGCTGTGCCGCGGCCGGATAGAAACTTAATTATTTTAGCGTGAAGAAGTATCAAACATACACACTCTCACTCCCTGACACATACACACACACATATAAATTAACGAATTTATAATGGGGTATAGTTCTACACATGATTTAATGCTCTCATTCAAATATACTTATATTTTTATAAGTATATTATGCTATCAACATGAGAAGGGATTAACAGGAATCAGCAATTTATGATTATTACTTACCGTATATAAATAGTTATGGTGACAATGAGCGGATGATGGGTAGATTAATTCAACAACACGCCTACGTGACTTGAACTTGAAAGGAAATTATAGGAAAAAAGCCGCCTGCCGCTTCACCCACATGATAACACATATAAAAATGTTATATTTTATAGCGGTATAAATTGGTGGCACCTTCCACTTTTAGGGTTCCGAAGTAAACTAGGAACCCTTATAGTTTCTCTATGTACATTCGTCCGTCCGTACATCTGTCTGCACGATAGCTCAGAGATCCTTATTACTAAAAAGTTGTTCTTTGATACGTCAATAGAGTGATGACATAAAATCCTTATTACTAAAAAGTTGTTCTTTGATAACATAAAATCCTTATTACTAAAAAGTTGTTCTTTGATTCGTCAATAGAGTGATAACATAAAATCTTGAAAAATTTTTTTTTCAGGGTCAGCTCCCCTGCATGTAAAGTAGGGATGTTAATTTTTTTCTCACGTACCCCATTGAGTGGAGAATCGTTGGATAGGTTTTTAAAAAATATTGTAGGTTTGTAAAAACAAGTTTTCGATTAAGGTACTTGTTTGTAAAATATTAAGCTTTTAAGTGCTAATTTTTGTTAGAGTCGTGTTTCCCCTTAGGCTAAACGATTGGTTTTGGGGGCGGGAAAAAATAATGGTAGTAGTAAATATAATGAAGTTAAAAAAACTTTTAGGGCTTAAGAAGGCTTTACAAGTTTTTGAGTAATAGCCGAACAACGTGGTGGGGATATATAGGTATTTGTCATTGACGTTGAATAGCTTAAATATTCATAGTATATAAAAATATAAAAGCACTCTTCTTAGTCCATATTATTGTGATGGGCAACTACAGAACCCTACATTGCACGTGGTCCGACACGTATTTTAGCAATTTTACTGTGCCTATCGGCATTCTATTTCTATCGTTAAAGAACCATAAGCACATGCACATTACTTAAAGCCAATTAAGTAGGATTCTTCATTGCAGCGTCAATTGTCTCTTGTGATTTTAACTATAACGCAATCTAACAGATCTGCCGTATATTTTGGGTAACAAGTCGGGTAAGATTTTAGATCTAATTCGACTACTTGCAATATACATTTCTTTTTTCTGGTTGGAAAAAAAGGTATTACTTCCGGAATATCATCCAGGATATATTCTAAATTTTTTTCTTTAGAAAGTTAAGAAGATAAGTGGGATATTAAACTATCTTTGTACATAGTTTAATCCGAAACTATTCAACTTTTTACGTTGTTAACTTTCATATATATACTAACGACAGAATCCGGCATCGACCAGGTTTTGTAACCACAGTCTTAGTTTTTCGTTAGCCAGCTAAGTTAGCGAGTAAACTTATGCATGTGACATGTACATGTATCTATGCCATATGAATTATCTATATTATAAATGCGAAAGTTTAGATGTTTGGATGGATGTTTGTTACTCAATCACGCAAAAACTACTGAACGGATTTGAATGAAATTTGGCACACAGGTAGATGATGGTCTGGAATAGCACATAGGCTTTTTATCCCGAAAATATTAGGTGATCCCGAGGGATTCGCCAAAAAAGTCTTATAATGCAGCATTACAATCCATACTTCCATACTAATATTATAAATGCGAAAGTAACTCTGTCTGTCTGTCTGTCTGTCTGTCTGTCTGTTACGCTTTCACGGCCAAACCACTGAACCGATTTGGATAAAATTTGGTACAAATATAGCTTGAGACCCAAGAAAGGACATAGGATAGTTCTTATCCCGGAAATCCCACGGGAGCGGGAACTATGCGGGTTTTTATTTTGGAATTTTTTCCACGCGAACGAAGTCGCGTGCACTGCTAGTTTAAAATATATATTTTGACGTTTAAAGGCAAGGTTTATTAATTTCCATCAGGCTTAATAGTTAACATATATTGTAAAAATACAGTCTGGTATTCTTGCGAGGAATTTAGAGTGAAAATATTTTTTTAAGACGTTTCTGATCATTACGGTGTTATGTAAGTTGGTTAGATGGACATACGGACAACTATCCCATTCAGTGTAAAGGAGAATACGCACGTTACCCATTATATTAGTAGTGGGATATTACTGTATAGATTTGTATGTTTTGATATTATTATATCATTGACTAGTTCTGTTAGCACGAGCTAAAATCTTAGTTTATGGTTACATCAGTTAGTGTGATTTGTAAGAATTCCGAATATAGCTCAATCAATTGTGTAACCTAAAGATCGTCCATTCCTTGGTTAACTGCACTGAAACTGCTTGAGTATGGTGAACTCTTCCGTATTGGTCCGGGTCCCTTTTGAAGATAAGACTATCTGACGTTTTGCCAGGCAGTTCGTAAGAGGCGAACGATTGGGTATACGAGTCACATTTATAGTGAATTTTTCATCCCAGAGTTTGCAGAACTTGTCTCGCCCGGGTCTGGTACCTACCATCGCTTTACTTATTTCCGCCGAAATAGCGTCAGTGCATGTCACTGTCTTGTTACAGTTTCGAGGGCAAGGTAGGCGGTAAATTTATGCATATGCATTAAGACCCCACCACAACAATAGCAACTCGCCATTAACATATTTGGCGTCTATAGACGATGAGCTATCTGCTTGTTTCGTTATGATATAAAAAAACATTAAGCTATTAGCAAAACTTGTTACTTTTTATGAATACGTTCAACAATTTTTTAAGCTTTTCTTATGCACTTTCCAGGTTTGCAGCTATGTGAATTCAGTGAGATGGGATCACCATCATTGGGTGGTCACGTACTTGAAGACTGATGAAAGAGATGCACAAAAAAATGTAACAATATATTGCGACTTTGTGATTGTCGCGAGCGGACAATACGTAAAGCCTAATATGCCAAGATTCCCCGGATTAGATACGTTTAAAGGTATATTTTTTATTTTTTCAGGTTATTTTTTTATATTATGACAGCAAACAAGCAGATGATTCTCATGATGGAAAGAGAAACCATCGCCTAAAGACACCAAAGATGTTAATGGTGCTTTGCTATCTTTGTGGCGGGATGACTGTCCCACATGTATAGGTCTACCGGCTACCTTAAACCGGAACACGAAAATGACAAGCGCTGACGCTATTGTAGCACGAATAGGTGAGGCGGTGTTACCAAATACCCCGGGTATATATATATATATATATTATTTATTATTTATATGTGTAAAAAGCATTGTGATATATATATATATATATATATATATATATATATATATATATATATATATATATATATATATAATACAAATCGTTGCGGAAATCTACCACCTAGTAGTCACAATGCTTTTTACACATATAAATCCAATCGGTCGCCTTTTACGGCAGAAAATCTATTCGTTAAAGGAGCTCGGGCCAACACGAGGGAAAAATTGTTTATAACAAATCGATAGTCATGGGGAGTCGTGTTGGTCTGAACTTAGGAGTATATTGAAGTATAGATCATGTGCCTATTTGCAAGGTATAGTAGAAGTACCGATTTTTTAGAGTTCTATGTTTAGAGCAAATCGATAAGCATAGACCATCTGCCTATTTGAAAGGTTTAGTTGAAGTACCGATTTTTTAGAGTTCTATGTTTATAATAAATCGATAGTCACGGGGAGTCATGTTAGTTTGAACTTATATCGAAGTATAGACCATCTGCCTATTTGGAAGGTTTAGTCGAAGTACCGATTTTTAGAGTTCTATGTTTATAATAAATCGATAGCCACGGGGAGTCGTGTTAGTTTGAACTTATATCGAAGTATAGACCATCTGCCTATTTGGAAGGTTTAGTCGAAGTACCGATTTTTAGAGTTCTATGTTTATAATAAATCGATAGCCACGGGGAGTCGTGTTAGTTTGAACTTATATCGAAGTATAGACCATCTGCCTATTTGGAAGGTTTAGTCGAAGTACCGATTTTTAGAGTTCTATGTTTATAATAAATCGATAGCCACGGGGAGTCGTGTTAGTTTGAACTTATATCGAAGTATAGACCATCTGCCTATTTGGAAGGTTTAGTCGAAGTACCGATTTTTAGAGTTCTATGTTTATAATAAATCGATAGCCACGGGGAGTCGTGTTAGTTTGAACTTATATCGAAGTATAGACCATCTGCCTATTTGGAAGGTTTAGTCGAAGTACCGATTTTTAGAGTTCTATGTTTATAATAAATCGATAGCCACGGGGAGTCGTGTTAGTTTGAACTTATATCGAAGTATAGACCATCTGCCTATTTGGAAGGTTTAGTCGAAGTACCGATTTTTAGAGTTCTATGTTTATAATAAATCGATAGCCACGGGGAGTCGTGTTAGTTTGAACTTATATCGAAGTATAGACCATCTGCCTATTTGGAAGGTTTAGTCGAAGTACCGATTTTTAGAGTTCTATGTTTATAATAAATCGATAGCCACGGGGAGTCGTGTTAGTTTGAACTTATATCGAAGTATAGACCATCTGCCTATTTGGAAGGTTTAGTCGAAGTACCGATTTTTAGAGTTCTATGTTTATAATAAATCGATAGCCACGGGGAGTCGTGTTAGTTTGAACTTATATCGAAGTATAGACCATCTGCCTATTTGGAAGGTTTAGTCGAAGTACCGATTTTTAGAGTTCTATGTTTATAATAAATCGATAGCCACGGGGAGTCGTGTTAGTTTGAACTTATATCGAAGTATAGACCATCTGCCTATTTGGAAGGTTTAGTCGAAGTACCGATTTTTAGAGTTCTATGTTTATAATAAATCGATAGCCACGGGGAGTCGTGTTAGTTTGAACTTATATCGAAGTATAGACCATCTGCCTATTTGGAAGGTTTAGTAGAAGTATCGATTTTTTACAGTTATATGTTTATAACAAATCGATAGTCACGGGGAGTCGCGTTAGCGAACTTATACTAAAGTATTTGTTAAGTCAGTAGAAGTACCGATTTTGACCATCTTATTGATTTTTTATCCAATTAAAATTTGAATTAATGTACAAAAAAGTAGAATGTTAAATAATTTTTAAATTCATTTCTTTAAATAAGTCTTATAGACGTTCGGTTTACTCTTCCTATCTCGCAAGGGAAACTGCCGTTATAACACTTTTTAACTTCCCGCTACCTATGTAGATATGGAAGTTACTGATTTTGCCCCGATTTTCGAAAATCGAGTTTTTACCAGATCTCCACGTTTTGAGGTCCTAGGAAGCTTTTCCGACTATTTTCACGATGACGTCAGTATGTCTGTATATATGTACATATGTGTGTGTACATATGTGTATGTAAACATCTCATAACTTTTGAACGGATTGACCGATCGAAACGCGGTTGTGACATTCGATTGGATTACTCATTACTCAACTTAGTTTTCCTGAAAATTTGAACCAAATCGGCCCACGAGATTATTGAGAAATTTTGAAAAAACCCCCAAAAAATTTTTGGCAAAACATACCGATTGAATACAAAAACTAATCAGCTCTATTCCTCAAAAAATTACGTCTAATGCATAAATTGCATCAAATCGGTTTATTCGTTAGGGAGAAATCGTTGACGAAAAATTTTGAAAAAAGATGTTTTTTCGACATAACTTCGAAATTTTTCAACCAATCATTTTTTGGTATTCTACGATATTTTTGTACTAAAAAACTACAGTTCAGTTGTACACTTACAGTTTTTCAAATATCAAAAATACATTGTTTTAGCATACTTATTATTAATTATAATTTTTTATTATTTATATATATAAATATATATATAAATAATAAAAAACTGATAAGATTTTTTAGGTCAATTGGTGTAATTGACCTAAAAAATCTTATCAGTTTTTTTCCCTTTGATAATTGCCTCAAATATCGTTAATTGGATCAAAATCGGTTAATTGGTTTGGGATTTATCAATGACGAAAATTTTTGAAAAAAATGTTTTTTTGTCATTTCTTGGAAATTTTTCAACCCTTCGATTATTTACCTAAAGCAATATTTTAGATCTCAAAATTAGAGTTGAATGCCATTCGAAAGATCAAATTTGATCATCGCATTGTTTCCAATATATACAGCTGTTCAAAAATCAATATACCTACTGCCATTTTAATAAAATAGGTGTTTGAACTGAAAAATTATATGCTTAAAGTTTTTACTCGTTTGAGCTCAAAATACCTTAATTTAGTGGGAAGTTTCAGGGATGGCCTGTAGGGTCAACCGTTTACACATTTTTTTACATTAAATGGCTACAATCGATACTTCTACCCTAAGGCATAAAAGGAGCACGATTGACCAAATGTGTTCTATGGTCGTAAATGCTAGTAAAATGTTTTAGTACCACCAGCTTTCCCTTTTCCGTGCTTGCCGACGGGTCTCTTGATGGAAAAAGTATCCATGGCCTATAGACATCAAAGATGTTAATGGTGCGTTACTCTATAAACCAGAATATGACAAAGACAAGAATTGACGCTATTTGATAACGCTATTTTGATGACGCTATTTGATATAAACATTGATGGAAAGAATAGGTAAGGCGGTGGTATGAAATGCCTGGGCGAGACGTTACGTATTAAAGCACGTAATAAGCTCTAGACCAGGGTATCTTAACTAAAGTCAAAACATTGTACTTAGCTAAGGTTCGATCTCATGGTATAAATTCAATATTTTGTCGAGCTTCTGAAAAAGCCAATTTTGTTCATTAGTTCGGTGACGCAATTACAGATCTCTGGGATATGAGCTATTGTCATTTCTAAAAAATAAGTCTAATATCTATTCTTTATAAGAGGCCCGGATTAACTCGAGGTTGTGTAGTTTTTAAACTATAGATTTTAAGGTATGGACTCCACATTTCTAGAGCACAAACTATAGAACTGTATACAAATATTAAAACGACATGTAGTCAAAAATTTGTATAATATAATAATGGAATTCAAAGATTTTATTTTAGAGGTTTTAATACATTTTCAAATTAAATGTTTGAAAATATGTAATTGATGTATATATTTTTATAGGTAGCGTCATACACAGCCATGACTACAAAGATCCAGAGCTATACAAAGGGCGTAGAGTACTCCTAGTGGGAGCAGGAGCTTCCGGACTAGACCTGTCAATACATCTACAGAACGTAACCGCCAAACTAGTGCATAGCCACCATCTTAAGTACAACCAGCCGAAATTCGGAAGCCATTATTTAAAGAAGCCAGATATTAAAACGTTTGTGTCCGATGGAGTTATCTTTACAGATGGCACGTTTGAGGAAATTGATGATGCTATATTTTGTACAGGTATGCCCACAACTTTATCCGCAATAAGTTGTCTTTATAGAAATAATATATTAATATATGGTAATAATACCATATATTGCGACTTTGTTAGTTACTTAGTAGTTAGTATCTTCACGCCCGTATCTCCGAAAGTAGGCAGAGGTACAACAAGTGCACCCACGATTTGCCTAAGATACTAATGGCCAGTTGCACTAATATTGTCTTAGGTTAGGACAATCCTAAATAGTGTGCTGTCACTTCTTGTCTTAAATGAAAAGAATATGATAGGATACTATTTAGGATTGTCTTAAGCTAAGACGATGTTAGTGCAATTGGCCATAAGTCCCACAACGTGATAGGTGGCAAGCCTATCGCCAACCGGGCACTATTTCCAATCCCGGGCAACGTTGTTCTTGTCAGAAAACTGAAAAAACATATTTTTTTGAATTGCCCGACCCGGGAATGAAACCCGGGACCTGTGGTCAACTCCGACACCGGACCACTAGACCACAGAGGCGACAACTCCGTTAGATAATAGAATATGTCGTAATAGTACGTACCATGTATGTGACTTCGTTAGAGATTAGAATATATTACGGTAATATATTGTGACTTCATTATAAAACAAAATATGTGGAAATAGTTCCATGTATTGCGACTTCGTTAGAGAATGGAATACGAGTCTATGTTAATAGTGTGTAACATAAATATTATATCGCAACTTCATTCACGTGACTCAAAAACATTAATTACTTTTGCTTAGTCGAGTAGAAAAATAGACTTAGGTGGTCTAAAAAAATTATCACAATATTGCCTTTGAAATGTTACCGGTTTGGGGCACATCCTGTCGTCTGTGGTCGCGTTCCGAAGTAATTATTCTAAAAAATCAAGAATTATATGTATATACTAGCTAGCGACGTCATCCGCGCGGAGTTCGTTTACTCCGCACCGCCCCTCCCCCGTAGGTGATAGCGTGATAATATGTAGCTTAGTTGATCCGACCTATTAGTAATATTCAAACAAAATTTGAAGTAAATCCATTCTGTACTTTTTGAGTTTACCCCGGACATACATACAGACAAACAGACAAAAATTCTAAAAACTATATTTTTGGTTTCGATATCGATTGTAGATCACGCCCTAAGTATTCTTTTAAAAAAATATTCAATGTACAGTTTTGACTTTCTTGCGATTTTATTATATGTATAGATAATTTTAAAAAATTAATTATGTTTACATATATCGGGTATGGCACAAAGCACTTCTCGCAAAGCTGCCTTCCTACAGGCTTTCTGAATAATTGTGCAAGGGGATAACCAGTTTTTTGGCCGATCGGAGCATCAAGGTCGTAGTCGATGCAGGCGCATGATCCGACCTTAAACCTGCCAATGCTGGTGTTCCCCAAGGCTGCGTGCTATCACCGACACTTTTTCTTCTGCATGTCAATGATATGTTGCGAATCAGTAACATACATTGCTATGCAGATGATAGTACTGGTGATGCTACATACTCCGACCGTAGCGGTATTTTTCGGGAACACGTCGAAGAGAGTCGAAAGAAGCTTGTGTCTGAAGTCGAGAATCGACTTATTGATGTCTCGGATTGGGGTCGTCAAAACTTGGTCGCATTTAACCCCAAAAAGACACAGCTTTGCGCGTTCACCGCAAAACAGACACCCCTTGTCGTATCACCTCGATTTGAGAATACTCTCCCGGCAGCCTTAACCAGCGTCGGAATCCTAGGAGTCGACATTTCGAACACCGTTCAGTTTCGCGGACATCTGGAAGGTAAGACGAAACTAGCCTCCAAAAAGCTCGGTGTGCTCAGCAGAGCGAAGCAATACTTCTTGCCGGCCCATCGTCTCCAACTTTGTAAGGCGCAAATTCGGCCTCACATATAAAGTCACGGGATAAGAGCAGTTCTCCAGTACTGCTCTTATCTCTGGGCCGGAACTCCCCAGTACCAGCTTCTTCCACTTGACCGCATTCAACTTAGAGCGGTTCGAATCGTTGACGATCAAGCTATTTCGAAACGGCTTGACTCCTTGGCAGTACGCAGAGATGTAAGCTCACTCTGCTTCTTTTATCGTATCTATCATGGAGAGTGTTCTGACGAGTTGTTTGGATTAATTCCTGCTGCTAAATTCCATCATCGGACATCGCGTCAAAATTTGAAGTTCCACCCACACCATCTCGATGTCCGGAAATACACAACCGTGCGGTTCACCCGGCAATTTTTGCCTCGTACTACTCTTTTGTGGAATCAATTACCGGCAGGGGTTTTTCCAAACAGATACGACATGGGGACCTTCAAGAAAAGAGCTTACGCATTTTGAAAAGAGCGGCAACGCAACTGTAAGGCCTCTGGTATTGCGGATGTCTATGGGCGGCGGTGATCACTCAACATCAGGTGCATCTCCTGCTCGTTTGCCCCCTCTTCCATAAAAAAAATTACTTTGTAGAAAGTTTTGGTCTAAAAAAAGTATCATCACACCTGATTCCCTTTCGAGATAGGCATATATTTATTGGTTCGTGATTACGTTCAGTCTAGAACGTCTATACATAGAGCAGTTCACCACGATTCACCGGTTTGTTGGTTGTGGAGATGAGTGGTGATCCCCATCGCCACGTTTTTACCGCCCTGATATCGACTATCGACTATTCTTAGCGATAACCGGGACCGACGCGACGGCTTCCGTGCTCACTAAGACACGGAAGTGGTGATAATGGTATGTGGTCTTACATTAAAAAAAATTATACGCGTCGAAATGAGAACCTCCTCCGTTCTTTCATCGGTCGAAAATTAACGGTAGTGATATATACATATAATAAAGGCTTTACAAGTTTACGTATCTATACTTAATTATAAAATGTACTTTTTTTGTTAAATCTTTATTTTGTTGAAGTTTTATACAATAATGTATATGTCAACCTTGTTTTACACATTCTTATCTAACTTAATACGAAAACTTAACTCTAGTCTAGTCTAACACCATTTTTCCGTTTCTTGAGAGAGACAGAAATGAAAGAACACTAATAAAATGCAGCGGCGTGCACAGATTTATGACACGGGTTATATGCGGCGGAGTACTCGGTCACAAAAACTTTTCTTTTATAGATTTTTAGCATATCCAGCTACGCTACTGATCTCTAAGTCGGAAACTATGCCAACAGGACAAGTCTTAGATGTAATACTATTCATGTACATCTTGTACGGCAACAATATTCCGAATCAGTCCAAACTGTACTAGAATTACTAAACAATATGCAAGGAAAACAATTTAATTTAATCGTGTGTACACAACCACACATCCAGTTATACGTTTCATAACTTTTAATTGTAACTCTGGTACACACCTACCTTTAGACACAATTTGAGTCTTTTTACTGAATGACAATTGTGAGAACTTGTTATTTTTAATTTTTAATAAACACACATTTTCAACACAAACTTCACAATAAAATAAGATTTTAAAAAAATCAACAAATGCACTAGTAAAATCAAATAACTACAATTATTATAGAAACTCAGTAATAAACAGTTAAATGTATAATTTTTAAAATGAAAAATCTTCTAAGAAAACTATAATTAAACTAGCGCAAACAAAATACTATACAATGCATGTCACATGACAAAACCCAAAATGGCCCCTGCGACAAAAATGCATAATGTGCACACGTGATTTATTAGATTTCCGACTATTATTTTTAGTCAGATTGTAAACATTAGGCAACGAATATTTCCAATTACTTCCGAACTCGGTAGCCTGCGGCGGGAGCCACGCCGGTCGCGGCTTTAGATATTCATGAGTGTATGCGTTTGCAAACTGTGCACGATTAGCAAAATTACTACACACATGCCAACAAATCTCCTACGGTAGACGGTGGAAGGACTTAGAGCCGTCAAACGCCTGGCAAACATAATGTTTGTGTGCTTGCAAATAGGTGCTATTTATAAAATATTAGGCATTTTTAAGTTATTATATTTTATTTATTCATTTATTTTCTATTAATTAAAGTCATCTAAAACGTACGAACGTTTTATTGAAATATCTGTGAATGGCAAGTAAAGCATTGCATTAATGCCTTCAAGGAGCGCACGTCGCTGATAAAATGTACTTAAAACAAATACTTGTAGATTTTTATAGACTAGTGCGAATATATCCGTCATTGGTCTTAACTTAAATGTTCATAGGATGAAACAATAAAAAAGCTCTCTTATTAGTCCGCATTATTGTGATGGGCAACTACCAAACCTTACATTGCGCTTGGCTCGACAGGCACTTGCCTGATTTTTTATATTTGTTACCTCAGAACTCGGTTATATGTATATTAATTAATTCTTTTTAGATTAAAGGTTATACTATCCAATACTTTAGTAAAGATTTGATCGCCAGAGATTCACCGTTGTGTAATAGAGGTTATGTGGAGCTATGAGTTTAAGAAATTTTGTAATATCACGAATCCATTTAAAGTGTATGAAAATCATCATTTGTAGGATTCAGATACAGTCATCCGTTCCTGGACCATAGCACCGGTGTGACGGCTACAGAGAAGTTTGTTCTACCGCTGTATCAGACCATCGTCAACATTCGCCACCCCAGCATGATGTTCCTCGGAGTGATAAACAAGATTATCACGAGGGCTATGGACGTGCAGGTATTGTTTTATATATGAAATAGTAGCTGCAGGGTGCAGCCCGCTATATTATAAAAGTTTTTGGTGAACCTCGCTACCTAATATTTCCGGGATAAAAAGTAGCCTATATGCTATTCCAGGTCATCGTATACCTGTGTACCAAATGTCATCCAAATCCGTCCAGTAGCTTTTGCGTGATTGAGTAACAAACATACATCCATCCAAACTTCCACACTTATGCATTTATAATATTAATATAGATTTACGGCCTTATTAAGATACAGAACAAAAAAATATTTAATTTTATGTTATCGTAGCACATTTCGATTTTTTTGACAGCTATTTAGGATTTTTTTATATCATTAGACAGCAAACAAGTATTCTGACTCTCCTGATGATAGTAAAGAAACTATTGCCTATAGACACCGAAGATGTTAATAGTGCGTTGCTATCCGTATGGCGGGATGGCAATGCCACATGCATAAGTCTACCGGCTTCCTTCAATCAATCAATCAATCAAATAATTTTTATTCAAAATAAGTATAAAAATACATTTTTTGAACGTCAACACCAGAAAATAAAATATCATTACAAAAGTAACAGTAAGTAGGTACATAGTTAAATATAACATTGAAAAATTAAATCATTTTATAATAATGTCAAAAAAAAAATAAGAATATAGTAAATGTATCATGTCTTACACGTGTCAAAAAATTATATTAAAAGTCAATAAATTAAAAAATAGTACATACGTTAAAAATGTCAAATGATAATATAAGTAAAATAATCAAAAAATGCAAGGAAAATATATAAAAATGATCAATAAGGAATTAAAATGTTACAAGTACTTACTAATGGTAATTGATATTAATATTTACAAAACCCAAGCATTACTGTCATTAAAATAATCATCTACTTTTTAATAAGCTTTTTGACAAAGAGCTCTCTTTATGAAAATTTTAAATTTCTTTTCAGAAAAATTTACAATTTCTTCAGGAATCATATTGTAAATCCGGACACTGACTCCTATAAAACATTTTGAAGTTTTGCTTAATCTGTATTTCTGTATATTCAACTTATTTTTATTTCTAGTATTGAAACCATGTCTATCTTTATTTTTGTTGAATAAATGAATATTCTTTCTAACGTACATGATACAATCAAAAATGTATTGACTAGGCACGGTCAAGATATTTATCTGTTTAAACAAAGCTCTTAAAGACTCTCTGCTATTCATATTATAGATTCCTCCAATAGCTCTTTTCTGTAGAATAAATACTGTATAGATGTCAGCTGCTCGTCCCCATAGTAAAATACCGTAAGATATGACACAGTGAAAATTACTAAAATAAACAAGTTTTGCAGTCTGTACGTCAGTTAAATGTCTAATTTTTCTGATTGCATAAACTGCTGTACTAAGTCTTTTTGTCATATTTACAATATGAGGTCTCCACTGCAGTTTTGCATCAATCGTTAGACCGAGGAATACTGTTTCATTCACGAACTCCAGTTTTTCATTACTTAAACTGACATCATAACGTAAATGTCTCATACTTGATAAAGAAAATTTTATACATTTAGTTTTTTTTGCGTTAAGTACTAAATTATTAGCGTTAAACCACTTAAGAACTTTCGAAAGAGCTTTATTTATTTTGGAAATATCTGGATTTTTCCTATTTACATTAAAAAGTAATGATGTATCATCGGCGAACATGATTATATCACACAACCCCTGAACGACAAACGGCAAATCATTAATGTAGACGAGGAACAGAAGAGGACCTAAGATTGATCCCTGAGGGACTCCCATTTTTACCTGTGCCCCTTTTGAAGGCATTCCATTTATTTGCACCTTTTGAACTCTAGACTTTAAATATGAGCTTGCTAGTTGTAAGGCTCTATCATTGAGTCCATAGTACTGCAGCTTAATTAGCAAAGTTTGATGATCAACACAATCAAATGCTTTCGATAAGTCGCAAAAGACACCTATCACATCATTATATTTTTCCCATGCACCCATTATACGAGTTATAAGAGTTATTGCTGCGTCTGTAGTCGATCGTCCTTTTGTAAAGCCTTACCCTCTAAACTAGAACACAACAATGACAAGAATTGAGGCTGTTGCGGCAGTGATAGGTAAATAAAGCGTTGGTACTATACACTTGATCGAGATGTTCTAGAACTCTACCATTAATAGTCACGATGGATGACACATATAGCCAATCAGTCTCCTTTTACGACCTGCCTGGCAGAACGGCAGTTGGCCTATTCTTTAAAGGGGTCCCAGACTAACACCAACATAGGGTAGTATGAAAATAGTATGATTTTGATTTCCATACTTATATTATAATAAGGATATATAAAAGAAAGTCGTGTTAGTTACTCCACTTATAACTCAAAAACGGCTGAACCGATTTAGCTAAAATTGGCAGGGAGGTAGTTTAGAGCCAGGAGAAGGACATAGGATATTTTAGAATTTTTTCCACGCGAACGAAGTCGCGGGCACAGCTAGTAAGGATATAAAGTTTTATGTAGTTAAAAATGGCAAAGTTTTGTTTCTAAAAGTTTCTATCCATTGCCAATTTCTCCTCTTCTGATACTTCTTTCACTTATCGATATTGTCTTTAAAATTGTCTTAAAATTAATTTAAAATTAAGAAGAAAGTAATTTTTGGCTGAATCAAACCAGGGTTTTAATGGTTTACAATTCAAATTAAGGCAAAAAATTCTTTTTAGAAGGCTCGGAATTATTTATTTTCTTATATCATAGAATATGATAGAATAACATAAGCAAAGTTAGACCAGACAGTTGAAACTAAAACCACCAGAACGTCATCAAAATAATACCTATAATTTTTGTATGTAAAAAATTTCATACACCTTATCGTACACATAAAAATAATAATTAAAGAAAATAAGGAATAAAAACTGTTTAAAAGATGAACTTATAAATAAAAAGAAATATGTTACAACTAACCCACGACAGAGTGAATACAATTAAATAGAATATTGATAATTTTAACTCAATCCAATCTACATTTACAGTAGGATCATTCCATGTCAAATCGACCAATAGTTGGAATCGAACCCTTTCGATTTGGATGAATTTTGGTCAAAAGTTTTCTTTTATCATAAAACAAAGTTTTGCCAAAGGAAAAAAATTTCGCCATTTTTCCAGTTTTTCAATTTTGTTTTTGCAAATCAGGAAAATTTCCTGTGTTAGTTGTAACATATTTTTTATTTATAAGTTCATCTTTTAAACAGTTTTTATTCCTTATTTTCCTGATCCAAAAATTTCAGGATCTTTTAAGATCATTACAAGGTATCATACAAAAAAATTGAGCCAAAATTTTCATGGCGGTCTTCATTTTTGACGATTTTCAAAAATTCAAAATTTTACAAATTTAGCATTTTTCAATTTTTTTTTCCAAAATACTTTTTTATCAATAGCTCCAAGTGTCCCCTTTTAAACAAACGAAAGCCCATTCCTGTATCTATAATAGCATTCGAAATATTGCAAAAACAAAATTGAAAAACTGGAAAAATCGCAAAATTTTGAATTTGAATATCTTTCGAAAAAAAAATTTTTATTTTTTTTTCCTTTGGCAGAACTTCGTTTTATGATAAAAGAAAACTTCTGACCAAAATTCATCCAAATCGAAAGGGGTCGATTCCAACTATTGGTCGATTTGAGATGGAATGACCCAGTAACATTACGGCACTCAGGTTACCACAACCGCTCAGTACTAAGTTTCCTAACAGAATAATCGAGTCCTGATCAACTGAGCCCTCATTACAGAAAAGTCGCGCTAAAAAAAAGATGCTTCGATTAGTGAATTATGAATGCATGCGATTGGTTGATTTTGACCAATCACGCATAATAGTGCAATTTTGATTAAAGTGAATTACTGATAAGTTTTTTAAAAATGACATAATTCTTCAAATATTTCATTAAGCCGTTTCGCTAGGTAACGATCTGTAAAGATCTTATGTGTTTATTTTTAACGTGAAATAAAATGAGTGAAATGTTATATCCCACAGGCTGAATACGCCGTTTCGCACATAGCTGGTAAGTTTAAGCTGCCATCCCAAGAAGAAATGCTGAAAATATGGTTGCAGCGCGTGTACGATTTACAGAATAAAAAAATGAAAATAACTGATATTAATACCATAGGTAGTGAAATGGTAAGTTTACACATTGTAATAATTCAGATATGTTTTCCTTTACGATACGATCAGATACGATTCAAAAACAGGCTTTAGGTAATATATATCATAGGATAGTAAACAAGTAGGCCTTCATGATGAAAGAAATAATTATCGCCAATAAACATTTTAATGGCGTTTTACGTCTTAAGTTTAACGGCTACTTTACTCTCCAAACTGGAACAATGATAAGCACTAATGGTATAGGAAAAGCTAAGGTCACCAAATTCAGGCGAAACGTAGCAGAACTCTACTACCTAGTATGATAGTGATACGTTTGGCAAACTAAAAGCTTATTGACAACTGTCTGGCAAGAAGCTATGGCTCAACTCTAATCGATGGTAGCAAGCTGACAGTGCATGACAGTACCTATGTTGTCCGAGCAGTCCTAGATCTACGGGCGATTGCTTGCAGTAAAGAGGGACTTCGGCCTAGTGGTCGCTATTAGGTGCTGCCACCTTCGATGAGAATATACCCAAAGAGCGGTACAAACGTGGATGAACCTGCGAAATACATAGTTATTGAAAGTTAAGCGTTGATCAGAAATGAGCAGGGAAATATAAATTGCCACTTACACATTTAGATTATGCCGATTACAGTTATTAGAAAATAATAGATACCGAAGAACTGTTTGTAACTCTGGAGCAATATTACCGAGCCAAGATTTGTGATGCGTTGTCGTGATAATGCTTCGTCTTCGTATTTTTTTATAGATGAGGGGGCAAACGAGCAGGAGTAAGTTTATGGTAAGTAATCACCGCCGCCCGTGGACATCCGCATTACCAGAGGTCTTGCTGTCCCGTTGCCGGCCTTATAAGAATGAGTAAGCTCTTTTCTTGAAGGTCCCTAAGTCGTATCCGTTCGTATCACCCCTGCCGGGAATTGATACCACTACAGAGTAGTATGAGGCAAAAAGTGTCGGAGAATCGCAGTTGTGGATTTCTAGACATCGAGATGGTGAGGATGGAACTTCAAATTTTGATGCGATGTCCGATGATGGAATTCGGCGGCAGGAATTAATCCAAACAACTCGTCGGAATACTCCCCATAAACACGGTGAACTATGAGGTCAGCAATAATTCGGACGAATATTATAACGTGTGTGTATAATACACTAGTTCTATTATCCATTCAGTATACGGTGAGCAATGCAAAAGTGCAAAAGTGAGATGAACTTAAAATGTGCAGTTATCAGGATGAATGATTTTACCCTGTGTTGGTTCCGGGCTCCTTTGAAGAATACACCAACTGCTGTTTTGTCAGGCAGGTCGCAAAAGACGACCGATTGGCTATGCCAGTCACTACCATCGTGGCTAATAGGTGGTAGAGTTCTGCATTGTCTCGCCCGGGTCTGGTACCACCGCCTACATATTCCTGCCGCAATAGCTTCGGTGCTTGTCGCTGGGCATGTGGCATTAGATCTCGCCACTAGATAGCAACATACCTTTAACACCTTTGGTGTCTATAGGCGATGGTACTATTTCCACCAGGAGACCTATCTGCTTGTTTCATAACTTATGATATAACATAAATGATGCCAGCTTGATGATATTTAAATACGATTTTTTTATTCAATTTATTTCAGGACCAGTATTTCGCTAACCTTACGGCCGAAGCAGGTATCACAAGAGTTCCTCCGGTTCTAACAACAATAAGAGACTTTAATGGGGTGAACAGGCTGGAAGATCTATTGAACTATAGAGAATATGACTATGAAATAATTGACCCCTACAACTACAAGCGGACGTACAATGGTGGTGGTAGGAGGGGCTTGGAATGTCCTATTAACATTTAAGAAGAGGACAGCCTTATAAGAAGTACATAGCAGTAACAAAACTTTTTACAAGTACTCGACATCAACATACAAAACCATGCAAACCTACTTGTACACTCAGACTAAGGCCCCGAATACACTTTGAATGGTGCGAGTGTTTAATGCAGGTGCTTAGTATTAAGCAAAAAGCATGTGTAGACAGCTGTTAATTAGTGAGAGTGATTAGTAATCAGCGTCTATTCACTTTAGCACGCTGATTACTAGTCACTCGCACTAATCAACGGCTGTCTACGCGTGTTTTTTGCATAATACTAAGCACCTGTATTAAGCGCTCGCACTCGATAAATCATAGTGTATCTGGAACCTAACGAAGTAACCACTTCACTACAAGGCTAGATTAATGGTAGGGAATGTAACGCTGTCATTTGTTTTTTTTTTTAGTTTTTAAAGAAACAACATTTGTAAGACGCTAGATTGTTTAGAATTATAGTTATAGTACAAAATATAACATTGGAGATGTCACACTGATTGGGTAGAACTCTAAATTAGGCGCCTTCACCTTTGGGTGTTAGTCTAGAGCAGGCGTTCAGCCTTTTGGTTTCATCGGCTACTTTTAATTTTATCAAACCAGCCGCCTAATTCACGTAATTGAGTCAATGAGCTTAGGGCTCTCATATATATAGGCACGATAGAACGTCGAGACGTGCTACGACGCGGCATAATATGTACGAAAATGTGTAAGTGTCTTAAATGCTTCGATTGTCGTTTAATTACGTGAATAAGGCTCCAGTAAAAAAAACCAAGTAACCAAGTGTGCTAGGAATCTTTGTTCATTTTCTTACTGACGTTTCGATATTGTTTACAATTCGAGACACACTTGGAAATATACGCGGCACACCAGTGTACCGCGACACACCGGTTGAAAACCGGTGGTGTAAGGAGACTAGATCTTATAACGTGTATATTTTTTAATAGAGAGGGACTAGATATTATATTTATAGCATTTGAATTTTTTAATTGTGTACTTGTGTGGGTAATTTTGTTTCAACTATTTGTTTAAAGTTGTGTTACTGCTTTATAATATACACTTATACTGTGAAAAGTTTAAATTCTAATTTAGATTATTTTTTTAAACATCAATTGTGATCGTAGATTAAGAATAATTCCAAAATCCTCATGTGTTATGTCTGCCTTACACTCTGCTATATAATATTTATCGTTATTGTTTAAATTAAATGCCAAATTTGAATCATTTATTGATTTATTCAGTAGGTATTTTTAAATCGATACCTATGCAACTTAAATATGAATTACTAATTCTTAATTACCTAAAATTAATGTGAGTTATGTAGTTTAGATGACGCACTGAAAAGTGTGATAAAAATTTGTTCAAATACTGCACATTAAATTAAGTATGTACACTTTAGGTACATAAAATTTAAAAAATAAACAAAACCGTGATAAACAAATATTGTTCCTTGCCTTGTGTTTATTGCATGACTAATCTAGTAACGAGTGGGATGAATCAAGCTAAAATTGAACCTTTATCGAAGTAAAATGAAACATTAAGTTTGTATATTTTTTTATATAATCACTAGCTCAGAAAATGGTCATTAGCTTCATGGATGGGTGGTGTAAATGTGTCATAATTATCTAAATGATGCCTTTTTATTTTTTATAATAATATATAATAAGTTAAAACCATTTTTGGAAAGTAGTTTTAATATATTCCGGTTTTTAAAAATGTAGTGGGCATTTAAGAGACGAGTAACTTTACGAATTGAGTCCTTGTAGTTGTATAGATGTCATTCTATTCATATTAATATAGCTAAGGCTAGTGGTTGGTTACATTTATTAATATAAGTACATTGCAATCGTAGCGATTTTTCGTAGACTTTGCTTATTATATATACATACATATATATATATATATATATATATATATATATATATATATATATATATATATATATATATATATATATATATATATATATATATATATATATATATATATATATATATATATATATATATATATATATATATAACTTTGTTTAAAATGTGTAAACGGGCAAGATGTTATTACTTTATTATAAGTGTAATAGTAGACGTATGTTACCATTATTTTTAGAATATAGAAAATTTCAATTCGAATCTTTATCATACACTACATTATCCCAGTTATACTCTGTTCTCTTGACGCGCACAAGTTGTGTTAAAGCGCTCTGAGTGCTAAGTGTGATTTGTACAGCGCCACCTAGTGGTGAAGAAAAACTCACACTTAGCACTCTGATTACATGCGTTTGGTTAAGAGTTTCGTACGTCATAAGAATAAGGAAACCTTTATAAGACCACTTTGTTGTTCGTGCGACTGCCCGACTGTCCCGACCCTTTTTCTCAAAACACGTGGAGGGATCAAGCTGAAATTAATATCTGGTACCCTGCTCTTAGGTCTGCAATCCCCTGTAGCAATGAACAAATCAATTTTCTGAATCGACGCATTTAAGAGATACGGTTGTTTATCCCGCATATTTTACGCTAACAAGGAAATTAAAAACTAACTAGGGTACTTTCTGTTAACATAAAATCACGAAATTAGACAAGAACACATATTTTACACTACCTACATGTAAAGAAAAAATCTGCAAACTGTAAACATTGTTTATTAGCTTATTTTAAAAAATCGAATTTACTATTGCAACATTATTAACCACAATAATATGTCCTTTAACGTTGTTTTGTCTTTTTGTTGGAGCGGAATCTTACTCGTCAGCCATTAGGCAAACATTGTCGGCGTATAGGATGTCTATCACTGCCGGTAGACTTACCATCCCTCCCACACGGATAGAAACGCACCATTATCATCTTTGGTGTTTATAGGCGATGGTTTCTCTTTATATCAAGGGAGCCATCTGCTTGTTTGCTAACTAAATAAAAAAAACAGTAGCAGTCGTGGGACTGCCGATAGAAGTGAAAACGGAACTAGTAAGTTGAGAGTAATTAAAACTATATGCAAAACATAGCTATAGATATACTATTATCATTAGCATGTCGGTGACGCGAACCGAGGATTTTACCCTCTACCAAAACGCTCAACGCGCCTAAAGAAGTTTTCACTTCAAAAATACTAAGATGGCTCTGCTGATAGAAAGAGATAACTATCGCCTATAGACACCTAATCGTTGATATCACATTGTTACGTTTATCGGGTTGGAACATGATAATGAATTTACCTTAAAAATTTAAAATGATAATATTTTTAAGGTAAATTTGTGAGACTGTAGTACTTATAATAAGTACGTATAAAATTGCAAGCAAGCTGATTGTCGTCTGTAAACTGTTGTAAATATTATTATGGGCGTAGTTAGGGATTTTGCGAGGGATTTAATACTAATTGTACTCGTGACTATGACTGCCTACATTTGGATCTGGGTTTTACTTTTTTACACGAAATCCTGATTTTTTTTCTAAAATAAAAGTAGCCTAAGTTACTGGTTATAAAGTCAGCTATTTGTGAGTGAGTCTTTCCAAAATAGGTCTAAAGTTTTAGAGATTCGTTGGAACAAACAGACAGGCAACATTTTTTTAAATTAGGTTTTGGTATAAGTAACGTGTTAGCATTTACATAAAATTAGTAAAAAGTAGTTATTTTAACATTACAGACACTTCAATTTGATTTATGTGTACAGAAGATAGAGTATAAAAACAAGATTTACATTTTTCCTGTAATTTCAATAAATACCCACCTAAAAACGAAATCATTAAAAAAAAAGACGTGTGGCACTCGGAGACTGCCGCGGTAAAGCTATTGCATAGCATTTTTTATCAACTTATGCAATTACAATTATATATTTATTTTATTTATGCAGTATTTTTTTTCTTTGTTTTTTTTCTTTGATATTAATTCAAGTTACACTTTGAGCGTGGTAACTGATAAAAAAACATTTTTTTTCTTTTATTAAATAAATGAGATGTTAATATTGTTCAAAATATTTTTATTATCTTTCAATTCATATCGGTTCTTCAGGAATATTTATTAAATGCACTTTGTTTATTCATATTTAAAACAGATAGTACAGATATTCACTGTTGTACGTAGATGATAAATACCTATACACCTATATACTTTCTCACAAACAGCTGATTACGGTAGTTTTCCAATACAACCAATGCCATCTAAAGGCGGGTTGCTGAACTAAAGAGACAAGCTTGATATTTCAAAAAGTCGTTAAAAGTTCTGGTATTTATCGATAGATGGAAAAACTAAAAAGTATCACCGCTGTGCCGGTCGGAGTGGGGGGTGTTAGGTTTTTTCGTTACGGAATTTCTGGATTCGGTCTCCATGCTTAAGGCCCGCGATAGAAGCTATGCAATAACTTAAAAAAACGATTAAGTAAGTCGATACTACTTCGGCAACTTTAAAGTTAAAAAGCAACTGAAAAATATGAATGTTCTTAAACACTGTCGCTCCCCCTAGCTATGCTCATGAACGTTATGGATAAGGCATTTGTTAAGAAATGGCTTGATAATGTCAAATAGTTAAAACATATCACCAACCTATTTAAACCTTATAAAATAATGGAAACATGTTTTAGGGCTTTTTATCTTTTGTATTTTATGTTTGAATATGTTTGTGTGTTTTTTTCATTGCATACCATGCAAAATTTGAAAATAATAATAATATAAGTTAAACTGAGTTTCATTATTTTCAACTATTAATCATCTAATAAATTCCACGTCTTCTAACCATTTAGACACTTGCAAGTTGCAACATTGTGTTCCTAACTAATGTGTACCTAACTCCGAACTGAGATAATCATCAAAATATTATGATCATCATTCATTGTATATTTCTTATCGCAAGTAATAACTTTATTTGTACTTTCCGTAAATAAAAATGGGAATTGTCATTTTATACCTTAAATGAAGAAAACTACCACTAGGTATGAAATAACTAAGGAAAAAACGTGTACCTAATTTCGTCACGAGTAATGGCGGTTTAGTATAGCTGTTTATATAACAATTGACAAAATGTAAAGACTTAAATCTAAAAAAATATCGTCAATTTATCAATAACTTTAATATAATTTTTATTCAAATAGGATTGAATAAAACAGCGGTCAAAACAGAAAACGAAGACGTTGTATTTAAGTATCAAATACCTACATTTAAACAAGCAATGATTCATTTATCGAATAGAGGAGGTAGGAGAGCATTGGGACACTTTTTATATAGATGGTAATACAACTTTTATTTTTTTTAAATAAAAATTTTATTCCAAATATGTCTAGCACGTATATTTGGTAATAATTATTACAAAGACAAGTTTTGGTATTGTAATCAGTCTCAAACTTACAAAAGATCTTTCTAAACATGTCCAAAGGGCCCAAACCTCACGGTGGTTGAGTGGTTTGGGCACCCCTGTGGGGAGGTTTGGGCATTGTATTTAATACGCCACATATATTTCTACGCTTGAGTTTATATAATATTTCTCTAAAATCTTGTAATACAAATATTTTTTCTTATCATAGACATTAAAAAAATTAACCAAGTGACTAACGCCCGTATTCATAAACAACCCTTACCTAAGTACAGTACCCGGCGATAAATATTGCACATCGAACTTTGGAAAGAGACAATCGGATAATTTCGGCTTCGTAAAGCGTTATCTCTGTCCCACACTACCTATGTGACGTTTAGTCAGTCGTTGTTCAAGTACGATAGAGTGCAGTCGCGTCCCGAAAAAAATATATATATTTAGAGTTGATAACACCCACAAATTTAAATAATTTAAAGTTGTAATATGGCATCTTTCGGAAAAAGAGGGAAACCTTTACGAGGTCAGTCACGTGAAATTATCTACAATGTTTATAAATACTTTGTAAGCGAAGCTGATAGATTTAAAAAAAAAGTAGATGAAAATGTAAGTTGTTATTTTAAGAAGATTCAAGAGCGAGTTGCAAATGCCACTGGAATTTCAAGAAGAACTTGGAACAATATATTAAACGAAGTCAGTACTGAAACACATTCGACTGAAATTAAGTTCAGCACTCCAAAAAAAGGGAGACCAAAAAAGCAATTTCGTTTGGATATGGACGATTTTGATTACGATGTTGTTCGAAGAATGGTGTATGATTTTCACTTACGATTTAATGAACTGCCAACAATAAAATCATTAAAAGCTAAGTTATCTGAAGCTATTAATTACAATGGGTCTGAAAAAACATTGAGAAAAATACTTCATGACATGGGATTTCAGTTCACTAAAATGGAAGATAATCGAAAAATTCTAATGGAAAAGCACGACGTTAGTCTCAAACGAATGGAATACCTTGATAAAATACGCAAATTTCGCGAAACAGGAAAAAATATCGTCTACATGGATGAGTCATATATACATGCATCCCACACTAAAGGGAAATCTTGGAGTGACGATAAGAAAAAAGGAGTAAAAAAGCCAATTTCAAAAGGTGTACGTTTGATAATAGTTCATGCGGGAAATGAAAAAGGCTTTGTACCCGGTGCTTTTTTAACGTATAAATCCACGGACACTACAGGTGACTATCACAATGAAATGAATAACGATAACTATGAGAAATGGCTGGTTAACCAATTAATCCCAAATATACCCAGTGATTCTGTTCTAGTTATCGACAACGCACCCTATCACAACAAGTATGTTGAGAGACCCCCCAACTCAAACACCATTAAACGGGAAATGATCAACTGGTTAAACAGACATGAAATTCCAGTTGATCCAAAATTAACAAAAACCCAGATTTACGCTATTATATGTCAGCACAAGGAGAGGTATACAGAGTTTTCTGTGGACAAAATACTTGCCGAACATGGGCACACTGTGTTGCGATTGCCACCATATCATCCGGATTTTAATCCAATTGAAAATATATGGTCTCAACTGAAAGGCTATGTAGCCTCTAGAAATGTGGGTATGAACTTAACTACAGTAAAAACATTATTGACTGAAAAAGTAAACATGATCGGCGCTGAAGAGTGGAAAAAGGTTTGCGATCATGCAATCAAATGTGAGAATGAATATAGAAGCATTCAACACAGTTTAGACAATTACACTGATAGATTAGTAATAAATACGGCTGATAGTGACAGTGATATTGACCTCTTTGAGAGCACAGATAGTGAAATGGAAGTAATTGAGAATTAGAATTATTATTATTTTTATTGCAATGTCTCATTTTAGCAATAGGTATAATGGTGTTTATTATGTACACTAAAGCTGTAATGTTCCAAAATAATTAAATACGTAAACATAATGTAAAAATGTTTTTTTATTTTATTTTACCCCAACCTAAAGCCATCACTTATAGAAAAATTAGTGTATTTTATACAAAGAATAAAAATATCAAAAGAAGCAAATCATACTTGTTTTAACAGCTCCTAATAGGTACCGGACTGTTTGTATTTTGTGCGACAGAGATAACGCTCTACGAAGCCGAAATTAGCCGATTGTCTCTTTCCAAAGGTCGATGTGCAATATTTATCGCCGGGTACTGTAACGTAGTAACACTATGCGAAGAACGCTAATTTGCTATGCAATGCACACGACAAGCCATCTGTTTCATAAACAACACTTAAGTATTACTTGCCTGTGAGATATTATAGTGTCGAATACCCAGCTGTGATTGGTTGGCTTTATTGCAGCGTATTTCACACCGTATGTTTGACAAATGTCAATTGTCAATAGATCAAATTATCAAAATATTCTAACCACAATTCTATCCTACATTTCTCTTGCGTGTTGTTATTTTCAATTAGTTTTTGTTTATTAATTAATATATAGTGCCTGTTATCAATAATTTTTTTTTGGAATTTAAGTATAACTTGGAATTTAATTAAACGTTTTGGAATATAAATATCACCGTTGTAAATATTTTGGAAGTTAAAAAAGATTTTGGAATAACTTATGAGTTATGTTGTTCTAATTATTCTTTGTTTGTATAATCTACTAAAAATTTATATAATTATCGAATTCTCTTTCACTTCTGTAATCCACAACAAACACAAATTTAAACTTCAATTATGTTAACATTAACCCTCTGGACAATACATAGGTAGGTACTAAATGGGAAAACATCTGGACGCCAGATTCCAAAACTGGACACTATGCGTTCTCTAAAATAGCTCGGCGGTCAACTTTTCTGTGCGTAGATTTGAAAGGACGCATAGTAGCGACCGGCACTCAAGTATTGTTTATGAAACGCTTTAAACGACCCTATGCGCTCGCTAACACTATGCAATCTCATAGTATCGTTTGTGAATACGTGTGTAAGAATGAATACTGCACGATGTTGCACTTAATTAAACTTATAGTTGGTACTAGCCAGATAGGCTTGTCAATTTTATATTTAAAGCTGACATGTTTCATCTATGTCGTTGGTCTAGACAATTTTATTTCCTCTACGGGGACGCCATGGGGACGCGGTCTATGTCCTCAATGTCAGGAAACATAAATGTAAGTACTTCGTATTTTACTCGCTATCATAAGCGTGACAGTTGCCATGGAGTGACTAACTTCTTCGGTTAACCCATCATAATGATAGAATTTGGTATCTATAAGCGACAGTTTTTTTTTAAAACGGCAACCCTCAAAAGAAATTATTAAAACATTCGATACAATAGGCATAACATAAAACTACAAACGCATGACACCATAATGAACTATAACGGGGGGAACATAGGGCTTGCCCAAACCTAAGTGCGTGTCCAATGCTCCCCATACCCTTATTTTTCAAATAAATTTTAATACGATTATTTTTATCAAAATATGTTGAATCCTAATTGGCAGGTAAATAAAATCTTTAATAAACACAAAAGAATACTTTAACATAGATATTTATTCTTTCTTGCAGATTGCTTTATTATCTTTCTTCAAATCCCAACCAAAATATTTACTTCTGTACGCAAGAAACTGTTGACTACATATAATTTTGACAACTAAGTAAAATGACAGCTGACGTTTAGTTAAGCGGTGTCGCTAGTTATTAAACAATAGTGCTGTGGTAAGAAACAAAACAAAAATACCATGGATTTCGAGAAATGAATGGGTGCCCAAACCTCTCGACTGGCCAATGCACCCCTACCTCGGCAGTCTTGGCTCTGGCGTGGCTCGGTACACTTGTTGTATCTTGCTAGTAGCTTATCCTTGACTCTTGGATAATTAATTTGTGTAAATAAATTAATTATTATTGTCAACTATAAATTAGTCGCAATATAATTTATAATTGACTATCTATTGCTTAAATTATGACTTATTTGTAGTAAGGAATAATTAATTGAATTATGGTTGGAATTATTAACGAGAACTGGTAATTAATAATGGAAAGTTGATCAAAATATAAAGAGCTGTTATATCACCACATCCGCATTTTATTTATCGTATCTGACCCACTTATTACATCAGAAGTGGGATCGGATTCACTCCCACTTCAGCATCAAACTATTTCGGTTAATTATGTAGAAGAGTAAATGTCTCTTTTCGCTTGTGGTATGGAAACTATTCTTTGAAAAATAGCAGAAAATATTAATTCACATTCTGTAAATGCATCTACTCCCTATAAGTTGATATACTTTGATTCTGATGAAGCAGACTCCAGTATGACTAACTGATGTCCTCCTCCTTGCTTCGTGTTCTTCATTACTGAGGGTCGTAACCTCCTCATTAAATCGTTCTTGATAATATCACAATATTATGCCATTGGACTCCATCTTCAGTGGTGTGCAGAGCATCATAAAAATTTTTAGACATGAGATTGGTGCAAACCTGGTCTGACCATCGCATAGGAGTACGACCACGTGGTCTTTTGTCTTCTACTTTTCCGGTTACGATTAGCTTTTAGAGATTGTCTCCTTGCTTTCTAGAGATGTGTTCGAAGTATTATAGAATTCTTTGAAGGCACGTAGCAGACAGTCTGGTCTTTACTCCAAGTTGTTTTAGTATGAAGGTGTTGGTCCTGTGTGCTGTCCAAGGGATACGTAACATTTTCCTCCAGCACCACATTTCAAACGCATCAATGCGACGTCTGTCTGTAGCTCTTAGTGTCCATGACTCTGCGCCGTACGTAAATATGGAGAACACCAGCGTACGAACCAGCTCTGCTTTGAGATTTGAACCAGCCTCTGTATTTTAATGAGATGCTTCTGTCGTTCCAAAGATGCTTCATCTGACTCATAGCATTTTTGTGGTGTAACTTACTAGCTGGTGTACCTTAAGTAAAATAATTATAGAAAAGAAAAAATTAGGCAGGGTTGATCAGATCGTTGTACCTACTCACTCACTTAAGAGTCATGCCGTCACCTACTTCACAAGCTGCTATCTTGGCAAGCTATATTTATGTAACTTGATCCTTTTAGACGTAGATATGAACCGATTTAAGAGCATCACCGCATTTCGAGCGTTGCAATTTTTGTGATAGAATCGAACATCGTGACAACGAATGCCATGATAAACAGAAACTTATCTCAAATAATTTTTGCTTGCGGCGAAAGCAGGTCATCTACCACTATCTCTGGTAGCGTGTCCAGTTGCCGACCACCAGTGGTCTGCTATGTATGTTGTGACCCCAGCCCAGCCACATAGCTTCAATTTGTCCGATGCGCTACAAGAAGAAAGAAGTTGCCACTTCGAGTTCCAAAAATAGAAAACCAGTCATCATCTGTTCCAGAGCGCCACATGGTGTATTACACTAAGTGAAATTTAATTACCTTTTATATTTGACTCTGTTTTAGAATGTAGCCATATCAAACAAATCTCTTGTGATTCCTTTGTAGCAGAACGGTTTTATGAACAAGAATCTAAGTGGTCGTTTGTCCTGATGTAGTTTCCAGTCAACACATCAAATGTTTAACTACAGGCCAAATTTAAATTTGGAGGTTATATTTCAAGTTTGACCTGATGAGTTTTAATAAAAATGTTTCGTTAGGCCACAAAATGTTGGAGCAAGGTAGAATAGGAACTAAGCAACAACAGGTTAATGCTTAACAATACTTAAACACTTAATCCTGCTCAATTTCAAAATCTGTTAGAGGGGGTGTAGTAAACACTGACCTTGTAGGTAAAGATAGAGAGCGCTTGGTAGATATTTTTAAAAACAATTGACAACCAATTGAATTAAAACTGGCCAGCTTAAATTGATTTAGTTGACCCTTTGAAGACCGTTAATAAGCGATCTTAAAGTTTATTACCAACTAAACTCAAATTAATATTTAAAAAAAATACAGATTTAAATCTTTTTGCGACAGGCACATATAGAGGTAACAGTCAGTCCGAACGTGTGATGCGAATCTTGTAGGGTTGATTAATGATAGCGGAATATAACTCTGACAAATCATGGCAAGACCGGTTAGGTAATACTCAACACGCGCTCAACAGAATTTTTGGAATGTAATCGTACTATTTTTAGTAAACGGGTATTGCGGTGTTATACGTACTTCCCAAATGAAGAAGGCTAATAACAAACTAGCAGCTTACATCTTTCCAATGGCGAAAAATTTTAAAATATATTTTTGGTGATTTCCATGGTGTAATTTCTGTGTATAAAACACCATGAAAGTTACATAAAACCCATGGAAATTACTTTATTACATTTTATTTTCAGTAAATAAAATGAAACGTTCAATGTTTGTACTGTACTTCATGCGATCACCAGATTAAGTGATGAATATTGTTTGTTAGTTACTTTTTTTGTTTAAATCAGCTAAACGAAAGCTTATTATCATTTAGATTATCTCGTGGTCCAGAGTTCGATCCCAAGGATTGTATTAAGGTTTTTTGAGGTTTTTTCGAAAGTCTTAAACCTTAGTAGCAGCTCAGAGTATGGTAGATTGGTGTATTACCAATCCCGTGCCTCGGATGAGTACGTAAATCTTTAGGTTCCGGTTAATGTTAGGAATAGTCAATAATCGTTAACATGTTGATGAATGCGGCGATGAGAATCATTTTTTTTTTTCAACCGAAGCCAACCGTTTAGCTGGCAGAGGGGCATACTTGACTCTAACAAAAATTAGCATTTTAAAGCTTAATCTTTCGTAAAAGAGTTCCTTAATCAAAAATTGTTATCACAAACTTACAATATTCTTTAAAAACCTATGTTACCTTACATTCTGAGGAACACGAAAAAAAATTAACTTCCTACTTTACACGAACAGCAGCTACCTAACCCTAAAAATATTTTTTGATGTAATAATAATATGTTACCACTTTGTTGCCGTGACTAATAATATCTATATTTTAGAGTTAGACTGCGGAAGGACGGACGGACGGACATAGCGAAACTATAAGGGTTCCTAGTTTACTTCGTAATCCTAAAAAAGAATGTGTTTAATCAATAAAATTAAAATAAAGAACAATTTTCAATGAAACATTTCGAAAAATATTGAAGCGTGCTTAAATGTCAAGTTAAAAGTTGACTTTTAAGCACGCTACTAACTTAAGCACAAGTTTCACGTCAGTTTCACATCAGTTTAAAGTTTTGATAATACTCGTAATATTGGAAATTGTAGGTATACACTGTTATTTCCAGCAAGAACAACATGCTGAGCGCTAAGTTTGGGGGAAGAGAGGAATTTCAGAAAAAACCAGTCGCTAAAAATTTTGGGTTGATGTCGTTTTAATGCATATTACAGTAGCCCAAATAACTTTTATCTAATCTTATTTTCATATCTGATACGGTATTTAGCAAAATGTTATCTGATGAGTCATTTCTGTGGTCTATAATGTAATTACCATGGACGGCAAATATTCTTCATTTTTTTAGGAAAAGTATACATCCACTACATGTCGAAATTTTATATGTTCTTTAAATTTGCATAAACTTTTGAAATGTTTGTGTAATTTACTTTAATTAAATGATTTCAAAAATACCATGGAAATTACACGGAGAACACATTTTTGAAGAATCATCCCTATATGTTGACCCGACCTGTTAGTAATATTCATGCAAAATTTGAAGTAAATCCATGCAGTACTTTTTGAGTTTACCCCGGACATACATATAGCCAAAAATATAGTTTTTAGAATTTTTGTCTGTTTGTCTGTACAAACAGACAAAAATTCTAAAAACTATATTTTTGGCTTTGATATCGATTGTAGATGACGCCCCAAGTATTCGTTTAAAAAATATTCAATGTACAGTTCCTAGTTTCCTACGATTTTATTATATGTGTAGATATAGATTGCTTAGATTGTGCGCAGTAAATCTGGTTAATTTTTTAATAAGTCTATTTAAACTAGTGTTTCTTCGATCACCCTTTTGATAGCAATCGGAATATACTCGCAGTAGCTACAGGCAATAGAGAAATTTTTCCTCCACTAAATTTCCGGCGTTATTTTTTACATATAGGTTCAGTATGACCACAATATTAGTCTATGGTATGACGAACTGGACATAAATGCACAAAATCCTTTCAAACTAAGGTGGCGGAAGTGCCGCCATTTATGAAAAAAATGCAAGAATGCTTTTTTAGTACTCTCATTGTTTTACAGAGGCAGCACTGTCCCATTTTAAGGCTTGATAACGCATAAATGTGAGGTACAAATCGTCGTATATAATTAATTTTCGTAAGATACGTCACAGCCCCGTAGATTAACGGCAGTCATTGTCGATTAACTATTTTTAGCACTGTGATTTCGCCCAAAGTACATTAGCGATTAGTCAGCCATTATAATTACATAATATATAATACGCAGTCGATCTCATTTTAGCGAATTGCAAATTTTGGCTGATAAGCCTACCGATTTGGCTAATTTTGGTATTGAATTAATTGTTGAAATCCAGGGAAGGCTTAAAAGGTCAGAAAATATAAAAAAATAAGAGTAGTTAAAAAGGCAGAACAAGTTTGCCGGGTCAGCTAGTCAATTATAAAAATCATTGAGTCATTTACATAAGAACGTTCTAAGATATTATGAAGATTTAAATAGTGTTGCCATCAGTTTGACGTGGTTCCTCCATAGATCGTACAAATGTTTCACTGTCAACTACAGTATACACATAGTTTCTATACGTGTAAAGATTTTCCAACATTGCCTGTGTGTCTGATGTACGTATTTTGAACATCGCTGGTGGCACCCTTTCAATGCCCGACTCCTTAGATAGTTCAGCGTAATATTCATCCTGAAATTTTCAAACATGTATATTAGATCCCACGAAAAATATTTTCATGTGAAGTGTTGCCAAGACGAGACCATATGTCTCGCACAGATAACAAATCTTATGTAGAGCTACATTTTTAATTATAAACTCTATAACGCTATAAGCCATCTTCTCAAACTTTATACTTTACCCAATTGTTTTTATATCATAAGATAACGAACAAGTAGATGGCTTTCTTGATGGAAAGAGAAAAGATCGCCTATACTCGCCAAAGATGTTAATGGTGCGTTGCTATCCGTGTGGCGGGATGGCAATGCCACAAGTACAAGTCTACTGGCTACCTTACTCTCCAAACCGGAACACGATAATGACAAACAAGCATTGAAGCTGTTGCGGCAGCAATAACAATATTTATTGTTCAAGAATATGTGTGTTACCTACATGTTTTTAAAAATGACTTAAAGTTACCAACATATTCTATCATGATCTGGTGTGCTAACATTTAAAAATGATCATATTATACTTACTCTATGAAATTTAAATTTGATTATATATATATATATATATATATATATATATATATATATATATATATATATATATATATATATATACACATATATATATATATATATATATATATATATATATATATATATCAAATACAGAAAAAGAAAAGCCCGCTATGTTTTTGCGGCCGAATTTTATCAGTCTGAGGCCGCGTTCCGAAGTTCCGATCCGGTAGTAATTCTATAAAAATCAACTTACAAAAGTTTTAAATTTCATAGAGTAAGTATAATATGATCATTTTTAAATATTAATTATAAAAATAATTATTTCAAATTTAACAAGATACTTTCAGAGAAAAAATGATTATACCCAAAAATTAACTTAGATCGTGTTGTTTTGATTTTTTTTTTAAAAAATAGTGTTTTCATTATAAAGAAGCTTTTTAGGGGGCGTCGTAAAAATTATTTTTAACGACCACACTAATATTTATATATATATATATATATATATATATATATATATATATATATATATATATATATATATATATATATATATATATACGGGAGATGATCTAATTTTTAAAAGAGCCTGGATCAACACGGGGGAAAATATTTGGACCGGTGGTAAAAAAATTATTTACTGTTCGGTTCGGTTAAATTTACGGCCAAATACACCAGCCGATAAAATTAACGAATAGATGAATCTGTATCTAACAATGTTTGGGTCACTGCCCACCTCATGTACTTACCTCAAATGTAAGTACATACTCGTATGTAATGGGATACCATTTTCGTCCAATCCAATTCTGGGATCATAACGCCAAGTGCCGCCTACGTATCTCGTTGACTCGAGTATGGTAAAGTTGACTCCAGCTTCTTTCAAGTATTTAGCGGAAGCGAGACCAGCAATCCCAGCACCAATAACACAGACTCGTGGATTTGTCGCCTATGAAAGATGGAAAATGAATTGCTGTTATATGAATAAACGAATCTGTCTACTGTCAGGTGTCTCATGGAAGGCGAGAGAAGGCTGTGTCACTGAATTTATTAGCAAGGTGGTAGAATTCTGCAACGTCTCGCTCGGTTTTGGCGCCACCGCCTCGGTTATTCCTGTCGCAATAGAGTCGATGCTTGTCACTGTCATGTTCCTTTGTTGACTATCTTACTATCAAAATTGAAACAAACATTGACGTTATTGCGGTAGGAATTGGTAAGTTAGTGGTACCAGATAGCCGGGCGACCCGTTGAGGAACTCTGTCACCTAGTAATCACGACATTTGTGTCACGTATAGCCAACCGTTAGCCTGTTACGAACTGCCTGGCTAAACGGCAGATGGTCAATTTTTCAAAGGGGGCCCAGTTAGTTACGACACGTTAGTTACGTTTATAAAAGACGATTCTTAAATAACGGGCTTACGAATGAATGTGAAAAAGAACCAGTCCCTGTGTTGGTTCCGGGCTCCTTTGAAGAATATGTCGATTGCCGTTCTGCCAGGCAGGTCGTAAAAGGCGATCGATTGGCTATGCGAGTCACTACCATCGTGGCTACTAGGTAATAGAGTTCTGCATTGTCTCGCCCGGGTCTAGTACCACCGCCTTACCTATTCCTGCCGCAATAGCGTCAGTGCTAGGCACTGTCATGTTCCGATTTGGAGGGTAAGGTAGTCGGTAAATTTATGCATGTGGCATTAGACCTTGCCAAAAGATAGCAACGCACCATTAACAACTTTGGCGTCTATAGGCGATGGTTGACTTTTTCCATCAGGAGACCCATAGGCTTATTTGCTATCTTATGGTATAAAAAATGTAAAGTAGGATATTATTTTTTTCTCATTTACTTTCATAGTGCGGGGTATCGTTTGATGTTTTCAAAAAGTATTGTAGTTCTGTGAAAACAATTTATCGATTAAGGGACTCGTTAGTGAAAAATTAGGCTTTAAATTTCTAATTTTCTAGAGCCAATGTCCCCTCTCTGCCAGCTAAACAGTTGGTTTTTGGTGTGGAAAAAAATCATGGTAGTAGTGAAAACAATGAAATTAAAAGAAAAACTATCACTTATAGAAGATTTATAAAAGGTTTTACAAGTTTTTGAATAATGGTTGACCAACTTATAAAATGCACTTGGAGATGGTTTTATTGGTGGTAAACCTGTGGTGCAGATATATCCGTTATTGTCAATATTAAATAAAATAATGTTCATAGTATGAAACACTTTTTTTAGTCAGAATTATTGTGATAGGCATCTTCGTAACCCTACATTGCGAGTGGCCTGACACACACTTTACCAATTTATTTAAATACGAGCTGTTGCCTGCGACTTCTTCCGCGCGGACTTCATTTACTCCGCACTGCTCCTCCCCCGTAGGTGATAGCGTGATAATATGTAGCCTATATGTTGACCCGACCTGTTAGTAATATTCATGCAAAATTTGAAGTAAACTCATGCAGTATTTTTTGAGTTTACCCCGGACATACATACAGACAAACAGACATACAGACAAACATATATACAGACAAACAGACAAACAGACAAAAATGCTAAAAACTATATTTTTGGCTTCGATATCGATTATAGATCATGCCTCAAGTATTTTGAAAAAGAAATATTCAATGTACAGTTTTGACTTTCCTACGATTTTATTATATGTATAGACTAGCTGTTGCCCACGACTTCGTCCGCGCCGACTTTGTTTACTCCGCACAGCTCCTCCCCCTTAGGTGATAGCGTGATAATATGTAGCCTATTTGTTGACCCGACCTGTTGAAAATTTGAAGTAAATCCATGCAGTACTTTTTGAGTTTACCCCGGACATACATACAGACAAATAGACAGACAAAAATTTAAAAACTATATTTTTGGCTTCGATATCGATTGTAGATCACATCCCAACAAGAGGTTTATCACGTGTTAAAACTTCTCCAAGTACATTTTATAAGTTGATAGACTAATACTCGGAAACTTGTAAAGCCTTCTAAGCCGTGATAGGTTTCTATATTTCCTATTACTTGAGTCTAACAAAAATTATAATTTTAAAGCTTAATATTTCACTAACTAAAAAAATATTTTACAAACTTAGAATATTTTTTAAAACATATCCAATGATAACCCACATTGTGGGGTACGTGAGAAAAAAATAAACATCCCTACTTTAGGTACATGTAGAGGAGCTACCCTAAAAATATTTCTTAAGATTTTCTATTATCACTTTGTTGTCATGTCTAATATGTGTATTCATGCACTGTTACAGCTTTCAAGTACTAAGGACTGTGCTATGGCTCTCTGAGCTTTCGTGGGGACGAACGGTCGGACGGACATATCGAAACTATAAGGGTTTCTAGTTTACTTCGGAACCCTAAAACAAATACACTCACGTTAAATTGGTGCAGGTTCAGACTATCTAGTTTCTATGTGGCCCTTCGTCAGGGTGAGTCAGATGTTCTCAGGATTGCGTGTCTTCTCGAACTTGTACCTAGATAGTATATTTAAATAAAAAGGTGTTAATCATAATAATTCGCCGTGTTGGTCCCGGCCTCCTTTGTAAAATAGGCCAACTGCCGTTCTGCCAGGCAGGTCGTAAAAGGCGACCGAATGGCTATCGAGTCACTACCATCGTGGCTACTAAGTGGCTATTAAGTAAGAGTTCTGCATTGTCTCGCCCAGGTCAGGTACCACCGCCTTGCCTATTCCTGCCGCAATAGCGTCAGTGCTTGTCGCTGTCGTGTTCCGGTTTGGAGGGTAAGGTAGCCGGTAAACTTATGCATGTGGCATTAGACCTCGCCACAAGATAGCAACGCACCATTAACATCTTTGGTGTCTATAGGCGATGGTTGACTCTTTCCATCAGGAGACCCATCTGCTTGTTTGCTATCTTATGATATTAATAAAAAAAAATAAGCATACTTACCATACTGTGTACAGTAAAAGTATCATATAATCACAAGAAAAACGGTATTAAAAGAACTTCAGAACGATTATGTATTAGCATTAATTTTGAATGAAGTCAGTTTTTAATTTGAGAGTATCTGATTATTAGTATTCACTTGACTATTATCTAAAATTTTTTTTCTTAAAGGTAATCATTTACTAGACTGCTGTAATATAACTATCAACCTCGACTCTCAATATTTTCAAAATGGAAGCAAGTTAAATAGATAACAGAATTGCCGTAGAGTTTGACAAAATATTGCTATAATGTGATAAAGTTACTTTTGATAACGTTATACATAGTGCTATTTAGAATATTTTACATAAATATGTATAACAAATACTTGGTAAGAATAATGATATTACTTACATATTGATACTTGACTGCCCCTTCACACTGGTCGAGTGGTTAGCGACCCTGACTACGCAATAGACGGAGCTCGGTACGATCCCCGACGGGGACAAGCATTTGTGTGATGATCATACATGTTTGTATTTCCGGGTTTGGGTGTTTATTAAATATATTCCAGTATTTATATATGTATTTCTAAATATTAGTATCATTGACTAACACCCAGAACACAAACAAATAATTTGCTTACTTTGGGGTTAGATCAGTAAGTGTACTTTGTCCCGTGAATATTTTTTTAAATATTTATTTTAGATTTTTCAGTTCCAACATCTAGTTTTTTAAAAATGGCAGTATGACCGATGACCGATTTTAATTAAATAAACGGTGTTTGACGTAGTTTTTAAAGGAGAAAAGCTGATAAGATTTTAAGCCAATCGGTGAATTAACTTGAGTTATTTAAAAAAAGTAAGTTTGCTAAAAACAACGTAATTTTAATTTTTAAAGGCTATAAGTTTTAAAAATTAGATTCGATTTTGATTTTTGAAACGGCATTTAACGTAGTTTTTTTAGTACTAAAATATCGTAGAATACCCAAATGATTGGTTGAAAAATTTCGAAGCTATGTCGAAAAAACACTATTTTTAAAATTTTGAATCGGTTCAAATTTTCAGGAACTCTAAGTTGAGCAGAATCCAATCGATTGCCATCAACCGCGTTTCGATCCGTCCAGCCGGCCGTTCAAAAGTTAGATGTTTACATACACACATACATACACACACATATAGTTAATATACATACATACTGATTTACTGACGTCATCGTGAGAATAGTCGGAAAAGGTTCCTAGGACCTCAAAACGTGGACATCTGGTGAAAACTCGATTTTCGAAAATCGGGGTAAAATCCGTAACTTCCTTAGTTACATACCTACTGTAAGAAATATCCTACATTTAGAAATTAAATATGCTCCGTTATGTGATAACGGCCCTTGTCTTAAATATTAAGACGTGCCTTTACAAATTAAAACGACGTAATCAATTTATATTACAATTGTATTTCTTTTCACATTGTTCATTATTCTAATAACGTTACTTTATTCTTTAATTCTACATTCTATTCTAACTTAACAAATACATTACCTTAAATTACTTATGCACGTTCCGGATTATTCAAACACTATTGTACTTTTTAACGGAGGCCAGTGCGTGTTACTCTGATCGATGCAGGAGACTGACTGTCCGAGTTTTCAACCCGTCTTACCCGCCATTGTTGTTTTTGTGCAAGCTCTGTGTTACCAGAGTAAATAATTTTAATTCGCACAACAACGATATCGGGCAAAATCTTGCTTTATTAAATAAAAACCTAACACTCGACCATCCTGACCTCGTGCATGTCCTCATGCACGCTTGTTTTTCAAAACCTAACACTTGGCCTCCTCAATGTTGCAGTTTCTCATTTATTTTATATTATTTATTACATTGCATAAACCATTTTAATTCTTAAAAGAAAGGTTCAACGTTCCGCTATATGTTGTCTGCTAGTACAAGTTATTTATATACTACTAATTACTAGTGATTAAAACCATACATCTAAACCTAATACATTATAACAATTAAAAATCAATAATTACAATTGACCAATAATTAAAATTAAATTATAAAATAAACGAAACATATTAAACATACAAGAATGCTAATTACAATGTTTTAACGTAAATTTTTTTTCGTATTTGGGCACTAATAATTATGAGTGACTAAAACCATACATATGAACCTAATATGTTATAACAATTTAATAATCGATCAAATAAATAATCAATCAAATTATATCAATTGAACTATGTTAAGCGAAAAATATCTAAATATGTCTACACTTACAAAATCCTTTTTTTTTTTTTTGCAGCGGGGAGATTTGCAAGAATGATAATTACTATGTTTTAATGCAATAATTTCACTACATATTTGTATGTTAATAATTACTAGCGACTGAAAACCATACATATAAACCTAATAAATTATAGCAGTTAAATAGTCAATAATTACGATGGATCAATAATTACGTTTGAATTATAACGTTAAACGAAAAATATCTTAAATATATGTCTATACTTACGTCAACATTATTTCTTATATCGATATCTACTTAACAGAGCTATTAGTCATTACAATGTTTATATACCATATATAGATTACACCTTTTATGGTTCCCTTCTTATATGAAAAATATTCTTTGAATGAATAAAGCAAACTTTCGAAAAACCACATACAAATTTCTTTGATGAAAGTTGTTTGTGTTTAATATCCAAAAACAGTAAATGTTTTTCAAATTGTTATTTCTTTATTATCTTTGCCTTACAATGTTGTTTTGAGAATGCACTAGAACATTGCATATTCATAACCATTTCCATAGTCATTTATTTAGCTATCATAATTATATTTGCTTACAAATATATTACCTCATGGAAATATACATGCAGCAGGTTTACAATTAATAATTAAATCAACATAGAATTACAATCGATCTATGTTTACTTTCAGGTAGAACATTTTATGTCCTTATTATATCTTTGCCTTACAGTTTTGTTTGTAGAATGCACTAGACCATTACATATTCATAACAATTTCCATAATCATTTATTTAGCTATTATAATTATAATTATTAACAAATATTACCTCATGGAAATCTACATGAAGCAGGTTTACAATTAATAATTAAACCAATATAGGATTACAATCGATCTACACTTAAGTTTAAAAAAAAAATTCATTTTGTTTTCTTGCATAAATTGAAACATATTATGATTGAATTTAAGTTTGTTCAAAACTCGTTAATAACAAAGTTCTAATACGTCACTGATTGTAAATTAAATTAGGTTGAATTTTAATACACATACAAAAAATATCATTCAACAATGCAATAAAATGATGTAAAACAAAGCCAATAAAAGTGTCTGTACTATATTACAAATTTTCATACTATTAATAAAATAAATAATATTTATTTTATTAATAGTATAATATATAATATTTTTCTTTACAATTCAAGGTTCTCGTATTCTCTAGTAAGCAAGAATTTTATGTCACAACAGACTAAGTAAACCATGTGAAAGTAAAAGGAAATAAGAGTTCAAAGCGATACAGTAACACCATATTTTAAATTATTGAATCCTTTAATGTTACAAAACTGGTGTTTTAACATCTTTTTTTTTTCAAATTGTTCTGGCATTTACTGGTATTTTCTCGATGTAAAATAATTTCATAATAAACTTTAATGCTCATCAAATAATTCAAACAATCGATATGTATATATTTTATTTCTTTTATTATTTTGCTACATACATCAGAATCTCCTTAGATAAAATTGGCAGATTCTAGAACATACATATCCGATAAGACCAATATTATAATAAAAATAAATATATAAATTTTGTCACATATTTATTTTTAATATAATTCTATTCTTTAATTCTAAACTCATCAAAATCAACTGATCGTGTCCTTTATTATCATGTATACAATTTATTACAATACATACAATATATATAGTTTTCCCAGTCTCATCATAACTATCCAATACATATATCCAATTTAACCCAAGAACTATATATTTTTTTCAAATTAAATAATATTCATATATCACAATTAACCCTGTTAATAAAATAAATAAATCTCTATTTATTTATTCATACCTGTATAATATACCCGTATAATATACTATTGCGACTCTACCGACCCGCAACCGTTTTTTTTTTTGTTAGTGGCGAGTTTCTTTTTTGACAACCAAAACAATATGTAGTATCATACATATCGATAATCTATACATATAATAAAAGCGTAAGAAAATTAAAACTGTACATTGAATATTTCTTTAAAAGAATACTTGGGGCGTGATCAATCGACATAGAAGCCAAAAATATAGTTTTTAGAATTTTTGTCTGTTTGTCTGTATGTATGTCCAAGGTAAACTCAAAAGAACTGCATGGATTTACTTCAAATTTTTCATGAATATTACTAATAGGTCGGGTCAACATATAGGCTACATATCACGCTATCACCTACGGGAGTGAGGCTGTGCGGAGTAAACGAAGTCCGCGCGGACTAGGTCGCTGGCAACAGTTAGTCTTTAAATAAAATAATCTATCCATCTATCCCTAACACTGCTATAACCCTCCTGGGTTTTACTACCGTAACTATCGTACATTCTTTAATCATAATATATTATTGTGGCTTCCGACTTCCAACAATATATCTAATCCTCTGTCTATGGTTTTGGTGCAAATCATTTTTCACAACCGAAACCATAGTATAATGCATATCAGTAATATCCATAATATTGTAGTGAACCTCCCGGGTTTCACCACTGTAAGCAAAATATCTTAAATGTTATCATAATAATCGTGTTCGCCCCGAATCACGACCATTCTTCCCATTGAAGTATTTTTATATATACGTGTAACCAATAAAATCCATTAATTCTTATATTGGAATGTTACTATGAATTCAAAACAAAGTAGATAAATATTAAATTACCATTTTTAGGGTTCCGAAGTAAACTAGGAACCCTTATACTTTCGCTATGTTTTCATTTTCATTGAATTAGTAAGCAACCGTTTTCACCAACTTTATCATATTATATTGGTTCATTATATAGTAACATTTGAAAGAATTTTATGTGAAGTATAAAAGTCCTTTTTATTCTTGCCACACTAACGGAACATAATTTTCGTGATTTCCATTAGATCTCTCTCGCTAAAGCGAGGAGGAAAAACTGCTATCTCAATTGTAAAGTTCCATGTGTTTAATCGGATGTATTAATACGCAAATTGCAAACTTATATCGTTGCAAACCTATTACCTTATGACAGTTAAGTTGGTGTCATATATAGCCCAGCCATTCTCTAATTTTCTTCAGATACAGTGCAAAAGATCGCATTGACCAATTGAACAACTCATATTGCATCCGAAGGGTCTTACCGATAATCTAATTAGTGCTGTTCATACCTGATGAATCCGACTTCCCTTCATCGTTACTTAGACTTTGCACTAACCGAATTTTAAAACAGTGGGATAGCGAACGATTAAGTCACAGTACTTATACATATAACAAATTTGTAACCAGTTAAGCATTTTACTATAGAAAAATATGTTGCCGATGCCTTAAATTTAATAGTGCTCGTATTTTCGAAAATCCCCTTTTTTTTATTTTTCATCCGACACAATTTTTCCTTCCTATACAGCTTTATTTTAATACAATCGTTGAGCCTAATATAAGTTATGTTATCTATTACATAATAGATTTAATTATTATTTCTATCTGTTATCATCTGAAATCTGAATTATCATCTGAAAGATATGAGGTTTTCTATATACTATGCGTTTCGAAATGCCGAAAAAAAAAAATTTTTTTTATCAATGAATTAATTGGTGAAGGTTGTTCGAACTAATATATAAAAATCAATTCGTGTTCGTTAGTCTCGCTAAAACTCGAAAACGGCTGAACCAATTTGGCCAATTTTGGTTTTGAATTAATCGTTGAAGTCCAGGAAAGGTTTAAAAGGTGAGAAAATATACATAAAAAAATAGGATAGTAGTAAAAAAAAACAGAACAAGGTTTGCCGGGTCAGCTAGTCTATAATATAGTTAGTATACTGGGTATTTGGGAGTTCACGTGACACGTGACACGTTCTTACTTCCGGTTGATATCATGTACTACACAGACATTTATAACAACAGGCTGCCATACCATCTTGTTATACGAGAGACAAATTCAGTATTGATAAATGTTGAAAACAGAATTTTGCAATCAGTTTTAATTCTATACAGTAGGCCCAGGACATATAACTCTGTATTTTGGGTTTAGTAAAACAATTAACTGCCAATGCCTACAAATAAAAACCTATATTTTTTTTTCCATATATATTCTTACGATGTTTATTTAACACTAAAGAAAACTACTAGATGGCAAGGCTTTAAATCACACCATCTCAGGAGCAATATACCATCGTTGCTTAGTTTACTCCCATCTACAAGTAGTTCAATTTGTACCACTGGGTCATACATAGGCAATAGTAGCTCAGATAATTTGTTTTTCAAATAGCTCATCCACTCGTGCCATTCCTTTTCATAATTATATTAAGGAGACAAGATAAAGTTGTGCAATTTCCTATAAGTCTTCTAAGAATTCAACGAGACGTATAATTGCCAAAAACATTGTATGCATTGTAACCTAATTTCGTACTAATTGAATCACGGGTGAAATTGTTTTTAAGACAAATATTTAAAATGCGGTGCGCAGGGAACCTTCTTATGATAATAATTATAGTTTTCTGTCAACAATTTCAAATATTAGAATTATTACTCAACTAATCAACCTTAAAAGAAATATATATTTTGTAACTAAAATAACAATATTTTAATAAATCAAAAGTCAAATTTGCCTGTACTATTATTTCAAAATTTTCTTTATCGTATGTAAACATCACCGATTGTATCAAATTTTGAATCTGGCTCATAAAGATAGCTACACTGACTTAGATATTGTAGTAGACTTAAAAGTAAATTAATCAGTCAGCTGAACTTTTATACTCTGAGCCGAACCCAGACTGGGCTGTAAATAATACCACGTCAGGCCCAGGACTAAAATCAGTACACATGATACATTGGAACCTATAGATTCTAAAATGTACTTGACATTTCCAATCACCCACGTTCTCAGTACCTATGTAGTAAAATTTATTTATGTGTAATAGAGTTCACGGAAGTCATTAGGGCAGACGAAAAAATATAACTATTGCACAGGTGTGCTTCAGCCAAAATTACAATATTCAAAAAATTTTTAGTTTTTACCCCTTAAACTATATATACCTTCAATGTAATATGCGACATCACTAAACCGATATTCCAAGGTACCCTTTTTTTGAAAATCATTTTTACAGCAGCACTTAAAATGGACTACTATAGTTATTACCCTATACAAAGGTAAACAGGAATATATAACAATAAATCCGATTATTCTAGGCTTAGCCAAGTAATTTTTTTTTTGTGAAATTGTTACTAAAAGAACATTTGTTTCCATTACTTATTTTTTTTTAATATCGTAAGACGAATGAATTTCCAGATATAACCAGAATCGTCATCTACTCCATTACAGAAAACGGCACTAACACGTAATGCATGATTTTCACGTTTATTTAACCTTCCAGCAGCTGTTTTTGTCTTCTGTATTAAATTATGCCAATCTACGGAGCATCTTAATTTTAAATAAAACATTCATTTAATATCTTAAATCAAACGTAATATATGCGGTGGTCATAAAAACGGATACTGCGCGGTGACAAATTGCCTAACAGTTCACAGCTTCACAGCCATCTTGTTGGGAAATCTAATTATGTTTCCTAATAATCCTCTTTGATGAAGTATCAAAGTAAGTTCGTTTCCTGATGAATTTGCACAGTAGTGTTACCTGTCGTATCAAACTCCACTCATACTCGGTCATCCGTAGTAAAAGACGTTCTGCTTACACAAGGAAGACGGGCTTCGTTGACGGCAAGGCACTTATTATTTCATTCTCTCGTTACCACGTGACCGCTCCAGTGTTACGAGTGATTTTTCAAGTATTTAAATTATCTGAAACTTAAAACGACAAAGCATAGTATATTCTTCGTACCTACATATCTAACAACGTACTTTTTTTTAAAAAAAAAGACCATTAGAACGGCAAGACAAAGAAAGAAAAATAAATTAACTGTTAAATTATATCGATTTTAAAGTAATATTTGGTACTTTAAATATAGAAGAATAGAATTTCTCTTTTTTTTTTTTTTATAAAAATCGGTTACAAAGGTGTTTCGTATTTTGAAATAGTCTACCGGTAATGCCAGTGTGCAAAAATTATAATAAGTCTTCTTTTTATTAACCAAAAAAACATGTTATATGAAATGAGACTCACGAAATATAGAATATCGATATGAGAGAATGTCACTAATTAATATTTGATAATCTAGTTATATATTGTAACCTTTGATTTGTGTAAACTGTGGGTAGACCACTTCTGAAATGTAAGAAATATCCTACATTTAGAAATTAAATATGCTCCGTTATGTGATAACGGCCCTTGTCTTAAATATTAAGACGTACCTTTACAAATTAAAACGACGTAATCAATTTATATTACAATTGTATTTCTTTTCACATTGTTCATTATTCTAATAACGTTACTTTATTCTTTAATTCTACATTCTATTCTAACTTAACAAATACATTACCTTAAATTACTTATGCACGTTCCGGATTATTCAAACACTATTGTACTTTTTAACGGAGGCCAGTGCGTGTTACTCTGATCGATGCAGGAGACTGACTGTCCGAGTTTTCAACCCGTCTTACCCGCCATTGTTGTTTTTGTGCAAGCTCTGTGTTACCAGAGTAAATAATTTTAATTCGCACAACAACGATATCGGGCAAAATCTTGCTTTATTAAATAAAAACCTAACACTACGTAGTGGGAAATTAAAAATGATTAAAATCGATCCAGTAGTTTTGATTTATTCATTACTGTCCGTGGCCCACACGCGTTAAATTTGGAGTAAAACAATTCCCCTTTCCCTATAACCATGAAGATTTCCTTTTTTAGGAATATCTTAATTCATAAACTACATTTTTACTTATTTTTTCTTACATTTTTACCTATTTCTTTTATTTTTACAGTTAATATATTATAGAATATCTTTACATACAACGCGACGTTTACAGCTTTCTTGTCATAAGACAATACAAACCTGTTTTCCTGTTAGTAATATTCATGCAAAATTTGAAGTAAATCCATGCAGTACTTTTTGAGTTTACCCCGGACATACATTGACTTTCCTACGATTTTATTATATGTATAGATTGTATAGAGAATTAAAAAAAAATACCTAAACACTATGTTTTTTTTAATATAATTTTCATGGGTCGAAAGTACCCAAGTTTGAGATTTTTCGAACCTTTAAAAATTCATATCAATATTCATTCAAATATTAACTTTATCGTGAAAAGTCATAGGACCTTTTTTATTAGTATTTCAATAAAGAATATAAAAAAAAGTTGTCCGGTTGAAAAATAACAATTCCTTGCAATTGTGTAAACAATTTCGGTTTAAACAATATGGCACCGGGTTGCCCCATGACAACATGCATTTATACCATCAGTAGGGCGATTTGAAGAGGATCGCATAAAAAAATTGAGGTGGAATAGTTTTCAGTACTCATGCGCCGATTCCTCCTGGGCAGTGGTACCAAAACCCCGACTAGATATTTCAGAACTCTACCCCCTAGTAGTCATGACGATAATAACACGTAACATTAAAGACGAACGGCTTTTTAAGGTGGGAAATGGTAGGGGGAAGGTAACGGTAAAGTAGGGGTAAGTTAGCGGGAAGGTAGGGAAGGTAAGGGAAAGGTAGCAGGATCGTAGAGGGAAGTCAGGTGAAAGTAGGGAAAGGTAGGATTAGGGTAGGGGAAGGTAGGTAGAATATAGCAGGCAAGCAAGGGGAAGGTAGTGAGAATGTAGTGGGAAGGTAACGGGAAAGTACTGAAATGGTAGCGGGAACGTAGCAGGAAGGTCGCGGAATGGTAATGGGAAGATAAGAAAAATGTAGCAGAAAGTTAGTGGGAAAGTAGGGAGAAGGTAGGGGAATAGCAGGGGAAAGGCAGGAGTAGGGTAGCTTTAAGGTAGAGGGAAGAGAGCAAGGAGGGTTTCAGAAATCAGAAATACTTTATTCAATTAAACTTTTTACAAGTTATTTTGACACGTCAACATATTTTTTTAAAAATTACTACCGGATCAGAAACGCGTACACACACTGAGAAGTTCCGGCGGAAGAAAGTTTGGGTAAGCTACGGGGAAGGTAGAGAAAAGGTAGCAGAAGTTAGGGGCGAGGTAGAGGGAAGATAGCAAGAAGTTTTCCCATGTTGGTTCCGGGCTCCTTTGAAGAATAGGCCAACTGCCGTTCTGCCAGGCAGTTCGTAAAAGGCGACCGATTGGCTATGAAAGTCTTTACCTTCGTGGCTACTAGGTGGTAAAGTTCTGCATTGTCTAGCCCGGGTCTGTTACCAGCGCCTTACCTATTCCTACCGCAATAGTGTCAGTGCTTGTCGCTGTCGTGTTCCGGTTTGGAGGGTAAGGTAGCCGATAAACTTATGCATGTGGCATTAAACCTCGCCACAATATAGCAACGCACCTTTAACATTTTTGGTGTCTATAGGCGATGGTTGACTCTTTCCATCAGGAGACCCATCTGCTTGTTTGCTATCTTATAATATAAAAAAAGGTAGTGGGAAGATATGAAGGTAGGGGCGAGGTAAGGTAAAAATAGGGGAGTCAGAAAAAGGTAGAATAAATGTGGAGTAGAAAGTGGAAGGTAGGAGAAGGAAGGGGAAGGTAGCGGGACTGTAAAGGAAGGTAGTGGAAAAGTAGCGAAAAGGTAGTGGTAAGGAAACGGGAAGGTAGGTGGAACGTATGGGTAGGTAAGGAGAAGGTAGCAGAAAGTAAGCGGGAAGGAGGGGCGGTTCCTAAGTATATCAACAAAGCGACTCGTTTTAGCCAGGAGTAGCAACGTAACATTTTTTATATTTAACATTACTACGAATGACGGATCGTTGATTATAGGAACACGGCATTGTAACAATGACGTTATTGAGATAAGTCACAAAGAAGTATGCTTCTGAGGTCTGCGCTTTCACGAGCAAATGTACACACTCGGAGAGCATGCTATAAAATTAGCGTGCTATTTAGAAGCAAACAAGCGTGCTTTTTTAGTAGCATGTGTATTCTAGGCTTAATGCCATGTTCTGTAATGAACAACCCGTCATTCGTAGCAGCAATCATTAGCAATCAATTTAATAATAACTAGGTGTTCCACATGTTGTTTGACATTTGGTTGACATATTTTATAGAAACAGTTTTGTATTCTTTAAAGAAAATGTTACAACTCGTAATTAAAACGAGTCGTTTTATTGATATAGGGACCGGACATAAAAGAGTTACACCAAAACCAAGCGAGGCGTTGCAGAACTCAACTACTTGGAAGTCACGATGATTGATATACATTTAATTTAGCCTATGCTCGCCTTTTCCGAGCTACCTGATAGTAAGACATAGGTAGGTAATAGAGTGGAATATGAGAAAAAAGGTAAAAGAAATAGAATATGGAAAACAAACCAGGTTATTGGTTTTAAGTACGTTTATTTATATCATAAATTATTACTTCATGGATTTATAAATAACATAAAAATGTGTGAAAAAAATTATGATAAATTATTCTTATCATAAAGGCACAAACAAATAAATAACAAATAAAATCACATTGCATTTTACTTACTTATACACTTATGGTTCATTTAAAATTAATAACTTACTAAATGGCTCGCAAGATCGCAAGTTATTATCAATACTATATATTGTAAAAATAAAAGTACTATGGTGCCTCTCTCGGCTTGAATGATTTTAATTATTTATTTCTTTCATCCGAAATTAAACAAAATATATACTAACATTTGATACAAATTAAAAAAAAAGAATGACTACTGTTGGGTTTGTTCACTACACGGTTGTGCTGAACACAACCAATGTATCATCGAACAATTAAATTCAAGATAGGAATAACATCCTTATATTAGATAAGTATTTTGATTTTCGTTAGATAGATATTTTTTTACGAAGTAAATTAAAAAAACTCATCAAAAGTGTACTCAATGCCATAGATAACTCTATAAATGAAGCAGATAGTAGTGATACTGACGATCAACGAGGAAAATTTGTGTCGCCATCTGCAAATGTTCCTAATAATAATGTCTAATCAATTTTATCAAATTTATTGATGCGTAGCGATTGTAACGATAGTGAGGATTGTAACGCTAGTACCAATAGCAATCATGACACAGGACAAATTTATTGTATGGGATGGCTTATTTAATGATCACAACACATAAAACAAATTAGTCCAGTCATATTAGGTGAATATCATAGAAAATCGTATTGTATATTGGCATCCTAAAATTGTTCTTAAAATTCACATATCTACTATAGCCACAGCCACTCTTGCAGTTGCAGAATATTGTACTGAGTAATTCGTCTGGAGCAGATGGTAAAATATATTTAGCAATGATTTATAACCTTAATATTCAAGTTTTTGATCAGGGCTACGAGTTGACCTTACATGATTCTCTGACCGCGCGTTCTCCGCCCTCTATCTCGAAAACCGTTCAAGGTATGAAAAAATAATAAATATAAAAGTTGTACAGAATATAATTATCTAATCTTAACTAGCTGACTCGGCTAACGTTGTTCTGCCTTTTTAACTGCTCTTATTTTTTTCTATATTTTCTCACCTTTTAAACATTTCCTGGACTTCAACAATTAATTCAAAACCAAAATTAGTCAAATCGGTTCAGCCGTTCTCGAGTTTTAGCGAGACTAACGAACAGCAATTGATATATATATATATATATATATATATATATATATATATATATATATATATATATATATATATATATATATATATATATATATATATATATATATATATATATAGATATTGATAATAAATAAAAAATAGCGTAAAATCCATAGAAAACGAGATATTTGCAAAAAAAGTTAAAAAAAAAAACGTAAAATACAAGTTTTTACGTGGTAATATAATGGGTATGTCGATTTCCCGAAGTGAACCCCCTATAACGACGGTACTATATTCCTATCAGTGACGACGGACGGTCCTTTAACTGAGGCGAAGAGTGTATACAAAATTTCAATCATTGTACTTAACTGCCACCAATATTTATCGTGTCCACCTAGTTTAGTGAATAACTTTTTAGTGGCGCTTGTCTTGGACATAATTCGCTGAGATATAAACTGGACGGAGATAAAACTACTAATATTTTGTTAAGTATAATCTGCTACTTTTAGAGAGTCCTTTAAATTTACAAAATATAAGTAATGAGTATTATCATGGGCGTACCCAGATTCTGGGCCAGGGGGGAGGCAAACGTAACATTTTAAGACCCAGGTTCTGGGCCTGGGGGGGGGGGGGGAGAACCGTAACATTTTAAAGCTATATTTTTATTTTATTATATTTTTATCTACAACAGTAGATAAACTATCTAGTAGAGAGGTAAAAAGATCCAGGGGGGGCAGCTGCCCCTCCCTGCCCCCCCTCGGTACGCTCATGAGTATTATCATTATAAGTACATAATTGTCTGAACTCCATCGATAGCATAGTCCGAATTGCTAGCCAGTCAATCAGTGGTGCGTTCAATGTGTAAGTATTTTTTTACTAACAATGTAAGTAATACATCAATTAAAAAAATCATTGAGTTTTATAGGCACATAAAAAACGTTCAAAACACGTAGATTTAAATAGTGTTGCCATCAGTTTGACGTGGCTCCTCCACAGACCGGACAAACGTTTCACTGTCTACTACAGTATACACATAGTTTCTATACGTGTACAGATTTTCCAACTTTGCCTGTATGTCTGATGTACGTATTTTGAACATCACTGGTGGCACCCTTTCAATGCCCGATTCCTTAGATAGATCAGCGTAATATTCATCCTGAAATTGTAAAACTTGTATTTTAGATCCCACGAAAAGCATTTTCATGTAAGGTGTTGCCGAGACGAGATCATATAATAATATTGCTGAAAAATTACACAAATTGATCTAACCCGAAAGTAAGCAAATTATTTGTATGTGTTATGGGTGTTAGTCAACGATACTCATACATAGAAATACATATATAAGTACTTTTACATACATAATAAAAACTCAAACCCAGAAATACAAACATCTATGCTTATCATAAAAATGTTTGTTGCTGTCGGGAATCGAACCCAAACCCTTCGATTCGTAGTCAGATTTGCTAACCAATCGACCAACTGGGTGGTCTAGTGGCTCGCACATTAAAAAAATATCAGATCTTATGTAGAGCTAAGCTTCTAACTATATACGCTCTAACACTACAAGCCCTAATTTCTCAAACCCTACATTTTAGTCAAAATATTACGTGGCCTGGCCGTATCGCCTTTGCTCATTGAATGTAAGCTAAAAATTTATATGCAGTTAATTACATTTCTGTTATTCATGGTTCTGTAATAGCAAATAGGAGCAGTAAGCCCTAATTTCTCAAACCCTACATTTTAGTCAAAATATTACGTGGCCTGGCTGTATCGCCTTTGCTCATTGAATGTAAGCTAAAAATTTATATGCTGTTAATTACATTTCTGTTATACATGGTTCTGTAATAGCAAATAGGAGCAGTAAGCCCTAATTTCTCAAACCCTACATTTTAGTCAAAATATTACGTGGCCTGGCCGTATCGCCTTTGCTCGTTGAATTTAAGCTAAAAATTTATATACTGTTAATTACATTTCTGTTATACATGGTTCTGTAATAGCAAATAGGTACAGTATGTTATTAAAAAAAGTCTTACCTCTTTATTAGCTAAGAAATGTATATCTGAAATTGGCCGTCCTTTCGACCGAATACTGTCCGCTCTTCTCTGCCATTCTAACATCATCTTTTCTGGAGGCGGTAATGTAAAGTTACCAGTAATGAGCGCAGTTGCATAACGAGACTGTAAGGGTTAAAAAAGGATTTTTTAAAATCATAGGATGGGAAAAATAAGCAGATGACGCTATTCTCTTCGAAAGAGGCAACCACTACCTATAGATTTAAATTATTCTTCAAACCTGAACATGAGAACAACAAAGGCACCGGAGGAGGCCCTCGACCTCTATGTTACGTTCACAATAAACATTTATTAGCTACTAGCGCCCTGCCCGCGGTTTCACCTGCGTAGATTTTGTTCCTGTGAGAATATCAGAAAGATTTGTATACCAAAACCTTTTTCAATAATCCATCTATCTATTAAAAAAGCCGCATCAAAATCCGTTGCGTACTTTTAAAGATTTAAGCATACAAAAAGATATAGGGACATAGGGACAGACAGAGAAAGCGACTTTGTTTTATACTGTGTAGTGATGTAAGTTGAACAGAAAATATTTAACTTCTGTTTTTTCTTAATTTTGCCTTGCAGTAAACAATAAAAAGTTAAGTAAATAAGAATATGAAATAGTTTTGCATCTTTAGACTATTAAGTTTATAGTAGTGGATTTTGTAGATTAAACTATAGGAAAAATTAAAGGTTATATTATGTTTTTCATTTTAATGGTGGGGAAAAAATCTATAATTAAAAAATGTAAAAACAAAAACAGTGAAATTGTAACACTGAAGCGCGTTAGATTAAGGTGTGGTGGATTAATTTCCAGCTAAAATGTAGAAAACCTGACGTTTCAAGTGCAGCGTAAGGGAGTGGGGAGGTTATAAAGTTGCAAGGAAAACGTTGACTTGACATTCTTGAATGCGTGTGAATTTCCTTTTATTTTAGAGGAAATGATGTTAGTGAAGGATAACGAAAAAAATAAAATCTGACAGTTTCCACAAGCCAAGGTTTTTGGAATTTTTGTTTTTTTTTCTGTCGTAGTTACCCGCCTCTACATAAATGGCTCATATTTGATGGAGAGCCTTAAAAGTATACGAGGTACCTCCACTAAGTTAATCTGACGCGCTCGAATAAATACCATAGCTACGTCACTGACAACAAGTACCTACGATATTGCGGCAGGAATAAGTAAGGCGGATGTATAAAACCCGGGCGAGACGTTGCAAAACTCTACCATCTAACTAGTAGTCACGATATTAGTGACTAGTATTAGCCTTCTCTTGCCTTTTATAAGATGCAGTAAAGCAAAAGATCTTTTCTCGCTGCCCGGAAAGAAAAAACATATATAAATATAAATAAATATAGTGTGCGTACAAGCGGTGAACGCGTGAAGGCAGATAGTGTCATGTCGTTTGGTGTAACGACATACGAGTCGATTTTACTGCCAAGGTGAGACAGTAGACATAAAAGAACAGGCCGCAATGGATTAACCATGTATTGGTGTAAGTCAACACATGTTCGAAAAACAAGATGTCAGCTTAAATCAACGGCAATGGACTGAAAATATGAATGCGAAGACGTCGTTATAAGATAGCAGACAAACATTCCCCCGTGTTGGTTCGAGTTTCTTTGAATGAAGGCCAATAACTGTTCTGCCATGCAGTTCGTAAAAGGCGATTGATTCACTATGCGCGTCACTACCATCGTGGCTATTAGGTAGTAGAGTTGGTTATAATTTGTGTTCACTTCATTATCTTTTTATCAACTTTACTATCTTTTAATCAAATTTCATCGAAATCGGCTTAGGCGTGAAGAAGAGACAGGCAGTTACTTTCACATTTATAACGTAAGTATGGATTTAACAGTAACAGTATGCATAAGTAGATAAACAATATTTCATGCGGCAAGTATATGATAATTTTTACCCGACTGGAGCAGGGTAATGTTTTTCAAGTGGTTAATTGGATGAAAATGCCCATACTAATCAATAGGTTAATTGGAAGAAAATGTCCATAGACATTAAGTTCGCCAGTTGTATATTTCGTGGAATAAAGAGTTTTAATAAATAAATTAAATACTATCTATTTTACCTGAGCATCAAGTGCGACCACTAAACAAGCTCGAACTATGAGGCCCATCAGGAACATGGTCGGTTGGTTGATATTCACCATGTATCTATACAGCGGTGTCACGCTACGAGGCTTCAAACTCAGCCCGCAGCTTTCATCTAAGAACGGGTAGTAATATTCATATCCTGGAAAGAATTACAGTCTCGATTTTTTAAATGTGGTTAATGAATATTGGAATGAATTTACGAAGGCTTTTTATATAATTTTTAACGCAGTAAAACTGCCGCAAGCGACTTCCCATTTCCTATATCTCCAGAACCCTGAATCAGATCTTCACCAAATTAATATAGGACCACATGGTTACAAGAATTTAACAGGGATTCTCCAGGGACAGAGATTGTCAAAATTAACGGATTTTTAAGCCAACGTGGCTAAAATGTTCTACAATGTAACTTAGATTAAATAATTTCTGGGAACTTAGATCACTTTATTCGTTTAAATATAGAAAACGGCCATATTTTATTAGGCTTGCAAATTTTTACTGTAGTGCAACGATCTAGCCGTCGCGCGTTTATTTGGAATATAAAATAGCTGGACGCGGTCACTTGAATGCTGGGGATTCTACGTCCTAGAAGGCATAGCAATTTACCTACCAATAAACTTGGTGTATTATATTATTTTTATTTTAATACCCAAAAATATATATTGGAATACTCAATAAATAGTTTTATAATAAACTAGCTGCAGCGTGCAGCCTGCTTCATTATAAAAGTTTTTGGTGAATCCCGCCTTTTGGTGAATCGGATTACTTAATTTTTCCGGGTTAAAAAGTAGTCTGTATGCTATTCCAGGTGATCATCTACCTGTGTGCCAAATTTCATTCAAATCCATTCAGTAGTTTTTGCGTTATTGAGTAACAAACATCCATCCATCCAAACATCTATCCATTCAAACATCCAAACTTTCGCATTTATAATATTAATAATTACTTATTATAGATTAATCAATAATAAATAGTTTTGCGTCAAAAGGATTTATTTACAGATGTTTGTACATATATGTTCAGATTCTGGAAGATTCCAAGTACAAACTACTACTACAAAGTTGCTTAGATAGGAAATTATATCATTATTTAAATATCAATATTAAACACAGCGCTATCATTGATCAAATAGGCAAGTGCCAGCTTTTGTTTTCGTACGTTAACCTTAAGCACACACATTTTTTGACTCATAGAAATTAAGAATAGAAAATAGATTTCTTTCTTTTCGCCCCGTGTTGATCCGGGCACTCTTTTGAAAAATAGATCAACTGCCTTACTCTAGGCATCTCGTAAAAGGAGAGAGAAAGATAATACATCTCTCTAATTACTTGGTAGAGTTCTGGCACAAAACAAACAGGTACAGAAGTCAAACTCATGTGTATACTTCACAATTCATGCCTACGCTCGGCAGTCGCGCTAGGACTATCAACTTTGACTTATGCACAAAAAACTGGTAGTGGCAATCGTATATAGGTAATAGTTCTATTGTTAAGAATGAAACATGAAGAACGAAAATTTAAACCAATAGTAACTACATTATAATGTTATTGTTATATCTGATACAATTTTTCTGCACAAAAAAGTTCATGGACGCGTCTCAGGCGGGTCGCACTCGCGCTCGGTATTCCCAACCTTTCCGAGATATCATGTCCGTGAAAGGTGTGTATGTGTGCGTTGCTCGAGCGCGCTTTGTATGTAGATTGATTTCCGTGCCTATTTGTTTCGTGGTTCTACGGTTTGGAGGATATTGTAGCCGGTAAACTTATGCATGTGATGGCATTCTAACTTCGACACACGGATAGCAACGCACCATTAACATGTTTGGCATCTATAGGCGATGGTTATATCTTTCCATCAGGAGAACCGTCTGCTTGTTTGCTATACTATGAAATAAAAAAATGTGATATTTTAGTAGTACTTACACGCATACAACTTAATAAAATATTATCTAAAAACCGACAACGCATCTACATTAATTCCGGCGGTGCACATGTTTACGGGCGGCGGCGATGACTGGCTATAAGCTAAGTTAAGATAAGATTTTTTATTATTTCTTATTACAAAAGTACAGTAAAATAACTTAAAATTCTATTGGACTCCACACTAGGCAAGGCCTGTGGCGTGGATACCATATGTGGCGTGGATACGTGGATACAAAAATTTCATGGGAGGTAATAAAATTATAAAATAAAACAAGAAGAAAATTAAAAAGAAAATTTAAAAAAAAATGATAACATCAGGCACAATAAATTTTAATTTTGGTTTGCTGACTGTTCTGCGTGACTTAGGTACGTATGAGTAAGTGAATGTTTCTTTTGTGTTAGACCTTTTGGGAGGACCTTATATAAGTAGGTAAAAAAAACTAACTTGAACTTTGAAATTTAGACATAACGATCTGTGACCACAACACAGTAAGGAAACTAACCTGTGCAATAAATAACGTCATCAATTTTTTCATAAGTGTCGTCCTCGAAAATAACACCCGTTTCATTGAAACTTTTTATATCTGGTTTCTTTATATAATGCTGTGGCCACGGTGTACTGAAATTGATTTTGGAATGATGACTATGGATTAGGGTTTTGCTGACATTCGCTACGTCCATTGCGATGTCCATGCCTGATGGTCCAGCCCCAACAATGAGCACACGTCGACCTTTATAAGGATCTGGTTCTCTGAAGTCGTGACTGTGAATTATGGTTCCTGTGGAAGAATATCTTACAGGTTAAATGATTTTTGTTTTATAACATGTATCTTAATCAAGAATTTTCCGCGAAGGTTCTGGCCACCCTGGCCACAGAACACAAACTACAAGTGGAAGTGCAACGTTGTCATGACTACAGCTACGTGTCCCAACTAAGCAGTGTTAAGTTTCTCCGTGTTGGTCTGGGCTCCTTTGAAAAATAGATCTGCCGTTCTGCCAAGCATTTTGTAAGAGACGAACGATTGCCTATGCGAGTCACTACTATCATGGCTGTTAGGTGTAAGAGTTATACACTGTCTTGTCTTCTTGTCTTGCCCAGGTCTGGTACCAATATAGCAACGCACTATTAACACCTTTGGTGTCTATAGGCGATGATTGTCTCTTTCCAACAGGAGACCAATCTGCTTGCTTGCTTTTTTATGATATAAAAAAGCTTGTATTGTTCCAGTCGTGTTATGTTTGAGTAGGAGTACAATTCCAAGGAATGCTGCAAATATTTCACAACTAGCTGACCCGCACAGCTTCGCCCGCGAGTAAATTTACTGTGCTGTAAGAAATTTCATATTACAGGGGATGAATTTCAAAAAATCCTTTATATTCCAATTTCTTATTTTAATTGTAAGGAAATTTTCAAAAATTTTATCATTTTTGGCTCAAGCCCCCAATTTATATATTTTAATATAATTAAGGTACGTCATAAGGTATATTATATCTAATACACAGATAACTGTATATATATATATATATATATATATATATATATACATATATATATATATATATATATATATATATATATATATATATATATATATATATACATATATATATATATATATATATATATATATATATATATATATATATATATATTTATATTTATATATATATATATATATATATATATATATTTATATTTATATATATATATATATATATATATGTTTATAAAATATTTCCCCCGTGTTGGTTCCTCCTCCTTTGAAGAATAGACCAATGGCGTTCTGCCAGGCAGGTCGTAAAAGGCGACTGATTGGCTGTGCGAGTCACTAACATCGTGGCTACTAGGTGGTAGAGTTCTGCATTGTCTAACCCGGGTCTGGTACCACCGCCTTACCTATTCCCGCCGCAATGGTGTCAGTGGTTGTCGCTGTCGCGTTCCGGTTTGGAGGGTAAGGTAGCCGGTAAACTTATGCATGTGGCATTAGACCTCGCCACAAGATAGCAACGCACCATTAACATGTTTGGTGTCTATAGGCGACGGTTGACTCTTTCCATCAGGAGACGCATCGGCTGCAAAAAAATATAATTAATCGAGGCTTGTAAAATATACAGTTTTAAGTCCATGTTCTAACAACCACAGTGATATTCAATATCTAATAATTTTTTTGTCGCCTCTGTGGTCTAGTTGTGCGGTGTCGGTGTTGACCACATGAAATCCCGCATTCGTTTCTCGGATCACGCAATTAACAAATATGTTTTTTAGTTGCTCGAGATTGCAAAGTGCACTGTTGGCGGTAGGTTTACGACCTATCACATTGTGGGTGTGGGACTAAGTATCTTCGGCTAATCATGAGTTTACTGTTTGTACCTCCGCCTAACTCTTGGGGGAAACAAGCGTGAAATTACTTTTAAAACTATTGTATCGTTGTACCTGCGTCATCTTGAATCTATTTAGGTACGTATGATTTTGTCAAGTGTTACCTGAAAACTCTTTTTCTCCCGCAATATCTGGTAGATGTGGTTTACTGTAGTGCCCTGTACCAACTATCACAAAGTCATAGTCTTCGACAAACTCTTCTTTAGTTTTTACGTTTCTGTATCTAACACGCCATATATTTTCCACTCTTGATACAAGTTCTACATTATGTAAAAACTAAAATAGAACCAATAATTTCAAAAGATTACTAAATAAAGTTTTAGTTTAGACATATAATTTAGAAAGATAAATTTTCACATTCGTTCCATCTTTATCAGGGCCACATGAATACTAATAGACTAGGTGTTAAGCGGGAAACGTGTAGCTGTACATAAGAGCTTATGCTCCTATTACTGTCGTCAATGTCAAACTTTGTAGATATATCGTACAAAAATAAAATATGTCATACTGTGCTATTTTATCGAGCTGAATATGAAGTCAAGGATTCACAAACTGTTCCTAGAGTGATTTCATTTCATTAATAACATCATATCGTCTCGTGATCGCACAGTGGTCTAGTGGGTAAGTGTCGGTGTTGAGTTGTTGACCACATGAAATTCTGGGTTCGATTCCCGGGTCGGGCAATTCAAAATGTGTTTTTTCAGTTTACTGATAAAAACAAAGTTGCCTGGGATTGAATAAGTACCCGGTTGGCGATAGGCTTGCCACCTATCACATTGTGCGACTAATGGACAATCGTGCTAGTATTAGCTTAGAACAATCCTAAATGTAGTATACTGTTACATTCTTTTCATTTAAGACAAGAAGTACAAATTAAGCATACTATTTAGGATTGTCTTAAGCAAAGACAATGTTAGCGCAATTGACCATACGTATACTTGGCTAATCCTGGGTGCACTGGCTGCACCTCTGCCTAATTCTTTGGGGATACGGGCGTGAATAACTTTTTTTTGATAACATCATAATTTTGAATTTCTGAATCCAAATGCCTTAAGAAAGAGCCATGAAAGGCGTTTCTAGTTGAATTCGTGGTCAGGTTTTTATAAAAAATATGTAGAAGTTAGAACAAGCAGATGGGGATCTCGATGGAAAGAGAAGTCATCGCCTATAGGCACCAAATATGCTAATGGTGCGTGCTCTGTATGGCGAGCTATTAATGCCACATCCATAAGTTTGCCGGCTATCTTACCCTCATAGTCGAAACACGACAATGACGAGCCTCGACGCTATTGTACCAGGCTATTAATCCCCTAGATCCTATGATATAAAAAATTGCAAGTATCTATATTAATATTATAAATTCGAATGTTTGGATGTTTGGATGTTTGGATGGTTGGATGAATGTTTGTTACTAAATCACGCAAAAACTACTGGACGGATTCGGGTGAAATTTAGCATAAAGGTAGATGATGTCATGCGAGATCACCAAAATTTTTTAAAAAATATAAAATAATATAATAAATAAATATTCACGGGAGTAAGCAAATTATGTGCTTGTATTATGGACGTTAGTCAACGATACTAATACATAGAGATACATATATAAATACTTTTACATACATAATAAACACCCAAACCCGGAAATACAAACATATGCTCATCACACAAATGCTTGTCCCCGTCGGGGATCGAATCCGAGCCCCGTTGCTTGCATAGTCAGGGTCGCTAACCACTCGACCAACGAGGCGAGGAGGAATTTTTTAAAAAATAGCCAATGTGCTACTTTTTATACCGAAAATTTAGGTGATCTCGCGGAAATTGCCAAAAACTTTTATAATACAGGGGGCTGCATGCTGCAGCTAGTTAATTATAAATTTCGTTGTAATGTAGTAATATACTAAGAGGTACCTTTATATTTTCTTCCAATTTAAAATGTTTGGTGTAATCATTTATATATTTATAAATGTCCTTCCATGAAGGAAACGAGCGCATGTTTTCAGGTATAGGAAATCCTTTTAATTCCATAGTGGGTTTGGGTAAATTAGTCCTGTAAGAAAAAGAAATGACATGTAATCAAAAGATATGAAATTGAAAAGCGTCACTCTATACGTATGAGTGGTTCCACATTAGGTCGCAAGGAGCGCGTCAAAGTGGGCACGATTCATGTAACAAACCTACATGGGGCACACTAAAAGTTTTGCACTTCTAGCTAATCGGAACTATTTGAATTTCGAATGATATATCTTTATAACGTTGCAACCTTCTTAGTAATAAAAAAAAAACAATTGGCGGGAAATGATTTATCAATTGTTTTTTTTATCACACATCAAAGTGCTACGGACGCAATTGTGCGTACGCAACCTAACGTAAGACTGTGCTGCTCGTCTTCAAAATGCTTTTGGGACTTGGGAGAGTTGACCTTGTTTGAGCACTGTGAGGCGATGTTTTTCTGAATTTGAGAGAGGTCGAGTTTCTTTACATGACGAATTTCGTGAAGGGCGGCCTTCAACTGCCGTCAACGAAAATAATGTGGCTACTGTTAAGCGGTTAATTGAAGAAAACCCCCGGATTACCTATGAGAATATTCGAGAACTATTGGGGATTGGTATGAGCCAAATTCAGAAAATTTTACACGAAGAATTAAATTTCGGAAACTTTGTTGTCGTTGGATCCCTCATGAACTGACAGCGGAGCAGAAGCGAGCTCGCGTGGAATGGACATTCTAATGCTGTTTGTGACATTGTCACAGGAGACGAAACGTGGATTTATTGTTTTGAACCCGAAAAAAAAACAGCAATCTTGTGAATGGGTGTTTGAAAATGAGAACAGGTCAACAAAAGTGAGACAGGTGAGAAACGTTGGTAAAAAATGATCGCGTTTGTTTTCTCAGCTACGGGTCCCATCTGTACAATTCCACTTGAAGATCAACAGAGTGTTAATGCCGAGTGGTATTCTACCATTTGTTTACCTAGGGTGTTAGAAAAAGTTCGCGAAAGACGACCCAAAAGCCGCATTCTCCTACACTATGATAACGCTTCTTCACACATGGCCAACAAAATAAAGTCATTTTTAGCTTCCGAAAAAGTACATCTCGTCACTCATCCTGCGCATAGCCCCGATCTAGCACCCTGTGATTTCCGTATTTTCCCCAAAATCAAAAATTTGATGAGAGGTTTTTATTTTACCAACTCCGAAGAGGCAGTGATAGCGTTCAATCAGCACGTAGAAAACATGCTTTCAAATCTGTGGTCCTCCTGTTTTAAAAAATGGTTCGATCCATTGATATAAAAAACCCAAGATGCACAGTCCCGAACAAAACTGACACTCAAAAGTGTCGCTTATTTTATTTAAGTAGTTATAGATATGGCAAAAACATATGTCTTTGCATATCGAACCTTAAGCGCAAGATTTATAGTCGTTTTTACAAAGCAATGTACAGAAGAAATAAAATTGACAGTGTCACGATCGAAGCGACTCTATTTGAAATGAGCGCACAATTTAAAATTGTGCGCTCATTTTCGGAGGACGTTTTTGAGACACTGATTATGTATCTTGGGTTTTTTATATCAATGGTTCGATCGCATGAAAAAATGTTTAAAATGTAATATTTTGAAAAGCAATAAACATAATGTTTTGGTTATAACATGTTATTTTTTTAAATTACGCAATACTTATAGTGTGACCTACGTACTAGTACGCTCTATTAGTTCTATCAGCTCTATTCGGTCTTTAGTTTCAGTTGTACGAAGCGGTCATGATTCATGTACGTACTAAAGTGTCGGTATAAAATGCAAAAATTAAAGTAATTATTTATTATGAAACTAGCTGTGCCCGAGACTTCGTCCGCGTGGGATTTTTTTAACTTCCCACTACGTATGTAGATAAGGAAGTTACTGATTTTGCCCCGATTTTAGAAAATCGAATTTTAAAGTTTCAAAAGCTGTAACTTTTGAAAATTTGACTCGATTTTGATTTTTAAAATTCAATGTAGTTTTTTTAGTACTAAAATATTACAGAAGCTTAAAAATGATTAGTTAATTAAATTCAAAGTTATGTCGAAAAAACACTTTTGTAAAATTGTTCGTCAACTATAACTCCCTAACGGATAAATAAATTTTGATGCAATTTATGCATTGGACGCAGTTTTATGAGAAGTAAAGCTGATTAAATTTTGTACTATATCGGTTCATTAATCTGGAAATTGTATTAAAAAAATACTGTTTCGCCAAAAACCTTTGTGAGGTTTTCCAAAATTTCTCAAAATCTCCTTGACTGAATTAGTTAAAATTTTCAGGAAGTCTAAGTTGAGTGGAATCCAATTGAATCTCATTAACGGCGTTTCGATCGGGTCAAGCCGTTCAAAGTTATGAAATGTTTACATACACACATACACACTCACACGCACACACACACACATACATACATATGTCATCATAAAAATAGTCGGAAAAGGTTCCTAGGTCCTCGTGTAAAACGTGGAGATCTGAGTGCTAAGTGTGAGTTTTTCTTTTCGCATTCGATCGTGAGCGCGTTTGGAGTTTACTAGGAATTTGTATGTGATTTGTACAGCGCCACCTAGTGGTAAACTGGTTTCTCATGTTTACCACTAGGTGGCGCTGTACAAATCACATACAAATTCCTAGTAAACTCCAAACGCGCTCACGATCGAATGCGAAAAGAAAAAACTCACACTTAGCACTCTGGCGAACACTCGATTTTCGAAAATCGGGGCAAAATCAGTAACTTCCTTATCTAGATACGTAGCGGGAAGTTAAAAATATATACCTAATTAGAAAGATAAAAAGTTATTTATTCAGGTTTATTTTTTGAATATTTTTTATTTAAGGCAATTTTCGTAGCGGGAAGTTAAAAATAAATTAATTAACACATGGCTTTGTAGTTTGTTATTAATAAAAAAGAAAATAGTCTTTGACTAAGAAGCTTATTGAAATCAATTTGCAATAAAAAAAATCTTGTTGCACTTTTCTTAAATTTATTATTATCTTAATTCTCTAAAAGATATTTTTAATGTAAATTTGTATCAATTTCAATAAGCAAGATTAGCAGTCAAGGATTTTTTTATTATTATAACAAACTACTCTGCCTTGTGGTCTAAGGACAGCCTATTCGGCTCAGATCATGAGGTCCCGGGTTCGATCCCCGGGTCAAGCAAAGATGTTATTGAGATATTTTCGAAGATTTTCTCGAAATTCTAAAATCTCAGTAGCAACTCAGAAACTAATGGAGTGGTATATTATATTACCACTCTTGTACCTCGGATGAGTACGTAAAATTTCGGTCCCAGTTATCGCTAAAAATAGTCGATAATCGTTAACGTGTCAGTATGTGCGGCGATGAGGATTACCATTTATCTCACTAACCGACAAACCGGTGAATCGCGGTGAACCAGAAAGTCTATAGACGGTCGGTTTACTCTGCCTACGTCGCAAGGGAATCGGGCGTGATGATACTTTAATAAAAAACAACAACGCCACGTATTTTTTCTCACATTTTTGATTTTTGATTCTCACAAATAAAGGAAAGTTAAGTATCTTTTATTTGAATTTTTTTTGATGAAGTTTTGTCTAAAGTTTTTCTGTAAGATGTTGACCTTATTCTGGACTGAACTTATAAGTACATGTTCGTATTATTCTACTTAACAATTTTTTAAAAGTATTTTGGAGTCCGACTTTAGTGAGTATACTAAGTAGCTTAGGCATTTCAACATCTACACTTTGCAGAAGTTTCATTCATTTTAAAAGTTAACTGATTGATGTATCTAATTTTGAAATATTTACCGTGTTGTGTAGCGGTCCGGGGTCGTCGTCGACCATATGAGGTCCCGGGTTCGATTCCCGGGTCAGGCAAAACAAAATGTGCTTTTTCAGTTGTTTGGTAAAACAACGTTGCCCGGGATTGGAAAGGGCGCGGGTGGCAATAGGCTTGCCACCAATCACATTGTGTGAGATAGTATTTTCGGCTAATCGTGGGTACACTTCTTGTACCTCTGCCGACGTATTCCAGGATATAGGCGTGTAGATACTTTTTTATCCTTTTTTACGTTATGCAATATAAAAACAAAATAGTGAATTTTCGCAATAGCTTATCCTTACGTTTATAAAGAACAAATTCTATTAGTATACTCAATTTCGATTAGATGCATATTTTCTGAGATATTACCTAAAACCTGAAAAATCACCTGTTTTATTTTCGAATATATTATAATTATTCTTATATATAAAATAAAATGTTTAGACTTATATTTTACACATATTTTACTAATTTTTAAGCTAGTATAATTGTATTTATAACATTTTAATAAAAAAGTACACATTCTAGAATCGATTCTCTCGGATTATATCCATTATACAGACACTATGAAATGACAACGCTAACTTATAATGAGCCGTGCGTTCAAAGGTTTTGTATACATTGCGGGTGTCACGTTCAACTGGACTTACCACCCGAAACCGTTGAAACTTGTGATGTCTGTAACTTCTAAATCAAAAAACTCATGATCTTAAAATTTTTAAGGGATAGTCTTTACAGTACTTATTTTTGAACAAAAGAATAATAAAGGATTTCAGACTACATGTTAATGAATTAAAGCTAAATATACGTTTTTGTTTTCATCCCCTATCCCACGGAAACCGTACCGAATTTTGGGATAAAAAATATCCTATAACCTTCTTCGGAGTATGATCTCTAATCATGCTAAATTTCATATGAATCCGTTCAGTGGATTCGGCGTGATGCGCGGCCTTGATACAGATAGACAGAAAAAAATTAAAAAAAAACATTTTTCGCTTCAGTATCGATTAAAGAGTATCTTCCAAAAAAAAAAAATTTTAAATATCTTCAATGTACAGAAATCGACCTCTTACATTTTTATTATATGTATAGATAGATATAGATAGATGTCATATGTACGTAGATGATAAACGTGTTTTATGTTTGTTCATTTCTATGTCTTTTATTTATGGAATAAGGAATGTAACCTTAATTTTAATATTTGTATTTAATAAGTACATTAATGTATGATAGGTATATCGTCTAAATTTAAGAACAACAATTACTCGTTTTTCAAAAAGTAAACTTTACAAACATTCCCACTACAATTTAATTATTAAACCTTCCGTTTTATTAAATAAAAGAAGCAAGTTCCAAAACAAATTAATAAAGTAATAACGTAGTTTTTGTTTTGTACCTACCTATTCAATATTCATATTTTAATATACAGGATACCTTGTAGCCATGATAATTTAAATTTGCATTGCATTACAATTTGCATAAATAAAAAAATTGCATTACAATAGAACACAAATCACCTTCTCGGCTCTCAGTCGTTTGATCGGTAACATCGTCATTGTGACTCTTCGGCTTTTCCGCTCGCGTTCGTTATGAAACCTTTCGTGAGCCCGAGCGCCGAATACTGACCGAATACCGCAACCGATTATCCGATTAAATCGTTCTGAAAAGTTTCTTTTAATATAGTGCGAAGAAACGTTTCCTATTCGTACATCGTTCCAGAACTACACAAGACTAGTTCGCGCGACTCACCACGCCGCATTTCACGCCGCAGATCGCGCCGCGCCGCGGCTAGCTATGGCCAGGCCGTAAGAAGTATGGCTGTTCATCTATGCTTCAAGTGAGACCAGAATCAACCCGAGAATATGACAATTGTTAAAATTATTAAATAAAGCGATTAGAATCACCGCCAATTACGCCTACCTACAAAACCAACGAATCAAGATGAACCGCAGTACCCATTTCATGCACTTTTTGCTCTTAATGATAGTAATAATATCGGTGGACAAATTACAAGAATTGACCTAACCTCAAAATAAACAAATTATTTGCTTGTGTTATGGGTGTTAGTCAACAATACTAATACATAGAAATACACGTATATAAATACTGCTACATACATAATAAATACCTCTCTTTACTTACCTCAAATGTAGGTACATACTCGTATGCAATGGGATACCATTTTCGTCCAAGCCAATTCTGGGATCATAGCGCCAAGTGCCGCCTACGTATCTCGTTGACTCGAGTACGGTAAAGTTGACTCCAGCTTCTTTCAAATATTTAGCGGAAGTGAGGCCAGCAAGCCCAGCACCAATAACACAGACACGTGGACTTGTCGCCTGTAAAAGATGAAATAGTATTACTGTTTTATGTGTGAATGAATTGATCAACTGCTAGGCATCTGTTAGAAGGTGGGAGAAGGTTAATATGTGTCACATTATGTCCGTTAGTTAGGTGGTAGAGTCTTGTAACGTCGCGCCCGGTGGTGGCGCCACCGCCCTGGTTATTCCTGCCGCAATAAGATTGTGTGCTTCAGAGCACTCATTTTTGTGTACCTATTAAGAGTTTTTTATTTTGTGTTCCTATTTCCCCGTGTTGGTCCCGGTCTGATTTGAAGAATAGGCCAAATGCCGTTCTGCCAGGCAGGTGGTAAAAGGCGACCGAAAGGCTATATGAGTCACTACCATCGTGGCTACTAGGCGGTAGAGTTCTGCAGTGTCTCGCCCGGGTCTGTTACCACCACCTTACCTAGTCAATGCTTGTCATTGTCATGTACCGGTTCGGAGGGTAAGATAGCCGGTAAACTTTTGAATATTTGATAGCTAAAAATTTAATGGACCCCAACTGTTAATCGATCTGTAATAAATTAAAATTCATGAACTGTTTTATATGAACAACGATTATAGCACTATTTCAATGGTATAATTATTCATTACTAGCTGTTGCCAGCGACTTCGTCCGCGCGGACTTCGTTTACTCCGCATTGCTCCTCCCCCGTAGGTGATAGCGTGATAATATATAGCCTATATGTTGACCCGACCTGTAAGTAATATTCTTGCAAAATTTGAAGTAAATCCACACAGTACTTTTTGAGTTTACCCCGGACATACATACAGCCAAACAGAAAAAAATTCTAAAAACTATATTTTTGGCTTCGATATCGATTGTAGATCACGCCCCAAGTATTCTTTTAAAAAAATATTCAATGTACAGTTTTGACTTTCCTACAATTTTATTATATGTATAGATTACTTAACATGATTATAAACTACTGGGCTTGTTTCTTTCTTTTAAGTTTTATTTAAGTCAATGATCTTACTCAAGATTAAATACAGTCGGATTTTTTTGTCAATAATGTTTTTATTTTATACTTTTTAGTTAAGATTTAATGGGCCCCGGTTACACTAACTTTGATAAATAAACGGTAAATTACGCAATCTTGTTATTTCATATCGTGGGTATTATTAAGTAACTTGCGGTGATCTAAACTACTGATTATTAGCACAGATTACTAGAGACTAACAGAAGTCAATATTACATCCAAGTAATATTCGAGCATAGCACACATCTCACGGACGCGATATCTCGGACAGGTGCGTAACAAACTGTCCCGAGCCATTCCGAGATATCACGTCCGTGAGAGCTATGTGTGATATGCTTGAATATTACTTATGTACATTGACTTGTGTTAGTTTGACTTGTGTTAGTTTGCTTTTACATACTGCGCAGATATTGCTATAGGTCGACATTCAAAAATAAAATCTCAAAAATGTGAGTGGTGGAATGATAGTTTAGTCAAAAAACGACGAGACTTCAGGAAAGCTAGGCGCCATCTTAATAAAATTAAGCGCCGTCGTTCAGAAGGTGACGAATACGTTAAAGCTCTTGCTGATTTAAGAAGGATCCGGTCACACTATCGAGCCGCTACTACGTTAGCAAAGAGAAAATTTCTGCAAAAAATAACGGATAGATTAGAGAAAGAAGGCCCTTGGTCTTCTTTGTATCACGAAATTAAAAATCGTACGAGAAATAACTTTTCTTTTTATAATAACATAAAACTTAACGATACGTATACGCTTAGTTTAGAAGAAACAACAAACGCTCTTTTGGAGACGCTAATTCCAGACGATAATCTAGAGCGGGATAACGAATATCATCGTGAAATTAGATCACAAGTTGACATGACACCTGTGTCCCCCATATCGAGTCTGGTATCCTTAGATGAATTGTTAAATACCGTTAACAATTTACCATTGAAAAAAGCGCCCGGAGAGGATAAAATCTCAAATTATATGATAAAACAAGCGTGTATAGCAGCCCCAGACTCTATTCTAAAAGTAATAAATCGTTGTATTGCGGAAGGTGTTTTCCCTAAAATATGGCGCCAAGGATATCTCAAAATTATTCCAAAATCTGGTGACAAGCCTCCGGATGACCCTAAATCATATCGCCCAATTACACTTCTACCTTCTCTTGGTAAACTGCTTGAAAGATTAGTAGTTCCTCGACTCTTACCGCAAGGGCCCACATTCAATAAACAACAATTTGGATTTACCGCCGGAAAATCCACTGTAGATGCAGTGCTAACCATGAGAAAAACGGTAGAACTATCACGAAATAATTATGTTGTGGGTATCTTTTTGGATATTTCAGGTGCTTTTGATAACGCGTGGTGGCCGATGTTATTATTAAAACTAAAAATAAGGGGATGCTATTCTAATATATATCAACTAATTAAATCGTATTTAGAAAACGGTCACTTGAAATTACAGCTAGGGCATTACGCTGCATCTAAACGCCTTACTCTGGGCTGCCCACAGGGATCAGTACTTTCGCCATATCTATGGAACTTAGGATTTGATGATTTATTTTCACTAGCCTTGCCTGAAGGATGCTCACTTATAGGTTATGCGGACGACGTTGCTTTAATAATACAAGCAAACACACGAGCACAGATAGAGTCACTGGCTTATACTAGTCTTAATTTAATATCCAACTGGGGATTCAGAAATCATTTAAAATTTGCGCCTCATAAAACGTTCTACTTAATACTAAAAGGTTCGCTTCTATCGTCTCCTAGCATAAAATTAAATAATAGCACAGTAAAGAGAAAGGAGTCCGTAACATATTTAGGTTTAGTTTTAGAGAAAAATTATACCTTTATAAATCATATTAACTATATCAGTGAAAAAGCTAAACGGAATTACTTGTCCTTTGCCGGCATATCTACCTCAACGTGGAGTTTAACCTTTAACACTTTAAAGATAATTTATAACGCAACTTATTTAGGTTGTATTACTTATGCATGTTCAGCATGGGCTGATAAAGTTACAAGCGGCGCGACCCGGCGTAAATTACTTCAAAATCAGCGTTTGGCTTTAATATTTTTGTGTAAAGCATATCGCACTGTAAGCTCTGAAGCTTTACCCGTTTTATCAGGTGTATTTCCATTAGATTTAGAAATTCAGCGTCGGTCCTCAATGTACTATAATTCTAAAAACTTTACTAGCCCAGAATTTATTAATCCGCAAGCTCAAACAAAAATACGTCGCCTCTTTAATCCCGTGATGGATGTTACTAATGAATTAATAAATGAATGGCAGTCGCGTTGGTGCTGCTCACCTAAAGGACGGCATTTATATAACTTTTTCCCCTGCGTCCGGGAACGATTAAGTAAAACGTGGATAGAAATAGATCATTGTGTTGCACAGTTCCTTACTAGTCATGGTAATTTTAAAGCTAAATTATTCTCGTTCAAATTAGTTCCTTCTCCATTTTGCGAATGTTCCACCATAAACTGTAAATATGAACAAACTGCACATCATATTCTTTGGGAGTGTAATCTCTGGCAAAATGAACGTAGCCAAATGCTTGATAGTATACGATGTATATCCGGGGTAATCTACTATTCCGACCTTGTAGCAACACGTGGGAATTTCCGTGCCTTCAAGCGATTTTGTCATACATACTACTGGAAGCAGAATTAAGTAGGCCATTTTCGTAGGTCCTCAAATACCTAAACTACCGTGGTGCAATAGCAATCAGGCTTAACCTGATTGTAAACGTCTCATTTCTTAGCAGTTTTTGCTTTATCTTACGCTGTCTCCTGCTGTAAAGGGAGGGAAACTGGATGTATTTTCCTACTCCTCCTACACTCTTCTGATTAAATTCGATGCGGGTTCCAAGACAGCTTAGCTTTTCCCCCAGGGCACCCTGAGCTCGCAACTCAGAGGTTATCAGGAAGGTTGCCGCTGTTGATTCTGGTTTACAGAAGTTACAGTGGTGGGAACGAGAGGTGGGCCCATTGCCCTATAAAAGATGACTTGTGTTAGCCTCCAGTATTCTGTGTTATTAGTCTCTGTAGAGATCTAATCCGACTTAAAGCAACGTATGCTTGACCTTTAGCAAAATACGTGAACTTAAATCAACCACAGCTCGGTCAAAAGTAGTACCTTAGAACTTGACCCCAGCACTTATCAATGACAACATTTTCCGTTCAATTTTACCCTGTCCACGAAGTACAACGAATTCTGTCTGTGGTTAGATTCTGACTCCCGCTCCAACAACGTTGCTTTTAATTGGTCCCTTCGAGGAGCTGGCCACTCTATTGTCCTTATAACTCCCATTGCTCCCTTTCCCTTGTATAATATAATATTTAATTTTCCTATATTATTTATATTTTACATTAATCCTCCCGTTGTAAAGGCAGAATAACGAAACACTAATTAAAGTATACGTATAAAATACCTGTTATAAATAGGAAAATAAGTGAGTAATTTAAATCGTTATACATACATAGGTACCTATATCCTAAACTATTAGATACCTACATCTGTGGTACCTATTTATTTAAAATTATGAATGAAACCGGTATCTTAAAAATAGAGTAGATTGTTAGGATTTCAAAACTTGAGATCTAATAATACCAAATTTTCGAAAATGGGGATGAAAACCGAGGACGTTCTGATATTTGAAAAATTTCATTTTTCTAGCAGAAAGTTAAATAGACCAACTGCCATTCTGCCAAGTAGGTCGTAAAAGGCGATCGATTAGCTATACGTGTCACTACTCACTACCATCGTGACTACTAGGTAAGTGGTAGAGTTCTGCATTGTCTCGCCCAGGTATTTCGTACTACCGCCTTATATATTCCTGCCGCAAGAGTCAATGCTTGTCATTGCCGTGTTCTGGTTTGAACGGTAAGTTAGCCGGTAGACTTATGCATGAGACATTGTCATTAATGGTTTTGGTGTCTACAAAAGACTATAAAAAATCGATAAGTTTAAATAAGTTGAAGAAATGTCAAAAAAAAACTTCTTTCAAACATTTTCGTCATTGATAAGTCATGAAAGTATCATCCAATTTTAATCCGATCCGTTTTTAAGTAGAAGAGCTGATAAGATTTTTAAATAAAATCGAAGGAAGTTCGCTGTAAACAGCATAATGAACACGGGTGAGACTTCATATATCGTTTTGTTTAGTTATTACCTTAAAGTCTAATATATTCCGTAAGATTCTATATCAACTCCTCAACTTATTCGCATTCAATAAATATTGTTTAAACTTGGGGAATAGTAACTAAATAAAGATGGAATTTAGGTAAGGTTAACGTAAACATTCAGTTGTCTCCTTAGTAGTCTGTGTTTGGGTATTTCAAGATAAATACCTATATTTAATAAATTGATTCCCATTTCCAATGTGAATCAATTCAGCCTAGGTCTAAGTTAAGTGGAATCTAAACGAATGCCATCAAATGCGCTTCGATCGGTCAAGCCGTTCAAAAGTTATGAGATGTTTTAAGTTCGTAAGAGATGTTGAATCACAAAAATTTCAACAAATCTAATGTTTTTTTAAAATAACGGTATTTTAATTTTTGAAAAGCTTTCTATTGTTACGAATAATCTAGAAGCGTGTAGAATTGGAGCGCGCGCGCGCTAATTATCTAGAAATAAAAGAAAGAGGTAGCTACTCCTATTGACAAACAAATAGTTGACCGGGGCTATGCCATAATGGACTTTGTGGGATATGGCATAAGGTTGAAAGTAGCGTGTACTAGGATTTATGACTCATAACATGTTTACGATAAGAAGTGATTCATTGTTTCCCGATACATTTAGATTTTTCTGGATCCAGCTAGGACTTTCCCCTGCCTATAAATACAGAGATGTTGACAAACACAAGGCAGTTTTTATCAAGCGATCGAGAGCGATGATACATCAAGTGACTAGTGCGAAGCGAGAAGTGTTTTATTGTGTAGTGTTCTAAGTTCAGTGATAGTACAGCAAGTGACTATTGTGTAAAGTGTATTTTAGTATTACGTTGTGTTGTATTGTGTAAATACACGGATTTAATATAAGTGGTGTTTTCCTACAATTGCGAACCCGAGTACGTAACAACTGGTGTCGGAAGTGAAATTGAGAAATGCCACTGATTCCGAAGGAAGGTGTTACCACCAGGTCTCAGGCGGAGTAACAGAGGGTGTCAGAGGACACTGAGATGCTTGCAGGTGAGGAACCCGTAAGTGTTGCCAGCACATCGTTAGCATCGAGCTCAGCCCCTGCTGATCTTTCTGTCATACTGTCAGCTATTCAGCAACAGCGACAGGAACAGCAACAGCAACAACAAAAACTGCAAGAACAACTTCAACAACAACAGCAACTACAGGAACAGCAACAACAAACACTGCGTGAACAACTTCAGCAACAACAGCAGCTATGGGAACAGATCAAGGAACATTTATCTGGGTTTGATGATAAATTGACGGTTATCCTGGCGCAACAAGACCAGCTTAAAAGCGACGTGGGCCTCGTCAAGCGCAATGTGAAGGGTGTTGAGAAGAGGGTTGACCAGTTGGAGGCGAACTGCGATAAAATAAGTGTGAATATGGACCAACTTGAGAAAGAATTTATGAAAATGAAGATCACTGGTGTTAAATCAGGTGTTGCCATTAATAGTTGTTCTCACCAGGTAGGTCCTCGGGTAAAGGTACCCACTTATGACGGTCTTACGTCATGGAGTGCGTACCGCACTCAGTTTGAAATAGCAGCGAAGGCAAGTGGTTGGAAAGATGAACATTGCCTAACAGCTCTGAGCACGGCGTTACGGGGACAGGCGCTCTCTGTGTTGGATGCAATGCCTAAAGAGTATCAGTTCGCTGATTTGATGGAGGCATTGGAAGCTCGCTACGGTGAGCGTCACTTGGAGCATGTGTTCCGTGCCCAATTAAAGGACCGTGTACAGAGGAGCGGCGAGGGACTTCAACAATGGGCCGTGGAAATTGAGAAGCTTGTAAGGAAGGCGTATCCTTCAGCCGACGCTAACACAGTTAATAACACCATCGTCCAGGCGTTTATTGATGGAATTAGAGACCTGGAAGTGCGTGCTGCTGTTCGCCTTCAGCACCACGTGACAACGAAGGAGGCTTTGTCTCATGCGCTGGAGGTTGAAGCTGTTCGCCACGAACTTCGAGCACATAAGGTACGCGAGGTTACAGAAGTTGTGGCTCAATCAAAGGAAGTGAAACCTAGAAGATTGGGCCCCATGTGCTATACCTGCGGTAAACATGGGCACATCCGGATTAACTGTCCCGGCAAGTCTACAAGAGCAAAGAATTGGCGACGGCAAGAGGCAGGAACCTCAGTAGCTGAAGAGAACAGGCAGGTCAACCAGCCTGTTAATCCAGCCCAGGGAAACGAGTAACAGCCAGGATCAAGGGGCGGGTGCTGGCTGATCGAAAAACAGCCCTAAAAGTTGTCATATCCCAGGTGTGCGACGGCAACAGTTTATCCATTAAGGGACTGATTAATGGCAAGAACTGCAGCTTAACGCTGTACACTGGAGCTACGCGAACTGTGGTGCGACCAGAAATAGCTGACAATGGCAACCTGAGATTGAGGAATTTTGGGAAAAGCAAGCTTCTGTCTGTCACAGGTCAGCCAATACCCGTCTTCGGTGAAGCATCTGTAGTGGTGCAAATAGGCGACGAGTATTACACTCACAACGTCGTAGTGGCCGATATTATGGATGACTGTGTACTTGGTTTAGACTTCATGAAGAAGAATGCCTGCAAGATTGATTGCAAGACAGGAGTTTTCGTATGTGGGCTAGTAGAAATTTTCATGGATGGGGGATCAAAAGGAAAGGTAACAGTGGCTAAAAGAACCATCTTACCTTCAAGATCGAAGACATTGGTACGCGTGAGGTTACCAGCCAGTTACAAAGGCCGGGGTAATAGGAGTGTGTTAATTGAGGACAATGGAGCAATTCCACACTGTATTACGGGCCGAAGTTTAGTATGTGACAAGGGCTTGGCAGCGGTGCAGATAGTCAACCTGAGTGACAGTGATGTAGTGCTTAAAGCAGGCGATGTTGTAGGACAAAGTGATGAAGTTATGACGTTAAGGAAACTGACATTGACAGGAAGTACAGCATCAAGAGACGTACCACAGGAACTCAAGGATTTGGTGAACAAGTGCAGCTACCTTACCGCGTCACAACGGCAGCAGGCTAAGGATCTACTTTCACGTTTTGCCAACATTTTCTCTAAGACTGATAAAGATATAGGCAGAACATCTATAGTCAAACATAAGATTGACACTGGAAACGCGCAGCGTATAAAGCAGAAAGCTAGACGTGTCCCTATAGCCAAAGAGAAGGAGGTACAGGAGATGATAGATGAAATGAGAAGAAGCGGAGTTATAGAGCAATCTTCTAGTCCATGGTGCTCTCCTGTAGTGTTGGTTAAGAAGAAAGATGGGTCTACACGTTTCTGCATCGACTATCGTCGGCTCAATGAAGTCACCAAAAAGGACAGTTACCCACTACCTCGGATAGATGACACTTTGGACACTCTGGCAGGCATGTCTTGGTTCTCAACTTTAGATTTGAAATCTGGGTACTGGCAGGTTGAACTTAGCCCTAATGATAAAGAGAAGACAGCATTCTCCACAGGACAAGGATTATGGCAATTTAAAGTAATGCCGTTTGGATTATGCAATGCGCCAGCGACTTTTGAAAGATTAATGGAATGTGTTCTAGCAGGACTTGTAGGCGATGCCTGCTTAGTGTATTTAGATGGCGTAATAGTCATAGGAAAAGATTTTCAGCATCATCTGTACCAACTGGAAAGGATTTTTAATAAAATACAAACTGCAGGGCTAAAGTTGAACCCAAAGAAGTATCACTTATTTCGAAAGGAAGTCAACTATCTGGGTCACGTGATATCACAAAATGGCGTACAGACAGATCCTGAAAAGGTTAGTGCAGTACAGAAGTGGCCAACACCCAGAGACAAGACCGAAGTTCGCGCATTTCTAGGACTATGCTCTTACTACAGACGTTCTGTGAAGGGATTTGCTGAAATAGCAAAACCGCTGCATAGACTCACTGAAGAAAAGAAGAGTTTCGATTGGAATGACATGCGTCAACAAGCTTTCGATGAACTTAAGAAGTGGTTGTGTGAGTCACCAATTTTGGGCTATCCTGATCGGAAAGGGCAGTTCATCGTAGACACGGATGCAAGTAACACTGCCATTGGTGGTATCTTATCACAGAAGCAAGGTGATCAAGAAGTTGTGATAGCCTACTTCAGCAAATCATTGTCGCGGCCGGAACGAAACTATTGTGTTACAAGAAGAGAACTATTGGCAGTAGTGAAGACTCTTCGACACTTCAAGAAGTATCTGATTGGGTGACCCTTCAAGCTGCGTACCGACCATGCTGCTTTGAAGTGGTTGTTACAATTCAAAGACCCGGAAGGCCAAGTAGCTCGCTGGATTGAGCAATTGCAAGAGTTTGACTTTAACATAGAACATCGCAGTGGAAGGTCTCACTCGAATGCAGATGCATTATCACGACGACCTTGTGTGGAAGATTGTAAACATTGTGTAAGGATGGAGACGAAGGAAAGGGCTTGAACCCTTTCCTTCGTCTCCATACTGCGAGCTAAGCCTACGGATGACAGGTGGGAAACTGATGAGATGCGTGAGGCCCAGTACGAAGATAGAGATTTGCGGCCTCTAATAGATTGGAAGAAGCAAGACACGGGAAAGCCCGAATGGCAGGAGCTGGCTCCCTTCAGCGCCATTACGAAAAGTTATTGGACGCAGTGGGAAAGCCTTGTGTTGCAAAACGGCTTACTGTACCGCAAATGGGAAAAACCTTCAGGAAGAGAACATCATCTACAGTTGATCGTGCCAAGAAAACTTATCAAGGACGTACTACGTGAGTTGCATGATGGGGTTTCTGGGGGACATCTTGGAGTACGACGAACATTGATAAAGGTACGAGAGCGTTTTTACTGGTTGAATTGCCGAGAAGATGTCGAGAATTGGTGCCGAAATTGTACGTCATGCTCAGCAGTGAAAGGTCCGCAGGTTAGAAGCCGAGGCAACCTTAGACTATACAACGTGGGAGCCCCCTGGGAAAGGATAACGATTGACGTGGCTGGGCCATTTCCTAAGACAGATAACCGAAACAAGTATTTTATGGTCGTGATGGATTACTTCACGAAATGGCCGGAGGTGTTCGCAATCCCTGATCAGGAAGCCACGACGATTGCTGAGAAATTAGTCAATGAGGTGATATGCAGATTTGGCGTTCCGCTGGAGATTCATTCAAGATACAGACCAAGGCAGAAACTTTGAATCCCATGTATTCCAGGAAATGTGTAAATTATTAGGAGTGTACAAAACAAGAATTACACCTTATCACCCGCAATCTGATGGAATGGTCGAACGATTTAACCAAACTTTGGAAAGATACTTAGCCAAGCTGGTAGAAGATCACCAAAAGGACTGGGATAAATACATACCTCTGTTCTTACTGGCTTACCGAACAGCGAAACACGAAAGCATAAAAGTGACGCCAGCCTATGCCAACTTCGGCAGACAGTTACGTATACCAGCATACTTAATGACTGGAGGCCCGCCACCGAATGCGGAGACCCAATTAAGTATACCGGAACATGTTGAAGACATTCGTGAGAGGTTACGCGATATACACTCGTTAATAAGTGAAAACGCATTGGAATCGAGTCAGCGGATGAAGACCAGATACGACCGAAACGCCAATCATCGAGGTTTTCAGGAAGGATCTCTTGTTTGGCTACATAATCCGGTTCAACGAAAAGGAAAATCACCTAAGTTACAGCGACGTTGGGATGGGCCATACAAAGTAATCACACGGATCAATGACGTAACCTACCGAGTGCAGAAGCAACCAAGAGGGACCATGAAGATTGTTCATGTTAATCGATTAGCCATCTATAATGGAAGTAATGATGTTCGGGACGAACATAACTAAGAGGGGGGTAGTGTCACGGGGTGGAATGTTAGTACATTTGGACCTTTTACAAAACTTAATGGTGGCTCCACCTGAGCCACATACACCAAACTTCGTACGAAACTAATCTCTAGTCGAAATTGAAATGTCTACTATCCTCTACCATCATCATTTCTATCACATGTCAAATTCAAAATCGATTTGAATCGATACACTGTATCGATATGAGTCATAGTTCGATGTATGTAACAACGATATTTTTTATGAGGTAAAATATGAAAGGTATATTTCTGGAATAAAAAGATTTCAATGCTATTTATTAATAATTAATAATAATATTAAATGTCACTATTATCATTCAACGGTATTTTGACTACACTTTTATGACTATAAACAATATCTTGTGGATGCGTTGTAAGTTAATACAATTGCAGATATCTGAAGGTGTAGATCCTGTCAAATAAAGTAAGCGTTCAGAGATCACTGAAGTCACAATCACTGACATGTAACGTGGGGCTAATTTGTTTTATTTTATTTTGAACTTTCCGATGTAATAAGACAATGAACTTAGCAAAAGCATTATATTTATATTAAACTGCTGTAAATATATTTGTTATATTCGTTTAACAATAGTATCTCGTATTAATTATATTTACTTGTTCAAAAGAATTCGAACTTTGATTACTCCAACGTATATTTATGGTCTTTTTAAATGGTTCATCAAATTGATGAGATCGTTTTGCATCCACTGAAGCCTGTCCCTATATAGAATACTAGCTGAGCTCGCGACTTCGTCCGCGACGTGGAAATATTTCGAAAAAGTAGCCTAAGTTAATCCCTGTCACATCAGCTATCTGCCAGTGAAAGTCCTGTCAAAATCAGACAGACAAACATTGTAAAAAATGCTATTTTGGTATATGTATCGTATATACATCCATATGCATGTAGTAAAAAGCGGTTATTTTAATATTACAAACAGACAGTCCAATTTTATTAATTTATATAGATTTAATGCCACTTAAATGAATATTTGATTTCATATTGGTGGCATTTATATTTTATAAACAAAAAACAATGAAATCAGACACTACGTGTAGCTCACAAACACAACTATAACGCAATATATAACGCTAATGAAACTAATTTATGATAATTATTACTAATGAAATTAATATTATGTAATCTATGATCATTAATTATTCTTGTATATATAATCAACAATAAAAATATGCATCAACACAAAATGTTGATATCGTATAATTCGCATAGCATGGTATCGATACAATACGATATCGATTCAGGTCGCCCATCTCTAACTAATTACTAAAACTTAAATTCCATTCTTAAATAGGGCTGCCAGATTGTTTACATAGTTTTGTGCTAGTTTCATTTTGATTTATTTGCATTGTTTTCGTGATATTTAGGGCAAGTTAACAACTATCTTCCGCGTCTACAAGTTATACAAATGAGTTTTAACTATTTTGGTTGTTTCTGTGTCTTTTAAACGTTGAATTAATAAGTACTATGTGTTTAGTAGTGTCGAATCAGTTTTCAGTGATAAAACCTCATATTTTTGCTATAATTTGGTTTGTAAGTTGACAAAATAAATCTATTCTACGACGTAAAGGTTTTTGTTTTATTTTCATATGTCATAGATCTAGTAAAAAGTTAAGAAATAGATATGATAAGAGGCTTCCCTTACATAGTTTATGCTTGATTTATAGATGGTGCTGACGTCTTTTAACGATGTTGAAGTTTCCGGTCTATAAAGCATAATATTATATACTAGTCTATGGGTAGTGTTACGAATAATCTAGAAGCGTGTAGAATTGGAGCGCGCGCGCGCTAATTATCTAGAAGTAAAAGAAAGAGATAGCTACTCCTATTGACAAACAAATAGTTGACCGGGGCTATGCCATAATGGACTTTGTGGGATATGGCATAAGGTTGAAAGTAGCGTGTACTAGGATTTATGACTCATAACATGTTTACGATAAGAAGTGATTCATTGTTTCCCGATACATTTAGATTTTTCTGGATCCAGCTAGGACTTTCCCCTGCCTATAAATACAGAGATGTTGACAAACACAAGGCAGTTTTTATCAAGCGATCGAGAGCGATACATCAAGTGACTAGTGCGAAGCGAGAAGTGTTTTATTGTGTAGTGTTCTAAGTTCAGTGATAGTACAGCAAGTGACTATTGTGTAAAGTGTATTTTAGTATTACGTTGTGTTGTATTGTGTAAATACACGGATTTAATATAAGTGGTGTTTTCCTACAATTGCGAACCCGAGTACGTAACACTATTTTGAAAACAATGTTGAAAAATTATTGTGTGATGACGAAAAAACATTTCATTTTCAATTTTCGACATAAACCAAATTTAATGTTATTTATGGTATTTGATAGTTTTTTTTGAAGGAGAAGAGCTGATAACATTTTGTAATTAATGTGTATATCAGTCTGAAATTTATTTTAAAAATTTGAAGTAAGCTTGTTGAAAACGACATAATTTTAATATTTGAAAAGCTGACCTTTGGACACTTTATTTCAATTAATTTTTTTCAATGGTATTGCAATTATTTAAGTAAAAAAGTATTGTTGAAGGTCAAAAATCGGTTGGTTGAGAAATCTTTTTTACTCCAGAACGTGTTAACCAATTCTGATGTAATTTGCGACATAGGACGTAGTTTTTTTGTAAGAAAAACACTTGTTAAATTTTGTTATCATTCGGTACATAAAGCTGAAAGCTATTTAAAGAGAAAAGCATTGTTTCACCGACATTTTCTTCGAAAAACTAGATATTTAAAAAAAAAACATTGTTTCGCTGACAATTTTTTCGAGGATTTTTCCAAATTTCTCACAACTTCCTGAATCAAATTGACTCAAATTTTCAGAAATTCAGGAAATTTTAGTTTGATGCTGATATACATAATATTACAGCCTATCATTTGCGGTCAACAAATTTTCGGTCAAGCCGTTCTTAAGTCACAACGAAACACACAGGTTGACAGAAAAACAGAAAAAATAATGTAGTAAAATTGATTTTTGACGAAATTTAACTAAAAATTGAATGCAAACGCTATAGGTTTATAATAGTAGCATAGATAAGGTTTTACGAAAGTTTAATCAATTTAATTTTAGTTGTTTTTGTGTTCATTTAACGTCATATTACTTCAAGAAACATATAAAAATACATATAACAATATAACCTACTACGGATATATTGTATAAAATTTAATGTACTTTATGTCATCCGTAAAAATCTATGTATAGGAATAACAAATTTATTTAAGTCCGTGATCCCCGCGTTTTTGTCATTTCGCTATAGTGCAGTTTTACCTTTAAACGTAACTTACATTCTTACTACACAAACGCTTCTAAGTTACCCTACCCTGTAAGGGTAATTTAGCGTGAAGATATGTAGGTATTTATGTAAATTAACCAGTATAACTACTATTTTATTTATAAATCGGTTCATTTATTAAACTGTTCATTTAGAAATAATCTTCACCCTGTTACTTCATTAATAATAATAAACAAAATGATAATAATATTTTTTAAGTAAGGTCATCTGGAAACCGATATTTTTCTCGCCTTCTGTGACCTGCCACCGCTTTAGTTTTTACCAGTAATTTAATAGTCCAGTAAAAAGTTTAACGAAACCATGATCGACCAGTTTTGGCGCAATGAGTAAAAATGTGTTCATTAATACTTAAATAATGATATTATGAAAGAAATTTTGATTAAAATTAAGGGGAAAGGGATGAAAAAATTAAAAAAAGGGTTGAAAAATGCCTTTTTTTTAAATAACTTAATAACGGTAAGAAATAGAAAAAAAAGTTTCAAGTAAAAGTTGTAGAGAAAAAAATTCTACACAAAAAGTTCCTCTTCATTTTTTTGTTATCTGCTTTAGTTTAGCTGCAAAAAATAAAAATTAAATTTGCTTTGTAATTAATTATAAAACCTTACTAGAATTATTACGGCCCTGTACCATGAAGCGCGCGCATCACATTAGTATGTACTAACACTACTACACATGTATTCCCATATTTATATATTTTTACATATTTTACTACAAATTTAATTTTTATTTTTTGTAGCTAAACTAAAGCAGATAACAAAAAAATGAAGAGGAACTTTTTGTGTAGAATTTTTTTCTCTACAGCTTTTACTTGAAAGAAATAGAAAAAAATTCTATTTCTTACCGTTATTAAGTTATTTAAAAAAAAGGCATTTTTCAACCCTTTTTTTATTTTTTCATCCTTTTCCCCTTAATTTTAATCAAAATTTCTTTCATAATATCATTATTTAAGTATTAATGAACACATTTTTACTCATTGCGCCAAAACTGGTCGATCATGGTTTCGTTAAACTTTTCACTGGACTATAATATTATCGCTACTGGCAAGTACGTATATACGATATGCACTAACTGGATCGACCCAACACTACGTTAACGTCAACTTCAGTTCGGTTTTCTAATCTGTATTGTCATGCTCTATTATGTCTGTGTCTGCGGTAGTAGTAGATGTTCTGTGGTCTGTGTTCATTATTGTTTTTAGACAATTGTAGACAAATTCGCAAATTAACTTTATTTTTCAGCTTTTTAAAATATTTTGTTTATTATTTAAAGATAAGTCGTGATGTATTAATTTATAACATTTAATTTTAACCTTAAACTTTTGATATACCAACTGCGTAATTTTATCACATTATTATATTGAATATGCTGTACCTAGATAGTACCTATATATAATGTTTAAAAGGTGTTAATCATAAAAATAATATTGAGTATACTTACCATAATAATTACGGTAATAATATCATAATTCCATAAGTAGTCGAAACGGTATTTGAAGAACTTTAGAAAGATTATGTATACAACTTATATTTTTTTAATTTATACAGTTTTTTTTTGTTTGAGAGTATTTGATTATTAGTTTTCACTTGCTCTGCTAGCTATAATTTGTTTAGCTAACAGGTTATCATTTACTAGACTGCTGTAGTTCAAACATCAGCCTCGAATCTAAATAAATATTTGCAAAATGTAAACAAGTTAAACAGATAACAGATGTGGCTGTAGTGTTGCTAAAGATTATATGTAACGTATTAAAAGCTGCTTTTGATAACGTTACGTAGAGTGCTATATTTTGAATGTTTTATATGAAGATAACAACACATGTATGGGGCATTGATATTAACTGTGTTAAGTAATAAACATTACGGTCATTATACATTTTATTAAAAAATACAATTAAAATTTTAACACCTAATCCTGTACAATGATAGTTAAAGAGAGAAATCCATGAAACTATTTTAACAATCACAGACCTGTGCTTATAATATGACTGTTTATAGTAGAAGTGATTTTATTATTACTTTAAAACTAATATTCTTATATAAAGGACTGAGACAATAAAGACGTAAAAATAAAATAAAAACACCTTGCTATAAATAATACATGATATAATATTAGATTTGGCTTAAGTAGCTTCTTAAAACATATGGTATGAGACAGTAACTCATATCAAATATATTCAAGGTAGAGGCAAGTTCTCGTAAAGTTTTACCGCCTATTAATCGTAGAGGTAGTGACACGTTTAGTCTTAGGTGTCCCATAGACCTACAATAATATTGCGCAATATTACGAATTGTGCAATATTATTGACCGTTTAGGGTTAATATTGAAGATTGTACAAAGATTGAACGAAAGTTTGAGCGGGTTTAATTTTTATTGCGCAATATTTTTTCTTGTACTGTGTAGGTGTAATACAGCACAATATTTTCCACTTGAGTTTGGTGCGGTCGCGTTCAGTCAGACACGGTTTTAATAAATGGTCGTATCGTAAATTTAAGCAAAATGGGGAGCAAGAATGCTATAAAAGATAAAGAACGGGAGCTTTTACTTGAGTATATACAATTGTATAGAGATTTATTTAACAAAATTACCAGCATGGTTGCCGCCAAAACTTCGTCGTCAAACATGGTGCTCGCTCGAAAATATTTATCAGACTGGTTTGTCAATTTTATTGAGTGAGTTTATTGAAAGTTTGGAGTCAAAGGGGATATTCAATATTATTGCACAATAATAGTATTGCGCAATATTATTGTAGGTCTATGGGGCGCTTTATACTCGAAATTATAATTCGATTCGATTCCAGATTTGACAATTTTAGTGTTGCAACGTTATGACAAGTACTATATTTATTATTTAGTAAACTATTGTGACGTTGCGAAATTATTCGATACCGAAATGGAATATTTCCAGATCGATTCCTCTCGTTTATAGTAGTATATCTAAATAACTACTACTTTAATAGTAACTAAGTATATCAAGAAATTAAATATTTTTTTTATTTTTTTTTAACCATTTATTGTACACAAATAATAAAAGTGAAACTAAAGACAAAATTAGTACAAAAGGCAAGCTTATCTCTAAAGAAATTTCTTCCAGCAAGCCCAAAATAAGAGAGAAAAAGAAAAAACATAAGGTAGAAAAACACGTGTACAAAACTATAGAACAAAGTAAACAAAATACAATGAAACTTAACTACTAAACTAATACAACTCTTATGACTACTTACTATGTCTACAAACTAAACAAACTATGAAATGGATAAGTAGTGCTGTTTCAGGCGACTCTTAAAGGTATCTTGAGATTCACTTATTCTAATAGAATGAGGCAAAGAATTCCAGAGCCTAACGGAACGAATAGTAAAAGAAGAGGAGAAATAGGTCGTCTTATGTACCGGAACTCGCAAGAGAGCACTTACACAAGGACGACAAGGACGGTCTATTGGGTAAGAAATTCAAATTTTTCGCGTAGATAAGAAGGACAAGAAGGATTGAATAAAATATTATATAAAAATGACAATAACCGTAAATTCCTACGAAGGCGAATAGGAAGCCAACCAAGTTGGCTCCTAAAGCTAGAAATATGGTCAAATTTTCGTAAACCAAATACATATCTGATGCATAAATTTTGGAGACGTTCTAAACGATTGAGAAGTTCCTCTGTAGCATCAGGATAGCATGAGTCTGCATAATCTAAAATGGGAAGAATTAACGTTTGGACCAAAGATATTTTTGTTTTAAAAGGAAGAAAATTTTGAAGAAGTTTTAAAGAATGGAAAGCTCGATAAACTTTATTGTGAATATGGTTAATATTAGCCCCCCACGAAAAATCAGAACTGAAAACCAAACCCAGTTTTCTTCCAGTGCTGCTAAGGTTAATAATAGAATTGTTATATTTAAGCTGTGGAATCCTAGAATTATCAATAGCGTTAAGCAGAAAACGACTTCCTACTAGGAGTGCTTGTGATTTACTAGGGTTGAGAACTAAGCCAAAGGACCTAGCCCAGTTGTAAATTGAGTCAAGGTCTGTGTTAATAGAGTCGAATGCAAAAGCTAAATCCTCGACATTAAAATGGCGATACAGTTGTAGATCATCCGCATAAAGGTGGAAATGAGATGAAATGAGATTAGTTACCGTATTGATAAATAATGAAAACAGAAGAGGAGATAAAACCCCACCCTGAGGCACGCCCGCAGAAAGCTCGTACCAATTTGAAAAACAGTCTTTGATGCGAACTCTCTGCGATCGCCCCACAAGATAAGATCTAAACCAATCTACTACATTAGAAGGGATGTTAAGAGACAGAAGAATACCTAGAAGAATTTCAAAGTCAACGGAGTTGAAAGCGTTACTAAAATCTAAAAGAAGAAGAATTGTTAACTGTCTATCATCCATAGCTCTTCGGATGTCGTCGGTAACTTTGATCAGTGTGGTAGTAGTACTGTGACCCCGACGAAAGCCAGACTGGTAAGGACTTAATAAATTATTATGAAGAAGAAAATCATTCAGTTGTTTATAGACAATATGCTCAAGAACTTTTGACAAAAAAGGTAAAATGGAAATAGGCCGACAATCAGAAGGGGAAGTGAGGTGCGCAGTTTTAGGAAGAGGCACGACATGCGCAGCTTTCCAGGCGGTAGGAAAGGTAGAGGACATCAAGGAAAAATTGAAAATGTGGGATAGAATGGGAAGTAATTCAGGGAGAATGAATGTAATCATTTTTGAGCAAATACCATCATTACCAGAAGCCGAGGAAGAAATAGCGAGGATATGTCTATTGATATCACTTGTAGTGACGGGAACAAACTGAAAAGGAGCACATTGAGGAATAGGAAGAGAAGCTAAATTATTGAGAGTAATCGATTTAGTAACGCTATCAAGTACAAGAGGAGGTTTGGAAAAGTGAGAATTCAAAGCATTTAGATCTATATTAATATCGTCATTCGTAGACTTTTTGCCTATTCCCAGAGTTTTGAGAAATTTCCAGGTTTGTTCCGGATTTGAATTTTTAATAGTGTCATGTATGTAGGCACGCTTAGCTTCCCGACATAAGCGGTTACATTGGTTACGAATAATTTTATATCTCACCCAATTATCATCACAAGGAAACTTAGAATAGTGTCGCCGTGCTCTGTCACGTTTAGAGATAAATTGTTTGATGGTGTTATTAAACCATGACGCTGGTTGGTGTTTTAATTTAATTTTCCTCAGTGGCGCATGTTTGTCATACACTTCAAGTATCATAGCGTTAAACAATGCAACCTTTTCATCAATATTCTCGCTAGCAATAATATTATTCCAGGAAAGTTCATTGACATCATTTTTCAGAGCTTCGATATCAATACCATTAAAACAACGTCGTAAAAGAAATGTGGGTTTGGGCTTAGGTGTACGGAGTTTGTATGAAACATAGATAAGATCATGATAAGAGAAACAAGAGAGAAGTTGACCATGAATTTCCACTAGGTTACAGTCTGAAACAAGAATTAAGTCCAGAAGAGAAGGCGCAAATGTAGGAGCGTGATGTGTTGCAGAAAGAGGGAGAAGGTGTAGATTGTATGACAAAGAAAGATTACGAAGGGCTTGAGAACGGTTATCGTTTTTTAATAAGCAAGTATTAAAGTCTCCAAGGATCAAAACATGATTATATAAAGGCCGAAGATCAGATAATACTTTTTCAAAGGTTGAAAAATAGTTAATATGTAAAGAAGGAGAGTAGAAAACAGCCAAGAGAATTTTTGAGTGTTTCAGACTAAGTTCTATAAATAAATATTCGGCATTTTCACTGTAGGGGTTAGGAGAGACAGAAATAACATTATAACAGAAATCTGCACGAAGGTAGATAGCTACACCTCCACCGCCCTTCCCAGTTCTATCGTTGCGTATTAACTTGTAACCTGGCAGAGAATACTGAGCAGAGGGTAGTGAAGGTTTAAGGAAGGACTCGGAAACTAAAATTGCATCTATATGACTGTTGGTAAAGGTTGTTAACAAATCCGAATAGTGGCCAGGAATGCTTTGCGCATTGATGTGAACGACATTAAGATTCTTAGAAAACGTGGAAAAAGTAGAAGAAATCTTGTCGTGAAGAGACTCAGAATCTGAAGAATCCCCATCACCAGCACTAAGATATTCACTGTCAGAAGAACAATAAAAAAAAGAAACTATTATTAAGTATGCTGCTTGTAGACATTACAATACAAATATAAACTAAAAAAAATATGTATATGTTAAAAAATATGTTTATCTTATTTTAAACCTATACTACTTAATAATAAAAAAAATATATGACTACTAATCTCATACAAAGTCTCAATTATCACTCTCTATTAGCAAACGCAAGAAAAAATATTTTTAATAAAAGCAAAAAGACACTACAATACAAAGATTTAAAAGAAATCTATAAAACAAATTGAAAAAAAAAAACAAAATTGAATAATCATATTAGTGTAGAAATCTGAATTTCAAAAAATTGAGACACCAAACTTAATGAATAATAACGGTACATGCTAGTATTCAAAGTTCACGATGTCACTAACATTTAAAAATATAAAAACCGTATGAATATGACTATCAATCATATTATATCGTAAATCTGAGCCTGTTAGGAAAAAAAAAAAAAACGTTACAGTTGTCAACTACGTCTGTCAAATGATAAATGTCAAATGACAATTCACAATTGACATCAAATATCAGACGTGTTATTAAATAATAGATTGTGATTACTTTTACCTACTATATTTCTTAACGGATAATTTAGTTATGGCTATTAATTTTATTAAGGACCTGAGAGTTTTCTTTCATCACTTGTAAAATCTAAAATAGTAAATTGTATAATAGTTTGGAATCATTACTTATATATAAAAGATTAGCTGCAGCGTGCAGCCCGCCAAAGAGTATGTAACGTATTTCAGCCCGCTGCATTATAAGTTTTTTGCGAATCTCGCGGGATCACAAAAATTTTCTGGGATAAAAAGTAGCCTGTGTGCTATTTCAGGTCATTATCTACCTGTGGGCCAAATTTCATTCAAACCCGTTTTTGTTTTGCCTTCTTCGAGATGTCTGGAAAGGATGTGGGATATGGATTATAAAGTTATTTAACTTCACAATTAGTAATATCTAATTAAATACTAAAATCGGTAAATATGTTTAAATTTACAGGCGGTTACATTTTTAGCGATATATTTTTTTACAAATGATTTCTCAACAGTTTTAATTAAAAAAACATATTTAATGTATTCTATTAAACATAATTTATTATTAAATTGGATCGGAACTTGTAAAAATACATTTTTTTAAATTTTATACAAGAAAATCGAACATATTTGAAAGAAACATCATATGAATGAAAAAGAAAAAATATAATTTTATAGTGTAAGAACTATAATCACTAGTTTTATTAACACTCTTCTTTTGAAGATCCCCACGTTGTACCCGTCGGGGAACACAGACTCAGGAAGCATATTCCAGTCCCTTGCGGTTCGGATCAAGAATGTCGAGGCGAACCGCTTTATTCGGGTACGTGGAACGTTCACCATATGGTGATGCCTAGTATCTGTGCGCCTGGACGATCGATAGAAAAACGGTTCCTTGTGCATTACCGGTGCATTTACATTGGATGTAAATGCACCGGTATTGCCTAATGTAGACAAAATGGATGTGGTGGATTTGGTTATGTTTTCTAGTAAAAGAAAATGCATATATGACTGCATATTGTTGAGTTAGCAAGTACATTTAGTTCATTGGCATACATAGTAAAAATGGGGCAGCTAACTTATATCAACCTGCAAGAATTCGGTAAGCTATTTTTTTTATAGTCTCATGTCATACAATTCTTCTTTGGATTTCCGCTGAAATATATACTACATTCTGTATATCAAAAATGAGCTGTAATGTCAATTTATATGCTTAACCGAACGGTTTCTATGAGAAAAGAAATGTAAAGAAATTCTGGCAGCAATATCAGTGTTTATATTCGGGAAAGTTGTATTCGTAAAAATCTTTGAAGAATATACCTCGTCCCACCTTAATGAGTAAATTTTTTACCGCCAGCGTATGTTGTAGAAAGTTTTCTGAAGTAGTTAACAATTTAATACTAAAAAATAAGAATATGTATTTAGACGAAATTGAATCAAAAAGTTACGAATGGAATGGTGAACCAGAATTTATGTCCGTCCCTTCTTCCAATCTCACACGAAAACGGGCATGATACATTGCGAAAAATAGCAAAAAAAGGATTGAAAGTACTCCAAGTATATATATAACTTGCTACCCGACTTTTTATATAAATGGTTAGTGTCTTTAGAACCGTGGTTATTATGAATGTATTTTTAAGAAACACTGTATTAAGAACATATGCTTTTAGCTAAAATTTAAACGCTGAAGTCTTAAAACTAAATAATACGCTATAAGCTGCTTCAAGTAGCAACTGCTATGTGCATAAAGTAGCATTTGATGATTACTGCTGTCAATTGTGGAAATTAAAAATATTTTTTTTATTGATCGTGATATGGCAGTTATTCGAATTCTTTGATTACGAATATCTTTAGTATCCAATTAAGATAGGTACCTTGTGAAACACAATAGACCTTTTTGGAACGAAGTTCCTTACGGCAGGCTTGGAGGGGATAGGGATTTTGCTGCGCGACCGAACTGAAAAAAATGTGATAGTAAAACCGTAAGAAAAATGCGTGGAATAAAAGCGTTAAATGAGACGAGCGCAGGCGTGACAGTCGCGTACACAAGCGAGTAGTGCCGTTTAGCCGAAGGAAGTTCGTTCCTACCTGGTGTCCCGCGACACCTCATCATTTTTTTATTTTTTAATTTATGTTTGAAAGAGAAACCAAATATGGATATCTATGCTGAAACCATATTTTTAAATAAATAAAACAAAATATTTCGATTTTTTTTTGATTCAGCTCAGTCAGGCACGCCACGTCGGCCACGACGCGTCTATCAACTTTTTTGAGAACAACGCAACGCTCAATTTTTTGGGACCATTTTTTTATATTTTTATTTTAAAATTAAAACGGTATTCAACCAAACGCGACTTCCCAGTAAAGAGGAGGATCTCCGTTCGGCTGTTACCTCAAAACTAGGTCATTTATTAATTGTTTTGGAATTTGATTGCGACGGCATATTTCCCATTTGGTCCTATTTAAATCTAGTTCAGTGTTGCAGATATACAGGAGACTGGAAGTGGGTTGTTACAGTTTTACTGCGTTTAAATTAAAAAATGATGTGGTGTCGCGGGACACCAGGTAGGAACGAACTTCCTTCGGCTAAACGGCACTACTCGCTTGTGTACGCAACTGTCGCGCCTGCGCACGTCTCATTTAACGCTTTTATTCCACGCATTTTTCTTACGGTTTTACTATCACATTTTTTTCAGTTCGGTCGCGCAGCAAAATCCCTATCCCCTCCAAGCCTGCCGTAAGGAACTTCGTTCCAAAAATATAAACTGTTTGAATAGTTTTGCTAAATACGCAGTAGTATTTTTTATTACGAATTTGTAAACTTTTTGATTATGCCATGAAGTAGTATCCTGAAGTATCCACGTAACGTCATCAACTGCAAAGTTTGAAAATTCAAACGGATTATTTTAAATGTTTAAGATATGATGTCGAAAGTGTAAATCTTTAAGATAGAATATTACAAAGAGCACATCGTTCCAAAAACTACTTTGCATAAGAAGTCATTGTTTAGAATTTTGCTGGATTCCACAAAACTGTGTTATAGTCGTACACACAGGACAAATGATTGTCTATGAACAATGGGTGAAAAATTTTACTGTTCTACTAATTTGAAATACGTTAAGCAAGTGCGTGTATTTTAAGAGTGTGTATGTGTATGCAAATGTGCCTTACGATTATTTATGCACGAAGTATGAATGCACGTGCGTCGTTTCATTTTGCTTTTTAATATAATAAGTTTTCTAGTTAAAATCTTTTCATTAAATTACATTTTTTGATAGAAATAGGCACTAAAGCGACATAGCCACATGTCATAGAAAAATTATTTTGACACATTCAGACGTAAAATTTGATTAATCTAGCCTAGTGTTAAACCTGTTTGACTTAATTCGTGAGATCCCGGGTTCGGTACTCAGGAGAAGCAATATTTATTCGTATTTTTTGAAGAAGTGTGAATGAACACTTTCTTGTCTTAGATGAGTGCGCAAAATTGTTGGTTTCGCTTATCGTAAGGGATAATCGATTATCGTATTAATAATATATGTAATTATCGTATTAATAATTTATGTAGTAATTTAATGTAAAAAATTAAATTAAATAAATCACTCGCCGGTCGACAAGATAACATCTTCAATCAATCAATCAATCAATATATTGGTGACTCGTGGTGCACCAGCAGCTTCTTTTAATTTTCAAGTCAATGAATCATCTCCGCAAGAGCACCGATAAGTTGATAGATATTTTGTAATAATTTGTTTTGACATATGCCTAGATACCAGCTGAAGCGTACTGCCTGCTGCATTATAAGAATTTTTGATGAATCCCATAGAAACTACTAATTTTTCCAGGATAAAAAGTACCTAGCCTATGTGCTATTCCCGGTTATTATCTACATGTGTGACAAATTTCAATTAAATCCGTTCAGTAGTTTTTGCGTGATTGAGTAAGTTTGGATGTTTGGATGAATGATCCATCCATCCAAACATCCAAATTTTCGTACTTAATAATATAGATTAAAATCAACTTTATACGTCTTCATAATTTAAACGCAGTAAAACTGCAACAACCCACTTTCTGTTACCTGTATCTCGGGGACCCTGGACGAGATTACCACCAAATTTAAATTGGAAGTAAACACTCTCGGGCAAATCTGAATTTTCAAAATTAGTGCATATATATGACCGAGTTCTGGGATAACAAGAATAAAAAAGCCGTATTGAGGAGAGAAGAGAAGAGAAAAAAGGGGGAATCTAAATGAAAACAAGTTAAGATCCTCTTTCGGGAAGTTGTTTGGAAAAAATGTCATGCTTGTACATAATAATCAAATTGTTATGTCTAACTATAGATATTAGATAATATATTAGTAGTGTAAAAAGTTAGGCGACTTAGGCTAAAAATTGTCATAGTCGGGTAAAAATAGAAAGAAAACTATGTTGATAACGTTTTTTTAACAGCGCGTGATAAATCTCGTGTCGCAAATTTTGTGTATACTGACGTTTTTTGGATACTATCGTACAAAATATTACTTACCTTATAATTATGGGTGTTTACTAAACTCATAGATATACACAACACTAACATAAATAACGTGTTCACCATAGAAAGAAAATTAATCATAATTAATTAATGTAATATTACGTTTGATAGTAGTATTATTCTCGCAAGGTGCTTGTTACATATAAAACAATATTTATATTGGAATGTGGTTATATATTGACTGATCGTATTATTGATTGGCATAACTTAGGGTGTGTTTACATCACAAGATAAGTGACGTAAAATAACGCATGTGATAATATAGGTATATAATTTTAGTAGAAATTCGGAGTCCGTTAGTATGGACAGGTTATCATTTTATGTTGCGATAGGAAATGTTGAATTCAAATCAATATTTCAAATTCCATTACCAAAAATTCCTCAAATGGAGTATCGAAACTTTTTGATGATTAGATCTACTACTTTTATGTCCCGCATATTCCAGTGCAATTTTTTTTCTAACCGATACATGTTAGGAACCTTGAAGAAAAAAGATATGTATAAAAAATCTTTCGATATTTCGATCTTCAAATCAAAAAAAGTTATACACAAAAACGTTATATTTTTAATTTTCGTTTGTTAGGACCAGAAAAATGTGAAATTAATTGCATGTTTTTCGTTTCACCATATAAACTTTGCTTTAATCGGTCTCCGAAAAATTACCAATATGGCAATACTTATAGTAGATTTTACACTTTCAATCGTCGGCACTTGGTGAAATTCCATTTTTAAAAATACTTTGTTTATAAACAGTCAGTAAACAATATTACGTTCTGAAGATGCTTTAAAAAGCGAAACCGGTCGATTAATTTAAATAATTTAGTGGATACTTATAGTGGAATAAAAGTACAAGTGTATTGTAAATTAGTTTCAACATATAATACTTACCCAAGCAGCAATCAAGCATGTTTAATACCCATAAAGCAGCTCATATAGAACTTAAAGTTCTATTGCAGCCGTACAATGGTGTAAAAAGATGCTTTTATCGGTATAAGAGACCTTTATGAGTTTATATACAGCCTAATGCTGTACAAGGGCTTTCTTAGAGTTCCGCGTAAGCTTTAGGCGTTATATCTGAATATTAATACACTACTGTACAGCTTTAAGCAATTTGTAACTCATTAGGCTGATTTTAATCCTTAAAGCTGTACATTAGCTGTATTTTGTTTAGCACGGGAATTTATTACAGCTTTAAGTGTTATTATAGTATCACTCAACGCTTGTTTCTGTAAAATGGGATATGCAATCACCGTTCTACAGCTAATATTTATGGCGTAATTGTAGACTGTTATGCAGCCAATGGTGTTAAAAAATCTGCATATACAGCTATAGTACAGCTCAATTACTCTCTGCTCTGTATTACTGAGAAAATTGTTGTTTGCTGTTTTTATATCTGCATAGTTGATATCATGTGGAAAAAATCAAGAGGAATATTGAAAAGGAATATTTAAATATTATAAATTACCAACCAAGTAATCGTGATGAAGATAAAGCTGAAAAAATATTAATTCTGGTAAACCTACAATCGTCATTTTTATTAATGTTCAAGGAAAAGGGTTCCGTAACAAAAACATTAAAAAGTGATTGTAGGTTATCTGATTTATTATTTTTTAGGCTTATCTTCTTCATTAAGGTTACTTGGTTGCTAATTTACAATAACTGATTTTTTTTTAATGTCATAAGATAGCAAACAAGCAGATCGGTCTCCTGATGAAAAGAATCAACCATCGCCTACAGACAGCAAAAATGTTAATGGTGCGTTGCTCTCTTGTGGCAAGGTCTAATGCCCAATGCATAAGTTTACCGGCCACCTTACCCTCCAAACCGGAACATGACAGTGACTAGCACTGACGCTTTGCAGCAGGAATAGATAAGGCGGTGGTACCAGACCCGGTCGAGCCAATGCAGAGCTCTATCACCTAGTAACCACGATGGAAGTGACTCGCATAGCCCATCGGTTGTCTTTTACGACCTTCCTGGCAGAAAGACAATTGGTCTATTCTTCAAAGAATATATAAAAAAGAGTTAAAAAGAGAAATAAAAATCATTACACTGAGAAAATATGTATTTTTTTATTTTTAACTTGCTACTATACGGAGTTTTACAAAAGCGGTATAGTAAGTCGAAAGGGAGTGACTCAGAGGGTCATTTTGAACAACTTTTGTTCAACGATTTGTGAAAATTCCCGAAAAACAATTTTGTTTTTCCATTGTGAAAAGTCACGTGACCAACAAAGTTTCTATGGAGAATCAATATTTTTTTCGCGAATTTCCAAAAGTCGTTAAACAAAAGTTGTTAAGAATGACCCCCTGAGCCACCCCCTTGCGGCTTACTGTACCACTTTTGCAACACCCTGTATATATGTATACTTACAATCGTTTTAAAAATATTATATACTTAAATACAATTACAGGCAAAAGAGTATGTGTTTCTCTTTGAAGAACTAATAATATTAAATCACAAGCACGAAATAACGTATTCTTCTTAAAAATATTTTTGTGATAGACCAATATTTAAAGGGCTTGATTTTTCGTTCTTAATCAACTTAGTTATATCAAGTTGTTTTCTTGGTCATTATAATTCACCTTTATCCTCCCACAAACTGGGTACGATACAAATACGGTTTTGGCTTCTCTCAATTGTTTTTATTATTTTATAAGGCATATTTCCCTGAAAAATAAAGTAAAACATGATTGAAATACATGTGTCATAAGTTATAGTTAACAATAAGTTGGTTTAGTTGTAAAGTCAAACGACCGACATCAATACAACACAATAGCGAAATCAAGTGACAAACATATGTTTTGTATTTAGGGTTCTTCAATTTTTGTACGCATCTCTAAACATAAGTTAAGTGATTAAAAGCCAATTACTGTACAATAGATTTATATAGGGACTTAGTACAGCCTAAAGTGTATTTGGACGGTAATTAAAAGCCAATAGCCGTATAATAGAACAAAAAAGAGATTCAGTACAGCTATTTGCAGTATATCACCCTCCAAATACACTTTAGGCTGTATAACAAAACGCCGCCATTATTGTGTATTAAAAACAACATTAAAGAAATATATTGTTAAATAAAAGATATATTTAGCAATAGCTAAAGCTATATCTTGACAAGCAACTTATATTATGATCATTATGCCTTTATATACAATATTGTACCATAAATACTTGTATATTCTAACCTTAAACACAAACACTTACCGTATTTCGCAATGATTTTATTTGTGTTATCTTGATTATTTCGTTGGCGCGTGAATATTTTGAGGAAAAACATACACGACTTCACAGTCATTTAGAATTTGCACTTTGAATAGACTCTTGAATACTGCTCCAAGTCCAAGAATTTATCGTTTATTAATATATTTTTAATTATGGCGTCTGCAGATGTTATGTTATACAATATCAAAAACAGATTAGTTACTTTTTATCATTTTCAAACACCTATTAAGAACATTTAGCTGCACAAGAGAGTATCTTAAGTATTATAGTTTCTTTATACACCGAATAACAGTCTTTGTACAGCCTATACCAGCTTGTACAGCTATTGTGCAGCCTATTTAACTCTTAGTTGTACAAGACAGTTACAAGAGAGTATCTTTAGTGTTATAGTTTCTTTATAAACCAAATAACAGCCATTGTACAGTTTATAACAGCTTGTATAGCTATTGTGCAGCCTATATAACGCAATAAGCTGTATAACTTGGGGCCCTTTTTGGTGTTATATCGGCTGTAGAAGCGCTTCTACAGCCTTTGTACGGCTTCGTATACAGCTTTAAGTTTAAAAATGAACCTAAATGCAGCCTATATACAGCTTAACGTGCTACTTGGGTATAGTACCTATTTCACAAAATGTACTTTCCCAAGCGTTTTTCCGATGACATATTCCCAAAATTATCTTTGTTTGTATGAGGTTATCATTTCTGTCTTTCCTATGTATTAATTGTAACCTCAGATAAATGATTAGTCTCGCGGCAGCGAGACCAATTATTTATCTATGATTGTAATTTATTTTCTGAGTGGTACGATCTGTTTCGAAGAATAGGCACTCTACTTTCATGTTCCCAATTTATTTAACAGACAAACGAGAGCAAAACCATCTGTGCAAAACAAACCACCGTGAGAACTAAGGTGGCAGAAATTTGGAATGTTACGCCATGATATAATAGTTAGACAACTTTTTTCCTGTCGCAATAATGGTAGAGCCACTGACCACACAGCCTATAGACGGCTAATGTTTGATTTTCCATATTGAATGCATTCTGGCAACTAGCTGCAACGCCGTAATTGGCTAACTCAAGGCCACAGTGAAAGATAATAATGTACAGAGCATCTGATTTGTCGACACTGATTACCCAATCACTATTCATTGGCGCGTGGACATTTACATCGGAACTATATGTCAGATGTGTTGACACAAGTCATTCGCCTATTATTAGGTGTCTATGGGCTCTACCCACCGACCACACAGGTCGGTGGGTAGAGCTTATCACTGTATTACGGTTTAAAGGTAAAATTACATTGTAGTGGCGATTTTGTTTCAAATAAAATTCTGTTCGCGAAACTTGAAAAATACAATCTGATATTGTATTTTTAAAAATTATTGAAGTCGTTTCAAAGTTATTTCAAAAATAGGAAACAGTATCTTCACGCCTGTATCTTCGAAGCGATAGGCAGATGTACAACAAGAGTATCCACGATTAGCCGAAGCCGGTCCCACAATGTGACAGATGGCAAGCCTATCGCCAACCGGGCACTTACCAATCCCGGGCAACGTTGTTTTTATCAAAAAACTGAAAAAAACGCACTTTTGAATTGACCGACTCGTGAATCGAACCCGGAACCTCATGGGGCCAACACTGACACCGGCCCAGTAGAATACTTTATACCATAATGTTAACATAGGTATCAAAAGTATGTAGGAATCATAAGAAAATGTACATCTTAAGGAAATGATATTCTGCAGTTAGTAAGAGTACTATTCTTATTAACTGGGGAATAGTAGGACTCTTGTTTTTTTAAAATTTATATTAATGATCTGCTGGAAGCAATCTGTTAGATTGAATCATTTTTATTAGCAGATAAACTTACCCTCTTAACTAAAGGTAAAAATAAAAATAATTTAGTGAAGGGAATAACTGAAACCTTAAATTTTCAGAGTGGTTGAAAAGCAACAATATGAAAATTAACTTGATTAAAACAAAAGTAGTTGGATTTCAAACATACTAACAAACATAATTTACAGAAGTAGTATTAAAAATTTAAATAAATGTTTCAATAGTTAATATGTTTCAATAGTTACTAGTTAAATACAAAATATTCTGCCAGGTTTTTTATTTTTTAATAAATTCTGCAACCAACTATTTGATTTATTACAAATAAAAATTGTGTGAGTTTTTGCTGATAAAATTAAATTGTAATCTAAAAAATGCTGTGTTGTAAATGTGGATTTAAACTTAATGTATAATTTAATCTATTAATGAAACTTTGTAAATTTTAAAATTATTTTGTAAATTGTAAAAATAAGTTTTGTGATGTGAAATATTTCTTGTAAAGTAATATATAGAATAGAAAGACAGGCCCGCTGAGTTTCTTTCGCTCTTCGATCTTCTTAGTTTCTGCGATTCGATAGTAATTCTAAAGAATGAAATATTTTTTATTTGGTAAATAAAAAAATATATAAATTTCATAAGTTAATTTAAATATCACATGTAAATAGTGTATCAATTTTTAAATTTCATGAAATATAATATAATAATAATATATTTTAAATATTTGCACATCATATCATTGTAGAACATGTTGATAGCTTTTTATTATTTTTTAATAACTGGTAACAATAATATTCTTGCAAATAATTATATTTAATTTCATTTCAAAAACAAACTTGGGTGATACGTGCAGAACGACGCAGACAATTCTACCAACGAGTAATTTAGCCCCTCGGTAGACTTTTTTGAACTATTTGGCAGAAAGGCAGATGGTATAATCTTCAAAGGAGGGCTTAGATTAGCGCCGGGAAAGTTTAATGTAATTTTGTGGCGTCAAAAGAGCAATTAATGAACTGATTTTAAAGGAAGCGAAAAAATATATTTTTTAAAGCTTTACCATACAATTATATATTTGATTTTACTTAATTTGATTAAGATAATTTATAATAATTTAAATAAAGAAATGGAAGGAACTGGTTTCATTTTATTTGCTTCTAAATAAAATTTAAATATATGTGACAGTCACATCAGGGGGGAACAGGTTGGTATTTAAGTTGCGTAATATTTTATCCTTTTTTTCTAACGTGTTATACGTAGGTTATACGTAGGTCACATTATAAGTTTTGCGTAACTTAAAAAAACAACATGTTATAACCAAAATATTATGTTTATTGCTTTTCAAAATAATCTCTTTTACATTTTAAACATTTTTTTATGCGATCGAACCATTTTTTAAAACAGGAAGACCACAGAACTGAAGGCATGTTTTCTACGTGCTGATTGAACGCTATCACTGCTTCTTCGGAGTTGGTAAAAGTAAAACCTCTCATCAAATCTTTGATTTTGGGAAAAATACAGAAATCACAGGGTACTAGGTCGGGGCTATGCGCAGGATGAGCGACGAGCAACGGATTGTTCAAGTTTTCAGAATGCATACCTAAAAGCTTTGACGCGCGCAGCGATAATTTTTGTGCTGAAATTTAGTAAAATTCCCCATGATATCATTGCGGTTTGCAGTTACCCACAAAACCCAATGTTTATCGTTATCCTCAAATTTAACGGGACTTATTTTACCTCATTACCAAATATGTTCAGTCGCCCGGCTAACAGGATAATTACATCGGCATTTACGGAATCGCGTAGCAACTAACTCGTGTAGTTATTATTTAACCCGAGATAAGGTGTTTGAAACAGTCTTGTTTCTATGGTCACAGAATATCATAAAGTTCATGCAATCTTACAACATCGATATGTGTCTCGGGTATCGCTGCACATTGCAGCGCGCAGAGAACACATCAGACGTTCGTACTTGCTGACTGCTGGCATGACGACGGATCGTAGCAAGTACTGTTCACGTCACGTTCAACGTTTACGCTCGTATACGTGTATTGCACACGCACACACACGCACGTACGCATACAAGGGAAACGTGCTATAATCTTGACAAACGTCACAAACGCTTTAAGAAAAAGCAAGCAGGTGTCTAGGAGACGTCTAAGAGCGGGTGAGCCTTGCACAGGCACGGTAGATTGTTATGAAGAAGCTGATACACAGCCTTAGGATCGACATTACTACGAGTCAAAGTTTCGCGCGTTAGCTCTGCGCCGTTTATCTTCTTACCTTTCTATGCAACACCTGAGAGTCTTTTGCAGAGAATTATGTCTAGACTTAATCTAGAAGCGTGCCAGGAGGCTAGCGAGCACCGTTTGCGGTGAAAAAATTCAATTGCATTTTGAGTCAAATGCATCCTAGTGCATTGGGTTGACATTGCAAACTCCTACTCACACCTGAAGCTGCATCTAGGAATTATGCACCGTACATTCTTGTGATCCCGACTGTATATATCTTGTATGTAGAGGCCTCTTCTTAAGTGTAGGAGGTGCCTTGAGCAAGATGTTTAGAGGTTCGCGAACATTTCGTGAATCTACTATCTACTAAAAGTCGAAAATGTACTTGTTTGCGGTGACGCTAGTATTTTTAACTAGCAATATTTTCGGAGTAGAAGAAGTTGGTAGAGCAAAATTTTTAAGGGTTCGCAGATTTTTCGCAAGCCAATTTAGAGTTGAAATTTAGGGATTTACCACGATGAAGCGCTAGAAGCAAAATTAAGCAAGAGATACTTTTCATGAATTTTTCGCAAGTCGATTTTTAGTAACACCATTTTACGACGATGTTCGTATTTTTAACTCTTAAAATTTTGCTACTTAAAAATACAAGCGTCACTATATGAAAATAATATACGTCTCTTAGTAGATTCACGAAATATCCGTGAAACATCAAAAATCTAGATCTAGGCAATCCCTTAACTCAATTAGAAGCCTCTAACAACACCCTATTCTCTGAAAAATTTGCTAGTTAAAAATATAGGCGTTGCCGCAAATTCGTAAATTTTCGACTTTTAATAGATTCCTGAAAAATGCGCGAACCGTTTAAAGTCTTGCATTAGGCACCTCCTAAACTCAAGTAGAAGCCTCTACCAGCTTCCTCTTTGAAAAATTTTGCTAGTTAAAAATACAGGTGTTGTCGTAAATTTGTAAATTTTCGACATCTAAATAGATTCGCGAAATATCCGTGAACCGTCAAAAATCGTGGTCTAGGCAACTCCTTGACTCAAGTAGAAGCCACTACCCGCTTCGTCTTCTCTGAAAAATGTTGCTAGTTAAAAATACAGGCGTTGCCGTAAATTTGTAAATTTTCGACTTTTAAGAGATTCGCGAAATATTCGCAAACCCTTAAAAATCTTGCACTAGGTAAGTCCTAAACTTATGTAGATGCCTCCACCAGCCTCGTTTTCTCTGAAAAATTTTGCTAATTAAGATATACAAGTGTCACCGTATATAAAGAATATTCGACTCTTAGTAGTTTCACGAAATATCCGCGAACCGGCAAAAATCTTGGTCTAGGCATCTCTTGACACAAATAGAAGCCTCTACCAGCTTCTTTTTCTCTGAAAAATGTTGCTAGTTAAATATACAGGCGTTGCCGTAAATTCGTAAATTTTCGACTTTTAATAGATTCGCGAAAAATCCGCGAACCGTTTAAAATTTTGCTTTAGGCACCTCCTTGACTCAAGTAGAAGCCTCTACCAGCTTCCACTTCTCTGAAAAATTTTTCTACTCAAAAATACAAGTATATAAATAATATTCGACTCTTAGTAGATTCGGGAAATATCCGCGAACCATCAAAAATATAGGTCTAGGCAACTCCTTAACTCGATTAAAAGACTTTTACAACTCCCTATTCTCTGAAAAATTTTGCTAGTTAAAAATACAGGCGTTGCCGTAAAATTGTAAATTTTCGACCTTTAATAGATTCGCGAAATCTCTGTGAACCGATAAAAATCTTTGCTCTAGGCACCTTCTTGACTCAAGTAGAAGCCTCTACCAGCTTCCACTTCTCTGAAAAATTTTGCTAGTTAAAAATAAAAGCGTTTTGTACAATGTAATCAACACTTTTATATGTATTAGCGAGTAGGTGAATATAGTTTTTTTTCGATTCTCTAAATGTTTTTGATATTATGGAATATCCCGCGTTTTAATATTTAATTACTTCCGTAAACATAATGTTAACCCCATATGAGGCGTTGCTTATTACGTCCCTGGTAATTTCATCCTTTAATTTTAATTGGTAGCTTCAGGTCCGTACTTTTGGAAACTTGATTCGATTTTGATTCTTGAAACTATATTTCACGTAGTTGTTTTAAGTACCACAATATTGTAGAAGGTCAAACAAGTTTTGGTCAAAAATCTCGAATTTATATAAATAAAACATTCTTTTTTCAAAATTTTTCGTCAACGATAACTCCGAACGGGTAAACCGATTTTGATACAAATTACTTATTGTCACAGATTTTTAGAGAGAAAAGCTGATTAGATTTTTAAATCAATCGGTGTATTATCCGGAAAGTTATTTTAAAAATTTTGTGAAGTTTTCTGTAAACAACAAATATTAATATTAAAATAGTTGAAACTTTTGAAAACTTGATTCGATTTCGTTTTTTGAAACAGTCTTATAAGCACTAAAATATTGTGGAAGGTAAAAAATTCTAGTTAAGAAATTACCAAGATATGTCAAAAAACACTTCTAAAATTTTTCGTTAACGATAACTCTTGAACGGAAAATTAAAAATTTTTGATGCAATAATGCATTGAACGCAGTTTTTGTAGGAATAGAGCTGATTAGATTTTGTAGCTAATCTATACATTTATGTACTTAGATTGTACAAAATTATTTATGTATGTATGTTATTTATGTACAAAGTTATGAGATGTTGACATATACACATACACACACATATACATACAGACATGCTGACCTCATTGTGAAAATAGTCGGAAAAGATTTCTAGGATCTCAAAACGTGGACATCTGGTAAAAACTCGATTTTCATAAATCGGGGCAAAAAGAGTTCCTTATCTACATACGTAACGGGAAGTTAAAAATAAAGATCCGTGCCTAAATTGGAACAATGTAACTCAAATGTATCAAATTTATGCCGTTACGTCATTAATTCACGTGCGTTGCGAAAACTATTAACAATATCCTATATATCCATACTAAAATTATAAATGGGAAAGTGTGTCTGTTTGTTTGTCCGTTTTTCACGGCAAAACAGCGACGAATTGATGTGATTTTTTAAGTGGAGATAGTTCAGAAGGAATGGAGAGTGACATAGGCAACTTTTTGTCTCTTACTTTACGCGAGCGAAGCCGTGGACAATAGCTAGTATAAAATAATCTAAATTTTAAGTAAATTCGTAAACGTGTCGCTTTCAAGAAAGCGCCTACTAAACCGAAGTTCGGCCGAAATTCGGCCGAATTTTTTATTTTCACCGAATGTTCGGCCGAAGTTCGAATTCGGTTCAAACTACATTCGGCCCATCGCTAATTAAAATACACGAGATAATACACGAGATGTATTGTATATTACAAGCTAATAGGATACGTAACAGTCATTATTGTGTAAAATTGACATATAATTGTCGAATTTCGATATTTACTGTTTTTTCTTTCGATCATTTTTATAAAATGAATCGATAAATGACCGATTATCGGTTATGGGTTTTGAGTTTGCTAACATTCACTTGATTCATGATGATAAAAGTTCATATAGGTAAATAAAAATGTTAAAACATATCTGCACCTACTGCGTATATACTCTTTGACTTTTGGAGATGTCGGCGTGCGGAATAAAACTTACGCTGCGCCTGTCACTAACTCAAGGTCGTTCGAAGGTGTAATCGCCTTAATTAGGGATCCAACGACAGCAAATTTTTCGAACTTTTAATTCTTTGTGTAAAATTTTCTGAATTTGGCTCATATCAATCCCCATAAGTCCTTGAACTGTCTCATAGGTAATCCAGGGGTTTATTTCAATTAACCGCTTAACAGTAGCCACATTATTTTCGTTGACGGCAGTTGAAGGCCGCCCTTCACGAAATTCGTCATGTAAAGAAACTCGACCTCTCTCAAATTCAGCAAACCATCGCCTCACGGTGCTCAAGCAAGGTGCTTCTCACTCAAAAGCATTTTGAAGACGAGCGGCACAGTCTTGTGGAGAAAGAGAGCTGTTAAAATCATAAAAAAACATCGCTCTAAAATCTTTTCGGCTTAATTCCATTTTCGTTGCGTACGTAGAACATTGATGTGTGATAAAAAACAATTGACAAATCATTTCCCGCCAATTGTTTTTTTTTGTAAAAATATAACATTCGAAATTCAAATAGTTCCGATTAGCTAGAGTGCAAAACTTTAGAGAGTATAAGTGTTCTGTGGTAGGTACTATCTAGGTATATAGTATGTCATAAGTCTATAAAAGCAAGCATTTACTAGTAATGACAATTAATATATACGATATATATAGAATGAATGCGTGTTTTCTATCAATTTATTAAATAACCTTTGATTACGTCTTATCAAACATGATAAACGCAGAAGATAACAATAGTATATTTACGTAATGTTGGTTCTAAGCTTCAGCTTCCATATATAGTATAGGTCAAAGGTCACTACGACAGTGTACCGGCATCACTCCAAATTAGCTAAAAATGAGTCATTCGAATTTAATTGTTAAATTATATCTATGTCGCAGTGAAATTGTCCATACCGTTAGATTATAATCTACCTAAGTGATATTATAATTTAACTGCTAACCTAACCTAACCAAATTATAAACTCACTAGGTAGATTATCACACACACTCTGCGGCGATGAGCGAGGCTGTGGGGTTTTTTGCCTACCAGATCATCGTCGTTTATGAGCCTCTTGGCGCGCCTCTCTATCGCCTCAAGTGTCTCCAGCTGGTATTTTAGGGGTCCATCCCAGAGGTGAGAGCAGTATTCCACGCACGAACGGACTTGTGCTTGATAAAGGTTGAGCAACTGCCCCGGGCTGAAAACTGTTTCACCTTCGCCAGAATACCAAACTTTTTTGAGGCAACTTGGGCTTTAGATTAGATCTACGAACCAAAGTTAAGACGTAAGTTTCTAACAAAAAAAAAAACAATTTTAACATAATCAATATAACAAAAAAACAATAACCCTTCGGTAAAAAAATGTTGTCCCCATTTTTTCATTAGTCATGAATTTTTTAACTTTTTCTGAATTGAATGTTAGCATACTGAACTACAATATTAATCGTTTTTTTTTTTACTTCGTAGAGTTATTCTTAAGACGAATAAAAATCTCGTTTGCTAGTCGGACTCGCGCACGAAGTGTTCCATACCATCATAGCAAAAAAACAAGAAAAAAATACAAGTTACACACATTGTATGTACCCCCCGTAATATTTTCATTTTTTTATTTTAGTATTTGTTGTTATAGCGGCAACTAAATACAAAATTTGTGAAAATTTCAGCTTTCTAGCAATCATGGTTTATGAGATACAGCCTGGTGACAGACAGATAAACGGACAGACAGCGGAGGCTTCGTAATAGGGTCTCATTTTACCTTTTATGTACGGAACCCTAAAAATGTATAAAGGTATTGTTACTAATGGCACATGTTGACCAGACTATTTGCCCCGATTTTCGAAAATCAAGTCTCTACCTTTTGAAATCCTAGGAAACTTTTCAGACTATTTTAACTATGACGTACGCATGTCTCTATTCATGTGTGTATGTTTGTATATGTCAATATGTGTATAACTATTAAACAGTTTGACCGATCGAAATGTGATTGATGGCATTTAACTTAGACTTTCTAAAAATCTAAAACATTTTTGCTTAGTAGGAATAAGAATTTAAGAAATTAAAAAAATCAGCGAAAAATATATTTTTAAAATAACTACCAGATAAATGTACCGATATAAAAATTAAAAAAGTGTTTTTTCTACAAAACTTCGAGATGTTTGAAACAATTATTTTTTTCTCCTTTTACGATATTAAAATACTTGATATTAAAAGAAATTTAATAAATCAAACCGACTTAAAAAAAAGATAAAATAAGCCCACTGAGTTTCTCCCGCAAGATCTTCGTGAATGCGTTCCGATCCAGTATTAATTTTAAAATATGTAGAATTGTCAAAAGAGCCTGTAAAGGTTTATTTAAATAAAACATTTTGTTATTTCGATTTCGAAAATCAGTGTCGTTAAGAACTTCAATTTCAACTTCAAAAAAAAAAAACAGTAGCAGTCGTGGGACTGCCGATAGAAGTGAAAACGGAACTATTAAGTTGAGAGTAATTAAAACTATATGCAAAACATAGCTATAGATATACTATTATCATTAGCATGTCGGTGACGCGAACCGAGGATTTTACCCTCTACCAAAACGCTCAACGCGCCTAAAGAAGTTTTCACTTCAAAAAAATCTCAGCGGAATGTTAAAAAACGTGTCTTTCTTTATATGAACAACTTTTTTAATACATATTTTTCCTTGAAAACTATTACTTTTCCAACAAAATAAGTGAAAATTGATTTCTTTCAATATTAGACTACAAGAGCTGGCGGCGTGGCAGCGTTAATTGTATCTTGCTACATATACACATTGCTACTTGCACTGCATTAGACATTGTCAGGAATCAAAACTTGATAAGACAGACCAGAAAATAATAAATAAAAATATGTAGATAGCATTGACTATTATAAAAATCTGTAAATCGATTGATCCTGCAAGTCATCTTAGAAACTTCCCGCTAAATTGAGGTATTATAACACCAGAGAAGCAAAAACTAAACCCAAGCATAGATTTTTGAGCTCGATGAGTTCTAAAATCTAATGTTTGTAAAAATTATAGGGTTTTCATTTAAAAAAAAATATGTGTATTTTCAAAATGGTGATTTTGATCATTCGAATTGCATTCAACTTAATTTTTGAGCTCTAAATAGTTTTATCAGTTACAAAGTCGGTAGGTTAAAAAATGGCGAAGAAATATTATCAACAAACTTTTTCAAAAATTTTCGCTATTAATATCCCCAAATGAATTAACTGATTTTAATCCAATTTTATGGTATTTGAAGCAGTTTTTTAAATAGAAGAACTGACCAGATTTTTATATAAATCGGTATACTACAATAAAAGTTATTTTAAATTACGAACTAAATTTGCTGTAAAGACCATAATTTTTATATTTGAAAAGCTGTAACTTTTGAAAATTTGAATTGATTTTCATTTTTCGAACGGCAATTGACGTAGTTTTATAAGTACTAAAATATTGTAGAAGATTAAAAAATGATTGGTTAAAAACTTTCTGTCTAAACTGTATTATTAGCTACAAAGTCGATATGTTAAACAATGTCAAGGAAATGTAAAAAAACTTTTTTTTATTTTCCCTCTTGATAAATCCCGAACGAATCAATCGATTTAAATCCGATTTACGGTATTTGACGCAGTTTTTAATTAAAACACCTGACTAGATTTTTAAGTAAGTTTGTTGTGTGCAATGTAATTTTAATATTTGAAAAACTGTAACTTATGAAAATTTCATTCGATCTTAATTTTTGAAACGGCATTTGACGTAGTTTTTTTAGTTCTAAAATATCGTAGATTTTGAAATCAATCTAAATATTCTAAAATTATTTAAAAAAAAATAGTAAGTTTCCATGATTCGATTTTGATTTTTGGAATGGCATTCAACTTAATTTTAAGGGTTAAAATATTGTAGAAGCCCAAAAAATGATTGGTTGAAAAATCTCAATTTTATGTCAAAAAAACACTTCAAAATTTTTCGTCAACGTTAATTGTCGAACGGATAAACCGATTTTGATGCAATTTACGGCATTGGACGCAGTTTTTCAAGGAATAGAGTTGATTAAATATAATAAATTAATCTGGAAGTTACTTAAAAATATATATTGTTTTGCCGATTTTTTTCCTAATCTTGTGGGAAAATATGGTGTAAACTCGATTTTTGTAAATAAGGGCAGTATATAATCAGTAACTTCCTTATTTACGTCGCAGGAAGTTAAAAAGTCGTGTTTTTTTACAATTCAGGAAAGTTTTAGTAGTAAGTTTTCTTTTGCTCTGTATTCCAGCCAGTCCATCTAGCCCAACAACTTGGCGACGCGACGCCTTGATGCAAATAGAATGTTTGCTTCAAAATACACTAGATTTTCTAAGGTTAGATACCTGTAAATAAAGTACAGTAAAATATTCTTATAAAAATACTTTCTTAACAATATGATTACTTGATAGAAAAGAACACGGGCAAGACTTCATACATCACTTTTTTTAGTTACTACCTTAAAGTTTAATATATTCTTTAAGATTCACGATCAAGATCAATTCGAAGATCAAGTCCTTAACTTATCCGCATTCAATAAATATTTTTTTAACTTGGGGAACAGAAGCTAAATAAAGTTGGAATTTACGTAAGATGTACGTAAACAACCAGTTCTCTCCTTAGTAATCTGTGGTTAGGTATTTATATTGTCATTGGGTGTCTTCAGTACAAAAGTTGCTAACTCAGAAATCTAAGTTAGATTGACAGAATTCAGAGCTAAGATTTTGCGAAGATACTTTATAGGTACTTAAAAGAACAAAAAATAAATTAACTATTCTTTAATATAAAAACAGGAAGAATTTTTATTTGATACTTATAATAAAAATTATGATATATAAACAAACTTATTGCCGTTTTAATGAAAATGTAATTAAAGTTTTATACAATGGTAACATTTGAATATGATGATAGAATTCAGTCAAATTAAAGTCTCAATCATTTTATATGATTGTTCCTAGCGTTACATTTTATTTAATTGATTTAAAAATCGTAGAAAATTATTCTAGTTTATCTAATATTGGTCACTCCGAAAGACACGCAAGGGATGTACAAAACCAAAATGGCCTGTGTTCTTTTGCGAGCCCTCACAAAGCTCTGCTTTTTGCTAGTTAATACCATACCATAACTAGTGGAATTCGATGACTTATCAATACTAAGATAACGTCACTCAATCCTTGCAAATTGCACTACATATTCCGATTTATGATCATAACTCTAACTTAAAATTAAAGAAGACCATCTCCAGATGGCCTTCTTTAATTTTAATTCGCTTTCGAGGTTTGGTCTTTCGAATTCGAGAGTCTTTATCTGCTTGTCGCTTTGCCCCGACAAATGTCATTTCTTTCCTTTTAAATTCACATACAGTTTTTAAGCTATTGCATAGCTTCTATCGCGGGCCTTGAGCGTGGACACCGAATCCAGAAATTCCGTAACGAAAAAAACCTAACACCCCCACCCCGACCGGCACAGCGGTGATACTTTTTAGTTTTTTCATCTATCGATATATACCAGAACTTTTAATGACTTTTGAAATATAACACTTGTCTCTTTAGTTCAGCAACCCGCTTTTGGTGGCATTGGTTGTATTGGAAAACTACCGTAATCAGCTGTTTGTGAGAAAGTTTGTGAGAAAGGTGTATAGGTATTTATCATCTACGTACAACAGTGTATATCTGTACTCGTATAATTTGTGTACAAAGTGTTTTAAATATGAATAAACAAAGAAAAAAAATACTGCATAAATAAAATAAATATATAATTGTAATTGCATAGGTTGATAAAAAATGCTATGCAATAACTTTACCGCGGCAGTCTCCGAGTGCCACACGTCTTTCTTTACAAAGAATACAGCTATAAATATTTTTTACAACCAATTGTAATTTTTTATCCGAACCCGTCGTGGGTCATATAAGTTAAAAATAAAATGTACCTATAAAATCATTCGGCTGGAGTGGACTTCGCTGTGGCCTAAAAGTACTACAGCAATCTATCACCCCGTCCGTAGAGGTTTAAATTAGATTCGGAGGGGCATTTCGCTTTTGACAACTATATTACGTTTGAAATTGTCCGTGAAAAGAATTTTTGCGTAGGGTACAAGCAAAATTTTACCTATATTTTTGGGGAACAAATATTATATTATTATTAATAATATGCATGTATATCCGATGTTTAAAATATTTTTGGTTATTTTATTTAATTGATATTTACAACCGCTTAAGATTATAAAAAAAGTTGATTGTGCAAATTGATATTTAATATTTTAGTAAAAGAGATTGATGATGATCTATACAAAGTTCACCTAACACGCAACGCATGTTGATAGATGCTTATATTATTCTAATACATTATTAATTTCTTCTGAATACACTTCAGAAGTGTATCATGGACACTTCTTCTAATGATAAAATTCACAAAAATTCTTTAAGAATTATTATTATTTCAATTCACAATTCCCAATTCATAATTCACATTTACGTCGTAATATATCATCAACATAGATGTAATTCGTTTTTGTATCCCTCGTCATGAAGATTATTTGATTTTAACCACTTAAAAGTTATAAGATTGTTTAAAATAACAAAACAAAATATTTATTGTCTATATATTAGTTCACTGTTTAAATAGATGACACTCGTATTTTTTTTTGTGTTTTTTTAGGGTGATACTAAGAGTAGCACGTTTATACAGCCTTATGTGTTTCGAGTATAGTAATAAACACTTCACTTTTGCTGCATTTTATGCAATATTTTATTTAACGTTTTGTGTCTTACCTATCCGACATATTTCCAACTTGTTTGATTGATTATAAATAAAAGAGAGTGATCTTAGTTGCAGAAAATAAAAATCTTTGCTTTGCTTGATTTAGAAATAAGAAAAAGGGAACAAGTTTGATTAGTTTCATGACTTAGAAGTCATGAAACTAATCAAACTTGTTAGCTTTTTCTTTCCTTTCATTCTTTTAAAAAGTGTCCGTTCTATATGGGCTTATTGTACATTAAAATAATTTGATAATTTCGGCTGATTTCGGCTGACACTATATTATTGTAGCACTTAAGGCCTAGGTCATCAATCTCCTTTATGTAAAATTCATTCGAAGGCATCAGTATCATAACAATACTGATAATTCTAAATTAAAAAGAAACTCTCACCATATTACTTTATCACCAGACTGTCTTAATCGCATTTAATAACATTTGTGAAACAGTACAAGTGCTTATATTATATAATCAATATGATGCAGTTTCACCAAGTGCCGACGATGGAAAGTATAAATTATGTCTTAATCGCCTGTCTTATTTGCAGATCAAAACATGGTTTTCGAATGGGGAAGAATAGATCAACTGTCGTTCTGCTAGACAGGTCGTAAAAGGCGATCGATTGGCTATGCGAGTCACTACCATCGTGACTACTAGGTGGTAGAGTTCTGCATTGTCTCGCCCGGGCCTGGTACCACCGCCTTACCTATTCCTCCCGCAATATTGCTTTCACTGTCGTGTTCCGGTTTGGAGGGTAATGTAGCCGGTAAACTTATGCGTGTGGCATCAGACCTCGCTACAAAATAGCAACGCCCCATTAACATCTTTGGTGTCTATAGGCGATGATTGACTCTTTCCATTAGGAGACCCATCTGTTTGTTTGCTATCTTATGATATAAAAAAAATATATAAAATATATAACAAATAATTTGCTTACTTTGGGGTTAGATCAGTAACTGTAATTTGTAAAAAAAGTTTTATCTGTAATCTTAAAATATACTGTATCGCAAGCCCTCCATAGATTAGCCAGTTCAACTTTTGAGGGTCATCCGAATCACCGCCCATTCATTCGTGTGAAATGAAACAGGAATTAAAAAATCTGTTTGAAAATTTATCTTGGCACAAACTGTCTTGTGTAACAATTAACCGACTCGTTGCGGACGACACGACAGCCGTGTCACTATTCTTTTAACATATGGCATATGACACGGGGGTCGTGTCATTCTTAAATCGATTATATCTCCCTCAAATCGCATTTTAAAAGGTTCTACCCTGAAATTTTGTTCAGGGTAGAACCTTTTAAAATTATGAAAATATCTTAAATACCATAATGTATAATAATTTTAAATACACCAGCTTTTGGCGGCGGTAGTGACTAGTGACACGTATAGCCAATCAGTCGCCTTTAACGATCTGCTTGGCAGAACGGTAGTTAGTCTATTATTCAAAGAAGCGTGTTTTAACACGGGGTAAACGTCAATCCCGATTAGTGAAAGAAACGTCACAGGTCGGAAAAAATCAGCAAATATGATCATAATTCACCTCATCACCGTTAAACTGCTGTATCAGGATGAACTTGAGCTTCTATTGGATTAAATACACTTCGAAATTATTATACTTAATTTATAATCAAGTCGGAGTAGTTTATAATTGTACAGTAGGCGTATTTATTGCGATGCTAGCAGCAGCGTGCAGCCCGCTGCATTATAAATTTTTTTAGCGAATCCCGCGGGATCACCTGATTTTTTCGGGATAAAAAGTAGCCTATGTGCTATTTCAGATCATCACCTGTGTGACAAATTTAATTTAAATCCGTTTAGAAGTTTTTGCGTGATTAAATAACAAACATCCACCCATCCATCCATCCATCTAAACATCCAAACTTTCGCATTTATAATTTTGCTAGCTGCAGCGTGCAGCCCTCTACATTATAACAGTTTTTGGCGAATCCCGCGGGATCACCTCATCTCATTTTTCCGGGATAAAAAGTAGCCTATGTGGTATTCCAGGTCATCATCTACCTGTGTGCCAAATTTCATTCGAATCTGTTCGGTAGTTTTTGTGTGATTGAGTAACAAACACCCATCCATCCATCCAAACGTCCAAACTTTCGCATTTATAATATTAATATAGATATATATTGTGATATTTATGTTTGTCGTTATCATGTTCCAGTTTGGAGGGAAAGGTAACTGAAAAACCTAATGAAGATGCATTCTAATCCAGCCACAAACAACATACAAATAACATCTTAGGTATCTATAGGCGATGGTTATCTCTTTCCATCAAGAGATCCCTTTGCTTGTTTGCTATCCTATCAAATAAATCTATAAAGTGTGTAAAAAATCCCTGTCTGATCGTCAAAGGTTTATATTATGTTAGCTTAATACAATCAATCTGTGTCATTATTTTATGGATACCTACTGATAGATCCATTAACAATATTATATTTGCTTGATTTAAGGGGAAGTTCCTCAATTTTAGTACTAAAGTGAGGCACTTTAAAAAACGATATTTTTTAATTTTAATAAAAATATATTTTTTTTTGGTAATGTCATTGACCTACCTATATACCTTTTTCGGATTGAACAGATATACCTTTTTCGGATTGAACAGGTTGTTTTTACATACTGTATATAATAGATTTCACAAAGGGCACAAGTGAAACACAATTTAAAATATGGTTTAATGTCAGTGTAATAACCCTACAAAGTGTATGATATTCTCGTTATTGGAACGTCAAATCAACCTGGAATGTTCCAGACTCGATGACAGAATGCTGGCTGTATTAAATTTTCTGTTAATTGATAAATACTTGACCATTGGTGTGTGTAATCGAATGTTCATACACAGAGCCTACGGAATATTCTAAAATGATACCTATTCCTAGGTCCTAGAATTCAGTTTTATATGTAACAATTATACAGTGAAGCTAATATCAAATAGTGGTCGTTAGAATTTTGTTCTTAACCGACCTTAGAAACAGAAGAAGGTTCTTAATTTGTTAGAATTGTCCTTATATTTTTTGTTGAGTGATATTTTCAAAAAAATCACGATGACTCTTTTTTATTTTGAATGGAATTTTGATGCTGGAATAGATCACTAAGATAATTGAGACTAATAACTTTACGTGTTTTGCGAGGTATATTTTAACATTTCATTTAGGGCTGCTACTAAGAGTTTATTCAAACAAAAAAAACGGCAATAATACTAATTTGTCTGATACGGAAAGCGATCCTGGGACTTCATGATCCTATGGAAACCAAACTTACATGCATTGGACATGAATGGGACTACCGAAACTATGAAACTAATTTAACTTTCTTAATTAACGGGTAAATAAATTTGTAAAACAAAACAGTCTTATGCTTTTACTGTTAAATGGGGATAGGTCTATGAGGCTCTCAGGTTCGATTCTCGGGTTGAGCAAAAAAATTTGGGTGTTTACTAGAAAAAAAGATCGAAATGTGCTAACGGTGCTTTGACAGTCCCATGCCTTCATTAATATCATAGGGTAGCAGCAGATGACTGATGCAAAGAGACAACCATCACCTATAATCTCCAAAGATGTTAATGATGTTGTCCCCCGTGTTGGTTCCGGGCTCCTTTGAAGAATAGAGCAACTGCCGTTCTGACAGACAGGTCGTAAAAGGCGACCAATTTTCTATGCGAGTCACTACCATCGTGGCTACTAGGTGGTAGAGTTCTGCATTGTCTCGCCCGGGTCTGGTACCATCGCCTTGCATATTCCTGCCGCAATAGCGTCAGTGCTTGTCGCTGTCGTGTTCCGGTTTTGAGGGTAAGGTAGCCGGTAAACTTATACATGTGGCATTAGACCTCGCCACAAGATAGCAACGCACCATTAACACCTTTGGTGTCTATGGGCGATGGTTGACTCTTTTCATCAGGAGACCCATCTGCTTGTTTGCTATGTTATGAAAAAAAAAATGCTTTGCTATACATGTGACAGGCATGAAATATATCCTTGAGTTTAGAAGTTACCCTACTCTCCAAATCGACATGTGACAATGATAAGCACTGACGCTTTTTATTTTATGATAAGTCCAGGGAGATGCTGCAGATCTACCACCTATGCGATGATTATCCCTTTTAATTCATCTGTCTTTTCAGTATCCTATGCTTTATAAATAATGTTAAATATAGCTCCCACTATTAGTTCAATTACAAATGTACTAGATTCAGACCATAGTGGCCAATTAGTTAAGTTACCAACAATGACAAATAAACCTCAAAGAAAAGAAATTGTATTTGTTTCAATGAATACTAGCCGAGTAGAACGTAACGTTAAGGCTAACTTGACTAAAAATTACCAATGCTGCCTTATGAAGACAAACCAAATGTTTTATATGGTTCTTTGTTTAATTTAATTGATACAGAATATAGTCGGGTATTCACTCCAAAAATATTAACGTTAAGTAACCAAAGAGATGTCGGTGAATGGGCAACAGTGGGAATTTTTAAAAGCAGAAAACATTTATTTGACCTATATTATGAAACATCTTATAATCATAGTGTGGAATTACAAGAATATGTAAAAAATATTCAAAAATTTTTAAAAGGGTCTGTAATACAGCAAAATCCCTTCACATAAAAAATATTGTTAAACAATCCACAAATAAAATAAAAGCTACTTGGAATATTATTAATCGTGAAACTAATAAAACCAAAACTTTTAATAATGGTATCCAACTTAAGGCTGATGGAGTCAACATAGTGGGAGATTTAGAGACTGCAACAGAGTTTGGAAAATTTTTCTCCAATGCTGCAATGTTAAGAACTCAAAACCTCAATGCGTCAATTAGTACTGCTGTATCATTACTGAAGCAATGTGTAACCAAGTGCGACAAAGCCTTTGAATTTTCTTTCATTGGCACTAAAGATATCTTGAACGCCTTTAAAACCTTGGAATCTAAGAAAACCTCAGACTTATGAGGACATTCCGTTAGAATCATTGCTTCAGTAATAAATGTTATTGCACCATATTTAGCTGTAATATTTAATTGTTCTGTAATACACGGTGTATTTCCTGACTTGATGAAATTGAGCAAAGTTATTCCAGTTTTCAAGTCTGGTTCTAAATGTGATCCCTCCAATTTTCGGCCTATCTCAATTTTATCAACCCTAAGAAAAATATTTGAGAAAATTATACTAAACCAAATGCTTAGACATTTTGATAATTTTAGATTATTTCACACTAAAAAATTCGGTTTTACGTAGGGTCGCTAAACTATAGATGCTGGTGTCGAATAACTGAAAAACGTTTATTAAGCCTAGGAGAATTCATATAATGCACTAGGAGTATATTGTGATTTGTCTAAGGCATTTGACTGTGTCGATCATAACATCTTAATCAGGAAGTTACACCACTATGGAGTTAGAAATAAGGCTCTTGATCTTCTGATTTCTTACTTAAAAGAAAGAATTCAGAAGGTTGACATTAATAGGAAAAGGTCCGCTGGTGCTGCTGTAATCATGGGTGTCCCGCAGGGCTCTATCTTGGTCCATTCTTGTTTCTAATTTACATAAATGACTTGCCTTACTACGTAGGGGATAAGCATGGAATCGTACTCTTTGCGGATGACACTTCACTTTTATTCAAAGTGAAAAGACAAAATGCTAAGAATGACGAAGTAAATAATGCGATTTTAAAAGTTGTACACCGGTTCAGTACAAACAATCTTTTATTAAATGATAACAAAACCAAGTGTGTCAAATTTTCATTGTCTAATGTAAAGCATGTAGATACCAGTGTGCAACTGGATGGAAACAAACTGGATCTGGTGGATTCCACTGCGTTTTTAGACGTATTACTTTAGATAAGAAATTACAATGGGGACCGCATATTAATAATTTAGCAAATAGACTTAGTTCGGCAGCTTATGCAGTTAAAAAAATGTCACAGTTAACTGATGTCGACACAGCAAGAATTGTATACTTGTCATATGGGATTCTTCTCTGGGGATATTCTGCTGAAATAAAAACTGCATTTGTATTGCAGAAAAAAGCTATTAGGGCAATTTACAATCTTAGCCCGAGGGTTTCCCTGAGAGAAAAATTCAAAGAAATTATTATCTTAACTGTTATATTCCAATATATATTGAGAACTTGATGTATGTTCGTAAAAATATTTGATTGTTTAAAAAAATTGTGACGTACACTTACTAAACACAAGGAACAAAAACAATCTGGTTGTGTATGCATCTCGTCTCCACACAACAAGTAACTCTTTTATGAGGCAATGTATACGCTTTTACAATAAACTTCCCGAAACTATAAGAGATCTACCAGTCAATAAATTTAAAAAATGTGTTAAAACAAAACTGTGTAAAAAAGGGTATTATAAAATCTCAGATTATTTGGAAGACAAACAAGCATGGGATTAATTGCTCCTCATATCAATCTCATATATATGTTTTATAATTATGTAATATTGTGATAAAAAATATATGAAAAAAAGACAAGCCCGCTGAGTTTCTTCCGCCGGATCTTCTTAGTGTTTGGCTGCGTTCCGAACTGGTAGTAGTTTTAAAAAATGTTGACGTGTCAAATAACTTGTAAAAAGTTTTATTGAATAAAGTTCTTCTGATTTCTGATTTCTAGGGTACAGTTATAATGCAAACGTCTGTCTGTCTATTACGCTAAAACCGTAATTGATAACCCTGTGCACGTAGCTCAACTATTCCTTCGCACGTAACTAACGCACGAATTACATTTTTATTGTTTATAGACGATGGTTTTCAGTTTTCATCAGGAGAGCCACCTACTTGTTAGCTTTTGATATAAAAAAAATCGCAAATATTTTTTTAAAAGTTTGGAAAATTATTTATTTTGAAGAGGAATTAACTCTCTTCGAAAGCTTAAAGTTATACAGAATTTGAAGTATTAAGGTTTCTCTTTATAATCATATACTTTTCATATCAAATTAGTATATGAATTTAATACTGAGTGTGATTGAACTTGGTTGAGCCATACATTTTCTTTCAACTAATAATAATTCACAGTTGCGCCGCGGCGTGCAAAATTCAATCTCTAAATAAATGAAATTACAAGGGAAACCAAAAGCAAAGGTTACGGGTAAATAAATCAAGTAACTATTAATATAAACTACATTAAATTAGCACTACAAGAGTGCTTTGCAGTACTGGACAAAGATGACAAGGTGACCATTAAAATGGTACCAGCGATGCGTATAAACTTTTCCGTAAACCACATCGTTACGGTTTCCTTTGTCTGTTCCACACTGACCGCTTGCTCTGGACAAGGGTGGTTTACATAAAGGCAAAGGTACATCTCTAAGTTTACAGATGTGGAAATAATACAATTGAGTTTGAGATTTCATATTTAATGATATTTTCTTAGTTTGCAAAGGTGTGTTACCCGGAAAACGCACATTAATAAAGCGAGGAATTGTTTCTTTCACTAATAGGGGTGCCTGATAAAATAAAATAGCAAAAGACAACTTTACTACTTATTAATGGTATTGGTAATTAAACAGGCGTTTAATTTTTTATACTACTTTAGGTTACAAAAACGCAAATGGCTCATGTCTAGGTTTACTGGCAACCTTATTCTCCAGCTTGAATTAGACGAAATGGTAACGATGATGTGTATAATATAGTAATAGCTGGTAGGTATGGCGATATTCAAGGCAGACCGTAAGGGAGGCAATATTATCCTATATGTTCTGTTTTTTGATGTGAAACATGCATTAGCACGCCGTGGATGTTAAATTTACTAGTATGTCATGACGCCAAGTGATATGATGCCACATGTCACGCTTTTACCAGTAATTACAAAAAGGAATAAATGTTCTGTTTCATTTGAGTGCACGTGTGTATCGTGATTCGTGGCTACTAGGTGGTAGAGTTCCACAAAGTCTCGCATATAAAAAATACACAACATTTTTTTTCATTTGTGTTTTCTATACAGACTAGTCTTGATGTTTCACATCTGCTAAGCTTCCCACGATAGCTGAATTTTTTTATTCAATATATTATTGTACACAACATTAAAAATGACGATTACATAACACAAGAAAAGCGTACAAAAGATAGACTTATCTCTAAATTAAAAAAAATTCATCCAGCCTACCCAACTTATAGGGGCCATTTAAGTATTACATAAGCACTAAAGGGGGAGAGTCTTCACTTTGCTTATTTTTGATGACAAGGGGGGGCTAAATGGTGATTACGTCAGCAAAATTCATTTTTTTAAATTTTTAAGTTTTCTATATAATTACTGCTTGCTACATTAGGTAATTGTTTGCGTTAAACTCTTTTATTTTATCTACCTAACCCTTAAATACTTAACCTTGTTACTTACATTTAAACTTAAAAACTGCTTCTCATGAGTCAATCACAAAACTAAGGAACAGATTTTTAAATAAATTTATAAATGTTTACGTAAGCAAGGGGAGACAGGGTAAGTGTTTTACTTACTTTTGCTGACATAGGGGAGGGGGAGTCAATAATTGTAAAAAATCTGCTTACCTAATACTTGAACGGCCCCATAAAGCTATTAAGATGAAGTAGCAGACATTGTACACAGTCTAAAATTAAATCACATCATATTACATTTCAGAACAGGATAATTAAAAACATGTATAGGTGAATAGTAAAAAATACTAAGGTTATGATTTAGGAACTATGACTGCTAAAATAAATAATTACAAATAACCAAAACTTATTTCAATTATAAATAATAATTTCTTCAACTATTTGTCACTGAAATATAATGGAATATTTTTTTATTATCAATATAAGATAGTTAACGATCAATTAGCATTGGTGATAACAGATAGCAAATATAACCTACAGATATTAAAGATGTTAATGGTAATTTGCCGTCCGAGTGGTAGCTTGAAATCCCACATCCATAAGTTAATCGGCTACCTTACCCCTCAAATCAAAAGACAAAAATAAGAAATACTATTGATATCGTGCCTAGGTGTAAGTAATGCGACTGCACTAAACCTCATACTCACTCGTATGCCGCAGATACAATAACGAAAAATGAATGCAGCAGGAAGAGCGCCTTACGGTGGTACCGGTGGTCGAGATGTTGCAGAACTCTACCACTTACTATGTTTTAGCACTTGTCCCGTAACTAGGGAAACTTAATTTAACGGAATTGATCACAAAGCAAAGAAGAATTAGGCGAAGTTGAATAAGTTGATAGTAGCTCAGTTAGAGCGTACCAGCTGGGGCTAGGTCGTAGTTTCAAATGTCGTGTCGAAAATTTTCTTTATTAAGGTTTTAAAGTCTCTGAGTAGTTACGATGTAGTAATATGAATGGCTAATCTTTCACCTTCAGCGAATTGCATGGCACAATGGCAGATAGTCTGTCCTTCAAAGGGCGTCTGACCAACATGGGTAAAAAATGCAAAATCTCTTAGATTGGCGTGTAATATTATGGTAACGTGATAACAACTTGGAAATTAATTTTCCGTTGGTACCTATTAAGGTGACTAGAAATTACGCTTTAGCTACTAACATGGTTACTGCTTTTAACATTCTTTTTAATCATTGATGAGTTGATTGATGTGATGAGTTAATATTAAGGACGAAGTATTAATAGTAAAATAACTTTCAAAATCAATTCTTCTTATTAAATAACATGTATAAACAGTAAACTATAATCTATAAAACATTTAAATTTGGTGAAATCTTTAGCCTAGTGAAGTCCTGAAGTGAAGTTAGTCAAAATATGTGGCTTGGCCGTTTCACTACCGCCACATGCGCATAAAGTGAAAAATTTATTCATGGTTCTTGTATGAGACTATACTACAAGAAGCATGTTATATACTCCATATAGTAACGAAACGGCTAAGCCACATATTTTGACCAAGGTGTAGAGTTTGTGATGTTAGAGCTTGTAGAGTGAAGGCGTGTAGAGCTATAAGCTTGGCTCTACATGAGATCTGATGAGTGATAATTTTTTGACAGTGCCAGCTACAGAACAAATATAATAATTCCGTGTTGCGAACCATATGGTACCGTCATGGCGCTTTTATATGAAAATGTTTTTGGTGGTATTCGTTAATTTGGAAATACGAGTGGAACTAACCTTTTTAAAAATGAAATGTATCTCTAGAATTTGTTGATGTCTGTACTGCAGTATTAAATATCAAACTATATATAAAAATTAGATACTTATTTAGCACTGATATTTTTTCAATTTATGACTTTAAATATTAAACCCTATTAAATACAGAAATAATTTTATAATGGATTTACGGAGAAAATAATAAAGCTCCGACACTGGACTTTAAATATTAAACTTTATTGCATACGAAAATTATTTTATAATAGATTTGTGGAGAAAATAATAAATAATAAAGCTCCGACAGGAATATATATTAGGAGGCGAGCGAGCAATTTGTCGAGGTAATGGAAAAATTCCGTGAAAATCGGCCGACGACGCTCGCTTCATCTAGGGTCTCTGGGAATCAAGATGCACTTGTAAAACATCTGTAAACATAGCACATCTACATTATTTTAGTTTGGAAATACGCTTAAAATATTCTATAGAATTTTCTTTGTGGAAAAGTTTAAAGTTATGTGTAATTTTATTAAACTTAGAATTCTTCGTTATTCTAACATTATTTTTTGGTATAGTTAGTTCTTAGCTACAGTTGGACTCTGTAATGAGATTTCATGTTTCTGTTTATTGTAACAGAAATATATTTTTCGCTCTTGCTTTTTATATAAATAGGACATGTCCCCATGTAGAAAGACTCGAATCGTCGACGACAGGACTATTTCTAATTAGCTTGATGTTTTGGAATTCCGTAAAGATGTGGCTTCGCTCTGTATCTTCTATCGGATTTATTGTGGGGAGTGTCCCGAGGAATTGTTTAGATAAATTCCTGCCGCAGAATTTTACCATCGGATATTGCGACAAAATTCGAAATTTTATCCTCACCATCTCGATGTCTGGAAATCCACAATTGTGGCTTTTTTTCCTACACTACTTCCCTGTGGAACCAATTGCCGGCAGGGGTTTTTCCGAACAAATACGACTTAGAGACCTTCAAAAAAAGAGCTTACTCTTTCTTTAAAGGCCGGCAACGCAAGTGCAAGTCTTCTGATAGTATAGTTGTCCATGCGCGGTGATCACTTACCATCAGGTGAGCCTTCTGTCCGTTTGCCCCCTTTTCTATTAAAAAAGGCACTAATGTGTTGTAACATAAACACAGGACTCCGGGTTAAGATATTTTAGTTAATCAAACAAGTCTTAGTGAAGACTATTTGACCTACTAAAACCAAGGAAACTATGATTTGAGCTGTACAGGCTAACTACAAGATCAAGGATATAAGAAGAAATAGAAATATGTTCATTAACACTACTCGAATCGGGAAGTGAATACGGGCCTCTGTAATTTGAGCCAATTAGGCTATAAGGCTAGATAGACCAAAGTATAAACAAATTAATTATTACTAATCCTTAATATTTCTTCCGTAGTGTTTTTATTTATTATAGCTAATTTGGTTTCAGACTGAAGATTTAGGACAAGATAAGGACAATACATAACAATATCCTATCTCTTCAAATTTATTTCATATACGAACATATAATAGATAGGTGAAAAATTCTGATTTATTGAAAAGAAAATTCTCAGACATATTGTTCGAAACAGTGTCTCAATTCACAACAATGCGGGTATTAGAGATGCCCATACAAAGCCTGCTTAAACCTCCAATCCATGTTGGTCACTGACAGGACGAGTTCCGGACTTTACGGGATTACCGAACACAAAGGTTGGCTTATTGGAAGGAAGTACAATATTTGAGGCTTAACTTTTACTATGTCCACAAAGATTTTCTACATAATCATAACTACTAAATTATAAGCTGCATGTCGTAGTCCTTTGCTCGAATGTTTTTTTTTCAAAAATAATTGATGGTCTGTCGCGAAAAGTTAACAATTGTCTTGACATGCTTCAGACGTAATTAACTAGGTATTGTTTTTATAGCAGAGAAGGAAAAGGCGGAGTAAACTCACTCGATAGTAATCACCACAGATGTCTAGTGATAAAATTCAACGGCGGGAATTGATTCGAACAATTTCTCAGAATACTCATCATGGTAAATACGACGGTACATGCATAGCGAACCAGCAACTAGGAGACTAGGACTCTCTCCTAATCTATGCAAGAGGGTATGCTTTCATTCTAAAATGCAAAAACAGTATCTGTCTGACGGTGGCGCGACCACTGTTTCTTGGACATTATAACAGATGTTCGATGCACATAGCTGCATTTCTGCGTAATGCCAAAGGGTCAACCTTAGGCGATTAGAATCCATATATATATATTATAAATGCGAAAGTAACTCTGTCTGTCTGTCTTTTATTTACGCCTAAGCCACTGAAGCGATTTGAATGAAATTTGGTACAAAGATAGTTTGAGACCCGGAAAAGAACATAGGACAATTTTTATCCCGGAAATCCCACGACAACGGGAACTATGTGGGTAAAACTCTGGGACTGTATATTTTTTAAGCCACGGTAATAAAGAGTAACTTAAGCTACTTTTATTTAAAAAAAAATCCAAGCCGACGAAGTCGCGGACACAGCTAGTGTTATATAAACGAATAATATTACCATGTCTTTTTATCTCAAAATAGCAAACAAGCAGATGGGTCTCCTGAAGAAAAGAGTCAACCATTGCCTATAGACACCAAAGATATTAATGTTGCGTTGCTAACTTGTGGCGAGGTCTAATGCCACATGCATAAGTTTACCGGCTACCTTGCACTCCAAACCGGAACATGGCAGTGACAAGCACTGACCAGACCCGGGCGAGACAATGCACAACTCTACCATCTAGTAGCCACGATGTGAGTGACTTGCATTGCCAATCGGTCGCATTTACGACCTGCCCGGTAGAACGGCAGTCAGCCTATTCTTCAATGGAGCTCGGGACCAACACGGGGATGGGGGATGGGATGTGCATAGACAAATTTCCCGAATACATTGTCAAACCGATACAGCCGTACAATAGTAGTAAGCCTTGACGCTATAGCGGGAGGGAAAGATAAGGTGGTTATAGCAAAACCGACCTACTGTATCTACCACCACCTAGTAGTTATTGTAGCTGTCACTATAAATGTCTACCCAGGTGCGAATCCAGCCTTCACAAAAGATTGTGGGCACAGCCCATATTAACTAGTTCATAATCGATATTGTGCATTCCTGATATTTATATATAATATTAATTATGACGCTTTACGCAAGATTTTGTATAATGTACTAGCTAAATTAATATTTAGCTAGTAAAACCATTAATTTAGCTAGTAAACTTAAATTGTTAATATTTGTTAGTCAAGTTTTCTATTTTTTTCTAGACGTTTGAAAAAATCACGGCATTAGGCTATCACAGCTGAGTAGGTTTTACAAGTTTACGAGTAATAGTCGACAAACTTAAAAAATACACGAAATGGCTAGCAGTAAAATGGGTGATTAATTTTTCAAAGTAGTCTAATGAACGCGGGAAACACGGTATATTAGTTAACGGACAGATAAAACTTAAGGTCCTTCCAGAAGAGAGTTTACTAATTGTTAAAAGGCAGGCCATAGATTAGAGACCATAAGTTGACAAGTTTTCGTGATCGATGGTGATTTTTAACCATCATGATTGCTTCACATCCGTTTCTCAACATTAAAAAAAACTTTGAAAATCTTGATTATTATTAAAATACCATTCGCTTCGGTTATAGACAAAGTCGAGTAAAAATAGAATTAGGCCTTATTTCTATGTGAAATATATTAGCTAAGCTTACCAAAGCTTTTGTGTTGGACTCAAAGTATCTTTCCATAATCCCCTGTAATTCTTAATGGAATCAAACAGGTGATCGACTAAAAATATTCTTTGCAAAGAATTGCGATTCTCAAACGTTTGTCACTCTAGATATTGTATGGTACAAAGTGAGTATTTTAATGTATAATTGACATATGGTTCGAGTATATAATATACACCGGTAGTCTTCGCGTATTTGGCGCTAAGACACTACAGGCAAATTTACATACGGCAAAAGTGAAATTCCAGAACACTATAATTCGAGGAAATGAGATCATTATATGTATCATTAAAAAGTTGATAAACATATTACATGCATACGTAATAAGCAATGACAAGAGCAAGAAGTAAAGAATACGTGTAAATACTATACTTAACAATAGCTGCAGCGTGCAACCCGCTGCATTATAAATATTTTGGCCAATCCCGCGGGATCACCTAATTTTTTTGGGATAAAGTAAGCCTATATACTACTCCAGGTCATCATCTACCCGTGTGCCAAACTTCATCTAAATCCGTTCAGTAGTTTTTTCGTGATTGAGTAACAAACATCCATCCATCCATACATTTAAACTTTCGCATTGATAATATTAATATAGATTATGCGACGCCTTCTGTGAGTCTGAGTGCTAAGTGTGAGTTTTTCTTTTCGCATTCGATCGTGAGCGCGTTTCGAGTTTACTAGCAATTTGTATGTGATTTGTACAGCGCCACCTAGTGGTAAACTGGTTTCTCACGTTGGCACGTGCTCGCTGCTAGTGCGATAGAACCGAAACGTCGCCGACTCGCGATTTTGAAAACGCTAACCTTTTCGTAACGCTCTCGTCATGCATTCACCAGCTTACTCCCCAAGTCAAGCGTGCGTATAGAAGTTTTTACTTCAAAAAAATGATGTGGTGTCGCGGGACACCAGGTAGGAACGAACTTCCTTCGGCTAAACGGCACTACTCGCTTGTGTACGCGACTGTCGCGCCTGCGCACGTCTCATTTAACGCTTTTATTCCACGCATTTTTCTTACGGTTTTACTATCATAATTTTTTTCAGTTCGGTCGCGCAGCAAAATCCCTATCCCCTCCAAACCTGCCGTAAGGAACTTCGTTCCAAAAGCAACCAATGAAGACGTAAAGTAACTTTTTTTGAATTTGATACGTTTGCGGATCCGAGCTGCTGGATCCAGCACGGTTTACTGGATCCAGCATGTCAATAAAAGCGCTGGATCCAGCTGGATTGCTGGATTCAGCAATTGCAATCCCCATACACAATGTTTCGTCTGATTTTGGTAATTCCGTTTTACCTTTTCTTGCCGTCGTCGGTATTTTTCATTTTCGTGTTACGTTCGGAGGTAAGATAACCGATGAATATATGAGTGTCAATTGACTTCAATTTCTGCCAACGTAAAGTTTTAAAAACCGTTAGTTTATAATATACCTAGTAGTTAATAATTTGGTTAGGTTAAGTAAGCTTGTTTATAATATTACTACAGAAGATTAAAATCTAATTAAAACAAGGCCGTTAAATGGTTAGAAATGAAGTCGATTGACAATCTACCGTTTAATTATAATATAACTAGTGAAATTGTATTATCACGGTATGATAATATACCTGCGATATATACGTGTCATCCCAGCCACACAGGTAGCAACGCATGATTATCATCACCCCTAACCTATCTATAAGCGTTAGATATCTCTTCCTATTAGTTGAACCGTTTACTTGTTTCCTATCCTACGTTATCGAAAAGGTATGTGGTGTTTTGTATATTAATATTGATTGCTAAACATAGGCGACTTCTTCTAAAAGTTTTAGCACCTCTGGTTGATATAATCGCCTAATACTTATAGGCTATTATCAGTGAGCACATTATACGATAGGCGGCTTCGTCCGCGTCTAATACGCGAGATCGAATGATTCGATCGCATTATTCACTAATACGTCTGATGCCTTTAAAGGTTCCCTCTCAGAGAGGGCGAAAAAACGATGAATAGAGCTTATGGAATCTAATAAAGTGGGACATTCTTCACTAAACATCGCTGCCTCTTGGCTAATTTTCTTCGCAAGCTTTGAACTTCAATAATATCTATACGTATAATAAAATCGATGATTTCTCATAAAAACGAGATAAATTAGTAATCGAAACTATTGTTTTTTATAAGATAGAAAATAATCAGATACCTGTTCCTGCCGCAATCACGTCAGTGCTTGTCACTGTCGTGTTCCGGTTTGGAGGGTAAGGTAGCCGATAAACTTATGCATGTGGCATTAGACCTCGCCACAAGATAGCAATGTACCATTAACATATTTGGTGTCTACAGGCGATGGTTGACTCTTTCCATCAGGAGACCCATTAGCTCGTTTGATATTTTATGATATAAAAAATCGCTCTCATTTTGGAAATAAACAATCATCGCCTAGATACTAGATATAAATAGCCTTTTTTCTCCTTATTTTTATATCATGATATAGCCAACAAGTAATTGGTTTTTCTGTTGGAATAAGATAACCATTGTCTATAGACAACAAAGACGTTAATACTTAATAGTACGTTGCCAACAGTGTTGCGGGCATTAAATGCCACAAGTTTACTAGCTATCTTACTCTTCAAACCAAAATACAGAAAATATAAGGCATTAGTACCAAATCTGGGCCAGTCGTCGCAGGATTCTACCACCCAGTAGCTGGATTGATAGTGAGACGTTTGACCCATCGATCGACTCGAATCGCAAAAATCACTAAAATGCGACAGAATTGTTCATATCCTTTGATCCCGTTGACTTATAAGTTTGTTTTTTTCACAGATGAGAGGGTCCGTAGATTCGAGGATTTGATATAAATTTCAACTTTATACCTTTACGCGCTCTTGAGGAAAAGGATCTTGCCAGAAGGACAGTCGGACAACGATTTGATCTTATGAGGGTCCCGTTTTACATTTTCAGGTACGGAACCCTAAAAACATTAGTTGAAAAAAGTTTTATCTCGCTGTAAAACAGTTGATAACTAGTGCGAGCGGTAAAGGTTTTTGCATTGTATGATGTATCTAAAAGCACAGAATATTACTTTAATTAATAACTGTAGGGACTGTTTATAAATTAATTGTAAGTATAATAAATTATTATTATTATTATTAAACATAACGGGAGTTATTTTGTACGTTTTCACCGCATTATCAAACAGGCAACAAAGGCGATGTTGCCATTTACCAACGCCGCAATCCGCTTACCGCGTCCGCGGCATTAGGCCGCATGAAATATGCATACCCCACTCAGACACATGAGCATCCCCTGGCTTAGGTAATGTTAATGCGTGTTTCTGAATTTGTCAAGTTTATTTATTATTTATTAATATTAATTAAGATACGCTTATTTGTTACACTTTGTGTTTTAGGAAATTATTTACCAACTAAAAACCTGCCAATAAAAGTATTTTGTGTTCTATTATTCTAGATATTTCATGTTTTTGTTTATATCACATGTTGTGCTTGAATCAAAATTACAAAGCGCAACAGATATGCAAAGAAGTTATGTACGAACCTTGTATTTTAAAAAATATTACGAACTTAAAAAAAATGTAAATAAACGTATTTTGCGTTCCATCATTTTAGATATTTCATACAAGTAGGTATGTGTTTATATTACTAGTGGTGCTTGACCACGATCTTTATTTTTTTAGTATCGATAGGGTAGCGCTTGGCCCAAAATCTCGCCTGCTAGTAAGCTAAGATGCGGCCTAAGATGGAACGCGCTTCCCTAGAACCTTCTAGGGAAACGCGTTCCATCTTAGGCCGCACCTGTTCACTCTTCTCTTGAAGATCCCCAGGTTGTACTTGAATGGAAATTATAAAGCCCAACAAGTGTGCAAAGATGTTATTTATGAATTTTGTTGTACCTACTTTGTGTTTTAGAAAATTATTTACGAACTAAAAAATTTGCTAATCAACGTATTTTGCATTTCACTATTTGACTGTGTACTGCCTCGTGGTCTAGCGGTTAGCCTATTCGTTTTAGATCATAAAGATCGATCTCCGAGTAAAAGTGTTATCGAGGTTTTTTCGAAAATCCGAAATCTTCTTCGGTCAGTCTTGGGTGTGGTTTCTTACCACTCCTGTTCCTCGGATAACTATTTAAGTCCACCGGTCAGGGTTATCGCTAGAAATAGTCGACAATCGTTAACAGATATTTGAAATGCTGCTATGGAAATCGCCACTCATTTCGCCAACTGAAAAACCGGTGAATATTGATGAACCAGAAACATAGACATTCTGTCTACTCTCCCTGCTCTGCAAGGGAACAGGCATGATAATATCTAATAGTAACTACCAATATGACTATGTACAAGATTATACAATGTCTCGCCTGTTTAGGTAAAATGCGGTAATGGGGATCACTACTCATCTAGCCAACCAAAAAATCGGTAAATCGTGGTGATCGAAAAGTCTATAGAGGTTCGATTTACTTTGTCTACACCGCTAGGGAACCAGACGTGATGATATTTCTTTATTCTAGGTCATAGCTTGTTTATCCTCTATCTAATAGATATTAACTGTAAATTAACATTAATAGAATGTCAGTTGAATTTCGACTAAAAGGCGATCGCTAGTTAATATTTATTACTTATTTAATTTAATATTTATTATTTTGGTCTCTAAGGCGACAGAGATTTAAGTCAGTGGAAATGTTTTTTAGTCTCATTATGTTTTGTCATAGAAAAAGTCTATCGTTTGTAGGAATATAATGCTTAAGTAAACTCAAGTTAAATACCGTGAAATTCCTATGTGTCATTAAAATTGTATGTACACAAGTATGCTGACATAAGCAGCTTGCGGTAATGGGCGGGGCGGATCCGAAGCGATCCTCCACTCGGGATTACGGGGGCGTACTGTGCATACTTTATCACTGTGGTCCTTTGACGGCGCCGCCGTGGTTGGACGAGTTTAATGGGTGACCTCGGGATTTTTAAACTTAATAGTTCATGTGGCCGTGCTTTTATCTGCAAGAAATATACAATACAAAAAAAAATAGTTGAATAAAATATATTAAATAACAGCTTTTTACTAAGTGCATAAGAATGTTTTTAGTAGTAGATATATCGTACGCCCGTATTCTCGAAGAGGTAGGCAGAGGTACAACTAGTACATCCGCGATTAGCTGAAGATACGTAGTCCCACAATGTGATAGGTGGCGAGCCTATCGCCAACCGGGCACTCATCCGATCCCGGGCAAACTTGTTTTTATTAGGAAACCGAATAAAAACATATTTAAAATTGAAAAAAATGTTTGTACGTTACTAATACCAACAAGCAATTTTTTTATTCTGTTTGTTTCAGTTAATCCCTAAAGAGGGCTAGACTGGACGGGACTGGATATTGAAGAGATTTACACCTGCAGATTACTGGTGTCAGAAGGAGTAACAAAGGCTACCTCTATTTTAGGAAAAATAATAAAATTAATTCCATGCGAGCGAAGACACATAGTAATAAATATTGCTAGATAAATTAGACGAATGTAATCCCAAAGTTAGCATGTTATTTGCCTGTGATATAGGATACCGTAACTCGATATATATCAATATCAACACCCCAATTCCCTCGCAATGTAGACAGCAATTATGCAACTGGATCACTAGCTTTTTGACAGAGCATGGCATCAATGTTATTCTCGACGGTTAATACAAAAACACCAAATCTGCCAGTTCTGGTGTCCTCCATCTCTATGTTCTATCTCTTATATTGTTTCTTCTGCACATCAGCGGTGTGCTGCTAATTAGTGGCAATCAATACTGCAAAAATTGCGGATGACAGCCGTACCAAAATTGTTGCATATTCCAACCGTGCCAATATTTCTCGGTATCACGTCGACAAGTTCTAGCTAAATCAATTGAAAAAAAAAGTTAAGTATACTATTTTAAGTGACATATCAAATGTGTGGATTATAAACAGAATCTAAAATTTTAAGCTTTTTTTATAGAAGAAGGGACAAATGAACAGGAGTATGAGATATATAGGTTTTCACCGCCGCCCATAGATATCCACCATACCAGAGCTACTATATAGAATACTTTTAAGCATGATTAAGCTCTTTTTTTGAAGGTCAGTTGTATTTGTTCGGAAGATTCACAAAGAGTAGTGTGAGGGAGAAAGTGCCGACAAATACCACAACGGTCGAAGTATAACATCACCACTACTATGCACTACACATAGCTATGTAGGTATGTTATTAATTTATAACATCTCATTAATATGCAGATGAAACAGTGTTGGTGATAGCACGCAGCCTTGATAGGATCACCAACTAGGCGGTCACGACGGAAACCGTCACTAATCAGCTAGTACTCTGCTAAATACTTCAGGAGCCGACAGTTTATGAGTGTCTCCATAATTTTAAAGTTTTGAAGGTATCTAAAAAATCGGCGATAATTGATCGAGCCCGAAATAGCTAAGCAACATATTTTGACTAAGATGTAAAGTTTGGGAAGGTAGGGCTTGTAGAGTTAGCGCGTGTAGAGTTAGAAGTTTGGCTTTACATGAGATCTGATAACTTTTTGACAGTGCGAGCCATTATCTTCTCGTCATGACTACATTTTACACGAAAATGTTTTTGGTGGGGTGAATCCCTTACTCTCTTAGTACTTTTATCTCTTAATACTATTTGTAAATTGCTTATGACAATATTTTTTTTAAAACACATATCTTTTAATTTCTAATAAGAAGTCTTGAAAGAAGTATAAGAAGTACTTGTTTAATTTTCATATTTTTAACATGAAATTCCATCTCGTAATTTAAATAAGGCCACCAGTGATTTACTAAAAATCCTGAAATATTTATTTTATTATTTATTAAAAGGAGTCTCTTCATAAATTTTCAGACTTTTAACATCAACATTTATGAACGTCTCATACTGAATTTTATCCCCTAGTTTAAGATGTACGAAATTAGGGTTCTTTACATACTAATAAAATCAAAAGTATAAAAGCTATGCAATTAAAAATTTACATGCTTAATAGGACCTCTATCGATATTATACTCGAGGATTTTGCTTGTCTGGAATAATCTAAGCCCAAGAAAACATAGATAAGGCTTTCGTGCTTCGCTTGACTTGTCGTGGATTTAATTTACTTGCATGATTCTTATACACAGAAATACGTTTATGAAATACTGAAATATATAATTATAAATTAATACCGCTGAACAAATCTAACCTTAAATTAAGCAAACTTTACAATCACAATTAAAAAAAACAGCATTAAGCCAATGATTCTTATACACAGAAATACGTTTATGAAATACTAAAATATATAATTATAAATTGATATCGCTGAACAAATAAATGTAACCTTAAATTAAGCAAACTTTTTATTTGTGTTATGGGTATTAGAACAATACCAATACATAGAAATACATGTATATATACTTAATGAAGTTTATTTACCAAAAACATAAATTTTTAAGATGAGCATTAATGAGCCCATCACAAAACCATAGAGCAGAATTGATAACCTCTTCCTTTTGGAAAGTCGTTTAAAAACAAACTAATGTTAGTATAGATATAGATTGACATTTATAATTTTAAAACATAGAAAGCTCTTATAAAACAAATAAGCCATGTAAACAAAATATTATAAGAAGCGGGAGAGTATAGCTCGCGATCCTCCCTTGATAGTTATTTGATATGATTTATTCATACGAGCACGTACTCGCCGTCAAATGGAAGTTTATTTAATAGAAAATACTTTCCCAAATCTATTTATAAAGCCATTAAGCTCACTTTTTATTTTGAAGCTGTTTTTGACGCACGCTTGTTATGCTAATAAGGCGAGGGTTACCGCGATGTTTATCCGACTCCTATAATGTTTAACCATACTCCTGTTAATTATTTTTGCATAATATTACACGCCTTCATACATTATTTACTAATGTTTTATTAAATTATGATGCCTATCCTATGCCTGTTTGGGAATTAAACATTGAACTTCACTTGTTTATACAGTCACCAGTTAGGTATACTGTCTAATGCATGTCTAAGATGTATAACGACCTTAACAGTCGATCGAACTACCCAAAAAAACCAAGGCTCATCTGAAAGACCATCAATTTCTGAGTAAGAAAAACCACTGCTGTATTTTCGGAACAGTAGAGGAAGTGGTTGCTGCAACTATTGAAGGTCTCCCACTGGACAGCTGAAATCGGCGTTTCTACTCAGTTTTGTCAGCAATCACCCAGTTTCTTTCAATTGGTACTGATTGAATACCCGTGCCACGGTCAGGTTCGAATAATTTTACTGGTCATTGATTGTTTAAATAAATGAAAGCGCATATTTTATGTGACATTATCCGCCTTTTCAGCCGTTTTCATTAGGTTGTTTTAATTTTATGTACTACTTAGGGTTTATAATGTTACCAAGTCAACTAGGAATCCTTATTGTTTCGCCATATCCATCCGTTTGAACATCCGTCTGTCCGTCCGTCCATAGCTTAGCTCAGAGATTCTTAGTAATAGAAAACTGTAATTTGGCATTAATATACATATTAGACACACTAACAAAATGATCAAACAAAACCTCGAAACAAATATTATTTTAGGGTATATTCTATACTTTCCATCGTCGGCACTTGGTGAAATTCCATTGTTACTAGACACTTTTACTATCCCACTTGTACATCAATTTCACTTTACATGTAAAGTGAAATTGATGTACAAGTGGGATAGTAAAAGTGTCTAGTATTTTAGGGTACCTCTTTTACATGTAAAGTGTTTTTTTTTTCTCACAAACCGTGTAGATACCCTACACGGTATTGAATAGGATTCTAAAAAATATTGTGGGTTTGTTACAACCATTTTTCGATTAAACCACGGGGTCTGGGTCTCTCCGTGGCCTTTGCCAGCTAAACTTTTAGATCATTACACCTTTTCTGATGTCTGATGATGCATGCGCGACCCGGAGATCAATCCCAGAACGTCATGATTTAATACAACCGGTAATAAATTTCGAAATATGCTGTTAGAAAAAACATACTACAATTAAATGAATTGTTTGTAGACAAAATTTTAATGATTTAAAAATATTTTTTTCGTTTCTTTTTCATGTACAAAACCAATTCCACAGATAAAATAGTTATTGTTACTAAATAAGCATGAAGCTGTATTATATCTGGAGGCAATACTTCTAACACCTACTTGAAACTAAATTTCAAATACTTCTGTCATCTTCTGAGGTCTAACCCTCTCTTTCTAACACAGCTATATAAAAAGAGATGGGGAGACCTCACAGACAGAGATAAAACGTAAATATTTGTTTGAATTGATTAATACAAGTGCTAGCTCCACCTATACCTAATACTTCATATAAATAAGCAAGCTACTTGCAAAATATATTGATATTCCTTATTCTATCGATAACTGATTTAAATAAACACTAATGATTTTGTATTTTATTTGAATAAAATAACAACAACCGACTTCCAACCTCCTGTATCTCCGAATCCTAAACATTTTTTTATAGGAATTGATGAAATACTTAATATGAGCAATGGACCACCTGATGAAAAACAGCAATCATTGTCCATGGACATCAGCAATAAAAGAAGCTGGCCACCAACGCGATGCCAACCTTTGAAGAAACTGTTAATCCTTTTCTTAAAATTACCCATGTCAAAGCTACTTGAAAACACCGTGTGTTTTCAAGTAGCTTTCACACTGGAGAGATTGTCCCGAGTTTTGTTGTTCGGGCCAGAAATCTGCGTGAAAAGCGAACAGTAGTAGGATACCAAGCTTCAAGGTGGTGGGTTGAAATCTTTTACTACGGTGTGTAGTACGAAGTCGGAAAGGTGAAGCAGGTACTAATTGAAAAAGGTCATCATAGGAACTAATGGAAAGTACATAATATACGCTCCCAAACAAAAAAATATTTTGCAATTTAAAAGTCTATAAATGACGGAATTATGTCTGAACATACATAAAAATATAAACATCCGAATAGATGACCTTCTTTTTAGTAAGTCGGTTGAAAAACATCTTACTCAGATGTAGGAATTCATCAAGATCAATCCCTTCACCTCACGTGTTTAGTAATAAGCTATTTTCACATTTTCGGTATTTTATATCACATCAGCCATTGTCTGTCGTGTGAAACACATTGGATTTTTCAGGGAACATTGGAAGCAACGGAAGGAATCCCTAAGGATGTCGGAGCGCGAACACCTACGGAGATTTAAGCCTCTCAGCGGCACAAAGATGCTGATTGACTGAATGAAGACTTTCAACCACAGAAACTACTATTTTTAATTTATATTTTACTCTTCAATATTTGATGAATATGTGTTTTATTTTTTCAGTTTAAAGTCCGCTTGCGACAAACAATTTATATACTTTTTAAATGTATAATATTTATATACAAATTTTAAATGTTGAATACATTTTAAATGTATTTAAGTAGTCAAAACATATACATAGTATGAAGTTTTTGTTCCGGTTAAGTGTTTTTATATCATTAGATAGAATTCTGATGGAAAAAGAGATCACCGCCTATATACACCAAAGATGTTAATGGTACGTTGCTTTCAATATGGCGGGATAGCAATGTCACATGCATAAAACTCAAGTGTAAGGTAACCCTCTAAACTGGAACACGACAACGATAAGCTTTGACGCTGTTTCATCAGCCTGTTGCAGCAGGAATAGGTAAGGCGGTAGTACCATATATCCGAGCGAGACGTTGCGGAACTCTACTCACGTAGTAGTCATAATGGTAGTCTAGTTTAGTTTAGTCTGGGCCAATCTGGACTTGGTGAGTCTAGTTACAATTGACTTCCAGTCATTTAGTTCACAAAAGTAGAGAGAAGGCCGGACAATATTGTAATACCTACTCAAAGATTGTAATACACAATTAACAATGCACTTGTACTTTAATTTCACTTCACAACATACATATTTTCGTATATTACTTACCGGTTTCACTGTTTAAGCATCTTCAGTATCATCATCTTCCGGGTAATATCTCAGTAAAGTTCTTCAATGTCCCGTCAAGTCTTAATACCTTATCGCCTTACATTTTCTTAGTAACTTCATTATTTAAGGATACATAAATACTCTTTAGAAGTTTGCTAGTATTCATAAACACCATCGACATAGAATTTCGCTGATAAACACTGTTAAATTTACAATTTTCAGAATTAAAAGGATTTAGTTAATGATCGAATGCTGTTGTACCAAGCTGTGAAATAAGTAGGCGTCGTTAGCGTAAAGCGAAGCGTGCGCTTGACGCAAGCTGCATTGTTAAAACTCGTCATCTGCCAATGTACACCAAGAGCTGATGAAAAAATAATCTAAGCATAGGATGCTTATTATAATTAATTCCTTAACATAAGTTTTCTGTTCTGCATATTTTATACCTATGTAGAAATTTAAAAAACATATCAGTGGCGGTGATCACTAATTGTCTTGCTTATGTATTAAGTTATATAAACTGAAGCGGTGTATTGCTGTGAATGGAAATTACTAAAGCCGATCGGTACACTTGTTCATCCAATACCAGTATTATTGTGAAAATTAATAATAAAGAATAACAAACTGTTCTTCAATTACAAATAATATCGAAAAATGTACCTAAACTAGAAGAAACGTGACAAATTTGATGGTGATACTCGATCCTTTCTGCATCTCAAGTGTTTACTTCTCTTTACTAGTCGTCTATGACTATCGACTTTGATACACAACCATACATATTTTTAGTTATATATTTAACTGCAATAGCAGACTATTACATAGTCTGCTATTGCAGGAAATTGTGTTAATTTGCAACAGTATTAAAATTACTTATTTATTCATAGTTTTTATTGTGCTAATTAAAAATATTAACTTATAATTAAATTATCTGACAATTTATTAAGAAGTTTATAGCTCGTAAAAAAGCAAGACATTAATTGAAATGATATCTATGTTAACACTTATACCATGCTTGGAAAAACTTTAAAAACTGAACGAAGTAAATTTTTGATACAACAGAATTTGAAACTGTTAAAGCCGGAACGCTCTAACCAACTGAGCTACTGTTGACTGGTTAAACATAGTGAATTTTTTTTGCTTTGCGATCTATTTCATCGAATATATTGATGGCTAGATATATATACATTTAAATAGTTAAATTAATTCATTGTTACATAAAATTCATATCGATACATATAATAAAATCGTAGGAAAGTCAAAACTGTACATTGAATATTTTTTTTTAAAAATACTTGGGGCGTTATCTACAATCGATATCGAAGCCAAAATATCGTTTTTTGGAATTTTTGTCTGTTTGTCTGTATGTATGTCCGGGGTAAACTCAAAAAGTACTGCATGGATTTACTTCAAATGTTGCATGAATATTACTAACAGGTCTGGTCAACATATATGTTACATATTATCACACTATCACCTACGGGGGAGGAGCAGTGCAGAGTAAACGAAGTCCGCGCGGATGAAGTCGCTGGCAACAGCTAGTCTATCTATTCATATAATAAAATCCTAGGAATGTCAAAGCTGTACATTGAATAGTTTTTTAAAATAATACTTGAGGCGTGATCTACAATCGAAATTAAAGCTAAAAATATAGTTTTTAGAATTTTTGTCTGTTTGTCTGTATGTATGTCTGGGGTAAACTCAAAAAGTACTGTATATATTTACTTCAAATTTTACATGAATATTACTTACAGGTCGGGTCAACATGTAGGGTACATATTATCTCGCTATCACCTACGGGGGAGGACCTGTGCGGAGTAAACTAAGTCCGCACGGACGAAATCGTGGGCAACAGCTAGTTTATAATATTGATCAATACTTTTGTATTTCTAACTACATACACATGTGTTTCCTGGGGTTTTTTTAACTAAATAAAGAAAATTTTGGATAGAACAGAATTTGAACTTACGACTTTGCCTCCGGTCAGCACGCTCTTACCAACTGAGCTAGTGTCAACGAGGCTAAATTCTTTTTTGTTTCATTAAGCCAAGCAAAAAGTATGCAGTTAGAGTGTACCAGCCAGGGGTAAGCTCGCAGGTTTAAATTTTGTCATGTCGAACATTGTCTTTGTTTAGTTTTTATTGAAAGTATTTATTCTGTAGTTTATTAAATTAATTAAAAACACAATTAACTGTTATTGATATATTTTGCGAGGCTTCATAGGTGACAATCTTCTCAGGCTGTTTTTCGATTGTTAAAGTCAGGATATTTAGAAAAACGCCTATTTTAACATGTGTCGTAGTCAAAATTTTCCGTAGTCTGCTATGTAAATTAAAGCTTTTTTGTTAATTTGACTTAAGCATTTTCCATGACAGTGATAGAGTTTATGTGGTAATTCTTATAAAATCACACCCAAATTCTCCCAAAAACTTTAGTGGGAAGGAAATAATAAAAAATTAATAAGTTGATTACCCCTTTTATAAGGGTACCATCTTAAAGTACACTAGTATCTTAATAAATTTTAGTATATTTTTAGATGTTAATAGATAATCTTTTATTATTATAATATAAATTAAATTCTTTCTTATCGTTATTTCACTATGTTAATCACAATTTTTAGAGATATCAAAATTACGTCGAGGCAATTGAAGCGAATCAAAGTAAAGTTTACGATTTGCTTATATTGGTTTTGCAATGGCAATTGCTAGCTCTTATTCTATAATTATTACAGTGTAACTGACGTTATTACATAAATCAATATTTCTCGCTTAAAAAGTTGTAACCTGTAATTTGAAACAGGGCTTAAAATTTCCTTTGATCTTTGAACTTATTCAATAATAGCTATTGCTATTCAAAATATCAAATTTTTTAACTTACCAGTTTGAAAAGCTATGTTTTTAAAAATCGATGTTTTGTTTTAACCTAAGTTTTCGAAGTGCGAGTTTTCGTCAGATCTCGACATTTTGAGGTCTTAGAAAGCTATTATGACTATATCGGCGATGGTATCTTTATGTCTGTGTGTATATAAATAAGTGTGTACATGTAATGTAAATGTGAGTCCTATTAAGTAATTACAGTACCCGGCGATAAATATTGCACATCGACCTTTGGAAAGAGACAATCGGCTAATTTCGGCTTCGTAGAGCGTTATCTCTGTCGCACAAAATACAAACAGTCCGGTACCTATTAGGAGCTGTTAAAACAAGTATGATTTGCTTCTTTTGATATTTTTATTCTTTGTATAAAATACACTAATTTTTCTATAAGTGATGGCTTTAGGTTGGGGTAAAATAAAATAAAAAAAACATTTTTACATTATGTTTACGTATTTAATTATTTTGGAACATTACAGCTTTAGTGTACATAATAAACACCATTATACCTATTGCTAAAATGAGACATTGCAATAAAAATAATAATAATTCTAATTCTCAATTACTTCCATTTCACTATCTGTGTTCTCAAAGAGGTCAATATCACTGTCACTTTCAGCCGTATTTATTACTAATCTATCAGTGTAATTGTCTAAACTGTGTTGAATGCTTCTATATTCATTCTCACATTTGATTGCATGATCGCAAACCTTTTTCCACTCTTCAGCGCCGATCATGTTTACTTTTTCAGTCAATAATGTTTTTACTGTAGTTAAGTTCATACCCACATTTCTAGAGGCTACATAGCCTTTCAGTTGAGACCATATATTTTCAATTGGATTAAAATCCGGATGATATGGTGGCAATCGCAACACAGTGTGCCCATGTTCGGCAAGTATTTTGTCCACAGAAAACTCTGTATACCTCTCCTTGTGCTGACATATAATAGCGTAAATCTGGGTTTTTGTTAATTTTGGATCAACTGGAATTTCATGTCTGTTTAACCAGTTGATCATTTCCCGTTTAATGGTGTTTGAGTTGGGGGGTCTCTCAACATACTTGTTGTGATAGGGTGCGTTGTCGATAACTAGAACAGAATCACTGGGTATATTTGGGATTAATTGGTTAACCAGCCATTTCTCATAGTTATCGTTATTCATTTCATTGTGATAGTCACCTGTAGTGTCCGTGGATTTATACGTTAAAAAAGCACCGGGTACAAAGCCTTTTTCATTTCCCGCATGAACTATTATCAAACGTTGACCTTTTGAAATTGGCTTTTTTACTCCTTTTTTCTTATCGTCACTCCAAGATTTCCCTTTAGTGTGGGATGCATGTATATATGACTCATCCATGTAGACGATATTTTTTCCTGTTTCGCGAAATTTGCGTATTTTATCAAGGTATTCCATTCGTTTGAGACTAACGTCGTGCTTTTCCATTAGAATTTTTCGATTATCTTCCATTTTAGTGAACTGAAATCCCATGTCATGAAGTATTTTTCTCAATGTTTTTTCAGACCCATTGTAATTAATAGCTTCAGATAACTTAGCTTTTAATGATTTTATTGTTGACAGTTCATTAAATCGTAAGTGAAAATCATACACCATTCTTCGAACAACATCGTAATCAAAATCGTCCATATCCAAACGAATTTGATTTTTTGGTCTCCCTTTTTTTGGAGTGCTGAACTTAATTTCAGTCGAATGTGTTTCAGTACTGACTTCGTTTAATATATTGTTCAAAGTTCTTCTTGAAATTCCAGTGGCATTTGCAACTCGCTCTTGAATCTTCTTAAAATAACAACTTACATTTTCATCTACTTTTTTTTTAAATCTATCAGCTTCGCTTACAAAGTATTTATAAACATTGTAGATAATTTCACGTGACTGACCTCGTAAAGGTTTCCCTCTTTTTCCGAAAGATGCCATATTACAACTTTAAATTATTTAAATTTGTGGGTGTTATCAACTCTAAATATATATATTTTTTCGGGACGCGACTGCACTCTATCGTACTTGAACAACGACTGACTAAACGTCACATAGGTAGTGTGGGACAGAGATAACGCTTTACGAAGCCGAAATTATCCGATTGTCTCTTTCCAAAGTTCGATGTGCAATATTTATCGCCGGGTACTGTAATAATAATTAAAGTTTAAATAACATAATATGTAATTTGATAAAACGTAACAAGAAATCCGTTTTTGTAATAAAAATAAAGCAATAAATTGTATGATAGAATTAATCACTATATATTTAACTAGCTGTTGCCAGCGACTTCGTCTGCGCGGACTTCGTTTACTCCGCACTGCTCCTCCCCCGTAGGTGATAGCGTGATAATATGTAGGTATTATGTTGACCCGACCTGTTAGTAATATTCATGCAAAATTTGAAATAAATCCATGCAGTACTTTTTGAGTTTACCCCGGACATACATACAGACAAACAGACAAACAGACAAACAGACAAACAGACAAACAGACAAACAGACAGACAGACAGACAGACAGACAGACAGACAGACAGACAGACAGACAGACAGACAGACAGACAGACAGACAGACAGACAGACAGACAGACAGACAGACAGACAGACAGACAGACAGACAGACAGACAGACAGACAGACAGACAGACAGACAGACAGACAGACAGACAGACAGACAGACAGACAGGCAGACAGGCAGACAGGCAGACAGGCAGACAGGCAGACAGGCAGACAGGCAGACAGGCAGACAGGCAGACAGGCAGACAGGCAGACAGGCAGACAGGCAGGCAGGCAGGCAGGCAGGCAGGCAGGCACGCAGGCACGCAGGCACGCAGGCACGCAGGCACGCAGGCACGCAGGCACGCAGGCACGCAGGCACGCAGGCACGCAGGCACGCAGGCACGCAGGCACGCAGGCAGGCAGGCAGGCAGGCACGCAGGCAGGCACGCAGGCAGGCAGGCAGGCAGGCAGGCAGGCAGGCAGGCAGGCAGGCAGGCAGGCAGGCAGGCAGGCAGGCAGGCAGGCAGGCAGGCAGGCAGGCAGGCAGGCAGGCAGGCAGGCAGGCAGGCAGGCAGGCAGGCAGGCAGGCAGGCAGGCAGGCAGGCAGGCAGGCAGGCAGGCAGGCAGGCAGGCAGGCAGGCAGGCAGGCAGGCAGGCAGGCAGGCAGGCAGGCAGGCAGGCAGGCAGGCAGGCAGGCAGGCAGGCAGGCAGGCAGGCAGGCAGGCAGGCAGGCAGGCAGGCAGGCAGGCAGGCAGGCAGGCAGGCAGGCAGGCAGGCAGGCAGGCAGGCAGGCAGGCAGGCAGGCAGGCAGGCAGGCAGGCAGGCAGGCAGGCAGGCAGGCAGGCAGGCAGGCAGGCAGGCAGGCAGGCAGGCAGGCAGGCAGGCAGGCAGGCAGGCAGGCAGGCAGGCAGGCAGGCAGGCAGGCAGGCAGGCAGGCAGGCAGGCAGGCAGGCAGGCAGGCAGGCAGGCAGGCAGGCAGGCAGGCAGGCAGGCAGGCAGGCAGGCAGGCAGGCAGGCAGGCAGGCAGGCAGGCAGGCAGGCAGGCAGGCAGGCAGGCAGGCAGGCAGGCAGGCAGGCAGGCAGGCAGGCAGGCAGGCAGGCAGGCAGGCAGGCAGGCAGGCAGGCAGGCAGGCAGGCAGGCAGGCAGGCAGGCAGGCAGGCAGGCAGGCAGGCAGGCAGGCAGGCAGGCAGGCAGGCAGGCAGGCAGGCAGGCAGGCAGGCAGGCAGGCAGGCAGGCAGGCAGGCAGGCAGGCAGGCAGGCAGGCAGGCAGGCAGGCAGGCAGGCAGGCAGGCAGGCAGGCAGGCAGGCAGGCAGGCAGGCAGGCAGGCAGGCAGGCAGGCAGGCAGGCAGGCAGGCAGGCAGGCAGGCAGGCAGGCAGGCAGGCAGGCAGGCAGGCAGGCAGGCAGGCAGGCAGGCAGGCAGGCAGGCAGGCAGGCAGGCAGGCAGGCAGGCAGGCAGGCAGGCAGGCAGGCAGGCAGGCAGGCAGGCAGGCAGGCAGGCAGGCAGGCAGGCAGGCAGGCAGGCAGGCAGGCAGGCAGGCAGGCAGGCAGGCAGGCAGGCAGGCAGGCAGGCAGGCAGGCAGGCAGGCAGGCAGGCAGGCAGGCAGGCAGGCAGGCAGGCAGGCAGGCAGGCAGGCAGGCAGGCAGGCAGGCAGGCAGGCAGGCAGGCAGGCAGGCAGGCAGGCAGGCAGGCAGGCAGGCAGGCAGGCAGGCAGGCAGGCAGGCAGGCAGGCAGGCAGGCAGGCAGGCAGGCAGGCAGGCAGGCAGGCAGGCAGGCAGGCAGGCAGGCAGGCAGGCAGGCAGGCAGGCAGGCAGGCAGGCAGGCAGGCAGGCAGGCAGGCAGGCAGGCAGGCAGGCAGGCAGGCAGGCAGGCAGGCAGGCAGGCAGGCAGGCAGGCAGGCAGGCAGGCAGGCAGGCAGGCAGGCAGGCAGGCAGGCAGGCAGGCAGGCAGGCAGGCAGGCAGGCAGGCAGGCAGGCAGGCAGGCAGGCAGGCAGGCAGGCAGGCAGGCAGGCAGGCAGGCAGGCAGGCAGGCAGGCAGGCAGGCAGGCAGGCAGGCAGGCAGGCAGGCAGGCAGGCAGGCAGGCAGGCAGGCAGGCAGGCAGGCAGGCAGGCAGGCAGGCAGGCAGGCAGGCAGGCAGGCAGGCAGGCAGGCAGGCAGGCAGGCAGGCAGGCAGGCAGGCAGGCAGGCAGGCAGGCAGGCAGGCAGGCAGGCAGGCAGGCAGGCAGGCAGGCAGGCAGGCAGGCAGGCAGGCAGGCAGGCAGGCAGGCAGGCAGGCAGGCAGGCAGGCAGGCAGGCAGGCAGGCAGGCAGGCAGGCAGGCAGGCAGGCAGGCAGGCAGGCAGGCAGGCAGGCAGGCAGGCAGGCAGGCAGGCAGGCAGGCAGGCAGGCAGGCAGGCAGGCAGGCAGGCAGGCAGGCAGGCAGGCAGGCAGGCAGGCAGGCAGGCAGGCAGGCAGGCAGGCAGGCAGGCAGGCAGGCAGGCAGGCAGGCAGGCAGGCAGGCAGGCAGGCAGGCAGGCAGGCAGGCAGGCAGGCAGGCAGGCAGGCAGGCAGGCAGGCAGGCAGGCAGGCAGGCAGGCAGGCAGGCAGGCAGGCAGGCAGGCAGGCAGGCAGGCAGGCAGGCAGGCAGGCAGGCAGGCAGGCAGGCAGGCAGGCAGGCAGGCAGGCAGGCAGGCAGGCAGGCAGGCAGGCAGGCAGGCAGGCAGGCAGGCAGGCAGGCAGGCAGGCAGGCAGGCAGGCAGGCAGGCAGGCAGGCAGGCAGGCAGGCAGGCAGGCAGGCAGGCAGGCAGGCAGGCAGGCAGGCAGACAGACAGACAGACAGACAGACAGACAGACAGACAGACAAACAGACAAACAGGCAAAAAGGCAAACGGACGGACAAACGGACAAACGGACAAACGGACAAACGGACAAACGGACAAACGGACAAACGGACAAACGGACAAACGGACAAACGGACAAACGGACAAACAGACAAACAGACAAAAATTCTAAAAACTATATTTTTGGCTTCAATATCGATTGTAGATCACGCCCCAAGTATTCTTTTAAAAAAATAATCAATGTACAGTTTTGACTTTTTTACGATTTTATTATATGTATAGATATACAAATATTTGTCATTTATACATACAAAACGGCGTCAATTTCTACTGCGTCTGCAGGTCTACAATTTCTTAAATTCAGATTTTTTTATTCATTCGTTGATACGAAAATAAAATTACAATAAATAAATATGTTTAATATTTATTTGTTGTTAAGTTATTCATATTTATTTCCATACATATTTTAATGTACTTACTATTGTAAAATTTGCCACAAAGTACAAATAGGGCGGCGCTATAACATCACGTGCTGAAAGGTTCGCAGCGATAATACCGTTCTGCTGTAAGTGTTACCATTAAATTAGTTGGTTTCAATGGTAACTCACATTTATATAGTTCTATATACCAACCAAGCAGTCTGTAGTTAGGTGTGTGTGTCAGACTACACTGAAGAAATCAAGACATACCTACGTCAAGATTGAAATTGTTAATTTCATTTCTATATTTGGACAGACTTACAGCCAGTGTTCAAATATGGATGGTAAGATATGGATATGGATCCAAAGGAAATACCGTCTTGATTTTAATCAATTTTTACACTTCAATGACATGCTACTAGAATTTTTCACCGTTTTGGTGCTAATGAAAAAATATATATTAATAACGGTCTTTAAAAATATTTATAAACATAATTTAATTTTTATTTGGAACCATACTTTTTCTGAGATTAAATTTACACCGCGGTTAATCCCCCGTGTTGGTCCGGGTAGAATCCCTCGTCCTTTTGAAGAATAGTCCAACTGTCGTTCTACCAGGCAGGTTGTAAAAGGCGACCCGTTGGCTATACATGTCATGCCATCTTCTTGTTTGCTGTCTTATGATACAAAAAAAAAAACTTGGTTGTAAATTATCAGCGTCAATTACATTCACTTTTTGCTCACTGACAAAACTTTATCATTTATAACACTATTATTAGCTTGATTTATTATAAATATTCATAACTAATCTTATATTTGTAGCAAATCCGGCCATCTCATATTTTTTTTGTAAAATTTTGTGATCTATAACTTTTCTATTACGATTTTTTAACTTCTTTACATATTTTACACTTTCTTTCCATATTACTTTAATATTTTTTTTTAATTTTAATCAGGGATTTCAGAATCGTTTTGGTAAACAATTTATAAAAACCTACGGATATAGTTAAAAAATTTGAATCTCAAGATCAATTTTGTTGTGATAGATTAGTCACATACATATAGCTTGCATTTAAAAGAGATAAATGTTTTATTTCATTTGAATTAGATGCTAGGAAAAAGGTTTAAGTATGTGAAAAAAATCTTTATTGGTAAAATACAAAACAAACACATAAAGATGTTAATATTAAAAGAGTTTGTAAGTTGCATTATGAAGGGGAAGTTACCACGGGGAAAAGCCCATGAATATTTAAGATAATTCATTTTATCTGACAGATTGACTCAACCAGGATTCTGTACTTTTAACATTTTTTCTACTTGAAAGAAACGTAAATAAATATAAAACTCCATGTTTATATAATTTTAACGGTGTTTTAATCCAGTCCCTTATGAATAAAATTCTATTGCGACTGGACAGCTTGTAAAATCCAAAACATCATTGTGTCTAATATATAGTAGAGATCTATAACGTTTTGCCTGAGAAATACCGCCACATGATCAGCTACGCAGCATTAGTAGCCTTGGTAGTAGACATATTTTCTAACTGCAGGTATTAGTTATTTTGTTTGTTTACCTGCAGTTTCACTTGCGCAAAACTTGTATTTTCCTGAAGTTAAAGTATATTTCAAATGAAATTTATATACAATTCGATATGTTAATTTTTACTCGGTCTAGTAATTTCAGAAATGATTCATTAATTTAAATTATTCATTTAAGTCGGTTTATGGCGGAAATTTTAACGGAAAATTTTGAAAAACGTAATATAATATTTACGGTATGTTCATGATATTATTATGTTTTAGCAATAATTTAAACCATGACTACCCAGCAAGGGCGTGATGATATTTTTTATTTTACTTTTTATCTATGACGAAAACATCACCGTACAGTTTTCTGCGGGGTTTAGTGAGCCGAACATTTAAACTCGCCGGTCGACTGATTGACCAGCTTGTTAGATGCAGAGAAAGGTGGTAATCTCTGTCGCCAAATTTTGTCAATTTCTGATAATTATCGCTTGCTACTTGCGATAACTGGAACCAATACTTTTATGTACTTATTCGATACACCAGAAGAATCGAAGCTGTTACTAAATTTTTAATCAAGAAAACCCCAATTACATTGTTTACCTGACTCGGATACTGAACTCAATTTCTGATAATCGTAATCAAACAAGCTGACCATTAGGTCACTATAGAAGTACTCGAAAAGGTTTTGAAAACATATTAACATAATAATAAACCTTACTCCCTTAAAAGTCAAGAGTTGACTAGCTGACTCTCGTGAGAAAATTACTTTCGCGGAGAGTCGATTATATGAATATGAAATTTGCCACAGCGATTTATACCTTATGATATAACAATAAGAAGAATCTGCTTTTGAAATGGTGAATTTAAATGTCGTCATCAAAAGGGTAGTGTCGATTTGTTGGGATAACACTCGATTTGTCGATTCGCCTCCGGCCTCTAATCTTGTTGGCGCCCTCGCTACTCAGTTAAAATCGCAAGGCTAATAAAATATTTTGACCCTTTTACTTTGTGTATACGCCCACTAAAACGTACAATCACTTACAGTGCTTTATTTCACAATATAAAATCAGGAGGCGATCACGGAAAATTTATTTCACTACTCTTTTTTAGGGTTCCGAAGTAAACTAGGAACCCTTATAGACTTCTGCATCTCTGGAACGCACGGACATAGGTTTGTGCGTTCCAGAGATGCAGGAGTCGAGAATTTCGTTATTGCAGTTTTACTGAGTTTTAGTTGTTACAAGTGGATATTATGTCATCTTAAACATATGTATATCTTCAGTTCATTTTAGTTTCAGCGCTGCTTCCGTTTTTAGGGTTCCGAAGTAAACTAGGGACCCTTATAGTTTCGCTATGTCCGTCCATCCGTCCGTCCGTCCGCACGATTGCGCAGAGACCCTTATTAATAGAAAGCTGTAATTTGGCACGAATATACATATTAGTCACGACAACAAAGTGGTAACATAAAATGTAATATTTTATCACTTATACACTTGTACTGTTTCACAATAAAGCTATTATCACTTATTACCAACCGGTTTCGCTTACACAAGCATCATCAGGGCAATTTATAGTTACAAATAAACAAATTTATAGTGAGTTTGTAACTATAAATTGCCCTGATGATGCTTGTGTAAGCGAAACCGGTTGGTAATAAGTGATAATAGCTTTATTGTGAAACAGTACAAGTATATAAGTGATAAAATATTACATTAAAATGGAGTTACACCAAGTGCCGACGATAAAATGTGTAGAATATGTAAAATAAAATCTTGAAAAATATGTTTTTCAGGGTGTAAAGTAGGGATGTTCATTTTTTTTTCACGTACCCCATTGTGTGGGGTATCGTTGGATTGGTTTTAAAAAATATCGTAGGTTTGTCAAAACAAGTTTTCGATTAAGGGACTCGTTTGTAAATTTTAAGCTTTTAATTGCTTATTTTTGTTAGAGTCAAGCTTTTAAGTGCTAATTTTTGTTAGAATCAAGACATTTAGCCTGCAGAGGGGGGGGGGGGGCTTTAAATGGTTGGTTTTGGGATTATGAAAAAATCATGGTAGAAGTAAATATAATGAAGTTAAAAGGAAAACTGTAACGGCTTAGAGGGCCTTACAAATTTTTAGTAATAGTCGACCAACTTATAATTTTTTTTTTACTATTTAATTCAGGAAACATGGCCCATATTATAAATACCTTATAGGCTAATATACATATTAATATAATAAATCTTAAAATTACACTTTGTCTCGGAGTTTCCCCTGGAACCTCCGGTAGACTACTAGGTAAAAAGAGCTGATGATAAAGTAGCTAAGTATTAAAGTATTTGTATATTTAATGATCTTACTTTATAAAACTTTACCAGTTTTGATTGCAGTGGGGCTCCATTTTTTGATATGTCCCAGGGCCCTAGGTGTCCTAGCTACGCCACTGTATGTAGTCCACGACTTCCTCAACATCCATGGACCAGTGCAGGTGAGATATGTACAAGGGCGTTGCGGGGACCTCGCTTCGCAGACACAGCTCGGGTACATATGGCGCGGTGCCTTCTTCTTCCTTCATCTCTCCACCACTGTGAATCTCTCCTCATCGCACCCCCTTCTCTCGTCCTTGCCAGGTCGAGAAGACCCCACCTTGCTCTTTGTAGCCTTGTGGCTCTCCTTAGTCTTGTGACTCTCCGTAGCCTTGCGGATTTCATTCTCCCCATTTCTATTCGCCCGCGGGGGGAGTGTGGGGCGTAAGATTCTTAGAGAATTTCTTATGGGCGGTGAACCTGGGGTGCGTATATGCATACGTCATTGACGTTGAATAGCTTAAATGTTCATAGTATGAAACTATAAAAGTCCTCTTCAGTCCGCATTATTGTGATAGGTACCTTCGGAACCCTACATTACGCGAGGCCCGACTCACACTTTACCAAATTTTAACTTATAAAACAGAAAAAAGGCTAGTGATTCTCCTGGTGCGAAGACATAAACTTTACCTATAAGTGTGCACATTTTAATAGTCCATTGCACGTCACTCGTCTGACACCGATATTTCGCTACATGCGTAAACATACCTGTTTTTCATCTTCTATTAGACAGACAAGGAAGTGATCTTACGATAAGGTTACTTTTTCCTTACGAGGTACAGAATCCTAAAAACTACACACACGCTATATTAGGCATCCCTTAAATAGCATCACTTTTTTCAGATTTTATTTTACCACTTTGTCTGTGTAATTAATATATATGATACTAATTGACCCGGCAAACGTTGTTCTGCCTTTTTATCTACTCTTATTTTTTTCTATATTTTGTCACCTTTTAAACCTTCCCTGGACTTCAACAATTAATTCAAAACCAAAATTAGCCAAATCGGTTCAGCCGTTCTCGAGTTTTAGCGATACTAACGAACAGCAATTGATTTTTATATATATAGATTGTGCCATGCCAAAATACAAGTTTCTTGTACAAAGAATCTCTCCGCTGCAAACTGACGGACAAATGAATGTGCTTAGCCAGAATTCAAAGTCTAAATTAAGAGCCTGCTTTATCAACGGAGAGAGAACTTTTGGAAAGTATCCTGTTTATCTTGCTTATATATTTTTGTATTATTAATAAAACTATAGCAATTGTAAGCAATAGAATATTATGATTTAATCAGTCTTATTGGATTCAGATCTAAAAACTGCATTATAGAAGAAGATCAATCGAATGCAGTGGTTTTTGTTTACCAAATTTATGGATTGGCTTAGCTTTTTTTTGAAGAACAAGTAATCCGCTACCCTGTTAGGCAATTCTAGTACCTGTAAATACCACTATGTCTCGGCCGCTTTTGGTATTATCGTCTCAAATTCCTTAATTCTTCCGCTATTAAAGAACGTGTGATTACCAGCTACTTTACTTTTTAGAGTTCCGTATCTAAAAGGTAAAACGGAACCCTACTACTAAGCCTCCGCTGTCTGTCTTTCACCAGGCTGTATCTCATAAACCGTGATAGCTGGAAAGCTGAAATTTTCACAAATTATGTATTTCCGTTGCCGCTATAACAATAAAAATTAATTTTAAAAAAATATTAAGGATGTCCCCATACAATAAACGTGTTTTTGCGTACGGAACAGTTAATGGTACGGAACCCTTCGTGCGCGAGTCCAACTCGACCTTGGCCGGGGAATTGAAATTTTAGCACGAAAACACAATGGTTTTGGTTTGGAGGATAAGTTAGCATGTAAACAATACAAAGTAGCGTCAGACCTCCGCTACACGGGTGGCAACGCTCCACACTAAACATACGAATTTGGTAGTTCATGAGCAATATTATCAATGAGGAACTTTATCTAGTTTTTTTCTATCGTATGAAAAAAAATCTGTACTTAGCACCGTATGTCAAGACCACGGATTTAATGGATACGTCTTTCATGACAAATGTCTCAGTTGTCAGTGTAGCTTGCAATTACATACGGAAATACAGAGTTATGCTACTTACCAATGAAATAAATTCATTTCAAAGGTAATTTTTAAACTTTGTCGTCTCATTCGGTACGATAAAACAGTACAACATGGTTTATTTATATTTTTTTACAATACAATATAACTTACAAATGCATGAAATTTTTGACAGTGATAGGAGCGTTTGCTCATATGCGCGGCGAAACATTTCTTTTCCAATGGGGTGTCTATTAGTATTTATGTGGCCTATGGTCAAGGCATACCTCAAATACGTTAAAATTAAGCATAGGTTTGAACTTGGATCAAAATAAATTATATTTCAGTATAGGTAATATAATATATTAATATCGTTGACATTATTTGAATTAATTGTGAATATAACATTTTTTTTTCTATTGTTTTTTTGACATGTCTCTGCTAAGAAATACCAACTATCTTAAAATAAAATCTCGTATCGTAAACAGTTTTAAAATCAGATATTCTATTTTACCTAATATTCATTCTGGAGTTCGGTCTATGAACGAAAAGGCTAAAAAGTTAGTTGTTGGCGATTGTACTATGGACCCCTACGCAACTATTCGGATGTGACAATAATTGAAATTTGTGCCCGGAGGCATTCATGGCAAATAACTTTATTCAGCATTTAGCTTCCAATTTGGCGGGCGTGTGTCTCGCGACACGGGGAATCACGGCTGCTGTGGGGTGTGAATATTACCAGTATTTCTTAATAAATCTTCTGTTTGAGCAATACATTTTATTCACTAGCTGGTAGAGTTCTACATTATCTCGCCCGGGTCTGGTACCACCGCCTTGCCTATTCCTGCCGCAATAGCGTCACTGCTTGTCACTGTAGTGTTCCGTTTTAGAGGGTAAGGTAGCCGGTAAATTTATGCGTGTGACATTAGATCTCGCCACAAGATGGCAACGCACCATTAACATATTTGGTGTCTATAGGCGATGGTTGACTCTTTCCATCAGGAGACCCATCTGTTGTCATCTTGTTTGCTATCTTATGATACATAAAAAAATACATCTCATGTGACTCTAAAGGCCCCCCGAGACGGTCAAACGGTTTGATTCAAACCTTATGTGTTTGATGATACCCTTTGGCACAGTTTGGTTTTGTACACGGTCGTAATAAGTATTGTGACGTAAACAAATTATGAAATACCCTCAAACAAAGACTACGATATCCTTGGGTTTATAACATTAATCTACCTACTGCTTAAAATGTAAAAAAAATTCTTCGTCTGATATCTTCGCCGTACACAACCTTACATTACAAAATACAGTGCAAACGGAGCCGTGTTTGATCAAACGCGTCGGAACACGGTCAAATACCGTGTCAAACACAACAAAAATATGTAATTTCAAAAAACAAGCTCCAAACACGTAAATGTTTGACAAACATTTCAAACTAGCTATGTAAACGATCAAAATGGTTTGAGTCAATCCAAAATCTGCGTGTTTGAATCAAACCGCTTGACCGTCTTGGGGGCGCTTAACCGGAATAATATTATCATCAAACCAGCTTTCTTGTCGAGTAGGTAGAGTGAATCCTTGATCTGGCAGTTTGGATCTCATAAATACGAAATTCCAACGTTACTTAAATAATTCAAAGGTGAAAAATATTCTTATAGGAAAAAGGAAAGTAATTTTTAATACTTATTGAATATAAAAATAATTAAAATTATTTAATATTTAAAATTATTTCCGTTACAGGAGAAATTTATATTGATTTAGAAAATATTAAATTTCCTAAATCAACGAGAATTTCTCCTGTAACAGTTAACTTATTTTTACAAATTTACACATACGTAATAACTCTAAATTAAAAATTTAAAAATCCCTGACACATTCCTTGGTGGAAAGACCACTTTCCTACTTCATGAGAATATTTGCAGAGCAAAACATGAAAAGAACTGATGTTCTACGAATAATAATCCTGCAGCCTAAGGTCAAAGTTACCACGTCATTGCAATTTCATTGAAGTAACCAAATACCAAATTTCATAACGGTCAATACTTAATCTTTACCTACTTATTTCTTTCATCAAGTAGAAAAGAGCTGATGACTTTAAAACGGACAAACCAATTTTGATAAAACATGTCTAAGAACCACGGTTAGAATACCAGTTTTCAAATAGAAAAAAAAAACTCATCCAAATCGATTCACGCGTTTAAGCGGTACGGTGCTATCGATGAATACATGTAACGGTCAATACCCCTTTTTGCGTATCACATAATAAAATTCTCGTATCACAATGTTAGTTACCATACTCCTCCGAAATGGCTAAACCGATTTTTATGAAATTATATATGCTTATTCAGTAGGTCTGAGAATCGGCTACTATCTATTTTTCATACCTCTAATAGCTAAAGGTTGTCCATCCCTAACATTTTTTTTACTTTTTGGACATTTTTTTTAATTTTAAAATGTGGCATTAAAAAATACGTACAACTCTAAATTTTCACCCTTCTTTCACCACCCCCTATTTATTTATTCAATAATTTATATGGCAAAACTGCGTTTGCCGGGTCAGCTAATATTATCTATGGCCATGGAATGGCTATATAGACAAGATGGCGTTTGCAAACTGGGCCCCTACGGGCCTTGCCGCAACTTAGAAGGCATGTAGGATGAGGGCCCCCGCAGGCTAGGTTCCAGCACCTTGCGATCTAAATGTATACTAGATCAGATAGTTCCTTCATACAATTAGACGTAAATTAAATACGAAGACTGGATAATAGTATTCCGTCTACCACTATCCAAGTCCGACCCTGTGTTTTCCCCGTGTTGGTTCCAGGCTCCTTTGAAGAACAGACCAACTGCTGTTCTGCCAGGCAAGTCGTAAAAGGCGACCGATTGGCTATGCCAGTCACTACCATCGTGACTACTAGGTGGCAGAATTCTGCATTGTCTCCCCCGGGTCTAGTACCACCGCCACCGCACCTATTCCTGCCGCAATAGCGTCAGTGGTTGTCACTATCGTGTTCCGGTACGGAGGGTCAGGTAGCCGGTAAACTTATGCATGTGGCAGTAGACCTCGCCATAAGATAGCGACGCACCATTAACATCTTTGGTGTCTATAGTCGATGGTTGACCTTTTTCATCAGGAGACTCATCTGCTTGTTTGCTATCTTATGATATAAATAAAAAACCTGTCAAATAAAGTTAACATGTAGTGGCGTAAACTTGAATGTTTATAAACGTACAAGAAGTAGTGCTTAAGAAACTGCCGAAGGTTAGTCTTTTATTTAGTAAACCGTTTATAATCAAATTATTTACATTACGTGGTTGTACAGCGGCGGTTAATTGATCCGAACATGAATGCCATGCACCTCACGCTATTGAGACCATTTGACTGTAAGCATCTACATCGACAAACCATTTTCATTTGCATTTTCAATGGTTTAAGGTGACTTATTAACATTCACATACTAGTAACAAAACTACAACTTATTAGCTGTTACTCGCGACTTTTTTCGCGTGACCCAAATTTATAACTTTATTTTGCTCAGTCGGCTGAAAAGTAGTTTTTGTTACTTCTAAATAATGTAGCTTTCTAATGGTAAAAGAATTTTTAAAATCAGTCTCGTTGTTTTTAAGTTTATTCGTTGCTACACACATACAAAAATTCAAATGTTTTTCTTTATAATATTGTGACTACAACAACTAACACAGGCAATATAGGAGCCAGTTACTTTCAGACCGCGACCCACAAACAAGTTTTCTTTATTAATAACAAGCAAAATTTTAGTGAACAGCTTTTTTATGGAAGAGGGGGCAAATGAGCAGGAGGTGCACCTGATGTTGAGTGATCACCGCCGCCCAGGACATCCGCAATATCAGAGGCCTTGAAGTTGCGTTTCCGCCCTTGAAGGTCTGCATGTCGTATATATTCGAAAACAAGGCAAAAAGGCGGTTGTGGATTTCCAGATATCGAGATGGTGTGGGTGAAATTTCAAATTTTGACCCGACGTCCGATGATGGAATTTAGTAGCAGGAATTAATCTAAACAACTCATCGGAACGCTCTCCATGATAGATACGAAAAAATATGCAAAGCGAGCTTACATCTCTACGTAATGCCAAGGAGTCAAGCCGTTTCGAAATAGCCTGATCATCAACGATTCGAACCGCTCTACGTTGAATGCGATCAAGTGGAAGAAGCTGGTACTGGGGAGCTCCGGCCTAGAGGTGAGTCCATGTGAGGCCGAATTTGCGCCTTATAAAGTTGGAGACGATGGGCCAGCAAGAAGTACTGCTTCGCTCTGCTGAGCACACCGAGCTTTTTGGATACTAGTATCGCCTTACCTTCCAGATGACCGTGAAACTGAACGGTATTCGATATGTCGATTCCCAGGATTCCGTGACTGGCTGAGGCTGTCAGAAGAGTTTTCTCAAATCGAGGTGATATGACAAGGGGTGTCTTTTTTGCGGTGAAGGCGCAAAGCTGTGTTTTCTTGGGGTTAAATGTGACCAAGTTTTGACGGCCCCATTTCGAGACATCAGGAAGTCGATTCTCGACTTCAGACACAAGCTTCTTTCGGTTTTCTTCGACGCGTTCCAGAGAATATCGCTACGGCCAGAGTATGTAGCATCACCTGTACTATCATCTGTATAGCAATGTATAATACTAATTAGCAACATATTATTAATATGCAGAAGTAAAAGTATCGATGATAGCACGCAGCCTTGGGGAACACCAGCATGGACAGGTTTAAGGTTGGAGCATGCACCGTTGACTGCAACTTTAACGCTCCGATCGGCCAAAAACTAGTTATCCACTTGCACAATTTCTCAGGAAGCCCGCGTAGGAAGGCAGCTTTGCGAAAAGCGCTTTGCTCCATACCCGATCAAAGGCCTTAGCTATGTCCAAGCTTACTGCCAACGCCTCCCCCTTGGAGGAGCTTGCTTGCTTCCGCCCACCGATGTGTCAAATATACTAGCAGATCACCAGCTGATCGGCCACGATGGAGACCGTACTGACGGTTACTAATCAGCTGGTGCTCTTCTAAATAATTCAGGAGCTCACAGTCGATGATGGTTTCCATAATTTTGGAGAACAAGGAGGGTATGGCTTTTGGCCGGTGATTGGACGGATTAGAGCTATCTCCTTTTTTTGGGAATGGGATTCACTAAAGCTGTCTTCCACAATTTTGGTACCACGTCGAGTGAGTAGGAGAGTCGAAATAGGCGCGTTAATACTGGCTCCAACACCGGAGCACACACTTTAAGCACAATAGAAGGAATGCCATCCAGCCCACTGGATTTGTGGACGTCCAAGGAAAAAAGTGCTTTAGGCACAGAAGACTGCAGGAATCTTAGTTCCGGCATAGAACTGTCGCACCGCGGGATGGTTAGCGGTGCATTCCCTTGATCGTCTAGAGTTGAGTTGGCCGCAAAGAACGAGCCCAAAAGATCGGCCTTCTCCTTTGAGGTATCATCAGATATCAGAGGTCAGAGAGTCATCGTTTCCGTGCAAAAATAGAACAGAGGGCTGAGAGAAATTCCCTATGATATCCTTGGCGAGAGACCAGAATGCATGAGTTCCCGACGGCAGGCGAAATAATTTTTCACCAATTCTGCCATGTGTTCCAACCTTTGGTGTCTATAGGCGATGGTTGACTCTTTCCATCAGGAGACCCATCTGCTTGTTTGTTATCTTAATGTATAAAAAAAAAACTTTGCCTCGGCGATAGCTCTTTTGAAGAACCTTGAGGCAGAATTGTACTCCTTTCGTAACATATGCTGGATTTTACATCACGAGCTGCCAACGCAGTAGCCCAAGCCCGGTAGCACTCCTGTTTTCTACGTGAAGTCATTTTGCAGGAGCGACCAGACCAAGGCTGAGATCTACCACCAACTGGCACCGCAGAAAATGGAATGAAAAGTTCCATGCCCTGCAGCACCACATCAGCGATAGAGTCAGCAACGACACTCGGATCATCCACCTTGAAGCACATCCGCCCCCATTTGTAGGACGCAAAAAAGACCGGATCCTGTCCCAATCCGCTGACTTATAGTGCCAAACGCGACGACAACCTGCAAAAGGAGGCCGTGATAGGCACGTAACCGGCACTTTGCTCCGGATCGGGCAGTGGTCTGACGTACGAAGTGGGACGTCCACAGATACCTGGTATTCATCCGGATGAGAGGTCAGTAGAAGATCCAATAGTGAAGGCATATGGTCGTCCACATCTGGAACACGCGTAGGCGAAGTTACCAATTGTGTTAGACCATACGCCAAGGCAAAATCGTGAACAGACCTCCCTGCATGATTGGTAGTGCGAAAACATAGCCATTCGGCGTGATAGGCATTAAAATCGCCTAAGATCACGATCTCATCGGAGGGAGTCTGTTGTAACACGGAATCTACAGCCGTTTGTATGCGCTCAACGAGCATGTCGAGTTCAGTATATCCGCTATGGGACCTGTAAAGGCACGCGTAGATGCGGGGATGGTCATCGCAGTCCACACGTAGCCAGAAGATGGATAGGTCCCGACCTTCAAGTTTGCCGAGGTGCCGGTAACAGATATCTTCTCTTTGTAAGGTATGTTCCAATTTGTTCCCCGGATATGGTCTCGGTCAAAAAGAGCAAGGTTGGCTTCGCAAGATAGTAGTGGACGGCGTTCAGGTTGGAATGAAGTACCCTGATATTGCAAAAGTCCACGGTAAGCGTAGAAGGGGGTGCCATGTCCTTCTTGTCCCGATAGACCCGGTCAAGTTTTTGAATGAACGCAATTTTGCCAAGAACACGCAGGGCACCCTGAGCACCCGAGATCTGGCTGCTTAAGAAATCTAGGGGGGTTAGGCCTCCGGGATTCTCACAAACCGAACGAAACACAACAGTCCTATACATTCGATGGTTTTTCTGGCGAGTCCTCCACTCTAAAGTTTCGAAATTATGAGATTTTTAAATTGATATTAATCAATTTACAAACAAGCTTATTTTCTCACAACAGGTTGTTAATTACTACTATAATTCTAGGGTTACTTTGTCCTACACGTAAAGTGGATACTTTGCATAATACGACACTTCAAAGTTTTCTTTTTATCTATATTTACTAGTTACCCGATTCGAGATTTTCCGAAGATAGAAAAAATTTACGTCTCGTCAAAACGAAGCTGTTCAGAAAAATTCAACTTATTATTAATCAAAACAAGTTTCTTCCTGGAACCATTGTCTATCTTGTCCATAATGCACTAAATTGCAGGAATTATTTTTAAAGGATAAATTCAGTATGACTTACAGAATGTAATTTTTTTATATCGTTAGATAGGAAACAAGAAGATGGCACTCCAAATTGAAAGAGAAACCATCGCATATGGACACCAAAGATGTTAATGGTGCGTTGTTATCTGTGTGGAGGGTTGGCAATGCCTCATGCATAAGTCTACCGACTATCTTACCCTCCAAACTGGAGCGCGACTAAGCATTGACGCTATTGCGGTAGGAATAGGTTAGGCGGTAGTAACAAACACCCGGGCGAGACGTTACGGAACTCTACCACCTAGTAGTTATGATAGTATAGTGACATGTACATCGGACCCACTAAAAGTTTTGCACTTTTACCAACTCCGAAGAGGCAGTGATAGCGTTCAATCAGCACGTAGAAAACATGCCTTCAGATCTGTGGTCCTTATGTTTTAAAAAATGGTTCGATCGCAAGAAAAAATGTTTAAAATGTAAAGGAGATTATTTTAATAGCAATAAACATAATATTTTGGTTATAACATGTTGTTTTTTAAGTTACGCAAAACTTATAGTGTGACCTACTATAGTCAATTGGTTTATTCTACGAAGGAGCCCAGACCAACACATAAGCAAATAAAATTTAAAAATTAGGTATTTATTTCATATCACAATAGAATTAGAATAATAATAATAATAACGATACAATCAGCAATAGTTTTATCTAATGTTTTATTAATTGTTCATTTAAATAATACGGTTGGGGTATTTCGGCTTTTATACCAAATAAGAAGCACCATGTGTAAGTCATAATCTCCATAGTCCATAGTTATCACAAAAAACATAACATCCGTTTTCACTTGCATAAAAGTACGCTAATAAGTGTTAAATGTATACCTGTCCTAGCCTGTCCTGAAAAAGGAATTTAGCACTCAATTTGTATCTTTCATGAGGTACTTCACGCGCCCCTTTTGACAAAATGCCCGAGTTAATTTTGCCTTGTTTATTGGTTCCGCATAATTGCTTCAATTATGAAGCTCCAGTCCACGCAGCGCTCTGGCTCGTGCATCCAAATATAATTATATTTCGCCTAAGTCTTTCTACTATACCTTGTATTTGGAAACTCTTTTTGAATTTTTCATTAAATTCAATATTAAATTTTAATTATATTAAGTTATTTTATATATTATCAAGTTGCAAATTAAATGTTATATTATATTATTAAGTTATAATAGTATAATTGAAGCCATTAGTAAAATAGTTTTAAGATCATAAATCTATGTTACTGTAGGTATGTATAAATCTATATAGTATTTCGGTATATTACTTTTTTGTGACGCAGTAATAAATACTTATTCGTTTTATTAATCACCAGTTTTACCATTTTGAAAATTTTTGTCTGTCTGTTTTTATGCTCCGCAATAATTCGATAATGGCTTTACCAACCTTGATGCAAATTGATACACGGTGAGAAAACGTGATTAAGCAAATGATAGGCTATATAAAATTTTTCGTACATCTGTTTATAGACTAGCCGTTATTAAATTATAACGAGCTATATATAGCCAATTATAAATTAATGACGGCTTCAGCATATACTCACTGAGGTTATGCAAATGATAGCATATGTATTTTTTACCATATAATAGTTGGAGAAGAGCATCCTCATTCAAAGTTATTGAGAAGCAAGTAAATACCACGCGAATAAATTCATGGGTTGTAGTATTATGTTGGTAGGTAAAAGTATAAATGTAGTAAGCTAGAAGACACTAATGTCGGCCCCAGTTATCACACTCAACAAGAAATAAAAATCAACGTTGTTTATTTATTTCTAAAATTTAAAATAAATATTTTTCAGTGACAAAACTGCATCTTAAAATATTAAAAATAAACGGGTGAGTCTATCTGTAATATTTTATGTAATAAAAAATACCAGATTTGCAAATCACAGCATCATTATAGATGTCTTACTTTAACTTTAAAGTAGATTGTTTATAAACACGCATAAATATAAATTCACTGCACAAATTATACGAATCGGTCTAATCCCAAAGTAAGTTAATTATTTGCTTATGATATGGGTGTTAGGCAACGATAATAATAGATAGAAATACAGGTATAGTTACAGAATTATATTTAATACACACCCAAACTTAATCTCTATATTCTTTGCCCAAACCCAGAAATATAAACATTTATGCTCATCACGATAATGCTGGCCCTTATCGGGAATCGAACAGAAGCTTCAATGATTATTTAGTCAGGGTTGCTCACCACTTAACCAACGAAGCGGTCTAGGTAAGTAATAATTCCAAAACCAGAAGCAGCGCCGAAAACAAAATGAATTGATGAAATACATATAATTAGTATATGGATAACGTAATATGCACTCGTATACGATTAAAAACAATTTAACGCAGTAAAACAGTAATAACGAAATTCCCGACTCCTGCATCTCTGGAACGCTAAATTTAATCTCTGAATTTATAGATGTGGAGACTACTGGTAAATTTACCTTTGAAAATTATTTTCACGTGGAAACCAAAAAGTAAGATTCCAAATCGGTCAATAAGTGATTTTTGAGCTAAGAAAAATGCAGTTAAATTAAAAATCTTCTTTTTGGGAAATAGGTTTATTAAAACACCCGTAATAATTTAAACGCATTAAAAATGCAACAACTGACTTCCAATATTTTGGATTTTTGCAACCCTCGATCAGATGGTCACAATATGAGAATGAGTAGGAAGTACAGAAAAACAAAAGAAAAATTTTCAAAATTCATTTTGATGCCTTTAAATAATTAAAGAACATACCTACGTAATATAAAAAGACAATGAAGAATTAAGAATCTCCTTCTTTTTTGAAGTCAGATAAAACACGTTTAAAAACAAAACAGTACGTTGTAATGTTTTGTTTTTAAACGTGTTTTAGCTATTTATAACGAAGCACTTAATAAAAATATTATCTTGGCCGGCGTCAAAGAAACTCCTAATTTAATTATTCTCGCCTCTTAATAACAAACTGTACTCGAGAGCGAAATATCAAAAACAATTTGTAATATAAGTAGCGTTCTTTCTGTAATTAAATTTCGATATTATAAAACAGATAAATATAATCTCTATTTTCTTTGTTATTCTTAAAAACGGCTTCTTTATTAGAGTAAAAAAAAACAACAATACACGGTATATCACGACTCATCAATTTCATATGTATATTATTTACTAATAGTCATTATAACATAATAAAGGGAAAAACAATAATTTAAAACTGTATATAACTATTTACAGAAAAACATAAAAGATGCAACCTTATGTGAGAGACGTGAGAAAGAAAAACCCTAAAGTTAAAAATTACATTAAAATATATACTTTTGCTAAAACAAAAGGAAATTACTAACTTCAAAATACAGACAAATATGAGAAGAAGCTTTTTACACCCGGGAATCGAACCCAGGATTTTATGTATACTTTTAAGCTCTAGCGGCTTTTTTCAACTGAATTATTAATGATTAACAGGATTTACCGCGATTATTTGATGGAGTCGCGGTAATATTCCGTTAATTATTAATAATCCAGGATTTTACATCCTAATCCGTACATGTTAACCAATCATAATAAAGTACGTTCCGGTTTTTAGAGTTAGGTAGCCGGTAAACTTATGGCATTATTTATGCCTCGACAAGATGGACATCTGCACGGCATTTACTTATTTTATGCCTAAGATAATTTATGTGTTTATTGTACTTAATTAAGCGAGTTATTGATTTTTCTCTTCCTACATGCATCTCTTGCGTCTTCTCTGTTTGCTTTTGAGGTTGACTGGCAGAGAATTGGCAATAAGTCTCGTGGGCGTTAAGTCTTACCATATACTTAAGGTAATAGGCAGTGATATACCGAAGTGATAAACCGAATTTTTTTTTGAGTCTCGTGTGAAAAAATGTTAGTTTTTGATGTTTTAAGAGCCCTTTCCAAAAGACAGCTCGAAAAAAATTTTTAAGAGGTCACTCCGAATTTTTTTAAATTTCAAAAATCGAACTTTTTTCAATTTTTTTTCTCGTTTTGGTATAATTTTATAGACTAAAAAAAATAATTTCTGAAAAATTCAGTTCAAAATTTGAATTTTGAAAGGTCGCTCATAATTTATTTCAATTTATTACTGCATTAGTTTAGATTTTTTCGAGTGACCTTTTACAATTCGAATTAAAATTCCATGCATTTTTTTTATTTATTTAGTACCATAATCGATAAAAATACATCACGAGATAAATTAAAAATCAAGCGCAATACAAAAAAAAACTTTTTTTTCAATTTAATAATTTTATTTAATAAACTTCCAAGCGTAGATTCGAATCCCAAGCTGGTCTTAAAAACCAGCTTGGTTGAGATTTGACCTTGCCGCGTAGTTTAAGATTTTTACAAACCAAAAAGACCCCAACGTACCACTCCCAACACTTGAAGTCGGCGATATGACTAATTAAAGAAAAAAAAATAATTATGAGCGACCTTTCAAAATTTAAATTTTGAGCTGTAACTTTCAGAAACGAGAAAAAAAATTTTTCACTCGAGGCTCAAAAAAATAGTCAGTTTTTTTGGGCCACCCTAATATATATATATATATATATATATATATATATATATATATATATATATATATATATATATATATATATATAACAACGAAGATGTTAATGTTTGTTGCAGTTTGTGTGGTGAAATGGTAATGCCACGTTTATAAATTTACCAAACAAGATGCTAATAGGCCTCACCAGAAGATAGCAATGCACCATTAACACCTTTGGTGTCTATAGGCGATGGTTGACTTGTTTCATCAAGAGACCCATCTACTTGTTTGCTATTTTATGATATAAAAATTGTTTAGGATCATCTGTTTTGATAATATTCTTTGTGCTATTCTTTCTACGTATCGAAACTGATCATGTATGTCCAATTTGTCTTGCCAACCGATAAACCAGAAAATCGTGGTGAACTAGAGTTTCTATATGCGTACGATTAATTCTGTATACCCTGCAAGGAAAGCTACGTAATTATATTTATTATTAGTATTTATTAGTATTTATTTATTTATTATAAATACATCAATAAACATTTTTCGTCTACACAGTTATACCCAATTCAAAATTTTAAATTGTGTAATGCTAATGTAATAAATAGATACATGCACTCTAGAATATACCATTTCATTAATAATGATTCCATTCTGCCTGCGTTTTGTAGTCAACGAAATACTACACTATAATGCATGCTTCGGGCAACAATCGTTATTCCCTATAACTTTGCAATGGTATATCATGTTTACAATGTCTGTATTTTTATGTAAAAATAGAATATAAATATTCGGATATAAATGAATGTAGGACAGGGTGTCCCAAGACATAAGGTAAAAATTTTTTTTCGTGAAATTAAATATGCATACCCTCTCATTTTATTCTTTTTGACCTCATTGACTCAAATAATAAATATTTTTGCGATTTGACAATGATAACCCGTGCCGATTTGATGCCTAAGTTTTTATATAAAATTTAAAAACTTACTGACCTACTATAGAAAAAATTAAGAATTAAATTTTTATTACTTAATTAAAACTCCAATAAACCCAAATAGTATATTATTCACTTAAATACGTAAAAAAAAATATATTATTGTTCAAACTGACGTGACGTGACGTGAGTGATATTTTACAGTCGGGATAAATTTTCCGGTGTTCTTGTACGCAACGTATTCGAGATTGTTTTTGTTCCTCCTCAACTGTGATTAATCCATGAAAATCTTGCATCAACTTAACCACTCTTTTGGCTACATCGTTTACTACCCTCAGTACCGAAACATTCTTTTTAGCTTCTTCAAACGAACTATTATTTGGCCACAAAGTAGGACATTCATGTAGAAAACTGTCTTCAATTTTAAGCCGATTGAACAAGGACTTGCTTTTTACTGAAACGAGGTCAGAGATGTTTTTTTCTGAAAGAAAATAAGAAAAGAGTGTTAAAAAATATACTTTTATAGAAAACGAAGATAAAAACTTCTATAAATATTAATGTGGAGTTTCTTAAATAAACTTACCATATAATGAACCGCAAAGTTCTTCTTTCGATGGGATGTATCGTCTTCCGTGAGTTATTTCCTCTTTGGTTAAATTATCAACCATTTTAACTTTAGTTTCTTGGTCCACATCATTGTCAAACAGTGATAATATAGCAATTTCGTCAGTTAAAAACCACAAATTAAAAACAATCTCAAAAGCAGCCTTGCAAAAGATATGTCAGCAGACATATCTTTTGCAAGGCTGCTTTTGAGATTGTTTTATCAGTTTCTAGTAAGACTTCATTGATTTCAAAAAGTACCAATCTTGGTAAGGTGCTTTTATTCCTGAAGTGCATTGGAGCCATGGTTTAACATATGAGGTTACAATGAAAGAAAGAAAGAAAGAAATCATTTATTTGCCAGAATATGGGAGATACAAGTACATGAACAAGCAAACGTCAATCAATGCCGCCTTGTCTTTGCTTGTAATCTTGAATTAGCACTAAGTAACGATATTTTAGGGAATAAATTGCTCTCGCCATCCATCGAGCTTGGTGCATGGCACCCGGAGGGTAAATCCTAAATTTTTTCTCCACCTAAAAATATCACAGACAGCTTTATTAACTCTCGATAATCATCTGTCTATTTCTTTTGCCAGCTTAGTTCCGTAAAACTCTAGTAAGTTGTTAATTTCGGAGTCAGTCAGGTGATGTGTAAGTTTTTCTCTGTAGTTCTCTGTTTTATCAGCATTAATACTTTTCCAGTTTTCTCGGAACTTTTTAAAGAGTGGAATATCAAGGCTTGTAGTTACTTGACTGATTTTTGCTTCAAATACGCCTTTTAAGACTAATTCATATATGTGATGACGAAATGGTGACGATGAAATAAGCATTTCCCTGTTCAGTTTTTGTTCAAGGCACCGTTTACGACTTGCGTTCGAAGCAGTAGTATCACCACAAAGAATTTGCACTTTATCTTCTATATTCTAGTCTACAATCGCGTCCCAAACTGTCTGCGCTTGTTCATTTCCTGTAGAACTTTCTAATCTTGGCACAGCAATAAGTTGTTCTTTATTTTTATAAGAAATAACTATAGGAAGACGTTCTTCTTTTGATTTTCGTGCATTTAATGCAGACAAAAGCTTGCCATCCCAATGCACAGTCATAACTTTTCGTACCTCATTGGCTTAGCGCGCTCTTTTCGTTTTTCTGTGCGAATTCTTTGGATATAAGACTTACTTATCGGAAATTCATCAACATTATACCCAAGTGCTTCAATAGTTGCTTCAAGAACAAACACCGAATCTCTCATACTCAATTGGCACCTATCTAGTGCTGCTACTAATTTTGGAGTAATTTAATCTTTCCGCTGAGGTGTTTTGCAGGGTTACGTGATCTCGACAAGATTCTGTACGTCCCCTTGCAAATCTAAGTCTTTATTCGATTCAGGAGATTAGTCGTCCCGTAACGGTTCATAAGATGATGTCGAAGGAGTCGGCTCAGACAAATATTTAACACGTAGTTTTCTTCTTCAACAGTTCTGAGGCGCGCTCTTTCCTCTCTATCTGTTAATATTTTATCCACTCCTGCTAAGTGACCAGGTCGACCTGGCTCTCTTTGACGCTGTAAAATTATTCTATCCTCATTTATTTTTATTAATTGAAGAGCATCGGCGTGTACACATTATCAAACAAACTATCTAAATTGTTTACAAAGTCTTGACGGCGCTGCTTAAATACGTCTTGTGTCTTTTGTGTATTTTTTTGCAAGTCCCTCCAAACTTGATATAAATTTACAAGTTTCTTCACACAATTAGGTAAAGATTTAGTAGGAATACGCGCCTTTTCCCAATATATAATACACTCGCGAATAGTGAGATTCGCGCTTTCATTGACAGTTAAATTCACTTCGCGGATATTGTAAAGTAAAACTGCTAGAACTTCGCCACTAAACGGAAGTTTTGAGCCCGTTATTTGGTGTATTACGTCGCCTATTAAAAAATACCTTTTTTAGAACTGCGTAATTCCACTGACATGTTGATTGATTTAAAACAATACGTGCTATATAACCAAATCACATCAAACAATAAGTAATCACAAGCACATCGACTAGTTAGGTTGCGTCTGTCTTAGAAAACAAGTACTGACATGTATCAATGCAAGTCGGCACGGGTTACCGTGGTCCTAGCTTCTTAAAATTTTATTTATAATTATTTTGAATCAGATGTAAAAAAATTAGAGGGTATGCATTTAAAAAAAACGACTTTGATTTTTTTGGGACACCTTAGACTAGGTACATGAGACGACTGGAGTCTGAGACTTGGTGTACTATATGTTAAATTATCAAGTGCTATCTGAAGGTCCCATCAGATGAAGGCCTGGAATAGCACATAGGCTACTTTTTATCTCGGAAATATAAGGTAATCCCGCGGGATTCATCAAAAATTATATAGCTAGTAATTAATATTTGCGTGTGGAACTAAAGAGCTGCAGCTTCACATTCAAAGAGCCGCATGTTGCCGAACCGGGGTTAGGACCTTTTGCAATAATTATTTGGGCTTCCATAACGTTGGAAAGTTACCTGATGCTAAGGCGCGGATCCACCGATGTGGGCACGATGCATGTCCACAACCCTAATAGACATCTGACGTCACACTTTTACGATATATTTAGATTTCATATACCTGTAATAACAATACAGTTATAGTAGCAAAAACCCTGTTAGATCGTTTAAATTGTTAATTTGATTTTGATGATTTTTGTGGTTTGGAAAGATTTCAGAGTGGTTTAGATTCACAATTTAATCCAGTAGGTGGTGTTGTGCTTGAGTTCAGGTAGTAGGTATCTTATATGACGCTTTCACGGCTAAATTGCTAAGCTGATTTTTAATGAAATTTAGTAACGAGACAGTGGTAAGCCCCGGGTTAAATACAGGCTAAATCTTATTAAAACCCAATCCCTGAGGGGCTGTAATAGGAGATGAAATTGGTATGAAAAAAAAACACAGCATTCACGACATGTTAATCTACTCGCGGGCGATGCTGCGCTGGTTAGCTAATATTATAGAAATGCAATATATCGATTATTAACATAAACAATTTCATACGTCGACTCGCACTTGGTCGATTTTCGGCTAGCTGTGCCCACTTTTTTGAAGGCTGGATCCGCGCCTGTGCTAAAGAGTGATTAAAGAACATGAGTATGTATTTATTTTCTTTGACACGCTATCACCACAGAATACTGGAGACTAACAGAAGACAATCTACACACTAGTAGTGTTCGAGCAACGCACACATAGACCTCCCACGGACCCGATATCTTGGAGTGTTTCGGTTCAGTGCGAGCCATGAGGGCGGATGTACGGCATGACGTAGAGAGATGTACGGCATGTACATCTCTCTACGTCATGTACGTGTGTACGTCATGTACTGTACGTAGTGATACAACTAGTATCCAGTCCTATAGATATATTAATATTATAAATGCGAAAGTTTGGATGTTTGGAAGTTTGAATGTTTGGATGTATGGATGGATGAATGTTTGTTACTCACTCACGAAAAAACTATTGAACGGATCTAAATAGGCACACAGGTACGTAATGACCTCGAATAACAACACAAAGGATACTTTTTATCCGGGTAAAAATAGGTGATCCCGCGGGATTCATGAAAAACTTTTATTATGCAGTGGACTGCACGCTGCAGCTAGTAATATTATAAGTGCGAAAGTTTGTTTGTGTGTTTGTTAAGTATTCACGATTAAACCACTAAATTAATTTTAATAAAATTTGGCATGAAGAAAACTGAAGATCCGGAGCCAAATATAGGCTTACTTTTTTCAAAAATCAACCCCTATAAAGATGAAATAGGGATTTACCCTTGTATTTATCCGGGCTCCCTTTGAAGATTAGACCATCTGCCATTCTGCCAGGCAGTTCGTAAGAGTCGAACGATTGGCTACGCGAGGCACTATTAGTTGATAGAATTCTGCATTGTCTCGCTCGGGTCTGGTACCACCGCCTTACTAATTCCTGTCGCAATAGCATCAGTGCTTGTCACTATTGTGATTCGTTTTGGAGTGGAGAGTAATGTAAGCGAAGCCATAATGTCATACGCATAAGAGGGTAATCTTATGCATGTGTCATTAAGACCTCGCCATATGAATAGCAACGCACTATTAACATCTTTGCGGTGGTTGCTCTTTCCATCAGGACAGCAACGTGTTTGTTTGGAATCTGATGACAATGATCATGATGGTACATGACAATGACAAGCACTGACGTTATTGCAATGGTGTCAGTGTTTGACATTATCATTCAAGGTAGCCGGTAAACTTATGTGTAAGGCGCGCCATCCCATCACACGAATACAACACATCATTAATATGGATGATTGGTTTCTCTTTCCACCAGGAGCCACTTGTTTACTATCTTATGATATAAAAAAAAATCCTTTGATATAAAAAATGGAAGTTTGTATGAAAAACTATATCCATGACATGTTAGTCGACTCGCGGGCGAAGCAGCGCCGATTAACTAGTACGTAAGTCGCAGGAAAATACTATAATTTGTCCGTATACAAATAGCATTGTCAGATTGCAAAGATAAATACGGTTTAGAAAATCCTTACGCCGATTGTAAAATGTCGTCATTATACAGACTGACTGGTGAGTTACCTTCAATATTTAAGGACGTGATAGTTGGCGATCATATATGATGAGAAAAAGTAACATCTATACATGTATATATATATATATATATATATATATATATATATATATATATATATATATATATATATATATATATATATATATATGGGTGATTCCGTTCTAACTGTGATATTCAATGTCCTCATATAATATAACTTGCCACTTACAGAAAACTTACAATATATCACTTAAATGTCAATACCGTGTCATGTCCATTTCTAGAATTTATTTATAAATTGTTAGTTTTTTTGTCGTAATAAATGATTTAAACTAATTACCTCATAAATTCTAATGTTTACGACAAAAAAAACTAACAATTTATAAATAAATTCTAAAAATAGACATGACACGGTACTGACATTATATCACAGTTAGAACGGAATCACCCATATATATATATATATATATATATATATATATATATATATATATATATATATATATATATATATATATATATATATATATATATATAATAAAATCATAGGAAAGTCAAAACATATATATATATATAATAAAATCGTAGGATAGTCAAAACTGTACATTAAATATTTTTTTTTTTAAAAATACTTGGGGCGTGATCTATAATCGATATCGATATCACGAAGTCAAAAATATAGTTTTTAGAATTTTTGTCTGTTTGTTTGTTTATCTGTTTGTCTGTATGTACGTCCGGGGTAAACTAAAAGTACTGCATGGATTTACTTCAAATTTTGCATGAATATTACTAACGGGTCGGGTCAACATATATGCTACATATTATCACGCTATCACCTACGGCGGAGGAGCAGTGTGGAGTAAACGAAGTCCGCGCGGACGAAGTCGCTGGCAATAGCTAGTTAAAAATAGATATTAAAATACTTCTTAGTAAACTTAGTAAACAGTACACCGAGAATCTTATATTAACCTGCGCGTCCTTGGACACCGCGCGGACGCACGTGTCGCGCAGGTAGTGAGGTTGAGGGCAGGGGGTGGCGGCGGCGTGTCCTTAATGTCGACTAACGTGTTGCGCTTAGAGTGTATAATATCTATCCACATTTCACTTATTTTTAAGAGACATATTGGTCAAAAATTAAGCCCCTAATTTCATTATTTCATTTTAACGAGAATCGAGTACCGAGTACTCTCCAGAAGTATCGAAGGTAACTCACCAGTCAGTCTGTATAATATGCATGACATTTACCGCCGCCTATAAAAAATTGCCGCAGCATACTGTTTAAACTACTTGTTAAGTAAACGGGTTGTTTATATACAAGTAGAACCCTATCCGGCTTATTGCATAAAAAAGAAGCAGATTTGTTAGATTGCCTTTAGGTCCCACACCCAGGAAAAGTCGACTGTCGGCGATATCAGATTTTATACTTAACATTGACGCCATTTTCGTCATCAACAATTTGCCTTCGGCAATGTCTACTGACCGTCTACGTTTATAATGTGACGACGTTGTATACGGACGAATAATAGAATTTGCCTGCGATACGTATAAAACAAAGTACCTACACAAAAACATGTGGACTAAAGCTTTTGCGGCTTCGATCTGTTGGAGCAGCTGTTCCTTAATGAAGCGATGAAACCGTCACATCCGATTCAATTTCGAAATAAACTTTAAACAATCACATGAAGGTTTGTAACTGATTAAAAAAATAAATAGCTTTTAATTAGACTATCTTTTATTGCGTTTGTTACGCGATTACAGTGCAAATTTTGCAAAATTTCGCTAGCGATTTGACCTACCGCCTCGTTGGTCAATTAGTAACTAGCAAAACTGACTACACAACATGAAGTCGGGTTTGATTCTCGACAGGGACAATCATTTGTGTGATGAGCAAAGATGTTTGCATTTCTGGGTTTGGGTGTTCATTAAATTTATTTGAGTATTTATAATGTATTTCTACATATTATTATCGTTGACTGCACCCATAACACAAGCAAATAATTTACTTATTTAGGAGTTAGATCAATTCGTGTAATTTGTGCAATGATATTTACATAAATACGTCAAATACGGGGTATCGGTACATAGAACCGAGTGCCATACATCACGATCCTTGCAGACCTGTATTGCACATTCATTTCTCTCTTCATGCAAACACGCCATTTGCGAAGACTCGTGACGCCACGGTCGCACAGACTCCAATCAATCTGATCATGATATGTCAGTCTTGGTTTTCCCGGCCCGAACCCGGTTCGCGAGTGTTATGCCACTTATTTTCCGTACCGATCTCATCTCGATTGCGTTGATCCTACTTTCATCCCCTTTTTGGTATACCTACCCAACTTTCAACAATAGCGTTGGGGTAAGCGCGTAATTATACAGGGCAAGACGGTCACCCTGACTTAAAACTGTGCTTTTCAGTAATCATGCTAATGCACCAATCACAATCAACCAACAATCTTCTTTCGACATCAGTGATGTACCTTCCATTCCTGCTAAAAGCAAGGCCTTTTTTAAGATTTGTGTGGCCAGAAGTATGGTTGACGCAATATTATTGATGTAATTATCACCTTTTTGGAACGAAGTTCCTTATGAGGCGTTGCGGAGGGGTACCCTAGCCGGCAAAAAACGTCCGTAATCTATACATATAATAAAATCGTAGGAAAGACAAAACTGTACATTGAATATTTTTTTAAAAGAATACTTGGGGCATGATCTACAATCAATATCGAAGCCAAAAATATAGTTTTTAGAATTTTTGTCTGTTTGTCTGTATGTATCCTATGTCCGGGGTAAACTCAAAAAGTTCTGCATGGATTTACTTCAAATTTTGTATGAATATTACTAACAGGTTGGGTCAACATATAGGTTATATATTATTACACTATCACCTACGGGGGAGAAGGTGTGCGGAGTAAACGAAGTCTGCGCGGACGTAGTCTCTGGGAACAGCTAGTGTTACATAAAAGCGTAAGATTTTTATGTACAGTCTATATATGATGGCTATACAGTGTCTAATCTACGTGATGACTGTTATTATTATTGCAATTTGCTATTATTATTCTTATTATATATTTTTATTAATCTTAATCATTGTAAATAAAAAAGGGCATTAAGATAACTTAGTAGTTTTTTGATTTTTATAGATAAAAAACATCATAAAAATCTTAATAAAAATGTATACCTGAACAATTATTTTCTTTATACCTCGAATAGAACTTGAAATTAATCTATACATATAATAAAATCGTAGGAAAGTCAATGTATGTCCGGGGTAAACTCAAAAAGTCCTGCATGGATTTACTTCAAATTTTGCATGAATATTACAAACAGTTCGGGTCACCGGTCAACATATTATTATCACGCTATCACCTATGGGGGAGGAGCTGTGCGGAGTAAACGAAGTCCACGCGGACGAAGTCGCAGGCAACAGCTAGTATTTTTATAAAAAGTAATTTCTCACCTATCTGATGTCCCACACAACACCACACGGTTTTTTATTGTATAAGACAACAAGAAGAAAAGGGCTCGCCTGATAGTAAGTAATTATCTTTGTTTTTTATATTATAAGATAGCGAACAAGCACATGGGTCTCCTGATGGAAAGAGTCAACGATCGCCTATAGACACCAAAGGTGTGAATGGTGCGTTACTATCTTGTGGCGAAGTCTAATACCACATGCATAAGTTTACCGGCTACCTTACCCTCCAAATCGGAACACGATAGTGACAAGCACTGACGCTATTGCGGCAGGAATAGGTAAGGCGGTAGCACCAGACTCGAGCGAAACAAATGACAATGCAGAACTCCAGCACCTAGTAGCCACAATGGTAGTGAAGTTGGCCTATTCTTTAAAGGAGCCCGGGAACAGCACAGCGAAAATGTACACTAATGTTGCTGCATGCAAGCGTGCAAGTCATTAATTTGACTAATTGAAAGATGAATTTTGTTAAACAAGAGATTTGTTGAAAATTTTCATCACACAGTAAGTTGCGGGGCGAAACTAGTTCAAAAGGTAGTTTCAATAATAACACTTTCAAACGAAATAAAAAGCTACGGTTAGACGTATTACCAAACGGAACTTTACTTAATATTTTGACGTTATATTGATGGGTTTGAGCAAACATGATATTTGCAACAAAAAAATCTATCTACTATTTTATGACAATCGAAATAAGATTTAAAATAAATTGGCAAACACAATTGATAGCTCAATACAAATTGGTTATAGGGATGTGTACATTTACCGGTTTTCGTTACTCTCTGTACATTATGTTCGAGGGTGGAGGCACTTTGCAGCTTGCTCTGCTTCCGGGTGTGTGTGAACAGTCACATTGCCTGTTAGTTTCTATAGAGATCGACGTTAGATTTTTATGATTGTTAGTGTGACGGGTACACCTGGGATGGTTTCCAATATCCATACTTTCTATATATACATTTGTAACGTCTATTTGTGCTTTATACATTTTTTTATCAAATTTCAGTGATAAATATTTGTTTTATGACTCACTGAATATCCCTCAAAAAACTTCAATAACACTTTTGTCCGGTCCAAAGATCTAACTCGTGATTTGACCTGAATAGGTTATCCGCTAGAGCATGATATATTTTAATTTTACTATTACATAATATATTCCATTCGAAGTTTACCTTATTATCCTTTAATTGGTTTTCTTTGATAATCGTCATAATATAGGACTACGTCATTATTCTATTTTTTGTATTTGACAGATATTAGGGTAACCATGACACTAAAAATAAAAAAATATATATTATAGTAGAATTACGTGAGAATTACACTGAATTCAGTAATGACAAGGACATCTCTAACTTAACGATAGAATCTATACTAGTTATGTACGTCATAATATGTATGACATGTACATCTGTAAAAAAAATAATTTGCTATATATAAATATAATTCAATGATTAGGAAAATATACTTCAGTTTTAAAAATACTTTAGAGTATTTTCTTTGATATTTAAGTTTAAAATAACTTAAGGCAACTACAACAACATTAAAAATAACCTGTTGCAAGCGTAATGCCCATATTTTGTAGGTGAAATATTTATCAGTAATCGTCCTGTAGTCGAAATTCGACCATAGACTAAACAATAAAATCTCTTTTAAGTTTGACAAAACATGTTAACATAATAAATGATATTCATGTGTGTATATACTATATAATGATGTATGTCAAATGAATATAGTGTGTGTAATGTTTATTTTTATTAATTTATTGTATTTCTAATGCATAATATTTATAAAAATATTATGTTTCTGCACTTCTCCGCAATGTAAAATGTAACTATGCAAATTGGATAGTTTCCATGCTATGTTAACTATGCAAAATTTCATGCTCTTCCGTCCCGGCAATTGTCGTGAAAAGAGTAAAAAGTGTTTTCTTCACGTATTGATAGGAAATATCTGGTTGACCGAGCTTCGCTCGGTTTTTCACATACCCATATCTTGGACCTGGAACTTTGATAAATCGATTCCTATAGAATAATTTTTTTTTCTGTACCTGGTTGACCGAGCTTTGCTCGGTTTTTCACATACCCATATCTTGATAAATCGATTCCATGACCCGAAAAACCCCTACTTTGTGACTTTCATGAAAATCGTTGGAGCCGATTCCAAGATTCCAGTTATATATATATATATATATATATATATATATATATATATATATATATATATATATATATATATATATATATATATATATATATATATATATATATATATATATACAAGAATTGCTCGTTTATAGATATTAGATATAGATTATTATAATCGGGAAAGTGAGCGTGGTGCTATTTATTACTAAGATGTATTTTCCTTGTATTGACACAAGAAGCAAATGATCTATGAGCTTTCATAGATAGTTAACTACAAGACAACTGCTCTCTAACTTAACGATAACTTCGTCACTTGTTCCGTCATAATATGACATGTTCAACCATAAGAAATTATCTTGCTAAAATGCCAAAAGACGAAACATGTCACTAACATAGTGCCCATTTGATGGTAGAGTACGTCCAATAATCACTTGAATACATTACTATCATTATAACTATTACTGCCGCTATTAGATCACAATTGCTTAAGTAATAAAAAAAATATTTTCTCCATACAAAAAGGAAACCATGGAAGTCATAACGAGGGACTCAAGGGACTTCTTTCATATTATATTTATATAATGGACGGTCAGCCAGGAAGATATCTGAGTGGACTTTTCATCTTTCATATTAAATTTGTTAGAGAATAGAGCCGTTTCCTTTGATTTTAATCACAGCATGCGATTGAGGAGATTTAACTAGTTTGTGTTCTTGGCAGTTCCTTAATGTTGACATTCAATATAAATTTCCTCTCCGTTCGCCATCAAAAGACTTGCGTTTAAATAAAAAGCTAGTATATTCTGCACTATTTCTTTTCAATTAATATCATTACAAGTACAAAGTAGTAATATGCCGCGATTAATTGGGACTAGTTTTGTTAATTTGTTAATTGGGAATTGTCGATCAGGAATAAATAATGTTATTAAAAATATTTTAAAAATCCGTTCAGTTCAACTTGTTAACTTTCTCTCTTCATAATATTAGTAATAATTTTTATTTTGTAAGAAATCTCTACCCTTCATAAGGGTACCCAAACAAATTTTTATAAGGGGCCCCGTCAAGGCACGCTATGCCGCTGAAAAGTGCAGGAAGCTAAAATAAAGATTTTGAGCTCATTTAAAAAATATTTTGATAGTTCGATAGAAATCGGTCATATACTGAGAAGATGTAGCGGAAGAAATATGTATGTATATAATGTGATTACACAAACTAGCGCTGAATTTCAATCCCTAAGTGATCACTAGATGTAAAACAATAACACAGAGGTAGTTGATAATTTGAATTAGAACAGAAAAAAGTAAAGTATCTTCACGCCCGTATCCTCAAAGAGATAGGCAGAGGAACAACAAGTGCATCTCGATTAGCCGAAGATATTACTACTTTGTCCCACAATGTGATAGGTCGACCGCCAACCGGGCACTTATCCAATCCTAAGCAACTTTTTTTTAATCAGAAAACTAAAAAAAAAAACACATTTTGTATTGCCCGATCCGGGAATCGAACACGGAACCTCATGTAGACCGGACTACTAGACCACAGAGGCGATTTGAATTACAACAGATTGTTTTTTATCTCATTACATATAATTTTTTTTTATAAGATTCACAAAAACTTTTACCGCACATGGTTAGGCGCAGAAGCAACATAATTGTTTCTTTTATAAACTAGTAATATATTTTTTTGTTTATTGGAAAGCTATTAATGCCACCCCAAGATGAAATAGGTATAATGCATTTACATCATTGTGTTTGTATTGATAGCAGATGGTAGCTAAAACTTATTAACCAATCTCTCCACCGCACGTTTTGTTACTTGATTGCATTTGATGTTATAATTTAAACCTATGACTTCCAAAATTTATTGCCGTTACTCGTGGCTTTGTTCACATTGAATTAGATTTTAACCTCGTAGGAATTAAATACCCGCTCGCTTTGCTGGCTGTAAATTTATTGACGATAAAAAATATATGAACTTCCATTTGCAAAATCACGGGGTTTTATTGTATACCAATTTTTATTAAGATTGGTGTTTTTTTTTTCAGTTTATAAGTTACTAGATGACCAGCGCAGCTTCGCCCGCGAGTAGATTAACATGTCGTCAAGATAGCTTTTCATATACATTTCATCCCCTATTTCAACCTTTTAAGAATTGATTTTTTGAAAAAAAATTGCCTATGTTTGACCCCGGCTCTTCAACTACTTCCATGCCAAATTTCATGAAAATCGGACCAGTGGTTTAGCCGTGAAAGCGTAACAGACAGACAGACTTTCGTATTTATAATATTAGTATGGAGTATGGATATGGATATGGATAACAAGAGATACAGAGTCAGACGACGATGTAAATGAGTTATATAATGAATTTTTACTACGAAAGTCAAAAAGTTGAATGTAGATACAGGCACAGATTTATATAGTTAGCATAGATAACAATTAATAGTTACTGCGCAATGGCTTTTCGATAATTCGCCCAACTGCTCCTGAGATTAATAGATAGACAAAACTCAAGGTGATACTGTCCGAAGGTGATGTCAAGAGTCTTCGCAACCGGCGTGTTAGTATGAAGAGAGTAACGAATGTGGACGAAGCGAAACAAGTCTGCAACGATCGTAATGTATGGCACTCGGTTCTCTTTGCGTACCTCGTAAGGTATCTGGCGTGAGGATATGTATATATGAATGAGACGTGGACACTAACGGTGGGACTGGTTCATAGACTCAAAGTCGCTCAGCGGGCTATGGAGAGAGCTATGCTCGGTGTGTCCCTCGGGGATAGAATCCGAAACGATGAAATTCGTATGAGGACCAAGGTCACTGACATAGCTCAGAAGGTTAGCAAGCTGAAGTGACAATGGGCCGGCCACATCTGCCTTAGATCTGACCACGGATGGAGTAAACGGCTCTTAGAGTGGAGACCGCGTCTTGGCAAACGTAGTGTGGGACGCCCCCTTACGCGGTGGCGCGACGATCTGCGCAGGGCGGCGGGAAGTAACTAGATGAGGAGAGCCGAAGACCGGGCTCAGTAGCGCGCCTTGGGAGAGGCCTATGTCCAGCAGTGGCCGAACACCGACTGATGATGATAATGGTATAAAGTATCTTAAATCGGTTTTCTTATAGTTAGAATAAGGGGCAAACGAACGAGGCTCGATTGTAAGTGATCATCGCTGTCCACGAACAGCTGGAATACCAGGAAACTTACAGGTGATTTGCTGGCCTTTGAGAAATGAATAAGCTCTTTTCTTAAAGATCCCCAAGTCGTTTCGGTTCAAAACACATCGCCGGGTTTTTGATTTAACAGAGTATTGTTACGAGGCAAAAAATGCTTTGAGAATGGTGGGTGGAATTTCATATTTTCGTGATGTCCGATCACGGAATTCATCTGAAGGAATTAAACGGAACAACTTCTCGTAAAACTTCCCATAATAACGTTAAAGATTTGATTGAAGTATTTGTGTATCGTTTTCTAAAATTCTTATGTTGCCCAAAATTGGCAATACAAGTTTTTCAGATGGTGTAAATCTGTTCGTAGGATTATAGAGTTATGTGCCTAATCTATCCATAATTTGATCAAGCTATGTGCCCAATCTGTCCATAGGTTGGACAGCTCTTGCTTCACGAGACTTAATACTAAATCAAATTTGAAATAATTTTTTTCGAGAACTTGTTATGTATTAAAAAAACGTTAATTTTTTTCTTATACCGAATAAGTCTAAGATTATGAGGTCACGGATTCAATTCCCTGGACAGACAAAAGTATAACTGAGATTCTTTCGGAGCGATCCTGAATTCATAAGGTATAAATTTTAAGTAGCTAAACATTTGTCTTGCATTTACTAATTTTATTTATATCATTAGATAGCAAACAAGCAGATGGCTCTCCTGAAGACATCACCAATTGACAATAAAGATGTTAAGGGTGCAAATAATACTTTCTTATTTCGTAGCTACATCTTAAGAACAACCCCTGTAAAAAATTTCAGCCTACTTAGTATACGGATTTAGGCTGGATGTTGATAGTCAGTTTGCGAGTGCTTTTCTTTATATTCGTTATACAGATTGTTCTGTGATAAATGATAATGAAGTAACTTTTATTCCCTATCGCTGTATCAAAACCCTAAACTGCAATTATATATAATGAAATAATAGCAAATCAAGTCCGGCATTTGGGGTCGTTTTGTCCCAGGAACACGTGCGTTAATAGCTCCGACATTCCGTGCCTAATAAATAGCCGTATCGAGCTACATCAAAGCCACATACCTACATGAAATTGTCATTACAAATTACAATGTTTGAGTAATTTTACTACAATTGCGTTTTTTTTTGGAACAATGAAACTTTTTTGGAAATCGCGTAACCGCGAACATTTGTCAGATATTTTACGATTTTTAATTTGGTTTAACCAAACAACTAAATTTATAGAGTTCTGTTACGTCTTGCCCGGGTATTTGGTACCACTGCTTTCCCTATTCATGCTGCAACAGCGTCAACGCTTGGCACTGTCAGGTTTCGGTTTGGAGGGTAAGGTAGCCGGTAGATATGTAGCGTTGGCATCCCACCACCCGGATAGCAACGCACAGTTAACATCTTTGATGTCCATAGGCGATGGTTTCTCGTTCCATCAGGAGAGCTATCTGTTCGTTTGCTATCTTATGATCTAAAAAATAACGATTACAATCAGTTTAAGGTACTTTGTTCTATTTCGGACAACGGTTTTTAGATGTTTCAGTGAAATTAAAATTCTAAAACTAACCTTGTTAATGACCACAGAACCGATCGCTTGCGAACAGCAGTAACTGCAGAGAATATGCGGATTAATGGTGGGTTTCTGAAACGTTGGAGCGAGAAGACCCAAGAATTATATACACGAACATTGAGAACATCCTTGATCCTAGGCGCTAGTTCGGGGAGCGTTAACAATATCATTTTACATCAACATCTTGAAGTAACGAAGATTCGTTGTCGTTGAATCCCGCGTTTGCTCTCCGAAACCAAAAAAACAGGCTCGTATGGATTGATGTCGAGAATTAATTCATCGAACTGCCTGGCAGAATAGCATTCTTTAATGAGGGCCAGGACCCACATGGCGGTTATAAATCAAGTAATATATTCTTGGGATTTTTTTGAGACTTTAATCAAGCCTGCTTAATTCCAGCTTAGATTTTGTGAACCTGAAGTTGTGAGACATTCCGATTTCACGATTCACAAGATGTTGATCCTCATCTCCCCTTTTGTTAACCTTAACGTCTTCAATATTATAACAGTCAAAATGACGTGTTTCCCGATGTATTGAGATGTTAATCATTGCCATTATCAGACTCCCGATTCCTACACGTTTCGCGATTGAAAAAATGCCCTACCTGTGATGTGAATCTGAGTCTTTACGACTAAAGTCTACTAATATTATAAATGCAAATGTAAGTTAGTTTGTTACGCATTCACGCGAAAACTACTTAACCGATCACCACAAAACTTTGTACACATATATTCTTGGAGGTATTAGAAGTAACATAGGATATTATTTATAAAAAATACGCATGCGAAACCACGTGTAAAAGCTAGTTATACCTACAATATAAATAGGGTTAAAATATAATGACCGCCAAAAAAATTTGTAGTCATAAAATGTTATCTATTATACATTTTTACATAGCACAAAAAATTTAATCTGTATCAAAAATATAATACCTTAAATTACATTTTTCTAGATATATCATAGCTTTGCTTTAAAATTTATTCAATACCCAAAATTAGTAAACCACCACCAAATTTTAATAAATAAATATTAGTGATTTTACTACAAATATATCACTAGGTTTGTTTTAAAAAAATGCCACCTGTCTGTTTAAAATATGTTTTTATGATTTTTGAAGATTGATTCTTCATTAGGATTACGATAACTACTCGTACAAATCTCAATTACACTTTTGCTTGGCATTTCCCAAATGAACTTGGAACGTCATGAGAGCTGAATAGGTTAACCATCAAACCACGACTCTCGCTATCACTTATAATAAAATTTATCAATTTTTTTCTGATTTTTTTTTCATTTCTCTCAAAGTTTCCTTTGCTTGGTAAATAACATTAAGGTAACATTTATCTTTAGTTTTGTTAATGTTATGCACAATTATTTATGTTTGTTTACTGACTTCTTTGTGCAGACTAGCTGGAAGCTTATGTTATAGGAAGATGTTTTTTAAATAAATATTCCTTGACAAATTACATGAATTGATCTAACCCCAAAGTAAACAAATTATTTGCATGTATTATAGGTGTCAGTCAACGATATTAATACATAGAAATACATATATAGATACCGAAATATACATAATAAACACCCAAGCCCAGAAAACAACGTCTATGCTCATCACACAAATATTAGTCCCTGTCAGGAATCGAACCCGAGCCCCGTCGATTGCGTAGTTGGGGTCTCTAACAACTCGACCAACGGGACAGTCTAAATCTTTATATCATAAGATAGCAAACAAGCTTATAGCTCTCCTGTTGGAAAGAGACCACTACCGCCAAATAATCACCAAACAATGTTGATGGTGCGGTACTATCTTTACGCCGGGGTCCATAGTTTACCAGCTATTTCCTCTTCCAAACCGGAACACGAAAGTGACCATTCGTTCGCATCTTATGAACTACCTGGCACGATGGTGGATAGTCTATTCTTCAAACGGAGCACGTACCAATACAGAGGAAGAATATAAGCTTAGATATAAGCTGCGAACTTATCTCAGTACGAGATGTCCTTCTATTATATGATGTGTGAAGCTTTGAAGCAAGTAAATTGTCACTTTAAGTTTCATCCAATGTTTCACCCCCTATTTTTCTATTTTATGTGTTGAGTTTAAGTTTGCATCTAATTCGTACGAACAACCCCTGTGAAAAATTTCAACCTTTTTAGTCTAAAGAATTAACCTGGGCGTTGGTATGTCAGTCAGTGAGTCAGGATATTTCTATTTATGAGTATATAATTTTTCAGTCATTTTCTTTGATTTTATTTGTGCATTATAAATCACAGAACAAAGATTAAATATGCAGTGTTATAGATAAATAAAATAAAAATTAATAAAATCTCATAATATATTAGTAGGTGGTATAAAATAAGGCGGTGTCCGTACGAGCAGTACGGCACGCGCGCGGAGATTTATCAGCGTGTAATTAAACGGCGGCATTAGGCGAGTCCGGCGGGTGCGTTCGGTACCGCAGCTGTCGCCTCGCGTGTACTGCGACGTGCTAAATTTGATACTTGCTATTATTTTTACGACTTTTGATCAATGTTAGACTTAAATGTTAAATTCAAGTAATAGTACATGTAGTTTGTTGGCGGGTAAAATCACTAAGAACAGTTTTAGTCCATGTTGAATTATTGAAACAATTTCATGAATTTATACTCCATGTGGACCTATAAAAAGTCGTCAATACCCTAAACCCCTTAACACATTAATAATGAAGTATGAGACGAAAACTCATTTCTTTCAAAACCCTGGACAGAAAAAAATTTAATTGAAATGTTCCTGTTGCAAAATTTTGAGTATAATACTCACTGAGTTTGTCCTGTCATACTGCATGCATTTACAAAGTAAAATGAAAGTTAATTACATCTGGAGATGACTTATTGGACGAGTGAATTTTATGTAGGACATAGTATTCATCACTTAAGATTTGTATATACAAGCAATACTTAAGAATAGTTTTAAATATCGTACTCATTCTTCATACTTCCAACATAACGAGAATGCTAGTAACAAATTCTATTCCAATACTTTCTTTATATGAATGGTCAAACTATAGAATAGCATATGTTCTTACATTATTTTTCTGAGTGGTTTTGATATTGATTTTTTTTAAAAAGAGTGACAACAATATTTTTAGAAGCCGACATCGCATTGACAAAAAATTTTGTGTATTGCTAATGTCCATGGACAGAAGTGATTAATTTGCATCAAGTAGTCCACTAGCTCGCATGCCTGCAGATACAAATTTATATTTTAGTTTACATCTTAAACAGTGAATATACGACTAATTAAGTTTTATAATTACTCGTTATATTAATATTAATTTAACGTTAAGATTGAGTAAGACTTGAGTATTATACTCGTAAAATTTTAAAAGTATCGAAAATTAGCCACCTTCTACCAAAATTACTGAATCACACTGTGAAAATCGCGTGACGTATCGTGATTGTCTAAACCCTGACAGATGTGTGCCGGAATGTAATTGTTGCCGTAACTTTACAATCGAACTACATTTTTATATCATTCGTAAGCACCCTAATGTTCAGGATTCATTCACCTCGTCACATGTTCAATGGGGCAAGTTCGGGGGTCGGAAGGAAAGGTTTTTTTGCAGTGAAAGTTATACTTTTCGGAATTTGATTTAGTCGTGTAACGGTAACTTGAGCTATTATATTTTTTGCCATTATTTATTTTTATGATATTTTTTGTGAACTCTCGATAGACATCTGCTCTTTTCGCATTGAATGTTCTACATTTTTTTCGAATTATAATATGACATATGTAAGAACGATCTAAAAACAAATTTAATTGAGATATGTTTTAAAAGTGGGAAAACCCTATGAAAAAGGGAACACCTTTTTAATCCAACACGATGATATATTTAAGAGTTGTCTTATCAGATACATTTATTTAAACAATTTGTAAAGATATATGTAGGTAGCAAAGAAGAACGTGACTAATCATTTATCATTATACAAAGAGTCAATATATATATATATATATATATATATATATATATATATATATATATATTATATATATGTGTGTGTTTATATAAAATTTTGTTTGAAATATATCTTTACATAAACATACATACAATAAAAATGTATTGTGTAATGTATACAAGCTACTCGTAGATTCTTTATTAAAATATATATACATATAGATAACAAAAGTTGTAGACAGAAGAGTTATTTGATCTCGGTTAGTAAGAAGCTCTTTAAAGTCGAGAACATGCTCTTGTAGTTTGTTCAGATCGCCTCTATGGAACGAGAAACTTATTGAAAGTTATATGATAATAAATTACAGACTGTTAGTATATTGCACTAGCAACCCGTCCTGGCTTCGCACGGGTAACAGACAGGGTATTTACTTTAATGAGAATTAATACGTTAATATTTTCTTAAAAGTTAGATTGGATATCGTAAGCAATCCTTAAAAGATAGACATTCTTCGTGATTCGAAACATTTTTCTATCGTGGGCCTTTCAGCAGCGCTTTAAAAGAGGAACGATCCCACAATCCATTTTATTGTTCCAACTCAAAGGCATTTTTAAGCATTTACGAAGAACTTTTTACAAGTTATTTTGACACGTCACAATTAAGTTGGGTTGATTTTCCGACATTTTTAACAAGCATCGTTATACTTCAACCTATTTACATACATAAAATTAAAATGGATTGTAGATTTGAAGTATGGCATATTGGGCACCCGCTTTAATGGGACCTGTGAAAATGGCAGCTGAGGTATTCCACATACGGCACCTCTCGATACTTTTCGCAGGTGTCATTAGTGGAATATTTTATTATTAATTTAAGTTTTATTTCCCAAATGACATCTACGGATCAGTCGGTACTAGTGTTGGGACATATTTAGGAAATAAAAATTAAATCGATTAAAATCCATACAAACTGTAATTACATAATAAAAATATAGCTTCTTTATGTTTTTAGTCATTTTATTACCACAATCTGTTTCCTTATTTTGTCTTCATTTAGTAAACAAATATTAAACGATGCCACTCACCGCAGGCGCGAAGAATTTTTGAGCCAAAAATTCATTCAAATTGCGTTCCTACTTGCATACGAAGGATTACACAAAAAATATATTTTTCAAGATTTTATGTTACCATTTTGTTGGCATGACTAATATGTATATTCGTGCCAAATTTTAGATTTCTAGTAATAAGGATCTCTGAGCTATCGTTCGGACGGATGGATGGACGGACATAGCGAAACTATAAGGGTTCCTAGTTTACTTCGGAACCCTAAAAATTATACTAGATAGCTAAGTATGTTAAAGTATTTTATATTTTTAAATCTTTAGAGTAGGTACAACCTAAGCGTGATTTTACAAAACAAGCGCTTATTACTAATAATTGTGTTTTACAATAAAAAAAAACATGCTGAACTAACCAAGAAGAGAAATAAATAATCTATACATATAATAAAATCGTAGGAAAGTCAAAACTGTACATTGAATATTATTTTAAAGAATACTTGGGGCGTGATCTACAATCGATATCGAAGCCAAAAATATAGTTTTTAGAATTTTTGTCTGTTTGTCTCTATGTATGTCCGGGGTAAACTCAAAAAGTACTGCATGGATTTATTTCAAATTTTGCATGAATACCTATTACTTATAGGTCGGATCAACATATAAGCTACTTATTATCACGCTATCACCTTCGGGGGAGGAGCTGTGCGGAGTAAACGAAGTCCGCGCGGACGAAGTCGTGGGCAACAGCTAGTTGTAAATAAACCGTTGCACCACACTACTTAAATACTTTTTCAATGAATGTAACCACATTATAAGTGGTAAAACGTATTCATTTTGATCTTTTATAACGGACCTAAATGTCAATGTTTGTTTATATGCAACTTGCGACCTGTAACCATAGATTTAAATTTTTTTCACTACACGTCTTAAAATCTATGCCAGTGACACAGCTTCTCGAGGGATTATTCTTTTGTACATTACATTATTTGTAATACATTAATCACAAAGACGTTCTTAAGTATTAATTAATATGGGCATATACTATATAATAGGTAAAAAAGTAAAAGTAACAAATATAATTTCTTTTGAATTTCTATACTTCTTACTTTGTAAAAAAAATACAAGTAACAAACATACATCCTTTTGAATTTCACTCCCTTGTATAAGTCCAAGCCCTGTTTGAAGATTAGACCATGTTCCATTCTGCCAGATAGTAAAAGAATTGTAACTGACCAAACATTGGTGATGATGATTTCTACTGATTGCAGAGTTTCACGACATCTCGACCAAGTTTTAACCATTGTTTTACCTATACCTGTCACCGCGCCGTACCGTTAATGCTTGTCACTGTTGTATTCCAGTTTGAAGTTGAAAATTTATATATAACTAATGATTAAACGAACTTACTTTTCAGTGAAGTTCTATCATAATTATACGAAGCGCGAGTATAATATTATGCCATTACAATCTCAACTCACGTATAGCGAAGTACCACAAACAGCTTTGGTGTCTATAGGCGATAGTTAATAACTGGATGAATTTTCCCGTTGCTTCCATATAATTCTGATTAATTTCATTGCAGGTTACAAGAAAGTTTAGCTTTTTTCCAGGGTACCCTGAGCTCGCAACTCAGTGGTTATCAAGACGCGCGCTTTACTGCTGTTTATTCTACTTTACAGAAGTTACAGTGGTGAGAACGAGAGGTGAGGCCTTTACCCTTAAAGACGATAGTTATCTCTTTCTATCAGGAGGGATATATGCTTATTTGCTGTCCTTTGATATAAAATAAGAATTTATCACTAATATTAGTTGCGTGCCCATTTACCATTAGGTACTTAAATTATGTTTGCACTAAGTTTCATAGTAGCATATGCGCAATTTGATATGATCAAATTTAACCCCTAATTATTACGTAAAATTTAATTAATGTGTTACGTAAAGGGTGGAACGTGCCTTCAGAATAAGTAATTAAATTGTGTTATCAAAATAGTCTAGGCATTTGGTTAGATATCATCAGCTAATATTACATTTTATATTATTATCATTTGTTTATTTTTAATCAATTTGTATTTTTTTTCGATGTCTGTTATAAGATTTGTTAATATAATAAAGGTTAAGTAAACCAGATCTTATGTAGACTCTTCCGTGCGCTTAATTTTGTCTTAGAGGTTTTCAAAGTTTTTGATTGTTTATTAATACTGACGATCGTTCTATGTTCGAAATTCGACCATAAATTAATCTATAAAAAGTTTGGCAACAGATTTTACCATTATTTTCTAATGCAATGTGCATTTAAAAAATATTAGGTTTCTGCAGTTCTGCGTAAACTTTAACTGTGCCAAATTTCATACTCTGCCATTCGCGTATTTGTCTTAAAAGGGGGTACAAAGTTTTCGCTTTACACATTAATAGACAGCGTGTAAGGGACTGTCTACCGAAAAATTGATAATATATACTATTTTCATGTTCTTGTCATGCCGGCAATTTCTTTATTTTGTGGGAAATAAAAAATTTGCGTTTTATGTTTTTTTTTTATTTTCAAGCCACACAATGCAAAGAGCACACTGATTGTGTATCTTGGGTTTTTTATATCAATGTTTCCAACAGTTAGAAATTATTTTAGAGTCATTGTCCAGAGCTATGATTTCGATTTTCGGTAAACCGATCCTTACTCGCTGTGTAAGACATAGATAAACTTCTAATAAGATACTAGTCGGATAACGAATACTGGCTGTAAGGCGAATAAACCTTGTACGAATAAAACTTTTCAATTGATGCGACTTATATATATATATGTATTTAGTAAATAGTAAATACATACATTATGTTATTATATTTAGATACATACGATAATTTATTTTATTCAAAAAGTATCACAACATTGATTCCCATGGTATACACGAAACATTAACAGACCGTTCGGAGCACCGATATTCATTATATTATAAGATAGCAAACAAGAAGATGGGTCTCCTGATGGAAAGAGTCAACCATCGCCTATAGACACCAAAGATGTTAATGGTGCGTTGCTATCTTGTGGCGAGGTCTAATGCCACATGCATAAGTTTACCGGCTACCTTACCCTCCAAACCGGAACACGACAGCAACAAGCACTGACGCTAATGCGGCAGGAATAGATAAGGCGGTGGTACCAGACCCGGGCGAGACAATGCAGAACTCTACCACCTAGTAGCCACGATGTTAGTGACTCGTTAGCCAATCGGTCGCCTTTTACGACCTGCCTGGCAGAACGGCAGTTGGCCTATTCTTCAAAGGAGGCCGGGACCAACACGGCGAATTGTCTAATAAACGCGTTGGGTGGTAATTAATAAAAGTGACTATCACTTATTTCTTACAATAACCGGGACACCGGGATCGCCAGTTTTACGCGCTCATCTAAGGGCACCTGGTTATTATCAAATACCAGGAGGTGAGATTTTTAAGTTTAATCAAAAAAACACCACTATAACACTTTTGCGCTATTCTAGGATAAAACCCAGACTCATGATCTGAGCTAAATAGGCTAACCATGACGTAGTAAGGATGAATTTTATAGTCTCATATTTACTTAATGCCCATAGTAATTTTTATATCATAAGATACCAAACAAAAGGACGGCTCTCCTGATGGAGAAACAACTATCGCCTATAGACACCAGATATGTTAGCGATGCGTTGCTATTGGTATGCCAGGGTCTTAACTCCACATGCATAAGTCTTCCAGCTACCTTACCTTCCAAACCAGAACACGACAGTGACACGCATTGCCGCTATTGCGGCAGGAATAGATAAGAAGAAAGGGGTACTAGATCCAGGCACGGCAATGCAGAACTCTACCACCTAGTAGCTACGATACTCCCTTACGAACTGCCTGACAGAACGACAGTTGGTATATTCTTCAAAGAGACCCGGACTGAAATTGGGAAAAAATCACAACAACAGCAACATATATAATCACGAACCAGATCCCTTACGTTAGAAAGAGAGACCTGAGTGCCATATGTCATGATCATTGCATATTTGCCTTGCTACCTTTTGCACATTCATTGCCTACTTTCTATATACAAACATGCCGGTCACGAAGACTCATGATACGTTTGTCATTAATTAATATTATTTTATTAATAACACTTTTATATAAAATATATCACAAAATTTTGAAGATAAATTATAACCTGCTTATAAGGGCAATTAAATATTACACTAACTTGAAGACACGTGATATCGCACCCTTCAAGAAACAGGTCAAGGCGTCGGCACCTGTTGCACCCTTTTTACGACGTGAAATACTCGGGGAGCTGAAGACATTAGGGGAGAACTCAGTGCATTGCTGGCTTAATTCACAGGTGATTGAATTATTATCAGAGCTTGATATTGTTTGATTACTTTTTTTAATATCTTAAGTTAAATGACTCATATAAATTGAAACATTCCAGTTCAATGTATTTGCTTCAACAGATTTATTTATTTATTCGTTTGTACATAATATCTCGTATTATATACAGAAGAATAAACAAATATTCATATATTCATACTTATCTAGAATTACTTACCCCTTTTGTGCTAATCAAATAAAAAAAAATTGTACTTACATGCAGTATTTATTTTGTTTAAAAACTTTTTAATTTCAGAGTTATAATTGCATTGGTAGTTTTAAAATACTTTTATAAACTAGTATTCTATAATTTTTATATACTGCATCACTCTCACTAGAATTTTAGAGCAATTTGATGCTAAACAAAAAAATAATAACTTTTATTTTACTATGTACAATAGTTGTTTTGGAAAAACGAGGAAGCTCAATTCCAATAAAATTTTTATTAATCAGGAGCATAATATACTTATGCTGCCCGTTTGGTTTCATATAGATTTAGTAAGTATCTTCACGCCCGTATCCTCGAAAGGGTAGGTAGAGGTACAACAAGTGCACCCACGATTAGCCGAAGATACTTGGTCCCACAAATGTGATAGGTGGCAAGCCTATCACCAACCGGGCACTTTTCAATCCCGGGCAACTTTGCGTTTATCAGAAAACTGAAAAAACACTTTTTTTATGTGCCCGACCCGGGAATCGAACCCGAAACCTAATGTGGTCAACGCCAACGTTGGACCACTAGACCACAGAGGCGATAAATTTAGTGAAGATCGAATTTAAAGTTCTCGATATTCGCATTTACCTAATACGTTTGACAAAATATAGTATGACATTTAACGTATTAACCGCATACGTTCTTTGATGCATATTATAACGCTGAGGTTATTTGATATCCTTGTGATGCATTTCCAGTAAATCATTAATGGCACTGCTGTCACAGTCAGATTGGGGTAGGGGCCTATTTATTTGGAATTAAAAGCCCAGCCTGGCAAAGACGTACATCATGAAAATAGATATATGTAAATATACCGACTTTTATTACGTCGTGGTATACCTACAGAATGACTTCGGCAATACGACAATAAATTTTAACTTGGCCGCATTCTGATGTGATAGTAATTATAAAAACTAGGTTCACCCTTGGATCGAAATTCAACTATAAATAAAACAATAAAATATGTTTTAAGTCTGTTAACAGACTTTAGTTGTAAAAAATAGTATACCTAGGTATATGTGTGTTGAATGTAATGTGTGTGTTGTTAATTTTATTTTTTAACGCACATCATTTAAAAATATTGTTTCTGTCGTCCTTCGTAATGTTAAACACTAACAGCCCGTTCGGGTAATATTCTTAATAAGGGTTCAGTGTTTTTGCTTTATATATTAATACCTATATACATTGTAAAGGTTTATTTTTGGTTTTACTAATTTATAAAGGACTTATTTTGAAACTATCAAATCAATCCTGAAATCGAAATGAAATAATTTAAACGCAGTAATTCGGTAACTACCGACTTCCAATATCCTGTATACCATTATGTAAAGTAATATTCCGATATCCTTTAAAATAATTCCAATGTCTGTATCTCCGGTTTCGATATACTTTGAAATAATTCCAATGTCTGTATCTCTGGAACCCTGAATAAGATCTTCACCATATGGGTAACCCATGAGCGTATATAAGAGTGTACACACAGTATACAAGTATATAAGAGTGGGGGGGAGGTTTAGGGGGTCCAGACACTCTTATACAGTATATAAGTCTGACACTTGTAAAATAAAATAGTTATTGGAAAATAGTCCCTAATCCAATTCAAAGACCACTAGTAACTTTTGAGATTTGCAGTCCGTAAAAGGCGAACGATTGATTACACGTATCACTACCATGGTGACTACTAGGTGGTAGAATACAGCAACCTCTTGCTAGGGGTCTGGTACCACCAGCCGCAATAGTGTCGGAGTTTTCTCTGTCGTGTTCCGAGGGGTAATGTAGCCGTTAATCTTATGCATATGACATTGTCTACCCCCCACATGGATAGCACCACATAATTAACCTCTCAAGTATGTATAGGCGATGGTTTATTTTTCCATCAGGATAACCATCTGCTTGTTTATTATCAGGATAACCATCTGCTTGTTTATTATCATTTTTAAAAAACATACATAATAAAGTATGTGAATCACACCCATGTTACACTATACATTAATCATATTATATAAATACATATACATGGATCACATTGATAGTGTCGTTTTCATAAAATTAGTTGTAAATACTGAAAATAATTTGTCAAATCCTTTTGTCTATAAATTTGCAACTGGCATAAGAACGAGTTTTATAATAATGGTCCTTCAAATTCAGACGTAAGTACGAATTGAACATAAAACATGCTAAGTACCCGTATTTCACTCGCTCCAATGAATCCAGCGACAATACTAGAAGGTACTTATCGGTGCTACCTATACATTTCATACCTCGTATGAATAATCTAGACAAAAGTGCAAGCTTTTATATTATGAAATGCTGTACTGTTGTAATAAAATAGTGTCCACCGTTTTGCTTTTAACAAAAATTTGACGTCACTTCTTTGATTTTCCAAATCCAATTAATATACAAAAAGACATTTATGTGGTAAATAAAAACCCAGCCGCAACGCTAGGTATAAATTATTGACGAAAAAAAATATGATGTACATTTACAAGTATGCTAAATGCCATCAAGATCGGGCAAGCCTTTCTCCCGTGTCAGTTTGGGCTCCTTTGAAATAGATCAACTGCCGTTCTTTCAGGCAGGTCTAAAAGGCGACCGACTGGATATATGTGTCGCTACCACCGTGACTACTAGGTAGTACAGTTCCGCAACGTCTAGCCCGGATATATGGTTCCACCATCTTACATATTCCTGCCACAATAGCGTCAATGTTTCTCATTGTCGTGCTTTGGTTTTGAGGGTAAGATAACCGGCAGATTTACGCATGTGGCATTGCCATCCTACCACCAGGATAGCAAAGCACCATTAACATCTTTGATTTCAATAGGCGTTGGTTGACTGTTTCCATCAGGAGACCCATGTGCTTTTTTGCTATTTTAATGTAAAAAATCTAAAGAAACCAATTCAATAATTATCATAATTATCTTGAAATACCCAAAAAATAATTTACAAACAGACACCATAGATTTAATGGTCAAATGCATAAGTACCTACATTTTTTTGAATGATATTCGAACACAATTCAAGACACAATTTTGACACAGCTCCTCAATAACTGTCTCCCGTGTTGCGGACCACCCAGCTTTACAAGGGAATAAATATAAGCATACGTATTAATTCTAGAAAACAAATCTTATGCTCTTGGTATAAGCAAGACTCCAGGTTGCTACTCAGATTTTTCTTAGTAGAATAACCTAAAATCGAGAAAAGTTTAACTAAATCTGCTTGACCCGGGATTCTAACCAGATAGTTTCGGCCGGAACCTCATGATCTGTATCAAACATTAGTGATTATGATTTAAGCAACTATACTGAAATCATAATTACTTATCGTAACCGTATCATAGTAGTAAACGCGAAAATTTGAGAAGCTGAATAGATGTACCATAGATTGATGTGTTTTTAGTCATTCGCCTAAAAACTACTAAACTGGTTTTGACTGACTTTGTATAAAAGAAAATATAGGTGCCCAGATTCTTCAATGTATTCGTCAAATGGTGCGTTGCCAATCATATAAAATTCCACATGCATAAGCTTTTCGGTTACCTTATCCTCCAAACCGAAATATGAGAGCCACAAACACTGACGCTATTGCAATCACTAATAGGTAAAGCGATGGTAGCAAACCCGAGCTAGATATTGCTATAACTCCACCACCTAGTTAGTATTAATATGTACGTTTATCTCGTTTCGCCATTTACGAGATGCCAGGTGGTAAGGCATATGATTTCTCCGTGTAGATAAACTGCCTTGCTGTTAAGCATCTCGTCAAATGCAAGAAAAAGCTAATACGTATCACTTATATTGTGTAAATAAGTGGTATAGTTCTACAATATCTCTCCCAAGCTTTGGTACATTATCTATTCCTGCCGAAGCAGCTGTGTCGGTGCTTGTTGCTGTCGTAATCCGGTTTGGAGGATAAAATAGCTGTCAAATCTTATGCTTTTGTCATTCCATTCCTACCGCATGGATAACAACGCATCTTTACCATCTCTGGTGTCTATAGGCGATGGCCGTCTCTTCCCATCAGGAGTAGCATTAGCTTTTAGCTATTCTATGATATAAAAACGTATTCTTAATAAAAGGATTCGATTCATCACGGGGATAATGTTTAAATATTGTTAGCTGCTTTTTATGCAAATGCTCAATTAATGCTAAGTACATCACGGGTACATTATCCGAAATAATAGTGAGTATATCGGGGCCCGTATGTAAGAACGGGTTCGTAGATAGGCACGGGCGGGCAGCTGCGAGCCGTGATACGGGCAGGTGTATGTTCACGGTGCTATGGGTGCGTTGCTTTATGTTTTATCAGGTTTGGGGTTCACTTGGGCTATTCTATTTTATATTTTTAGACCAGATAGATTTTGTCGACTTCTATGTAATTTTGTGATCACATAGAAAAATGTATAACTGTTGGAGTTTGAACTTCTATTTTTATATTACAGAATTTCTATTTTTATTATACGTGTTGTATACGACGCGCTGAAATAGAATGTCAAGTTTAAGCTACGATGTAACGTTTTTCCATACCGATACGAGTCTGAAACATAGATGTAACACTGCGCGCAAGAAACAGAAAATAGATGTTTTTTTTAAGAGAAAGTTCTTGATTCGCTGCGTAAACTTAAGTGGGTAGGTGGGTAGGTTTAGAAATGCAACGTCGCGCTATAAAAAGGATAAAAACTTCGCTGTGTTTAAGTGTTTAATTTATATAAATTGACAATACAAAGTTGAATCTCCATCCGTGCATCCTGGGTCGATACACTCATTCTTTAGTTTTTCAGAATTTTCCAATTATTCGGCCATTGTAGTAGAAGTTGTCAAATTGGTATCGCCCGTCTCTTGCTAGAAGAGCTGTACTAATTCGGCTACTTTTCTAGCTATCTAGAGCTCTCAAATTGGCTATTTTTACAATAACGGCCAAATAGTTGGATAATTCTGGAAAAAAAGCAGGACTTAGCATTTTAAAATTATTCAAAAGATTATTTACGACAGCATAACTAACTATTTTTAATTTATATACTTAGATGTAATAATGTCAGTTTAATACAAACACAAGCAAAAGTTCACAGCTTTCTTATATGTGGTGCTGTCATTCCACTACACACATCGTTAACATCTTTGTTTTTAGGCGGTGGAATTGTCTCTGTCCATTTCGATAGCTATCTGTTTACTTGCTATTGTATGATTTATGATATAAAAAATGTAAATTAGAGTTGTCTTCTTGATCGCTTTTTTTCTCGATCATATTTCTTTCTGTCTGCTGATGGTGCATGATGACTATTCTAGTCTTTAATTATTCGTAGAAGACGAACGAATGTATTAGTAGCGTCGTGATTTTTTGGTGATTAGGTGGTAAAAATCTGCTTCGTCTTGCTCAAATTTTAGGTTTTACAGCTTTATCTTGTTTATTTTAATAGTTGGTTGTAGTTAATGAACTTACATTTTATAAATATATATTTCCATATAAATAGCACTATACCGTTTACCTCTTTGGTATCTATTATAGGTGACGGTTACTTTATAGCCTGGGTGAAGTCTTTCAATCTTATTACAGAAAACCCCTAAGAGAGTTGTATCGTGGGATTTACTGTAGCTAACTTGTACTACTTTTTTTGGCTGATTGCACCGATGGAATAATTTCACAAAAATAAAGCACAAGATAGCAATGCACCATTAACATATTAGATGTCTATAGGCAATGATTTCTTTCTCCATCAAGACACCCATCTGCTTGTTTGCTATCTTATGTTATGATATAAAAAACTTTTCGATAAAACAAATCGAACGACCTCAGTTAAAATTGAAGTTCAAACTAAAGTAGATGTATTCATGTTTAAATGCGTTAGAAAATCTCAATATAACGGTCGTGGATTACACGGGCGTGCACACATAGGTATTCCTCTCCCCTTTGAAGCTCTAGAGAGCGTGCCGAAAAATACAATAAAATAATCCACTGCATTGTACAACATTTTTACGTACCGTCCACATCAAATATTATTCATTTTTTATTATTTTGATTAAAATATATTTTTGATATTTGATTAGATTGTATATCACAATAACCTGAATTCTCATCCCGGATCGGGTAATTATCATTAGGATTTGGAACGAAGTTCCTTATCGCGCGTTGTGAAAGGGGGCTAGACGGAAAAAATTCTTACGAAAAGTTGTCACGACACTTTTTGCTATAGTAAGCTATTGTAAATGTGCGGCGTGCGCATGTTTCTCTGTCTGTCTCTCTCTCTCTCTTATAGAAAGCAAGCCAGATATTTTCATTTCTATTATTATTACGAAAATGGAGCCTACTGATTAAGTTTATATTACATTATATTTGTTAATAATAAAAAAAATATTATTACCTATAACTTAAAAAAAAATATATATTACAATCCCTTCACTAATTAATCAAAAGGATCTTCGTTCCATAAGGGTGTCCCTTGACACCTCTCAAGTTTTTTTGTTGTTTCTATTTATTTACACCCGTGCTTTTCTCCAGATACTTTTTGCCCTCATTTGTGGAAACAGTTATCGGCAGAGATTTTTCCAAACGGACTTAGAGACTTTCAAGAAAAGATCTTACTCATTCTTAAAAGGTGCTGGCAACGCAACTGCAAGACCCCTGGTAGTGTAGTTGTATATGGACGGCGGTAATCACTCACACCATCAGGTGAGACTCCTGTCCGTTTGTGCCCTCTTTTATAAAAAAACCGCACCCTGTTCTATTGGTTAGTGAACCTACAACAGATGGGGCCCGGGTTCGATTTCTGACAGAGACGGTTATGTTTGTGTGTAAACATAAATGTTCAAATTTTGTTTTTGATACATGGGTGATTATAAAATATATTTTACTATTTTATGTTTGAATTTCTGTGTATAAGTTTACCTACAATATTTATACCAACCAATAATTTACTTTCTTTTGGATTAGATTAATTCACATAATTTATCCGACGATATTTCTTATTATTTATTAATAATTAATTTAACAACCAGTTTTGATAACTTTAGTAATATCTGATATGTTTGACATAATTGAATATAATTGAATAACATATTATCTCGTGTTTGTCCGCGCCTCTTTGAGGAATAGACGGCCTTTCTATCAGGCTGTTGGCTATATGAGTCAATAGCATCGTAACTAAGATGGTACAGTTTTGTAACGTCTCTCTCGACGTTGCTACTACTCTTTTGCGACTTACCCATTCTTACCGCATTAACATTAGTGCTTCTCACTGCCTTTTTCCGGTTTGTACGGTAAGATAACTAGTAAATTTATGCATTTGGTAATAGATTTTACTACACAAATTGCGTCGCGTCATTAACATCTTTGCTGTCTTTAGGCGATGGATCTCTCTTTTCACAAGAGAGTTTAGGAAAGCTATCTGCTTTTTTGCTATTTTATGATATAAAAAATATTTATCTGGTCACCTGATATTATATTTACCGCCCCGTTGGTGGACTGGTTAGCTATCGTGATTACGCATCGATGGGGCCCGGGTTCCAGTTCCAGTGACAAACATTTGTGTCATGAGCATAGATGTCTGTATTTGGGTGTTTTTTGTGTTTGGGTGTTTATTAATTATATTTGGACTTATATACTTTAATGTATTAGTATCGTTAACTAAGGTCTATATTACATAAAAAAATATTTGCTTACTTTGAGGTTCGAATTCGTGTAATTTCTCCAGTGATATATATTTTCTTATGATATTTTAAAATATTAAAAATTAAATAAAATAGTTTTTTTGCTGACCAACCCAAGGTGCATTGCGGGAGTCGCGTGCGACGCGTGCCTGGCGCGTGTACGCAGGCTCGAACAATTCTGCGCTGTCATGGCGGACGTTTTCAGGTGTCCATATTTTTTTGTGTTTTCTCCAACTAATCGACTATGAGTTTTCTAAACTACGCCACTATTGTTCGTCTGCACCGAGGGATCTAATAAAAAATCGTTTGTGTTTACACGAAATGCTTTAGGGTAGTAATAATTTATAAAGTAAATGGTATTTATGTTGTTTTATTTTTTTGGGAAATTGTGTTTTATAAGTAACTAAAATAGGTAACAAATGTTAAGTCCTGGTTAAGATATATAAAAACAGTATGATAACATAATTTCCTTGCTGGTCTAGCAGGAGATTATGAAGATTCGATTTCCGGATTTGGAAAAGTTTTATTTGTTTCCTTTATTCAAGAAAAGGTCTGCAACGGCCATGAGTCCAACGATAGTATGTCAACGCCCTTATGCCCCGGAGAAGTACAAAAGCAATCATTTTCAGTTGTTGCGAAATATAAGCGATTATTCTTAAAGTTAGCAATCTTAAATCAAATTAATCAAATCATAAAAGTGATTTTAGTTTGACTTAAGACCAAATGTTTTTCTGACATGCAGTTAGCGAAGGCAAAAGAGTTCACTGCATGCAGTTTATTAAACACAAATAATTGACCAAACATGGCGCTACTATTTTGTCTATTTGGTGGTGGAGTTCCGCAAAATCTCGCACCAGTTTTCAAAAACCACCTTATCTTTCTTGTCGCAATACCATCATCTGATTATTGTCGTATTCCTGTTTCGACCCTAGTGTAGATGAAAGAAACCTTGTGCAAGTGGCATTATATCCCCTTTTTTATATATCATAAGATAGATAATATAGCAAACAAGCAGATGGTTCCCCTGATGGAAAGAGTCAACCATCGCCTATAGACACCAAAGGTGTTAATGGTGCATTTCTATCTTTTTGGCGAGGTCTAATGCCACATGCATAAGTTTACCGACTACCTTACCCTCCAAACCGGAACACGATAGTGACAAGCACTGACGCTATTGCGGCAGGAATAGGTAAGGCGGTGGTACCAGATCCGGGCGAGACAATGCAGAACTCTACAACCTAGTAGCGTGGCTACTAGGTGGTATTACCACCTTGCAGCCACAATGGTAGTGACTTGTATAGCCAACTTTCGCTTATTACGACCTGCCTGGCAGAACGGTAGTTGGTGTATTTTTCAAAGGAGCCCGGGACCAACACGGGGACAACCCTTCCACATGGCTAGCTACGTTTTAATAACGATTGAGGGTGGATAGCTCTTTCCGTCATTATCTGTTGTTCTTATAAAAAACCCCTCGTACTATTTCCTTAAAAATCTCCTGTGGGGTATATATAAGGTTGCCATATCAAAAATCTGTCAAATAGGACAAGAAACGTGAAAACTCCGGATTTCGGACAGGACAGCCTGGACATTTAAACAGTGTTTTGTATATTAGTAGAATAAAACATAGTTTTACTGCTTTTAAATTAACTTTTGTTTATTTTCGTTGATTTTAACGTAATTACGTCTTACAAAACAAAAACAAAACAGAATCTTCTAAAATTAATTAACTATTATTATCACGAGTCGCGTTAGTGGTATGAATTAAAACCCGGACTACTTCGCCGTGTTGGTCTCGGCCTCCTTTGAAGAATAGGCCAACTGCCGTTCTGCCAGGCAGGTCGTAAAAGGCGACCGATTGGCTATCGAGTCACTACCATCGTGGCTACTAGGTGGTAGAGTTCTGCATTGTCTCGCCCGGGTCTGGTACCACCGCCTTACCTATTCCTGCCGCAATAGCGTCAGTACTTGTCGCTGTCGTGTTCCGGTTTGGAGGGTAAGGTAGCCGGTAAACTTATGCATATGGCATTAGACCTCGCCACAAGATAGCAACGCACCATTAACATCTTTGGTGTCTATAGGCGATGGTTGACTCTTTCCATCAGGATACCCATCTGCTTGTTTGCTATCTTATGATATAAAAAAAAAAAAAAAAATGAAACATTGCTCGGACGCTCCCCAGACGCCTTCTTAGCTAGGGCAAATCTGGGGAAACCCGTACAGATGACAACTTTAGGAATATAAAAGACATTTAGAGAAAATATACTCGTTGAAGTGTTGGTCCAGGGCCATTTGAATAATAGATCATCTGATATCCTGCCAGGAAGTTTGTAATATAGAACATTTGGCTATACGTGTCAGTATCATCTTGATTAATATGGTAGAGTTCCACAACGCTTTGTTCGGATTCAGGACCACCGTCTTACCGATGCCTGCTATAATAGCACCAATGCTGATCCCTATCGTATTCCGGTTAGAAAGATAAGGTAATTGGTAAAATTACGCATGTTTCATTACCATCCTGCTACACAGATAGCAACGCACGTCAAAATTTTTGGTGCATACAGGCGAATTTTGCTTCTTTGCATCACGAGAGCCATCTACTTATTTACTATGTTATAGTATAAAAAAGACAGACAATTTACGATTTTATTTTATATATAGATGGCACGTTGTATTTCACCGGTGTACCGACGCAATAGTTTAGGGTAAAGCGTGTCTGTCAGTTACAATTAGCTGATTAAATCCAAACACACCTGCAGGATTGCATGTGCTACGGACAGAGGGTGCGTTGTCCTGGCAACACTGCTGATAAACAATTTTTAACGTCCACTTAGATGGCATCAACATTAGGATCTAAATCTTTATTATTCTATCAAATCAGTTCGCCAATTAAATAAAGTCTGCCGATTGCAAACTTTATTCCTAAATTTTTAATGTCTACTAAGATGGCATTAAACACTAGAATCTGAATCTTTATTATTCTAGTTATTTTTAAAGATTTTCTTTCAAATTATTTCGAAAAATAAATAGTCTTTTGAATGTTAAATTAATTCTCTATTTTTTAATACCCACTAAGATTGCATCGAACACTAGTATGTGAATCTTTATTATTGAAAAAAATCAGTTCGTAAAATAAATATATATAAATTATATTAATTGTAGACATTTTTTTAATTTTTAACGTATTTTGCACCTCTGTCGTCGACACTTGAGGAAACTCCATTTGTAATAATTTTGTTAATACACTAATAATAATTGTGCTGCATCACAAATCACTTTAAATTTAGTTAATATCGCCAACCGGTTTCGCCTTTTACGGCATCTTCAGGGCTACGAGACAAAGGGTTTCGTAGACCTCAAGATGCCGTAACAGGCGAGACCGGTTGGCGGTATTAATTAAATTTAAAGCGATTTGTGAAACAGTACAAGTGTTATTAACAAAATCATTAAGTTTTAACGTTTACTTTGATGACATCCAACACAAGGAACTGAATCTTTAATATTGTATCAGCTCAGTATCCTTAATAATATTATAAATGCGAATGTAAGTTTGTTTGTTACGCTTTCACACAAAATGACAACCGATCACCATGGAACTTTATACACATATTCTTGGAAGTATTAGAAGTAACATAGGATACTTTTATTTTAAAAATGCGAGTGAAGGCGCAGGTAAAAGCCAGTGTACAGTAAAAATAAATATGATGATTGTAAACCTAATTCTTTAATTTTTAAATGCCAATTTTTAAACTCTATAATCTGTTTTTTTTTATTTTTGCATCAATTTTGTACGTAAAATTAAAATAAAGTATTTCGATTGTAAAACTTATTCGGGACTTTGATTTCCTAATTTATGTATTTATGTATGTTATGTATATATATATATATATATATATATATATATATATATATATATATATATATATATATATATATATATATATATTTAGGCTTTTAAGTTCGTTTAACTGGATTTAGGTGCTTATTAAGTATATTTGAATATATTAATTACGTATTCCTGTGATTCCTTGACGAACAACTATACAACGAGAAAATTTGCAATCTGTCCAATGATATTTGTTTATTATTTCTATGTAGATGTTTGGTATACAGTCATTCAGAGAATTTATTCTGCAGTACATAGTTTGATCATTTTCAGAATTCATATTATATGAGATAATTTTTTTCTGAAAATATAAAATCACTTTATTGGTGCAGCGGTTTCAAATTTGGTATAAATGTTTAAGTCTCTGGATTCCGTAATCCGAATGAATTGCTGGAATAAATTATTAATGGGCATTTCAATTTTTTTAGAACATATGTAACCTACCCTAGACTGGGTCATATTCATGAATGATTTGGCCATTTGTCTCATCATGGAAGTTAATACCTTGGAATGATTATAGGTGATGTAGTTCTAATTATATACGGCCGTGATATTATTTTTATATGTGACGTAATTTCTATCGTTTTCCTGTAATATGTAAGAGTGTATATCGTGGAATACGATGAAAAATGTAATAAGTAGTCGGGGAAACGCGCGCTATTTGAATTGACCAATAAGCGCGTGCGGGGACAGAGTTGGCTCTCAGATTGTAGGTACTAACTTAATCATTAAAATGTCACATATCATACTGAATACTTACAAGATGGTAGTGACTCGCATAGCCAATCGTTCACCTCTTACGAACTATCTACGGCAGATGGACTATTTTTCAAAGAGTCCCCAGACCAACACTAGGGATTATCATGTCGCAAATACTATAGAAATATAACTGCGCCGGGAATAGAGTGACAGAGTGATAATTTACTGAAAATATGAAGTTTTCTTGGAAAAAAAATAAGGTGCAGATAATTTTTTAAACATGAAATTAGTTTATATCAATAAACTTTTATCTTGACCCAATATATTAATATTTTATCCTTATATTAATACGTATTTTGTCCTAATAAAAACCGAGGTGACCATTATATTGATTTATACGCGTAGGCATAACTTATCTTCCCGTGTTGGTCCTTTGAAAAATAGGCCAACTGCAGTTCTGCCAGGCAGGTTGTAAAAGGCGACTGATTGGCTATTCGAGTCACTACCATTGTGGCTGCTAGGTGGTAGAGTTCTGCATTGTCTCACCCGGGTCTAGTACCACCGCCTTACATATTCCTGCCGCAATAGCGTCAGTGTTTGTCACTGTCATGTTCCGATTTGAAGGTTAAGATAGCCGATAAACTTATACATGAGGCATTAGATCTCGCCACAAGATAGCAACGCACCAGTAGTAACGTCTGTGTCTATAGGCGTTAGACAAAGATGTTAATGGTGATAGATAGGCGTGTCTATAGGCGATAGTTGACACTTCCTATCGGGAGATATCCATAAAAATAGCTTGTAAAAATGATAGCAAATATGTGTTTTACTATTTTTACGACGGTTACTTACGAGTTTCGTCACCCCAAACGTTTTTCTGTCAAACAATAGCCCACATTACAATGGAGGCGCATGCGCATCTGTCAGACGAGCAGCCGTGATTGGTTCGCTGACACTACGCACCCTTGCTGATTGTGACGATACGCTAAAATCGATGTTAAATTCTGATACGCTCGTACTGTCTAAACCGTTCCATGGAAAATACCAGAGCTATCTTATTTATCTAGATTTTATTTCTTTAGGATATTTTGCATCTCTTCTCATCTCTACATTTTATGTGTGTGTGTGTGTGTGTGTATGTGTGTGTGAAAGGGTATGGGTGGGTATCTATATGGCTTGATAGATCGAAACACGCTTGACGGCAGTTTATTGGGTCTATCAAATTTCGTTTTTTTTTAATTTGAACTAAATACTAATTCAACCGAGTGGATGTTAAGAAATTTCAACAACCTTCAAGTAAATTGTCGAAATGATACGTAATTTTCTGAAATAAATTTCAAACTATACACTAATTAATTAATACATACCAATTGATTTCAAAATCAAATATGCCCATTTTTGCGAAATTTTTCAACCTATCAATTATTAAGTTATTTAAAGTAATATTTAGAGGATCTCAAAAATTGAGTTGAATGCAATCATCATTTTCAAAATTTACAGCTTTACAAAAATAAATAAACTGCCATTTTTAACAAAATAGATGCTTGAACTGAAAAATCCATGCTTATATTTTTTACTCTTTAAATGACTTAAAAATATCTTAAAATATCTTAATTTAGTGCGAAGTTTCAGGGATGGCCCGTAGGGTCAACCGTTTACACACTTTTTTTTCAAAAATCTACCCCTATAACTGCAATCGGGGATGAAACTTTGTATGAAAAACTATGTCTATGACATGTTAATATACTCGCGCGTGAAGCTACGTGGGTTAGCTAGTATCAATATGAAATTATTCAAGTAAATTATAAATTGCAATTGAAAGGCTTGAACAATAGCGGTGCGATAGTCCCACACTTATTAGAATCTCATTATAGTTGGGGTTGGGTGAAAGGTAACGAACCGCCCGACACTCAAATATGTCAATAGCACACATCCTTCCGACGGGGATCTGTTCCCACGTCCACGTTCGCTGGTACTTTTTCAAAACACTAAGCAAACATTTTCAAACTCTAGAGGTACAGCTGAATACATTTTCTGGCGGACAGTCACCAAACCCTCTCAATTTTTAAATTTTTAAATAAACTCTCAATTGCCCTCTGTTCGAAATTCTTAATTTTATGAATCTGACCTCTAACTCTGACCTTAATTTTATGTATTAGTATTCATGTGGTCTGTGGTATGACTAAAGATAAAAAAAAAACTTTTTTAAGTTTGACAACAGAATTCAACCATAAACAAAATAGTATATAATATGTGTGTGTGAGTGTATTTGTATGTGTGCCAGATGAAGCAGTATGTGTGTGTTTTATTTTATTTCTAACTAGCTGTGCCCGGGACTTCGACCACATGTAAAAATTTCGAAAATAAAAGTCCTTCCTTCCCCCCCCCCCTGGACTTATAGAATTTTTTTAGAAATTTTAGGTTTTACGTGCACAGTTCCCGTTCCCGTGGGATTTCCAAATAGAAACAACTCTATGTCCTTTCTCGGTTCTCAAACTGTCTGTACCAAATTTTATTCAAACCGTGGTTTATGCGTGAAGAAGAAAAAGACAGACAGACAGAGTTACTTTCGGATTTATAATATTAATACGGATATATATAATATCAAAATATTAGCTTTCTGAACACATTCACAATGAAAACTGTGCTAAATTTCATTCTCCTCCGTTCGCGTAATTTTCTTAAAAAAGGGTAAACGTATTCACTTCATGTACTAATATACTAGCTGTAGGGTGCTGCCTGCTACATTATAAAAGTTTTTGGCGAATCCCGTGGGATTACTTGAGATTTCCGGGATAAAAAGTAGCCTATGTGCTATAGATAAATAACCATCACGCCCATAAAGGGCAACTAGTGCACTCACGATTAATTACAGTTCTGAACAAATTTTATTATTTAAAAAAGTTTTTTTATAGTATAAGATAGCAAACAAGCAGATGGGTCTCCTAATGGAAAGAGTCATCGATCGTATGCCATAAGTTTACCGGCTACCTTTCACTCCAAGCCGGAACACGGCAGTAACAAGCACTGACGCTATTGCGGCAGGAATAGGTAAGGCGATGGTAGCAGACCCGGGCGAGACTATGCAGAATTCTACCACCTAGTAGCTACGATGTTAGTGATTCGTATAGCCAATCGGTCGCCTTTTATGACCTGCCTGGCTGAACGGCAATTGGCCTAATCTTCAAAGAAGCCTGGGACAAACACGGGGAAAAAATGTGGGCAGGTGGATACAATTTTTTTTGAAGTTATACTTCCTTTGGTGCGTTTGTAAAATATATGGCAGTGAAATTTTTATGAGACGTGCTCACCGACAGCTTAAAAACGATGTGATGAAGTTAGCTAATAATGTCTCTCAAGTTTACGTGAAAACTCATAACTGTATTCAAAGTAGTTTATCAAATACTTTATTAATTTATGAATAAATAGCTGTTGCCCGCGACTTCGTTCGCGCGGACTTCGTTTACTCCGCACAACTCCTCCCCCGTAGGTGATAGCGTGATTAAATCCATGCAGTACTTTTTGAGTTTACCCCGGACATATATTAACGATTTTATTATATGTATATAGATAATAAATTTTTATTTTGCACAAACTTACAGTTGTAAAAACACGACACGACTTTGGGATCTTAAAAAAAAGCTTACTCTTTCTTAAAAAGTCAGCGACGCAGCTGGAAGTCTTCTGATAGTGTAGTTGTCCATGGGCGGCGGTGATAACTTACCATCATATGAGCCGTTTCTGCCCGTTTACCCCTTTTTCTATAAAAAAAATTGCTTAGTAACTACAAAACTTGTAGTACACAAAGGCGGTCTTATTGACAAAGAGCGATCTCAATAGACAACCTTTCTTTTTGCAGAGAAAGAGTTGTGCCATTCGGGATAAAATCTTCAGATATTTTTGTTATGTTTCGCTTAACCCCTCGTTTACTCCAAAAACATGATTTGTAGAATTTGTAGAATACTTGTCAAAATATAATTATTTGTTTTATACATGAATTGCAACTGTCTCAAACATTTTTTCGTTCACACTGTGTAGCCAACAAGTCTTTATACAACTACTAGCTGACCTTTTTGACTACTCTTTTTAACTTCCCACTACTATGTAAATAAGGAAGTTACTGATTTTACCCCGATTTTTGAAAATCGAGTTCACCAGATTTCCACGTTTTGAGGTCCTAGGAATCTTCTCCGACTATTTTCACCATGACGTCAGTATGTCTGTATATATGTATGCGTGTGTGTATATGTGTGTATGTAAACATCTCATAACTTTTAAACGGCTGGACCGATCGAAACGCGGTTGATGGCATTCGATTGGATTCTGCTCAACTTAGATTTCCTGAAAAATTGAACCGATTCGGTCGAGATTTTGAGAAATTTTGAAAAAAACACCAAAAAAAATTTTAAGGAAACAGTATTTTTTTAATATAACTTCCAGATTTATGTACAGATTGAGTACAAAAACTAATTAGGTCTATTCCTCAAAAAACTACGTCTAATATATAAATTGCATCAAAATCGGTTTATCCGTTTGGGAGTAATCGTTGACAAAAAAATTTGAAAAAAGTGTTTTTTCGACATAGCTTCGATATTTTAGTACTAAAAAAACTGCGTCAAATACCGTTAATTTAATCAAAATCGGTGAATTTGTTTGGGATATATCAATGAAGATAATTAAAAATAAAATATTTTTTTACAACATCGAAATTTTTCTTTAGCTAAAGCAATATTTTAAGATCTCAAAAAGTGAGTTGAATGCTGTCATCGGGATGGCTTACAGGGTCAACCGTTTACACATTTTTTATAATTTAGCAAACAAGCAAGTGATACTTTATCAATTCAAACAAGAAAGAGATAATCATCACCTAAAGGCAACAAAGATGTTAATGCTAAATTGGGAAGGATGTAACAATGGATTGATTTTGATCTTTTGAATGGCATTATACGGCGTATGCGTGTGCGTGTGCGTGTTCGTGTGCGTGTGCGTGTGCGTGTGCGTGTGCATGTGCGTGTGCGTGTCCGTTTGCGTGTGCGTGTGCGTGTGCGTGTGCGTGTGCGTGTGCGTGTGCGTGTGCGTGTGCGTGTGCGTGTGCGTGTGCGTGTGCGTGTGCGTGTGCGTGTACGTGTGCGTGTGCGTATGCGTGTGCGTGTGCGTGTGCGTGTGCGTGTGCGTGTGCGTGTGCGTGTGCGTGTGCGTGTGCGTGTGCGTGTGCGTGTGCGTGTGCGTGTGCGTGTGCGTGTGCGTGTGCGTGTGCGTGTGCGTGTGCGTGTGCGTGTGCGGGTGCTACTTTGGGGTTAAGTCAATTTGTGAATTTTTTCCAGCGATATTATATATATTGTTATATACTGACGTTTTTAACAAAATAGATGTTTGAACTGAAAAAAATCTATACTTATAATTTTTATTCTTTTGAATTTAAAATACTTTAATTTAGCGAGAAGTTTCAGGGATGGCTTACAGGGTCAACCATTTACACATTTTTTATAAGTTAGCAAACAAGCAAGTAATACTTTATCAATTCAAACAAAAAAGAGATAATCATCACCTAAAGGCAACAAAGATGTTAATGCTAAATTGGGAAGGATGTAACCACACGCATAAGTCCAGCCAGATATCCTTACCCTTCAAGATAAAATATTATCGTGATAAACATGAATGATAAGTTAATGTAGTAAATGAGACTTTGATAAACTCCATCCCGGACCCGTTTTTGTATGGCTTGTGAGAAAGATATTTTTAATTAGTGCAATGATTATTGGCTTGATGAAAGATGGTGCAGTAATGACCAAATTCTAAGAGCAAATCGAACAGATAGACTACAATTTAAATGAGGTAGATTTGGACTCTGTATCAGTAATAAATATTATTAGAATGTGATTTCTAAAAAATATCTGGCTTTAAATCTCAATCTCAATCTCAATTTTCATCAGAAGAGACACCCGCTTATTGCTATTTTATAATATTTAAAAAAATCCTTGTTATTCCTGTTAAATATTCCCGTATTAGTTCGGCACCTTTTTGAAGAAGAGAACATCTGTTATTCTACCAGGCAATTCGTAAAATGCTATTGGCTATATACTAGTCACTACCATAGTGGTTACTAGGTGGCAGAATGCTGCAACGACTCACCCGGTCAGGTACTACAACCTTATCTATTTCTGCCACAATAGCGTCAATGTTTCTCACAGTCGTGTTTCATTACATGCGGCATTAAAAACCTGCTGCATGGATTAAAACGCACCATTTATATTTTGTCTTGTTTCGTCTATAGACGATGGTTGTATGTTTTCATTAGAATAGCCTTCAGACCACATGAATACTAATAAACACGCTATTGGGAAGAAAACGTGTTGCCGCGCATATGAGCAAACGCTCCTATCACTGTCAAAAATAACATACATTCGTGGATATATTATATTATGAAAAAACAGAAATAAACCATGTTGTATAGTTTTACAGTGCCGAATGAGAAGAAAAGGTTTAAGATAACGCTTAGCGTGATTTTATTTCATCGATAAGTAGTATAACTCTGTATTTCTGTATGTAATTGCAAACTACACTGACAAACTTAGAAATTGTCTTGAAAGGCGTATCTATTTAATCCGTGGGACAGTCAGATGCTTATCTGTTATTTTATGATATATAAAAAATAGGAAAGCAAAGTCGAGAACAATAGCTAGTAAGCTATAATTGAAAAAGTTAGCTTTAGTCCCTTGTGTCATTGGCTGGCGCTACACCACCCGGCGGCGGAACTGGGAAGCCCCACTCGCGCACGCGCCGGAAGCACTGCGTCCGCGCATCCTACTCCATGCCGGTGTCACTTACCCATAAGTGATGTAATTGAAGTACTTGTATAGTATTCATTACAGAGCTTTTGGCTTGGTTTTTCAACTTTGTACTGACATATAAGTTCGTTTTAACTACAAATAAATGCATCGCTTTTTTAATGTAATTAAAGGTAGGCAAACTTAATCATCCCCGGAAATTTTCACTTTCATTTTTATATTAGTCCTCGTGTTGGTCCATTCTACTTTGAAGAACAATTGCCAACTATCAGGCAGGTTGTAATTCCGTTGTCGTCGTCGACCGATTGGCTATTCCTAGAACTTTCACCGCAACTGCTAGGTTATAGAGTTCCGCAACGTCTCTAGAGACGATGGATCTTATCGGCGAATGTTTGTTGATTGATCGATAAAAAAAAATCTATATATATATATATATATATATATATATATATATATATATATATATATATATATATATATATATATATATATATATATATATATATATATAAAATTTGTCTGTATATTTGTCCATAAATTGTACCAAAGAGAGAATCGCTCCGGAAAATCATAACATACTTTTGTTAGGAGTGTTGAACGTGTTGATCCCGGCCTCCTTTGAAGAATAGGCCAACTGTCGTTCTGCCGGGCAGGTCGTAAAAGGCGACCGATTGGCTATCGAGTCACTAACATCATGGCTACTAGGTGGTAGAGTTCTGCATTGTCTCGCCCGGGTCTGGTACCACCGCCTTACCTATTCCTGCCGCAATAACGTCAGTGCTTGTCGTTGTCGTGTTCCGGTTTGGAGGGTAAGGTAGCCGGTAAACTTATGCATGTGGCATTAGACCTCGCCACAAGAGAGCAACGCACCATTAACATCTTTGTTGTCTATAGGCGACAGTTGACTCTTTCCATCAGGAGACCCATCTGCTTGTTTGCTATCTTATGATATAAAAAAAAGAGTGAGTCGTAATTTTTCGGCAACCCACCACTTGAAACGAAATCAAGGTAATTTAGTTTGCAAGTTTTTGCGAACTCTTGTATGTGATGAGCTATTATCCGCCGAGCTTTTAATTAAGTAATGCTGTGGATTTAAAATAAGTAAATAAATAGCTGAACCCGGCAGCCATGGCCAATATATATTATAACAGCAAAATATTACAGTACCCAGTGGCAAATAAGTAAAGGATATATTAATATTAATATTAAAATTACACGAATTGATCTTGGCCCTTGGAGCCCCATCGATTACGTAATCAAGTTTGTTAACCACTCACAAGACAACTATGAGCAAAGCGCAAAAAGCGTTTCCACTAAAAATACATTTTATTTCACGATCATCACGATCTGAAAGGGGCAAAAAGCAGGTCGATGATATTATCATTAAAATATTAATGAAATAATAAAAATTCTATAAATTTTAAAACCCTTGTTTTTACCAATTCAATGTATGCTAAAATGCTAAAATTGATAATATTTAAGTATGACGATTTATTTAGGCATCCAAGTTCGTTTACTAAATTTCGTAAGTATATATATGTGTGTCCACGAATTTCTCGAAAATTAACAGCTATATCGGATAATCATTTTTTATTTAAATCAGGCATAGTCCAACTTAAGGAACGGTCTAAGTTTCATCAAAATTAATTCAATAGTTTTTGACATATCAACTATTCATTAAGTACGAATTTCAAAATAACAATTTTCATAATTCTGAAAGGTTCAAAAATATTAATACGTATGACAATTCCAATTTATCATTTACTTTAATATAGAAATAATTGGAATTGTTAATAAATAATTCCAAAATTTCAATATTTCGAACGTTTCTAATTCAGTCAAAATACAGAGTTTTAATAGATTGAATAATAAAAAAAATAACTTAATTGTGATTATAAACATCAAAAATATGAATTCTGAGTAACAAAAAAAATCCCCTCTCTTGTTAATCGGAATCTTTTGACCTCTTGTGCTCGGCGGCCGCTGCCGCGGCATGCTCACTTTGCTTGCTTGCCTCCGCACGGTGGTTCTAATCCCAAATAACCTAATCTGAAAGTGATTTAATTTATTTTTTTAATATGAAGTAGTTTTAAAATTTCAAATTACTATCTATACATATAATAAAATCGTAGGAAAGTCAAAACTGTACACTGAATATTTTTTTAAAGAGTACTTGGGGCGTGATCTACAATCGATATCGAAGCCAAAAATATAGTTTTTAGAATTTTTATCTGTTTGTCTATTTATCTGTTTGTCTGTTTGTTTCTATGTATGTCCGGGGTAAACTCAAAAAGTACAGCATGGATTTACTTCTAATTTTGCATGAATATTACTAACAGGTCGGGTCAACACATAGGCTAAATATTATCACGCTATCACCTACGGGGGAGATGCTGTGTGGAGTAAACAAAGTCCGCGCGGACGAAGTCGCTGGCAACAGCTAGTATTGTAATGAATTTAGATCACATATCAGATAAATCAGAGTGTGAAGCCGAGTTTTAATTTGACTACAAAGTACAAAGTGAATTCATCACACAGTAGCAAGCACTGCCATCTCGCTCTTACAGTCCGTACACAAACAATTGCACTAATTACTCAATACAGCCTATATTAATTGAATACAGTGACGATTCAATTACATTCAATTATTTTCTCTCTTTGTTGGGCGGATTGTAGGCGGAGCGCTGTTTGGGCGGCGCTTGGGCGGGCGTCGGATGGAGCCGCCCTGACATTTCTCTCGTTGTATCTTTTTTGTTAACATCTCGACGAATATGATTTTGTGCAGATGAATTTATTTTATCCTATTTCATATTAGGAAAGCCGAAACATGCAGGCTTTTTAGCAAATAAGAATTTTTATAGCAATATAAAATTCACTTTGTTTTATGTTTATAAATACGTCCTTTCTAATAGAAAAGAGAAACTGTACATACAATTAAAATTTATGTGTCTGTAATTCCAAAATAACTAGGTCTTTTCAACTGTAGTATGTTATTTTTACGAAACTAATTCCTAAACAACCTTTTATTAAATTTCTGTCTTACAGACATTTTTCGGGACAATCTCTGGACCGGTTGGACCTATTTTGATTGAACTTTCACTGAAAGATAGGGGTTTATAGGGCAAGTCATAGGCTACTTTTTACCTGAGTAAACAAAAGTAAGTAATGAGTTTTGATTAGGAGAATGAAGTCGCGAGTAGATGCAAGTAAAAAAATAATTCATACCAGTTAAGTTTACTAAAAGACGGAGTGAGGTAACTAATCCTAAAAAACAATTCAAATTCAGCATAATTCGCCGGATTGTTGGCATGTAAAACTATTGGCGGTCTCTTGCTAAAACCTAAATTAAACTTACCATTAGGTGAACCTCCTGCTCGTTTATTCACTCTTTAAGAAAAAAGAAAGAAAAAACCAAATAACATTATATTCTAACTGGGAAATAAACTTCAGACAGGGACCTAATGTTTTGAGATGAATAGGCTGAGCAAAGTCATTACATTGATATAGTTTATTAGAATTATTAAAATAATTACAAATAATTAGTGAATTACTAACTAATACTAAAATGTACTAATACAAAATGAAATATAGTCTTCGACATAAACATTTTTCCAGCCAAGCAACGAACCAGTAAATCATGGCAACTAAGAGTGATTAATCAAATGACATTCCTTTGCTCTTACTACCCTGTAAAAGCAGCTTGAAGATATTTATTTACTTAACAAATCTTTGTTTACTGATATATTATTTGTCAAGAAGCTCCTTTGTACGTCATGTATGTGTGTATTTGTATGTGCCGTGTATGCCTGTAACTCATTAACAGTCAGGTATAAAATTTAAGTCGGTATTTAGATATATACATAATTATATATATATATATATATATATATATATATATATATATATATATATATATATATATATATATATATATATATATATATATATATATATATATATATATATATATATATATATATATATATATATATATATATATATATATATATATATATATATATATATATATATATATATATATATATATATATATATATATATATATATATATATATATATATATATATATATATATATATATATATATATATATATATATATATATATATATATATATATATATATATATATATATATAGAAAGTCCAATCTTTACAAAAACGCGTATTAGTTATGTTATATTGCACACAATTTGACACTACAAAGCATTGATATAAAAAACTTAAAATACACAATCAGTGTCTTAAAAACGTCCTCCAAAAATGAGCGCACAATTTTAAGTTGTGCGCTCATTTCAAAAAATCACGTCGGTCGTGACATTGTCAATTTTATTTCTTTTTGTACATTGCTTTGTAAAAACAACTTTTAATCTTGCCCTTAAAGTTGGATATGCAAAAACATATGATTTTGCCATATCTATAACTATTTAAATGATATTAAGGACACTTTTGAGTTTTGTTCGGTCAGTTTTGTTCGGGACTGTGCATCTTAGGTTTTTTATATCAATGCTCAAAAGTATATCAATATGCTAAATATTTAAGCTCTGTTTCTGGCGTATAGATATTTGCTTATGTTCACTATACTAGAACTCCCTTGGATATATAATTAGAATAGCTTCACACCAGATCACAGTATGGGTCATAAAATATTAACTTATATTAAAATTCTAAATCAGGTAAGTTCACCATAAGTTTGATTCCGATTACATCACCTGTCTGTTCTAGGATACCGCGTCGTATAAAGCTACTTGTTAACGAGCCGGTGATGTAAGATGCGGGTATTATCTTCAAAGGTTAGAGGTGCTTAAAAAACTTAGTAAACATGTGAGCCGAATGTATGGGGGTCTGTACAGCGCATTGTTGTTGGATCATGCGTTGATATGGTACGGTTCAGTTGGAAATACAGGTTGGTAAATTTTAATATTATTATTATTAATACGTTTATGAGTTTTTGCGCTTTCGTTTTTTTATTTCTTTAAATACGCTATAGCAAAAGAACAGAGACTCCTAAAGTCACAGATAATTTTCGATTTAAAGAAAACCGGGAAATAAAAACCATAACAATTGGCGAGATGGGAATCAAATTCGCAGCAATGTAATTTCTTTCATTGTTTGTAAATTAATTTACCATTAATGCAATTCAACTATCCTAATGGACAAAATAGTTTATTTTGCACTGCAACGTTCTAGAGGAAATTTAGGAAAAACATCGACAGCAAATTTAGTTTTTAAAGATAGAATGAAGCACAGTAACTATCTTTATGAAAACGGTAAAGCATGATAATATAATATTAATAATCGCTTACCTTTTTTAACTGTTTCTTTAGAATTACTATTAAAAATATTAAAATATTTTATAAAAGCAAAGTGATATGTTTTTTACTGTTTTTTTAGGATTGTAACTGATTTCTTTAGAATTTTCTAGTAAAGGTATTGTTTAAATTTCCAGTTGACAATTCCTTACAATATAAAACAAACTATAAAAAAAATATAAAACAAATAAGTTACTAGCTAAAAGCTTCACTGTTATAACCATTTGTGATATACAGATTAGTTTGGCAGTATATTAAACTGTTATAAATATTTTGTTCAAACTATAAAAATTCTTGATTTTTTAATTTATTTAAATTTATAGATAAAAACGTACAAAAGTGGGCTTGATGCTAATTATGTGGTGGGCATTCTCTACCAGTCGACCTTACTTAGCAGATATTTAGAATACGAATAAGTGCATAGAATTATTGGATTAACTTTAAAAATAAAACAAGCTAAGATTTAAAAATATTTTAACTTATTTTCAATAACAGGGCTGATACATACTACCAGATGGTAGACGGTCTGGGCTCAAAGTAAAACAGCAAAGGCCTTGTCAAATAAAAGGACTTGTCCTTTAATCTTATTTTATCAGTGATAATCTTGACCTAATTCAGTATATGCTTAAATTCTTATCCCATAACGTGATTAGTTTATTAATTAAAAATAAATAAACAAAATAATTGTGTTATAAATCGGAGCAACCTGTATAAGGGTTTATATAGTGGCTTGTGCCAACCGCACGCGCCAGGGTTAGCACCCCGTTACATCCAAGTCAGTCCTGTCCTGGCCGCCCCATAGAGCGGACCACCGCGCACCCCTACAACCAACTACAAAAACAATTTACATACACTTTCAATTACCAAAATACTTTTATAACCAGTTTGAAAATTCTCATATAGTTTTGTGCACTTCAAGGGGTGTCGCCGGCTGACTCAGCAGAGGAACCAGGCAAAGGTGAGTCACTAAACTTTTTTCGCCATAGTAACACCCTAAACTTATTTAGCAAATTACGTACCTATCTGTAACAAGGGTTTATTTTTTTATAGATTTTTTTAGTATTTCAATATAGATATGTACATAGTTTCAAATTTTGACGAGTTAATCTGGTAGTATCGGTGTAGGTTAAATTGCGAGGTCTTGGATTCGATTATATTATCATTTAATTTTATCTTATAAGTTTATTTTGATTTTGTGAACCTGCCCGGGGGTTTTTTATATCATGCGATAGTACAAAATCACCTCTATGTTCCGTATCACCTATTGGTCCGATGTCGGACAACACGAGATCCCCGGTTTGGTTTTCGGGTCGGGCAATTAAAGAAATGTGTTTTTATAAGTTTTCTGATAAAAACAACGTTGCCCGGAATTGGCTAAGTGCCCGACTAGAGGTAGACTTGCCACCTATCACATTCTGGGACTAAGTATCTTTGGCTAATTGTGGGTGCACTGGTTGTACTTCTGCCTACATTGTACTAGGCAGCGATACGAGTGTGAAGATATTTGAAGATTGTACATAATATAATAACAAGACCATCGTCTAAAGACACCAATTATGTTATGCTACAAAAATTTACCCTCTAAATCGAAATATAACAGTGACCAGCACTGATTCTAATTTTGGTATTATGCTAGACATGTAGGTATGGTTTTATTCGGGAATGTACCAGTTGCAGACAACAAGGACAGAGTAGTTTACCTTATCATTTTTAAATACGATATTGATATTTTTGTTAGAAATACTTTATTAATTTTAAAACATATACAATTTTTAAGAAAATGTTATTTAAAATTTATATAATTTGAATGTTTGCAATATATTTGTTGTATCCATCCATTAGTCAGCTGGTAAGAGACAAATTACCGAAAGATATTATCTACATAAAATATATTATGATTTCGATTATGAAGTTTCAAGATAGTTGTTGCTCGGGCCAGCCGGGTTTGGTACCACTACCAATTCCTGTCGCAACTAAGCCAATTGTAGCCACTATCGTGTTTGAGTTTAGTACTTAGGTGAGGCAGCTGGTAAGCTTATGCATGTAGTATAAAGTATTACATTCATACAGGGAATAGATTCCATCAGGAGAGCCCATTTATTTGCTTCCGATCCTGTGGTGTAAAAACCGACATTTACTTTGCGCGTTTTTCCTTCTTGATGAAATATTAAGCTACAAAATTAAGTATAATTTATTGATGAATTGTCATTTTTTTTTAAAACAGGGAAAAGAAAATTTTTTGCAACGTTTAAGATATTAAAAATTCTTAAAAATAGTAAATAGGCATTTTCCGAAAATCGAGTTTTAATGTAGGTGTATTTGTGTGTGTATGTAAATCTCTTAACGGCTTTATCTTTTTAACTGCTTATCCGATCGGAACGTGATCGACGGCGTACAATTGGGCTCTACTAATCTTAGATATCCTAAAATATACTAGTATTTTGAGAAATAAAAAAAAATAGAAAAAATGGCATTTTTTTAAATAGCTTAAAGACCGACTGATTGATTTCAAAATTTAATCAGCTTTTTTCCTTAAAAAGCTTTGGCCGTTTCAGATTCAACACGTAACCGCTCCAAACCTCCTAAAAATTTAAAACGATTCAGCGGTTTAGATTTTGAGGAATTTAAAAAAACCTTAATATAGTTGTTAAAACATTGTTTTTTTAAATAACTTCCAGAATAATATATCAGAATAGAATGGAATAAATGTCCAAAATCTAATAAAATCTTCTTCGAATGCCGCAAATTGGATCAAAATCGTTTGATACATTTGCGACATGTCATTGAAGGGACATGAAGGGAAGACATGTCATGTCATAAATATTTTTTCGACATAGGATTTTTACAGCAATCGATTTTTAATCAAGACAAAATTTATGCTGGGTTCCTAGAATCAACAATTCGTCCTTCGTACCATTAGCAACAATTTAACTTAAATAACCGCGTCAAATAACGTTCGAAAGCTTAAAAACGATCATCGCGCTCAAAAGTTACAGATTTGCAAAACTTAAGAACTTTCAAAAATTTTGAACTTTTTGAGTAAAAAAATGCTTATGTATATTTTTTACTGCTATTTAATTAAAATACCTCAATTTAGTAGTACCGCAAGAAGAAAACTGCTGGCAATTTTAAACATACTTATTATCCCTGTACTATACTTATTAGACTGCAGACCCAGGAACATTTTTTTTGATTAATAACAAGCTGAATTTTTGCAATTAGTTTCGTTTTTACGATACACCCATCTTTTCTATCTTCGAAATATCTCGAATCGGGTAACTAATAAGGGCTTCTACATTTTAATTTGGTGAAGGTAAAATATTGATTAATAAAAATAATTAGTTTTTTAGTTTAAAATAATAATTATTTTATGAAAAAAAAACACGAAAAAACTTTTGTCCTAAACATTCGATAGTTTTCCTGATGAGCCCATCACTCTTAAGATACGGAAATACGAGATTTTTAAATTTATACTAATTAATTAAAAAACTACAATATTTTTCACAGCAGCTTGGATAATTCAAGGGTAACTTTTGCTTGCACGTAAAGTAGAAACCACGGATTAAATGGATACGCCTTTCAAGGCAATTTCTTAGGTTGTCAGCGTGACTTGCATTCACACACAGAAATACAGAGTTATACTACTTACCAATGAAATAAAATCACACCAAGAGTAATTTTTAAACCTTGTCATTTCATTCGGTACGACAAAATAGTATTTACAACATAGTTTATTTCTATTTTTTGACAATATAATATATCTACAAATGTATGACACTTTTGACAATGATAGGTGCGTTTACTCATATGCGCGGCGATACGTATCCTTCCCAATGTCGTGTCTATTAATATTCATGTAGTCTGTGGTGGAAACTTTTAGTAGTCCGACATCCTAAAATTTTTTTACCTACCCCTAGTAGTTACCCGAATCGAGATTTTTCGACGTTAGAAAAGATGAGCGTCTCGTAAAAACGTAGCTATTCACAAAAATTCAGCTTTTTATTAATAAAAAAAAATTGTTACTGGGACCACGCTCTATATTATTTAATTTCCAATCCAATTTATTTACTTTCCAATATTAACTAACTTATGACCTCTGCAAAGTCACTAAAAGGAAAACAGCTGTGCTGGAAATAATTCCGAAAAACGAAGAAAACACCAGTAGCGTAATTATTCACCCTTGGCCACCACACTCCACGTCAGTAGCAACAAAATCACATAGAATACGTACTCAACGCGCGTTTCACTTGTCTTTGAGTTACGGAGTTCAGCAAATAACGCCTGAATCTATACGAGTAATAGTATAGTAATAGTATACTTTCAGCTTACGTTTCGTAGAAAATGTTACTACTCGAAACTGAAACGAGTCGTTTTATTGGAATCGAGTCGTCTAAGAATCGGTTATATTGTGAGTTTTTTTAAAATCGCTCCAGTAGTTTTTGAGTTTACCCATTACAAACAAAACCCGCGTATTGTTCCGATCTACCTGTAAGGAATAGACCATCGGCCAATCCGCTAGGCAGTTCGTAAAAGGCGAACGTTTGGCTACATGAGTCACTACCATCGTGGTTACTAGGTAATACAGTTCGACATTAACTCGCCCGGGTCTCGTACCACCGCCTTACCTACTTTTGTCGCAATAGTGTCAGTGCTTGTCATTGTCGTTTCCCAGTTTGGAGGGTAAGGCCAGTAAACTTATACATGTGGTATTAGACCTCGCCACAAGATAGCAACGCATCATTAACATCTCTGGTGTCTATAGGCGGTAGTCATCTCTTTCCATTAGGAGTCATCTGCTTGTTTGCTATTTTATGATACATAGAGTAATTATTCTATGTTATGATATAAAAAAGTCTACCGGCTATCTTACACTTCAAACTAGAACATGACATTTATTGCGACAGGAATAGGTAAGGTCGTAGTACCATATACCTAGGTGAGACTTTCGGAGCTCTACAAAAATTCTTAAAAAAGTACGCCCAAAATCACAAGTTTTCCGCCGTGCTGGTTCCGGGCTCCTTTGAAGAACAGAACAACTGCCGTTCTACCAGGCAGGTCGTAAAATACGACCGATTGGCTATGCAAGTCACCACCATCGTGACTACTAGGTAGTAGAGTTCTGCATTGTCTCACCAGGGTCTGGTACCACCGCCTTACCTATTCCTGCCGCAATAGCGTCAGTGCTTGTCACTGTCGTGTTCCGGTTTGGAGGGTAAGGTAGTCGGTAAACTTATGCATGTGGTATTAGACCTTGCCACAAGATAGCAACGCACCATTAACATTTTTGGTGACTATAGGCGATGGTTGACTCTTACCTTCAGGAGACCCATCTGTTCGCTCCACTTGGTAAAAGGGTGAAAGGTTTGTTAATTTAAACAACAACTGACGGAATATCGAACTATATTAATATTAAATTAATTAAATTCAAAATACAAGACTAGTGACACTTTATTGTATGTTACGACACTTCACTTCTCAGTTTCACAAACACGAATGCGTCGAAACATATCTGTCAGCCCTTTTATAATATTTTATTCTAACAGTTTATTGATTTAATAATTACCTTAATCAAATAGTTGACTTTATATCAGCTCAAAAATCACATTAGTTTAAAATACGTTAAATAATTAACAATACTTAATATTTCATTAGATATTTTAATAATAAGTAAAAATTGACACTTCATCTTTATTTTGACATAACAATTTAGAAATTGATGGCCACATATACTCATTTTAAATATGTTTGTGTAAAATATTGACAACACATCTGCTTGTTTGCTATCTTATGATATAAAATAAACAAGTAAGTTTATACTTGCTTTGATATTCACGTGGAAATGAGCATTTCCTGGTCAAAGTTGTGTGAAGCTTAATAAACGTGTAATGTTACACTTGTTTAACAGACGGTGGCTGGGCAAGTGTGTAACGAGTACTTTCGGTGATCTGATACTGATTTTGTAGTTTGTAACAGTTCATCTATTCATTTTTTATATCCATTAAGCAGGTGTTTTCCGACTTTAATGGAAATATATAACTAATTGCTGTAATTTATTCCTGTGGTAACCAAGAATATTTGATTCTCATATATTTTTTTTTTATATCATAAGATAGCAAACAAGCAGATGGGTCTCCTGATGGAAAGAGTCAACCATCGCCTATAGACACCAAAGATGTTAATGGTGCGTTGCTATCTTGTGGCGAGGTCTAATGCCACATGCATAAGTTTACCGGCTACCTTACCCTCCAAACCGCAACACGACAGCGACAAGCACTGACGCTATTGCGGCAGGAATAGGTAAGGCGGTGGTACCAGACCCGAGCGAGACAATGCAGAATTCTACCACCTAGTAGCCACGATGGTAGTGACTCAATAGCCAATCGGTCGCCTTTTACGACCTGCCTGGCAGAACGGCAGTTGGTCTATTCTTCAAAGGAGGCCGGAACTAACACGGCGAATATAGCTGCCATATCATAGCTGCTATTACGATTTTACGGCCCGAGGATCGAACCTGGGATCAGTGGCATATCTGGCATGGGTGTCACTCGGTACGATTATTACTAACCGATTATTACTAACAGATTAAAATGGATACACTTTTCAAGGCAATTTCTTAGGTTGTCAGAGTAGCTTGCATTTACACCCACAAATACAGAGATATAGTACTTATCGATGAAATAAATTACTTTTTGTAACTTTATTAAATTTACTATCGCCTCTGTGGTCAAGTAATCCAGTGTCGGTGTTGAATACATGAGGTCCCAGGTTTTTTCCCAGGCAATTCAAAAATGTGTTTTTTCAGTTTTCTGGGAAAAGTAACTTTGCCCAGGGTTGGATAAGTGCTTGATTGGCGGTAGGCTTACCACCTATTATATTGTGGGACTATGTATCTTCGGCTAACGGTGGGGCTCTGCCTATCTCTTCGGGGATACGAAAATGAAGTTTTATTTTAAAAAAAAACTTTAAAAAACTACTAGACTGATGAATCCGCCTTGGCTTCTTATTCGAAACGATAAAATCGTTCATTTGGCGGAACATCGGCGGAAATGTATTTTATTTTTAAATCGAAGTAAATCAAAGATTTCTTAATTGATTGATTATGATAAAAAAATAGTTTTAGTAATACTAAAATAATATTACTATTGTTTAAATAAAAATATAAGCATGAATTGCTATAAAAAGACCATAAACTCATTTTTTAAAAAACCCTGTAAAATACTTAAATATGTAAATACGCCAATGTTCCAACAAATGAGAGAAATAGCACATGTGGAATATTTATATTTGTTCGCAATGTATCTAAAAGGCAAATGCGTTTGACATATACAAGTATTTGCTCCATTGATATAAAAACTCTAGATGCACAGTCTCGAACAAAACTGAAACTCAAAACTGTCCCTAATTTCACACAAGTAGTTATAGATATGGCAAAATATATGTTTTTGCATATCCAACCTTAAGCGCAAGACTCATAGTTGTTTTTACAAAGCAATGTACGAAAAGTAATAAAATTGACAGTATCGCCTGACCCGATTCTATTTGAAATGAGCGCACAATTTAAAATATTGCGCTCATTTTTAGAAAACGTTTTTGAGACACTGATTGTGTATCTTGTAATTATTATATCAATGATTTGCTCATAATATAAACGTTTCTGCCCAACTTCGTATCTAAGTTTTGTGTAAACTGTGGCAAACTCCTACTCAGAAAGGTGTTTATGGTAGTAAGATGCGTTGAAAAAGCGATGGTGGCGAGTGGTAAAAGCTTCATGTGTTGATTAATGTAACTGACCACCGCTAGCTATCCTTGCTTTGGAAACACAAAGTTTTGGTTGGTTTTATAAGCACATAGTCTTTTTTTAAATCTTTATTTAAGCAGTTTTTGCACACCGATGTGCCAGTGACAACTACATCGTACCTTAGTTCGTTTTTACACAACACATACCTCTGTGGTCTAGTGGTCCAGCGTTGGCGTTGACTACATGAGGTCCCGGGTTCAATTCCCGGGTCGGGCGCTTAAAAAAAAGTGTTTTTTAAGTTTTCTGATAAACACAAAGTTGACCGGGATTGGAAAGTGCCCGGTCGGCGATAGGCTTGTCACCTATCATATTGTGGGACCAAAGTATCTTCGGCTAATCGTGGGTGCACTTGTTGTACCTCTGCCTACCCCTTCGGGGATACGGACGTGAAGATACATACCTACTGACAACTTACAAAAAATCAGAAAGCATTTTTGCTGAATCCGATAATTGTATAGCCGTTTTTCTTAGGCACTACATTTTTATAATAAGGTTTTAATGTTTTATTTTTTCACAGTCGAGTGTCACCCTCTTATGGGTGACGTTTGGAGCGGACCGCCCCCGCCGCCCCCCAGTAGCTACACCACTCTGGGATCTCATGATCTAATCCAAATAGTTAGCCAAACCTATTATTATTAAAAATACGAAATTTTGTATGTATATACATATGTTTGTTATTCTTTCACGCTTCTACAGATTAACATAAAAATGTAGTAACGTGTAGTTTTATGTGTTTTTTCTTTTTTATACCATTAAATAGCAAACTCTCCTGATGGAAAGAGAAACCATCACTTATAGACACCAAAGATGTTAATAGAGCATTGCTATGCGTGTGGCGGGATAGCAATGAAATATGTATAAGTGTATTGACTACCTTACCCTCCAAAGCGGGACACGGCAATGACAAGCGTTGACGATATTGCAGCAGGAATAGGTAAGGCGGTGGTATTAAATACCCGAGCGAGTCGTTGTGGAATTTTACCACCTAAAAAAAGTATATATATATATATATATGTATATATATATATATATGTATGTGTATATATATGTATATATATATGTATATGTATGTATGTATGTGTATGTATATATGTATGTGTGTGTATATGCGTATATGTTTATGAATATGTATGTATATGCTTATTATGTATAAAAAATAATACATGTGCTCCATGTAGATGTATAATATAATCGAAAACAGTTAAAAAATAATTTAAAAAAAAAAAACAACAACAAAATACTTTAATGAATTAATAACTTACAAATTACATTCCGTAGACATATCTAGTTGTAAAACAACTTTGTATTGTTGCAAACCGAAGCCACACCGAAACAGTAGTTGAGGGTATTTCTGTATTTTATGCGAATACGAGTGTGTTATTTTGTGTAAACTAAAAGAGATAAAGTTGCTTAGCAGTGTAAATAATTTAGTTGCTATGTATGTGTTATTTGTTATGTGTATTATTATGTGTTTGCGCGACAACTCATGTACGCATTGCGATTTTTGATTCTCAAGTAAGTGAGTACAATGTATTCTTTTTGAGAAATAAATGTCTTAAACCAGATAAAAAAAGTATCTTAACGCCCGTATCGCCGAAGGGGTAGGCAGAGGTACAACAAGTGCACCCACGATTACCCGAAGATACTTGGTCCCACAAATGTGATAAGTGGCAAGCCTATCGTCAACCGACACTTTATATCCCCGAGCAACTTAGTGTTTATCAGAAAACTGAAAAAAAAACACTTTTTGTAAGCGCCCGGTACCCAGGAATCGAACCCGGGACCTCATGTGGTCAACGCTAACGCTGGACCACTAGACCACAGAGGCGATATTTTACCACTTAGTTAATTTTATACCGGAAAAATTCACACTAATCTAAGAATACTAGCTAATATTATAAAAATAAGTTTGTATGTATTTTATACTTTCACACCTTAACCACTTAACCGATGGTCATAAAATTTTGCATAAATGTTGTCAGACGTGCAAAAAAGCGCAAAGGACATATTTCATCCTAAAAGAACTTCCTAGGTGGTAGACTTCAACAACGTCTCGTCCATGTATTTGGTACCACCACGACCGCTTTACCTATTCCTGCCGCAATAGCGTCAATGCTTGTCATGTTTCAGTTTGGAGAGTAAGTAGTCAGTAACTCGGGACTAATGCCTGTGGCATTGCCATGTCTTAACATCTTTGCTGTCTATAGGCGATGGGTTTTTTCCATTATAAGAGCCATGCGTGTTTGCTATCTTATGGGTATCTTCACGCCCATATCCCCGAAAGGGTAGGCAGAGGTACAACAAGTGGACCCACGATTAGCCGAAGATACTTAGTCCCACAAATGTGATAGGTGGCAAGCCTATCGCCAACCGGGCACTTTCCAATCCCGGACAACTTTGTGTTTCTCAGAAAACTGAAAAAACACTTTTTTTTAATGTGCCCGACCCGGGAATCGAACCCGGGACCTCATGTGGTCAACGCCAACGCTAGACCACTAGACCACAGAGGCGACAATTTATTTATCTCATGGGTAGTTATATAAAAAAGAACTATTTCCGAGGGATTGGCAATATACTCGTAATTTTATTTTACTACTCGCTGACCCGGCAAACGTTGTTTTGCCTTACATATTAGAAATCCATAGCGGACAAACAACGTGACACTTAATTTATATAAGTCTACGGGATTAAACTTTATATGGTGGTTAAGTATTCTTAAATTTTCTAATTTTCCGCGCAATTTTCTTAATATTTTCTTTTATAAGAACCTTCTCCTTACAATTACAAACACAACAAAAAAAATATTACCGGAATTGGTCCAGCCATTCAGGCGTGATGTCGTGACCAAGGAAAATAGGGATTGATTTTTATATATATAATTTTTTAATACTGATTTGCGTCTTAGTAAAGTTGCGATAACTGGCTATAGTAGCTGCATGTAGGGTAAAACCGGGATAGATGCCGCAGCGGGATAGATGACTCAAAGTCTAAAAACGTAACTTCCCAAACTCGTGACTAAGAATTAATTGCATAAGAAGGAGCCGCAATCATCCCGTACCTCAGTTCCCTGCGGATAGTCGTGCGATAAGGATGTGTTTCGCTCGTGCGTGTAATTATCTCCGCGGCGAAATTCAAGAATACGTCAAAGATTTAAAGGTTAGTATTTTGTGTCGTATAACTTTATAATTAGTAATTAACTCCATTATATTTTTTATCAGGTTAACATATCGGTTCATTGGGTCTGTGTTTAGGGGTAAATAGATTTTATTTTGCTTATAATTTATTAAAAAAATACTTGGGCATCTATCCCTATCACAAAGGATAGTTGCCCTGATTTTTAGAGGTATAGGTGCCCTTAGGGGCATCTATCCCTTCATACACTATATATGGATCAAGAGTATAATTTTAGTGTCTTATACCGTTTATGTATTTACATATAATTATATTTGGACTTTTTACCGATTTTAGCAGAAATATGCCACGAAAATATAAAAAAAAGGAAGGAGTATGAGCTCGAATATGTTCTTGGACTACAGAAAACTTAAAGTCAGCATTCGAAGAAATGGATAAAAAAACCATGGGGATAAACGAAATATCCCGTCAATTTGGTATTCCATCGAGGACATTGCGAAGACGATATGCTGCTAAAAATACATTAAAGTTGACACTGGGTACGCATTAAAGGTTATGCCCTATAGAATACTACAAGCTTTTATTTAACTAATTGCTGTCCCTAGTTTCCAGTTCATTTATTAACGTAAGTATTTTTTTAGGAAAACATCCTATTTTGGATTTTGATAACGAGAAAAGGCTAGTAAAGCACATTCGCAAGCTTGGTGATGCAGGATTTCCCCCCAATAGACAAGCTATACGCATGTTAGCTTATCAATTTGCTGAAAAGTTAAAGATAAAACATAATTTCGCCCACGAAAAAGAAATGGCTGGAGGTGCATGGTTTAAAAGTTGTATTGAGCGGAATTCAGAGCTATCTATCAGACAAGCTGAAGGCTTATCCATGGCTAGAGCTAAAGGTCTTAGTAGAGAAGAGGTTAATAACTTCTACGATCTTTTAATCAAAGTTATGACTGAAAATGATCTGTTAAACAAACCAGAAAGGATTTACAATATGGATGAATCCGGAATCCAATTAAATAATAAATCCGGAAAAGTCGTAGCAAAAAAAGGCGCAAACGTCGTCAATTCAGTCACATCTGCCGAAAAAGGTGATACCATGACGATCGTTGGCTGTTGCAATGCAATTGGTAATTTCCTTCCACCAGTACTTATAATAAAAGGTGTGAATTAAAAACCTGAATTTGAAGATGGACTTCCAATAGGCTCAAAGGTCTTTCTGAATAAAAAGTCAGCTTATATTAACGCTGAGCTATTTTACAAATGGTTAACAGAAGATTTCATACCTCTGAAGCCCCATGGTAAGGTTTTGCTGATTTTAGAAGCTGGTTTTGATGACATGCTACAAGCTGATGCTGATAATGACATAATTTTATTGTGTTTACCTAGTCACACAACTTCAGCATTACAGGCTTTAGATATACCAGTATTTGGGCCATTTAAAACCTTCTTCAACCACGAAACAAATAAATTTATGCGTTTGAATCTAAATAAAAAGATCAGCCGTTACAATGCTGGAAGGCTTATACATAATGCTTGGATTCGCGCTGCCACCCCTTCCAACGCTCTGGGTGGATTCAGAGGTAGTGGAATTTACCCAGTTAACTCAAATGCTTTGCCAGATACCACATTTCTGATATCTGATACTGCACTGGGTAGTGAAAATCCTGGCATTTCTCGTGCGTCTGATCAAGTTGTAGAACAAGCGTCAACAACCCAGCCTCAGTCACCTTACCCGTTAGATTGCCAACCAGAGCTCGCGTCGGAAAATATAGAATCTTGTGAGACTTTTGCGGTCGCACAAAGAAAAGAAACATCGCTACCTCAGATTTCTGCTTCTGTAGTTTCTCAACTAGAGGTGAACAATCAAAACGAAATTATTTCTACAGTAGTACAAAAAAAAACACCACCAAATCCGATATGTACTCCAATTAGCACAGAATCTCCTAGCCTCTTAATGGATTCCGAGATTTTAAAGAAAAAAAATAAGATTATGTATATCAAACTTAAGAAACTATATTTTAGTCATACAAACGCTTTAACAATTTAATTATTGTCATTACTGTGATAATTCTAATGGTAACCATTAAAAGATTAAAAAGAAAATCTAAATATTATTTCATAATTATAACCCATGTTTTTACTGACAATTACTGTTTTAGGAGTAAAACTACCTAACATATGGTTTGGGTTTTTCGTTTAAACTTTATAAAGGGCATCTATCCTGCACTGCAGGCATCTATCCTTCTCAGCATTTTACTGGTGGGGCAGCTATCCATACAGGTAGGCATCCATCCTCAAAAAAAATGTTCCACGGAAAGCTAATTTCTACAAAATCTGTATTTGATAGGATGAATAACAATATTAATAATTCAACATAAAGGATTAAGCTAGGTACATTAATAGAAATTATTCGTATAAAATTAATATTTTTAAAATTAAGTGGTTATTTCAAAAAGTGGGGCATCTATCCCGGTTTTACCCTATCTATAAAATTTTGAATTAGATCTTCAACAAGTTTAGATACAATCCAACTCTCCTATCAAAAAATATTTGTAAATCCGGCTATACAATGTGTAAAAAAAACGCTGTCCGATCCGAAAGCAATATATAGATAGGTAAATGACATTATCAAAAAAATCTTTTTTATTAAAAAAAAATATCGTATTTTAAAATGCCTCAATTTAGTACTAAACTTGAGCAAATTTTTTTTTTATCAATATCCACAAAATAATTACAAATATTTGATTGTTTTAAGCTACCAAATAATGCCTTTGACGATCGGACTCGGTTTTTTTTACAAACTATATATGTCGGAGTAACGGCTTTATGTAGGGCTACTACATAAAAATACTCTTATTGCGAAGTTCCTCCTTTTATGAAAAGTCGGTTGACAACTTTTCAACAACTCGCGTCTATAATTTAGTATTATTTAAGTAAGTAAAATTGTGTCGTTCCTTCGAAACATCTACTAATTAATAACACCTTCAAACGGATATTAAACTTAATTGTAGAGTGATTTAATAATATTGTAAGAAATGTTTTAATATTTTAGCTTAATGTGAGGCAATTGAAATGAATATTCGAATACAGTATATTATTAATTACTAGTTATTGATGCTTGATCGCCTAGTTTATCGAGTGGTTAACGAGTCTGACTACGCAATCAGTAGGACGCAGGTTCGATTCTCTAGATGGACAAGTGTTTGTGTTATGAGCCTAAATCTTTTTATCTCCGGTTTGTGTGTTTATTAAATATATTTCTATGCATAAGTATCATTGATTGATTAATAGCCAGCGATATTTATTTATTGATAGCTCGTCTTGAACGTTAACGTTAACGAGTCTGACTACGCAATCAGTAGGACGCAGGTTCGATTCTCGAGATGGACATGTGTTTGTGTTATGAGCCTAAATCTTTTTATCTCTGGTTTGTGTGTTTATTAAATATATTTCTATGCATAAGTATCATTGATTGATTAATAGCCAGCGATATTTATTTATTGATAGCTCGTCTTGAAGTTTAGTGGTTTAGCGGTTTTGTTTTTCTGGCTCAAGTTATGAGGTCCAGGGCTCGATTTCCGCAAATGGCAAAAATGTTTTCTAATCAAAAATTGCAGCCTCCATAGTGATCTAGCGTAACCATCTTCAGTATAGAAGTATAGGTTTCTGGATGTGAATCCTAAGTCAGGCAATTTATTCTGAACAAGTTCTTCAGTTAGTCTTGCATGTCTGGGGCAAAATATTTCTTGCCGAAGACTGGATATGTGCCTTATTAAGTCAAAGGTTGGTTACTTATCACATCAGGAAATGAAATACCATGAGGTGAGCCCCCTCCTCACTTTCATCCGTGCCCTTGCTCTTACTTTGAAAAAGTTGTCCCATGTGTCGAATATGTGTGTACGTACTTACAACTCTCAGTTACTCCTTGAGAAATATCAATTACCGCTTGTGTCAACGTAAGTTGTCAATATTCGACATGGAACACCACCCATCCCGGTTGTCAACAAATCGGTGAGTCGAAATAAAAAGAATTGCTTTGCACCATAGAAAAAGCATTATCCTCTTGCTTTAAACGTTCGGTTAACTCCTGTTCACACTACCCATTAAGTATTTCACTCGCGAGTCGTAAGTGATTAAATTAATCTATACATATAATAAAATCGTAGGAAAGTCAAAACTGTACATTGAATATTTTTTTAAAAGAATACTTGGGGCGTGATCTACAATCGATATCGAAGCCAAAAATATAGTTTTTAGAATTTTTGTCTGTTTGTCTGTATGTATGTCCGGGGTAAACTCAATAAGTACTGCATGGATTTACTTCAAGTTTGGCATGAATATTACTAACAGGTCGGGTCAACATATAGGCTACATATTATCACGCTATCACCTACAGGGGAGGGGCTGTGCGGAGTAAATTAAGTCCGCGCGGACGAAGTCGCAGGCAACAGCTAGTCTAAAAAATAAAATATCGATTTGAACGAGGCGCAGTAGTATCTAAGGCATCATAAAATAATGTGTTAAGTTATTTAAATGATTAAAGGTAATTTTTCCGAGCTACGAGTCGATGTAGGATATGCACATTCATATTTTAAAATATAATGCATAGACTTGACGACCCTCTTCGTGATATTGATTACTATACGAAAGAACCTTAACCTCTTTTTACCAATAAAACCAGTCTCACAATACATTTACGGAATGTCATATTATCCAAAGACTTTTTTTATATCATAAGATAGCAAACAAGCAGATGAGTCTCCTTTTTTATATCATAAGATAGCAGACAAGCAGATGGGTTTCCTGATTAAGTCAAGTATCACTTAGAGACACCAAAGATGTTAATGGTCTCCTGATGAAAAGAGTTAACCATCGCCTATAGACACCAAAGGTATTAATGGTGCGTTGCTATCTTGTGGCGAGGTCTAATGCCACATGCATAAGTTTACCGGCTACCTAACCTTCCAAGACGGAACACGACAGCGACAAGCACTGACGCTATTGCGGCAGGAATAGGTAAGGCGGTGGTACCAGACCCGAGCGAGACAATGCAGAATTCTACCACCTAGTAGCCACGATGTTAGTGACTCGCATAGCCAATCGATCGCCTTTTACGACCTGCCTGGCAGAACGGCAGTTGGTATATTCTTCAAAGGAGGCCGGAACTTGCACGGGGAAAATTTTGAATAATATACTTTTAAATAAAAACAACCTTTTAAGCAAGTTGCGTAATATTTGTGGAGTATTAGGGGAAAGGGGATATGCATAGAGTTTTGGTCCCGGGAGGGCCGCAACAATAGGGCGACCGTGGGAGCTCTGATCTCCGGCGACAGTAATTAGACAACACGGATAAATCAGCCCTGTTTGTGTCAACCTCTTTATTAGAGGTTTGTTTTTGAAATTACTTCGTTATTTATTTAATTTATAAATAAGCATATTCTGCATCTTTCTATGTAAAAAACGATTGTTATTGTTGACCACCTCGTTAGTTTAGTGGTTAGTAACCCCTAACTACACAATCGTTGAGGTTTGGGTTCGCTTTCTTGCAGAGATAAACATTCGTTTGATGAGCATTGATGTTGATATTTCTAGGTTTGGGTATACAAACAAATCTTCGGCTAATCACGTTCACTGATTGTACTTCTGCCTACCACTTCCGGACAACGGGCGTGAAGATACTTTATGAGATTTTTTATATTTTAGTCTTTCGCGCTAAAAATTTGCTTACTATGGGGCTAAATCAATTAGGGTATTTTTTCCAGTGATTTTATTCTTATTGTTTTTTTAAATTAAACAGAATATTGAAGTTGATATTGTACCTGTTTTATTTATAAAAGAACATTTTCACCATATCAAAGATTTTCACTAAGGTAGATTATAAAAAATACAAATTGTGTAGACCACAGACCACATGAATACTAATAGACGCGCCATTGGGAAGGAAACATATCGCCGCGCATATGAGCAAACGCTCCTATTACTGTCAAAAATTTCATACATTATATTATATATTAAATCGTGTAAAATAGAAATAAACCATGTTGTACTGTTTGATCGTACCGAATGAGACGACTAGGTTAAAAAAAATCTCTTAAAGTGGTTTTATTCCATCGGTAAGTACCTAGTATTACTCTGTATTTCTGCGTGTAATTGCAAGGTAGACTGACAAACTACCAAATTGTGTTTGGCACGAATATTATTCACCCCATCAAAGTGGTACTGAACACAAAATATTGAAAAATATTTTTTTTCCCGGTAGTTCCCTACGTGTAAAGTAGGGATGTTAATTTTTTTCTCTCACGTACCCCATTGTATGTCGTATCGTTGGATGGGGTTTTAAAATATATTGTAGGTTTGTTAAAAACAAGTTTTCAATTAAGGCACTTGTTAATAAAACATTAAGCTTTTAATTGCTAATTTTTGTTTGAGTCAAGTGTCCCTTGTCAAGCCTCTGCAGGCTAAACGGTTGGTTTTGGGGGTGGGAAGGATATATACGAGTATTTGTTATTCACGTAGAATAGCTTAAAAATGTTCATAGTATGAAACTATAAAACCCTCTTCTTAGTCCGCATTACTGTGATGGGCAACTTCGGAATCCTACATTGCGCGCGGCCCGAAACGCACTTTACCAGTTTATTTGAATATTCAACGAGATTCGGTTTTGTAGATAGGTACTGTATTAAAAAATAACTCGCTATAAAATTACAATACACATTTAAGTAAAACAATCTTCAAACTTTTTTATTTGCATAGAATAGGGCATATTATTAGATTTTATATTGGTCCTTAATCCTATTTTGTCCTTTTGTGACGTGAAAATGTTAGAACTACATTATTATTTTTATTATTAATGCAATTGATATTGCACTAATAATAAAAATAATAATGAAATAGTAAAAAGTTTAGTATATTAAATAAATAATTAATATAAATAAATATTCACGGGACAAATTCACTTACTGATCTAACCCCAAAGTAAGAAAATTATTTGCTTGTGTTATGGGTGTTAGTCAACGATACTAATACATAGAAATACATGTATAAATACTAGAATATATATAATAAACACCCAAACCCGGAAATACAAACATTTATGCTCATCACACAAATGCTTGTCCCCGTCGGGGATCGAACCCGAGCCCCGTTGATTGCGTAGTCAGGGTCGCTAACCACTGGACCAACAGGGCGGTAATATATTATATTATATATTTGATGTTTTATCATTAGTACAACATTAACAACTAAATTTAGGTATATTGATCTACACGAGTATTCATTGGACACATTGCACGAATCGTTCTAATCACAAAGAAAGCAATTTTTTACTTCTACAATAATAAAAAAACCATTACCAGTTTTATATTAGTTTATTTTATCCCAAAGTTACGGGATAATAGCTAAGAATATTCATATCAATGTCATTAATTAATTCAAACTGAGATAATATTACAATGAAATAAATGCAACTACATTATAATAATACGTAGTAATAAGTAGTTGCTTATTAAATACATACAATTGGTGTATTTAATAAGCAACTACTAGGTACATAATATATCCACCGAATGTTTTCTTAATACATACAAACTTGCAATCCGGTCTCATTGTAGCGTGTTGTACCCACAATAGAGCAATTTTCTTAGTTGAAGCACCTTGTTACAATCAATGAAATGGACGTCTTGCACAAAGAGATTACTTTTTCTTTCAATAAATACATTTTATTCGTGAATCAGTTTATTTGTTATTTTAATCTTACTGTGGGACTAACAACGAGCATGTGAGTATACAGTGTTGGTTTTTTTTTGTACCATAAGACAGCAAACAAGTACATGGGTCTCCTGATGGTAAGAGTCAACCATCGCCTATAGACACTAAAGAAGTTAATGGTGCGTTGCTATCTTGTGGCGAGGTCTAATGCCACATGCATAAGTTTACCGGCTACCTTACCCTCTAAACCGGAACACGACAGTGACAAGCACTGACGCTATTGCGGCAGGAATAGTTAAGGCGGTGGTACCAGACCCGGGCGAGATAATGCAGAACTCTACCACCTAGTAGTCACAATGGTAGTGATTTGCAGAGTCAATCGGTCGCCTTTTACGACCTACCTGGCAAAACGGCAGTTGGTCTATTCTTCAAAGGAGCCCGGAACCAACACGGGAAACCATTTTGTTCCTATTTGGAAAATAAACCATCTGACTAACTCTGACTCTGACATATGTACTTGTCACTATTACCGTTACTACTAAGTGATGGTGCGAATGTGAATGATTGCGAAGAATTTCGCAACGTTTCGACCTGGCTTAGTATCAGTGTCTTAGCTATTCCTTCCGCAATAGCGTCAATGGTTGTCAATATCGTGTTCCGGTTCGGAGAGTAAAATACTCGTAGCCGGTAAACTTATGCGTGTGACTTTTTTTTTATAGAAGAGGGGGCAAACGAGCAAGAGGTGCACCTGATGGTAAGTGATCACCACCGCCCATGGACATCTGCAATACCAGAGGTCTTGCAGTTGCGTTGCCGGCCTTTTAAGAATGAGTAAGCTCTTTTCTTGAAGGTCCCTATGTCGTATCCGTTCGGAAATACCCCTGCCGGTAATTGATTCCACAACAGAGTAGTGCGAGGCAAAAAGTGTCGGGAGAAACGCACAGTTGTGGATTTCCAGACATCGAGATGGTGAGGATGGAACTTTAAATTTTGACGCGATGTCCGATGGTGGAATTCGGCGGCAGGAATTATTCCAAACAACTCGTTGGAACACTCCCCATGATAAAGACGATAGAAGACGCAGAGTGAACCTACATCTCTGCGTAATGCCAAAGAGTCGACATTAGTACCACATTACTCGGCTGGCAATACATCTTTTTTATGTAGGTATAAGTGGTGGTTGCCTCTTTCCATTAGGAGATTCATCTGCTTGTTTGACATCTTACGGTATAAAAAGTGTAGCTAATTTAATTAGATCAATAAGTGTAATTATTTTAAGGATATTGATAGATAAATTCTTGTATTATTTTTTTTATATTATAAGATTATAAACAAGCAGATGGATCTCCTGATGGTAAGAGTCAACCATCGCCTATAGACACCAAAGATGTTAATGGTGCGTTGCTATCTTGTGGCGAGGTCTAATGCCACATGCATAAGTTTACCGGCTACCTTACCCTCAAACCGGAACACGACAGCGACAAGCACTGACGTTATTGCGGCAGGAATAGGTAAGGCGGTGGTACCAGATTCGGGCGAGACAATGAAGAACTCTACCACCTAGTAGTCACGATGGTAGTGACTTGCAGAGCCAATCGGTTGCCTTTTACGACCTGCCTGGCAGAACGGCAGTTGGTCTATTCTTCAAAGGAGCCCGGAACCAACACGGGGAAAATTAATATAATATTAAACTAAAGCATTTTTAAAATACGGTAATATTTTTACTTTTGTAAAAAGTATTGTTTTATTTTCTATTTTGTTAATATTATTGACCTACCTATATGCTTCTTTGTTTGTTTTTGTTATTCTGTATCATAAGTTAGTAAGTGCGATGATAGAAACCACAACCAATCTTACCGGTAAAGGAAATCGTGCAAGAGTATAAACCATTGTGGCATTTATTTATTCACTGCTCTATTGATAAATAAAATCAAAATAAATAAATAGTCACGGGACAAATTACACTTACTGATCTAACCCCAGGTAAGCAAATTATTTGCTTGTGTTATGGGTGTTAGTCAACGATACTAATACATAGAAATACATATATAAATACTAGAATATATTTAATAAATACCCAAACACAGAAATACAAACATTTATGCTCATCACACAAATGCTTGTCCCCATCGGGGATTGAACCCGAGCCCCGTCGATTGCGTAGTCAGGGTCGCTAACCACTCGACCAACGGGACGGTCATATGATAAATTGGAAGTTAACAAAAAAATATTTACTAGTTTAACATATGTAATATTTACTTTATTATTTATTATTTAGTGAAGCTATTGTAGTGAAACGTCTATAGAATCGTTGGCATTTGTAACGAGATGAAACTGAAACGCGTCACGATAGACAAAAAATGTTAATGAATAAACCGACGGAAGAATAAGATAGAACACATAACACAATATATTATATTTATAATATCATACATTTATTGATTACAAAACGAGTCGACTACAAACAGAACAATTAGTTTGTTAATTCTAAAATACGAAAACCTTTTTCCTCGGCTCTTTCAATTTTTATCTCTCTTTTGTTCTTTTTTACTTTAATTAATAAAAAAATACGAATATCTCTCTATTTCTCTTTCCGTTTACCACCTCTATAATGCATTCATCTTATTATTAGAAATTACCGCCCTCTTATTAATTTGACCGCCTCGTTGGTCGAGTGATTAGCGATCCTGACCACGCAATCGGCGGGCTCGGGTTCGATTCCCGACGGGGACAAGAATTTGTGTGATGAGCATAAATGTTTGTATTTCTGGGTTTGGGTGTTATTAAATATATTCTTGTATTTATATATGTATTTATATGTATTAGTATCGTTGACTAACACCCATAACACAAGTAAATAATTTGCTTACTTTGGGGTTAGATCAGTAAATGTAATTTGTCCCATGAATATTTATATATTTATTAATTAATCAGAATAAAATTCCACTTAAGCCTCGTGTGAGAAGTGATATACTTGATATTTTTTATTCTATGTACCGTTTAGTATTACGCAAAAATAGGAAAAAAAATCCGAAAGTTACATATATCCATTAATAATCCCATTTATTTATCTAAAATAAATTCAACGCAATGTACAAAGGAGGGCCTAATTCCACCAGTCACCCATAATGAAATGAGAAAGATAACAATTAAATTGGGGTGCATAGGAAAATTAATTATATATTTTTGCTGTCACCGTAAGTTATAATTATTCATTAATGATGAGATAATATAACTCAAATTAAATTTATGAATACTTATTAGACATGTTTGCAAAATAATAATAATAAATATCTCTGTAGAAATAACATGAATTGATCGAATCCCAAAGTAAGCAAATCGTTTCTACTTCTGATGTCAAACATTTTTCAATCGATACTAGTACATAGTGTTTTTTAAATAAAATAAAAAAGAAATTAGTATAATTTGGTTCCGCGGGTGGGTAGGCAGTGTAAACCAAACGTCTCTGTACTTTCTGGTTCATCATGATTCACCGATTTGTCTGTTGGCGAGATGAGTGGTGATCCCCAGTGCCGCAATTTATCGACTTTAAACAATTATCGCTTGTTTAATAGCAAAAACCAGTAACGACAACATCGATCAGACTCCAAGTTTCTATTGAGTCTCATGGATGTTAATTAATCCAAACAACATTGTGTCGATCACAATGTTGTTTGGATTAATTCCTGCCGCCGAATTCCACCATCGGACATCGCGTCAAAATTTGAAGTTCCATCCTCACTATCTCGATGTCTGGAAATCCACAACTGTGCGATTCTCCCGACACTTTTTACCTCGCACTACTCTGTTGTGGAACCAATTACCGCCAAGGGTATTTCCGAACGGATACGACACAGGGACCTTCAAAAAAGAGCCTACTCATTCTTAAAAGGCCGGCAACGCAACTGCAAGACCTCTGGTATTGCGGATGTCCATGGGCGGCGGTGATCACTTATCATCAGGTGCACCTCTTGCTCGTTTGCCCCCTCTTCTATAAGAAACAAAAAAATGTTAAAGTTTTTGAGTGGTAACTTTATTAAACACTTAAAGTCATTTCAGTGCCGAATGGTGATGTAAAAATTATAAAATACACATTATTTTTTGCCCGTAATACGCTTGTCGCTTAAGACTAAGACAATTAGGACGAAACTAATGATAACTCTCGACCTTAAATCTATCAAGCTGCTTAGGTAATACAAGGCTGCCAAAAATATACATTAATACATACATACCCTCCTTTGTGCGTAGTAAGTTTGGTTTTGAATATTCACATATGACCGCCCCATTGGTCGAGTGGTGAGCGACTCTGACTACACAATCGACAGAACTCTGGTTCGATTCTCGATGGAGACAAGCATTTGCATTGCGATGAACATAAATGTTTGTATTTCCCAGTTTGGGTGTTTATTAAATTATTTATTTTTTTTATATCATAAGATGGGTCTCCTGATGGAAAGAGTCAAGCATCGCCTATAGACACCAAAGATGTTAATGGTGCGTTGCTATCTTGTGGCGAGATCTAATGCCACATGCATAAGTTTACCGGCTACCTTACCCTCCAAACCGAAACACGACAGCGACAAGCACTGACGCTATTGCGGCAGGAATAGGTAAGGCGGTGATACCAGACCCGGGCGAGACAATGCAGAACTCTACCACCTAGTATCCACGTGGTAGTGACTCGATAGCCAATCGGTCGCCTTTTACGACCTGCCTGGCAGAACGGCAGTTGGCCTATTCTACAAAGGAGGCCGGGACCAATATATTAGTATCGTTAGTTAACACTCATAACACAAGCAAATAATTTGCTTATTTGGGGTAAATCAGAAAGTATAATTTGTCCCGTGAATATTTATTTATTATTATATTTATTATATTTTACAAAAATAGTTTTAAAATTAAATAACACGATTTAAGCCAACCACAGGCTTGAAGCGACTTCCTTGTGACACGTGTGAGTCAAGGGCACGGTTACGAGCTTAGAGTTCGTATTGTGCAATATAAAATACCTTATTATATTAAAACCGTGTATTTACCATACAAATGTACGGTACATCGCAATAAAATACGTAAATATGCACTGATAAACACTAATAGCACTGTCACTATATTCACACTTGATTTAACCGTCTAACCCGAATCACTTATCCAAAACGCTTTTCGTATCACTTTTCACTGCATCATTCTTATTCGTTTGCTTCCAACTGTTATATAAAACTAAATCTCACTGCGCCATCACGTTCTTATTACGAAAGTTCTACAAAATTACTCGTAAACAACTTAGATGCAAAATAATAATTTCACCCTTATACACCCTAACTTCACCCTTATGCCTTTACTAGAAGGTCCATTGTGGCATAGTTGTTGGTGTAAAGGAAGCTATTGGTTATCGGAAGCAGCGATCTCTTCATTTTATTTCTAGATTTTTCACACTTTTAGGATTCACACTTTTCACTTTTCTAGAATACTCGCAATAATACTAACTAATCCTACGATGCTTAGCAAATGCCAGATCTAAATATACATAATAAAAATCGAGACCTATATTCCAAAATATGATTATCAGAAATGTTTTATTCATAGCCGAAACCAATTTCCAGCAATTATTGTATTAAAAGTCAAATAACATAAAAGCTGCCTTATATTTACTTAATACAAATCTTGCTCTATTTTTGTTATAGGTCAAAATAGAAAATGTGTTGAAACCAGTGAATTCCAATTACAGGGACGGTATAAATATGCAATAAGTGGATATGGAGGCAACTATTTCACATTTCAGTCGACTTGCATCTTCTAGATTTTATCAACAATATGCTTTGCCACCTATTCGAGTATCTAGTGACTATATTCAGGATATAATTCCACAACAGCCTCCGACATTACTCCAGCAGTACTTAGCATATTATAATGAACCGGTCGTACCTTTGGACTTATCCTTAAAATCAACAACACCTATTACACCTCCATGCACACCACCTCCAAGCCAAAAAAGAAAAACTACCGATAGTAATAAAACGGACAAAAGTAAAATATTTCGTCATTTTGAAGAAAATGACGATAATAAATCTAGAGATTCTTTTGAAAAGAGAAGATGTGAAGAAGAAAATTCTAATGACAGCGATAGTCCAGAAGCAAAAAAACTAAAATTCACAAAACAATTTTTTGAAGAACTCCGGACTTGCCTTCCAAATGATAAAGATACGAAGAGTAATAGTAGTTCATCAGATATTGTCGAAATCAAAGATGTAGAAGAAAGACCAAAAAAATCCCCAAAACCTGCACAACCTTTAAAGAAAAACAAAGCAGTCAGAAAATTAGTGTTCGATGAAGATAAAACTTCACCAGTTTCCGGTACAATAATACGAGATCTCGCCGAAGATGAAACATTAGTCGTTCGAAAGGTAAATACTTGTAATTGTTAGTGATCGCTTTGACTGCAGAGTGCTAAGTGTGAATTTTTCTTTTCGCATTCGATCATGAGCGCGTTTGGAGTTTACTAGGAATTTGTATGTGATTTGTACAGCGCCACCTAGTGGTAAACGTGAGAAACCATTTTACCACTAGGTGGCGCTCTACAAATCACATACAAATTCCTAGTAAACTCGAAACGCGCTCACGATCGAATGTGAAAAGAAAAACTCACACTTAGCACTCTGAACTTATACGTTTGTCATGGTATGCGTATTTGAATAAATGGGTTAATATCGACATTGATATGGTTTTCTCCGCGTGTTGGTCTGGGCTCTTTTAAAGAATAGATCAACTACCGTTCTGCCAGGCTGGTCGTTAAAGACAACCAATTGCCTACATGTGTCACTACCATCGTGACTACTAGGTGGTAGAGTCCTGCAATCTCGCCCGGATATTTGGTAACCATAGCCTCAAAGCTTGTCCCTGTTGTGTTCTGGTTTGGATGGTAGAGTAGCCGGTAGACTTATGGATGTAGAACTGCTATCCCGCCACAGGGATGGATAGCAATGCATTATTAACATCTTTGGTGTCTACAGGCGATGATTTCTCTTTCCATCAGGAGAGCCATCTAACTGTTTGTTATCTAATGATATAGAAAAAGTCTCTTCTCTTGTACGCCACAAATTACTACAATAGTTTGTAATAACTTTGGACTCGTTAATCCACTAAATGCATATCACACCATAAAGCAATCATATACAGAATTTATCCAAATTGATATTTGTTCGATTCTTCGTATTTCATACGCTGCCATACCTTTTCCAGATAAAAAGATAAGACTTTTTTTTAAGCATTCATGCATATAGGCTGTTTACGCATATACGTACTTATTGTGCATATATGCGGAGGTTATGATCAAATAAAACTAATTTACCGTAGGTACGTACCTGGAAATATTTTCATAAAGTCTTTCTGTGGGTACCATTTAAATAATAACAATTTTCGGGACATTTTATTTTAAGTCATCGTTTAAAATCTCTCCATACCAACCACAAATATAGCATTCTCATAATCCAAAATCCAGAAGAAATAATTGTAAAACAGATTTTAAATTATTTCATCGCAACCATCTGTTGCAAATAAAATATGGTGATTGTTAATCTAAACATGAGAATTAAATACGGCTTTATTTTAAAATGTACATCGAAAAGAGTTTTTATATAATTGAAAATAATTTCTATGGAAAAAAGATACGAATTTATTAATTGGACGCTGAAAAGGATATAGTTTGGTTTAGGAATATGCTTTAGTTCGTCTACTCGTAATATTTTTTGTACATTTTAGTTTTGAAATTTATAAATACATTGAAATTATAACTACACATAATGTTGAGAAGGATATATTAATTAGACGTTTAAGCCTGCCATTATTATAGGTCACAAGCTGGCATTCCTTATCGCTTCACCAATTAAACGCTATGAACTCACGTATTATGCTGTACTTTTGCTAATAACACCTCTAAAGTCAAACCGCAACGTTTACAGCCAAGGGTGGATTTAAGAACATTAAAAATGAAATAAATCCTTGTCTTCACTCTTACAAACATTTCTTCGACCTTATTATATGCTTGCGAGAGAATATTTCCTTGTTCAAGTCTAACTTTGTAAGTGTTCGTAATAACACGTTAGAAGGTTAACCGGATATATCAATGGACTTATTCGCCAGTTGATAAACATTATGTTAATTTAATTTTAGGGTGATATAGATCCAGCTTTTAACGTAGTGGAAGTAACAGAAGAGGCTAAAGCCCTGATAGCAACTATTGAAAATCGGCTTGGACGATACATTTGCAGACTATGCCGAAGATTGTACAGTGACGCGTTCGCGTTAGCCCAGCATCGATGTTCGCGGATTGTACATATTGAATATCGATGTCCTGAATGCGATAAGGTAAGTTTTTTATATCATAGAATATGGAACAAACTGATGATTCTCCTGATGGAAAGAAACAAACATCGTTTATAGATACCAGAGATGTTAATAATGCGTTACTACAAATGTGGCTCCAATAGCAGGGGCATGGTTTTACCGGCTACTTTACCCTCCAAACCGGAACATGACAGCGACAAGTACTGACACTATTGCGGCAGGAATAGGTATGTTGGTGGAATCGAGATGTTGCCAGATTCTCCACTTAGTAGTCACGATGTTGGTGATAAGTATTAGCATTTTACAGTCTTCAACGAGATTCCTATCAGGAAGAAAATTGATCTATTATTCTTTGAAAGGGACCAGCACAGCAACAGCACAATATTATTAAATAATCTATATTCCGGTAGTAAATAAAACTAAATATTTCAAAATTTAAAGGTATTTAAATTAATAATTTTACTTTTCGATCTACAAAATGTAATATTTAACGAGTTTAGGTTAGAAGAGAAAAAAATTGTATTAATTAAAACATGAAACATAAATCATAACGTAATAATAATTAATGATTAGACTGTAATTTGCAAAATAATTTCGTCTAAATTCTTTACGTAAATCTGATATTAAAAAAATAGAAATATCTCAATAATACCGCGGTCTATTAGTAGCGAGTTAACAATCGTTAAAATAAATGAATGTAGGACAGAAAATTATTCGCCAGACAACAATCTAATCACTAGCATCACGATGAAAAAAAAAAGAAAATAAAAATAAATAAAAGATATTTATTTGCAACTATATGGGTATTACAACTTTCTTTATTAAGTGTAAATTTTCTGATGTACGCTGCAAGTGCAAATCTCGCAAAGGAACTGGCACTATGATGTTCATTTATTAATAAGTTATTCACGCTAATATTATAAACGCGAAAGTCTGTCTGCCTGTTATGCTTTCATGGCTAACTCCCTGAACCAATGTTGATGAAACATAATGATGATGGAAAATTCAGGGTCAAACATAGGCTAATTTTTTTTTTCAAAAATCTGCCCCAAGAAGCTGAAATAAGGAATGAAACTTTGTATGAAAAAATACATCAACGAAGTGTTAATACTAGCGGGCGAAGCCGTGCGGGTCACCTAGTAATTAATAATTTTGATAACAATTTCGGTAACCAATTCCAGACCGTAGTCCCACGAACAAACTTTTTTTTTGAATAATAACAAGCTGAATTTTTGTGAACAGCTTCGTTTTGATGCTTTATTAGTTACCCGATTCGAGATTTTTCGAAGGTAGAAAAGATGTTTGTCTCATCAAAACAAAGCTGTTTACAAAAATTCAGCTAGTTATTAATAAAAAAAAATTGTTCGTGGGATCACGGATCCCGGATATTATATTCGTATACACGGATCACGGATATTATATTCATTTAATAGCATGTTACATAATAATATACCCTATTCGAAAACTCCGTATACATACAATAAAAACATCAAAAACTTTCATTACAAAGAAAATGTTTAAGTAAAAAACATTAAACCCTACATTAAACGATTAATTATTAGAAAACCCTTCCGATAATTAAGTTATTACAGTATCTACAAACATCTAAAATACTATTTAGTTCATCAATAAAAGGTTGTGTGGGAACGAATAGAAACGAGAGGGTGGCAATTGTAAACACTTGGCATATTTCCATGGGAATCGTCAACCACTGGCAGCAAAATGTTTATGCACCTTAATTGATACTTCACGTGGTGCGTGACGGCGGATAGTTAGCATTTATCTCGAATGATGGGGCAATCATTAATTATTATTCACCAGCAATAGTAAACAACTGTGCGAAACAAAGTATTAATCCAGAATATGATTGTGATTATCTCGATAAGACGGTAAAAATATTCAATGTGCGTTACTTTATAGCGTTTAAGGGACGGTGTACCGATAACCGCTAAAAACATAACATTGTTACAATCTAGTCTTGACGGCAAATTCTTTTTGTGTGGGAAATGCAAAATTTTCGTTTTATATTTTTTTTTGTTATTTTCACACCCCAAAATGTAAGCATACACATTGCTCTGACTTGTTGCGTCCGCGGAAGTTTCGAACCAACTGTTAATGCATTGCTTATTTTGTGTATTTTCATAAGTTATACTTTTTTATTGAAAAAACACTGTAAAGTATAAAAAAAAAAACAAATTATCCAAAGTTAAGGTAAATTGGTCAAAAACATAATAATTTTCCCTTACAAATTTTCAACGGTTTTTATCTCGGAATCGTGGTCCAAATCAATAGTTCCGATTTTTGATAGACTGTCCCTTACATGCTGTATATGTATTCTCTTATTTGAATAATATCATAAGATAATAATCCATATTATATCTGAATTTTGGCAAAATAATGCAACCTTTCTATAATGCGCAGCGTTGTTGCTTATAAACGCTGCAATTTCTTAGTTCCTCGTCTTTACATTTGTAATTGCTTTGCATCTCACGAAATAAAATGTGTTTCTCATCAAAAAATGTGTATTAGATTGGCTAACAGAATTTGACTTCAATTCGATAGATGTAATGATATACCACTTCATTTTCAAGATCAATTTTCTATTATACCTTTATAATGTATGTATATATGTGTATTGTATGTGTTTATATACATTTTGTTTATGTTTTTTATATCTAATTAACGAAAAAATATGTGTATTTCTATAATAAGAAATCACACACACTTGATTTTGAGAAAATCATATATTTGTGTTTTTGAGCTCTTAACTGCTTATCTGACTTAAGGAGATGACGTTTAAATGAGAATGGGGTTTCCTAATATTATATACCTAATTTCACGAACAACTCAGTAGGTGGAGCCTTTGGGTTTTTACTCCGTTTACTCCAGGCAGCATATTGTTTTAGCGCTATTTTTAGAGTACATAAGGCTGCCAGGGCATCCCTATCCTTAAATTATAAAATTTTGAACATTAATATCCAAAAGGGGGTTTCTTTATCGATAACAACAGTAAAGTCTGCCTGGAATAACTATTACTTTAGATTTCATTTCCATAGATTTAGAGATAGGACACAAAAGCAAAGCCGTTACTTACTTTGCTGTTAGGTGAGAGGTGGTATTTTCCCTTCGTGTCGGCTCATGCAGCTGTAGCCCGAGTTCCAAAGTATGGTACTACCGCTTGACTGACTGTACTTACGGAATCAAATTTATCACAAAAAGTTATCTCACAGCTGGTGATAGGGTTGTCACTTTTCACTAAATTTTAATGATAAAATTAAGTAAACGCTGCGTAATTAATTAAAAAACAACGAATTACCTTCAGAAACGATGATATAAACACTTATAATATACAGTTATTATATGAATGAAATTAAATAAGTGGGATGTAATACTACATACATACATATCTTCACGCCAGATCCCTTACGAGGAAGGCAGAGAGAACCGAGTGCCATACATCACGATCCTTGCAGGCTTGTCTCGCTTCCTCTACATTCATCACTCTCTTCACACACACACGCCTGTTGAGAACACGTCCATTGGTGGTGTCAACAGTTGAGAACTCTTAATATTAAATCTCAATATTCTCTTAGAAGTTCTTTTTTTAGATATTTTTTGTCTTATTCTTTTTTTTATTTGTGTATTATATTACAACAAGAAAAGTTCTGACTCACTTACTGACATATAAACGCTCAGCCTATGCCCTTGGAGCAAGAAGATCGAAATTTTTCAGAGCGGTTGTTCTTAATATGTAGGCGCGGAGTAAGAAATAATTTTTCAGAGCAGTTGTTCTTAAGATGTAGGCGTGGAATAAGAAATAATTTTTCAGAGCGGTTGTTCTTAAGATGTAGCCGCGAATAAGAAATAATTTTTCAGAGCGGTTGTTTTTAAGGTGTAGGCGCGAAATAAGAAATAATTTTGCGGAGCGGTTGTTCTTAAGATGTAGGCGTGGAATAAGAAATATTTTTTCAGAGCGGTTGTTCTTAAGATATGGGCGCGAAATAAGAAATATTTTTCTCATAACACTGTTTTTTTATATCATTGGATAGCAAACAAACAGATAGCTCTTCTGATAGAAAGAGAAACCATCGCTAATAGACACGAACGATGTTAATGGTGTGTTGCTATCCATGTGGCGGTATGGTAATGTCACATGCATAAGTATACCGGCTACTTAATCCTCCAAACCGGAACACGACACCGAGAAGCATTGAGCTATTGCGGCAGGGATGGGTAAGGTGGTAGTCCCAAATATTTGGGCGAGAAGTTTCGGAGCTCTGACACATAGTATTCATGATGCTAGTGACATGCAAAGTCAAACTTTTTACGACCTGCCTGGCAGAACGGCAGTGTATTCTTCAAAGGAGCCACGGGGTAGACCAACAAGAAAATGAAATAGGGTGTGAAATATTGCATTCTTTACTTTCCAATTTCGACACTTGGTGAAATTCCATTATTATTACACGATTAAATTATCACTTACTGTACATTAATTGCAGTTTTTAACTTTATTTTTAACATATCACTCAACCGGTTTCACTATTTTAAGCATCTTGAGGATGTTAGTATTAAATGTATAATCATTACATAGTATAAAACAAAGTCGCTTTCTCTGTCTGTCCCTATGTCCTTATGTCCCTATGTATGCTTAAATCTTTAAAACTACGCAACGGATTTTGTTGCGGTTTTTTTTAATAGATAAATTGATTCTTGAGGAAGGTTTAAGTATATAAACCTTTCCGATATTCCAACGGGAACAAAAACTGCGCGGGTGAAACTGCGGGCAGGTCGCTAGTATAAATGTATAATGTAAAATATTGTATAAAATGTCTTACTTGACGGCATGTTAATTTACCCACGGCGAAGTAGCGCGTGTCAGCTAGCTATATTATATGGGTCACGCAGACAAAGTTGCGAATAACAGCTAAACTTAAAAAAATCTTTCATTTCTATCTGCTTAATAATGATTCATGGTTTATATGTATACGGTTTATATGTATATACGTGTGTGTCGTACATATTATGTATGTATATGAGTACTTATGTACGTATATGTGTTTATGTATATGTATATTGCGTTTATTTTATTTGTATTATTTTGTCATAATATATTTTTTGGTAGAGAGTACAGTTTTTTAATTTTTTGTTTTCAAATTACATCAATTCACTGTAAATAGACCAAGTCAATAAATATATCTTTGCTTATAATATTTCCTTATTACTGAACGGCTAGAAGAAATCTCTGTTACTAGAGATAAGCTCACCCATTGTACTTTTTTCCTTTATTGTTTTGCTTAATTGATTACTGTGTACAATAAATATGAAATAAATAAAATAAATCCTTATAAATTCATCTTTATTTATAAAATATATATTTTTAAATTACAGGTCTTCAATTGTCCCGCCAATTTGGCTTCACATCGTCGCTGGCACAAGCCACGTGTACCAGGTTCAAATAAACGTCGAGATCCACCAACGTCCGAAGCCGGCCGCTTTCCGTGCCAGATTTGTGGCAAACTGTTTAGGAGACAAGCTTATCTGAGGAAACATCTTCTGGCTCACGAACAACCAGGAAGTGAAGCTGAAAAAGAACCATCTGCCTTCCGACAAGTTCATGTTGATTATCCTACATATCCCACGGTAAGGAGACTTATCGGACTTATAATAATAAGTTAACTCCTTGTGTTGGTCCGGGCTCCTTTAAAGAATAGACCAACTGCCGTTCTGCCAGGCAGGTTGTAAAAGGCGACCGATTGGCTATACGTGTTTCTACCATCGTGACTACTAGGTACGTGGCAGAGTTCCGCAATGTCTCGCTCCAGTATTTGGTACCCCCTCCTTACCTATTCCTGCTGCAATAGCGTAAATGCTTGTCTTTGCGTTCTGGTTCGGATGGTGAAGTAACCGGTAGACTTATGCGTGTGGCATTGCCATCCCGCCATACGGATAGCAACGCACCACTAACATCTTTGGTGTCTTTAGGCGATGGTTTGTTTTTACCTTAGGAGAGCTATCTGCTTGTTTAACGTCTTATGATATAAAAAGACTTTATGACAAACAAAAACAGATAGAAAAAAAATAATTATTTACGCATATCAAATGGCATTAGATTTCGCCGCAAGATAGCAACGCAACCATTGACATTTTTGGTGTATATAAGTGATGGTTGACCCTTTCTATCAGGAGAGCCATCTGCTTGTTTACTATCTTATGATATAAAAAACGTCATTCGCACACGAAGTGTTAAGCACCGTTTACATCTTTGGTGTTTATAGGCGATGATTATCTCTTTCCTTTAGAAGAGCCATCTACTTCAATGCAATGTAACGATAAAAAATATAGATAAGATCCATACTAGTATTATAAATGCGAAAGTAACTCTGTCTGTCTGTCTCTTTTTCACGCCTAGACCACTGAACCGATTTGGATGAAATTTGGTACAGATATAATTTGAAACCAGGGAAAGAACATAAAATAGTTTTTATCCCGAAAATTATACGGCAACGGAAACTATGCGGGTTTTATTCTAGATTTTTTTCTACGTAAATGAAGTCGCGGGTACAGCTAGTAATCATATAAAGGAAATATTTCCTTTTTCATATGGATGACCTCTAAAACTACAAAACTGATTTTAACATTCTTTTAACAATAGAAAACTACAAAAATTATCACTTTGAAGCTTAATATTTCACGAGTCCCTTTTCCAAAAATTGATTCCGCAAACCTACAATAATTTTTAAAACCAATCCAGCAATATCCCACACTAGGGGATACACGAGAAAAAAAATTAATATCCCCACTTTACTTTGTAGAGGAGCTACCCTTAAAAAATATTTTTTTAAGTATTTTATTTTACCACTTTGCTGCCGTGACTAATACGTATTCATATTTCATGCCAAATTACGGATTTCTAATATTAAGGATCTCTAGGCTAGACTATGAACAGACGGACGGACGAACATAGTGAAACCATACTAAAAAAACATGGTTCCTTGTTTACTTCGGAACCCTAAAAGAAAAACCCTTTTACGCTAGCAAAACGGCGAGTAGTAGCAATATACGGGTTGATAGGTAAAAGACTAGTGCTCGATTCTGATACGTCATTGTGAATTTTAGTAGGCAAATTAATGAAACAAAAATATTTTTTTAATTCTAATAAGAGACAAAATGGACGAGAAGTTGCCGAATAATTTTAAGAGAGATTCAAAAGTCTAATGTTAAACCTGCTATCAATATGCTATCACGAGTTTACTATTCGGGACAAACTACCAGTATCTACAAAAGTATAATTAAAAAATATATCCACTCCCTGCAGACTTTTTAGCATTCTTCCAGGCAGTTCGAAAGCGAATGATTCGCTAAACCTGTCACTACCATCGTGACTACTAGGTAACTACTAGAGTTCCGTAACGTCTCGTTTGGACTTGGTACCACTGCATTATATTTTCGTAACGCGATAACGTCAGTACTTTACTGTTTTGAGTTTCGGTTCCGAGGGTAAGATAGCCATGCTAATGATGCGACATAACAATCCCATATGGATGGCAACGCCCTAATAATCTTTGGTGTCTATAGGTGACGGTTATTTCTTTCCAATTTCCATCAGGAGAGCCACCTGCTTTTTTGTCATTGTACGAAATAAAAAAATGTAAGAAAACATATGCGACTGCACTTAGTACTTTATTTATTTAAGGCCCCGTACAATTTATTAATGACTTCTTTTTTTATTAATTCTTAGGAGACATTTTTTTATCAATTCTAACTGCCTTCTAAGAAAGAAAGAAACTTGTACAAATAGAGACTTGTATTTTTGTTAATTTTTAGGAAGCATTTAGAAGTAGACAGAGACTTATATTTTTATTAATTTTTCGGCGGCAGTTAGAGGCAGAAAGAGACTTATATTTTTATTAATTCTTAGGAGGCAGTTAGAGGTAGAAAAAGACTTATATTTTTATTAATTCTTAGGAGGCAGTTAGAGGCAGAAAGAAACTTATATTTTTATTAATTCTCAGGAGGCAGTTAGAGACAACAATTTTAACACCTACTGGAATAAAATGCCAGTTCCGCATCAAGATTTAAGCTGGGATGAAATGAGAAATCGCTGTCCATCTAACTGCTCATCAGAAGACTCTAGGAGTTTGGATGTCACAGGGTCAGAGGATGAAGGTGGGAGCATTGGCGACGGGTGACGTCGCGTTTTGCGGCCCGTACCGCAATTCCCATATGTTGTATCTAACTCTTTGTATCCGTACTCAGCTGCGTATGCGCCGGAAAACACGTTATATTTCTCGTAAGTCTTATTAGCATAATTGTTGCTCTCTTAATAGTAAATTACGTTTTCAATTATATAGAATTCTTCACTAGATACCTGGTTTATGTATAAAGTGTGCGCTATTATTAGAATTGATTTTATTTCATAGGCATAGTATATTTTATTCGTATAATGAGTAAAGTAACTTTAGTTTTGTAAATATAAAGGATCTCCTACAGCAACATTCCAAATTAAACAGACATGTAAAACATAATCTGTTACAACCCTGTAATATTTAGCTTACTTGTAAATAGTTATACTATTTTCTAAATTATGTAATATAATATATTAGTAATGTAAATAACTAAATATAGACGTCGAATGCTATCTTAGAAACTAAAGAATATTATAGAAATTTATATTTGCCAAATTCACGTTGCGCAAATATTACTTTTTAAAACACTTTTTTTACGACTGTGCTGGCAATTATTTTTTGTTTGTTAAACAGACAATGTTTATTTTTACAACACAAACCTGCACAACATAAACCGATATAACTAAAACTGTATTACTGTTAAATTAATTTTTATTATATATGATTCCATTAAAATTTAGCACTATTTCTGAAAAAAAAAACAATATCGATTATTATGCTTGCACGATTTCAACTCATATAAATCTGGTATTATTTTAACCGTAATAACTTAAGAATTTCTATTTAACAATAATGTTCTCCACTGCCCACACTGTGTAAAACTTGTAACACTGTGGACAAGAAGTACTGTCTCTGTCACCACATTACATTTCAAATCACGGAATTACTGTTTTCTGTGTTTCAAATACTTACTTGTACTTTTCCGTTTAAGAAATACATTATACAATCTGTCAACCAGCAAACTGGTTTTCCCTAGAATACATATATACATTATACAAGAATACTTATACTGATAGGTTTAAAACGTAACGAATATTATTAAAAGTTCTGGCCTTAAAAAAATAGTAAAAATGGTTTCGTATTGTAAATGAAATTGCCTTTAACTTATATACCTTGTATAACCTAATAACCTTTGTCTGTTCTTTATCCGTTAATAATCATATTTTTTTCTAACTTGAAAAAACATTTGCATTTAAAATGTAAACTTAATAAAAGTATCAAGTACTTACTTAGAAAATAAACGTAATATATTTCATTATATCAAATAGTTAAACATAGATAAGAACATGTGTATAAAAAGAGCTAAATAAAAAAATAAGCGTAATATGGAAGCGAAATAGGAGCCTATTCTACGATTATTTTGATTTTCCAGCGCGCAGGAAAACACGGATCTTATATTGTAATAAAATGTAATATCCTACTAATATTGTGTTTAGTTATTTTGATGGAAATTCATGGTGCACTATAAAAATTTGGTATTTCGCTTTCTGACAATGCTCATTTTTTCCTAACACCTTTTGTATAAGTGTGTAATTATAAAAAAAAAAACTTTGAAACGAAAATCAAACAAAATTATTTCAACTAGTTTATTTGTGGATAGTTCTTAGCAATAAAAATCAGAAAAAATATTATCAATAAGTTAAAAAAAAATTACATCTTTTATAAAAATAAATATTTAACTAGTTTGTGGTGGATAGTTCTTAGCAAATTGCATTTCGATCGTACCGTAAGTCACGAAGGGTCACTGCAATCGATCCGGTACTTGGAACATATTTTTAGATGCACCGTCCGACAATCTCATAATTCTTTCACTACCCATCGCATCGGAATTAAGTGCGATTGATTCGCAAGTCGGTTTAGACGTGTAATCATTAATTATCGATTTTTTTATTAGTCTATTCGAGGGCTTTTTAAATATGTATTTTGTTGTGGAAATGTGTCGTCCAATCAATTAAAATTTCCTTTTTACATACTATAACAGATAAATTACTATTTACCGTACCATTTTCACACATAACTCTAATCATTTACCGTTTATATCTGAGCTAGGAGCTAGATTTGTTTACAAGATTTAGTGATCTCAAAAAGTCGAAAAATATATAAAGGAAAATTATGCTTTTTTAAAATTGTTGCGTGTTGCAATTCATTTATTAATTTGCAACAACATGTTGCAAATTAACAAATGAATATAAATATTTATTACCAAGTACATACCTACCAAATAGCAAATATTAAAAGTTAATGTTTAAAACAAATAAGTACAATTTTAAACATATTTTTGTTCATATTTTAGACATTTAGGATCTATATGTAACAATTTTTATATTCTTAATTCAGTAAATTATTGGTAAGATTTATTTACACATATACCATAGTCTAGTCAACTTTGTAAATTTAAATCTTAGTGTTATATTTAATTAAAGTCAAAACAATTCTAGTCGCAATATAGTCATTAGGTACTTTATGTAGTCATAAATGTCGAGTATATTTATTTTGTCAAACCATTGATTTTGATGTTTCATTTTAAAAAAATATCAAAATTAGTTATTCATGTATTAACATATTTTCTATTATTTATTTCTATATTACTATATTATATTATATATTTCTAAGATCTCAAAATCTAGTCCCATAATATATTCATAGCATAGTCTGTATTTTTATGTAGGTATTCGTCATTAGTCATGTAGTTTCAAAGCTAGTCATTTAAAACAAATATTATTTCATTAAACCTAATTTTTAAAACCTTTTTATTTAAATAAAATATTTCAAGATCTCAAAAAATTCAATCATGATTATTTATTATTTTTTACTAATTCTCTTGCAGAGAAAATATTTTTGGATAAAAAATCCTACAAAACTATACTTCATACTAATCAATAAAAACTAAACAAATTAGATTCAGAAATGTTACTGTTTTTTTTTAAATTATAGATCTCAAAATAATCTAGTCAAAATCATGGGAAAGTCTAGTCAGTAAAAAACTGTTTTGGAAACAAATACGCATACGATCAAACTTGTTTATAAATAACACCGTCTTATAAACAACTTTGATCGTATGCGTAAGTTATCTCTTATTCTGTCTCATTCATTATCACGTATTGCTACGTTATATTAGCCGCTGCGATAAAATGAGTAATAATCTACGCACATGCTAAAAATTTTAATAATAGTGCCAAAATATTTAATCACATATATCGTCGATGTGACCATCTTAACTTTGGTTTAAATTCCATCCTTGTCATGTTTCCAGATTTACGCGTAAAGTCTAGTCAACTTTGAATATTTATTATCTAGTCTAAAATTTAGTCCTTACCACAAAGTGGCAATTCACATTTTAAAATCTAGTCTACTTTTCTATATGACACTTATTATAATAATAATTTTGTCAAATAAATATTTTCTTATTCTTTTTATATTATTTCATTTTTTTATCGGGCGAATGAGTTAATTGGAAAAGCACCAGTCAAAAAAGTTATATTTAATTTTAGAAAAAGTTGGAATTTTCAATTTTGTAATTAGTTAAATAATTAATTTTATGTCCATGTAGAATATACTATAAATATAGATATGTATTTCTAGCAATATACATACACGAAAGGACGAACGAAAAAGTATCTAACGAAATATTCATTAATATTCATATAAATATTCATTCATTTACCGAATAATTGCGTGAAATGGATATAACAGCGATTGAAATGCATTTGTCAAAAATTAACCACTAAATATAAAGGTTCTATTACAAAAAAATAAAAATATACGACTAAATATTTTAAATATATTTCTAGGCTACTTTGCTAAGATTATGTACAGTACCACAAAAAATGTAAAAAAGAAAAATCGGTTATTTTGAAATATCTATGAGAAGTATGCTTTACTACTCCAATTTTCCAAGCTTTCCAGGTTTAAACATGAATTTGTAAATAATAATATCTCTAGAACGTACAAAAACATTTCTACACTATTGTATACTAATTTGTATACGTACTAGAGATATTATTATTTAAAAATTCATATTTAAAACCTTTTTTATGAAAATTATTTTTGTAAATTATTACAAACCAATAAATCATTCTAAAATTAAAATAAAACATTACCTAGTTGAGCACTGTTACATAAATAAATAAATCGGTTTTAAAATATATTTAAACAATAATTTAATAAGTTTAAAAAATAATTTAAACAGTATACCAATCTGGGATAATATTATTTATCGTAGTGCTGTAAAAAGTCGTGGCTTAGGGGTCATAAAATTTCGTGTTTTATTTTTTATAGTTTTCTAATTTACTTGTAATAATATTATAAAATAGGACGATTAATTTTAAATTGTATTATAGTTTTCTCAAAGAAGTATATTGAGTGAAGTCTAGTCAGTGTGTTCGTGCAACGCGTTCCAAAGATTTGTATATAAAATGGCGCTTACTTAAATATTTATTTTATTTAGAAATAAGATAGACATTTATTTATTAAGATTATTTAAAATATATATTTTTGTGAACTAATATTATTATAACTAATATCTATGCGAACAAAGGAGATCATAATTCATTAAATGTTTCGTAAAACGAGAAAATCTTAAATCTTATTACTTTTTGAAGAATTAAGGTGTAAATGATATTGTATATACCTACGGCTGATATTGAATTTAAATATTGTGCTAAACATTAAGTCTTATCAAATAAAACAAATATTAAATACATTTCCTTTTTAAAATCTTGTGAAATATTATTGTACATTACCACAGTAGAATTTTTTATCATCCATGTCAGTACCATCGAATGTGATTATAAGCATCCAAGTATATAATATGATAAGACATAATCAGTAGGCACTAGATTTATAAAATCTGAATTAAACATATATTGAATACAGTACAATCAATTTTTATGATAAATACCATTGACTTATAGTAAGTCAATGATAAATACTAATAAATACTATCTAAATCGATCTTTAAAAGAAATGTCCTTAGACTATAAAGATTACCAATATACGTCTATATATACAAAATTTATTTCACAAATATTCTACATCATTATTTTAGGTTTATTTATATTTCCTTCTATTTACCAAAAAACATGATATATTTTTGTTTGTACTTTTCAATTATTTTTAATGCGTGTTTCAATGTTTGTCAAATGTAAATAGGCTAATCATGATTTTTTTCTAAAAACGATAATCTAGCCCATTCCGTACAGAAATTTTATGTTCAGTATTTATAGTAAAAAATCTGAAGTAACGCCGATTTTCACCCGTATGCGTACTAAAAAAAATATTTTATCAAATTAAATGTTTTTCTGAACATACACCGTGAAAGTTTCTGTAACGAAAGGATTCATGGCTATAATTCATTAGCTGATTTGTCCGGGCTTCTTTGAAGAATAGACCAACTGCTATTCTGCGAGGACGATCATAAAAGGCGACCGATTGGCTATAAGTGTCATATCCATTGTGACTACTAGGTGGTATAAGTTTCGTATCTGGGTATTTGGTACCGAAACCTTACCTACTCCTGCTGCAATAGCATCTTGTCATTGTCGTGTTCCGGTTTAGAGGGTAAGGTAGCTGGTAAACTTACGCAAGTGGCATTTCCATCCCGTCATACAGATAGCAACGCACCATTAACATTTTTGGTGTCTATAGGTGATGGTTTCTCTTTCCATCAGGAGAGCCATCTGCACTTTTGGTATCTTATGATATAAAATAATAATAATAAGAATGTGTGATAAACAAAATTGATATGTACTAGGATGATAAAGATAAATGTGTATAGTGTTTATGTTATTTCTACACACAGGTTAATTTAAATCTATTCCTATGATGCTTTAAATTCTGACACAAATAAATATTGCGCTCCTGTAAGCAGCGGTAGTAAGCTATATTTTTTATTTATTTAACACTGGCACAGAATACTGGAGACTAACAGAAGTCAATGTACATACCTACAAGTAATATTCGAGCAACGCACAGGTAAACACCATTCACGGACGCAATATCTCGGAATATATATTACTTGTATGTATATTGACTTTTGTTAGTCTCTAGTGTTCTGTGACAATGGTGCTAGAATTATGCGTTTCTATTAAACACTTGATAATGTAGTGTAAAAAAAAGTATTAATAGGACAGTGTAACATCTATATAATTCTAACTTTAAATGTTTATGAAACCGGTTTTTATAAAATTTATATAATACATAAAAAATAATTATACGTACATATTTAATATGTTCCAATAGCCCTAGTGGACAGGGTATTTAACATATTATAGAATATACATTATCTTATTAATAAAAATAAACTTGCATTTGAAGAAGTTTAGTGTTATTGTAGATTCAAATAATAATAATAAACAGCAATTTATGGTGTAACTAAATGTACGAATTATAATTACTTATTTAGCTTATAAAATTAATATATAATTAACTAATTTATTGCAATAATTTGAAATTGCAAATATTAAATGTTGTTAAATATAACTACGAAATTATCATGTAATAAAATGTAGATATATATTAGAGATAGTATTAAATAAAGTAATAAATGTAGTATTGAAATAATTTAGTAATTATTTGTCAACATCAGGAACGCAAATAGACTAGACGTTTTTCTGATGTTAAAAATATTGACCTCTAAATATAAGTAATACTAAGCCTACTACTAATGTCTGGAATTGACCAATTGCTGCAAAGATTTATAACGTTATATTATTGATATGATTGCGTCGTCGTGGTTGGATATGGTATTCGATATTATGACGTTGTCTTCTAGCGCTAGTTGGCGAACCAATCATGAAACAGCATGAAACGCGAAGAACCAATCACGAAACAGCAAACATATGGATAGGATATTATAACGTTTTAAATCCTTGCCAATTTGAAGCTAAAATTTTCGTGGTATGCAATTTCGCTATTTTTCTCGTATGTGTCACAAATAAGGCTATGTTTAACATATTTAGGTTTAATAAAATTTTCTCGGCTTCTTTTAAAGATTAAACGTCTCTCTTTCAGCCAAACAGTTCGTAAAAGACAAACGAATGGTAAAACTTGCTATTGCCATAGTGAATATTTTGTAATAGAGTTTCGCCCTGCGTTAGTGCCATTGCTTTTTGTATTTCCGCTTGAAAAGCGTTAATGTAGTTCAAATCCAAACTATTAAAAAAATGATTGGAGACCTTAGAGTTTTTTTATCATTAGATAGTGTAACGAACTCTTCCGAAGACCCTCTAAACTCACATTTTAAATATAACAAGATTGTCTGTTATATTTCGTTTATAAAGGAGTCAACAGAGTTATAATCATATTATCTGGCCAAATGATTCATCTAGTGTTAATTTATAGACCCATTTTGTGTTATATAGTTTACCCATTCATTCTTTTCAAAGGTACACTTCATCTCTTATAAACAATCATACTTTATTAGGAAATATAAGGACTAAAATTTAATATATTGAAGATATTTGGCTTAAGAAAGGGAGTAATATATTACATAAATACATAAATACATAATAAAGATATTTGACTTTAAGGAAGGGGGTAATATATTAAATATATACATAAAATACATAATAAAATATATAGTTTAAGAGAGCAATATGATGATATTAATAATTACATTGTCTTCATTTAAAGGAAAGAAGTACGGTAGTATGGAATATATGAACAAAATTATTGTAATATTTAGGTTGGGAGTTGTAAAGCACTTTAGTGCCGCAATTTTATTATTGTGGGATATGTAAGAGGCGCCGCCTCGCCTCACATGTGTGAATACCATGCCGACTGAAGGCCATCCTAGCGTATTCCCCAGAAATATATTGAAACTAAAAGGAATTAAAGTCCTTAATCTCAAAGAGAAAATCAATATATTATGAAGAACCAAGTTAATGGCAGATAGGCATTACTATTGTGTGGTCACAAAGTGGTAGCCATATAGTTTAATGTCCAAACATGTGAATACATTGTTTGGAAGTTGATGAGTATAGGCATGACCAAGGTGCATCATTAATATTGAGCACAGCCAAAAGGCCAAATAATAAATATATTTCTCAAGTATACAATGAAGCATTGACTTGAAGTAAGTAAATGTTGATAAAAATATATACTATTGTTATTTTAGTAACAAACAGTAACAAAATAATAAATAAATATTGGCATGACAAAGGTGCATCATTTGTATTGAGCACAGTCAAAAGGCCAAATAATAAATATGTTTCTCAAGTATACAATTAAGCATTGACTTGATTAAAGTAAAATAATATATAAAATACTCAAGTTTGCGATAGCATGGACTTGGAGTACATAAATGTTGATAAAGTATATACTGTTGTTATTTTTATAACAAACAGCATAATAAATAAATATTGGCATGACCAAGGTGCATCATTAATATTGAGCACAGCCAAAAGGCCAAATAATAAATATGTTTCTCAAGTATACAATTAAGCATTGACTTGAAGTAAGTAAATGTTGATAAAAATATATACTGTTGTTATTTTAGTAACAAACAGTAACAAAATACTCAAGTAAGTAAGTAAGTCAGTAACAAAATACTCAATAATAAATAAATATTGGCATGACAAAGGTGCATCATTTGTATTGAGCACAGTCAAAATGCCAAATAATAAATATGTTTCTCAAGTATACAATTAAGGTTTGAGCAAGTTTGTTTTAACAATTACTTGACAAAACTAAGACAAGATAATATGTTGTCTTCAATCACAATACCGAAACATTAATAGTCGGTACGCGATAAATAAACATATATAAAAGTAATCATTGCTCGCAATGAACTTCAAATAATCCAAATCATAAAAATTTCATAAGTAAAACCAATTAAGATAATCCTTATGACGAAAGTCAAATGAACTCAGGTTAACGTATAAAAATACATTAAAACAAGCAATTTAATATATCCAACTCTGTGATGTAGCTCATACCTGGTTGAAGATTTGATTAGTTATGTAAATAGTGCAACTTTGCTAGGCGATGGATAGTTGGTGTTTATCTGGGTTAACCCTCTGAATACACTGTTTGCGGTAGGGCTTATCCGAGTACCACGCACTGGTAACGAGGAGATAACCATAACGACATCATTATTTGTGTCTTTATATAGATATACACAATGCATGCAACATGCATACAACCCTGATGCCTTCGCAAAGCCGACACTACCTTGTGACGAAGGTATGGTCCAATCAAAAAGCCAAATAATTAAAATAAATTATTACTGAACTAGAAATTAACCTTTGTTCTAAAGATATTATAGTCAAATTTCCTCCTATAACCCTAATAATTTATAGTCACCACAAGCAATGAAATATTACTTATTAATCGAATTTGAAGTTATAGATGAAATTTAGTAAGATCTTTGAACTCTTTAATATTGTGATTGAATACTCAATACATCTTAGAATCCAAACAATTCGTCTTATACTCGTTTTCTAATGAAACTAAGTTATTTATGTCTTCTCCAGATTATTAGAGTTCTATTACTCTTATTTCAATTTCTCTTTAATCAAATTTCAAAATTTAATAAGGTCTGAACTTTTAGAAATCAACGCTTATTAGATCTATTGTTGCTTTAAGTGAACAGTATTATGAAACATCTAGCCACCCGAATAATCATAAGTAAAGTTCATTTGTACAATCCTTATGACGTAGAGATTTAATCATGGAATCCAGGTTAATACATGAATATATACAGATAAACAATTTAGACAAATAACTCTAGTTCTGTAAAATAGTTCATGTCTGAGGTGATTAGATATGAAAATGGATCAACTTTGCTTGGCGGTATAGTTGGGTGTATATCTGGGTTATCGCCCCAAACACCTTGCTCACGACAGAGGGGCATATTAACCGTGTGTCTGCACTGGTGAAGAGAAGATGACCATAATGACAACATTACATGTATGTCTTTATATAGATATACACAGCACAACTTGTTGCCTTCGTAAAGTCGATACTCCCCAGAGATGAAGATGACATGATCTATTTACCAAGGTAAAAGGTAAAATATCAAATACAAAATTAGTAATTAACCTTAATTTCAGATTTATTTAGTAAACTTCCTATCTTACTAATAGATCTACTATGCACTGTCACTATAAAACAATAATATTTCAATTATCCAAAAGAATTTGATGAAGAAGTTTAATATTATAATTCCTATCCTCCTAAATCCCTATATAAATAATATAAAATAAGAATAAAATAAATAAATAAATAATTAAATTAAGTAAATAATTTATACAAAATATGGTTATGTAATACGGTTATGGTTATATAATACGTTTGGACTAAAGTTCATTCATTCCTCTCTTGCACTCTAACTCCCTGAAGCTTTATTAAAGTCATTTAAGATTTTCGCTCCAAATTTAATTCAACAATTCAGTTTATATTAATTATTCCTTTGTTAGACACGAAGAGAGTAATTTGTATTAGTTTGTGATTATCTCGTTTAATATTTGTACTCGGTTTTAAATTTGATTGTAAATAAAATAATGTTTTATGAAGATTTGATTTTAAGAGACTGGCCTATGCAATTAATTTACGTATTAGTTAATATTTAATTTTATAATAGGATATAATAATTCGTATTAACATTTCATAAATTTAATAATTCATATTAAGGTAGGTTTTCGTATGAATTTTGTGTAGATTTATGCCCCCACTTATTGGTTATAATATATTATTCCTACAATGACAGACCTTCTGCTTTCAACTCCTAAAAGATCCCATTTCCTCCTAACAATATTTCCTATTTGAAGCATTAATTCAAGTAATCATTTAAACTAGAGAAAGTTTCTATAATAAATATTTCCTAGCTTGAATCACCTAGTTTTAATTGAAAGTCAATAATAAACAAAGTATTCCTTAAATTCCTCAATATATTAAAGCATCAGTTCTTCCACCTAATATCTGCACGCCCTACCCTATCACCTAATTGTTCCTTCATAAAAAAAATTATAACTGCCCAAAATTATAACAATGCAGAAATTAAAATCGTATTTGCCATACCTCCAACTCTGCAACAAACCTACAGTAACTCTGTATTCAGCTCCGACGACAGCTAAGAAGTCACCCCCACGCGGCCTCGAAGACTCCAAAAGAATCAGCTCTCGATCCCTAAAGTTTAAATAACAAGCAGGATCAACTGTACTATGGAAATTATTCTAAGAACTTCCTTAGCCGGTTCTCATCTATAAAGATATGTGGTAGCTATCACCAGTTAGTAGATTTTAAAAGATAAAAACGCACGCAAAACTTACGAAACGGATTTGAATGAAATTTTACACACAGATAGTTGATGACTTGGATTAGCACATAGGCTATTTATTATCCCGGGAAAATCTAGTGATCCAGCGGGATTCGCTTCTATAATGTTGCGGGTTGTACGTTGAAACTAGTTGATAATATTAATTCAGGTGCAGTAGTATTAGTATCTAATAACAATGGAATTCCTTCAAAATGACGATGATGAAAACTATAGTATAAAGTAGTTAAAGCATTTAGATCTATTCCTAATTAATAAGCTATTTAGCCAACATGCTTTTGAATTTGGTAATGCAAAGCCATGTCTTACTCCTATGAAAATAAACAAACGTAGCAATATTAGCCACTTGTAAGGCAAAGATGTAGTAATGATAGTTCAATTGCATATGATAAAAGTATAATATAAACAATTAAAGCACATAAATCTATTCCTTGTTAGTTAATAAGCTATTTAGCCAACATGCTTTTGGCATTTGATAATGCAAAGCCATTACTTATTCCTGTGAAAAATAAACAAACATAGCAATATTAGCCAATTGTAAGGTATAGATGCAATAATAAGTGTCAAGAGACAACGGGATTCCTCACAATGCCGACGATAAAGGTATAATATAAAGTAATTAAATCATTTATTTCTATTTCCTAGTTAAATAATAAACTGCCTTGTCAACATGTCCTGAAATTTGATAATATAAAACCTTTTCTTTACTTCAATGAAAATAAACAAATATAGGAATTTTAGTCACTTGTAAGGTATAGGTGTAATAATAATAGTGTCTAAAGGCAATGGGTTTTCTTGAAATACCGATGATGAAAATCTATATACACATAATTAAGTCTATAAATCCATTTCCTAATTAATTAATAAACTATTATCCGTCAAGCACTGAAATTTGATAAAGTAAAGCCATTACTTAGTCTTGTATAGTTGTACAAACATAATAATCTTAGTCACTTGTACGATTCTGCTAAAATAAAATCAAAATGAGTTATTTATCACACACACTATCATCCGATCATTCATAATTATTTAGATTGGAAGAACTACATCACCTGTGTTGTTTAGAATTCCGATTTATCCTGCGTCTTGATTAGCAACCCTGCTGCAAAACTGTAAGACAGCAATTGCTCCACAACCATTGCTCACATTTTTATGGAAAGAAAAGAACATTTAAATAACAACATAAATTATGGTTTTATTTTCCTAAAATCAAAATAGGCTTCCCTAATAATAGGATCACACAAATTATATAAATCAAGCAAGTCCACGTTTCTTCCATGTTATTAAACATCTTTTAAATAAACTATTCTTTGAAAATAAATAATTTCCTTTCTTCATACAACAAACATTCTTCACTCAGTCAAGGATCGATCCACCTTTACACAACATTTTGCACAATTTCATTCTTGTAAACCTAATCACATATTTATCGGTAATATGTTTATTAAAATTGTATAGTCAACATTCAAAAGATTTACCTTCTAATAAAACTACATTCTACCAATACTGCTAGATTTAAATAAACTCAACGACTACCATATCAAATACGAAGTTGCATAAATACATACGTAATCCCTGAATAAATCTCTATTCTACATACTCACGGTTTTGATCAATAAATTTTTTACGAATTATCTTTTCTCACATTAAGAGTATTTCTATTATTATTTACACTCCGGAATATCCCTGATATATCTATATTATTGTCTCAAACGAAGAATCTCTTTTATAACGTCAAGAACTTTCCAACCCATCCCCCGTTTTTTCTTCCATTTCTCCTTTTCAATTTTTTCCAATCCTGTCATTCTCTTTCTTTTTCTAAATTCTTTCCCCCTTTTTAAGGTTTTATATGTTTATATGTTAGGTCTTATATATTATTGAGAATTAGTTTTTTTTATTTATTTTCGTCTTTAATTCCATTGATATTATTAATTAAACCTAACACTGACATATTTTAATAAAAAAAAAATAGTATAGGTTCTTATTATTTTCTTTTATTGCACTAAACCTCTTAAGGGATAGATGAAGTCTGTTACAATAGCAAACAAGCAGATGACTCTTCTGGTGGAAAGAGAAACTGTCGCCTACAGACACCAAAGTTGTTAATGGTGCGTGGCTATCCGTGAGGCGAGATAGTAATGCCACATGCATAAGTTTACCAGCTACCTTTCATGCAAACTTTTATGTGTGTTCCTACGATGCCACTAGAAAAAGAAGCGGTGCAAGGAATGAATAAACTCACCTCACGATATACCATGTGCAATAGCGTTACACCCTCAGCATAACGCGATTTCCATTCCAGAAGAGTCATAAACTACATCTACTTATATGACGTAAAAGTCTTAATAGCTGGCAGCAAGCTATCCAAGCGTCTACGTAAGAGCAAATAAAACCAAAGTCATGAAAGTCCGCCTAGTGAGAAGTTTAGTATTTTCAATATTTATTTGTGGATCTTAAACATGAACGGTTCGCCTTAAAGACCAACGCAAAATCGATGCACTTGAAATATGGTACTGGCGGCGACTATTGCAAATTTCTCGGGCAGCGTTTTGGGCCAAGATTTTGGTTTTAAAGAAACTGAAAATCAACTGCTGTCATGAATCCTTCAATATTTCGGTCACGCTCGATGGATACTCCATGGAGTGTCCCGTAGTCCACGGAAAAGAAGAAGGCAAGCGATTGCGGGGTCCTACGCATTAGACGGACCTTACAAAAGCTTCAATACCAACCTCCATGTATCCAAAATACCCAAGACGTTGAACACCACAGCGCATGGAGGCTTATCACAAGGACTGTATCTAGCGAAAATGCATCGTCTTCAACCACGACAATTCTGCCAAGACTGAACGACTTACGAGAAGGAGGTGGAAGAGGCTGCTGCTAATTCTTGCTCATTTTTACCGATGTGTTTAGAAATCTGACCTTACCCTCTTCTGAACAAAACTATAATATTCGTGCTGGTCCCATTTAAAAAATTGACCATCTACTATTTTGCCAAGCGGTTGGAAAAAGGCGAACGATTGACTTCCATCATGTCACTTCCATCATGACTTCTAGGTGGTAGAGTTCTGCAACGTCTCCACCGGGTATATGGTACCATCATGTTATCTATTCTTGTCGAACATTTTCGTGTTCTGGTTTGGAGGGTAAGGAAGGCGATAGATTTATGTACACTATAAATCAAAGGTTTCGAGTTTCGACACTGATTCCAAAAATTTGTCTTGATATAGTACAAATTTCTCATATTTCTTGTAAAATTAAACTTCTATACTATACCCCAATTCTTATTTAAATCACGTAATACACATTCTCTTCCAAATAGTAAGTGTTGAAGTACAAAACTACTCCCCTCCAAGCAATTTCGAGATAAAGTTGAAAAAGTCATCTTGCTCTCTTGCTATACGGTCGCGGCGGTGTGATCGCAAGTTTGCGTGACCTCAAAATCGCGAGCGAATTTTCGCCTCGCCCGCTGCGCCGCCGCCGCCGGTTCGCGTGGCCGGGCGGTTAGAGTTTCGCAACGTCTCTCCCGGGTATACTCCTATGGTACCCCACCTTACTATTCCTGCCGCAATAGCGGCAATGTCTGTCATTGTCGTGTTCTGGTCTGGATAGTAAAGAAGCTGGTAGATTTATGGATATAAACGCAATACTAACAGCTTTGAAGTCTATAGATGATTGCTTCTCTTTCCATCAGGAGAACCATATTATGCTTGTTTAACTATTTTTAAATCAAATTACCTTTATTTCACTTTTTTGCAAAGTTTTTGAAAAGCTTATTATTTATAGTTGATGTTTAAATTAAAAGTAAGTTGAAAAACTAAAACCCGACTGCTGAAAAATCGTGATTTACAAATTATTAAACAAGAAAATATTCTTATCTAAAGTTACTACGTACAAAATATTTAACTTATTATATATTATTTAAAGAAATAACAGGTATTATTTTTAATGTAATAATTAATACACAAACATAAAGAGGATAGCCGTGGTAATATACCCTCTACCATAACAAAACTATACATTCTCAAAATAGTAAGCGACTATAAGTGGCATTACAACGTTAGATGAGAGTATATTCTTATTTAATAATTTTTAAAATGTAATTTTTCAATAGTCGGGTTTTAGTTTTTGAACTTATAAATGAAAACAAGATATAATTAAAAATTCTAAAAACCCCCGACACATTTTCTTATCCTTGGACCGCCATTCTGACTCATGTGCATCATTTTAAGAGCAAAAAAGGGATCCTGCAGCATGTGGTTAAGGTTACCATGGTTCCTTAATCATCGAGCTTGAAATGTTTCATTGTAAGCACCTATGGCCTCCTTTTAGCTCCACTATGTAATTTCCTGAAATAATTCTAATTTAGAGTAGGTACCTATTTGTCAAAATATAACAATTTAGGAGTTTCATGGTTACCTTCTAATTCTGTTATCAAAACATGCGAATCTTCTAGCAATAAAGGCCAACTATATTAGCTCAAGCTCGGATCCATTATTAGATCCTAGAAAACATCTAGTACCTAAGAGTTTGCTAAAATAAGTCGAATTAGTCCACACTCTATAGGTTTAACCGGTTTAGCTTAAGAGCCAAGCCAAGAGGCATGGACTTCTTTCAGCTCTATCATTAAACATTGGAAATCATCTGGTTCCAAAGTCCTTAAAAAAACGAATCAAATAAGCCCAAAATATATGGTTTTACTTATTTGTAATTCAAAGCTCCAATGCTCTTCTTCCTGCTTTATCATAAGATCCTGGAAATTATTTACCACCAGAATATTTGTCAAAACAGAACAAATGAGTCAAGCTCGATAAGTTTATCTCGTTTAGTTTAGGAATTCCCTTAGCCACCTTCCAGTTCCATCCTAAAAATCATCCACCACCAAAGTGGATATCAAAACCAACCAAATCAGCCCACATTTTATAAGTTCTCTCGGACTTCTTCCTGCAACTTAGCACCAGCATTAGCATCAGGCTCAAGAAGCTATTCTGCTTAAAAGTCCTTAAAAGAACGGATCAAATGACCATTAAAGTCGATGGTTGCTCCATTTTATTCATAAATTCCCATGATCTCCTTCAAGCTCCATTATGACACCCTGGAAATTGTCTAGCACTAGGTTGTTCGTAAAAATAGAACGAATCAGTCAAAACTAGATAGTTTTATCTTGTTTGGTTTAGGAGTTCCCATGGTGACCTTCCAATTCCATCAACAGATCCTAGCAGCTTAGATCCAACGCAAAAATGTTAGCCAATAAGAAAATTAAGTGCTAACTCAATAAATTTACCGTGTTGAATTTAGTTGACTATTCATTTTTTCGCGTTTTCCAGCTGGATTTGGAAATTTCTATCTTCACAATCTCGGCATCATGAGAATGAAATTAATGCAACAAAATAAACGCTTCCAAACTCCACAGTCTTAGCACTTTCTATTTGTGACTTTCAGTAGAACTCTTCCTACTGAAAGTCATAAATAGAAAGATCACATAGACAGATAGAAAGTCTATCTTTAGATCCTCGTCATCGTGAGTGGTAATTATACTTAGTATGTACTTAAAGTAACATAACCGCTGAGCCAAAACTCGGTTATTTCGTCAAAAGTCTGTATCTGTGAGTTCTAGTCTCATGTAGAACATGTAGGCTACATCATGAGATAATCTGGACGGTACCATAAGATTACATAGCCACAAGTTCAGTAATTTACACAAGTTCACCAAGTTTTAGTGCAAACGCACATTAGTAAGTCGCTGAAAATTGTTTGCATTATTTAGATACGAACATTGCCACTTATGGTATATATGCTGGTAATCTTCGAAAGCAGCATCAGGTCAAGGTCATCATGTCAATGCAATGTCATTGAAGTAACCGAATACAACATTTATTATCAACTAGCTGCGCCCGCGACTTCGTCCGCGTGGAAAAATTTCGATAAAAGTAGCCTAAATTACTCCCTGTCATATTAGCTCTCTGTCAATGAAAGTCCCGTCAAAATCGGTCCAGCTGTCCAGAAATTAGCCGGAACAAACAGACAGACAGACAAAAATTGTAAAGAAAATGTTATTTTGGTATATGTACTGTGTATACATATACCAAAATAACATTTATATATATAGTATATATAGTAAGAAGCAGTTATTTTAATATTACAAACTTAATATTAAAATAACCGATTTTTACTAATATATTAGTAATATATATATTAAAGAGCATCCATATGTTGTCCCGAATTGCATTGTTCTTCAAAGACCTATTCAATTCAATGCTTGTCACTGTCGTGTTCTGATTTGGAGAGCAAAGTATCCGGTAAGTTTATACTTGTGACAATACCACCCCTCCACATGGATAGCAACACATCATTAACATCTTTTATATCTATAAGTGATAGTTGTCTCTTTCCATTAGGAGATTTCATCTGTCTACTAGCTTACAAACTATTTATTATTTAAAAAAAACATATTTTTAAAATAGTTGTATATTTTGATTTGCAAATTCGTGGTTTTACTTTGGGTAAATAATATTGTTGTCATATATTCCTACAGCTAGATATATATATACTAATAATACGAGAAGGGAAAACGTTAGGCCCCTTTTTAAGACAATTGCGCGAACGGTGGAGAATGAAATTTGGCATAGTTTAAAGTATATTGCGGACTACTGCAGAAATTTCATATTTTTAAATAAAGTGGATAAGAAATGTAATAAATTAATAAAAATAAATATTACCCACACGACATTCATGTCACATGTATCATACATGATATTACTAGCTGACCCGGCAAACGTTGTTTTGCCATAAAATGTTATTATACATATAAACCTTCCTCTTGAGTCACTCTATCTATTAAAAAACCGCATCAAAATCTGTTCCGTAGTTTTAAAGATCTAAGCATACATAGGGACAGACAGCGAAAAGCGATTTGTTTTATACTATGTAGTGATACACACATGTATACTTAATTATCTTTTTGCGGATAAGCCAGTTATCAAATTTAAGAGATTTTAATGTTAAGTCTATGGTCGAATTTCGGCCACAGGCAATCTTTAGTAAAAATATATGCTTTTCTAGTATCGAATGTTTCTGCAAAGGAGACGTAATAAATAGTATGAATTTGTAAATTTGTTTTATTCAGATGCTTCGATGTGTAACTAATCAGGTATTTTTAAGGATGAGCTTGAACTAATAGATTTGCATAATATCTTCTATTGTTTTTTTTTACTTTGTTTTTGTACAATCAGTTTAAGTAGTGGTAATTATTTATTACAGCTGTGCCTTGAACTTTGATAATTACAATATAATATCATGAAACGATACTATTATACGAACGGAATATTTAATACATATCTTGTGTCACGTAAACAGTAACGTAGAATAAGTAATATAGTTACCTAACTAACCTCCCTATGTACAACTACTACTACGTTGCACACTACTTAGCGAGCAACGTATTATTAGTAGTAAATAGGGTTTTCCTTACCCTATGTACTACTACTACTATTATGCTCACTACTTAGTGAGCAACATAGTAGTAGTAAACAGGGTAAGGGAAACATATTAAAAGATGTGAAAACTAGTCAACAAAAGTGTAATTGACACCACATATTTCTCAAACTAATTTTCTTGGACTACCTGCTTATTTAACCAAGTTTCTCTAAATATTAATTCCGTACTACAAAGTAGATGATAGGCTAATATTTCCTACTTCAATATTCTTAAGACCAATCCATGAATTTTACTACAAAGAGATTTAATATGTGCTTTTATAATTATAACACTAGTCAATAATTATTCCTAAAATGTTAGTATGTTTTTTATACCATTAGATAGCAAACAAGCAGATGGCTCTCCTGATGGAAAAAAAAACTATCGCCTATAGACACCAAAGATGTTAATGGTACGTTACTATCCGTGTGGTGGATTGACAGTGCCACCTGCATAAGTCTACCGGCTATCTTACGCTCTGAACCGGAACAAGACAATGACAAGCATTGACACTATTGCGGCAGGAATAGGTAAGGCGGTGGTACCAAATAGCAAGACGTTGCGGAACTCTACCACCTAGTAGTCACGATGACTTGCCTGGCAAAACGGCAGTTAGTCTAATCTTCAAAGGAGCCCGGACCAACATGGGGAAAATAACACAAATATAGAAAACTAGCTGCAGCGTGCAGCCCGCTGCATTATAAAAGTTTTTGGAGAATCCCGCGGGATCTCCTAATTTTTTCGGGATAAAAAGTAGCCTATGTGCTATTCCAGGTCAGGTCAGGTACTTGTGTGCCAAATTTAATTCAAATCTGTTAAGTAGTTTTTGCGTGATTGAGTAACAAACATCCATCGAAACATCCACACTTTCGCATTTATAATAATATAATATAGATGTTATATATTTTCTATATCTATATTGTTTAAAAAGATATCCGTGTTTTTTTTAAATTTAGTTGTAGCGGTAGGTAAATTTGTTTTAGTTACATTGAATTTTAGATTATAATTATTTAGTTCCGTTCCTCAAAATGAAAAACAAAACCCTTACAGGATCACTATGTTGTGCGTTCATCTTTTCGTCTATCAAAACCCTTTTTGTCAGGTATCGTAAATCTATACATATAATAAAATCGTAAGAAAGTCAAAACTGTACATTGAATATTTTTTAAAAGACTACTTGGGGCGTGATGTACAATCGATATAGAAGCCAAAAATATAGTTTTTAGAATTTTTGTCTGTTTGTCTGTATGTCTGTATGTATGTCCGGGGTAAACTCAAAAAGTACTGCATGGATTTACTTCAAATTTTACATGAATATTACTAACAGGTCGGGTCAACATATAGGCTACATACTATCACGCTATCACCTACAGGAGAGGAGCAGTGTGGAGTAAAAGTTAGCGCGGACGAAGTCGCGGGCAACAGCTAGTGTTCAATAAAATTGTACATTAAGTTACAAGTCAACGTGATCCAAAGATATGGCTTTTTATGTCATATATTTTGCGATTGCTGAAGGAAATCAAAACCTACAGGGTGCTTTCCGTAGACCTAAAATCATGAAATTTTGCAGCACATGTAGAGGAAAAAAATAAAAACCTGTAGCTGTTCAAGCAATCTACAACCACTATCAGAAAAAATAATAAAAAATGGAAAAAAATGAAATTTAAAAAATAAAAATCCTGAATCGCGATATCACAATTATTTATCTTGTACACACTATATACAAGTTTCAACGCTTCTCAAATGGACTTCGGTCCCCAGGCAGTACACCTTGCCTGGCTGGAAAGATCTTCCTTTTCCCCTTACTTGTCCTTGTGTGTGTTTTTTAAGGAATTTTCAGCAGAATGGCTTCCAGCGCCTGATGTTAAAGCTGGAAGATGTCTATGAGAACTCCTAAGCTAATCTAGATAAACTCATCGAGTGTGGGATGTAATATAGTTTTTAGGTTGGTTTTGACGTTCACTTTGATGCTGAATGATATTTGGGATCCGATGGTGGAACTGAAAGATGACTATGGGAATTCCTAAACTAAACAAGATAAACCTATCAAATTTGGCCTTACTTGTTCTGTTTTGACAAATACTCTGGTGGTAATTGATTCTGGTGGTATTAAGTTCTATTGATCTCCTCATAGACCAGAGACTTATGAAGAGGTCATAAGAACTTTATACCATATATTTTGGGCTTATTTGATTCATAATTTCCAGGAATTTTGAGCCGGATGGTTGACAGTGATTGATAACACAACTGAAAGTAGTCCTTGAGAACACCTAAGCTAAACTATGGAGTGTGAGCTAATTTGGTTTATTCTGATAAATTCTTATATCCTAAATATTTTCTAGGATCTGATGGTGGGTTTGGAAGGTGACCATCCGAGCTTGGGCTGATAATGCTGGCCTTTATGTTTTTTTATATCACATGCAAACAAGTACATGGGTCCCCTGATGGAAAGAGTCAACCATAGCCTAAAAACACCAAAGACGTTTTATCCCGCATGCATAAGTTTACTGGCTAGCTTACCCTCTAAACTAAAACACGGCAGTGAAAAGCACTGACGCTATTGCAGCAGGAATATGTAAGCAGTAGCACCGGGCAAGACAATCCAGAATTCTACCACCTAGGAGCCACGCTTAGCCAATCGGTCGCCTTTTATGACCTACCTTGCAAAACGGCTTTTTCTTCAAAGGAGCCCGGACCAACACAGGGGAAAACCTACAGCAGAAAATTAATTCCACTTAATAAACCAATATTAGACTAGTGGATTCATACGCAAAAGTATTTATGTATTGTAAGGAGTATTCATACAGGCGGAAAATTAAAATTTAGACCTTGATTGCAAGATAATTATTGACAGAAGATTCGCAGGGATTGCTAGTAGAACTAGAAGGTAGACGTGAAACTCCTAAACTAAATAAAATAAATCATTTGTGTGTGTGTATGTGTGTGTGTGTGTGTGTGTGTGTAAATCAAGTTTGATCTAATCCATTCTATCCATACTATACTATTATACTATATACTATATACTATATACTATATACTATATACTATATACTATATACTATATACTATATACTATATACTATATACTATTATACTATATACTCTGTGGTCTAGTGGTCCAGCGTTGGCGTCGACCACATGAGGTCCCGGGTTCGATTCCCGGTTCGGGCACTTAAAAAAAAAGTGTTTTTCAGTTTTCTGATAAAACACATTGTTGCCCGAGATTGAAAAGTGCCCGGTTGGCGATAGGCTTGCCACCTATCACATTTGTGGGACCAAGTATCTTCGGCTAATCGTGGGTGCTATTGTTGTACCTCTGCCTACCCCTTCGGGGATACGGGCGTGAAGATACTTTATAACTATATAACTATTAACTATATTTAACTATATAATATTATAAATGCGAAAGTAACTCTGTCTGTCTGTCTGTTACGCTTTCACGCTTAAACCACTGAACCGATTTTGATCAAATTTGGCATAAACATTGATAAGACGTCGAGAAAGGACATAGGCTTTTTACCGCGGGAAAATATTTCGTTCCTACGGAAAATAAAATTAATCGAAAGAAAGCATAGCGTAAAGCGTAACGCAGTGCACATTAACTAGATGTCGCTGTACGAAAATACATCGCGCTAACGTATTGAAACACATATACATGTAATTAAATCGTTGAGTTAACTCATTTTTATCATGATTATGATACGAGTATTTTAACGTTTGTTTGTTCATTGTATGTAATCTTGGGTTATAACAGGTCGAATCAGATATCTGTTGATCCTGTTACTGTTACTGAAAAATAACAGCTGTCATTATCTGTTACTAAAGAACAGCCTGTTATTTTTCCAAGCACGGTCTCAGTATATAATTCACGTACAGTACAAAATATGTGAGTAGCATATTACAAAGTACTCTGTGGTGAGTAGAGAGTAGTGAGTACTAAGGCCATTTTAGTAGACGACATTTGGCAGATGCCAGACACGTACAAGTTTATATGGAGTTACTGCGTTTTAGATCCCATTTCACATTCTTAGATTTAAGATCTGACAAATATGACCTTTTAAATTAGCCCTACTTTAGTTGATTATTGTTTGATATAATCTTAAAAAATGTGTAAACGGTTAACCCTGCAGTCCATACCTGAAACTTCCCGCTAATATAAGGTATTTTAAGCTAAAATGAGTAAAAACTATAAGCATAATAATATATTTTTTTTAGTTCAAACATCTACATAGATAGTTAATTAAAAATCACAGTAGGCTATATGGATTTTTTAAAAGCCGTGTAGGTATTTTTGAAACGATGATCAATTTTGATTTTTCAAATGGCATTCAATTTAATTTTTGTGATCTAAAGTTCTATTTTAGCTACATAATTGATAGCCGATGGGTTGAAAAATGTCGAAGCAATATTAAAAAAACATTATAATAAATATAACTAGGTACCAGTTCTGCTAATCACCCGAAACGTGGGATGCTTTTTATTCATATTTTTTTGCAAATACGGATGATCAAAAGATAATTAAGCCTTACATAGATATATTGCAGCTCGCATAGTGGTCACCTACATCTACAAAATGGTCCCACACACACACAACACTGTCATCTCTTATTTACATTTGCCATTTTGCTGAACTAATATTATACAAACTTTTATACAACTTCAACCTAAATTATTTAAATTTAATAGATAAGTATATCCTATCAGAACTGCTTAATTTATTACCTATATATACAAAAAGAATATGAATACCTACTAAGTATTTTTATTCGCACTAGTAAACCTTTTGTTTACAAAACAATTTTTGTTTTCGCTAAGTAAATTCAAAGCGAAATCGAATGAATATAATCCGAAAACGGGATAGAAAACAAATTACCAAAGAAACGTTATGACCTGGGTGTCTAATTAATATCACCTTTATGGTTAAGTCATAAAGTCGTAGTTACGTTGAACATTTTGTAGCCAATGGCGTCAATGCCAACAAAGACGTTCTGAATCGCGCCATTATATAAAAAAGAAAAAAATATTTTACCGTTATTTAAATTTTGTACGAGTACCTATATTGATGATTTTATGCAAATAATTGAGATCTACCTTTTTGTTTTTACATACCTAAAAAAGGACGTAATATTTCAACATATCGTTAGAATTATTCTTGCAGTGTTTCCGAATTGAAAATTAGGAACAGGAACAGATAACAAATTATACGACTAGAAACAGTTGTCACTATTCTAGGAAGATATTTTGTTATAAAAGATTACTATTTGAATTTTCGGACAATAAATACTAGGTGCTTCTCGTTTTAGCAGATTCAATTAAGCGGGTGTGAGCGAGAGAGACTAATACATACGAAGAACAGGTAACACGAATATCTGTTATTGAGTAGGTACCTAGTACCTAGTGTGACTGAAGAACGTAGTGCAGATTGTGATTCAGTATTGTGACTGATATTTTTCAACAGATATTTGATATTGTAGGAACAATTGTTATCTAGTATTTACGAATACCTGTGATTTGTATCTGTTACGATAAATACGCCTCACTACTAATTGAATGCGCTAATTCCTGGTAGACTTGCGCAAAATATATCCGAGAAAAGAAAAGAGTGATATGTATCTTTCAGAATTACGGATATATTCATTCATTTATATCTTCAACTCCTTATAACTCAGTAGAAATCAGAGTGATTGGGATTGGTGACATATTTAGATTTAATGATAATATAAGGAAATGAAATGATTTACAGATTTAAAGACAAGATAAACAGTTGAAATAAACGCTATGTATTTATGGATTCTGTTTGGTATTCTTTTACTTATTTATTTAAAAAGCAATCACGCTTGTTTTATTTGATACTAAGGATTGACCGCGGCTTCCACTGCGTGTGAAAGAATTATGTAAATTACATTTGACCGACTTTTAATGTTTTAAAATGAGAAGTAGGTATATTCGCCGATATATTAAAGATTTCAAGTTTCTAGTCTTAAGGGTTTAACTGGTGCGATATAATGACAAGATAAACAGTTAAAATAAATGATGTGTTTATGGTATATCGAATAGAATCGATATTATTTTATTAAATTATTTAAAAACAAACGCTTATTTTTTATTATGCGTGCGTTTTTAAGTACAAACAAAATAATTCTCATCGCTGTTTATTATTACTATCCGCATTTGAAGGTTATTAAAGATATCTTAATCTCATTAGTTTAAGGTATAACTTTGTGTGTACAGTATGTAGTTCGATGCTACAACATTCTTCATTCCGAATGATGGTTTCCTCTCTTTCTACTCCCTGATAAACATATCATTCCTTTCATTCTATTCCGCTTAGATGAAATACAATCACTCTGTGATATAAAGATATAAAGAGTTAGTTTGAATACTACGGAGTTACTGATATATTCACTCCTTTGTAAAGATTATATCTTTTTGAGTTAATCACTCCGGAGTTACACAAGTCTAATTCCTGGAACTACAAGTCGGGTTGAAAAAAATTTTTAATGTGTATGATTAATCATAGCTACATTCATGAGGATTGAGGAAAGTTATAGGCTGTCAAGCATTACGTTAAAATTATTTATAGCGTAGTTAAATAAAATATCGATATTTGTAAACTAAGTCGGAAGAAAAAGCGGTATCGAACGGCTGTATCCGCATGCGCTGGCTGGCGTAATGCTTAAGTACACGTAAGTACAATGTACTACAAATATTGGTTTTTAGTAGATGCACAAAAAAGTCCGCGACGCTATATATCTATCTCTTATAACAACAACACAATAAGGAATTTGAGTCGAAAAATTATAGAAAATTAATATGTGAATTTTGAGCAGTAGGATTATTATACGCAGGCATATTAAATCTTACTAACGAAAAGTACTCCATCAACACGAAGATCTTAGGAAGACAAATTTTGGCTCTTTACCATGTTATTTGGATGCATAGTTTAAAAAAAAATGTAAAACGAAAATAACTCAACAATAGTACCTAGGTATTTACCGAAAGGCTGTGCGAGATGCAGCGCGCTACTCTGACCGCCGAACGAGAACTGAACATTGCCGAGAAGAGCTGAACTGTGAGAGCGTTGGCTTTACTATACTTTTTAAGGTTCCATACTCAAAGTTTAAAACGGGACCCCATTATTAAGACACTACTGTCCGTCCGTGCGTTTGTATGTCTATCTATCTATCCATCACCAGGCTGTATCTCATGAACCATGATAGTTGAAATTTTCACAGATCACGTAGGTATTTATGTTCCCGCTATAATAACTAAAACCAAAAAGTGGAATAAAATAAATATTTTATTTAAGGGTGACAACCATACAACAAACGTGTTTTTTGCATAAACTTTATTTTGCATTTACATAAAATCACTTTAAAAATAAATAATTAAAATAAAATAAATATTAAGAAGACTCCCATTCAACAAACGTGATTGTTTGCCGTTTTTTTAAAGATTATGGTACGGAACCCTTAATGCGCAAGTTCGACTCGCAATTGGCCGATTTTTTTAAGGTACATGAGTGGAATCATATACCTTTAACCTCTGCGGCCTGCGCGGAGTAGACGTGTGACCGGCTCCTTTCGCAATAGACTTCTTTGATACGGAACGTTGGATTTTCCTTCTTTGAAAAAATCACTTTACTTTGTAGTAGTTGAATACTCTATCTATTTTGTCTATTTTACGATGTTGTTGAGGGATACGTGATCGTTCGCTTTGGCCTGATATGTGTCTAAGTCGTTAGTAAGTAGGTGTAACAGCTACTTAATAAGAATTTGTAGTTATAATATCATTAAATCTTGCTTTAAATCTTCCCCATTGTGGAAAACTGTTTAATTCTTGAAGCTGTAGGTATACCAACATAAGCAGTCATTTAGGTAGAGGAAGCACAAATTTCCAAACAAGATCATATTGATCGGTTAGTGGTTACTTAGGGGAAAGTTCCTGAATCAGGCTACAAAAATTTTTTACATAGATAAAGACCTTCGTGAAATCGTAACTAACATTAAAGACTTGATATTTAAAGTGTACCCGGAATTCGGATATGATAGATTTACCAAAAAAAAGCGAGAAATGCAAGCGTTGACGCCATCTATACAAATAAATAAAATTGGGGTGTCTGTTTGTAATATTAAAATAACCGCTTTTTACTAAATGCACATGGATGTATACACGATACGTATACCAAAATAACATTTTTTACAATTTTTGTCTGTCTGTCTGTCTGTCTGTTTGTTCCGGCTAATCTCTGGAACGACTGGACCGATTTTGACGGGACTGGAAGACAGCAGATGTGATAGCGAGTAACTTAGGCTATTCTTTTTTAAATTTTTCCGCGGACGAAGTCGCGGGCTCAGCTAGTTTGTTATATTTTTGCAAATAGCTACTCTAAATCATGATTATTTCCAGGGATAGATGGTAGTGCTAAAGGGAGTCCATGGGAGCTTGCAATAAAATAACTCAAGTTCATTTATTAAGGAACCATGGTAACCTTAACCTGATGCTGCAGGATTTCTTTCACGTTTTGCTTTTAAAGTGATGTGTAAGCAGAACGGCGGTCTTAGCATAACATTATGTGTCGGGGGTTGTTAAAATTTTTAATTTTATCTTGTACCTACTAGGCTTCGTCTAGTTTATAAAAATATATTAAATTGTTTACAATTTTTTTTGAGTATTTTATACTATTACATTCAATTATTTACTCCATTTTTTTTCTTTTTCTCTCTAATGTTTATTTTATTCCGAAGTGTGTTTATAGCTTAATATTTATTTTTTACATCACAAACTGAGCAGTCTCGTGATCAGATAAAGAATATAATTTAAGTTACTTGCAATTACAACCAGATAACAATGCTTCCTAAAAAGTATATATGAAGTTGATTCGCGTTTCTGTTGAAGAACGAACCCTCTGAATCAAGCACTATGATCATGGGAAAAAGTAAAGGATTCTGAAAGATGACCTCCTCCTTTATTTTATTTCGGTTGATAAATCTATATTGATATTTTAATACAAAAGTTTGGATGTTTGGATGAATGGAAGTTTATTACTCAGTCCTTCACACACACACACACACACATGTAGATGATATTGGCACACTGATAGATGGTGATGAGCTGGGATAGCTCGTAGTCTACTTATTCCTGGAAAATAAATTTTTGTCGTGGTATTCGCGCATTAATTTATAGGAGGATATTATAAATTGAACGTGTAAATAATGATTGGCATCTTGATAGTACTATACTGGTCAGCATTACATTATGTTGACGACACTTATGAATCACTGAGCTAGTTATGAAAAATAAGATAATTAAATGGGAAGCGATTTATTAACACTGGTACCTAATAAAACTCCAAGTCACCGATCTAACTACAAAATATAGCTACTAAGAAGAGGGCGAACTTTATTCAAAAATCTGTAAACTTGCTTGTATATTGTATCTGTAAATCTGTAAAATGCTGACCCATGACTCTGCAGACCATACCTGAAACTTCCTGCAAATTTTTTACTATATTATGTATTTCCTTAGTATTACAGTAAGAAGATGGTACCGTAGATGGGCTGTGTCTTTGCACAATTATAAAACTTACGATTGTTGTGAGTCACCAAGACTGCTCGCTTTTGAACAGAGTTTAATGTACTACGTTCTAGAAAAGCTATGCTAGGTAGAAGTTCTGTTTCTTCTCGTTAACACTAGTTGAACTAAAGCCAAAACTAAACAGCGCTGTAGCGAAATATATAGTATAATATATATCCGCGACCAAAAGGTCGTGTAAACGTATCACGTTTTTCATTCGTGATTCATTTCTTTGCAAAGGAAGTCAAGTGATGCACTTGAATTCCTTTGCATCATTTTGTTGATACGAGTAATATAGAAAACTTCAAATAACGCGTTATTCAGGAATACTAGTTCTACCCTGGCAACAGCGCTGCAAGAATTAATAATACGCATAAGCTAGCTAAAAACTTGAAAACAGTTATGTTGTTATTTCCAACGATTTTGACCTGGAAATTTTGTATGGATGTATCGCAAACTATGTAAGAGTTAACAATAAGCTTTAGTGTGAAAGATTGTTTTATATTATAGGATAGCAAACAAGCTAATGTTCCCCCGAATCCCAATGAAAAGAGACAATCACAAATAGACACCAGAGATGTTCATAACACATTACTGTCTGTATGGCAGACATGGAATGCTAAATGCGTCAGTTTACCAGGTTTATTTTTTTGCGTACCTACGTTTTTTTACTTTACCCTCCAAACCGAAATATCACAGCGACAAGCGAGATGAGATGTTGCAGAACTACCACATAGCAGTCATGATGTTAGAGACACGCATTAGCCTTTTTTGCATTTTACGAGATGCCTTAATGTAAACCAGTTGATCTATTATTCGAAAGAAAAAAGAAAGAAATGAAATTTGATAAAACGCATGAGTGAAACACACCTACAAACGCGTCGAGTGCAGTGTTACATCGCTCAACCGTCACGATAATGAGGATATTTTAAATCGTATCGTTATTTGTGATGAAATATCGATCCTATACGATGACAGGATAATAGGAGAATCAGTCAAATACTGCTCTAAGCAAAAATTGACTCAAGAAAAGGTACGTATCTGGTAGACTAGGAATGGTGTCATCTCCTATCATAAGAAAAAAGGCGATTTTTAAGATATATAAAAATGTATCAATGGTGTATTGCTATTCGTATTTTGTTATAGAAAAACAAGTAAACAGATCAGAGGCTCACTGATGGTAACTGATCACCACCACCCATAGATAACTATACTATCCGAAGTCCTGCAGTTGCGTTACTTAATTTTAAGAAATGAGTAAGCTCTTCTTTTGAAGGTCCTACTTAGGGACCTACTTATCAAAATTATGGCCGAGGATTTTTGAATACTTGCATAAGATCAACCCACTTGCCTACCACAGAATACGGAGTACATTAGTGATAAACATGTGTGAATGTCAGAATTTTTGTCTTATAGTCAGTATTAAACGTTAATATATTTATTAATTCGTCAGTGATTTATGCAAAATCAAATTTTCAATGATTATTTTAAATTTAGACACTTGTACTGTTTCACAATTCACCCACTTGTAATTATAATTTAAAATAATCATTATGGTAGAGTGTCTCCAATCGCCGACTGAATTACGAATTACAGAGAATGAGTTACAATTACAATCTATGGCAAGTCTTAAGCTAGACTGCGCGTAAGACCTAATGACCAATACTAGACAATGCCTTCTATTAATTGCTAAAAGATTTTATAATCATAAATGCTAATTTAATTGCTGATTTTTCTTACAACATGACATAAAGTTGTAATATATTTAGGGTACGGTACACTGTTTTTTTTTTAAAAATTTAAAACATACGAATAGTAATGCAACTTAAATTCGATAAAACACAGTGGTGAGCAAACCTATAATAGTAACTGGATAAACTTTACTACAATTCAGGCGCAGGTATAGATAACTCGAAAACATAATCAGAACTTTATTTTCGCAGTTCACCCTATAATTCAAAGGCTATTACAGTATATTCATAGTATTTCTTTTTATAAAACGTTGTACCCAAAAACAACTGCCAAACGATTAATTTTTTATATTCTATTTTCTGAACCACATGCATTATGCATCCTGATCTAGCACGATGTTAATGCTGACGGCATATCGGATGCATATCCGTTATGTGTCAAATTATTTTATATGTTTCGGGTTTAAGCAAGCAAACATTAATCTAAGTATATAACATAAGTATATAATATGGAGAGATATTTACTTGGCGCATAAATTTAGCGCCGATTTTTACCGAAATTACGCGGATTGAGTAGAGATATAGTTTAAATGGCGAAGGAGTGCAGAAAGCTAATATTTTTGAAACGAAGTTCCTTGTGGGGCGTTGCGGAGAAATACCCTAGCGGGCAAAAAACGGCTGTAATGTTAAAAAAACGTAAGATTTTTTATAATTAGGAACTTTATTTCTATCTGGTGTCCCAGGACACCACGCAGTATTTTTATATTTAATATAAATAAATCTATATATATAAAAATCAATTGCTGTTCGTTAGTCTCGCTAAAACTCGAGAACGGCTGAATCGATTTGGCTAATTTTGGTTTTGAATTAATTGTTGAAGTCCAGTTAAGGTTTAAAAGGTGAGAAAATATAGAAAAAGAAGAGTAGTTAAAAAGGCAGAACAACGTTTGCCGGGTCAGCTAGTAATTCATAAATATTCCCTGGAAAAATAACACGAATTATTGATCTAACCCCAAAGTAAAGTAAGCAAATTATTTTCAATGGTATCAATAATAATATCATATTATTAAAAATAATTTGCTTACTTAAAGTAAGTTACAGATTTTGGGACGATTTTCAAAAATCGAGTTTTCACCAGATCTACACGTTTTGAGGAAGCTTTTCCGACTGTTTTCACAGTTTTCACACACACACACAACAATTTTTGTTAATACAAAATGAAAATCCTTAATAGGCATACTTGTGATATGGATATACTCGTATTTAGCGATTTATTTTATTGTATGATTTGCGGTGGATATTTTGGTGATAAATAAATAACAAGTGTCTTGTCAATAATAACTAAAATACCTTTCCGCAAGAGCTGAGGTTTAAAAATATAGAATTATAATTAAGGATTTGCACGCAAATGCTAATGAACCAATGAGACATTCTTATGACTCGCGCTTGTTCGATTTTTATTTTATAATGAAACTCTCAACAGTATTATCTTCAGTTTACTAGAATCATTCTAACACGACCATGAATCTTATTATATTTTTTTTCACTTTATCAGTAAGAGTGTTTTGTGTAAAATCACATGTTATATCATCAATTAAAAAAGCGGATGAAACAACGCCATCTCTAGCTGATAACCAAACCCATAAAGATTTAGAATATACGATTAATGAAAAAAAGAGCTTTCTTAAAACATTGAAAGTGGATGAAAACCGTATTTATTTGGAAGATGTGTTCTTTTCTATTCAAAATCAGAATTGGACTGAGGAAGAACAACCATGCCTGAACAAAACTTTAGTTTTGCTCCGAAGTCTTCAAAATTCTACGCTGTGGGCGGTTTGGAGTAAGTAATTTGTTTTAAAAACAAAAAATTATACCGTTATCTAGAAATTAATAATATAATTGTTTATTTAAAAGCACATTATGCAACAATAGCAAATATTTCGACATTAAATTTGTACCATTATATTTAACATGTTTCAGAGAATGTAATAATGATGATAATCTGTTTTAGCTCAAAACTATTTATTATATTTTTAATTTATTCCTCAATTCCCTATTATATGTAATTCCCTATTATATGTGTAATTTTTATAGATTTTTAGTAGTTTATGTTTTTTTTTTCAAATAAAACAAAAGCAGTTTTAGTAAGTATACGAGTAAAACTTTTTTATTTATAAAATATGAGCCAGGACGCAAATGTTAAACATGTTGAATATTGCATTCATTCATTGAATATTGCTTTGTTAAAGGTAATAAATATGACATAATCACAAACAAATTATTGATAGCTTTTATTGTTAAAATACATTCTTGATTTAAAAAAAAATATGCTGTGGGAGTAACAAGTAGTGAACGCGTGACGGCAAAGAGCGTCATATAGTTAGGTATCACGGTGAGTGGACAAAGATTTCACACAACAATTACTAAGCCCCCATAATCATGGTTCTTCATAAGAGTACATCCCTCAGCGATGGGGCTTATTTGCAAAGCACCAGAAACTATATTAGTGAGGGCAAGCACGGTACATTTACTGAAAGTAGGAAAATTCATTGATTACGTCTGATAATTATCACAAATATTTATTATATGGATAAATCGATTTTATTTAACCCCTGAGGTAAAAACAAAGGATGTTATCAATTTAATATGAGTGTGCATTTGTGTGTGTGTATGTGGCATCATATTACTCTGCGGATTGACGGATTTTATTGAAGAAAGCCTACTAAAGCTGGGTCTTACGTTCCGAAGCAATCAGGAAAGTCATTCGACATCCCAACTCTTAGATTACTTACAATACATGTTTTGGGTTTGAGCCTAGGAGAAAGATTTGGTTGCTCTGCAAATGATTCATATAAGACAGGAAGGTCTTATGATAATGGAGAAATGGGTTACCTAAATATGAAATTAGGTGATATGTTTTTTCATAGTTTTCTTTTTATATAACGAGTAGCAAACAACCTGATAGCTCTCCTGATGTTAAGAGAAAATCATCGCACGTGGACAACGTTGCTATGTATGAGGCATGATAGAAACACAAATGCATAAGTTTACTGGCTACCTTACCGTCCAAACTGGATCATGACAATGACGAGCATGGATGCTATTACAGCAGAAATAGGTAAGGCGATGGTTCCAAAACCCGGGCGAAACTTAGCAGAACTCTACGTTACGGTATTATAATGACACGTTGAGCCAATCGTTAGCCTTTTACGAAGTGTCTGACAAAATGGAAGATGGTCTATTCTTCAAACGGCTCCTGTACCAACATTAATAGAAAGAGAAAGAACATTTATTGGTATACGTGTTTCTGTTTAATGACGCATGTGCAAATGTATTCGTATCTGATTGGCTTCTTTTGTAATTGATTCGTGAAGCTGTCATGCTTTTTACTACATGTCCCTACTGTGCATGAGTCTTTAAAAAAATAAAAACGAATTCCACTTTCATTTTGTTTCTCTCGCTATTTCTCGGACGGAACAGTTTTTGCTTGGCTCGCCTCGCTCGGGGGTTAAAACCATATATGGAGTATATATGGTTTTAACCCCCGACACATAAAAATATTATTGTGTATGTCCGCGGCACTGTAACTCTCAAGTGGATGAATCGACTATCTTTATTAATTTTAATTATATTAATTCTTCTCAACAATCAATCGGTAATACTATGTAACACCCACACTTTGCACCTTCGATCTTCTGACAATTTGACACTATACCTCTACACCGTTCCAACTTTATTTATACGTGTGTTTTTATGTATATGTATATGTATATGTATATGTATATGTATATATATATATATATATATATATATATATATATATATATATATATATATATATATATATATATATATATATATATATATATATATATATATATATATATATATATATATATATATATTATATATATATATATATATATATATATATATATATATATATATATATATATATATATATATGTATATATATATATATACATACTTTCTGTTTCATGTCATACTTTCTGGAGGAGAATGCCAATAGGCATTATGTCCGCCTTTTGTACAAATTTATTTAAGGTGTACAATAAAGTTAAATAAATAAATCGATATCGGCATGGACATGAGTTTGAGTTTGAATCCTACGCACCTGGAGGAATTAATTCTGAATAAATTGTTAATTTTCCTGAAAAATATAACTTGGCTAATTTTCACAGAGCCTGTAAGACCTATATCTTCGGGGATACTAGTGTGATGGTATTTTTATTAAGGTCACATACATCAGACCTTTTCAAAATATTGGTCCAGGTCTCTTATGAAGAATATTCTATCTGCCTTTCTGACATATAGTCCGTAAATGGCAAACGATTGGCCAAATATGTGACTCCCATCGTGATTACTAAGTGGTAAAATTCCACAACGTCTCGTCCGGATTTAGTGTCACTGCTTTGCCTATTCCTACCGTAATAGCGTTAATGCTTGTCGTATTCTAGTTAGAATGGTGACTTAGTCGGTAAAGTCATGCATGTGACATTACCATCCTGGCAAACGGACAGCAACGTTCCATTTCACCAATAACCGCCGAACGAAAATCCGCCTCGATGCGACCCATTGCGTCCCGCTGTAGTATGCGATAGTACATATAAAATATACCCCGTGTTGGTCCCGGGCTCCTTTGAAGAATAGGCCAATTGCCGTTCTGCCAGGCAGGTTGTAAAAGGCGACCGATTAGCTATGCGAGTCACTACCATCGTGGGTACTTGGTGGTAGAGTTCTGCATTGGCTCGACCGGGTCTGGTTTTTATTGTATTTTTTTTTGTATATCGTATGATAGCAAACAAGCAAATGTGTCTCCTGATGGAAAACATCCATCGCCTTTAGTCAACAAAGATATTAATGGGGCGTTGCTATCTTGTGGCGAGGTATTATGCCACATGCATAAGCTTACCGGCTACCTTATCCTCCAAACCGGAACCGGACGACAACGACAGGCACTGATGCTATTGCGGCAGGAATAGGTAAGGCGGTGGTACCAGACTCAATCGAGCCAATGCAGAACTCTACCACCTTAGTAGTCACGATGTTAGTGACTCGCATAACCAATCGTTCGCCATTTACGACATGCCTGTCAAAACGGCAGTTGATTTATTATTCAAAGGGGCCCGGGATCAACATGGGGAAAACCACCACCTTACCTATTCCTACCACAAAGCATCAGTGTTAGTCACTGTCGTGTTTTGGTTTGGAAGGTAAGGTAGCCGGTAAACTTATGCATGTGACGTTATACCTCACCACAAGGTAGCAATGCATTAACATCTTTAGTGTCTAGGCGATGGTTGAGTCTTTCCATCAGGAGACCCAGCTGCTTGTTTGCTATCTTATGACATAAATAAAATATATGAAAGCAGTCTAGGCGGATTTTCGCGATGCGACCCGGTCCGATGAAGCCCACCTCACTGTTTTCGATCCTTTAAGTGTACACAGATAACATGGCAGTCTATATAAACCTTCACTGCTTACCCGCGGTGCAGTACAGTGTCACGTAAAAATTACCTAACGTTTTTGTAGTCGTTAGATGACAGCTTTCAATGTTTATTGGGAGAGATATCTGATTGTTGCCATGAAAAAGCTTAATTTCGTTGAGAATAGGACAACTACAATCCTAATGTAAGGAATGTACAGAGACTATCGTTGCTATTGCTTACACAGATTGGGATTCCGTATCATCTCAACCTCAAGGCCTGCTCTACGGGAGTCGATATCAACTTGGAAACTTTGACGAGTGCATAAATCCACCGTGGTATAAAGAATATCCAGAATTGAAAACTCAGTATTGCTTGTCAGAAATTGTTTTAAAAAGGCTAGATAAGACTAAAAGGAGAAAAACTTCTAATCCGTATGATCCACAGCAATCTGCGTTGAATCTTATAGAGGTAAGTTGTATTAGGTACATTTTTTGATCTTATTAAGTACTTACAGAAAAATTTTGTTAACATAACGCCATTTATCTGTTTTCTGTAGCGTTGGGTAAAAAATAGTATCAGTTATTTTAGACAAAATTAGTGAATTTTGTTTAAGTCAAATAATTGGTGGCCAGTATTTTGTTGAAAGTCGAAAAAATATAAAACACTATGCTTTGATTTTATTTACCTATTTAGATGGAGTATTTATACAAAAACAAGTTTGAATAACCAGTGAACATTAAAATAAGTAGAACCTGCTTGTTTGTTTATCTATAACAAAAATTTATTTTATTATATATTAATAATTACATTTTTATAGATTTATTTTCCCACCAATTTTGTAAAACTGTTAAACTGGAACTGCCAAAATCAAGGCAATCCGAAAAAGCTCATCGACTATTTGTATTGCTTTGAGCGGTTACGAGGAATTGTTACTGCTGAACAGATCTTAAAGATAAGAACTGATAAGCGTGTTCTACGAAAATATGATGTTAGAAATTTAAGTTATATATTCAGAGTAAATAAAATCACAGCGACGCCGGTTTCAGTCTGGAAATACTTTATATCTTTTCGTCACTTAAATTGTCAAAACTTATAAAAGTGTCAGAAATTCTGACCTAGAATAATTACAAACACTACGTAAAATTTCGGCATTGGAAATTTCTACGTATATATAAGGTATCCTGGTGGAAATTTGAGCTCAGAATTCTGAGTAACTAACTTAGATTACTAATCTATTAGTTCTGTCGACCACGCCCAATTTGCGACTAAAGAATCGCAAGTACCTAATTGGCATGTGTATTCTTGCTGTTTTTAAGAACACCAAAAATTATGGCTCCTATGAGTAGGTTATTATTATTTATTTATTTGTGTTATAACGGTATTTCTTTTTTAGTCTCAATCAGTGTTCCATCGACCACTAAACGAGCTAACGTGGGGTGTGTGCGTACCGGCGGAATGTCAGCCGCGGTCGGTAGAAAAGCTCATGCGAACAATGTTGGCTCGCAGCCATCTTGGTACAGCTCGCCTGCAGGCTCACATTACCGTCAGTGAGAAATGTCAACGGGCTGACGAGCCCCGAAGTTATGATGCTGCCTTTTATGCATTTGTGTAAGTATTAACATTATTTTTTAAGTTTTAGGTTTAGTAGTTAGATTAAGTTTTTAAAGGGTTTTGTACATAAGCATCAAAATTTATTACCATAAAAATTCCTAAACTCCATAGGTAAAAATCTATTTTTTCCAAAATTTTTGGGGACTAATTTGGAGACAAGGGAAGGAAGGATGAATGGTCAATTTTTGGCAATTTTTTTAAATAATTAAAAACATTTTATATTTTTATATTTAAGATTTTTACAACAAGCTCTTTCATTATTATATGTTAATAAGAGCTTTGTATGTATTAACACAAATATAAAACACATGTTTTAAAAAAATGCCTTACAATAATTATAATTTAAAAAAAATATTCAAGATTTTTGCAACAAGCCCTTTCAATATTAAGATATTAATAATGAAAGAGTAGTATGGATTATCACAAATCCACACTTAATAATATAAATTCGAAAGTCTGTCTCTCTATCTGTCTCTTCTTCACGCCTAAACCACTAAACCGATTTGAGTGAAATTTGTTAAAAAGATAGTTTGAAACCCGAGAAAGGATATGGGATAGATTTTATCCCAGACACCCTACGGGAACGGGAATAATGTGCGTAACACCCCGGAACTGTCTTTTAAACTACTGTAATAAGAAGTATCTTAGGCTACTTTTATTTTAGAAATTTATACACGCGGAGGAAGTTGCGGGCACAGCTAGTATTAAATTAAACTCCTGTTTTAATTAATAGTTTCTCAATCATTGAAATTTTATTATTTTGAGGAATAAATATCTCTTAAACCTTAACGACTTTGTCGCTTATAAATCGTTTGCTATCAATTGCTGTTCGTTAGTCTCGCTAAAACTCGAAAACGGCTGAACCGATTTGGCTAATTTTGGTTTTGAATTAACTATTGAAGTACAGGGAAGGTTTAAATGTGAGAAAATATAGAAAAGAAAGAGTAGTTAAAAAGGCAGAACAACGTTTGCCGGGTCAGCTAGTATTATAATATTATAACAAATACGTTAAGCACAGACGCTACTACGGCAGGAAAATTAAGTCAGTGGTATTAAATCCAGAAGAGACAGTGTGGAATATTGTGTCTATAAACACCAAAGATGTTAATGTTGCGTTGTCTAGTTCTATTGATCCGAGTTCTAGCGAAGCCCAGATCAGCAAGGGGTTTAATAATACGAGTGCAATCGATGCAGTAGTAGTTTCAAATTCTATCTTTAAAATATATGTGTATGTTTTACTTATTATAAGCACCGTGACAGGAGATATTGATAAGGTTTCATTATCAGTTTCTAATATAAAAAAATCTCCTGTCATGGTGTTTGTGGTCGTATACCTCCGAAACGATTTGAATATAAATGGACCATAAAATATATCTCATACCACTAAGTGATTAGAGTGTCCCTATCCAATTTTTTTTCTACATTTTTGTCGATTATTTTAAAGTATTTTTGATACGGAAAAAAATAGATATAGCTCCAAATTTTTACCCTTTTTCCTCCACCCCCTATTAGCCTCCATCCCACCTAAATATTTACTACAAATAATTTACATGACGACAACATTTTGGCGAGTCAACTGATATAACTATAAATTTATTCGCAGAGGTCTAGTTGTATGTTTGGTAACGATGGCGTTAATATGTACATGGATTCAAAGTGAACAAGAAAATTTTAACTTCTCAAGGAACGGTAAGTATCATTACTTTTACATTTTCTAACATCACTTTAACGTATAAAGCCTCGATAAGAAGTTACTATGGTAATAATAAGTTGCTAATCTCTACCTTGCCTTAATTTTTCGTACAAAAATACATATTACTAGTTAACATTAAACATTAAAGTTTAGTCCTTGAGACATCCTATTATTTGTTAAATGATTATACATAGCCTAGCAATAAGGCAGTTGAGGTATTCTTCAAAAGAGGGCCCAAATCAACACAAAGAAACTGTACCTTCAGTAATCTGTAGCAAATAGTAATTCAAATTCTTTTTAGCAAAAGAAATCATCTCAGCATTCGATCTAAAATGCAACGCAAGAAGTCTTTTAACAATCAGGAAAGGAGGAGCCGATGTACTATATGGTATAAAGTTTCTCACAATGTTTATAGTCGTATCTGGACATCAATATGGATTTTTTAATGGTGGACCTATCAGTAATGGATATCAAGTAGACAAGGTACTTTGAGGTTATTTTAATTAAAACCTAAATTTAAAATAAAACAGATTTAATTATTTTTGTGCTATACATAGCACTCACTCCATGCGTGGGAAAATTGGAAAAAACTTTAAAAATAACAAAGAAAAATATCGACACGCAGGGATTGAACCTGCAATTATTTCCCTAAAGCCGGGATTTAGGCAGGATTCCACCAAATCAAAATTGGTCGGGAAAAATGTACTTTGAGCGAAACAGATTACATAATAGTTACCATCGTAATTATAGGTAAATATAAAATGACACAGCGCCAGCATTACAGAGTTCATTCACTAAACTCGGTGCATCCAATTCATGAATTTAGTGGAAAATTTTTAAACGAATATTTTTATATTATCTTGTAATAATTTTACAATAATAATTAAAACGCACTTTCAATCCAATATTCAGTTCCTAATTTTAAAATTTAACCGGACCTTTAAAAGTAACCATGTATATCATAAGATGACAAGCAAGCTGAAACTCTTCTGAATGAATGAGACAACAATCGCCTATGGAAACCAAAGATGTTAATGGTGCGTTGCTATCCGTGTGGCCCGATGGCAAAGCCACATTCATAAATTTACCGGCTACCTTACCTTCCAAACCGGAACACGATGGCTGCGGCAGGAACAGACTAACGGAACGGAATGATTGTGGAACTCTACCGTCTCAAATTTAGAATGGTAATGACACATAGAGCCAATCGTCCTCCTTTTACGAAATGTCATCATCACATACTAGAAGTAATATGTATATATATATATATATATATATATATATATATATATATATATATATATATATATATATATATATATATATATATATATATATATATATATATATATATATATATATATATATATATATATATATATATATATATATATATATACATTAAGGCAGATTAACTTTAATTAAGCTATACTTTAATAGAAAAAATATATCTACGTCTCGATGGTCTTTGTTTTATTGTTAAGTTAGGTTAGCCGTTTCAATCTTTAGATCATGAGATCCTTGATACGGGTTTTTTCCTGACCATTTGAGTGATAAATTTAAAAAAAGACGAATAGAATGATTGGTTTTTAACTAGGTTTTTTGGCTCGGTTGCAGCCCGGTGTAAGTAGGTATAGGTTTCTTTTGGTAAGTCTACCAAACTTTTTCTCGACGACTATTTAAAAAGTGCTGCGAAACAACATCTCGTGATGAAGTCATATTTGTACCAATGTATTGATTCCACTCCCAAACAATAATGCTTAAATACATTATGCTTACCGCGAAAGAGAAGCTCATCAAGGAAGTGTTTTTGTCGGATAAAATATTTGTCGAATTACTAATTAAATTATCTTGTAAATGAATTTAAATAAGTATGTATCCACCAAGAAAAATAAAACCAAAAAGTATTTGGCACATTTTGATCATGCTCATTTGAAAAAACGCAGCAATCTCGAAAAAAGGTGTAGAGAAGATTTGGTAGACCTAGGCAAAAAGGAGCCACTCATTAGTTTTTTCGGAGTTTCAAGCGTGAATTGATGCAAAAAGATGCTATCTATCGCGCGGACTATACATATAGTTTACGTCATCTTATCTTTAGTTTAAATTACTGATTAAATGCATACGCCTTTCAAGACAATTTCCTAGTTTGTCAGTGTAGCTTGCAATTACGAGTATATACAGTAATACAGAGTTATACTACTAACAATGAAATAAAATCGTTTCAAGGGTAATTTTTTAAATCTTGTCAAAGAAATATGAATGAAATAAAATCGTTTCAAGGGTAATTTTTTAAATTTTATTTTTTCGCAATATAATAAAACCTACAAATGTATGAAAGTTTTGACTGTAATAGGAGCGTTTGCTCATATGCGCGTCGACATATTTCCTTCCCAATGGCGTGTCTATTAGTATTCATGTGGTGTGTGGTTTAGATCTTATCCATAGTTTCTAATACTTTTAAATCATATGCATTGTAGATTGTGGTCCCACGATCAAGCTTTTTTTGTTAAATAACAAGCTGAATTATTGTGAACAGCGATTGTTTTTCGAACATAGAAAATACGAGACACCATATTTTCTATGTTCGAAAAATCTAGAATCGGGTAACTAATAAAGATAGATAAAAAAAGATAGATAAAAGAAGTACATTAAATTAATTAATAAATAATATTAGTGATTAATAATATTACACACACATATAAATTGCTATTTTTTTACGGCTAAGCTGCCCCATAGACCTACAATAATATTGAGCAATACTGATTCCAAACGTTCAATAAATTCACTCAATAAAATTGACAAATCAGTCTCATCAATATTTTAGTGCGAGCAACATAGCTGACAACGAAGTTTTGGCAGCAACCATGCTGGTAATTTTGTTAAATAAATCTCTATATAATTCTATACATTCAAGTAAACACTCCCGTTCTCTATCTTTTTTAGCATTCTTGCTCGCAATTTTGCTTAAATTTACGACACGACCATATATTAAACACGGTAACTGACCAAACGCGACCGCTCCAAACTCTAAAGTGAAAAATATTGTGCAATATTAAGCCTACACAGTGCAAGAATAAAAGATTGCACAATAAAAATTAAACCCGCTCAAACTTTCGTTCAATCATTGTGCAATCTTCAATATTAACCCTAAACGGTCAATAATATTGCACAATACGTACTATTGCGCAATATTATTGTACATGTATGGGGCGCCTAAAGTTACTCAACCTAAAATTCGCTAAAAATTTAATTTACTCTTTGGTTTTAGGATGCATCTTCAATAATTGGAGCATTAATTCTACACAGTGACCTAATTGTCGACACCTTTTTTACGCTCTCAGGATTTCTGACGGCAATTTATATTACGAAAATAAAAAATTTTGGAGTATCTTTGTACTTAATTGTGAAGAGGTACTTCAGGTACGTGTTAAATTTTGTAAATGAAAATAACTTATCTTTCTCTTATTTTACTATCACCAGAAGGTACAGAATTGCGATGAATTGCTATTACTGGCATACACGCTTTTGGGACCTTTATATTTTAGAGTTTTATATTATACATTTTATATATTCTTTGTTTTATATATTCTTGTAAAATAAGATTATGAAAACTATAAAAGTGAGTTTTGTAGAATATTTATTTTTGCATTTATAAATAAATGCTTAATCTAACACTGCAAAGTTTTAAAAACCGTTAAGATTCTAATTTTAACTACGAAAAGCTGTGTATTTTTATGACAATATGGGTAATTTGTTTTTATAAAACTAACAATTTATATGTTATAGGACACCACAAAAGCTGACGTTTCTCCTCATGGAAATAGAAAATGATATATTATTTCGGTTCCCTATTTATTCGCGTAAACTTATATGTCATAACTAGCTGATCTGGCAAACGATGTTTTGCCATATAAGTTATTGAATTAAAAAATAAGGGTTGGTAATAGAAGGGTGAAAATTTAGGGTTTTATGTATTTTTAATGCCACATTATAAAAAAGTAAAAAAATGTCCAAAAACTAAAAAAAATATTAGGGGTGGACAATCCTTATCACTCAGCGGTAACCGATTCGCAGACCAACTGAATATGCATATAAAATTTCATAAAATTCGGTCAAGCCCTTTCGGAGGAGTATGGTAACGAACGTGGTAATTGACATTATGACACGAGAATTTTATACATAAGATTTAACACGTCATACTATTAATAACTATAATTATATAATTACGCACATATATATACACACTATAATTATATAATAAAATTACGCACAATATTAATCAATATTATAATATTATAAATGAGAAAGTTTTGATGTTTGGATGGACAGATGAATGAACGGGTTTGGATGAAAGAACACGGGCAATACTTCATACATTGTTTTTTTAGTTATTAATTTAAATTTAAAGTTATATTCCTTAAGATTCTATATAAACTCCTTAACTTATACGCATTTAATAAATATTTTTTTAACTTGGGGAATAGTATAGCTAATAAGTAATAGCTAAATAAAATTGGATTTTAGGTAAGACTAACATAAACAATCAATTCTCTCCATAGTAGTCTGTGGTTAGGTATTTATCTTGTCATTGGGTGTCTTCAGTACAGCTGCTAATTTCAGAAATCTAAGTTAGATTGACAGAATTCTGAGCTTTTTATAGGTACTTAAAAGAACAAAAAATAAATTGGCATTAACTATTATTTAATACAAACACGGAGAATTTTTATTTGATATTTAGAATGAAAATTATGATATATAAACTTATTGCTTTGTTAATGAAAATGTAATTTAAATTTTATACAATGGTAACACTTAAATATAATAATAGAATTCAAACAAATTAAAGCGATATATTTTATTTAATTGATTTAAAAATCGTAATTCTTGTTTATCTAATATTCATCAATCCGAAAGACACGCAAGGGATGTACAAAACAGAAATGGCCTGTGTTCTTTGGCACACAGGTAGACGATGAGCTAAAATAGCAAACAGTCTACTTATTATCCCGGAAAAAATGAGTAGTTCCCGCGGGATTCATCAAAACATTTATAATGCAGTGGGCTGCACGTTTCAGCTAGTTTGGCATAATCGTTTAGGCACAATTTCTTTAAACATAATTACAATAAGTCTACAACGATAAACATTATAATTGTTTAGTTATTCTTACCCTACAAATTCTAAAGCATAAATATGTTTATGAATACTCGTTTTTAAACATAACTTTTATAAATATTTTTAGGCAAAATATTTTGGCATAACTATGTATTTAATAAATTAATTTCAATATCCTCAAAATACCAAATTTCAATAGATCACAAAACAAATTAAATTAAGATAAAGAAAATAGTCTAAACAAAGGGATCCCATCCTTTCCTGCCGCAATAGCAACGGAATGGAATAACGAAAGCATTAATTTCGCGATCGGTTTTGGAAGTTAATTTAGTTGGAAAATGAAAGTTTGTGGTATTATATCACCACCATGAAGATAAAAATTATCAACGGTTATCTCTTTCTACCACAAGAACCATCTGATCATTTGCTATTCTATGATACAAAAATATATTTTAATTTAGCAATAAACCAAATACAGCCTTGGAATATTAATCGAACGAGTTATAGCATATTATATTTTTCAGACTCTCTATTGCACTTGCTTTAACTATATTCTACACGAGTGCGGTATTCCCGTATACCGGATCAGGTCCGTTGTGGAACAGAGCTATAGCCGCGGAAACCGAGCAATGTCGAAAGAATTGGTGGTTAAACCTTCTGATGGTGAGCAATTACATCGATAGTGAAAATATGGTACGTACTGATTTATATATTTTTTATATCATAAGCTGACTTGACTGTCTTGTGGTCTAGGCTCAGACCATGAGGTCCCGGATACGATCCCCGGGATACGATTCGAATGAGCGCGTTAAACTGGCGGTACCGGTTATCGCTAGAAATAGTCGATAATCGTTAACACGTCGGTAAATGCGGTGATGAGGATCACCACTTATCTCGCCAACCGACAAACCGGTGAATCGCGGTGAACTGGAAAGTCTATAGACGTTCGGTTTACTCTGCCTACCCCGCAAGGGTACTGGGCGTGATGATACTTTATATCATAAGCAAATTGCTCTCCTGATGGAAAGGGACAAGCATCGCGTATAGACTCTAAAAATGTTAATATTGCATTGCTATCCGTGTTGTGGGATACTAATTTTTAATACATAAAACTTTTCCGTTTTTTATACATAACATAGAACCTTTCTAAACGCCGATGGCGGATTTATCCGCCTTTATGCCTCCAAGCACGTTTTGCGAATTTGTCAGTTATTACTCGTCAACTTGACAAACTTCTCAGCTCTAATAGTTTTCCGTTTAACTTCGTTATATATCCTACCATCGTAATTTTTTCTACACATTCAGAATCAACCATTTAGCTGGCAGAAGGGGAGATACTTGACTCTAACAAAATTTAACATTTTAAAACTTAATATTGTAGAAATGGATCCCTTAATCGAAAGTTTAATTTTACAAAAAGCTGCAGGGTGCGATCCGTTGAATTAAAAAGTTTGTGGTGAATCCCGCGGGATCAACTCATTTTTCCGAGATAGCCTATGTGCTATTCCAAGTCATCATCTACGTATACGTGCCAAATTTCATTCAAATCCGTTCATAGTTTTTGCGTGATTGAGTAACAAACATCCATCCATCGAAACATCCAAACTTTCGCATTTATAATATTAAAAATATAGAATAATATAGACATGTATAATATTAATATAAATAATCTTTTATAACACCTACTCTGTGTATGTGAAAAACATAAAAATCCCCCACTTTACCTGTAGAGGAGTTACCCTAAAAAAATATTTTTCACGTTTTTTATACCATTTTGTGGGCGTAACTAGTAGATTCATGCCAAATTACATCTTTCCAGTACTAACTGCTACTAAGCTTAGCTGCGGACAGACGCATGAACACCACGAAGCTATTAGGGTTACTCGTAGATTTAGGAACCCTTAAAAGACATAAACGGTACATAATATGAAACATTTACATAAATATATTTTTTAAAACATCAAATAAAGAGTGTAATGTATGCACAATAAATATACACGCCTACTCGTGACGTGGGCGATAGTATGGGCGCGGTGAGCAACGGCTCGCAGTGAACTTTCTGTCCGGTCACCGAGCGAGCAACTGTGTTAGTGGAAATTATATGTGTTTTATCCATGCATGTATAAAACATAACAAGTAGCAGTAAAAACATTATAAAAAAAAATTGTAAATCTGTTGCCCTACAGGTCATTCCTGAAACTTCCCGCTAAGTTCAGATATATTTCCTTATATTATAATATAGCAAACGACCAGATGGCTGTCCTGATAGAAAAAGACAACCATCGCCTGTAGACACCAAAGATGCCAATGGTGCGTTGCTACCCTTGTGGCGAAATCTTAATGAAGTGGCACATTTGCATAACTTTAGTGACTACCTTACCCTCCAAATCGGAACACAACAGTGAATAGATAAAGCGGTGGTACCAAATACCCAAAAGAAATGTTTCGGAACTCTACCATCTGATAGGCTCGATGACAGTGCTATGTATAGCCAATCCTTCGTCTTTTACGAACTGCCTGGAGAATTGCATGTAATCTATTCTTTAAAGAGGGTCCGTACGAACACGAGGACAAAGTTAATAGCAGATGAAATATACGTATATATTTATTTAAGTACTTTAAGAACTCTGAGTTCTAAAACCTAAGTTTGTTGAAAACGGTACTATTTTAATTTTTGAAATGCTGTAAGCTTTTCCCCCAGCTTGGTCCAGGCTCCTTGTAAAGAATACACCATTTACCGTTTTATCAGGCAGTTCGTAAAAGGCGAACGATTCACTATGCAAGTCACTACCATTATGGCTACTAGATGAGAATTCTAAATTGTCTCGCCCGGGACTGGTACCACTGCCTTACCCATTTCTGCAACAATAGCGTCAGTTCTGGTGACTGTTGTGTTCCAGATAGGAGGGTAAGTTAGCCAGTAAACATATACATGTGGCATTAAGATCCCACCACAAAAATAGCAACGCACCATTAATATCTTTGGTGTCTAGATGATGGTTTTTACTTTCCATCAGATCTCTTTCCATGGTACAAGTGGATACAGTTTTACTAAGCCCTACAATGGAAAGTATAAATTACATTTTGCTTTTGTTTTCAGTGTATTGTAATCAGCTGGTATGTGCCCTGTGAGTTCCAATTTTTCTTATTCACATTGCTGATGTACTGGATATATCGACGTTTTCCAACTGTCGGCCGACTGTTGTGGATCAGTGTCTTTATAGCATCCATTTTGATACCAGGAATCATAAACTACATTCATAATTTGCCAGCTATTCAAGCTTTTACGTACGAGTAAGTAAAACTTCTCCATTTTAAATTTAATTGTTTCAACATATTCTTGCACACGGGAGTGTGGATCCAGGCCCTTTTATAAGGATTATTAGATAAGGAAGTTACTGATTTTGCCCCGATTTTCGAAAATCGAGTTTTAAGGTCCTAGGAACCTTTTCCGACTATTTTCACGATAACGTCAGTATGTCTGTATGTATGTATGTATTGTATGTGTGTGTGTGTGTATGTGTGTATGTAAACATCTCATAACTTAAATAAAGCTGTATACAGCTTTTTAAAATGCTTTAGCAAAATAATCAATGTAGGTACTGTCATTTTTAACAAAATAGTTTTTTGAACTGAAAAAATCTATGCTTATAGTTTTTACGCTTTTGAGCTTAAATTACCTTAGTTTAGCGGAAAGTTTCAGGGATGACCTGCAGGGTCAACCATTTACATATTTTTTTTCTGGATAAATGTATATAAATTTAAATTAGTTTATTTAAATTTGCTTTGCCTGTTAAATGTTAATTTTTAATTTTACCCAATAAAAAATTGTCAGTATCTTTTTTGAAGAGGGTTTAGCAAGATCTTCATATTAAAAAGGCTTATGTTTAAGCAATCACCAGATATAATTTAAAAAAAAAACAAAAAAAAACGCTATAAACTGCTAAAATTATCAGTTATCAGAATTTAATCCCCACTTTACAAAGAAATTATAACTAATATTACCGCATTATAATTTAAAATTTGATCCAAAAATATATATATATATATATATATATATATATATATATATATATATATATATATATATATATATATATATATATATATATATATATATATATATATATATATATATATATATATATATATTATGTGAAGTTTGCACAAAATCGGTAGAGCAGTTCCTCATTTATTACATTTTTTGTAACAAATGAATTCAATAAATATCGATACGTAGCGAAGCACGTGACGGGCCGCTGGTATGTTGTATATTTTAATAAAAGTATGTAGTTTTATAATAAAAGTAAGCGAATGAAAATAAATAATTATTTATAAATTTATAAAGGTAAATCATTATTTATCTTCATTCGCTTACTTTTATTTTAAAATAAAATTATTTAGTTACGTAAATACTGCCTGTTTATTGCCTATTTACGTAACTACCTGTGTTGGTACGTATGAATTATGAATTTATTGGATAATTAGGTTAAAATTTAAGGGTTTATTTATTTATATTTATTTGGAATTAGAATTAGATTCCTTATTACCCCCTTCAAGGTTTAGGTTGAATTAGATTATCTAACAGGCTGTACGATAACAGACACGCTCTTGATGAAAAGAGACAACCATTGCCTATAGACGCTATTGCGGCAGAAATGCAGGCAGTGGTGACAAAACCCGAGACGTTGCAGAACTCTTTCAAGTGGCCCTTCAAATAATCACTGTTATGTCATAACTTCGTAGCCGCTTCTGCCAAGTTAGAATCAGAACTATTTTGTTATAGTCTTAGATTGAAAAATTGTTGGTACGAAGGAACTTCGTAACCACGTGTCGGATGGTGCGGACGGATAGGAAAGAAAAGAGGGAAATTTAGGGAATAATAAGGGGGGAAAGAGGTGGATGAGGAGGAAAAGGAAGAAAGAAGGGAGAGAGATAGAGCGGGAGATAGAAAGAGAGGGAAAGAGAGAGCGGAGCGAGGAGAGAAGACGGAAAACTTTTTGTTTTCTCTACCTCTACCTTTACCTTTTTAATTCTCTTGGGTATATTCTCTTAAGTTGTCCACGATTTTTATAAATAACCAGTGAGAGTGTAGATTTAATAAAAATTTACTATTTAATATTATCGCTACGCCATTTAGCTACGTAACATATTTTCGATATGTCAATGTGTATACAGATACCCCGAACTTACGCGATAGGTGGGACTGAGTGACAATCGCGTAAGTCGAATTCGCGTAAGTCGGGGTATAACTTCCCATATAAATACATATAAAACATTTTTGTTGTTGACAAAAAAGTTTATTAAGATCTCAAATTATATAAATATAAAATCGCCAACCAAAGTTATTTTGATATAGAAGGCTTTGTAAAATCTAACACAGTAGTTTGACGACTTGTTTTTTTTCTCCCGCAAAATTTTTAAACACAAAAGAACTTTTTTATTCCTTTTTCGTAGAAAAATTAAGCTTTTCATATGAGTACATATTTTCTACAATTTGTATTTCAATTGTCTGAACACGTACATTAGCTAAGCAATAGTGTGGAACCATTAAGTCATAAAAGAGCAATCAACGAGATTTGAAAATCGCGTAAGTCTGGGTAGCGTAAGTCGAGGTATAACCGATTATATTTATCATGTAATTGTTGTCATTGAAAATAACAGATTAAGGTACATATTTCTTATACCGGATCTTAAACTATTACGTGAACATACAACCAATGGAAAAATTATCTATTGTTGAACGCAATAGCACAATCCAATTATCCTATCTTCCGTCTTTACATAATTAATAATCTCATTAAATGTTGCATTCATTTCAACTGAGAAACGATGTTCGTTGTTTACTCCTAAAGAATTATGATTCATAACTTTAGTAAGAAAATTGTAGGCAGGAAATATATAATTATAATATATATATATATATATATATATATATATATATATATATATATATATATATATATATATATATATATATATATATATATATATATATATATATATATATATATATATATATATATATATATATATATATATTGTAGACGTTTTTGGCGTCCAATTTCGGCTGAAATCATGAAGTGTTAAATTGAAAAACTAGGCAATATCCCACGAGATAACCTGAAATAATCAAAACATAAAAAAAGCTTGCTTTTTTTAATAAATTTGGCCTTTAGACATAAATGTAGATACTATACTATACTATACTTATGCTCCTTGTAAACAAGGTATAAAATCATTGTAAATCATAAAATGAAGTATATATTACCTATAAAGGTAGATTTTTCCATGTAACTGCGTAATTGCGTGATTAATCAGATATCATAAAAGGACAACTAATTTCCTAAGAGCAAATTTACATAAAATCGTCTATTGTTTCTCAACTTTGATTTAGTACAAGTAGTGTAAATGGTAGTAATTAGATATTATTTGTCTTTTGAACTTTAGTAATTACAATGTACTATCACGATAGGGTTTTATTATATGAACAGAATATTCTTTCATCACGTTAACAGTAATCAACTTAAAACAATTGATAAGTAATTTTACTAATTACGTCATTATATTTATATTTTTTATATTATAAGATAGTAAACAAGCAGATGCGTCTCCTGTAGGAAAGAGTCAACCATCGCCTATAGACACCAAACATGTTAATGGTGCGAGATCTTTAATCTTGTGGCGAGATCTAATGCCACATGCATAAGTTTACTAGCTACCTTACCTTCCAAACCGGAATACAACAGTGACAAGCACTGACGTTATTGCTGCAGGAATAGATAAGGCGGTGGTACCAGACCCGGACAAGACAATGCAGAACTCTACCACCTAATAAAACAATAGTGGATATGTTTGTACCTCTTGAAAGCAAGAGAACGCCGACTGCAAAAATCGAGCTGCTCCTATTTTCAGCAAATCAGGATATAATATCATATCCTGATTTGCCGTAAATAGGAGCAGTCATTTTCTTGTCCATACTCCGAGTTTTCTAAGCTTTCATAGACTCTAGAAGTCTTCAAAAAAGACCCACATTATGTCTTTTATTTAACAACATTGTATCTCAATGATCCAAAAAATCGACTAACATTGACTATGAAAAAAATAAGAAAGCACATGCTTGGATAATTCGGATATGTAAAAAGAATGGCAGGTGGAAGGTTAGCAAATATACAACGCGATGTGAAAGGATATAAGGTACTGAGCAAGTCAAAACTTGCATACTTACCATGATTAAATTGATCGGGTGTTGTCCGAAAGTGGTGTCAAAAGTCTTCATAACTGGCATGTTTGTATTTTTTTTTAATGTCATAAGATGGGTCTCCTGATGGAAAGTCACCCATCGCCTATAGACACCAAAGATGTTAATGGGGCGTTGCTATATAAAACAATGTGTAGATGTTATAGTGTTAACGGAATGCTGGATAAATGAAAATAGTATATTACCCTCTATTCCCAATTATCAACTGTTCCATACGAAGAGGCATATTAACAAAAATGACGGCATAATTATATTTGTAAGAACAGAACATGAAGCTCATTCCTACGAACCGACTGCGGTAGAAGGTAACTGTTTAGTTCTAGAAATTCCACTATTAAAATGTATTGTTATCGCATCTTACCGGCCCCCATGATTTAGAAATCCTACCCCCTACATAGAATCTATAGATCAAATCCTACAGACTTTACACGCTGAAAACATTATTTTTACAGGGGATATTAATATTAATATATTAAACAACAGCTTAGACACGCATTCTCAAAAATATTTAAACATGATGGCTATTCATGGTTTACAACAGGCTTTTGACAAACCTACAAGACAAAAATCATGCATTGATCATTTTTTAATGAAAACTTCACATGAATGGCGTAGTTTTGTTTTTAATGAACTTACAGACCATTGCCCTATCCTTTTAATAATTAATGATTTAAAATCTGCATGCAAACTAAAAGAAAATTATTTAATAAAATACAACTTAAGTGAAATGGATTTAGAATTTCAGAAATTAGATTGGACACCATTTTACATGTTGAGTGATGTTAATTTAGTAGCCAGTTATTTGGTTGAAAGTATTACAAACGTAATGAATCAAAACATAATCACACAAAAATTATCTAAAAAATTTACACCTCTGAAACCTTGAATAACTCATGGCGTTCTTAAATCAATACATATGCGAAATAAATTACATAAACAGCTTAGAAATGACTTACATAACACTGAAATACAAATATATTATAAAAAATACAGAAACATATGTAACAATCTTATTAAAAAATTAAAAAAACAGTATTATGAAAATCAAATTAAATTACATTCTAATAATAATAAAGAAATATGGAAAATAATTAAAAATATATGCAACATAAATAAAAGTAAGTCAGCTACTTTAGAATTATGCAAAATTAGTAACAATCGAAAAGATTCTGCCAATGAAATAAATAAGTATTTCACCTCAGTAGGAAGCCAACTCGCTACATCTATATTAACTAAACTTAATAAAACAGACTATGAATTAGCAAAATATGAAAATCTAAAGTCAGCTCCTTTACAATCACTATCTTTTTATCCCACAGATACAATAGAAATAAAATCTATAATATCAAATTTAAATAACACATCTTCTTCAGGGCCAGATAAGATACCTTCTTGTATTATTAAGACATTTCAAAAATATCTAATTGAACCAATAACATACATGTGTAATCTCAGCTTAGAGCAAGGAGTTTTTCCTAATATATTTAAACAAGCTTTAGTTATACCAATATATAAATCTGGAGACAAATCAATACCATCAAATTATAGACCTATTTCATTATTGTCAACATTATCGAAAATATTAGAAAAATTAGTTAACAAGCGCCTATTATCCTATTTTGACAAAAATAACATATTTTCTGATAAACAGTTCGGATTTAGATCAGGTCGTTCTACAGCTGATGCGGTACAAAAAATAACATCAACTATTAGCTCACATCTTGATAAGGGAAATAAATGTATAGGGGTATTTTTAGACCTGCAAAAAGCATTTGATTCGATTTCGATTCCTATCCTTTTATCAAGACTGGAGTTTTACGGTGTTAGAGGCATACCATTAAAATGGTTTTCCGATTATCTTACAAAACGCAATCAAAAAGTGAAAATTGATACAGTGACAAGTTATGAGCAGTTATGCAGTTATGGGGTACCACAAGGAAGCACTTTGGGTCCTACCTTATTTTTGACTTACATAAATCCTCTATGCGAATGCCCTCTCGAAAACGGTAGTGCACTTATGTATGCTGACGATACGGCTTTACTATTTTATGGGTCTACATGGGAAAATGTCAGAGATATAACTAAAAAGGGCCTACGTAAAGTAGGTATCTGGTTAGAAAATAATTTACTATCTCTTAATGCAAATAAAACAAATTTCATGTGTTTTGATAAAACTGATAAAACTAATATAGTCCAAAATTTAAAAATACATGAAAATAACTGTAGGGCCATAAAACGAGACAGAGTATCAAGTTGCCTATGTCCGTCTATTAAGAAGACAAACACTGTTAAATATTTGGGAATTACACTTGATCACAGACTTAACTGGATGCAACATATAGATGACACATCAAATAAAATAAGAAAACTAATTATATTATTTAAAAATTTTAAAAATATACTAACTTCTTCTCATATTATTAATGTGTACAAGGCTCTCGCTGAATGTATTATAACATATTGTATCACGTCATGGGGTGGCGCTGCTAAGTCAAATCTTATAAATCTGGAGAGAGCTCAAAGAGCCATACTAAAAGTTTGCTTACATCTACCCTATAGACATCCTACTGAAGCAGTATACAAACAAGCTAAGGTACTTAGTGTCCGTAAATTATTTATTTATAATGTAATTAAGAGGTATCACGCATCAGTTACATCAATAAGTAGACAAACAGAAAAGAGAAGAATAAATTGTCCAATTAGCAAAACGAACACTGCGTTTGCACAAAAATACTATGATTATTTAGCTCCTATATTATATAATGCTGTAGATAAATTCATGCCTATTCGGGAAAAAATGGTTACGAATTAAAAATAGCTGTGTTAGATTGGCTAAGTAGATATGACTACAATAATTGCGAAAAACTAATAGTTAGTACAAAATGCTAAATACCAATAAAACTTATACATAAATTACACACACATAAACACACACACGCACTCGCACACGCGTTCTCGTGCACACGCACATAGACATACACACACACACACACACACCTACACACACACACACACACCCACACACACACACACACACACACACACCCGCATACACATAGACACACACACTTATGTACGAACACACTTGAAAATGTATACATTTTCTGTAACTGTAATTAGAAGGGGGACACTGGCTTCTACATAACAGTATCAACTAGTGTAGAGGTCAGCGGTCAACCTAAAATAAGTAAATGTTGGAACAATAAAGATTATTATTATTATTATTATCTTGTGGCGAGGTCTAATGCCACACGCATAAGTTTACTGGCTACCTTACCCTCCAAACCGGAACACGACAGTGACAAGCACTGACGCTATTGCGGCAGGAATAGGTAAGGCGGTGATACCAGACCCGGGCGAAACAATGCAGAACTCTACCACCTAATAGCCACGATGGTAGTGACTCGATAGCCAATCGGTCGCCTTTTACGACCAGCCTGGCAGAACGGCAGTTGGCCTATTCTTCAAAGGAGGCCGGGAACTACAAGGCGAAAAAAAAATTGTATTAAGAAATCAATTAATGTAGTAGAAGCAAGACAATACGTTGTTGACAACAAATAGAAGACACAGGGTTCTCGGTTCCCTGTGTCTACTCCGTAAACGATCTGGCGCGGAAATATGTATGTAAAAAAAATATTGAAAACAAAAAACCCGACTGCATTTAATCTTTAGAAAAGGTTCTTTGACTGAAATAAAAGCTAAAAAGAAGGAAACAAGCCCAGTAGTTTAGAATCATGTTAAGTACTAATGAATAACTTCACCATTGAAATAGTTCTATAATCGATGTACATACATATAAAACAATTCATGAATTTTAATTCATCACAGAACGATTAACAGTCGGGGTCCTTTGTGACCTTTGTGAAAATTTGATAACTTAAAATTGAATGGGCCCCGACTGTTAATCGTTCTGTGATGAATTAAAATTCATGAATTGTTTTATATGTATGTACATCAATTATACAACTATTTCAATGGTGAAGTTATTCATTAGTACTTAACATGATTCTAAACTACTGGGCTTGTTTCCTTCTTTTTAGCTTTCATTTCAGTCAAAAAACCTTTTCTAAAGATTAAATGCAGTCGGGTTTTTTGTTTTCAATATTTTTTTTATTTTATACTTTTTAGTTAAGATTCATTAACTTCGATATTAAAATTATCAGATGATAAATTACGCAAACTTGTCATTTCTTAGAGAGTAAATATCGTGGGGATTATTAAGTAACTTGAGGTGGTCTAAACTACTTATTATTAGCCCGCCCGTCTAGAGACTTAACCTGGCTCAAAGCAATGCATGCTTTGAGCCGGGATAGGTTCGATTCAGACTTTCACTCCAGCAACATTGTTTTTAATTGCTTTGTCGTCAAGTTCTATTAGTCAAATTTTGAAAATTTTCACTTTCCTAGTGGGAAGTTTAAAAAGGGATTCTAAAGTAAAAATACTATTAAATAGGTACCTAATAAAACCAACCACCTAAGGCGCCCCATACATAGACCTACAATAACATTGCGCAATACTTTTATTGTGCAATAATATTGAATACCCCTTTCACTCCAAACGTTCAATTAATTCACTCAATAAAATTGACAAACCAGTCTAATCAATATTTTCAGGCGAACAACATGTCTGACGACGAAGTTTTGGCGGCAACCATGCTGGTGATTTAGTTAAATAAATCTCCAGACAATTCTATACATTCAAGTAAAAACTCCCGTTCTTTATCTTTTATAGCATTCTTGCTCGCCATTTTGCTTAAATTTACGACACGACCATACAATAAACACAGTGACTGACCGAACGCGATCGCTCCAATCTCTAAAGTGAAAAATATTGTGCAATATTAAGCCTACACAGTGCAAGAACAAAATATTGTGCAATCTTCAATATTAACCCTAAGGCCTAAACGGTCAATAGCATTGCGCAATACGTAATATTGCGCAATATTATTGTAGGTTTATGGGGCACCTAACGCCCTGACCGCCCCGTTGTTGCTTATGTAGCGACCCTTACTACCAATCAACAGGGCTTGGAGACGGATTATAATAATATAATGGCTACTATTGTAACTTGGGTTTGATTCTCAGCAGGGACAAGCATTTGTTTGAAAAGCGTGTGTTTGTACTTCTGGTTTAAATGTTCATTAAATATCTAAACGAAGCTTTGTGACGATAGATACAAGTGCGGCCGCAGCATTAGAGATGCCGTGAATAGTGATTTTTTGAATATTTGGCGACGTATTTGTTCTCCTCGTGGTGTTCCCGAGCTTCTTTGAAGAATAGGCCAACTGCCGTTCTGCCAGGCAGGTCGTAAAAAGCGACCGATTGGCTATACGAGTCACTACCATCGTGGCTACTAAGTGGTAGAGTTCTGCATTGTCTCGTCCGGGTCTGGTACCACCGCCTCACCTATTCCTGCTGCTATAGCGTCAGTGCTTGTTGCTGTTGTGTTCCGGTTTGGAGGGTAAGGTAGTCGGTAAACTTATGCATGTGGCATTAGACCTCGCCACAAAACAGCAACGCACCATTAACACCTTTGGTGTCTAAAGATTCTTTCCATCAGGAGACCTATCTGCTTGTTTGCTAACTTATGATATAAAAAAAAGAAAAAATCATTAGCGAGTTCGGAGTTGATCGTATCACGAGGTACAAGTATTATTTGTTTATGATGATTGAGTGCTTTTAGCAGATGGCTCTCCTGGTAGAAATATAGAAAAAGAAAACATCGCCTATAGACACTCAGGATGTTAATGGTGCATTGCTATCCATCTGACGGGATGGCAATGCCACATGCATAAGTGTATCGGCTACCTTACCCTTTTAACCGGAACACGACAATAATAATCATTGATGCTATTGCGGCAGGAATAGGTAAGGCAGCGGTACTAAATACCCGGGCGAGACGTTGCAGAACTTTAATAACTAGTAGTCACCATGGTAGTGACGGAAATAGCCAATCGATCGCCTCTTACGACCTGCCTGGTAGAATGGCAATTGGCCTATTCTTCAAAGAAGCCCGGACTACACGGAGTAAAAACTACTGAACCCATATTGATTAAATTTAGACAGATCCGTGAGTTGTAATATACGTTGTTTTAAATCAAAAATAATTATCTGGATATGTCTTTTATTTCCCGAAAAATTCCTGGACAAATATACATTCACTTACGCAATTTTATTACACATGCTTGGACGCCTAAATATATCATCATAGTCAAATGTTATCCAATTCCAACAATATTACATACATACCTACATGTCAAACTGATAACCTCCATTTTTTCGTCGGTTAAAAATATTGTCTAACTGATGATAAATACTGATTAATGTAATAAAGACCGAATAACAAATAATGAAGTAGGTATATAGGTATGTATAAAGTACGGGAATACAAATAGGAAAATTAACTTTAAATCGTAACATATCCTAAACTATTATTTAAAAAGAAAAATGATGAATAAAACTTAAAATGTTTTTTAAATACCTATTCAACGATACCCCACATGATATTGTTCATCAATATATATTTTTTTAATTTTGACAATATGGCGCCTGGTGGTTTCCATGGTGGTTTCTAATAAATGTCATGTCTTTAGTGACACTCGCAAGGTTAAGACGAATCGATTGACATACGATACATCAAAATCAGCCTACGCGTTTGGCCTCTAGAATGCCACATAGGAACAAACATACATACATACATATATAGATTGATAAACACAATACCCTCCTGCAGTCGGGTAATAAAAAGGCTCTCCAATGGCAATACACTGTTATAACTTTTGCATCCATCCATCATCCCTTTGATGGAATGATGTGAACCATCCAAATGCTACGTTACAATCTATGTTAGTTTTCACTGAAACAAAAACAGTAACTCATATTTTATTTTATTGTAGTTTTCTATCAAATCCAAGAGGACCAAAGCAGTTCCATTTAACCTATATAAAAAGTCACACCCGGTATGCGCCGTACCTTATAGGTTTTATTGGAGGATACATTTTGACTTATCATTGCATGGACACCTCTTCAAGATTGAAAAGGGTATCACGGGTACGTATTTTAATAATACTAAATGTTACTCAACAAATGACACGAAAGGATCTAATCCCAAAATAGACAAATCATTTGTTTTGTAAATAACTTTCTAACGCAGTAAAACTTCAGCAACCAATTTCCCATTTCCTATATCTCAGAAACCCTGCAACAGATCTTCATTAAATTAAAATGGGATCACACGAGGAGTATACCCTCTCAAACAAAACAAGATTTTTCAAAATTTCATAAATGACCGAGTTCTGAGGGAACAAACATTTTAAAAAAGCATAAAGTCGAATTGATAACTCCTCCTTTTGGAAAGTCGATTGATAAAAAACTGAACCTACTTAATAATATAAATATCTATACGTATATCTGAACAAGAAAGCAGTAGAAATTGCATAAAGGCCAAAACATGCAACTCGTGCGCATAGCTTTGAATACACAAATCACAACTTATTCCAATTTCAGTCATAAAAATCATCATAGCGACGGGTCCTACGTAAGTTGTCGTAACTTAAAAAATTGCAGTTTCATTTCATTTATGAAAATAACTTCATTGTTATAGATATCTTATTAACAAGAAGAATAAAAATGTAATTTCTATAAGATAAATCCAACTATTAATAGAAATTTCATTTTTATTCTTCGTGATATTAAAATGTCTATAAAAGTGGAGTCATTTTCATAAATGAAACAAAAATCGCATTTTTAAGTTACGACAATTTACGTAGGACTTGTCGATAGTTAAATAGTCTGAATTTTGCAAGACTTAAATTATTTACTAATAGAAAATAAAAATTATAAACATTAAGGAAATATTATTAAAAACTGATAAAAGAAAAATAATCACGGAATAAACAAATTGGGCATACAAATATTATTACAAAAACAAATTATAAGTCGGGTCAAATAATAAGGCAGTTAATATTAAATCTACATCAGTATTATAAATTCGAAAGTTTGGATGTTTGGGTGGATGTTTGTTACTCAATCACGCAAAAACTACTAAACGGATTTGTATGAAACTTGGTACACAGATAATGACCTGAATAGCATATAGGGCACTTTTATCCCGGAAAAATTAAGCGATCCCGCGGAATTCGCCAAAAATTTTTATAACGCAGGGGGTTGCACGCTGCAGCTAGTATATAGTATATCGTAATAATATATTGTTCACAGAAATGGTCAACACTTGGCGCGTATGTAAGTTTGGCGATTATGGCTATTATAATGTTCACGGGGCCGTTACTCATTTGGAAGGACTACAAAGTACTTGAGAGTGCCATATACGCAGCAGTAAATCGCGCGCTGTGGGCTGCGTGTATTGTAATATTAGTGCTGAGCTGTGCATTGGGACCTGTTCGTAAGTAGCATTTGCTAGGAAGTACAAAATAACTAAAAATTAAAACTGTCTAGGAGTTCAGATCTGAGCTCAGATCCTGAGAGCCAGGGCTTGATTCCCGGTGTTATTGGTGTTATTGAGGTTTTTCTCAAAAATTTTAAAACGGTAAAATAGATATCATGTAATCATAGCTTAGAACCATTTTAAAAGCCAAGCCGCGAACATATCGGATTATCCGTTTGGAAATATGATGCCATAGACAGATACGCAGACACAAGATACAAACGGCAAACTTAAAACATAATTTACTGCGTGTTAACTATAATATGTTGTACGTTTCTTGTTAGTGTTCCTGGTAGACACGTCCGCACAAACCAATGGTAACCTCATTATTTTGCTGATCTGCAAACGTTTTTCAAAAGTTTACATTCCGAAAGCCAACCATCACCTATACACCAAACTAAACCAGAAATGTTAATAGTGTGATGCTATCCATGTGACAGGAATCGAATGTCCGAATAAATTACCCCAATCATTGATATATTAAAAAGGGGAGGATACGTGACCAAGACACAGCGCCCGGTCCTACAAAACTAGGTCCGTGGACACAGTGACAATCAATTACGCGCGGGACATCATATCATACGCTTATACTTTCCGACCATTTTATCATTAAACATGCATCAAAATGCCTTCTTATATACTCAATCAGTGTTATAATTAGTGATTATAATCACTCAAGGAAAAAAATAAGACACAAGGGATTACTTTCCATTCGTAAGTACGGCTAAAACATTTGTTTGAGAATAAGGTTAAATTTTTGTTTGGTTTGCCATTTTTGTGAGAGTGAGATAGTATAATACAAAAGTAAGTGAGAGAAACGTATTTTGCTACATTAGTCGCATCACTTTGCGCTCGGCAGACCGAGTCTAGGTTTAGCAACTCCGATGTTAGAGCGTAACGTATCTTCCCTTTAATATATCAATGACCCGAATTGATCTATTTTTCCTGACACAACAGAGTCTCACTAAAATCTCAATTAAACTTTACGCCGTGTCGATCCGGTCCCCCTTTAAAAATAGAATATCTGTCGTTCTGCCGGGCAGTTAATAAAAGGCTAACAATTGTTTATGCGAGTCACTACCATCTTGCAGGTGTTAAAATTTTGAATTGTTTCGCCCGGATCTGGTAGCACCACCTTACTTATCCCTGTCAAATAGTGCTTGTCAATGTTGTGTTCCGGTTTGGGGGGTAAGATAGTCAATAAATGTGGCATTGAAATCCCGCTACAAGTATAGCAAGGCAATATTAATATCTTTGGTGCCTATATGTGATGGTTGTCGCTTTCCATCAGGAGAGCCATCTACTTGTGAGCTATCTTATGTAATAAAAGAAAGTCAGAGCTTAGCTCTATCGTATATTTCGGTTCAGAGCAAAATAGGTATTTTTTATTTTTTTTATTTAATTTAATTCCCAAATACTTAGTCTAAAGTTTTTACAATTTTTTTCATCTGCCAAACTGAATCGCAATAGAAATACAAATAAACTGATCTCATATATGTAGATAGATCTTTAAGATGTTCAATTTTCTAAAAAAGGATCACGAATATATTTTGTTTCAGCAATAGTTAAAGGTTTCCTGACTTGGTACCCTTGGGTCCCGCTCAGTCGTCTTACATTTGGCATATATTTGTCACACGCTCTTCTAATAAATCGCAACGTGTTCTCTTCTAGAAATCCACAATACAACGATTATCTGATGCTGGTAAATATACCTTCATATTTATACTTCATTTACATGTAAATATTTCATATTTTTTCTTGGAAATCGAACAGCTTCAGCTCAATACTGTCGATAGTATTGCTATTTCATAGTGAATTAATCACAATTACCATCGACAGTATCGATACTATCAAAACTATCGAGAGTCAACTTTATTCTAATACAGACGGATGTTATCGAGTGACAAGCTATCGATAGTATCGAATATATCGATAGTTAATGCAATATAGTACAACAATACCATTGATAGAATCGATACTTTCTTTATCTCCAACGATTAATACTATCGACACAATCGATAGTTTATTTGCAGCGTTCAATACTATGGATACTATCAACATTGCAATCGATATTATGGCGATTCTAGATTAAAACTACCGATTTTTTGGCGGCGGCACAACTATAATTATATTCTTATGAATATTCAACATTGTGGGAAGAAACAAAAATTTTATCTCTGGACTTTGCTTAAACTTATTTGTTTACACATAACTTCCAAATTGCTGGCCTAGTAAATATTTGATGATTAAAGTTATAGTTCATAGTGTATTTTGCAACAACTAAAACGTACAAATAAACCGTTTTGATTCCTAGATTATTCGCTGCTGCCGACGCCCAAGTGCGTGGTACGTGTAGTACTAATTCATACATTTGTTTTAACCGCCCGCCGCATCGCCCGACGCGCGCCTGAATCGTTCAGTAGAATTCGTCAGTCGCCCGGCCGGTCGCCGCGCCGCGTGGCATGTTTAGTACTTTCCCATACGCCGCATGGCATGTTTAGTACTTTCCCATACGTTTTAGAAGCTAGACGCTTCGCCGTTCACGCCACGCGAAAAATCGCAGGCGCGAATTTCCCGTAGCCAGGCCGTAAGGGTAACAGCTAATTTTAAATTATTTATTCATTTTCAGACTGTATTAGCTGCTGGCGTTTTTTGCGTCGCAGCACTTGTATCTCTATTGATGTGGCTTTTCGCCGAAGCACCAATAAATAATTTAGTTACGTTTATATTCAACGGAAGGTAAGTTTTCCTTTATTTTCTTGATACAAACATTCAGATGAGTGATCTCCTTATTTTCTGATTGAAAGAGGTATCCGTTGTCTAAAGACACCAAAGATGTTAATAGGGCATTGCCATCCGAATGGTCGTGATTTTAAAGTCATATGCTTAGAGTTACACTAGACGGTAAGCTATCATTTGCTCATGTGGAAATGAACTGACAAAATTATCAATAATGTGGAAAGTATTGCCAGTAAAACCTACAAAAATCTTGGTTTTATTATCTGTAAAAGCATAAATTTTTCAGATATTGATTGCTTAAAAGTAGGTACTTTAATTTGCATGGTCATAGCTTACTGAAACATTACACCTGTGTTTGGAAGCCGCAATATTTTTCGTATGAACACTTATTGGAACGCATTCAAAATATATTTTTTTTAATTTTTGAACTTCAAAATTGGTCAAAATACGCTTTGACACGCTTTTTCTTTGAGAAATTTGCACTGGTGAGAAAGTTTGAAATTTGGTTGATCCTGCTAAGCGTACTAAACATACTGGTTTATTACAATGTTAACAGTCTAATAGTATAACTCTGCGCCTACCCCGCACTTATAACAAATATAGACGTACTAGCTGCAGCATGCAGCTAGCTGCAGCATGCAGCTCGCTGCATTATAAAAGTTTTTGGTGAATCCCGCGGGACAATCTATTTTTTCCGGGATAAAAAGTAGGCTATGTGCTATTCAAGGTCATCGTGTATCGGTGCGGCATACTTCATTCAAGTCCGTTCGAAAGTTTTAGCGTGATTGAGTAACAAACATCCATCCAAACATCCAAACTTTCACATTTATAATATTATATATTATAATATTAATATACATTTGAAGACACAAAGAATGGTCATAAAAGTAAAAGTCACAAGAAACTTTTATTTGAAATTTGAATTTGCCTTCTTGAATACAAATAACTTCATTAAAATTTCACACACGCACACACACATACACACACGAACACACACACACACACATACACAAACACACACACACACACACACACACACACACACTCACACCTAAGAATTATAATATTGCATACCTGTTGTGTTGTTCCTTTTTCTTTTTATCTTTGTTTTTTCAATTCATTTTTTAACTTGTACTGTCAATTTATTCTTAAGTGTCAGAAATGTAATGAAAGCCCGTTATTGGCCAATGTTTGGTTTATTTACTTGATGTATTTGATAAATGTAAGCAGTGGATTTTATGATTAAAATAAAAAATAGAACATGACAATTACAAACACTATTATGACAGAAAAATGTTCATCACAAAATTCAACCACCTCTTTTTGAAACTTCCTGGCAGAAAGCAGACATTCTGATCTCCAAACAGGATGCACACCATCACGAAGGATGCTTAAGTAATATCAATTAAATGATTTCATCGCGACATGTTAAGAATATAGTACACTAGCTGAGCCCGTGACTTCGTTCGCGTGGAAAATTTCGAAATCAAAAGTAGCCTAAGTTACTCCTTATCACATCAGCTATCTGACAGTGAAAGTCCCATCAAAATCGTTTCAGCCGTTCCAGAGATTAGCCGGAATAAACAGACAGATAGACAGACAGACAGACAAACAGACAAAATGTTATTTTGGTATATGTACCGTGTATACATCCTTTAGTTAAAAACGGTTGTTTTAATATTACGAACGGACACTCCAGTTTTATTTATTTGTATAGATCAACACATTATTGATTACCCACTTTCTTTAATTCTATTTATATGTAGTTGGTATTTAAAAGTTTTTTTAAACAACAAAATAACTCCTTTTATTGTAAAAGTCAACCATTGCTCATTGCTAAACATAATATATTAATAATGCTTACAGTATATTCACGTGGTTGAGATGTAAATCAAAATGAGCAGGTTTACCGAATACCTTCCTCTACCAAAATACGATAGTAGCAAGCTCGTAAATTGCAAGTAAATACAGCCTACGGGGCTGGAAGGGAAAAATCTATCACCCCCCCGTTTTCCCCCGTGTTGGTCCGGGCCATTCTGCCAAGTAGTTCGAAAAGGCGAACAATTGACTCTAAGTTTTACTACTATCGTGATTACTAGGTGGTAGGATTCCACAACGTCTCACCTGGGTATTTGGTACTACTGCTCTACCTATTCCTGCGGCAATAGCGTCAATGTTTGTAACTGTCTAGTTCCGATTTGGAGGGTAAGGTAGCCGGTTAACTAACGCAAGCCTCGCCTCGCCTTAAGGATAGTCCTCAACGCGTCATTAACATTTTTGGTGTCTATAGGTGACGGTTGCATCTTTGCATCAAGAGAGCTATGTACTTGCTCGATAAACGTATCGATATAATATAAAAAAATAAATTACCTATACACGACAAAGCCAATCTTTGAATGAATGAATGAACTCTTCATTGTGTACAAACTTACAGTAAAAATACATGCTTAGTAAAAACAATTTAAAAACTCAGTACACAAAGGCGGTCTTATCGCCAAAGAGCGATCTCTACCAGACAACCTATCTATCTATCTATCCAGATAACCTTTGTTGCCAAGAATAACATTTTAAGGTAGAGTAGGATATCCATAAAATATGTACTATTACAATTACATTATCTTAACACTGTACATAAATACTATATCTATACATAACAATTCTGCTCTCATACATGAACAAAACAGATTTTTTTTATTTTTATATCATAATATAGCAAACAAGCAGATGGGTCGCCTGATGGAAAGAGTCAACCATCGCCTATAGACACTAAAGATGTTAATGGTGCGTTGCTATCTTGTGGCGAGGTCTAATGCCACATGCATAAGTTTACCGGCTACCTTACCCTCCAAACCGGAACACGACAGCGACAAGCACTGACGCTATTGCGGCAGGAATAGATAATGCGGTGGTACCAGACCCGGGTGAGACAATACAGAACTCTACCACCTAGTAGCCACGATGGTAGTGACTCGATAGCCAATCGGTCGCCTTTTAGGACCTGCCTGGCAGAACGGCAGTTGGCGTATTCTTCAAAGGAGGCCGGGACCAACATGGCGTAAATGAATGCATAAAAACACACACACGGTAAATTAATAATAAAATTAAAACAACACTAAAAAAAGCACAAAAAATGAACTATATAATCTGATCTGTACAACAAGAATTCAAATAATACGTTCCAATCTTTGCCAATATGGAAACTCTACCTGGTCGAGAGTATGCACTCATAAATATACTTCATATTTACAAAACTGTAAAGCAAGAAATATTTTTTGGTTTGACTCAAAAATCAAATGTAATAATGTTTTGTTTATAATTATTTATCTGAGATATAAAGGTTGTAATCACTAGAAAAAGAAGCAGTCTATATTTCTGAGCTAAAAAGCTATGATCACTAGCAAAAGAGGTAGTCTATTTATCTGAGCTAAAAATAAAAATAATCAGTAAACAACGAGGCAGTCTGTTATCTATATTACTATTATAAATGCGAAAGTTTGGATGTTTGGATGGATGTTTGTTACTCAATCACGCAAAAACTGCTGAACGGATTTGAATAAAATTTGGCACACAGGTAGACGATAGCCTGTAATAGCACATTTTATCCCGGACTACTTTTTATCCCGGAAAAATTAGGCGATCCCGCGGGATTCACCAAAAACTTTTATAACGCAGCGGGCTGCACGCTGAAGCTAGTATTAACATAATTGTACTTGTTTTCAGCATACCTAAATCAGAAGAAACTGAACCAAGAAATAAGGAAACTGATGATCCAGACACAAGAAATACTGGTCACCTGCAAAATAATATTCCCACGTCAATCAGTATTATATCATCGAAAATTTAAGTCATTTTCAATCTCAGTAATTGCAAATGTTTTAAGAAATTTAGTTATGATTCCCGAAATAGCAGACAATATGGTAATAGACAACATAAAATACCAGAATGACAGTTATAATAACCATGAAAAATAAGTGGAGTTGACGCTAGCCTAATGCCTTAGTTGATAGCTCTTCTAATGTCTTACTTGAATAAAACTATTGGAAAGATTGATGTTAATGAAAAAAGTTTTTGTTATCAAACTTGTATCGATAGTTTATATTTCGACCATACTTTCAGGCGGATAGTGCCACATCGTCTTTCGTCTTAATTGATTAGTGCGCATGCTTTAAATTTCTTACACAAGCGTTTATATTATTCATCCAAGGTTTACTATTACATACTATTTATGTCAAAGGCTCCTAAAAATGTAAAATGCCCACAGTTTTAAAATGCTTTAAACTCAATAAGTGTAAATGATTTACAGAGCTGTGTAATAATGTGAACTTTTGTACCATCTTTGATAAAAAATAGTATATACACCACTGAAGGAAATTATGTCATTTCAACCTGAGTTATTATCAGTATTGTAAATTGTACATTATCAGTATTGTAAACAGTAAATTGACTAGAGTAAGTGTTTTAAATTGCTCAAGCACATGCGAAACTTTTCGATTTTGTTTTTAAATATCAAAAGTTCTTTAAAATGTTAATTGTGAATAGTTTTATGTAATTTTAAATAATTTATGGAGCTGAGTTAAAGTGAAATTTTAATCGTGGTTTAATAAAAAAGTGTACACGCATCACGACAGGAAAGTATGACATTGCAACCCGCGTTCTTTTCTTGTCACGTGGATTGCAATGCCATACTTTCCTGCCATTGCGCGTAATTTAATAATACTGACGCTGCTCTATCCTTAGGGGTCTCAAAAGTGTCTATTCTTGTTCCATTTTTGTTAACAATACACATATAATGACTTACCTTAAGGTATAATTGTAAAACAGTACTTGCAGATGAAACTTCACTTTTGTCTATATTGTAAAAACTACTATGAGCTACGATTAAATTATGAGTAAATGGTCAGATGTGTCACATTGAATGTATGAATGAATGATAACTCTTTATTGTGTACAAACTTACAGTAAATAAAAATACATGCTTAGTACAAACAATTATAAACTTATAGTACACAAAGGTGGTCTTATTGCCAAAGAGCGAGACAACCTTTGTTTAATGTCAATATCACCAATATCATATTTTACGTTATTTCATCATTGCTGTAAGGATAGTATAAAATATCTAACAAAATGACAAAGAAATAAATATCTTTTAACTTTAATTATGTTAGATTTTAGCTTAAAGTGTATATTTGCTGAAAACGATCCGATTATCTGATGACTGCAATAAATATATTATTTTTGTTTAAAGTTTTACATCATTTCACCGCAAAAGTATCGGCGCGATAAGAATCATCATTCCGATTCCCGTACGATGTAGGCGAAGTGAACCGAACATCTACCTATTAATTTTAGATTCATCACGATTCAGCGGTTTATCGGTTAGCGAAACTGGTGGTGATTCTTTTAACTCTATTTACTGACTTGAAGAACGGTTTTTGCCTATATCTATCAATAACCGGGACTGACAGCTTTACCTGCTTATCTAAGACACAGAGGTGGTGAAACACCAAACGCCAGGCTTGAAGCTGTTACTGAGATTTTGGATGTTCGAACAAAACCGAGAAAAAACCTCACTAACACTTTTGTCCTATCCGAGGATTAAACCCCTCATGATCTGAACCGAATAGGCTAACCCCGAGACGACAAAGCAGTTCGCTCTTGTGATTGATATTTTTGGCTCCATTTTTAGGTTTCCGACGTAACACCCTTACACCCTACCCTTATAGTTTCGATATGTCCGTCCGTCCGTCCGTACGATAGCTCAGAGATCCGTATTAATAGAAAACTGTAATTTGGTACGAAAGTATCTTCACGCCCGTATCCCCGAAAGGGAAGGCGGAGGTACAACAAGTGCACCCACGATTGGCCAAAGATACTTGGTCCCACAAATGTGATAGGTAGCAAGATTATCGCCAACTGGACACTTTCCAATCCCGGGCAACTTTGTGTTTAGCAGAAAACTGAAAAAACACTTTATTTTATGTGCCCGACTCGGGAATCGTTAAGTTTATAGGGAAGAGTTAAGTGCTTAATACTTAATACTAAGTAGGTATATATGTCGCAGTGAAATTGTCAATACCGTTAGATTATAATCTACCTAAGTGATATTATAATTTAACTGCTAACCTAACCTAACCAAATTATAAGTCGTTTGAAACGTGAATTAATTATTATTATTTATTTATATATTATTATTAATATCAATACGCTAAGGTTAAGATGTTTGCCTCCCTTTTTAAAAATAACCTCACGATTACTCCAAATAAATTCTATATCATTTTATAGATAATTACTTGCTCTATCGGCATCAACAGCTAAAAAAATTATGACTGCTTTTGTTTTCATAAATTATTAAAATTGTATACATATATTTAGATATATTACAGCAATGCTGCCATCTGACAGCCTTAATTTTGAAACAACGTCAACATGATTGACGGTCAGTAATTTTTTCGTTCAATTTCAAATCAACTTAAGAAGTATTTAGTAAAATTACTTAGTTCGAATTATTCGCACGGGTATTACTAGTTAAATTATATTACATCGTATGTATTTTTTGTATTATCATTAATATATATTTATTTTAGTCATTTAACTATAATATATATTTTTTGTACATCAAGTCTACTCATTTAATTATTTAATCTCCTTTTACGGCTTAGCTGGAAAAAATCTATTTAAGTAGAGATAAGTTCGTTATTCTAATTGTTCTATTTTCTATATATACAATAATTAAGTAAATAAAATTGAATAAAACATCAGTCAACTTTATTTATATCACAGATGCATCGTCGTGCGAAAGATACTTAACAAATCTTACTTGCAAAACGTACGCGTCTAAACGCAGCACTAGCTATTGTACATCAAGTCTACTCATTTGATTTTTTTAATCTCCTTTTACAGCTTGGCTGGAAGAAATCTATTTAAGTAGAGATAAGTTCGTTATTCTTTTTTATAAGGCACAGGTTCGACCTCACATGGAGTACTGTTCACGTCTCCCGGGCCGGAGCTCCCCAGTACCAGCTTCTCCCTCTTGATCGCATTCAGCGTAGAGCGGTTCAAATCGTTAACGACCAGACTATTTCGAAACAGCTTGACTCTTTGGCATTGCGCAGAGATGTAGGTTCTCTCTGCGTTTTCTATCGTATTTATCATGGAGAGTGTTCCGACGAGTTGTTTGTGTTAATTCCTGCCCGCGAATTCCACCATCGGACATCGCGTCAAACGTTGAAGTTCCATCTCCACCATCTCGATGTCTTGAAATCCACAACCGTGTGATTCACCCAACACTTTTTACCTCGCACTACTCTGTTGTGGAACCAATTACCGGCAGGGGTATTTCCAAACGGATACGACATAGGAACCTTCAAGAAAAGAGCTTACTCATTCTTAAAAGGCCGGCAAAGCACCTGCAAGACCTCTGGTATTGTGGATGTCTATGGGCGGCGGTGAACACTTACCATCAGGCGCACCTCTTGCTCGTTTGTCCCCTCTTCTATAAAAAAATCTGATTGTTCTTTTTTCTATGTATACAATAAAATGACAATTAAGTAAATAAAATTGAATAAAACATCAGTCAACTTTATTAATATCACAGATGCATTCTCATTCGAAAGATACTTAACAAAACCATCCATACATCAATCTTACTTGCAAAGCCAAGACAAGCGTCTAAACGCAGCATGAGATGAACTAGCTATTGTACCTGGCATTACCAAAGACTAGAACAAATTACAGCACTTGAATATTAACATACAACGAAGTTCAAATACATAATAATATACACTCAACATTAAAAAAAGTCGATTCTTTTAATAAATTTGAACACAATTTGCCAAATTTGTGCCAAAAGTGAAATGAATATTCTGTGCAGGCCGAATGACTTGTATAGTTATTAAAATTAGCTATAAGTTTTCTTCTTATATAAGTGACTATGTCTGTATTGAGAAAAAAGTATCTTTTAACCTGAATAATTTGAGCGCAGTTAAACTGTACAAACCGTTTATTAACCTCCTGCATCTCGGGAACCAGATCTGTACTAAGATCTAAATCAGATCAGTAGCAAGTTTGTATGGAAACTATGAAAATAGAAAATATGCCTACCATCTCAACAAAAAAAGAATTTTCCAAATCGATTAATTAATGGTTAAATCCATAGGTAGCAAACATCAAAAAATTACAACTGAATTGAGAACCTCCCTTTTTGGGTAGTAGGTTGAAAATGAAGGCCAAAATAATGTTTTTTTGTGTTAAGGAATAGTGAACAAGCAGACCTAGTGGAAATTAATTGCAAAGAGATAACTGTCGCCTATAGACATCAAAAATGAGGTGGTTATGTAATACCACTGGCTTAACTTACTGTCTTGCGATTTACCATATCCAATGTGGAACATAATAATGACAAGCACTGATGCGATTGCGACGAGGAATAGGCGATGGTACCAAAAGAAGGCTAAACGTTGCAGAACTCTACCATTTTACCATGCCATTCTTAATTTTATTTTTTATATCAACTATGGTTAACAAGCAGATGGTTCGCGTGACGTAATTTTTTTTTGTCCCAGCGGAGTTTACATGACTTTTAGTTATGTACGGCATTACAAGAAATAAGAATTATTTATGTTTTAAAGATTATATAGGAAAAAATACCAAAAACATTTTCTTTGCTAAGCGTCATCTATCTATTTTCTACTGCGATACTTAGTATCTTGTATATACAATATCAAACGTATCAGCCGAACCTGTGTCTATACAAAACCTTATTTTACGGTATTATGCCTATGTAAATAGTTTCACGAACCTCTAAGAGATGGCGTTAAAGCATTCACGATAAATACAGTCGCATTAAAATAGACCACAAACGACAAGAAGCAATGTATTAAATTATAAAAAAGTGATAGAATTCTACTAACTGCACTATAACGCTATCCTTAAAGAACCGTACAACATTTTGTTTAGAGTACTACGTGGTAGAGTTCCGCAACGTCTCGTTCGGGCATATAGCTCCAATGCTTGTTCTGGTTTAGAGGGTAGGTAGCCGGTAGACTTACGTATGTGGCATTGCCATCCCGCCTGACAGTTAACAACGCAGCATCTTTAGTGCCAATTCGCAATAGTTTCTCTTTCCATCTACTTGTTTGTTATCTTTTTTGTGTTATAACAGGCAGATAACTCTCTTGACGGAAAGAGAAAACCATTACCTATAGACACCGAAAATGTGAATGTGCGTTGCTATCATTGTGGCGAGGTCTTAATGTCGGATACATAAGTTTACCGGCTGCATTACCCTCCAAAACGGAAAACGACAATGACAATTAGACACTATTGTGGCAGAAATAGATAAGGCGGTACTACCAGATCCAGGCGAGACAATGCAGAACTCTACCACCTAGTAACAACGATGATAGTGACAGATATAGCCAATAGGTCGCCTTATACGACCTGCCTGGTAGAACGGCAGATTGTCTATTCTTCAAAGGGAGCCCGGACCAACACGGGGTATGTGGTACCAAGACATTGCGGAACAATGAGCATATTATTTATTTATTTCTATATATTTAATGATATATAAATAAATAGTATGCACGATAAATCGATCAAGCTAGGTTTCATTTTTAGAAAACGTCGTTTTTACAAAAAAAAATGTGTAAACGGTTGACCCTACGGGCCATCCCTGAAACTTCCCACTAAATTAAGGTATTTTAAGCTCAAAAGAGTAAAAATATTATCATAGATTTTTCAGTTCAAACATCTATTTTGTTAAAAATGGCAGTATATTAACTTTTGAAAAGCTCTATATTTTGAAAACGATGTTGGCATTCAACTCAATTTTTTAGATACGTAGGTCACACTATAAATTTTGCGTAACTTAAAAAACAACATGATATAACCAAAATATTATTTTTCTGAACAATTTTCCTCACCATTGAAATGAAAAACATCATATATATAATATAATATTTATTCCTATCATCTGTATTTTCCCCAAAATCAAAGATTTGATGAGAGGTTTTACTTTTAACAACTCCGAAGAGACAGTGATAGCGTTCAATCAGCACGTAGAAAACATGCCTTCAGATCTATGGTCCTCCTGTTTTAAAAAATGGTTCGATCGCATGAAATTTTTTTTAAAATGTAAAGGAGATTATTTTGAAAAGCAATAAACATAATATTTTGGTTATAACATGATATTTTTTTTAAGTTACGCAAACCTTATAGTGTGACCTACGTACCTATATATGTAAATGCTACGTATATTACATATGTTTACCTACTACCTTGCAGTCTCTATGACAACAGTGACGTTAATGCGGTCGAAAAAAATAAAGCGTTGCGCTGGTGCAAAATCTGAACCAGGCGTTGTAGGACTCTACCACATAGTAGTCATGATAGTTTTGACAACAATAATTGTAGTCATTATTTGCTCTTGAAGAATTGCTTGGCTGGAAATTAGGTACAGAGTGCTAAGTGTGAGTTTTTCTTTTCGCAATTCGATCGTGAACGCGTTTCGAGTTTACTAGGAATTTGTATGTGATTTGTACAGCGCCACCTAGTGGTAAACGTGAGAAATCAGTTTACCACTAGGTGGCGCTGTACAAATCACATACAAATTCCTAGTAAACTCAAAACGCGCTCACGATCGAATGCGAAAAGAAAAACTCACACTTAGCACTCTGTTTTATTTACCAAACGTGCCCGAACCAGCAACAGTTTATGCTTTTTGGTGCAGTGCAGTATCGCTGTAATGTTTTGTATCACAATGGAGAGTTTCTTAGTAACTATTCGCCTCTATGGTCTTATGGTCCGGTATTCTTATTGACCGCATGAAGCCTCGGGTTCGATTACTGGGTCGGGCAATTCAAAATGTGTTATTTCAATGTTTTGAAAAAACAACGTTGCCTGGTATTGGATAAGTACCAACCGGGCGGTTGGCGATAGGCTTACCAATATTATGGGACTAAGTATCTCCGGCTAATCGTGGGTTCATCTGCTATACCTCTGCCTACCTTTTTGGGGATACGAGCGTGAAGATACGTTCTTAATTATTCCAGACCAGAGATTTCACATTTCAATTAAGTTACTTTTTTCCTGTATTTGTTCGGGCTAAGTTGAAGTTGAAAAATACACCATCTGCCATTCTGTCACACGGATAGCAACGCACCATTAACATCTTTGATGTGTATAGACGATAGTTTCTCTTCAAATCGGGAGAACCATCTGCAAGTTTCGTATCTAATGATAAAAAACCGGCCAAGTGCGAGTCGCACTTGCGCACGAATGGTTCCCTACCATAATAACAAAAAAATACGAAAAAAACACGTTTATTGTATGGGGCCCCCTAAATGTTTTAATTTTTTTTATTTGTAGTATATGTTATTATAGCGGCAACAGAAATACATAATTTGTGAAAAATTCAGCTTTCTAGCTATCACGGTTTATGAGATACAGCCTGGTGACAGACAGGCAGTCAGACAGCGGTGGCTTAGTAATAAGGTTCCGTTTTACTTTTTAGGTACGGTACCCCAAAAAATGTCAGACAACTCATAGAAGGCTAACGTTTGGCCAATATGTCCCTACCAATGGAACTACTAAGTGGTAGAGTTTTACAACATCTCGTCCGAGTTAAGTACCACGGCTTGTTGGTTTCTGCCACAGACCACACAAATACTAATGGACACGGTTTTCGGCGCAAAATGCGTAGCCGCTCATATGAGCAAATGTATGTAAATGTCAAACGCTGGTAGATATATATTACCGTAAAAAAATAGCAATATGCCGTATTGTGCTATTTTATTGTATTGAATAAAAAGCTAAAGCTTAAGGAACACCTCTGGAGTGATTTTATTTCATTGGTAAGTATTATAACTCTGTATTTCTGTGTGTATATGCAGGCGACATTGACAACCTAATGAATTACCTAGAAAGGCGTATCCAGTTTAATCTGTAGTTTATGCTGTAATAACGTCATTATCATGTTTCGGTTTGGAAATTAACGTAGCCGGTAGGTTTATGCATGTGGTATTATCACTCCGACACACGGATAGGGACGCACCATTAACATATTTGGTGGTCTATAGACAATGGTTATCGCCTTTCATCAGGAGTTCTATTCCTCAAAAAGCTATTTCTAATACATAAATTGCATCAAAATCTGTTTATCCGTTTGGATGTAATCGTTGACGAAAAATTTTGAAAGAAGTGATTTTTCGACATAACTTCGAAATTTTCCAACCAATAATTTTTCGATATTTTGCGATCCGATGCCGTTTCAAAAATCAAAATCGAATCTAACTTTCAAAAGTTACAGCTTTTCAAATATTAAAATTACCTAGTTTTTAGCAAACTCATTTAATATTTTTAAAATAACTTACTGGCTAATACGCCGATTGACTTAAAAATCTTATCAGCTTTTCTCCTTTAAAAACTGCGCCAAATATCGTTAATTGTATCAATTTGTTTGGGATTTATGAATGACGAAAATTTCGGAAAAAATGTTTTTTGTTGTTTCAAAACTCTTCAGTCTATCAATTATTTAGCTTAAACAATATTTTAGATTTAAAAATTAAGTTGAATTCCTTCAAAATGCCAAAATCGACCATCGTTTCCAAAATATACAGCTTTTCAAAAATCAATATTCCGCCATTTTTAACAAAATATATATTATGTTTGTTTATAGTTTTTATGTTTGTTTAAGTCTTTTGAGCTTAAAATACCCTTAATTTAGCGGGAAGTTTCAGGGATGACCCTGCAGTCAACCGTTTACAGATTTTTTTATGTAATAAGATAGCAAACAAGTAGATGGCTCTCCTGACGGAAAGAAAACACTATCGCCTATAGCGCAAAGATGCTATTGGTGAGTGGCTATATTTGTGGCGAGGTCTTAATGCCATATGCATAAGTTCACCAGTTACCTTACCCTCCAAACTAGAACAAGACAGTGATAAGCACTGTTACTATTGCGGCAGGAACTGGTAAGGCGGAAGTACAACACCCGAGCCTGACAATGCAGAACTTTACCACTTAGGGGGATAGCGCATTCTCCAAACGGGATCCGAATGAATAAAAAAACAAAATTCGCGTTGGGCAGAAAACCCTATATATAATAAAAATATGCATTAAATACTTAACCAAGTAAATATTTAACAGACTTTGAATCTGTAATCTTGCCTCTGTCAGGTACACTTTAACCAACTGAGCTACAGTTGATTGGCTTAACTGATGATCGATTTCGATTGATTCGATCGACACATATTTATACCAGTTAAATAAGTCTATCGTTATAGATTATTCTCCTCCCATTATAATATTGATCAATACTTTTGTGTTTTTAACTACACAGATTGTCAGGTAAAAGATCGTACATATCTACTGAAGGAGGGTGTTAAATACTTAGTTCTGGTACTTTAAAATAGGTACTTAAATTTTAACCAATTTATCCAAAAAAATAACGGACATCCGCGCACGGGGTATAGAAGTTCGCATTACGCCCATTTCCCTATCGGGTTAGGTAGAGCATACCGAACGTTACACTTTCCAGTTTACCACGATTCATCGCTTCATCGACGTGTGGTGATATCGACTATCTCTAAAACCGGCAGGCGTATCACCTAACGTTTGCAATCCGCCAGCGACCAGCGATGACTTTTATCGTAACGAAGAACTCATCAAAAACGCCACCAACCAACGGCTTGCTGGTCACTAGACGCACTTTTTGCAGTGTCACAGCACCAAAACTAATCAAGTGGCAATGACTGCCATTAATAAACAAGGCTGTTATGTGTCTTGCAATAACTAAACAATTACGATAATTTCGCATTGCGAGTTACGTGATAACCCCGCGGGACCATCCAAGACACGAGAGTAATAACACACCACCCGTCATGCTTTGAGCTGAATTTTCGAGAAAAACCTCAATAACATTTTGCCTGACCTGGGAATCGAACCCGAGACATCCCCCTAGACTACGAGGTAATTATATGTAATATTTTATCACTTATACACTTGTACTGTTTCACAATAAAGCTATTATCATTTGTTATCAACCGGTTTCGCTTACACAAGCATGATCAGAGCAATTTATAAATAAATTATAAGAACAGTTACAACTATAAATTGCTCTGATGATGCTTGTGTAAGCGAAACCGGTTGAAAATAAATGATAATAGCTTTATTGTAAAACAGAACAAGTGTGTAAGTGATAAAATATTACATTAAAATGGAGTTTCACCAATTGCCGATGATGAAAAGTGTAGAATGTATTATATTTTTGTAAACACGAACTGTAAAATATATCAGTTTATTGTTGGGCTGGGGAGTCGGTTCTACTACATAAATTAAAAAACCCATCCAATTTATTAAATTTTACATCCATGTGATTCAAACATGTTTTTTATGACGGTCAATCTTTATCGTCGTCGGAAATGTGGCAAATGGAACTGTGTTTCCACCTGCTTATAATTTGCAAGTAAATCAACATTTGAGGTACTTTAGCATGACGTAACTCACTAGGTAAGCCGCGTGATGCTTGTATTTATAGAATTAATACATACGACACTAAAGATTAATAACAGTTTACAATAATTTTATCATTAATTATGCCAAGAATTTGATTACTTGGCAACTATATTAGATCGTTCTGTGGTGTATCTAGTAGGCCGTTGTCGGATTTGACTACAGGAGGTCCTGGGTTTGATTCATGGATTAGGCAATTCAAAAATGTGTTTGTTCACTTTTCTGACAAAAACAACGTTGCCCGGGATTGGATAAGTGCCCAGTTGGCGATAAGCTTGCCACCTATCACATTGTGTGGAACTAAGTATCTTCGGCTAATCGTGAGTGCACTTGTTGTACCTTTGCCTACTTCTTAAGGGATACGGGCGTGAAGATACTTTTATGTTAGCAAATAACTTTTAAAAAATTAGTTTCCGGTCTTGTAATGTAATAAACAGAAATTGAAATATAAATATTATTCAGAACCTCCACCCCCATCTTGAATCATCCAGGCACCCTTCGAAGTATAGCGCATCTACCATTTCACTAGGCAGTTTGTAATTGGCGAACGATTCACTATACATGAGTTACCACTATCGTGGTAGAGTACTACTACTAGACTACGTGGTAGAGTTCTGCATCGTCTTGTCCGGATCTGGTATTACTGCTTTAGCCATTCTTGTCGCAATAGCATCAATGTTTGTCACTGTCTGGTTCCAATTTAAAGGGATAGGTAGCCGGTTACAACACGTCACACGGATAACAACGAACCATTAACATCTTTAATGTCTATTGGCGATTGTTGCCATTTCAATCGGAAACGCCATCTGCATTATTGCTGTCTTATCATATAAAAAGTGTTTTAAACATTAGTCGTTACGTTATCCTGGTTTACGAGAATACTAGCTATTTTGGCTGTTTGGACAATAATGGATTGTTTGAGCGACATTGCTTATAGTAAAGCAATGTTGCTCAAACAATTCCATCATTGTCCTCTCCAGTTACGTTCGATCTCAAAACTAACAGTGGACATTTATGAGACAGTTACTTATAAATGCACCTTAGACTTTTATTTGTGTGTATTTAATCATAGCTGTTGTTTTGCCTTGAAAGTGTATGGTTATTGATTTCAAAATGGTGGTATGTGAAGTTCAGAACGTATGCTAGGAATCTGGATCCAGCGTCCATCGAAGCGAAACTGTGTTTGGCAACACAACAGCAGCAAGCATAATGACATAATTGGCCGAGGAGCGACGGGGGGGGGCGACGCGGGACGCATGCGCTGGTTTGGCGGCCAAGGTCGAGGCCGCGCGATTCTGCCGCGCGCCGTCGCGTCGGCATGTCTCTCTCGCGCCCTCTTTCTGGAAACAAATTCTATGAGGGATTAATGCGCAATTGGTACCGTGTGTGATCCAAAACAACAACCCTTCACACCAAATTAAGGTAAAATTTCCTATTTCTTAACACCACATTTCATAAAACCCTCCTCAGTTTACGTCATAAATAACTCAATGTTTGTAATCAACGTACCTAGCTGATATAGCTCTCATAGTTATACCTCTCATTGCGTATAATCTTGCGGATGTACTTCGAACTATTGTTTTGCGTTACAAAATATATAAAGTCGTTTTAATGCTCTGGGTTTATAGGAAAAAAACAATTTCATATGTTTATAAAATGAATAAATTCTTTGCGTTTTTACGTGTCTCACGTCATCGTGCTAACGCTAATCGCCTGAATACACATCTCGCTTTATATTTTTCAAAACATCAGGTAATACTTATACCTATTATAGGTCTAGTACTAGAAACAAAGCACATTACGTAACTTTTTATAATGTGACCCTGAGAACAGGTTTACAATAGTCTCTTAGCGTTTCAGTCGTACGCTTGAATATGTTAAGCAAACTTATCCCATTTTGTAAGTATTCTTTTAACACAAAATTTAAATCTAAATTTCTTTAAAATACATTTTCTTCATATCTTCAAGCCAAATCCTAAGACTATTTGGAGAGAAAATTCAGTGCCATAGATCACGGACCAAATTGGTTTGCGTTGTTTACTCTACAATGTAGAGTCTACATTCATCTCTCTTCAATTTCACAATTTGTATTATTCACATTTAAATTAGATTCTAAATATTTAGGTCAAAATGAATGTCCCAGTTATCAAATTAAGATATAAACTATATTCAAATAGATTTTTTTATTTATTTTTATGAGTTTTATGCACAGAAATCATATATAGGTTTTATGTATTTATAATTAACAATCCGGTAGCAATTAATGATAGGTATTCATTTTCATAATACAAGCTAAGTAATAGTCTGCTTAGCTACGATACGACGAAAACCGGTTTGCCTATAAAGCTTTTATTCAAAATATCTTCAATATATTTAGCAGTCATGATTAATATGTGAGTTTATAATAATAGTTCAAGGACCATTAATCGTTCAAATGCAGAAAAATTAAAACGAGTTTTGGTTTTTATAAAAACTTTCGACTTTACAGCCGAATATCAGCAAATTAACACACCCGGTCCATTGAAATTGATTAACCCTCTGGTCACTTTTAGTTTAAAAGAGTAATGAGAACGTCATCATCTTACATACAGAAATATGGTAGTCACTACCATCGTGGCTATTAGGTGGTGGAGTTCTGCATTGTCTCACCCGGGTCTGGTACCACCGCCTTACTTATTCCTGCCGCAATAGCATCAGTGCTTGAAATCACCGTGTTCCGGTTTTGAAGGTAAAGTAGCCGGTGAAATTATGCATTCATTGCCAACTCACACCCCCAACAACTACACGGATAACAATGCACCCTTGGCATCTTTGGTATCGATGGCAATGGTTGTCTCTTTCCATCAGTAGAGCCATCTGCTTGTTTGTTATCCTAAAAAAACAGATACAAAGCCGTAAAGTTTTAGAATGTCTAGCGGTAGTATTGCCATCTCATTTTCTGTCGCATTAGCGTCAGTGTTCGTCACTGTTGTGTTGTTAAGTAGCTGAAAATGTATGCTACTTACTACTATTAAAAATTAAGTATTTATGGAATGTTTATAGGAGCTGGTTATCCTTTTTTTATATCATAAGATAGCAAACAAGTAGATGGGTCTCCTGATGGAAAGAGTCAACCATCGCCTATAGATACCAAAAGTGTTGTTAATGGTGCGTTGCTATCTTGTGGCGAGGTCTAATGCCACATGCATAAGTTTACCGGCTACCTTACCCTCCAAACTGGAACACAACAGTGACAAGGACTGACGCTATTGCGGCAGGAATAGGTGAGGCGGTGGTACCAGAACTCTACCACCTAGTAGCCACGAGTGTCTTGTATAGCCAATCGGTCGCCTTTTAGAACCTGCCTGGCAGAACGGCAGTTGGTCTATTTTTCAAAGAAGCCCGGGACCAACACGGGGAAAATATCCTATTCTATGATACAAAAAGGACGAAAGCGTTCATCTGTCTTAAAGTTCACATGATTTCACACAAATAAGTAGGCAATTTTCCGAAAGACTTAAGTGATTCATGGTTCAGCCTTGAAATTATACTAAGAGTATGGAGATGAAACTATAATTAAACAATAAAACCTTAAATTTTTTGTAAGTAATTATTTTTTGTTACAAATATTTTATGACCAAAGTCTACAGATCGTGTAGAACCTGCTTTGTCATAAATAAGATTTGTATAATACAAAAGGATTTTTATAAAATCTTTTTGGGATATTTGCTTGAAGGCAATTTGCGTCGAAACTAAAAATTATTCCCATGTTTGGTTGAAATTAAAAATAGACTATTTTATTTTGCAGAGTAGCAAATATCTAGATGGTTCTCCTGATAGAAAGAGATAAATCATGGCCCACGAACAAGTTGCGGTTAGTTTTTATGCATAAATGAACCCAGTGATAAATTTACCCACAGGCCCGTGAGGCCCAAGCCTAGGGCGATATAATTCTAGGGGTGGCAAAATTTGTAAATTAAATGCTTAATTTCAATAATCAATCCCTGCCAAGCAAAAAAATGGCACATCTATTCACAAGCGTTGGTCCGGGCTCTGAGGTAACTGCCGTTCTACCAGGCAGGTCGTAAAAGGCGACCGATTGGCTATGCGAGTCACTACCATCGTGTCTACCACGTGGTATAGTTTTAAACTGTCTCGCCCAGGTCCGGTACCACCGCTTTAATTTATTCCTGCCGCAATAGCGTCAGTGCTTGTCGGTTTGAAGCGTAAGGTAGCTGTCCTTAGACCTCGCCACAAGATAGCAACGCACCATTAACATCTTAATAGTGTCTATAGGCGATGGTTGACTTTTTACATCAGGAGACCCTTCTGCTTGTTTGCTATCTTATGATATAAAAAAGCTGAAAGTCTATTACTGGGTTTACCCTATATCTTACCCTCGGAATGAAAACACGCCGAAACACCGGAGCTATAGCGACAAGAATGGATAAGGTGGTGGCACTAGACCTGGTAGAGACATTGTGAGAACTTTACCGACTAGTTAGTACCTAGTCATGGTGTTAATGATATTAAGTAAATGAGTTTAACTGCCCCGTTGGTTGAGTAGTTAGCGCACCTGACTACGCAATCAATGGAGCTCGGGTTCGATTCCCGAAAGGGGCAGGCATTTTTGTGATGTGATGAGCATAGGTGTCCGTATTTCTGGGTTTGGGTGTTTATTAAATACTAGCTGTTGCCCACGACTTCGACCGCGCGGACTTCGTTTACTCCGCACAGCTCTTCCCCCGTAAGTGAAAGCGTGATAATATGTATATGTTGACCCGACCTGTTAGTAATATTCATGCAAAATTTGAAGTAAATCCATGCAGTACTTTTGAGTTTACCCCGGACATTCATTGACTTTCCTACGATTTTATTATATGTATAGATTTATGAGTATTTATATATGTATTTCTTTGTATTAATATCGTTATTAGCACCCATAAAACAAGCAAATAATTTGCATAATTTGGGGTTAGAGCAATTCGCGTAAAATTGTCCGGAGATATTTATTATTTATTATTTATTATAATTATTATTATATGTATCATCATCCTTCTCTCGAGTTTTACGCGACGCCCCCGTGTTGGTTCCCGGCTTTATTGGAAAATAGGCCAACTGCCGCTCTGCCAGGCAGGTCGTAAAAGGCAACCGATTGGCTATACGAGTACTACAATCTTGGCTACTAGATGGTAGAGTTCTACATTGTCTCGCCAGAGTCTGGTAACACCACTTTACATATTCCCGCCGCAATTGCGTCAGTGCTTAAGTACTGTCGTGTTCCGGTTTGGAGGGTAAGGTAGCCGGTGAACTTATGCATGTGACATTAGTCCATGCTACAAGATAGCAACGCACCATTAACATCTCTGGTGTCTATAGGCGATGGTTGACTTTTTACATCAGGAGATCCATCTGCTTATTTGCTATTTGATGATATAAAAAACAGATGCCTAGCAGGAAGGCAGTTGATTTATTCTTCAAAGAAGGGGCTTGGATCATCACACTGTCTTTATACCAGGCAGTTTGTAAAAGGCAAACGAAGGCCAATCATGATCACTATCATCGTGACCTCTAAATGGCAGCCGCTAGTTTCGCAATGTTTCCTCCGAGTTTGGTACCATGTGCAGTTTGGTACTGCAAAAGCGTTGGTACTTGTTATCGCCGTATTTCGGTTCAAAGTGTGGTATAGTTCGATTCCCGGGTCGGGCAATTCAAAAACGTATTTTTTTAGTTTTTTACTAAAAACAACGTTGCCTAGGATTGGAAAGTGCCCGGTTGGCGGTAGACTTGCCACCTATCACATTGTGGGACTAAGAATCTTCGGCTAATCGGCTAAATCTTCGTGGTTGCACTGGTTATACCTCTGTCTACCTTTTCGGGAATACTCTTTAGGGTCGTATAGTTATCTTATATTACTAGTGATTGCCGTAGCCGACCATAGAATAGACAATAAAATCTTTTTTAAGTTTATGTATCGTTAGTTACAAGTTAGTACACAAGTGATCGTTGTGAGTTGCATGGACACAGATCATATTCGATGTCCGGAAGCGGTTACGAGATCTGAAGGTCGTAACATTATATTAACTATGTTGCTTATATATGTACATTGTTACAATGCAATTTACTGTTCAGAATCTTCACATGCTACTTCTAAATATATTCGTTAATACATTACTTCATAATTTATATTAGATTTTTGTTATGCTAAGAGTTACGGTATTCATGTGCTCAGTAGTCTAGCATTATCGAGTTGGGTGTAGACGTCAAAGGGCATTGGTGGGTCCTTTGATTCATCAGTTATTTCTTTTTATTATGTCATAAGATAGTAAACAAGCAGATGGGTCTCTTGATGGAAAGAGACAACCATCGCCTATAGAATGGTGCATTGCTATCTTGTAGCGAGGTCTAATGAAACATGCATAAGTTTACAGCTATCTTACGCCCTAAAGCGTAACACGACTGTGACAAACACTGAGTCTATTTCGGCAGGAATAGGTAAGGCGGTTGTACCAGACCGGGGCGAGACAATGCAGAACTCTACCACCTAGTAACCACGATGGTAGTGACTCGTATAGCCAATCGGTCGTCCTTTGTGACTTGCCTGGCGAAACGGCAGTTGGTCTATTCTTCAAAGGAGCTTGAGCCAACACGAGGAAAAATATTTCAATTTTTCTCATAAATGAAATAACCCTCGTGACATCTGAAAATGAGTCATTAAGAAAATCTTCTATTTAAATTATTCATTTTATTAAATTTTTATTAAAGAGTATATTTTTACGTCAACGTAATTATATTAATCATAATTCGTAAGTTAGTATACGAGAAATCAGAATTGTTCTGACTTCTGACACGTTATAAATTATAACAACGTTGTCAATGTCAATTAATGTCTAGGTCGAAACTGGACAAATTTGCTCAAACGCTTAGAACAAAATTTTGTTTACTCTGACGATCTAACTTAGAATTCTCACTTACATATTTCCGCCGAACACACCCAATGCTTCATTAAACTTATATTTATTTTTTAAATGTCTACGCTGGAAAAAGTACTACCACAGAATAACTAATAAAAGACAATCTACATACGAGTAGTGTTCGAGCAACGCACACATAGACACCTCTCACGTACGCGAAATCTCGGAGAGTTTCGGTTCAATGCGAGGGCGGATGCCGCCCGCGAGACACGTACAGCAGTTAAATACTTTTTTGTACAAAAATGGAACCACAAGTAAAAAGTTACCGTAATTGTGCAGAGGACTATTGTTTAAACTCATCGTTAAACAGTGAATTATCGTTTTTAAGCTATCTGTTGTTTCATGGAGGTAAGGAGGTGTTTGTTCGTATTCTCCTACGTGCTATATGGATACTTAAAATATGGATGTCGCAGGCAAATTCTATAATTTGCTTGTATAAAATTGGCGTCGTCAGATTGCAAAGATAAAGTTTTTTCGTTTTAGAAAATGCCTTACGCCGGTAATAAAATGTCGTTAATCTATACTAATATTATAAACGCGATAGTAACTCTGTATGTCTCTTCTTAACGCTTAAATCACTGAATCGATTTGGATGAAATTTCGTACAAAGATAGATTGAGACCCAGGAATGGGCACAGGATAGTTTATATCCCAGTAATTCTACGGGAACGGGAACTATGTTCGTAAAACCCCTGGACTTTTATTTTAGAAATTTTTCCACGCGGTCGAATTCGCAGGCACAGCTAGATTGTAATGAGCATGATATTTACCGCTGTCGTTAACAAGCTGCCGCGGTATATTGTTTAAATTACTTTTGGTTTGTTTTGATTTGTTTTGAACTTAGATTTTATTATTATTTGATACTAGCTGTTGCCTGCGACTTCGTCCGCGCGGACTTTGTTTTCTTCGCACTGCACCTCCCCCGTAGGTGATAGCGTGAAAATATGTAGCCTATATATTGACCCGACCTGTTAGTAATATTCATGCAAAATTTGAAGTAAATCCATGCAGTACTTTTTGAGTTTACCCCGGACATACATACAAACAGACAAACAGACAAACAGACATACAGACAAACAGACAAAAATCTAAAAACTATATTTTTTGCTTCTATATCGATTATAGATTTACGCCCCAAGTATTTTTAAAAAAAAAATATTCAATGTACAGTTTTGACTTTCCTACGATTTTATTATATGTATATAATTACGAATTTCAGTTTTGTTAGCGAAACAATTTCTGTCATTTCGCTCCTACCGCTCCATAAAAGAATTTATATCCAACTAGCTGTGCCCGCGACTTCGTTCGCGTGGAAAAAATTCTAAAATAAAAACCCGCATATTTCCCGTTCCCGTGAGATTTCCGGGATAAGAACTATCCTATGTCCTTTCTTGGGTCTCAAACTATATTTGTACCAAATTTTATCCAAATCGGTTCAGTGGTTTGGCCGTGAAAGCGTAACAGACAGACAGACAGACAGACAGAGTTACTTTCGCATTTATAATATTAGTATGGATTTATTTAGAACGCCTTTTATGTCATCAACAATTTACTTTCGTATTTACCCGGGCGAACCTAGGTACAAATATCATAACTAGTATGGGTCGATATTTTCTGTGGTCAAGGCAAGAGTATGGTGTAAGGTGGTATGCTCGACTTATATACCTAATAGTTTTCTATTTTGAATCAGTATAAATTAAGTAACTTAATTTTTACAAGGTAAATATACGCTACCAAATAGATATTACACATAAAGTTAAAAACATGATTTTTTGTTTGTGTAAATATTGTGTTGTTTATACTATCATTTGACATAAGTATTTAGGTCAAAGGAAATTATGTGAATAGGGTAGGTAATCCGTTTAGAAGTTATTAAGGATTTTCGATAATGAAAATTGTCAAATGTAATTTATCGCCTCTGTGGTCTAGTAGGCAGTCCGGTGTTGGTGTTGACCACATGAGGTCCCAGTTTCGATTCCACGTCCAGGCAATTCAAATGTGTTCTTTTTAGTTTCCTAATAAAAACAATGTTGCACGGGATTGGATAAGTGTCCGTGTCCAATTGGCGATATGTCGATGAATGTTTTTGTTCCGTAAAATTTTTGTATATATTTTTATTATTTTTATATCATAAAATAACAAACAAGCAGGACTAAGATACTAGTGCCAGTTTTTTGTGCAGAAGCCAAAGTGACAACCCTAGCGCTACCGCCGAGTTTAGGGACAAAAAGTGAAGTATATACATGAGATTGTCTTCTGTAGTCTCCAATCTCCATTATTCTATGACACTACTGTGGTTTAGCTCCACAAGTTTCAAAAATATGTACGTTTGAACTTTGAAATTTGTATCTATTTTACAGTGGGCCTTTCTTTTAAAAGGAAGGAGGCTCTCAATCTATGTGCAAAATGCTCTGAGATTTTCTACATAATATTCTTTAAAACAGTTTATCTGTAATTTAGGTAAAATAATGTTAAATTTTCTATATTTCACAGAACTATACATTTTAAAATTTTCAAATTAAGTGTGTACTTTCTAATCTCTGTTATGATTTTGTATCGCGGGAATTTCTCTCATCATCTCTTATCTCACCAACTGGTATATCGGTAAATGGCGGAAAATCCGAAAAGGAGCTCTACCAACCTCCAAAGAACCATTCTGATGATACAAAAACAAACTACAGTTCGTAGAAAAACAGAACTGAACGAGAATATTATATCTCCCGCATTTATTTTTGATTATCAACAAAAATTAAGTATCTTAAATTATAACTATCCAACGTTCAGTAAAAATATCGTTGTTAAGTATCTTCACGTCCGTATCCCCGAAGAAGTAGACAGAGGTATAACCAGTGCACCCACGATAAGCTGAAGATACTTAGTCCCACAATGTGATATAGGTGGCCAGCCTATCGCTAACAGGGCACTTTTTCAATCACGGGTAATGTTGTTTTTTACAGAAAACTGAAAAAAAATGTTTATGATATTCGAACCATGCCGTTGTTATTCAATAAATATGGTTCAGATCAGAAGTACTTTATTTAGTTTAGTTGTTATTCAATAAATATGGCGACTGTGTTTCAAACTTTTTCTAAGGAAACATCTAGAACGGTTAACATCCCGGGAACAATAATAAACAACTACCTGCGTAGTAAATATCAAAGCTATAGCGCTTATCCGCTTCGTATTTACCAATCTTTGGGATTGTTTGTCTGTGTGAGTGCAGTACGCGTGCGTACATCCCCTATATAGGTCAGGGGAAGCACGGGGTGGTTCGGTGGGGACACGTGGGCGGCCCATCTCTGTTGCGCCTCTATCGACCGTTTCTAACATCCCCAATCCCGCCCACAGATAAAAAATATATTGCTTTTAGTTAAATATGAAACCATTATAATAGCTAGGTTATGTTTAAACATAACAGAAACAGCTCAGCCATTTTAGACAGTGTTTTTTAATTGGGTCACGTTTTTATATTAAAGAGTTAATTTATGTTATTTTAATGATTTTTGTTTATTCAATTGACAATTGTCTATTCGTGTAAAGTTTATGCAAAAAAAAAAAAACAGAATGAACACAAAGATGCTATTATATGGCCTGTTGCTGCGATCTTACCGCAGCAACAGGCCATATATACATCTTAAATTCTCTCCGTGTTAGTCTGGACCCCTTTTGAAGATTAAACCATCTCAACGAAGAAAATTGGTTAATTTACAAATTTCTGCGAACTTTTATGTGTCCCCTTGCGATGCAACTGAAAGGAAAAAACAAAAAAAGTGGTATAAGAAATGGAACATACTCACCGTAGCCCTGAAAAATAACGAAGTCACAGCAGCACAGTTATAAAATATACTAAACTAGCTGCCATTCTACCAAACAGTTCTTAAGAGGCGGACGATTAAATACGTATAATATCACTACCATAGTAACTACTAAGTGGTAAGGTTTTGCAACATCTCGCGCGGGTGTACGGTACGTCCACCTTATCTATTCCTGCCGGAATCGCACCAGTGGTTATTATTGTCGTGTTGCGGTTTGCAGAGTAAAATAGTCAGTGAACGTACGCATGTGGCAATACCATATCGTCACACGTGTAGCGACGTGCCATTATCATCTTTAATGTCTATAGGTGGTGTTCGTCTCTATTAAGACACCCCATCTGCTTTTGTGCTATATATTTTATCATTGTTATAGTAGGTAGATGGGTGTATGATTAAGACTACATAGGTAGGATTGTTCGTTTGCCTTTAGCTCCGACACCGAAAACTGTCCTGCAACGAAGAATAAATACTACTTTACAGTACCTTAAACGGTCGTGTGTCCGGACCCTTAAACTAGGTTTAATCGTTTGTCTATAGCTACGACACCGAAAAATGTACCCGCTGCAACGAACAATAAATATTACTTTGCAGTACCTTAAACAGTCGTGTGTTCGGACCCCTAAACCCCCTCACTCCTTATTTACGCCCATGCGTTTTACGTTTCTTTGACTGATAGTGATACTGTGCCGACAGTGGAATTTAATGGAATGGAAACTCTTGAAATGAAAAGAAATCTCACTGGAAATGGGTTTTCCAGTGTGAAGTATAACTTTAATATATTATTTAAATCCATAATTGAGATTGGTTGATATAGTAATTAATATAACAGGGCGTAATCTCATTAATCAAGTAACTAAATATTTTCTTGGAAACCTTTATACTTGCCGCCTTCTATGCTAAAATTAGAATCACATCTGGGCTGGCTTGAGAAATTTTGCCGGGGAACTAAACATTCATGTTCTAAGAAATTATACGCGGCTTCTTTAAGAAAAGGGTATATTTTATTTTTTACTTACAACAACACTTATTTTTCGCTTGATCTGATATTTCTTACCTTAGATAAATAAAATGATTCGGCTTCATCGACAGAGGCTAAAAAAATGACGTACTCGTATATTAACAACATTTTTTAAGCTCTGTCGATAAAGCTGAATTATTTTATTCTCTGCCTGACCAGAAAGGAAATACGTTAGAGCAGTAATCTTTTTTGGGAACCATAGTCAAGTTAATCTTAACAAAGATGTCTAATGGACCTAGAATTTTACATGTACATATTTTCAATACCAAAAGATGTTAAAATACCGCCACTGGCTTTTTATATTATTAAATAGCAAACTAACAGATGGCTCTTCTGTTAGAAGAAAAGCCAACGAAGGAGAAACCAAAATTGTTAAGGTGCATTGCTAGCCGTGTGGCGGAATAGCGATGTCAGCGGCTGCCTACTCTTCAAATTGGAACACGTCAACCATAGGTAAGCAATTTTGTTGTGGCAGGAATAGGTAAGGCGGTTGTACTACATTAGGGTATATGGTACAACGTGTGTGAGACGTTGCGGAACTCTACCACCTAGTAGTCACAATCCTAGTGACACCAGCGGCGTGCACAGGATTATGATACTGAGTATGCGACGGAGTACTCGGCCACAAAAACTTTTTCTTTTATAGATTTCAGCGGCGTGCACATGATTATGACACATTTTTTTCATTTACTTACTATTAATTAAAATCATCTAAAACGTACGAACGTTTTATTAAAATATCTGTGAATGGCAAGTAAAGCACTGCTTTTCTGCCTACAAGGAGCGCACGCGCCTGAGTGACACATATAGTCAGAAATCAGAAGTACAGTACCCGGCGATAAATATTGCACATCGACCTTTGGAAAGAGACAATCGGCTAATTTCGGCTTCGTAGAGCGTTATCTCTGTCGCACAAAATACAAACAGTCCGGTACCTATTAGGAGCTGTTAAAACAAGTATGATTTGCTTCTTTTGATATTTTTATTCTTTGTATAAAATACACTAATTTTTCTATAAGTGATGGCTTTAGGTTGGAGTAAAATAAAATAAAAAAACATTTTTACATTATGTTTACGTATTTAATTATTTTGGAACATTACAGCTTTAGTGTACATAATAAACACCATTATACCTATTGCTAAAATGAGACATTGCAATAAAAATAATAATAATTCTAATTCTCAATTACTTCCATTTCACTATCTGTGCTCTCAAAGAGGTCAATATCACTGTCACTATCAGCCGTATTTATTACTAATCTATCAGTGTAATTGTCTAAACTGTGTTGAATGCTTCTATATTCATTCTCACATTTGATTGCATGATCGCAAACCTTTTTCCACTCTTCAGCGCCGATCATGTTTACTTTTTCAGTCAATAATGTTTTTACTGTAGTTAAGTTCATACCCACATTTCTAGAGGCTACATAGCCTTACTTACGATTTAATGAACTGCCAACAATAAAATCATTAAAAGCTAAGTTATCTGAAGCTATTAATTACAATGGGTCTGAAAAAACATTGAGAAAAATACTTCATGACATGGGATTTCAGTTCACTAAAATGGAAGATAATCGAAAAATTCTAATGGAAAAGCACGACGTTAGTCTCAAACGAATGGAATACCTTGATAAAATACGCAAATTTCGCGAAACAGGAAAAAATATCGTCTACATGGATGAGTCATATATACATGCATCCCACACTAAAGGGAAATCTTGGAGTGACGATAAGAAAAAAGGAGTAAAAAAGCCAATTTCAAAAGGTCAACGTTTGATAATAGTTCATGCGGGAAATGAAAAAGGCTTTGTACCCGGTGCTTTTTTAACGTATAAATCCACGGACACTACAGATGAATATCACAATGAAATGAATAACGATAACTATGAGAAATGGCTGGTTAACCAATTAATCCCAAATATACCCAGTGATTCTGTTCTAGTTATCGACAACGCACCCTATCACAACAAGTATGTTGAGAGACCCCCCAACTCAAACACCATTAAACGGGAAATGATCAACTGGTTAAACAGACATGAAATTCCAGTTGATCCAAAATTAACAAAAACCCAGATTTACGCTATTATATGTCAGCACAAGGAGAGGTATACAGAGTTTTCTGTGGACAAAATACTTGCCGAACATGGGCACACTGTGTTGCGATTGCCACCATATCATCCGGATTTTAATCCAATTGAAAATATATGGTCTCAACTGAAAGGCTATGTAGCCTCTAGAAATGTGGGTATGAACTTAACTACAGTAAAAACATTATTGACTGAAAAAGTAAACATGATCGGCGCTGAAGAGTGGAAAAAGGTTTGCGATCATGCAATCAAATGTGAGAATGAATATAGAAGCATTCAACACAGTTTAGACAATTACACTGATAGATTAGTAATAAATACGGCTGATAGTGACAGTGATATTGACCTCTTTGAGAGCACAGATAGTGAAATGGAAGTAATTGAGAATTAGAATTATTATTATTTTTATTGCAATGTCTCATTTTAGCAATAGGTATAATGGTGTTTATTATGTACACTAAAGCTGTAATGTTCCAAAATAATTAAATACGTAAACATAATGTAAAAATGTTTTTTTATTTTATTTTACCCCAACCTAAAGCCATCACTTATAGAAAAATTAGTGTATTTTATACAAAGAATAAAAATATCAAAAGAAGCAAATCATACTTGTTTTAACAGCTCCTAATAGGTACCGGACTGTTTGTATTTTGTGCGACAGAGATAACGCTCTACGAAGCCGAAATTAGCCGATTGTCTCTTTCCAAAGGTCGATGTGCAATATTTATCGCCGGGTACTGTAAGTACTTTTTTATTCAATTTTTTCATAATAATTCATAATAATAAATGTAGAAAAATTGGAGTAGCAGCTCGAAGTTGATCCGTATACCCTTTGAAGAACAGACCATTTGCCATTTTGCCAGTCAGTTCGTAAAAGGTGACGACGGTTTAGCCGCGTTTCCTAACTAAGTAGCTTAAAAAATGTTGACGCGTCAAAATAACTTGTAAAACCTTTTATCAAATAAAATACTCCTGATTCTGATTTTTTTGTCGTTTCGGGTAAAAAAATAGCTATCATACACAAAAATGAACTTTCAAATCAGAGTGGTTCATCCAGAGATTAATGCACTAAAACATAGAAACAAAAACACTTAAACAACTATATTATTATAAAATCTATACTATATGTATAGGTATAGATAGTTAAAACATAGTTCCTTCATTTAATATTGATACTATGTTATAATATTGAAATAGAAGCACAATACTGAAAGCCTACAAAAGTTTCAAGCTCAATGATGACTAGCGATTGACATGTGGTTGAAATTCGACCAAATCTAGATTTTAGCCTATAATCTTATAGAATAGCCTTATAATCTTATACGAATATCATAGCACCATTAATGTCTTTGGAGTCTATAATCATCTCATTCTATAAGAATAGGCATCTGCTTGTTTTCTATCGTTACTTACATACACTTCTGAGTCAGATATCCCAAGTATGTCTCGGCCGCCTACTCTAATCTACGCCAATTAGTTAGATTTTGCGCGATATCTTCCCACTCAACAAGTTTTTAGGTGACGCAAATCCCTTATATATTTTCTAACGGTACTTATAATCTATCGACGTTTGACCCAAAAAGAACTTGACTTTCCAAAAAATATGTTTACAAAACAGTCGTTTCATTAACTTCCCGCTATGTTAGTAGTATAAGGAAGTTACCGATTTTGCCCCGATTTTAAAAAATCGAGTTTTCTAAAACTATTTAACGATGTATTCAGTGTGAGCGTGTGTGTGTGCGTGTATGTAAACATCTCATAACTTTTTTGTTGTCAAATTTAAAAGAGATTTTATTATTTAGTCTATGGTTGAATTTCGGCCACAGGCAATCACTATTAAAAATAATTATGGCAATGAGACCAATAAATATACCACATAACAACAACGACTCGTCAACTCGCTGTTCAAATAAATACATAAAACTTACCGTCCTCCAAAATCTTAATTCATGCTACGTTCGCGTGTATATTTTTTGCTATCGCCTATTCCTAACCTGTCGCTTTGAGTATAGAGATATTATTCGTATTATGTTTTAGAGATTGGTAATCTTATACTATAGGTTGCTGTAATTGTTTAAGCTAATTTGACTGCTTCGTAGGCCTAATATTATTCTTAAAGTCCAAAATTTGATACGTGATTTTATGTATATATGTGTAGGTGTGTCTGTAATGGATGGGTTTATTATGTCGACGCTCGACGAAGATGCCTCATCATATAGTATTGTCGAAAACAATGTAGAGACACATAATCACGTTCCCGACTAATTCCTCTAGCATTTTTTTGTTTCGTTTAAAGTATGGTGTTCTAGTGAATAATTAATTAATTACTAGCTATTCCCTGCGACTTTGTTCGAGTGACACAAAAACTCTCTTTTTTTTCTTAGTCTGGTAAAAAAAGTTGGTCTGGGCCCTCTATGAAAAATAAACCATTTGTTATTTTTTCAGGCAGTTTGTAAACTGCAAACGATTGGTTCATTACCATCGTGAATATTGAGTGGAAGAGTTCCACTACGTCGTTCCCGGGTATTTGGTACCACCGCTTTCCCTACTTCTGCCGCAATAACGTCGGTGCTTGTCACCGCCGTGTTACGACTTAGAGAGTAAAGTAGTCGGTAAACCTAGCAAGTTAAATTATCCGCTACATGGATAGCAATGCTCCGTTAACATATTTAGGCACTAATATAAAAAAACGGTTTAGCTTTCGGGTTCGATCTTCGACGGGGACAAGCATTAGTGTGATAAGTATAAATGTTTGTATTTTTTGGGTTGGATGTTTATTAAATATATTCTAGTATTTTTATATGTATTTCTATGTATTAGTATCGTAGACAACACCCATACATAACACAAGCAAATAATTTGCTTACTTTGCGGTTAGATCATTTACGTGTATTATACATACATACATACATGTATACATATATACATACATGTATACATGTCAATGGGTTAGATCAATAAGTGTAATTTGTCCCGTGATTAATTATTTATTTGTTTATTTATCCATTTATCTAATAATTTATTTATTATTTTAAGTTACAATGATGAAAAACAAAACAAAAAAATATGTAAGCGGTTGACCCTACAGGCCATCCCTGAAACTTCCCGCTAAATTAAGGTTTTTTAAGCTCAAAAGAGTAAAAACTATAAACATGGATTTTTCAGTTCAAACATCTATTTTGTTAAAATGGCAGTATATTGATTTTTGAAAAGTTGTGTATTTTGGGAACGCTGATTGAATTTGATCTTTCGAATGACATTCAACTCAATTTTTTAGATCCGAAATATTGCTTTAGCTAAATAATGGATAGGTTGAAAAATTTCGTAGCAATGTCAAAAAAACATTTTTTTTCAAATCGTTTCACCAATAATAAATCTTAAACAAATTGACCGATTTTGATCCAGTTAACGGTATTTGACGCAATTTTTAAAGGAGAAAAGCTGATAAGATTTTTAAGTCCATCGGTGTATTAGCCTGAAAATTATTTTAAAAATATAAAGTAAATTTGCTAAAAATGACGTAATTTTAATATTTGAAAAGCTGTAACTTTTGAAAATTTGATTCGGTTTTGATTCTTGAAATGCCATCTGACGTAATTTTTTTAATACTAAAATATCATAGAATACCAAAAAAATTGGTTGCAAAGTTTCGAAGTTATGTCAAAAAAACACTTTTTAAAATTTAAAATTTTCGTCAACGTTTCCTCCCAAATGGATAAGCCGATTTTGATGCAATTAATGCATTAGATGTAATTTTTTTAAGAAATAGAGCTGATTAGTTTTTGTACTCAATCGGTACATTAATCTGGATGTTATGTTAAAAAAATACTGTTTCGCCAAAATTTTTTTGAGGTTTTTTCAAAGTTTCTGTAAATCTGCTGGACCGATTTGGTTAAAATTTTCAGGAAGTCTAAGTTGAGCGGAATCCAATAGAATGCCATCAACCGCGTTTCGATAGGTCCAGCCGTTCAAAAGTTATGAGATGTTAACAAACACACATAGTGTGTATGTGTGTTTGTAAATATCTCATAACACACACATACATACATACAGACATACTGACGTCATCCCGAAAATAGTCGGAAAAGATTCCTAGGACCTCAAAACGTGGAGATCCGGTGAAAATTCGATTTTCGAAAATCGGGGTAAATTCAGTAACTTCCTATCTACGTACACTTATACGTACTACCACAGAATACTTAGAAACTACCAGAAGTCAATGTTACATACAAGTAATATTCGAGCATAGCATATATAGACACCTCTCACGGACGCGATATCTCGGACCGGTGCGGAACAAACTGTACCGAACCATTCCGAGATATCGCGTCCGTGAGAGGTGTCTATGTGTGCGTTGCTCGAATATCACATGTATGTAGATTGACTACTGTTAGTCTCCAGTATACTGTGGGACTACGTAGCGGGAAGTTAAAAATAAATGCATATATTAATTATTATGTAATACAACATATCAAAGTAGTAATAGTAATAAAGGTGTAATATATCATGTTTGAAACATAATTTATTACTCAAAATTTTGGATTTAGATAATATTTTTCCTTTTTAAGATCTAAATTCGTCCGAATCTTTTTTTATGTATGTTCACCGACTCCTATTTCTGTACTTATATACACCGAAACTGATTTGGAAATACTTATGTCAAAGAGAATATATTCTAGGTGATTTGGTGAAGATCTGATGCGGAGTTCTAAAAATATAAATAACAGGGAGGCGGTTACTGCAATTTTACCGCTTTCTTTTATTATGAACTTTTAAATTAACACGTTCTGCTATATTTTTTTTTAATACTAGCTGCAGTGTGTAGCCCGCTGCATTATACAATTTTTGGCGAATCCCGCGGGATCGCCTAACTTTTCCGGAATAAAAAGTAGCCTATGTGCAAATCCGTGCAGTGTTTTTTGCGTGCCCCATCCAAACATCAAAACTTTCGCATTTATAATATTAATTAATTATTAATTAATAATATTAATTATTATTAATTAATGACTTAATATTAATAAATTAACATTAATTAATAAGTTAAATAATATTAAAATTATATAATATAGATAAACGGGTCAAAATCGCGTTCATATAGAACTTGCAAAGCTACGTTTCGGCCAAGTTACATTAACCGTGGTCACATATTATGTTCTATATATGTACGCGTTTCTGACCTGTTTATATTTTAAAAAATTCTATTATTGTATGTTTTTCATTTCAAACATAACTTCCATTACTTAATAAGTAAAACTATGCGATAATTTGAAACCTTCAAATAACTTCCTTCCCATTAAAAATATAACTATTCCTCAATCATGTTAAGTCAAAGTATAGCCATTATCTTCGTGAAGACGTCTCTGCTTATATTTTTCAATGCCAAATATTTAACTCGTTTGCTCGTTATTTATATTTTTTGTCCTGATAATGTATTTCCCAAAAGTAGCGCCATCATTTGTTTTTTAAGAAATTAAGTACCTACTGTATTAGAATTGTATCCTTGTCATAATCTGTACAAGTACATAAAATTGAGGTGTCTGTTTTGACGTCAATTTTGTCAATTTATTTTATAAATAACTATCTGTTGCCCGCGACTTCGTCCGCGCAGACTTTGTTTACTCCGCTCCTACTGGTCTTAGCAAGATGTTATATAGCCTATAACCTTCCTCGATAAACAGGCTATCCAACTCAAAAGGAATTATTCAAATCGATTCAGCAGTTCTCGAGAATAGCGCGTACAATCAAACAAACAAACAAGCAAACTCTATAATTTTATAATATTAGTATAGATTGTTCTATGTCAATTATATTTTTTTATGTTTTTGTTTGTCTATCTGGCCAGCCTTGATAAAAATTGTTTTACAGCGACACGTTTACTCTTACGACTCATCACAAAAATACCTGCTCCTGCAATCAAACCTAGACGCATCCTAAGCATCGTTGCGTATCCCAGCTTAACCACTCTATTAACGAGGTTGTCAAAAAGTGATACTTATTATATTACATTTCGTGTTCATCCGGACTTCCTTTGAAGGACCTTAAAGACTATTTTTCATACTGCCAGGTAGTTTGTAAATGGCGAAAGATTGGCTAAATATGTCACTACATCGTGACTACTATATTGTAGAGCTCTCTCTCAGACGGACGGACGGACAGATAGACGGACAGGAAGTAAAAGGTGACTGATTAGTTAGACGTGTCACTACCATCGTGACTATTAGGTGGTAATGTTCCGTAACGTCTCGCCCGGGTATTTGCTACCACCGCCTTAATTATTCCTGTCGCATGTCAGCGTTTGTGATTGACGTGTTCTGGTTTGGAAGGTAGGATAGCCGGTAGACTTATGCATGTGGCATTGGCATCTCGCCACACGGATAGCAAACCTCCATTAATATCTTTGATGTCTTTAGGTGATGGTTTAACTTTCCATCAGGAGAGCCGCCTGCTTGTTTTCTGTCTAATGATACGAGTATAATAAGAAAGAAAAAACTTACTTTGGTTAAAAAACTTACGTAACCGCTCGTGGCTTTATACGCTACACGAATAGTTAAGCACTACTACCATCTTTACTATTGAAAGATGACGCTTAATCCTACTTTTTTGCTTGAATTTTATGGTATGAAAAAAGGGTTACAAAATAATTCAGCTTAATTTTAGAATTTTTAAATGTTAATGGTTTCAGTCAAGCAATAAAAATATATCATTCTTTTATTTACTTTCTAATGATACTGATAATGATTTTGGCAGCTATCTAAAGATATCAAGGTGGACAAAACCACGGGTAAAAGCTAGTAATTTATATTTTCTAAAGTATTTTTAACGACATTGCATGATACTTTATGTTCTATTAGCTGACCCGGCAAACGTTACTTTGCCATACAAATTACTTGTATTGAATATTTTTGTGGGGTACTTAAGAGGGGGGCGGGGAGTTAAATGAGATAAAAGCTGTCCAATCTTTTAAGTTAGATCAAACGGTAGATATCTACAAAGTTTTATTGCAATCGGTTCAGTGGTTTCGGAGTCCATCGCGGACAAATAACGTGACACATAATTTATCTATATATTAATACATGAAGGGAAAACTTTGGACTCCTTTTTAAGACAATTCACGAACGGTTGAGTATGAAATTTGGCACAAGTAAAGTTTATATTACGGAAGACTGCAGAAACTTAATATTTAAAAAAAAAAAATTAGAAATACATTAAATAAGTAAAAATAAACATTACGCACACTAGATTCACGTGCCATACATCATACTATTATTCACACATGCATATATACTATTTTCTTTACAGCTGTCAGTTGTCAAAATTAAATGAGATTTTATTGTTATTAGCTTTTATTGTATAGTCTATAGTCGAATTTCGGCCACAGGTGATCGTTAGTACATATTAATAGGCTATTCTAACGACGTGGTAAACTAACTAAATTACGTCACACGAATTTCATGATTTTTTGACCCCTCCCCTGTCCTTGCAGCTTGTCACATTTGTGAGATCCCCCTACCTAGTTAGGTGTCACATATTTTACAACTTTACATTGCAACAATGATCTCATTCGATTATTTTTTATCTATACAGGTGGCTTTACAAATTTACCGTTGTAATACTTAGATACAAAATATAATATTTTCAAAAATTAGTGATGTCACAAAATTTGGAACCCCGCCCCACCCCTTGTCACACAATGTCACACTTCGCCGACCCCGTCCCTCCCCCTTAACGTGTGACGTAATTTATGGATGGCCCCTAAAGCGGTGGCGGAACATGGCGGGATTCTAGCATAAAGTCATCGTGAAAGTAATGACATGTATAGTCAATCGGTCACCTTTTACGACCTGCCTGGCAGAACAGCAGTTGGTTTATACTTCAAAAGAGCCCGGACCAACATGGAGGAAACTTTACTTAACCCTGACGTAAAAGCGTCAGTGCCTGTCACTGTCGTATTACAGCTTGGAGGGTAATGAAGCCGGTAAACTTATGCATGTGTCATTTCAACATGGATAAGTTAACCGTGCATCTTTGGCGTCTATAGGAAACAGTTTTTCATCTCATGAGGAAAGCTATGTGCTTATTTGCCATCCTATACTTAATATTACAAAATTGACGCGTATTTAATAACAATTTTACATACAGTTTTACATTTTTGATAACAACGATTTTGATGACGTTAGAGTCAACCTGTGTAACCTTTAAGGTAGTACATTGAGCAAATTGTTTTAAAGTAAATAATAATAAAAAATTATGCCTACCTACCCGCCCCTTTGTGGGTGGCAATCACTCAAGAAGCCAAAAAACACGTTGCGTTGAAAAAGATTTCGTTGACATTTAAATTGAACTTTACCTTATTATTAGGCGTATAATTAAATAAATTCTATTCCTGGTCTAATTCTTACTTTATTTGATCTTTAAATTATTATTTTAAAGAAAATCTTAGAAGGAACTCGATATCTGGCGGTCGCATGCTAACGTTAACGCAACACGTAATAAAACCGTAAAGCTATCGGTTCCGGTTATCACAGGAAACAATACTAATGGTGTTTAAATAATCTGTTTGATTATGCGTGTAAATTAACACTAATTTTGACAGTTAGAATGGTCGAGTAGTTTCCGACACAGACTACGCAATCGATGGAGCTCAAGTTCCAGTCGCGACAGAGATAGACATTTGTGTGACGAACATAGATGTTTTGGGTTTGAGTGTTTAATTGCATAGTAGCGTCACTTTCTGGTCAAAATTAAACTAACATAAGTTTGACAACAGACTTTCGGCATATGTAATGCAGCAGCAAATGTAATAGTGTGTGCATATTATGTATGTCAATTAAATGTATTGTGTATACATAATGTGGTATATATTATTTCTAAAAGGCGTTTTTTCCTGGAGTAGCTCGTGGCGTTAGACCTCGCCACTAGATAGCTACGCACTATCAATACTTTTGGTGTCTATAGGCGATGGTTGACTATTTCCATCAGGATACCCATCTGCTTGTTTCTATCTTATCATATAAAAAATGTATCATTACTTTATTGTCTTCTTTCTTGCTCAATCGGGTAGAAAATTAGCTTATGTCACTTCTGCATAGTGCAGCTTTTTAATCTAAATCCAGTGTAGTAGTTTTTAGAATATTCTTTACAAATACACAAAAATGCAAAATATGTGTTCTCTTTATAATATTAGTATAGATGACATTGAATGTAGATGCTGATATTCTTTACAAAGTTGTGAGTAGGTACTTCATAACGACTAATTTCGAATAATGAGTTTAAATATGACGCATGGTAAGAAAATTCACAAACAACCATTTAAATCCCACTATGATATACATGCGTCAATGGAGATCACCGCCCGTCTCGTCAACCAACAAAGTGATGACATTGTGTTTCTAATGGAATTGGATAGCAAACAAGCAGATAGGTCTCTTGATGGAAATAGACAACCACTGCCTATAGATAACAGAAATGTCCATTATGCGTTGCTATCCAGATGGCCTAGTCATATCCTCGGAACTGGAACAAAACCGCACCGAACGCGAAGGTAATGCGGCAGGAGTAAAGTGGCGAAAGACAAATCCGCTGAGTTAGAGATAACTCACACAGAATGGATGGATAAAATGTCATTAATGAAGAATCACGCAGTGGGCTATGAGGTGGGTAACTATTTTTTCTTTAAAATATAGAATCACACATATAACAAAGCCTAAAATAAGTTCTAAGACCTGCTTGATCTGGGACCTAGGTACCTGCTTTATGAGCTTCAATTTGCCCCGTTACTCGTTACTTCACCCCGCATTTACACATTCGTGTTCGCTATTCGCCTCGCCATTCGCCTCGCTATTCGTACGAATGTGTAAATGCGGCTGGAGCGCACGAGTCGCGAGGCGAGGCCCAGGGCGAATAGCGAGCGCACTGTTTACGTATGCGGGTTCGTGGTTTACCTCACCATTCGCCTCGCTATTCGTACGAATGTGTAAATGCGGCTTTAAATGTTTCAATGAAGTAAATAACATAAATAATAGGTATTAATAGGTATTAATAATAGGTACCGTGTACTCTTATTTACGTAGTTCTCTACATTTTCGCAAATTCTTTTTTTTGGGTTTGTAGGAAGGCATCTCTTACCTTAATATTCTAATAAGCTCTCAATTCATTTGAATTGTGGCCTCAATGTGTACAATAAAGTGTTAAATAAATAAAATGTTGTGTGGGTGAGGAATCCAGGCCTGATGATATATCCTAGTTCAGTACAATAATGCCTTCAGGGTGCAGATGGGGCAGACGATTTTGTAGTGCATCAGGGATGTTTGCAACAGTGCGTGTCGATTGTTTTTATAGCACGATGCGCAAAAGATGTGTCTCTGGTGCGCAGATTGCGGGGAGCTACCAACAACATCCTGAATTGCAAGCAGATTAGACTGCAGATATGTATGTGGGTCTAAGCTGTGAGATGTCTAATGGGATTATGCGGCGATGATTTATATCACAAACTATTAATAATAAGTTTTATAAGTACTCACATAGTAAAATCGTAGAAAAGTCAAAATTGTACATTGAATATTTTTTTAAAAGAATACTTGGGGCGTAATCTATAATCGATATCAAAGCCAAAAATATAGTTTTTAGAATTTATGTCTGTTTGTCTGTATGTATGTCCGGGGTAAACTCAAAAAGTACTGCATGGATTTACTTCAAATTTTGCATGAATATTACTAACAGGTCGGGTCAACATATAGGCTACATATTACCTATTACCTATGGGGGAGGAGCTGTGCGGAGTAAACGAAGTCCGCGCGGACGAAGTTGCGGGCAACAGCTAGTAGTAAATAAGATTATGGGTGTACTAACAAATATGAGCCTAGTTAAAATATGATTATTACCTATTATTGTTATAAATCGCCAACTTATGCAAGCATCGATTATAATCATCAGACGTGTTTACAACCGACATCCCAACATAACCCCATTTCCAATTTCTTTATGTCTGTTACATGAAATCTCCAACATTTCCCCCGTGTTACAGTTTTACAGTTACAGTATTACTGCGTTAAAATTATATATTGTGATTTCCGTAATTCTTAATTTTCGCAAAAAACTTAGCCATGCCTTCTTTATTGATGTTATTTCCTATTTTTTTTTATATCATAAGATAGCAAACAAGCAGATGGGTCTCCTGATGGAAAGAGTCAACCATCGCCTATAGACACCAAGATGTTAATGGTGCGTTGCTATCTTGTGGCGAGGTCTAATGCCACATGCATAAGTTTACCGGCTACCTTACCCTCCAAACCGGAACACGACAGCGACAAGCACTGACGCTATTGCGGCAGGAATAGGTAAGGCGGTGGTACCAGAACCGGGCGAGACAATGCAGAACTCTACCACCTAGTAGCCACGATGGTAATGACTCGATAGCCAATCGGTCGCCTTTTATGACCTGCGTGGCAGAACGGCAGTTGGCCTATTCTTCAAAGGAGGCCGGGACCAACACGGCGAAATAATTTTAAAAATAATTTTTCACACTATTTTTAGAATATGTGTTTTGGTAGAATATGTTTTGTACCTAACTATAAATTATTATCTGCAATGACTTGTAACACCCATATTCTCGTAAATAAAATATATTTTTTCTTTCTTTGGGAGAAAAATATGTTTATTTATATTTTCTATTATTTCTGCTTTTATTAGAATGAGATCGCAGCATAGATCATCATAAATCAATTTTTATTTTTATTTTAAGCACCTATCAGTAAATTATGTTAATATTAATTTAAAAGAGAGTGAGAACGTAATAATATTGACAAATGATATGATTTTCCGTGTAATTTCAATGACGTACAAACAATCAACCCCCGACAAAATTTATCAAATCAACACAGGAAACTAAAACGTACAGTGTAAGACATAAGAGCTTAGTTTCTAGTTTGCAATTTCCGTTTCTGCCGGTGTGTATAGAAATACAGCTGTGTAGGGCGCGCGCCTATCGATTTCATCAAGGGCAAGGCCACCCACGCCCGGGTAAATTTTGTTAGAAGCCTTGAAACTTAAGTAAAAATTCCGCTCTGCAATGCTCAAGACTCTTAGCAGACGAAATTTTATTTTTGTACTAGCTGACCCGGCAAAAGTTCTACCTTTTTAACAACTCTTATTTTATTCTATATTCTCTTTTAAACCTTCCCTGGACTTCAACAATTAATTCAAAACCAGAATTAGCCAAATTGGTTCAGCCGTTCTCGAGTTTTAGCGAGACTAATGAACAGAAATTGATTTTTATATATATAAGAAGAAGATATATAACTTCAAAAGGTATTTAATACGACACCAATATCTTTAATACTTTGTTGCGCAGAAAATATAATAGAAGTGATATTTCGGCTCTACAATGATTAAGGCCTTTTTTAGGAACTGCGTTGAATTAAATTTTAAAAAGATTCGTTAATTCTGTCATACTCTTTTTAATATATTATTTTTCTAATATTTATTTTTTTGAAATTTATTAAATAATCCAATGAAATATACGAGTATAAAAATTATTTCACTTTCTTGCTTGTTTGTCCAGACCGTTGTTATTTTTTTCACCATTTCTACTTTCATATCTGCCGTCGCATTTATTCATTACTATGAATTATTGTATGTCGCATTTTTTTATATATTAAAGATAGCAAACAAGCAGTTGGGTCTCCTGATGGAAAGAGTCAGCCATCGCCTATAGACACCAAAGATGTTAATGATGCGTTGCTATCTTGTGGCGAAGTCTAATGCCACGTGCATAAGTTTATCGGCTACCCCACCCTCCAAACCGGAACACGACAGTGACAAGCACTGACGCTATTGCGGCAGGAATAGGTAAGGTGGTGGTACCAGACCCGGGCGGGACAATGCAGAACTCTACCACCTAGTAGCCACGATGGTAGTGACTCGCATAGCCTATCGGTCGCCTTTTACGATCTGTTTGGCAGAACGGCAGTTGGTCTATTCTTCAAAGGAGCCCGGAACCAACACGGGGAATATTCATTATTATTTATTCATTATTAGTAATATTATTAAGAAGTTATTATAAAGTAACACTTGTGTTTTTTTTGTTATATCATAACATAGCAAACAAGCAGATGGCTCTGCTAATGGAAAAAAAACCATCGCCTATTAACACCTAAGATGTTAAAGGTGCGTTGCTGTAACAGGTAAAACATTGCACCTGTGATATTGTATAGAACCGCAAACCGCATATACTCTTCACTTACAGCCAATAGCATGTAATTGTCAGTATTGTATAATTTATTGTGTTTGTAATATACAAATTTTACGTTACATAAATAACGTATTAGTCAAGTTATTGCGACATGACACATTTGAATTTATTAATTCAAAAATATTAATATTATATTTCTAAATAATCTAATATAATGTACTATCTGTACTTAAGCATATATTTAGTAAGTGATATATATCAAGTTATATTAACCAACAAAAAAAATAATTTGAATATATTCTTAGACACTGATAATAAATAATAAGTGTAAAGGTTAGCACACCTTATCCTACCTATCAATATATTGGATTATCTACCAGAAAATTTGACATTAAGTCATAACAAATTTAGGCAGACTTACTTTGCTCTTCCAACAAATTGAGCATGCTAACACAAGCTGCATTATTCATATACATCACCATACTATTTGCCAGCTGGGAAATCATAGGAAATTAAAAAAATTACTCATGCAATTTTTTTGCCCTATCCCCCTTGTCAGGTGAACAATGTCGCAAGCTAGTAGTAGGTGTATACGTAATAAAGTGTTACGTATGTGTCGATTAAACACAAGCTCCATAGTGCCTGGGAGAGCTGTGAACGTGGCAATGAAGTCAGCCCGCATGCGCAGCCGGCATCGATCCCCAAACTTCACTCCCTTACCACCCACCTCCCACAGAGATGCTACATCATCCGTATAATACATTTTGTAACTCAATGAAGTTACCGTTTCGTTTGAGGAATCGTTTATATAGATCGGAAAGTGGATTTAGGTGTGATTTGGAATTGCGATGTCATTATCTTATCAATAAAACTTTGTTTAGTCGTAAAAATGTCTTTTACAACATAAACTTTTTATTTCGATTTATATTTTACGATTCTGCTATTGATATAGTGTTTAGCCTATTTAGCTCCACGAGGTCCAGAATTTGATTTATTAGTTTAAGAAGCTATAAATTTGTTTTTTTCTACATATAAAAATCTTAATAGTAGCCCGAATCTGGTGGTTGATTTTTTTACATTTCTGTGTCTTGTAAAAGTACAAAAGTATTTAATAAGTCCCAGTGACCAACATTGGAACCGGTTTTTCCCAATGTTGATCACTTGGACATTAAAAAAATAACACTCAATCACAAGTACAACCCTCTTAATAAATTCAGTTTTAATCACTGCATTAATATAGTTGTAGTGTAACTTGCTGAGTCACTAAACAAATGCAGAACTCACAGAAAAATGTAAAGCAAAGTGTATCCAATTGAAAATCAACATTAATAGAGTAATAGGTATATTCCTTGGTATACTTTTAAGTTTAGAAAATTCTTTATAAGTGTATTTTTCTACCTTTCTCTTTTACTTTGTATATATTTTTTATATTTTCTTATATTTTATTCCTTTCCCTGTATTGGTTCGGGTGCCTCTAAAGAATCGGCCATTATGTCAAGCAACTACCTTCTTTTTATTTACAAAAAGCGAACGATTGGATATAGGGGTCACTACTATTGGGACTACTAGACTGTAGAGTTCTGTAACGTCTTGGTGGTAATGTTTTGCAATAACTTACTTGGCTTGTTATATATATATATATATATATATATATATATATATATATATATATATATATATATATATATATATATATATATATATATATATATATCTTAAAATATTCTGCTCTCGTGTTCCTGTATGTTGTTTACATTTATTATATAACATGTAATGAGTTTTTGCTATTGGATTACATCCGATATTGGATTGTTCATTCTCGGATTATATGGTATGCCATCCAGCCTACTACATAAGTAAAGTTGTTATCAGATATTCGAAGAAGGTAATTTTAAGGATAAAAAATTGGATATAAAGTAGCCTATGTGCTAAGTCTTGATATATACTTATATATTAAAATTCGTCCAAATCTTTTTAAAGCTCAGAGTTTAAAAATCTAAATTTTGTTAAAATAACAGTATTTTCATTTTTGAAAAGCTGTATAATGCTGATCTTTCGAATGGCATTCAACGCAATTTTTGATCTCAAAACTGTCGTCTTAAACAGCAGGACAAAATTAATTGGTTGACAAATGACGAGGTAACGTCAAAAATAAACTATTTTCCTAAATTATCTTCATTGATAAAATCAAGAAATTTTGATCCTATTTACGCAGTTTTCGTAGTTGACCCAATTTTAATTTTTGAAAAGCTGTATAATGCTGATCTTTCGAATAGCATTCAAGGCAATTTTTGATCTCAAAAATGTTGTTCTAAACAGCAGGACAAAATCAATTAGTTGACAAATGAGGAGGTAATGTCAAAAATAAACTTTTTTTCCTAAAATTATCTTCATTGATAAATCCCAAACAAATCGAGAAATTTTGATCCTATTTAAGCAGTTTATATATATATATATATATATATATATATATATATATATATATATATATATATATATATATATATATATATATATATATATATATATATATATATATATTAGTCTGAGAATTATTTTAAATGTATTAAGTAAGTTTGTTGTAAACATATTGATTCGATTTTGATTTATTAGATTGAATTATTAGAAATATTAATATTAAAGCTGCCACATAAACTATTGCGAGTTTTTCTGGGCATCAGAGTAGTCGGCACAATATAATAAAATTACAAAGAATAACAAATAAAGTCACATAAACCTTCGCATTTACAATACACTAGCTGTGCCCGCGACTTCGTCCGCGTTGAAATTTTTAAAAATAAAAGTAGCCTAAGTTACTCCTTATTACATAAGCTATCTGCCAGTTAAAGCCCCGTCAAAATCGGTCCAGTCGTTTTAGGTTAGCTTAGCAGACAGACAGACAGACAGACAACCCGACAGACAGACCGACAGACAGACAGAAATTGTGAAAAATGTTGTTTTAGTATATGTACCGTGTATACATTCATATGTATGTATTTAGTAAAAAGCGGTTATTTTAATATTACAAACAGACACTCAAATTTTATTTATTTGTATAGATATATAAATGAAATTACATCCACATCACCATATTCATTAATATTATAACATGTATTACGTAGTAGTAGTGACATAACAGTATTGATTCAACCATGGATGTATAATGTTTATTATTCATCCGAGGATTCAACATTGTTTAAATCTTAAATTTGAATCTGTCATCCTTAGTGCATCAGAGACGTCAATATATTCAGTTATCATAAGGTTGTGTCATAGGCTTCCAGTTCGACTTCCACGTTGCATTACTAGCCGCAAATTAGACCCCAAACTATTAAATTTATATAAGGAATCGTAATCCAAATTCAAAATCTCAAGAAAGTTTTCATTATTTACTTCTCTTCTCTTCCATCGATTACAGTTAAAAATTAATATCCCCACCTGTACATACTTAAATCCATCGGAACGTGTGGCCTTGACCAAGACTGCTAATATGTGGGGCCGGCTTACTCTGCGTCAACCAACGCGATGAGTTGTTTTCTAAGAACTTTTTAGTAATGTAATTTTTAAGTCAATTTTACGTAAGAGAAAGTGAAATATTCAAAAAAAAATTATATAAAGTACAAAAATACTGCCTCATGGGTCTTATGGTCTATTTGCATCAGATCGTAACGTCTTTGCTTCAATTCTCGGGTTAGTAAAAAATCTATTGGGTAGGTAATCTAACCAGAAAAATCACAGTTGCAATCTAAAAAAAATATTTCTTGAGTGATTGATTTCTGCAGAGATAAAATTAATTATAAACGATAATTTTCTAATATTTTATAGTTTTATTAAAAAATAAAGGTCTTTAGTAGTATTCTTTATAGTAGGTATTTACATATATCTGAATAGATGTAGAGCAGAAATATACGATTAGAGTGTTTTTAACTGCATATCAAATCTAATAAGTACCTACTAGTCTACACCAATAGGTAAATACTAAAAGTCTCCAATTTTTTGCTCTAAGTATTTATTTAGCACGAAACCCCATAAAAAGTAAAAATTTGTATAATTGTGCAATCATGAAGGCAAATGGCGGATATTAAAAACTGGTTTCATCTATATATCAAAGCTCATAATATACGTATGGCTCATAAATTTAAAACATACAATACCTCCAATACTTTTTTAAACGTAGAGTTTATAAGATTATAATTATTAAATTGGAAGGATTTTAATAATGGCAAGGAGGATTTCTATTCAATTTTGATTTTAAAAAGTACCTGCTCTAAGCTAAATTATGTATTTAAGTATACACTTAAATGCATAATTTAGCTTAAGTAGCACAAATATAAATTGATCTAAAATGTAGAGTTTATTAAATTTAGAATACTTAAAATTGAAAGGGTTTTATTGGTGATACGGCGGATACCTACTCATATTTATTTTAAAAAGTATACCTGTTTAAAACAAGCACAATCACGCCAGTGCCAAATTATGTATAAAATAGTAGAAATACAAATTAATCTAAAATGTAGAATATATAAAATTAGAATAAGTACTTAAAATTGGAAGGGTTTTAATGGTGATACGAAGGATACCTACTCATATTTATTTTAAAAAGTATACCTGTTTAAAACAAGCACAATCACGCCAGTGCCACATTGTGTATAAAATAGTACAAATACAAATTAATCTAAAATGTAGAGTTTATAAAATTAGAATAAGTACTTAAAATTGGAAGGGTTTTAATGGTGATACGGAGGATACCTACTCATATTTATTTTAAAAAGTATACCTGTTTAAAACAAGCACAATCACGCCAGTGCCACATTGTGTATAAAATAGTACAAATACAAATTAATCTAAAATGTAGAGTTTATAAAATTAGAATAAGTACTTAAAATTGGAAGGGTTTTAATGGTGATACGGAGGATACCTACTCATATTTATTTTAAAAAGTATACCTGTTTAAAACAAGCACAATCACGCCAGTGCCAAATTATGTATAAAATAGTACAAATACAAATTAATCTAAAATGTAGAGTTTATAAAATTAGAATACTTAAAATTGGAAGGGATTTAATGGTGGCAAGGCGGAAGGCGGGCGGGAGGGGCGGTGCAGCTGCCGGTGCATCACATCCCTGCGGGCGGAGCCCCGTCCCCCTTGCCCCCCGGCCCATTGCCAAGTTCAATGCCAAGGTCATGCGCGAGCGAGTGCGACTGCGCGCCGCAATGCAGGAGCGGCCGGCGGTACTACCGGCGAGCCGTCAGTACCTCGACGACTTTACCGCACATCGCATCGCGAATAACACCCAAATAAAAAAAAAACATCTGGTTTTATTAGAAAAAAATGTGCCTTTAACGACGTGTTAATATGGTGAACACCATGTGGACAGCACCGACGCGGCATATTATGTACCACCAGTTATGCAATAGATGACGCCTCGTGAGAAATTTGCTGGTAAGCCTTTATATAGCTACCATCATACGATTTATACCTGAGATTCGTAGAAATATTTTTTGTCAACCACTTAATTTTAAATGTTTCCTAAAATGGCTGAAAGGAAAATATACGCACAAATGTTACAAAAAACAACTAATGGCCATAATCTCTACGCTTTATTATTTTTGACGTGTTTATATTATGACGCCGTGTTTGCGTACACGTGTATATTTATTAACGTGATGTGATGTGGTGATTAAATATAATTATAATTTATATTTAATCACCAGCCTTGTGAATCTCGTGATGTAAGTAAATACAGGTAATAAACATATATGAAAAGGTTTTGTAAAGTGCTCCCGTTTTCACATCAAGATAATTAACAAAGTAAAACTAAAAACACAGGATAATCTCAGGATTACAAGATGGCGTCTGTCTCTCTTGTCTATCAAGGGCACCACGAAACCAGGCACAGAGTAGCAAGGGCCCTAATAATGATACGTGGCGTCGTATCCTGTTGCGGAGTTAGCAAAAAATGTCGATCTCGCGAGTTCAAGGCGATCGGGCGATCCCAGTAGTGTAGGTAGGCCGCTTAAATGATAGCTTATAACGCGGACGTATTTGTTTTTTATAATTTCATTATATCATAGCAAGTATGTACTATAAGTTAAAAGATTCTATAGATTCTATGAAATGTTATACGACTGATTTTTTATCATTATACTATTGCTATACCGAGGTTCATATGATTTTGACAATTCCGAAAAGTTTTATATTATACTCTTGAAAACCCGCGATCGTTTTTTACAGAAAAACGAGAAACGTTGGACTCAGAAAAATGGTCCGAATCATGTAGAATAATAATAATTATGAGCTTAATGTGTAGTCATCTTAGGATTTGTAAACCAAACTAAACAAATTGAATGGCGATCGCACATAATATTATGTTATTTGGTTTTGCATATATTTTTCACGCCGAATTAGGTTTATGTATTTATTTATAGCAAGCAAGCAGATGGCTCTCTTGGTGGATAAAGTGACGTAATATAGAGCCAATCGCTTTTTACGAACTGCTTGAAAGAATAGCTGATGTTCTCTTCTTTACCCAAGCCCGGAACAACAAGGGGTAATGTATAACGTATGAACATAAAGTAAGCGATTAAACATTTTTCAGCATTCCGCCCTAATCGAATTGTAAAATATGTAGAGGTTTACAACTTTATAATAATAGTAATGAGAATGAGCATGCATTTTTTTTACCACACAATGCTATAAATATAAGTAAACAACAACAAGACAAATACATAAAAACATTCATGAAAAAAAAACAAAAAAAAACATTGTTGTAACCGACAAAAAAGACATAAAACATTACATAAAATAAAAAGTTCCATTGTACAATATTAGGTGAAATAATAATATGCTGATGCAAATATAATGATAAGACTCTACATTTGCAAAAGTGATTTATTCTATTCATATTATTTAATAAATTGAATAAACCTTTGAACGAGTGGTATTGAGCATTTTTCAATTTTTTTTTGTAAATATAAATTGGCATCTATTGTTCACGTCGTATTATTCGATAAAATATTCTAAGAATATTGTACAATTTGTGCTCCACATATAGAATAATGAATTATACGAGCACTAATTGGCTTAAATTTACTTAATGTTATTTCACATATGAATATTTAAACGATTTCATTTTGATTTATTTTTTATATCGCTTTTCTCTCGATTTTTATAATCGCAGTCGATTTAAAATAAATTTAATCTTCTACTGATGCTAATTATTTTTAATTGTAAAATATGCAGAGGTATTCAAGATTATTGTAATAAGAACGAGAGTAAGCGCGGTTTTATTGACCATGCCATACTAAATATAAAATATTCAGTACACAACAACTAAGAAAAAACAACAAGATAATGCTGTCAAGGACAAAAACCATAAAGACAAAGCGATAAAATAAAAAAAGTTTTATTACACATCATTATGTGAAATAAGATGCATAACGCACTAAAAAATCTGTATATTGGTTGTCCCCCAGGCTATCCCTGAAACTTCCCACTAATTTGAGGTATATTAAGCTCAATGGAAGAAAACTATACCTAAGCATAGATTTTTTTCCGAGACTAAAATCTAAATTTTGTTATAAATGACAATCTTTTAAAAAATATGGTCGATTTTGATCTTGTGAATGACATTTGAATGGAATGGATTTTAATCCAATTTACAGCATTTGACGTAATCTTTTGGAGAGAAAATCTGATAAGATTTTATATTAGCCTGAAAGTTATTTTAAAAATATTAAGTAAATTTTCTGTAAACAACAAAATATTAATTATTTAAAAAGCTGTAACTTTTAAAAACGTGTAAATCTCGAAGTTATGTCAAAAATACATTTTTTTATATTTTTGTCAACGATAATTCCTGAATTGATAACAGATTTTGATACAATTTATGCATTCAACGCAGTTTTTTTGAGGAAAAGTGCTGATTATTATTTTCAGGAAGTTTTAAGTTGAACGGAATTCAATTGAATACCATCAACCGCGTTGCAATCGGTCAAGCCGTTCAAAAGTTATAAGATGTTTACATAAGTACATACATAAACACAAACATAGACACACACACACATACTGGCGTAATCATGAAAGTAGTCAGAAAAGATTTTAAGGACCTCAAAATGTGGAGGTCTAGTGAAAACTTGATTTTCTAAAATCGGGGCAAAATAAGTAACTCCCTTATCTACATATATACGTAGCAGAAAGTTAATCATTTTGTCTCAGGCAAAATGTGATGTCAAAACTCTAAATTTGTAAAAGTGATTATTTTATTTTTATTATTCAATATGTTAAATAATCCTTACATAACGAGATGTATTGAGCTTTTACTGCTTTTGCTTTTGTAAATACAAATCGGTATCGTGTTTACATTATTCGGTAAAATATTTCAAGAACATTGTACAATTTGTGCTCTACATATTGAATAATGAATTATATGAGCATTAATTGGCTTCAATTTCTAAGTACCTTATGTTATTTCACATATGAATATTTAAACGATTTTATTTCGCTTTATTTCTTTAAATCTCTTCTATGTCGGTCGGCATTTGTCATCACAGTGATTCTAAAACAAATTTAATTTTCTACTGAAGCGAATTATTGTAACTAGCGATCGCCTGTGGCCGAAATCCGACCATAGAATAAACAATAAAATCTCTTTTTAGTTTGGCAACTGACTTAAGATGTAAAGCTGTAAGAAAAAAATATAATGACCCGCGCAGTTTTGCCCGCAAATAAGTTAACATGTCATCAGCGTATAAAATTTCACACCATATTTTATATCCTAAGGCCTCTCAAGGGTTGATTTTTGGAAAAGCAGCGTATTTTGACATGGTCTCTTCGCCTATGTTCTTACCAAATTTCGTCGAAATCGTTTCAGCGGTTCAACCGTGAAAGTGAAGCAGACTGACAAACTTTCGCATTTATAATATCAGTTGATTTTCACGATAAGATGCTTTGTAAAATTTTAAGCATGAGAGTACTTATAAAAAGAGTACTTATAAAAACATTTTAGGAAAACATATTATGAATTTTGCCTGGGTAAAAAAACTTCATCAAAATCTTTAAAGCGTTTGCGAGATAAACAAAACAAGAACGGAAATAGCTCATTTAAATATATTAGAAACATATTTAATTTTAAAAACAATGCGAGTATGAAATCATATCCTCAATGTATTAGTTTGTTTATTAATTTATACACTAAACTTGTTTTATACAATACAGAGTGTAGTATGTTATTGTAGCATAAGTAGGCTAAAGTTTTAGCCTTGATTAGTTGATGTAATTCATGGGATACATAAATTACGTAACTATATAATATGATATTATTATAAATAAAAAAGTTTGTCTGCCCGTTTATTACTCTTTCACGGCTAAATTGAACTGGGTTCGATGAAATTTGGCAAAGAGATAGCTGAAGAGAACGGGTCAAACATAGGTTATTTTTTTCCTTTACTTTTATATTTTTTTATTTATATAACTTATATACTGTTATATACTGTTACTGTTATATAACATAGATATATTTCTTCATATTTAATCAGACTGTACCTAATTTATATCTAAATATATTTTCCGAAAAAATAATGAATTTACAAAACACACAGTAACAAAAACTGCAATTTTATAAAAAAAACATTTATTGAAGTAACTTTGTTTCTTGAGGATATTGGAATTTTTATGCCATACTTTTTAACCTTTTCATTCTATACTTAAAAAAATTCTGCTTGCCATAAAAATTTAATTTTTAAGCCCAAAAACCAAAAATTAGTTTAAGAATTATATTTTTAAATTTTTAAAAAATGTTGTTTAATTTGATAACAGATTTACATAGTCAAAAAGCTAATAACTACTGCTAAAAATATCTTACTAAAGTTTATCTTTTATTTTCCATAGCTTATTTATTTATAATAATACTAGCGACCTGCCCGCGGTTTCACCCGCGCAACTTTTGTTTCCGTGGGAATATCGGAAAGGTTAAAATACTTAAACCTTCCTCAAGAATCAATCTATCTATTAAAAAAAACCGTATCAAAATCCGTTGCATAGTTTTAAAGATTTAAGCATACATAGGGACATAAGGACATAGGGACAGACAGAGAAAGCGACTTTGTTTTATACTATGTAATGATTTTCACCGCTTGACTTGAACTTGAATTGCATACAAACCTTGTTAATCCGGGCCCCATTTGAAGAATAGACCATCTGCCGTACTAACCGTACAGTCAGTCAGTTCGTAAGAGGCGAACGATTGACTCACCCGGGTCTGGCACCACCGCCTTACCGCATTACCTATTCCCATTACCGTCAGTGCTTGTCACTGTCGTGTTCCAGTTTGGAGGCTAAAGTGGTGGCCAGTGAACTTATGCATGTGACTTTGAAACCACGCCACAAAGAAAGTCTATAGGCGATGTTTGTCTCTTTCCATCAGGAGTAAAAAAAAACTTTTGCATTACCATTTCGCTCTTCTTTCTTTGGTGACTATGGACAATGTTTTTTTATCTTCTTCAGAACATCTGGTTATTCTCTATTTTATGATATTAAACAGAAAATCTGATTTAAAAATTAAAATAACTTAATAAATGTTATTTAAATAAATATTTTTTTGACACAGACTAACATCAAAATATTTATATCCTTACTGTGTGATATAAAAGGTATCTACTTTTCTTTGTGAAAAAAGGCTGTCAATTTTTTTTTCAGTGATTCAATCCTCTAAATGTTCAAGTACTTAGAAAAATTGCTTCTCCTCCTTAGTCGTTCACTCTTGACAGAGTGGTCGTGGTTGATGACGATGCATTTTCGGTAGACACAGCAGCCCCCGCGATGCGCCTCCACTTGTTCCGGTCTGTAGCGTCTCGGGTGTTTTGGACTATAGAAGTTTGTGTTGCAGCTCTTATAAGGTCTGTCCAACGCGTAGGGGATCGTCCGCGTGACCGCTGGCCTTCTACTCGTCCCTGGACAACAAGGCGCTCCATGGAGTGTTCGTTTCGAACAATGTGTCCAAAATATTTGAGGATTCGTATAAGCACAGTCGACGATAATCTCTCTTTGATGTTAAGTTCCTCCAAAATGGAGCTATTTGTTCGAAACGCTGTTCAAGGGACATGCAACAGTCGCCGCCAGCACCACATTTCTAGTGTGTAAAATTGCTACTTACGCAATTATAATAATATAAAGGAGTAAGATGAAATACCCTTGAAATGTTATCATTCAGGACTAAGAGAATACAGAATATAAAACAATGTAAAGTTCTGCAAAGGATTGTCCGGATTAATATTTCTTACCAACACTATGCCACCACCACATTATACAAGCTTGCCACTGACAGGTTGATACCTATGTTTTGTATAACAGCTGATAATCTTACGCTTTAGGCTGCAACGAATATAGTATCGCACCATAAACGTTTTTGACGTCTAAAAATTCACCTCTTCGTAATCAAAGAACTCTATGATCTCTATTATGATGTCTATAAACGTTGATTATCCCTTATAATAAGGGATATCGTTTGCTTATTTTGCTGTACTACCTAATAACAATAATATAAGCACTATTTTAATATAATAACTACGATTATGTGAATAATAGTATGTAATTTCAAGATTATATAATAAACTAGGTTTGATTTGAATCAGCTTCACGTATTTCCGGAGTATGTCTCGTGTTAGCGTTGGAAATTCAATAACAGAAGCTAATGTATACCAAACCTATTTCATTGTTCATTACTCAATCTAAAATCGAACCAGACGTGTGTAAACAAAATCGGATGTGCGATATTTGCATGTACTGCAAATGTGTACATTTTAAATTTAAAACAAAAAAAAATAACGAAAAATCGTAAGTCAGTACCTGCCAGAAATATATCTCGGAGTTGCCCCTGCGATTAGGTTTGGGTGTATCCTAAAATATTATTAACTTGTAGAGATTATTAAATATATTATTTATAACTTATTTCGTTGGATAGCGAACAAGTTCTCCTGGTAGAAATAGATAACCTACGCCTATGAATATCAAGGATGATAATGGTTCTTTTCTATCCTTCATTATCCTGCAAACCAGAACAAAAGCGATAAGCACCGACAGTGTTGCGGCGAGAATAGGTAAGGCGGTGGTAACAAATACAGTGGAGTCGTTGCAGATCTCTACCAGCGAGTAAGAAACAACAGAACAGAAGGGATCTAAATATATATTAATTGTAAACTATATTTCTACAAAATCCTTTCGAGTATCTGCGTGGTAGATTGACAAACGATTAAAAATTAATTAAATTAGTGGAAGAAACTGTTCCAAACATTGATATAAAAAAAACCAAGATGCACAGTTTCTGCGCTCATTTTTGGAGGACGTTTTTGAGACACTGATTGTGTATCTTGGTTTTTTTATATCAATAGTTCCAAAAGTCATTTTTAATAATATTCATATTTCTCAAATACATACTTTTTATTTTTTATGTAGAAAAGTAGTTATGCAGTTTTTGAAAGTTTTAAATATTTCAAAATTATATATTTAATCGAGCTTTATAACCTTCGCAGAAATCATATATGTTGCAAAATGTGCAATAATATTATCAAGATCAGCTGACGGTAGCGTCACATTGACGTATTATACAAGATGGCGGACCAAACGACTCGTTCCGCCATGCTGTCCGCCTGTTTATTTACATGTGTATTAGTCATAGGAACTTTACTTTTAGGGTCATCACATTTATACGAATACAAATATATTTTGTTATTAATATATTGTTCAGAGATAATTTGATTTTTGAAATTAATTCTAATGCTTCAATTAATAAATATTGTTGTTGGACTAAACTGTGAAAGTAGTTATTTATTTCTGCTTGTTTTGTTTTAAATAACAACTTATTCCTTTACTCATAAAGTTTTAACAAATTTGAACGACAGACTTGCCTGTTTCCCCACTTTCAAAACATCCTTAATATTGGAAATCTGTTTATACTATAACGTCAGTCTTGGTCTACCTCTCATAGTCATATTTCTAACTCGTACTAACTCTTGTATGTATGAAAATTACGATGAGTATAGCGGCCATGAGATTGAGATATATTTTCCGTAACACAAAAATCTGTCTTTATTAAACACAAAATCATATACTAAATAAGTATGTAGTGATTACAATTTTGAACTATAAATAATATTACCATGAAAATAATAGTTTTTATTTTTAAAGTTTTAATCCAAAATGATTATTTTAAATTAACACTTATACTGTTTCACATTCCCCATACTAAATATTTGTTTTAATTAAACAGCCAACCGGTTTTTCATTTTATTATCAAGTGTAAAATATGAAACCGGTTGACTATTTAATTAAAAACAAGTACCAACAAGTACCTATAAATGGAATTGGGAATCATTACAAATGTTAAATGTAAAATAATCATTAAGACGGAGTTTCACCAAGTGTCGATGATGGAGAGTATAAATTAATACATAAATATTATATATTATTTTTTCTTTTAATAGAATGGAGTGCAATAAAAAATAGAAGTTTTTGATAACAAAGTATATAGGTAGTTAAAAATAAATTTATATTTTGACAACCCTATCAGTTTCATATTATGTTACTTTGTAACTACCTGTGAAGGACACATTATGTGGAATCAATGAGATATTGTTATTTTCCTCGTGTACAGCTACTTACCTATGTATTTTAGTACTAAATACGATTGAGATCAATAATATATTAAGATAGCTTGCTTGTTACATATTATATAATTCGAAATTAAGATTACGTAATAACAATTAACTTAAAATTAAGTTACATTTAAATACTAGATGTGCCCGCGACTTCGTCCGCGTGGAAAAATTTCTAAAATAAAAGTAGCCTAAGTTACTCCTTGCGACATTAGCTATCTGCCAGTGAAGTCCCGTCAAAATCGGTCCAGCCGTTCCAGAGATTAGCCGGAACAAACAGACAGACAAAAATTGTAAAAAATGTTGTTTTGGTATATGTGCCGTGTATACATCCATATGTCGTAGTATTCACAAAGAGATTTATGACACAGTATGTTCTGAGGTGCTTAATTTAATACTTATAAAACGCAGATAAAATTATTTACAGGCGTGTCCGATATTCTTACTCGACGTAATCTACACGTGGGTAGACTTTATAATAGCACGATAACAGACATTACTCATGTGATAGTTATTGGTATATTTTAAACAAAACGTGTTTTTCCATTCCTGGTATAAACTTAATATTTACATTAACGTTTTGATATATCAATTTCAGCGACAAACATTAAACTAAAGGACATTATATTTGTTAATAATATATGCATATATTACTATTATGTCTATATTACTAACTAATCAATATTTTTTTATAATAATGAAGCGAACATTTTGGATCCCTTTTTGAGAAAGTGGATTCAAAATTTTTGCATCGTTGTCTTTTTATCTTGCACACAACATAGAGGAGTTATATTTAACGTGTATGGCTAAGAAGTGTAGAAGCTACAATTTATATAATAAGTATAAAGTGTTTATGTATATGAGTTAACTTTTTATGGGTCAACAAATTTACAGGTACTACTGGAAAAACCGCCACACCATGAACCCGGTGAAGGAAAACATAATATGTATTTAATGATTATTTATATAGATGTTACATAAATTGTGGTCGACTTTCGACCACTAGATAATCTAGATTAGTAAATAATTGCCATTTTCTTAACCTAGCATTTTTATTCTTTGCAGGTAACTTGTGATAGAAGATAAACACGACGACTAATGAGTAAGTCTACTAATATCAATGTATTTCACTCAACCGTTTATAATTTGGTTGCGACAATAAATAAAAAACTGGAACACAATAAAATAACCTGTCCCCTCTCTATAAAATACATTTAATGAAGGATATATTTTTGTTGAGATTATTACAGGTTTTTTATATAAATATATCATAATGTAGCAAACAAGCAGATGGCGATCCGAGGGAAGTCGATTGATGCAGTTTTACTGCGTTTCAAATTTTAAACCCAAGTGTTAAAATCACTATCCGGTTGATTCACTCCACTAAAAGTATGTTTAATTTTACAATAGTTGATAGCAGTTCACATGCCAATATTATTATCTTATCTGCGCATTTCTATGCACTAGTGATCGCCCTGTGGCGGAAATTCGACCATAGATTAAACTCTTTTAAATTTGATAACAAGAAAAACAGTAAAGAAAATAATAAGCATACCTACATGTGTGTATATTATCATGTTTATCACGCGAATGTTATGGATGTAATGTTTATTTAATTTATTTATTTATTTATTTATTAATTTATTTAATACTTTATTGTACACTTAAAAGTCGTATTACATTTTAATTTGTAAACATTTACAAAAGGCGAGCTTATCTCTGCAAAAGATTTCTTCCAGCAAACTCAAAAGAATGAGAATGCGTAAAAATGTAGAATATACAGTGTACAAATTATTAATGTAGAAACATACAACATAAAGACAAAAGAAAAACTACAAATTCTTATTTTAATTAACTTAATACTATGAATAATAAATAATACGTTACTGTGCACTTTTATTCAAAATTTATGCAGACAGGTAAAATTCCTTTAAGGTCTTTTTAAAGACTATTGACTGACTACTCCTGATATGAAAAGGAAGTGAATTCCAAAGTTTCACACAGTTGATAGTGAAAGAATTACCATAAAATATGGAAGAATGTGATGGATATTGTAAAATTCCGCGTAAATGTGAACGACAATTTGATGTGTTTCTATTGCATATTTTTTTTAAATATTAGGTTTCTGTAATCCCCCGCAATGCAAACTTTTAACTATGGCAAATTTCGTATTCGACCATTTCCGTAATTGTCTTAAAAATAAGTACAAAGTTTTTCATTCACGTATTAATACCTATGTACATTTATTAATTTAATGTATTTCTAATTTATATTATTTTATAAAATATTAGATTTCTGCAGTCCTCCGCAATGCAAATTTTAAGTGTGCCAAATTTCATACTCCACCATTCGCGTGATTGTTTAAAAAAAGGGTACAAATAGTTGTTCCTTCACGTATTAATATTGTAATAGTACAGTGAACGACTATTACTATTATTGATCACTACATAGTATAAAACAAAGTCGCATTCTTTGTCTGTCCCTATATCCCTATGTCCCTATGTATGCTTAAATCTTTAAAACCACGCAACGGATTATGATGCGGTTTTTTTTGATAGATAGAGTGGTTAAAGAGCAAGGTTTATATGTATAATAACATTCAATATAGAGTCGAGAAATACTGCAATTTTTGAGTTTTCTGATGTCATGTCGTAAATAATTATATTTTTTTCGCTTACATTGCAAACGCTGGCTAAACCCTAGGAGATTTATCAAAATAATGTACTAAGTATTTGTACACCTTGAAAAGGTCTACAAAAAACTCCGCGATGGTATATGTCTACCTCTTATGGATAACCCACAATAGCATTTTTTTGTCATTTACTTTTTACGAGAAATAATGGCTTTTTTCGAAGCAATTTTAAGCAATACAGCACTAATCCTTATCCAATTAAATACCTTAAATATATTGCTGATTTAATATAGAGCAATATGGCCATTTACAGCATGTAATTTAAATGAATATTTTCGAAGATATTACAGATTTAATTTAAAATGTAGGGGCATAGCGGTTGCGGGGTTACCGGCCGGTCGGCGCGGCGGCGCGCGCGCGGCATGTTCTGAAACCGCTGGAAAACGTGTTAATTTTCGGATAAATAAATCGATGGGTCTCAAGAACAAATCGTATCTACAAAATTACCAAATTACAATATGTTTGTTTGTGGGAGTACATTGTAGATAAGATGATGTCCACTTGAGTATTTCCACAAAAAAAAGACTAATAAATATAAAAAGTATATTGTAGCTTTATGCGTATTTAATACAAATTTTATTATAAAACCAATTTAGTCTGATCTCTTCATAAGATTTTGTTTTTGGGACCCATCGTTAATATAGGACTTTAGCTGAAAATCAAAATTTAGTACATTCTTTTTTTTAACTAAATATCAGCATATAAAAATCGTGTGAATGAATAGAAATAGTATTAACAAATTATTTGTTTTAGAGATTTTTAGCCTGTTTTCGAAATTTTATATGATCAAGTAAAGTTCATTCTATCATGTAATAAGTTAGCATATTCCTTAGATAATATCTTCAGGTATATCGTATAATGTTTGTAAAATCGTTATTTAATAACCAATGTAAAAAAACGTGATTTAGCAAACCAGTTTTTAATTTCCCACTACGTATGTAGATAAGGAAGATACTGATTTTACCTCGATTTTCGAAAATCGAGTTTTCACCAGATGTCCACGTTTTGAGGTCCTAGGAATCTTTTCCGACTATTTTCACGATGACGTCAGTATGTCTGTACGTACGTATGTGTAGGTATATGTACGTGTGTGTGTGTGTGTGTATGCGTGTGTATGTGTGTATGTAAACATGTCATAACTTTTGAACGGCCAGACCGATCTAACGCGGTTGATGGCATTCGATTAGATTCCGCTTAACTTAGATTTCCTGAAAATTTGAACCGATTCGGTCTAGAAGCTTTTGAGAAATTTTGAAAAAACACCAAAAAAAATTTGAAAAAACATCAAAAGAAACAGTATTTTTAATATAACTTCCAGATTTATGTAACGAGTACAAAAAATAATCAGCTCTATTCCTCAAAAAACTACGTCTAATACATAAACTGCATCAAAATCGGTTTATCCGTTTGGGAGTAATCGTTTACGAAAAATTTTGAAAAAAGTGTTTTTTCGACATAGCTTCAAAATTTTTCAACCAATATTTTTTTGGTATTAAACTAAAAATGTAGTACCTATATGAAAAATAGCAGGAAGTTTAGATGTTCCAAAGATAGCAGGAAATCTTCATGGTATAGGGAAAGGGGAATTGTTTTACTCCTGATTTAACGTGTGCGGGCCACGGGCAGTAATGAATGAATCTAAACTACTGCATCGATTTTAATCATTTTTTTTTACTGTGTGACATAGGCTGTATCTTTTATATCCGTGCGAAGCCGGGGCGGGCCGCTAGTAAAAATATAAAAAATATTAACCAATAGGTGACTGTTATATCCAGACAACACATTTATATGACTATACTATTTAAAATAGGCAAGTAGGTTTTATATTATAACAGCTACATGACCTGTAATTATAGATATTCTACGTTATATAATTAAAATATTGATGTCAAACGGATGACTAAACATATAAATCTCCGTGATATAAATAGACGAAGACAAGTCATCTTGTAAACGTACATCAGACGGCGAACAGTAGTTTAATATGAAACTAAGTAAATATTTTTGCTAAAGAATTTTTACTTAATTTCGTTTACATCTAACTATATCTATAAAAGGTTAATTATATAATACTAGCGGCCCGCCCCGGCTTCGCACGGGTATAAAATATACAGCCTATGTCACACAGTTAAAAAAAAAAGGTTAAAATCGATGCAGTAATTTTGATTTATTCATTACTGCCCGTGGCCCGCAAACAATTCCCCTTTCCCTATACCATGAAGATTTCCTGCTATCTTTAGAACATCTAAATTTCCTGCTAATTTTATAACATCTATATTCATATACGTACTAAATTTTTAGTTTTTACATTTTACCTACTTCTTTTACTTTTTCCATTAATATATTACAAAATGTCTTTATATACAACGTTTACAGCTTTCTTGTCATTAGACAATATAAACATGTTTTCTTTAGTGCTTACTCTTGAAAGAGCGACATATAAGTTGACCATGTGAAAAACAGTCAATGCTCAAATCTAAGCCCGCAACGTTGAAGGTTTGACGCTGCGATTTATTACGGCGAAAAAATATGTAAATGGTTGACCCTGCGGGCCATCCCTGAAACTTCTCACTAAATAAAGGTATTTTAAGCTCAAAAGAGTAAAAACTATTAGCATAGATTTTTCAGTTCAATCATCTATTTTGTTAAAAATGGCAGTATTATTAATTTTTGAAAAGCTATATATTTAAAAACGATGATGGCATTCAACTCAATTTTTGAGATCTAAAATATTGTTTTAGCTAAATAGCCGATAGTTTGAAACATTTCGGTGCTATGTCTAAAAACATTTTATTTTTAATTTTCTTCATTGATAAATCCCAAACAATCTGACCGATTTTGATTAAATTAACGGTATTTGACGCAGTTTCTAAAGAACAAAAGCTGATAATATTTTTAAATCTAACGATTGATTTAAAAATATTATCAGCTTTTGTTCTTTAACTTGAAAGTTGAAAGTTATTTAAAAAAAATTAAGTAAGTTTGCTAAGAACAACATAATTTTAAATTTGAAAGGCTATAAGTTTTGAGAATTAGATTCGATTTTGATTTTTGAAACGGCATTTGACGAAGTTTTTTATTACTAAAATATCGTAGAATACCAAAAAATTATTGGTTGAAAAATTTTGAAGTTATGTCGAAAAAACACTTTTTTTTAAATATTTCGTAAACGATTACTCCCAAACGTATAAATCGATTTTGATGCAATTTATGTATTAGACGTAGTTTTTTGAGGAATAGAGCTGATTATTTTTTGTACTCGTTACATAAATCTGGAAGTTGTATTAAAAATACTGTTTCTTTTGGTGTTTTTTCAAATTTTTTTTGGTGTTTTTTCAAAATTTCTCAAAATCTTCTAGACCGAAACGTTTCAAATTTTCAGGAAATCTAAGTTAAGCGGAATCCAATCGAATACCATCAACCGCGTTTCGATCGGTCTAGCCGTTCAAAAGTTATGACATGTTTACATACACATACACACACACACACACACACGTATATATAGACATACTGACGTCATCGTGAAAATAGTCGGAAAAGATTCCTAGGACCTCAAAATGTGGACATCTGGTGAAAACTCGATTTTCGAAAATCGAGTTAAAATCAGTATCTTCCTTATCTACATACGTAGTGGGAAATTAAAAACTGGTTTGCTGAATCACGTTTTTTTACATTGCTTATTAAATAACGATTTTACAAACATTATACGATATACCTGAAGATATTATCTAAGGAATATGCTAATTTATTACATGATAGAATGTACTTTACTTAATCATATAAAATTCCGAAAACAGACTTAAAATCTCTAAAACAAATAATTTATTAATACTATTTCTATTCATTCACATGATTTTTATATGGTGATATTTAGTTAAAAAAAAGAATGTACTAAATTTTGATTTTCAGCTAAAGTCCTATATTAACGACGGGTCCCAAGAACAAAATCTTATGAAGAGATCAGACTAAATTGGTTTTATAGTAAAATTCGCATTAAATACGCATAAAGCTACAATATACTTTTTATATTTATTAGTCTTTTTATGTGGAAATACTCAAGTGGACATCATCTTATCTACAATGTACTCCCACAAACAAACATATTGTAATTTGGTAATTTTGTAGATACGATTTGTTCTTGGGACCCGTCGATTTATTTATCCGAAAATTAACACGTTTTCCAGCGGTTTCAGAACATGCCGCGCGCGCGCCGCCGCGCTGACCGGCCGGTAACCCCGCAACCGCTATGCCCCTACATTTTAAATTAAATCTGTAATATCTTCGAAAATATTCATTTAAATTACATGCTGTAAATGGCCATATTACTCTATATTAAATCAGCAATATATTTAAGGTATTTAATTGGATAAGGATTAGTGCTGTATTGCTTAAAATTGCTTCTAAAAAAGCCAATATTTCTCGTAAAAAGTAAATGACAAAAAATGCTATTGTGGGTTATCCATAAGAGATAGACATATACCATCGCGGAGTTTTCTGTAGACCTTTTCAAGGTGTACAAATACTTAGTACATTATTTTGATAAATCTCCTAGGGTTTAGCCAGCGTTTGCAATGTAAGCGAACAAAAATATAATTATTTACGACATGACATCAGAAAACTCAAAAATTGCAGTATTTCTCGACTCTATATTGAATGTTATTATACATATAAACCTTGCTCTTTAACCACTCTATCTATAAAAAAAAACCGCATCATAATCCGTTGCGTGGTTTTAAAGATTTAAGCATACATAGGGACATAGGGATATAGGGCCAGACAAAGAATGCGACTTTGTTTTATACTATGTAGTGATAAGCACTTGTACTGTTTCACAAATGTAATTTAAATTTTATTTATTACACAATCACTTTTAAACTTACAGCCAACCGGTTTCGCCTATTAAAGCATCATCAGGGCTTTCACATTAACATTTTTACATTATACTATTGTAAAACTTAACTAATAAACATACACAAAGACTTTAATATTGTACACATACATACACAATGACTTAAAAAACTTTACTTAAAGATTAAAGTCTTTGTGTATGTTTATTAGTTAAGTTTTACAATAGTATAATGTAAAAATGTTAATGTGAAAGCCCTGATGATGCTTTAATAGGCGAAACCGGTTGGCTGTAACTTTAAAAGTGATTGTGTAATAAACTTTGTACTCCTTTTGACGCAAATCACACGGACAGAATAGTATAAAATTTGGGGTTAATATAAAGGAAGGAAATGTATAAAGAAAGGAAGGAAGGAAGGAAGCTGATATTTTTATGAAATGTGTATTAGAAACACATGAAATTAATCAAAATAACACACACCAGCCTCGTGTTGGTTCGAGCCCCCTTTAATGAATAGGTTATCTACCATTCTGACAGACAGTTCGTAAAAAGCGAACGACTGGCTAGATATGTATGCCCTTATGACTAGGTTATAGAGTTCTGTTACGTTTCACCCCGGTTCGGTATTACCAATGCTTGTCAATTTCGCGATCTGGTTTAGAAGGTAAGGTAGCCGGTAGGATTATGCATGTAGTATTGCAATCCGGCCACACGGATAGCAACGCACCATTAACATCTTTGGTTTCTATAGGCGATGGTTTCTATTTCCAAAGGGAGAGCTATCTGCTTGTTTGATATCTAATAAGATTAAAGAATAAAATTGTCATATATCATAATATTTACCATTTCAATAGTTGATACGGTACACATGCCATAATTATTATCTTACTAGCTATGCCCGCGACTTCGTTCGCGTGGAAAAAATTCTAAAATAAAAACTCGCATAGTTCCCGTTCCCGTGGGATTTCCAGGATAATAACTATCCTATGTCCTTTCTTGGGTCTCAAACTATATTTGTACCAAATTTTATCCAAATCGGTTTAGTGGTTTAGCCGTGAAAGCGTAACAGACAGACAGACAGACAGACAGACAGACAGACAGACAGACAGACAGACAGAGTTACTTTCGCATTTATAATATTAGTATGGATCTGTTTATTCCTTATTATCTTATCTGTATAGTACAGTGAGTGAGTTGAGTGAGTATTACAGGTTCTAGAACCTACCTCAAACACCAGTCTCTCACAAACGGGTGTACAAAAAGATATTAAGCCAACAAAATTTGTAACAATTTGTACAAATTTGTAACAACCCATTGTGACGAGAGACATAAAATAAATAGAAATAAATAAACTCTATTATTGACTTGAATATAAAACAATATATGAAACAAAAGGTGACTGTGACGTAAGCCCCGTTTTCACTTTGTGTAGTGCGAGTGCGAGTGTGCTTAGTATTAAGCCCCGTTTTCACTTTGATTAGTACGAGTGTGAGTGTTTAATGCAGGTGCTTAGTATTAAGCCAAAAATACGTGAAGATAGCCGTGGATCATTGCGAGTGATTCGTAATCAGCGTAGCAAAAGTGAATATATGCTGATTACTTATCCCTCGCACTGATCCACGGCTATCTTCACGTAGTTTTGGCTTAATACTAAGTAGCTGCATTAAACACTCGCACTCGCACTACACAATGTGAAAACGGGACTATAGGCACCGGTTTCACTTTGAATAGTGCGAGTGGGAGTGTTTTTGCAGGTGTTTAGTATTAAGCAAAAACACGTGTAGACAGCCGTTGATTAGTGCGGGTGATTAGAATCAGCGTAGTTAAAGTGAATAGATGCTGCTTACTAATCACTCGCAGTAATCAACGGCTGTCTACACGTATTTTTTTGCATAACCGGGGCCAAAAAGCATGTAGAGGCGGTCTACCAAAAGTTGAAAACATGGTTTTGAACTATGATTTTGAGATGGAAAACGTTCGAAATTAGTGCGGGATTTTTTAAAATTTTTCTTATGCTTTTGTTAGCTTCAGTCGTATGTTAGTATATAATGGTAAATTTGTACATGATTTTGAATTAAGTACTTTAAAACGTCGGATTAATTTGAATTTTTGCATACTTATCGAGGACCAATTGTTATTGGTTTTTTCACGACGACGACGATTTTTTCATATTATTGTTATAATATGAAAAAATCGTCGTGATATTCTTACTAGGACCTTTAGAATTGACGATTGTATTTGGGCTGCTGCTGCCTTCTTCGGATGACATAGCCGGTTTTTAGATTCCTTCTTCAAAAATTTCTTTTATCTAACGTCGGTAACAAATCTGAGGAAGGTAGCAGGATCCCAAATTATTTATTTAACGATGTTTTTTACCTTAACTTTATACTATTTAATTTATTCTAATACTCTGCAGTATTCCAAAAAATAATGAAACTTTAGGAAATACTCAAAATAAGTAATCACCACATAGTATAAAAGTTGCTTTCCGCTGTCTGTCCCCATATATGCTTAGATCTTTAAAATTACGCAACGGATGTTGATGCGGTTTTTTCAGTAGAGTGATTCAAGAGGAAGGTTTATATGTATAACTAGCTGTTGCTTGCGACTTCGTCCGCGCGGACTTCGTTTACTCCGCACTGCTCCTCCCCTGTAGATGATAGCGTGATAATATATAGCCTATATGTTGACCCGACCTGTTAGTAATATTCATGCAAAATTTGAAGTTAATCCATGCAGTACTTTTTGAGTCTACCCCGGACATACATACAGACAAACGGACAAAAATTCTAAAAGTTATATTTTTGGCTTCGGTATTAATTGTAGATCACGCGCCAAGTATTCTTTTAAAAAAAATATTCAATGTACAGTTTTGACTTTCCTACGATTTCATTATATGTAGATACCATTTTATATATAGATACCATTTTATGGCAAAACAACGTTTGCCGGGTCAGCTAGTGTATTACGCGCCACAAACATAAATGCTTGTTCGAAAGCTCCGTGGTTGTTACAAGTCGGAGCAATGTACGCTTTACATTGCGTAACGTAAAAGCAAGAAAAAATCACATCGCAAATATTGCGTTTCCCACAAAAATAAAAATTGCCGTCATGACAAAAACCTAAAAGTTATATGTTTTCTTAAATTTTTCGGTATACCGTCCTTTACACATTATATGGCCCCGGTTACCCTTTGATTAGTGTAACCAGCGCAGTTTAAGTGAATAGATGCTAATTACTTCCCACTCGCACTAATCAACGGCTGTTTACACGTGCTTTGGCGGGTAAGATAGCCAGTTGACTTATGCATATCCAATCTCGCCACACGCATGGCAACGCACAACTAACATCTACTGTGTCTATTGGCGACGGTTTTTCTTACCATCATGAGATCTATCTGTTAGTGTGCTATCTAATGGTATAAACTTACATAATTACATAATTATGCTACGCTAATACTTACCATTCTTTTTTTTTTGTTAATATTGTTTCCTTTTCCGAGGAGTTCAATTGATTATATAATTATAAATAAAAAAACCACAACAGGAGTTGAAATAATAAACCTATGGCCGCGTTGGTTCTATACAAAAAATTGGTAAGTAATTATTTATGTAACATATTGTTTGAAATCGACGGTATACTTAATTATTCTACTATTCTTGCCATCACGTTGGTCTTTCGCTTGCCCAAGTTTGTATAACTATACTTCTAAGAACACGTTATACCGTTAACTCCGGTTATCGCTATAATCGCTATAATTAGCGATAATTGTTAGTATAGTGATAATATATCGATAACAAAAGACAAATCGATGAGTGTCATAATATATATGTCATTGTATTGCACGAGACACAAAAAAATTTATATATGTAATTCAAAATCAAAATTTAGCGCGTTAAGTTGAAGTAAGTTATTACATTGCAGTCTGTAAAATGTGGTAGTAGGGAACCCAGAAAATTGTTGAGTTCACTCTGCCTACCAAAAAAAAAGGAAATTTACGTAATATTTATTTATATTGCATAGGGTATATAATCACGGAAACTGGATGTATTTTCCTACCCGATTCCAAAAAACGAATCGTTGTAATGGATGGTCTAACGAAAAACTAAGAAAACATGCCTATTTTACGTTCTAATCATGTTGGCAAAAGTAGTATCTTCACGCCCGTATCCCCGAAGAGGTAGGCAGAGGTAGGTACAACAAGGGCGCTCACAATTAGCCGAAAATAAATTGGATACTTTCGGCGCTTGATGAAACTGCATTTTGAAATAGATATGATAAATAAACTCACTTGTACTTCCAGTTCACATGGATTTTATATAATTTTATACACCCAACCGGTTTCGTTTAGCACGGCATCATCAGGGATGTTTTACACAGTTATTAGATAACTATCTGAAGCATGCAGCCCACTGCATTATATAAGTTTTTGACGAATCCCGTGGGATCACTTATTTTTTCCGGGATAAAAAATAGCCTATATGCTATTCCAGGTCATCATCTACATAAGTAGATGATGACCTGGAATACCATATAGGCTACATAAGTACCCAATTTCATTCAAATCCGTTCAGTAGTTTTGTGTGATTGAGTAACAAACATCCATCCAAACATCCAAACTTTCGCATTTGTAATATTAATATAGATTACAAGTTATATTATTTAAGTACTAATATTAGGCGGGGACTGTTTTGAATTCCAACAAAACAGGCATTATGTGTTGAATAAAACACACAGCGTTGATATGAAGAAGCTGTGTGATGGTTTGGGTTGCCAACATAATAATATTTCCCCAAAAAATGTAAGAAATATATTTTAAAAGCTATTGTATATTTACATAGAATCGATAAATCAATATGACAATTTTGTATATATGTCAAAAAATTAATAAATTTAGGTAAATGTCAAATGAAAATTAAAACTAATGTCAGAACTAAAAATAATATTTAAAAAAAAATTAAATCAATTAACAATTAATTTAATAATAAACAAATTAAACTAAAATTTGGTAACATATAATTAAAATTAACATATTTTCTAGTTAAACATATTCAATAGGGGCGAATTATTTAGGTCTATTTGTTCATTCAATAGTGTGAGTTTGTGTTTTCGTCTGTTTACCTCCAAAGCTTCAAGGGCATCTAGTTTCTTGCCTTTAGTGCAACGGTGGAGACAAACGAAATAATTTGTTATTTCAAACTTGTGCCCTTCCGCTCGAAGGTGTAGACCAAATGCAGACTGATGATGATGAAATGCAGACTGATGCACTTTACCCGAGTGCCATGTTCTCAAGTGTTCCCTAATTCTGTCGCAAAAGAATCGAGTAGCCGAAGATACTTTGATCCCACAATGTGATAGGTGGTCAGTCTATCGCCAACCGAACACTTTCCAATCCCAGGCAAAGTTGTTTTTATCAGAAAACTGAAAAAACGCATTTTTGAATTTCCCGACCCAGGAATCGAACCCGGGACCTTATGTGGTCAACTCCGACACCTAGCCACTAAATTTTAATGGGAAATACAAAATTTTTGTTTTATGATGTTTTCTTATTTTCACGCCACGCAATGGAAAGCGTATATTGCTCCGACTCGTTGCGCCCGCAGAGCTCTTTAAACAGCCGTTTATTTTGTGTAGTATGTGGCGCATAATACATTGCTTATTTTGTGTATTTCCTTAAATTTTACCACTTTTTAGAATAAGTACTGTAGAGTATATATAGTAAGTAGGTACTGTACAACAAATTAATTTATACGAGTACAAAGTTAAGGTAAAAAAAATGGCAAAAACATCAAAAATTTCCCACACATAAATTTTCAACGGGTTTCGTGTGGTTTGGAAAGTGAGAAATCACGTGCATTTGTTTTTCGTTGATTACTCGATTGCAACCAAAAAACGCCACGTAACTGACTTACCGTCGACGATTTTCTCGCCCGCAGCGATAAACCGAGATTATACTTACCTGTATTACCTGCATTTAAAGACAATATTGCAAAAAAATTATAATGTTTATACTAAGAAAATACACGTACCTAATCTGTTGTAAAGAGCGGAGGGGGTAGTCTTAAACCTCACCACGTAAAAAAGGGGGATGTTACTAATGAAACATCACGCGATTAATGGAAGACCCCTATCCTGTAACTCTGGAGTTTGGACCCATGAATTAGATTTTACCACCAAACGAAAACCTCTCCCAAATAATTTTCCAAATCAGTCCAAATTGACCGATTTCTGAAGTAACAAATATTTTTAAAAAGTAGAGCCAAATTGAGAAGCCTTTCCTTTCTGTTACTTGAAAAATGGTGATGGGACAATAGTTACTACCACGAATTAAACTAGGTACACCTTTCAAGGCAATTTCTTAGGTTGTCATCGTCCCTTGCATTTACACTCAGAAATACAGTTATAATACTTACCGATGAAATAAAATCACTTCAGAGGTATTCCTTAAGTCTTATCTTTTTATTCGATAAAATAAAATTGCACAATATGGCATATTTCTATTTTTTACGATATAATATACCTAAAGGCGTTTGATGTTTACATCCATTTGCTCATATGAGCGGCTACGTATTTTGTGCCCAACTTACACGGTGTTATTTATTTATTACTATTTGTGTGGTCTGTGAGTGCTACCTAAGGAAAAAGAACGCAATACGAAATATTAAAATCAGTCTGTTCGTTCGATCATATCTTTGACTAGCTGAATGTATTTTAATACTATTTTCATAATATGTAAATAGATGATATGATGACTTGTAGATAAACACAAACTTTTTTATTTAAATCGGATGTCGTATTAACCTCATTTCAGTATGTTAAGATCTCTCTCTAAATTATAATAATAAATCTAAATTACATGCAAATAATGTCACAGGAACGAAACGATTCAAGTCACATAGTTTTTTTATATCATAAGATCAGCAAACAAGTATATAGACAAGAGATTGACTCTGCTCTCTTGATGGAAAGAGACAACCATAGCCTATAATCATTAAAGATGTTATTGTTGCATTGCTATCCGTTTGACGAAGTGTTAATGCACTTGAGCGATTTAAAGTTCAAATATAAAATTAAAAAAAATAAAAAATTGCCTTATTTAATTGTAAATTTATTACAATTATCGCCACTGGGGTCTAGTGGTCCGGTGTCGGAGTTGACTATATGAGGTCCCGGGTTTAATTCCTGGGTCGGGCAATTTAAAAAAAATGTGTTTTTTCAGTTTTCTGACAAAAACGACGTTGCGCAGGATTGGAAAAAGTGCCCGGTTGGCGTAGGCTGGCCATTTATCACATTGGGGAACTAAGTATTTTCGGCTAATCGTAGGTGCACTTGTTGTACCTCTGCCTACCTATTCGGGGATACGGGCGTGAAGATACTTTTAAATTTATTACAATTCATTGTAATTAAATTTATTACAACTAGGTGATTTTTCATGTTTTTTTTATTTTATACTAGCTTGCAGCTCGCTGCATTATAAGTTTTTGGTGAATCCCGCGGGATCGCCTAATTTTTTCGGGATAAAATATAGTTTATGTGCTATTCCAGATCATTATCTACCTGCATGCCAAGTTTCATTCAAATCCGTTCAGTAGTTTTTGCGTGATTGAGTAACAAACATCCATCCAAACATCCATCGAAACATCTATCCAAACATCCAAACTTTCGCATTTATAATATTAACATAGATATAGATTTGTATTTTAAATCACTCTCCTATGAAGTTTACTCAATGTCACTAAGTGAAGATTGCCTTTCAAGCGTCAATAAATATCTTTACGCCAGATCCCTTATAGGGCAGGCAGAGAGAACCGAGTGCCATACTTCATGAACCTTGCAGGCTTGTCTCGCTTCCTCCACATACTTTTTTCATACACACACGCCGGTTGCGAAGACTCATGACACCACAATCGGACAGTACTCGATCAATCTGATCATGGCGCGTCAGTCTTGGTCTACCCCGGTACCTACATCCTTCCACATTCGCATTATATATCAGTTTTGTCAACATTTCATCTTACAATAGCAACGCACGCGATGGTTTTTCTTTCCATCAGGAGGTTTGCTTGTTGGCTATCGAATGATATAAAAAATATCAGTAGTATATTCATACGTTACACAAACGCGAATAAATAATCACTTCTCTCTTAAATTTCAATGGGTTTGTTTATTATTGCACGGAAGGAACACAGGCCATTTTGCTTTTGTACATCCCTTGCGTGTCTTTCAGAGTGACGAATATTAGATAAATTAGAATAATTTTCTACGATTTTTAATTCAATGAAATAAAATATATCGCTAGGAACAATCATATAAAAATATTGAGACTATAATTTGATTGAATTGTATCATCATATTTAATTGTTACCATTGTATAAAACTTTAATTATATTTTCATTAATACAGCAATAAGTTTTTATATCATATCATTTTTATTATAAGTATCAAATTAAAATTCTCGCTGTTTTTGTATTAAAAAATAGTTAATGCTAATTTATTTTTTGTTCTTTTAAGTACCCATAAAGTGTCTTCGTAAAATTTTAGCTCAGAATCCTGTCAATTTAACTTAGATTTCTGATATTAGCAGCTGTTGTACTGAAGATACCCAATGACAAGATAAATATCTAACCACAGGCTAGGAGAGAACTGATTGTTTACGTTAACTTTATCTAAATTCCAACTTTATTTAGCTACTATTCACAAGTTAAAAAAATATTTGTTAAATGCGGATAAGTTAAGGCGTTGATATAGAATCTTAAGGAATATATTAAACTTTAAGATAATAACTGAAAAACGATGTATGAAGTCTTGCCGGTGTTCTTTCCGGGATTGCAAATTAAATTATATTAACTCAGTGATGTAAAAATTATAGATGCGTTGTCCATATTCTTAAATAGCAACATAAAGCAAGGAAATAGGAGTAACTGTAGTAACATTTACGCTCAGGCTGTTTTAAACCGCACTAACGTTGGTGTATAACCTATCTATTAGTAAAATGTAGTCGCTTTAACTTATTTTAGACTAGCTGTGTCCGCGACTTCGTTCGCGTGGAAAAATTATTATTATTATTATTTAAATTATTATTAGTATTGTTATTAAAATTATTATTAGTATTATTCTTGCCGCAATAGCGTCAGTGCTAGTCACTGTCGTGTTCCGGTTTGGAGGGTAAGGTAGCCGGTAAACTTATGCATGTGGCATTAGACCTCGCCACCAGATAGCAACTCACCATTAACATCTTTGGTGTCTATAGGCGATGGTCGACTCCTTCCATCAGGAGACCCTTCAGCTTGTTTGCTATCTTATGATTTAAAAAAAAGTCTATGTATATATAAAAATCAATTGATGTTCTTTAGTCTCGCTAAAACTCGGGAACGGCTGAACCGATTTGGCTAATTTTGGTTTTGAATTAATTGTTGAAGTCCAGGGAAGGTTTAAAAGGTGAGAAAATATAGAAAAAAAATAAGAATAGTTAAAAAGACAGAAGAATGTTTGCCGGGACAGCTAGTCTAAAATAAAAGTAGCCTAAGTTACTCCTTATTACCGTGGATTAAAAGATAGACAGTCCCGGGGTTTAATTCCCATAGTTCACATTCCCGTGGGATCTTCGGGATAAAAACTATCCTATGTCCTGTCTCGGATCTTATGCTACCTTGGTACCAAATTTCATCTAAATTGGTTTAGTAGTTTAGGCATGAAGAATAATATTACTAGCTGCAGCGTGCAGCCCACTGCATTATAACAGTTTTAGCGAATCCCGCGGGATCACATAATTTTCCCGAGATAAATATAGCCTATGAGCTATTCCAGGTCATAGTCTACCTGTGTGTCTAATTTCATTCAAATTTATTTATTTATTTATTCATAAACAAAAAATTCGTTCAGTAGTTTTTACGTGATTGAGTAACAAACATCCATTTATCCAAATGCCCATCCATCCAAACATCCAAACTTTTGCATTTATAATATCAATATAGATAATTTAGTAATTTAAAAAAATTAAACCGACTTCAAATATATGTCAACTCTTATACCTCAAACCTACTCAACCGATTTTGATCAAACTTGACTGTTCCCTAAGTTGGAATACACCTAATCTAAATCAAAAAAATATTACGATATATCCTGTAGTTTCCTAGAAATTCGTGAGCAAGCATACAAATTAAAGACATAAAAATACACAAACGTTACGAACATACTCAAATATTAATTAAACTCAATTAATATTTGAGTAATTAAGTAAAAACTCAAAATCAATTACAACAATATTACATAATACATAGGTTTCCGATCCGGTAGCAGTATAAAAAAATGTTGACGCGTCAAAATAACTTGTAAAAGTTTTATTAAATATTGTTTTTCTGATTTCATGTCAAATTAATAACCTCCGTTTTTTCGTCGATTGATAATAAATGCACATAAACGATGCTATTTAGCGGCCTTGTCGCTGCAAATACAAGGGGAGTTCTCGTATTTACGAGGGTGGTGGGTAAATAGGTAATAGGGCGGACGTGAGTCAGCGTAGAGAACGGTCAATATGATCAAGTGTAACATTTAATGCTACGCTTGGTAAAGGCTTGATAGGTATACTTAGCTGGAAAAAGTATGAGGAGAATATAATATTGACATTTGAAAAAAGTGTATTATTGTTTACGTTTCCTTGTTTGTCGATTATTCATCTGTTCGTCTTATCGGCCCGAGGCCCGAATCGACACGAGTCCCGTGTCAATTTGGGCCCCCTTTGAAGAATCTGCCATTCTGCTAGGCAGTTCATACAAAAATATTTGGGTTTTACTCACTCTGGTATTTGAACCTGGGACTAACTTATTTGAACTTAACAAACTAATCACTAAACCTACAAGATAAGAGTATATCTTAATGAAAGAATCAAAATTGGCCAATTACAAGATTTTATTTGTTTTTTTAACGTAACTGAAAGGAGCACTTTGAAGATTTCAATATCAATATAAAATCGCAGAACTTCAAACGCTAATCGTCTACACTAAAGTAATAACATTAAAACTTAAAGCGCTAATAGCGTTTAGCACTAATAACAAGCGTTCTGTAGGCGTATTATCTAACGTTTGCAATCCGCCTGCGATCAGCGATGACTCTTAAACGTAACGAAAAAGTCATCTAAAACGTCGCCAATTGCTTGCTGGTCACTAGATGTACTTTTTGCCATGTCGCAGCACCAAAACTAATCAAGCAGCAACGACTATCACTAATATACAAGGTTTTTATGTGTCTTGCAATAACTAAACAATTATGATAATTTCGCATTGCGAGTTACGTGATAACCCCCCCGAATATTTTTATTTAATGTTCCAGAATTTTACTAGTTTTATATTATCGTTTCAATTGCTAATAAAAGTAATAATTATATACTCTTTCGTTACGATCATTAGAAGCAAAGCAAACGTGGGTAAACCGCGACGGACAAGCAGTTGTTTATAGCATTCGTGAACTTTAGCGTTATAATTAACTATTATACAATTTGGATTATTTAATTCCGAGCTCTTTTCATTGAATATTGCAGAATTTCAAAAGCTAAAGTCCTATATGAAGTCTTAACATTAAAACTTGAGTGTTTATGTCGTTTAGTTATTATGACTTTATTCGAGCCTCAAAGTCAAAGTCAAAACATTTTTATTCAAATTATCCTTTACAGGCACTTTTGACGAGTCAACATTTTTTGAGTTATTTTTAGTTAATTAATACTGATTGTTGATTTTATTTTGAGAAAATTAGATAATATTATCTTCTTTGTTTGTTTGTCTTATCTTCATTTATTGTCGCGTATTTTTATGATTACTGTAGTATAACTAAGGCAAGAAATTCAGATTACAAATTGAAAACCTCATCAAAACCCGGCGCATCAAAATCTGTCAAAAATCACGAAAGTAACTGTTATTAATATTAATTAATAAATGATAATGCGTTTAATTACGCTTTTATGAAAGTAATCAATCAAGATTCATGAAAAATATGTGGTCGTGTATCCACTTGAAAATAAATGTAATCTTTAAATAAATTCTGTTATTATTCTTTGGTTGGAAAATTACTTAATCATATCAACTTATGACTTAATTAGCTTGTAATTATTCGGGACTAACACAAATTAATTTATACTCTACTAATTACCTTGATATGATTACAAAAGGATCTTCACAATTAGTTCAAAAGGCATTAATCTAACCATAGTCAAATTAATTAAAAAAATATTTGTATAATTTGGTGCAAGCAGACTTTTTACGTAAGATCTGAAAACTTATTTTAAATTGGATAATCCATACTATCCATACTAATATTATAAATGCGAAAGTAACTCTGTCTGTCTGTCTGTCTGTCTGTCTGTTACGCTTTCACGGCCAAACCACTGAACCGATTTGGATAAAATTTGGTACAAATATAGTTTGAGTCCCAAGAAAGGACATAGGATAGTTCTTATCCCGGAAATCCCACAGGAACGGGAACTATGCGGGTTTTTATTTTAGAATTTTTTCCACGCGAACGAAGTCGCGGGCACAGCTAGTATATTATAAATGCGAAAGTTTGGATGTTTGGATAGATGGATGATCGGATGGATGGATGATGTTAATGTTAATGATGATTGTTACTCAATCACGCAAAAACTACTGAACGGACTTGAATGAAATTTAGCACACATGTAGATGATGAATAGCACATAGACTACCTTTTATACCGGAAAGATAAGGTATCCCGCGGGATTAACAAAGATTTTTAAAACGCAGCGGGGCTGGACGCGGCGGCTAGTTGGATAATAAATGCAACACAGAGACAGGTATTGGAACAGTAGTAAGAAAAATTTAGTTTACAAAATCAGTGTTTTCTATAAATTTCATCATTTTCTCACTCATGGCACGGCTCACCTTACTTTAGATGCTTGACATAGCTCTCGTATTGACATTAAGAAAGTTAATAATTTCTTTCAACCCACGAAATAACAAATTTAGTATGGAAGATGAATTGTATTCGTATGAAATAATTGTATAATCCAACGAAATACACTGCAATAAGAATTTATTGCTGCCCAATCGGAGAAAAAGATATTTACCAGCTGTTGCTGGATGTTGGGTTTAATATAAACATATAACTTTATATATATATATATATATATATATATATATATATATATATATATATATATATATATATATATATATATATATATATATATATATATATATATATATATATATATAATATAATCATAAACTTTCAGCTCGTCGCCGTGTATAAATCATATTATGATAATTTGATTCTTTTTTTTTATAGAGGAGGGGGCAAACGAGCAGGAGGTGCACCTGATGATAAGTGATCACCGCCGCCCATGGACATCCACAATACCAGAGGTCTTGCAGTTGCGTTGCCGGTCTTTTAAGAATGAGTAAGCTCTTTTCTTGAAGGCTCCCAAGTCGTATCCGTTTGGAAACACCCCTGCCGGTAATTGGTTCCACAACAAATAGTGCGAGGCAAAAAGTGTCGAGAGAAACGCACAGTTGTGGATTTCCGGACATCGAGATGGTGAGGATGGAATTTCAAATTTTGACGCGATGTCCGATGATGGAATTCGGCGGCAGGAATTAATCCAAATAACTTGTCGGAACACTCCCCTTGAAAGACTGAACTTAATTTCAATAAGGCAAAAACTATGTAGTATTTTTCTAATATTGAAATTTATTTCTGCGAGTTATCAGTACTGGAATCTAAAAAAAGTCTTGGGCTAGAGAGAAACTAAACTCATCAAATGGGACATATACTCGATTTGATAATAGGTAATAACTGTCATATAATGGGATTGTAAAACGTTAATTAATCGCGGGAGCAATAATTATTATTTACACCTCTGCTTATCTTTATTAATATTATAAATGTGAAAGTTTGAATGTTTGGATGGATGTTTATTACTCAATATACTGAACGGACTTGAATGAAATTTGGCACACGGGTAGATGATGACCTAGAGTCCCGCGGGATTCGCCAAAAACTTTTATAATGCAGCGGGCTGCACTCTGCAGCTAGTAATTATATAAAAAACCGGCCAAATATGAGTCGGACTCGCACACGGTTCCGTACCATCATCTAAAAAGACGGCAAAAAAATCACGTTTGTTATGTCTCCTTAAATGTCTATATAAATTTAATTTAATTATTAATTTTTAAAATGAATATATAACTAAATATCCGTGAATATTTCAAGCGTCTACCTGTTCTCATTATTAAGATCGAGAAAAAAACCGCAAATAAATCACGTTTGTTGTATATTAAACGGGGGTTTAATATGTATTTAATTGTGTTTTAGTATATTGTTTTGTTATAGCGGCAACAGAATACATCATCTGTGAAAATTTAACCGTCTAACTATCACGGTTCATGAGATACAGCCTAGTGACAGACGGACAGGCAGACTTTCAGCGGTATCTTAGTAACCTATTACTAAGACACCCTAGTCCAGTTTTACCCTGTCGTCAAGCCAAGCTACGTTAGTTTGTTAGGGTTACGGAACCCTAACAAACTAACGTAGCTTGACTTATAAACGCGTTTTTTTCACTCATTCTGTTTAATAGCTTATTTACTTGCGCCAATACTGCACGCGTCATTACTAAGAGTTACATCTTCTGAATCGTAAGATTAATTGCTCTATCACGATTCAAATGACAAGAATTGTATTCGCCAACAACGGATATTAATAGTTATAACCAAGTAGAAACAACGGCACATCCGACAATGTAAACACAATGTATACACCCAGTAATTAAAAATGCAGTACTATATGACTCTTAAAATAAACTACATAATAATAAACAAATACTTGGATGAACACGTATTGGCGGCAAATCTTATCTAGAATGAATATAATAAGAATACACGCGTAGTAGTCTTTGTGTACAAGAATTTTCTGACGACCTATGTTTATTTATGTCGACGTGAACTGGTAGATAAGGAAAGTACACGTGTTCATATGAATATGTAATAAGGTACCTATATTCATTATAATAATTACAATTATTTTGAGTTTATTTATAATTATTCCCTGTGGACCTGGGACCAACCCGGGCTCCTTTGAAGAATAGGCAAGCTGCCGTTTTGCCAGGCAGGTCGTAAAAGGCGACCGATTGGTTTTACGAGTCACTACCATCGTGGCTACTAGGTGGTAGAGTTCTGCATGGTCTCGCCCGGGTCTGGTACCACCGCCTTAGCTATTCCTGCCGCTATAACGTCAGTGCCTGTCATTGTCGTGTTCCGGTTTGGTAACGTAGCCGGTAAACTTATACATGTGGCTTTAGACCTCGCCACAAGATAGTAACGCACCATTAACACCTTTGGTGTCTATAGGCGATGGTTGACTCTTTCCATCAGGAGACCCATCTGTTTGTTTGCTATCTTATATATATATATATATATATATATATATATATATATATATATATATATATATATATATATATATATATATATATATATATATATATATATATATATATATATATATATATATATATATATATATATATATATATATATATATATATATATATATCTAAGTATCAGTACCTTTGACTAACACCCATAACACAAGCAAATAATTTAAGTGATCAATTAGATCAATAAGTGTAATTTGTACCGTGAATATTTATTTATTATTAATAAATTAAATTTATAACGATATTATATAATTATAAAATGTTGATGCCACAAATAGTACAATGGCCAGTATTGGTAATTCCAACCTATTCGTTTTATACGATTGTTAATATTTGGAACAGCTTACACATGATAGAAACTTTGATATTTAAGCGGTGGGTCTAGATTCAGATCCAGGGGGGGGGGGCAATGGGTGCTTATCATCAGTATGCTGTATATAATAATCTAAATCTTAAACTATACTTTCCACATTTAATGAGTATATTGAGGGTGATTACTCTGAACACTTGCCATAAAAATGCAGTCAGCTACCTAAGAAAACATTTTTGTCGCTACTAGATTTGTTCACGTGTTCGCAATGTATACCGATTTTCATCAAGATCAATCAAACTGTACTTGAGTTGTAATAAAACATACAGACAGATATACAAAAATTTTAATAGTAGTAAAATTGATGTAAATGTTAGTAGAACGAATATTTATTACGAAATTTAACAAAACTTGAACGGACAGCCAGACACTATAAACTTACACAGTAGTTTAGATACACACTGGGGAAAAGCCAAAAATATGCCACCATTTAATTAACAATCATACCCCAGAGACACACAAGCTCGAACCCTTTTGAATATATACAAGCTTTGTATACACACTGTTTTACGTTTTATAGGACAAGAGCTGGTATTAGTACTGCAATGCGATGTAATTGTAAGTTTTTCTATATCAAATAATAGCAAACTAACAGATGTCTCTCATGGTGGATTGAAACAACCTTCGTCTATAGACAACAAAGATGTCAGGTGCATAAGTTACGGCTACCTTACTCTCCAAACTGGAATACGACAGTTACAAACTCTGCCGCTATTGCGGCTATTAAGTCATGCAATAGGTAAGGCAGTAATATGAGATCCGGGTGAAACAAGAACAAAAAGAACTTTACCACACAGTAGTCACGATGTTAGTGACTGGTTGTAGTGTAATTTTTTTTATATCACAAGATAGTACCTATACAAGCAGATGGGTCTCCTGATGGAAAGAGTCAACCATCGCCTATAGACACTAAAGGTGTTAATGGTACGTTGCGATCTTGTAGCGAGGTCAAATGCCACATGCATAAGTTTACCGGCTACCTTGCCATCCAAACCGGAACACGACAGTGGCAAACACTGCCGCTATTGCGGCCGGAATAGGTAAGGCAGTGGTACCAGACCCGGGCGAGACTAGGCAGAACTCTACCACCTAGTAGCCACGATGGCAGTGACTCGTATAGCCAATCGGTCGCCTTTTACGACTTGTCTGGCAGAACGGCAGTTGGCCTATTCTTCACAGAAGCCCGGGACCAACGCGGGGAAAATATTGAGCAGACCGTCAATAATAATATGTTAGTGACAACTTTTAGTCTTTTCTAACCTTTTACGAAATGCCTAACAGTTGATTTATTCTTCAAAAGAGCTTCTTTTGAAAAGTAGAAGAAATATGTTACTGGCCATTAAAGAGTTGATGATATCCTTATTAACATAGGGAACAAATTAGCATATGAGTTTGATCAGGCCTCTTTGTAAAGAAAAAACTAAACGTCTTTTTGCGAGGCAATTAAAAAAAGGTAAACGATTTCTAAAACTTAGCACTAATATCGTTCTTTTGTGTACAGAGATCTGCAACGTCTCATCCGAGTTTTATTTCACTGCCTTAATTTTTTCCTGTGCTTCTTGCTTTTGCGATTCAACTAAAAGGGAAATAAGAAGCAGCATGAGACACAAATTTTACTTTTTTTTTATATATATTATAAGATAGCAAACATGCAGGTCTCCTGATGGAAAGAGTCAACCATCGCCTATAGACACCAAAGATGTAAATGGTGCGTTGTTATCTTGTGGCGAGGTCTAATGCCACATGCATAAGTTTACCGGCTACCTTACCCTCCAAACCGGAACACGACAGCAACAAGCACAGACGCTATTGCGGCAGGAATAGATAAGGCGGTGGTACCAGACCCGGGCAAGACAATGCAGAACTCTACCACCTAGTAGCCACGATGTTAGTGACTCGTTAGCCAATCGGTCGCCTTTTACGATCTGCCTGGCAGAACGGCAATTGGCCTATTCTTCAAAGGAGGCCGGGACCAACACGGCTAAAAGTACTTACCATAAGTCCATAAAACAAAGTAGACTCCAGTAATGGCCTTATTATCCACTCACGTCCAACACAATTTTACTACATCAGTAGTTTTCATGAAAGTCCGCTGAAGACTGTGCATTTGCAATTGCACTGATTTCTTTTTTAATCGTGGCTTTCAAAATACCGCCTGAATTTATAATTTTATATTTTTACTAGCCGTTGCCCGCGATTTCGTCCACGCGGACATTGTTTACTCTACTCCTACTGGTCGTAACATGATGTTATATAGCCTATAACCTTTCTCGATAAACAAGCTATCCAACTCAAAAAGAATTATTCAAATCGGTTCAGCAATTTTCGAGATTAGTGCGTACAACCAAACAAACAAACAAACTCTACAATTTTATAATATTAGCATAGATACGCGTTACACAGCGAAAAACTATTTGTTAGTTTAAGTTAACATTAACATCTTCAATCTGCCAGTAATGATCATTTTTCCATCAGGAGAATCGTCTTTTATCATTGTTTGCTATTTTATAACACTAAAAAATATCATTTTAATAAATATTCATTTAAATTAAAAGCAAAAACACTCTTTATATGTATTGTTATATTAGATGTACTGCTTTATTGGTCTAGTAGCTTACCTGTTCAGCTCAAAATCATGAGATCTTGTGTGACTTTAACGTATGGAGTAAAGTATTATTGGGTTTTTATATCTATAAAAACTCAGTAACAATCTGAAGATTTTCGTTGTTTGTAAGCTCGCCCGTGGTTTGAAAAAACACAATACTGTTAGTACCGTTTATCTTTAATGACTGTTGTAATTAATATAATCGTTAAAGCGGCACATGTAACGATGAAGACCACTTTCTTGCCGGAAAAATGCTTACTACTACTCATGATTGATAGTATCCAAATTCCAAGTTATGCTTAAGCATTCCTATATTTACGCATCACATTTTTATTTCCATTGACCATTACCTTATCATGAATACCTTATTATGTCTGCCACAAAGGAAATATCTAGTTAGAGGACATCTGTATTCTTCATCTGTAAGAAACCAAGCGTGCCAGTTTTCAACTTCCTTTAAACGGTTTGACAACGTATAAAATACTAATTAGCGGTAGCCCTTTTCATTTCTTTCAAACGCACAAAGTGCATAATACGATATTGGCAAAATTGGCATCATCTACTAGGTATGTCTGTGATATCTGCATACAGAAATAGAAAAATGTACACAATGAAATTTTTTATTGAAAATTTAATATTTTAAAATTATTTATTACTTCATCATATTAATTACGATTAAAATACAGATATTATTTCATTTTATATAACTAAGTTTTTCTTTAACGTCATTTGAGAATATTACGTCAGATCAATTACGAGTCAAGTGAGCCGACATCTCTATGGTTGGCTCTTAAGCTATAAAGTTTCTGTGTGTGAGTGACATGTTTACACGTGTGTGGCACTGCAGCTTGCACATTGCACATGCGCGGGTGAGGAGGGGCACGGCCAGGGTCGAGAAGACCTTGAACGCGCATAGCAACAGCGCACTTGCTTATTTATTTCTGTTTTACTCGTCTGCACGTTTGCCTGTAATTTTAAAACAGAACATTATACGGAGTCATAATAGCTGACGACGGGAATGTGACCTTTTACGTGCAATTGTCAGATGTTTGTTCTTTGTTGGGAGATGAAGCGTCGAACTTACATTAGCGCTTGCCGTTTCACGATTTTAGTTCGTTGGAACTCGTTTTTGCAGACGAATACAATACAATAAACTATTTCGGCTCCCATGTTAAGACGTTGTTCAAATAGGCAAACTCGCTTAATACAACTAAACGTTAAACTAATGTTAGACTTTTGGTTCACTGTATTTTGCCCAATTCAAAATTCGCAATTCCAATATTGGGATGATTTTATATGAAGTGAAACAAATTTGTAGACTTTTAGTTGACTGTGTTTTACCTTAGTTTTCATATGGTCCCTGGTTTAACCTAATTCAAAAGTAGCTGCAATTTCAATGTTAAAATGATTTGGAGAAAATTAATTCTTTAAGAATGAAAATAAATTTGAAGTACCTATTGACGAAAAGATTTCTGCCTTCCTATCAGGTCGTAAAAGGTTAGCCAAATTCACCACCACCACAATTAATAATGTAAGTGACAAGTGATAGTATAACATTTGTCCGTCCGTCCGTCCGTCCACTGGGTTTACTTTTCCAATGCCAACAGCGTGCTTGTCACTGTCGTGATCAGATTTATTTTTACAGGATATAATATTAGACAGAATAAACTAGTACTTAGCTGGTTGACATATGCATATAGCATTAAATCACTGCCACACAGATGGCAATGCCACATTAAAATATTTAGTCTCTATGGATGCAGGCTATCATTATCCATCATCTAATTTTTCATTTAATATAAATTACAAATTTGTAGACATATTACTGAATAACATAATACCTGGTAATCCTATGGACTTCAGATATTATGCACCCAATTTGTTCATAGATTAAGCATCCGTCACATTGTAGTAAACCCTTGCCACGTCGTGGATAGACTATTTGCGCCTCAACCTCTTCGAAAATATAGACGAGATGGTAGTTTAATTATACGCTACCAAACATTTCTTTATCACAATCTATTTATTAAAATCACAGACCACACAAATACTAACAGACACGGTGTTGGGCATAAAATGCGTAGCCACTCATATGAGTAAATGTATGTAAATGTCAAACGCTTGTAGATTATCTATCTATATATATAAAAATCAATTGCTGTTCGTTAGTCTTGCTAAAAATAGAGAACGGCTGAACCGATTTGACTAATTTTAGTTTTGAATTAATTGTTGAAGTCCAGGGAAGGTTTAAAAGGTAAGAAAATATAGAAAAAAAATAAGAGTAGTTAAAAAGGCAGAACAACGTTTGCCAGGTCAGCTAGTATCGTATAAAAATAGAAATATGACATATTGTGCTATTTTATTTTATCGAATAAAATGTAAGGCTTAAGGAATACCTCTGGATTGATTTTATTTCATCGGTAAGTATTATAACTCTGTATTTATCTGTGTAAATGCAAGCGACGATGATAACCTTAGGAATTGCCTTAAAAGGCGTATCCAGTTTAATCCGTGATTAAAATAAACATATACTCGTAGCTATGTCATCGACTTAGTTTTTTCGACTTTGATCATGAACACCTCGTTCATTCAAAGTAAACTGTTATTGGTTTTTTCTGTCAAAATATCTCAGCAAAGCCTTACTCAAATGTGTCAACACCCTATTAGATTGAAATGCATTTATAATCTTACAAAAACCCTTTATATACTACGTCTGCCAACTTGATACACTTTTTACATCATCTCATAATGTCTCATGCTGCTCAAGCCGATACCTACCAATTTTTATAAATTTGTTAGCAGATATAACTGCATTGTCTCCGCAGGTCTGGTACAACCGTCTAAACTAGTCCTGCCGCAACAGCGTCAGTGCTTGTCACTGTCGTTTTTCGGTTTGGAGGGTAAGGTAGTCGATAACTTGTGCATGTAGCATTAATCCACAAGATAGCAACGCACCATTAACATCTTTGGTGTCTATAGGCGATGGTAGACTCTTTCCATCAGAAGATCAATTTGCTTATTTGCTATCCTTATACTGTAAAAAAATCGTATTTGTGTCAACTTGTCGTGTCAAAAAGCAACTCACTTATCACAACTCAATTTAGCTTAATTAAAACTCAAAAGTCAAAGGACCCTTTGACTTTTAAGTTTCCGTTAAGCTTCTTTAGAGTATCCTTAAATCAATAAAATCAGTCACAAACGTAAATACAACTTACGTTGGTAATCAGGATTCCTGACCACCTACATAAGCTGAGTAAATTCAGTTAACTGAATTAAATCAGCTCAACAAAAAATCAAAAGTCAAAGGTTGCAGGTTATCTGTATGGCAGACTTAAATTTACTAAACACCCTATCCTCTACCTCAAAGCGCGACAATTACAAGCACTGATATTTAGGATAAAGGAAAAAATCAATGTAGAACTCAACTACCTAGTAGTCATTAAAAAGTTAAAACACGTTTTCTATTCGTTTGCCCGTCACAAGTTACGTTTACTCTTCATAGTGGGCGTGAAAAATACAGGAGTAATCTCTGTTCTGAGAGCACAGTGGGCGACCCTTTTGAAGATAAAACAATCTGCCTTTCGGCGAAACAGTTCATAAAAGGCGAACGTAGGCCAATGTACCACTACCATCGGTACTAATAGGTGGTAGAGTTCTGTAACGTCTCGCTTTGGTATGGTAGAACCTCCTACCATCAAAAGACTGCTTATACAAAATACAAAAAAATTATTTTAATAGAAAGTTTCAGAGAAATTTGTATAGTTATTATAGCTGTATTATATATGTCTCACATTGTAATAGGAGTTAAGATTATCACACAAGCGTTAATCCGGTGTCGCTGTTGCAATGCTTGAGACTGTTATTATCATTTCGAAATAAGACTACAGGCTGTGCCTATTTAGTGTAGATATTTTATTAATTCAGGTGTTCTTTTGCGGAAGTCCATAGTTAATAATTAAAGTGCGTGTCAGGTCACGTGCAATGTAGGCTTCCGAGGTTACCCATCACAATAATGCGGACTAAGAAGAGGGGTTTTATAGTTTAATATTAAGAACATTTAAGCTATTCAATGTCAATTACAAATACATACCTATATCCGCACCACAGGTTCACCGCCTATAAAAACTTCTCTTTGTACATTTTATAAGTTGGTCGACTATTACTCAAAAACTTGTAAAGCCGCAATAGTTTTCCTTTTTACTTTATTATATTTTCTACTACCATGATTTTTTTCCCATCCCCAAAACAGGGGATTGAAACTTGAGTCTAACAAAAATTAGCACTTAAAAGCTTAATATTTTACAAACGAATCCCTTAATCGAAAACTTGTTTACAGAAACCTACAACGATACCCCACACTATGGTGTATGTGAGAAAAAAAATTAACATCCCTACTTTACATGAAGGGGAGCTACCCTGAAAAAAAATATTTTTGAAGATTTTATGTTACCATTTTGTTGATATAACTAATATATATATATATATATATATATATATATATATATATATATATATATATATATATATATATATATATATATATATATATATATATATAAATTATAGCTTTCTATTATTAAGGATCTCTGAGCTATCGTGCAGACAGACGGACATAGCGAAACTATAAGAATTCCCAGTTTACTTCGGAACCCTAAAAAGGTGAAATTTATCTCACTCAACGCGAGTGTAAGTATTACTTATATTCTTGATCCATCATAAGTACCTTTTTTATCTTAGAATATCAAATACGCAAATAGTTTTCCTAAGGGAAAGAGTTTCCTGACTGTGGTTTTCCAGACTGGAGGTCGTCAGTGACAAATTGATTAGTGGCTTAGGATTACATATTTTTAAACAAAAATAGCTAAGGTAAGAACCAGGCCTAGGCTAAAAATTGCAGAATTCTACCACCTAGTTAGTAAAGATACAAAAGTAAGTGGTATGCTTAGTCACCTCGCTTTTTACGAGATGCGTGGCAGTTAAGCTATTCTTCAAAAGGGGTCCAAATAACGACGAAATCTCAAATGTGTCCCCGTTGAAATTTGATTATTCTGATTGAATTTAAAACCTTACGAGTATGCTTTAACGTAGAACCAGAAAGCTATCGAAGCTTTATCTTAATCTTCCCAGTTTGCTCCAACAGTGTCGCACAATTACAATATGGAAATGGAGGGTAAATCAATTAAGCGTTCTATCTGGAACCTAGAATCGGGTTTGCCCGGGACTGCCCTTTGACATTTGCGTAGGTGTAAGGAAGTATGCGCATGCGTACATACGCTACCCCCTGAACTCCCTAAAGCCTCCTGCGTAGGCTGATGACGCAAGCATCGAGCCCTACTACCTATTCTATTTATAGATATGAACTTTATTTATTTAATACGTAGAAGCTCGGATTTCGTGCTCTTTCTTACTTTTGAAAATATATTATGTAGTAAGTTAGCCTTAGTCAGGTACCCAAATTATTATTAAATATACCGCGTGCTCTGCTGCTGTTCTTTAGCAGCAACTTTAAAATCATATATATAGGACATAATAATACTAATTCGAACTTTGTTTTTTTTTAAATTTATACAGTAAATTTCTCCATTAACTGTTAATTGTTGTTAAATAACTATTGTTTTCCTCGTGTTGAACTGAGTCCCTTTTAAAGATCAGATAAATTGCTTTATTGCTAGGCATGTCGTAAAAGACAAGATAAGGTTAATACATATCACTTACACCATGACTAATAATTAGGTGGTGGAGTTCTGCAACGTCTAGACCGGATTTAAATTTAAATACCATCGCCTTACCGTCGGTACATATCAATAATATCGTGACTCCTTACTTAATAGAGTTCTACAATGTCTCATCCGGGTTGGATTCTACGACATTACCTATTCCTGTCACCGTAGCATCGACATTTTCGCTGTAATGTTTCGGTTTATGACGGGTTCCTACAGCCACATTTGACTTCACCGCGTACCTATAATCAACGATCCGTCATACAAAGCAGTAGGCACTAGCAACCAATTTAATAATAACAAGGCGTTCCACAAATTGTGGTCCCCCGTTGGTCGAGTGGTTAGTGACCCTGACTACGCAATCAACGGGGCTCGGATACGATCCCCGACGGGGACAAGCATTTGTGTGATGAGCATAAATGTTTGTATTTCCGGGTTTGGGTGTTTATTATGTATGTAAAAGTATTTATATATGTATTTCTATGTATTAGTATCGTTGACTAACATCCATAACACAAGCAAATAATTTGCTTACTTAGGGTTAGATCAATAAGTGTAATTTGTCCCGTGAATATTTATTTATTTATTTATTATTTATTTGATTATTTAACATCTATAGCAACAGTTTTAGCCAACGGATCATAGAAAATGTTACTACTCGTAACTATAATGGGTCAGTTTATAAATATAGGAAATGGAGAAAAGAAGCTGGTAGAATTATCCAATTGGTATCCTGAGAAATAGCAAAGCGTTCATGATGGTTATTATTTTCCATCGCCCTGATGCATCCAGCTTGTTTAACACATACTTGCTTAGAGTTAAACCAAATCTGTCAGCACAGAATCGTCTTTTTCCCTCGGCCTATCCTTTTCTGCCGCTCAGAACTGCTATTTGATAGATCGGCAAAGGTAGCGTTAATGTTATCACCTCAAGGATTTCGCTGTGTGCTTTTGCATATCCGCTATCTTTCTCGCTCTAGCAAATGGCTGTTCTAAGCGCCAAAGAGGTAGGGCGACAGAGAAAGGCGATACCATGTTGGAAGATGAAGGTCAAACCTTAATATTCTATGGAATAAAAAAGTGATTGTAAGAGATTTAACGTGGAAGGTTTGTAAAGGAACTTGCCGATGGCTTACTTGTTAGGCAGAGTAAACTAAAAGCGCCCAGCCCTCTTGAGATAAACAGCATGTGACATTCTACGCGTGATAGAAGGTAAATTTGATGAATCAGATAAAATAAATAAATAAATAAATATTCACAGGACAAATTACACTTACTGATCTAACCCCAAAGTAAGCAAATATTTGCTTGTGTTATGGGTGTTAGTCAACGATACTAATACATAGAAATACATATATAAATACCAGAATATATATAATAAACACCCAAACCCGGAAATACAAACATTTATGCTCATCACACAAATGCTTGTCCCCGTCGGGGATCGAACCCGAGCCCCGTTGATTGCGTAGTCAGAGTCGCTAACCACTCGACCAACGGGGCGGTAATTTATTCTAATATTTTCAGTTTATTCTAATATGTATGCTGCGACAAACATTTCCTCATCTCACTTACAATGTTCATATTTATATAACAAGTCCGATAATAGCTAACTTGTGGCTATTTTCAGTCATATACTAATACGATGCAATTTGCGGCAATAGAACTGGTAGAATAGGGTTCCGCTAAAGGCATTCTGTGCACTTCCTTATTTTTAATATTTTGTTTATTTAGTTATCATAAAAAAAACGTATATGTCGCTCCCTTATTCTAATTCTTCTGTCAATCACCTAGCATATCATTTTCCGGCTAACTGCAAGTGTGATTGCATTCCCGTCACACAGGTTTGAATATATGCTTAGTATTTTTTTCTATCAACAGATGTTACGCTTGTTAGCTGTTTTTTTTTCATATATTTAAATAGCAAGCAAGCAGATGGCTCTCTTGATAGAGGGAGAAATCTCATATAGACATGAAAGAAGCTCATAGTACGGCAGTGATATCAAATACCAGGATGAGATGTTACGGAACTCTACCACATAGTAATCACGACGGTAGTGATACACATAGCCAATCGTTAAACTTTCACGAGCTGCCTGGAAGAATGGCAGATGGCTTAGTCTTTAAAGGGGGCTCAAAACAACACGGGGAACATGCGGTAGTGATGATCACCTTCCAATTCGCACGCCGACAAAATAGATATTCACAGTAAACCTAAACATTAATTTAGATTCGATTAACTCTGGCTATCCCGCAGTAGAACTGGCATGATAATAATTCTTGGATATGACATTGTCGCTTAGAGTATGAAGAATACTTATTAAACATGAATGACATCATGTGTCATTCCGATGATGTAATAGTTGGTAGAAGTAAACAAACTGACATAAAACTGCAGTTATAATGTTTTCAGATTTTTTTTATCATAGGATAAAAACAAGATGATAGCTCCCTTGATAGAAAGAGAAATTATTACTTATAGACACCAACATGTGCGTTGCTATCCGCGTGCCAGGATAGTTATACCATATGCATAAGTTTAACGGCTACGTTACCCTCCAAACTAGAACACGACACTGAAAACAATAAACACTAGCGCGACAGGAATAGAGAAAGCGTAGTTAACAAGACCGGGTAAGACATTGCGGAATCGACAAGCATTCACAATATTGCAGCAGGAATTGGTATGGTGGTGGTACCAGACCCGGGCAAGAGGTTGCAGAACTCTATCACTTAGTGTAGCTCTTAAACGATTTTCCTTGCGGGCCAAATGATTAAGATTTCATCAAGCTACATTTTTGTTCAGGTCATTTAAACAGCCCATGTGCCTGTTTACGCCTGCCTGCAAAAGACGGATGAATACGGAAATTAGCACTACTATCGTTTTTTTTTGTAACTAGAGTTCTGAGTTCTGTATTATTTTTGATACAACATACATTTTCCTACCACAATACAGCATAGTGCTCATCACTGCCCTTTTCCATTTCCATTCCAGTTTGAATGGTAAGGTAATCAGTAAACTTATGCATGTAGCATTACATCTCTGGAATATGAAATATGACATCCCATGGAAAGAAACCATTAATATATTTGGTGTCTATAGACCAGAACTGTCCAACGCACAGCCTGCAGGCCGCATGCGGCCCACAACTTGTGATTGTGCGGCCCGCGAAGTATGTTTAATTTAACGCAACATACAAAAAAATTATTGTCTTCTTCGTGCGAGTAAACTGTATGAAATCTTATTACGAAATTATCTCGCCTTTTGTACTTTCTTTACGCTGGGGCCGCACTTGCGTCTATCGTCAAAAAGCTTCGTGCAATGACACGATAATTGTAAAGGTCACATCTACATTTTATGTGTCATGGCACGAAGCTTTGTGGCGGTGCGGCTGAAGCATTACCTGTATACTTATTTATCAATTTTCTTGAAATTACTTTTTTTTTTAATTTTTATCCATTTTTTATTTGGAAATTTGTGATTTGTCTTTGTGGCCCTCCAATCTCTTTGGTAATTCATATTAAACCCAGGATGATATCTAGCTTGGACAGCTCTGCTATAGATGATAGATATGTCTTGCTTACCATTAATTTTATGCTGATAAAGGGAAATGTTAATCTAATAAATCTTTTATTGTATAGTTTGTGCGGTGTGTATCATGAGGGCGGATTTTCATTGTATGATAAACAATCTTACTCTTTTAATATTCTATGGATATTTTAAGTAGTGTAATTTTTTCTAGTTGATAACATTATTTTTTGTTACGTTTAATTGTATGTAGGTTTTATCTTAATTATAAAAGTGGTTGTTTGTATACATGAAATTTTGTCGTAAATATATATTTTTTGTAGAGGTTTTTGTGTTATCCCCATTGATGTATCTCGCCATCAGATACCACTGCAGTATGTCGCTGTTATTATAACACTGACAGAACAGCGACTGCAGGGTCCATCCAGGTAGTAGATTTTATAAAAATATAATTGTAATATAATTGTAAATTTCTCCTTTCCTTTGGATCCATAAAATAGAATGTATATATATATATATATATATATATATATATATATATATATATATATGTGTATATATATATATATATATATATATATATATATATTATATTCACTTTTCTGTTCAATAGCATTGTTAAAAAATAGCAAGTCAATCCACCGACTAGTTTTTGAGGCGTGAAAATACTACTACTGTAATAAAATACTAATTGATACGACGTTTTTTTATTCAGGATTTCAAAAAAACAGGGTATTTTCATACGATTATTGCATTGTTACTGCGCTTTATTTAAATAGTCAGTAATCCAAATAATTGCTTTTAAACACAATAACCTTACTCATTATGCCATGAGTAATTGGTTTCAAAGTTCAAACGTGGAAAACCACAAACATAATACCTCATCTATTTTCCACACCTTACACTCATACACCTACACGTTACCAATTGCTTCGTGTAGATGACGTAAATTAGTCGTCTTGTTTACCACAGTTTCAGACTGTTGGTTACATCATCAATTTTAATCTTAGTCTAACTTGCCAATCTTGTAACATAGATTTTTATAACATAAGCTCACTTTCTTGATAAAAACATACAACTATCGCCTATAGATATCAATATGTTAATTATAAAAATGAATGGGTGTTTCATAATTAAGAAATAATGTCTAAACTCTACCACCTAGTTGCTGGTGGCCATATTATGGGTATGTTTTCTGTATATATCCTTTGTCATCTCTAAATATTTGTCTTATATGAATATCATTCAATCTATGTGTTCCACATTTTAAGTATTACAAATTTTCATCAGGTTTCGAAAACCTAAATTATCCAGCTAGACCATCGGTCGGCAATTAAGTCGGTAGAGTCAAAATTACAATTTACAAAATTTCAAAGTTGTTAAAGAGCCACAAAAAATTCTCGTCAACAATAAAAAGTACTTGCATATAGTTTTTTGATATAAATATTATCTATTAAATCCGAAAATCAAAATCTCAGCTTTGGACCATGATTTTGAGTTGTAAACCGCTGGAAATCTGTGTGAGAATTTTGATCTTTTGACGATTTTTTTACCCTAATTTTGTATAATTTGATTTATTATATATAATATTCTACACTGCTTTTTCTAAAAAAAATAAGGACTTTTTTAATGTTTTTATTTGTATAAAATAAATAATGTTTACGTATGCATTTAAAGAGCAGCCGCGAGAAGGTTAATATGTTACATCACTACCGCTGTACGTAGCCCTGCTGCAATAGCGTCAATGCTTGCCACTGTCAGGTTCCGGCATGAAGGGTAAGGTAACCAGTTAACGTATGACTGAAATTTTATCACGGCACAAGAATGGCACACTATCAACATCATTTGGTGTCATTAGGCGATGATTCTTTCTTTCTATCAGCAGAGCCATCTGCTTGTTTGCTATGCTATAATAAAAAATTTAAAAAAAAACTGCTATTGGATTAATTAGAACAGTTTAAATATTGTTGAATGATTCGATATATCGTGATTAATATATTTTCTTGTATCTATTACAGGCACCCAACCCGGCCTCAGAAATTCAGTAACTGAAATCAAAACGGAAAACAAAACAAGTAAGTTTCTTAATGTCCGTACATCGTTTTGATATTTCAGTAATATAATACAATGCCTCGTTGCATAGAACCAAACAACTATATCTGCGCAGACTGTGAAAATCAGCGTAGATTCCCAACAGCTTTTCTTTGTTACATTTTTAAACACATAGTTAGATTCCCGAGTCTGGTCAAAGAATTATTAACGTTTATCTTGTGTTTTCCTCTAAAATCAAACCATCAGTAGTAGCTCAAGCTGCAGCCTTTGTGTTTCGATTGAACCCGTGGATCTATACATAGATATCACAATAATTTTTAAAACTATAAAATTTCAGCAACGGACTTTCTATTTCCGGAACCCTGCATCAGATCTACACCAAATTAAAATGGAACCACAAGGAAAGTATACCCTTAACATAAAAAAACATAAAGCCGAATCGATAAACTCCTCCTTTTGGGAAGTTGGTTGAAAAATATACGAAAGTCGTGTTTGAAATGCGGTGACGGAGATCTACGCTCATTTGGCCAACCAACAAATTGTTCAATTGTGAAATTGAACACCTATCCCTACCATTTTACGCCTAAACCACTGAATCGATTTGGATGAAATTTGGTACAAAAGTAGTTTAAGACCCGAGAAAAGGCATAGGATTTTTATCGCGACAATCCCACGAGAACGGAACTATGCGGGTATTTCAGAATTTTTTCACACGGACGAATTCACGGGCACAGCTAGTATTTTATAAATTCCAGCGTTACTTTACGGATGATAATTAATTATAAGTCAAAGAAGAAAACAATTATTTACCAAACTTCTCAAGGGAGCGAATAACTGTGTCGTTGAGATCTTATTTATTTTCCGGACTTATGGTGAATTTATTCCATTTCTTTCACGTTAGAGTCTGCGGAACTTTGTTAATCCAATTTTTTCCCTTTTTAACGTGATATTTTTTAACGTTAGGTGTAAAATATAAATCAATGTTTGTTCGTACATGCGCTGCCATACCATTTACCCGGTTGCAATAAAACTTTGTCAACTAATTGCTTGCAATTACGCGAATATTACAAGCATAATATAATTAACTCACAGTAGTCACGTCGGCTATTTGTCGTAATTATTTCTTATAAAAAACAACGTAGCAAGTGACAAATTTATATTTTTACTAACTTTGTTTGTGTGACCCAAATTATTTCCTTTTGCAGATATAAAACCTAGTCACTCCTAGATAGTGTTCTTTCTAATAGTAACAGATTTTTTTAAGATCAGTTTTTAAATTAACTCGTTACAAACGTGTAAAAATATAAAGGTTTTCTCTTTATCACATTAGTACAGATTATTTCATGAAAAATAAATACATAAATCGACTATCCTTCGTACGGTACAAACAATATACATATATGAAATTTTTGTAACAATAGCTCCTTTTGAAATACAGTACCTGTAACGACGTTTTCTAGAAGTGAAACCTAGCTACGAGTGGATCCATTTATCGCCTCGAAAACACTTGCATACTAAATTTAATGAAAATCTTTAACAAATTTAAGGTTTAATTTAAAATTTATTGCAATTACTTAACCCCATAAATGACATTTTCTACATGGCTCCTTGTAAAGTACCCATTATCAATTTTCGATGTTATACGTAGGTTGGCTGTAAGAAATCTCTTTTTAGGGACAGTCGAAATATCATATCATTATTTCCCTTGCGAGGTATAAGTATTTTAAGATAAATCCAGTCATATTATGAGGTTACTAGAGATCTGAAACTTTTCGCCCGGTTTTGGTACCGCCTTATCTATTCCTGCCACAATAACTTATCATAATCGTATTCCAGCTTGGAACGTCAGGTAGCTGATAAAAATGAGACAGTTTACCTTGGCCAGTCACCACATGGATAATAACATTGGGTACAACAGCCCGAGACAGGACTTGTACCCAGTTTACCAACTAAACAAACCAAACACAAAACTTGAAAGCGTTGGTTAATCATGAGTGCACTATTTGTACAAAGAGATAACCGTCTACTATAAATACCAAAGATGTAAATTTGATGTTGAATAATAATTATTTCCAGTTTACCTGAAAAACTTATTCAAAATAAATTGTCCTGTCCAAACATATTTACGTTCCGGTATTCGGACCCCTGAACTTATACGTCTATATCGAAACTGATACATAAATATAACATAAGTCGCCTCCGCCATAAAACATAAGTAACCATAGTCTATAATCAGTCTTTTATAAAGCTATTTAAAAAATCTGCTGAGAAATACGTAAAATATAACCATGGAACAGAAATACGAAACTTAGTGACCTTGCAATGGTGTCGGTGTCTAGGCCAAGGTCAGCACGTAGCGAAGGAGGTAGACCAGCATCCCCCTCGCCCATACCCGTTTTGAGGAAGCCCTACGACGCGAGAACTAACACAAGTAGCCTTTATTTTACATATTATAAACAAATCAAATAATTGGACAAAATTTATTTTTGTTTTTATACAAACTTTGCCTCCCTATTTTTTTCCTTTATTAGATAAATTTTCCAAAATCCTTTCTAGGTGCTCCGTACATATAAATGGTTTCATTTGGACCTAAGATCGTACCGCACTGGTTAAGGCTATGTGTTGTCCTGGCAGTCATCATTAGCGTTTATTAAATAGATGCAAAAATAAAATATTTAAATAAACCTTGACAATGTTCATAAAACACACAGTTTATTTAAAATATTTTTATGAATTGTTATGCTTTTCCCGTAAAAAATTATAAAGAATATTTTTTTAACTCTCCATTGATTCATTGTTTTAAATCAAGTTTAAATTCCTCTTTTATGTAAGCGCTAAGATGCACCACCTCTTTTAATTACCTATATTTGATACTACACGAGGTTGGCTAGTAGAATGTCATTAGGCGTTAAGTTTTGTAAATTTTTTGGTGCATAAATACAAATCAATAAATCTCGGTACCGGTGTTGGCAACCATGTGAGTGACAAAGATCCAATTTATTTCACACTTTTACCAATTTGATAATTTTAACTCTATTTAAATCTAAGAACATACATCTTTATTGAACTACACTGAGCATTTTTCCTTACTCTCGTTTAATAGTCAGCATGTCACAAAAATCAAAGTTGATATTTTGTAAATAAAGATGTTTAGATGAAGTTGATATTTTGTAAAAACACCCACATACCCATAGAACATAGAACAAGCGGAATTGGCAAGTACATGGAACATAGAACAAGGGAATTGGCAAGTACAAACATTTGTATCAGGACCGCGATCGCCATACTCACACATAAAATAAGCATTATTGCATATAAACTACTAATGCAAACATTGTTTCATTGGTCGTTTTCATTTTAAACAACAATAATCCGAAACACACAAACAGAACATTTAAAAATATACCAAACTGCGTTACAATAAACTTTATTTTGCTACAAAAAAAAGAGTATGTACGTCCTTTTGTAGTCAATTCAAAATAGACTCATCTATTTGTACAATAGTGAAACTTAAGATCGTAATAGTTTCGCTATTCTACAATAGATGGCAGCATTGATTTTTCCGTAGTTTTCAGTTTGTCATATTTGAGTAGAGAACTTTCTAGAACGATATACGTAATGACTGTCATTACGCATATCTTTCTAGAAAAATTAGGTCAACCTAAAATGAACTTTATATGTAAGGTGTACGGCTGATTTTAGCTTGACTTTCTTTATATCATTAGAGATTATATAAATCAGAAAATTTAATTAAAATAAAATGAAAATTGTACTTTAGGATGATATGAAATATCTCCATTTTTAATCATCTGTATTCTACTATCATTTCTGCATTCAAGGATGGCACAATACAGCATAATTCAGTGTATAATAGATTTTCGCACGACGACCATCTCCTAAAGATATGGTAAGTATCACTAAGGCAATTTAGAGTAACAGCGCATAATAGTGACACATGCGGCACGCCCACTCTTCACTTCCCCTTGTTCTATGTTCCATGCACATACCACTTTACTCCATGCGGACACCGTTCTTATAAAAATAAATGTGATTTTTTGAAAACTTTTTTTTTTCATTTTTTGGTTAAAATATATTTATACAAGTTCAATAAATTAGCACTAAAAAACCACGCAGGTTTAACAACTTAGTGCTGGGTAAGTTTACGTAATCAGTACATGAATGATACAAAATTATAATAAAAACATATGGTATATCATAAGGTATTAATAATAGGTACTCATCACAATAGATACAAAATAAAAAACAAAACAAAATAATCCGCTAATAAATACATGTGATTTTATAAGAATGGTGTGAGTCTCTATAATACTAGACTTAAGACTATTTTTTTAGACTATTAGATACATAATACAGCGTGTAAGGGAAATTAAGAAATTATGCCATTTTTACTTTCTAGTCCTGTTGGCAATTCCTTTTTATGGGAAATGCAAAGTTTGCGTTTTATAATTTTTACTATTTTTTTACGCCACACAATGTAAAGCGTACTTTGCTCGGACTCGTCACGTCTGCGGAAATCGCGAACCAGCTGTTTATTTGTTGCGATATGTGGCACATAATACATTTGCTTATTATGTGTATTTTCTTAAATTTTACTATATTTTTTTTAGAATAAACACTGTAGAGTATCAGAGTAAATAAGTTTATACAAAGTTCAGGTACAAAAATCGGCAAAAAAATTGCCTATATAAATTTCCATTGGGTTTCGTCTCAGGGACGGCCTACTGTAAATCGGAACCATGGATTTTGACTATGAATCAAAATCCATGGTTCCGATTTTCAGTAGCCCGTCGCTTACACGTTGTATAATGAGATCCAATCGGATCCGATTCTCTATCTTACAATTAATTAAGCTGGAAATATGATTGCTGGGAGGATAAAAAATCTATATTCAAAAATTCAATCACCTTTTTATTTTATTTTTTACCATCACCAAATTATAAAATTCCTTTTTATTATAAACTTAAGGTTTTTACTATTTGACGTTGGCATATATTATATTTGTATGAAAATGAATTGTAACACACAATGTAAAAAGTATTAAATAACAATATATCGACACCGAAAAGCGAAAGTGAAATTTTTTTATTGAACTGTTTGAATTTAAAAAAATGCAAATTGCGGCGGCGGCTTTTTAGCTAAAGTAAATTTTTTTAAACGTCATTTTATTGACTGTTTATCGTACATTAAAGAGACCGAGATGGCGCAATGAGGATTTTTTTTTTATTCGAACAGTTCAATAAAACTTTTTTGCGTAACCTAACCAACTTGTGGACTACTACGTTTTCGCTTTCCGGCATCAACATATATGAATTTCATAGTAGGTAGTGTCAGCCTTTTTAAAATATAAAAAGCACGTGTTGCTAGTCAAACTGGATTTTTTTATATACTTATCTAATTAATGGGTGCTTCATTTAATTTGTGATTAGTCAATATGTAGAAAAAACAAGATATTAGATGGATTTAAGAAGAATAAAAGAAGAATTATATAATTAACTAGCCTCTGATTTTAGTAACTACATATTTTGCAATTCATATTTTACTCGTGTACCTATATTATTTTTTTTCTTTTTATTTATATTTTGATGTGTTAAGTATCATACTTAAATCTTATCAAGCGTAAAATTGTGAGCAGATTAGTTTGCCATGTTTATTTTCATAGTCGAGAATTTTTAAACGTTTTGTTCATAGCGCCATCTATTAACTGTGGATATAAACTACCAAAGTAGTATACTGTGCTGAAGTCAGTAAGTCTAGTCCAAGGAACTTATATATGATAACTGGAATTGTTACGAAGCAATAAATGAAAAATAAAAATGTACTTTATTTCGTTTCTCATAAAGTTGACATTTGTTTCTTACTTAACAGAGGGGAAAAACGTTCTGAGCAAGACAACGACAAGAGTGGATGTTGTCCCTTTCTTGCAATTGCCAGTGTAAATAAAACTATCTAAATGGTAGATTTTTATATATTCGGTAATCGTTATATCCTTTTTATTCATAAACGTCGATAAATAAATTAGCATTAAATGTATTGTAATTAACATAGTGAGTTCTAAAATATGCTTATTTTAATTATTATGTAATTACTTATGCAATGTAAAAATTGTTTCTCAAATTAGTAGAATTACTTAGTAGTAATTTGCAAACTACGCATGGCCACACTTATATATGGCGATTGGCGCTTTGTTTAGTAGAAAGAGACACACTCCACTCATGTCGTGGTACTCTTCGGAACGATTTTGAAGTACGTGTAAGCATTCCGGGTAGAATATAACTTCCTTGGTCTAGTCTTCTACAGGTGGCTCTGGCGGTACTAGTTTGCTTTCATAATAGTAGGTGACGCTAGCATCTATGTTTTAATTGTACTTAGTCTACAAATTACCTTATTGTTATAATTTATTCTTATATTAGCAAAGAGGATCTACATATTTTATAATTTCTCTATGATGTTAGTACGAGGTGGGTACTAGTGTACGACCACGCCCTTGTACACATCAAGTTCATATTATCAATTCTTTTCTAAATATGTTAAAGAAACAATATAATAATATACATAAAGGACCGCGCTTGTATGTTCTCCGATTTCAGAATTCAAAATTTGGTCCTTATTATTCAAAAAATTTCAACTGTGCAGTTGTTTGCGTTTTTCAAATTAACTAAAACGTAAAGCTTAAAAACTTGAATTCCTGGTGAAACGTTTAGAGCGTTGCCTTGATTACTTATGTGTAATCAAGACAACTAGACTAACAAAATCGATATAAGGTGTAAAATATTTTTTCTTTTTGCAAATTTCAAGTCATTTAAAAAATTTAAAAGCCTAACAGGCTGAAGAAGAAAAGATACTATTCACACAAAATATATTTACAATTTCTTTGTTTGGCTAAATTTTAATGAAATCACTTAAAGTAAATACTAAAATATTGCAGATCTGAGTGATGGTCTGAATATATGCAATTTGTAATTTTAAAAGACTCTAAACATCCAAAAAAGAGTCGCATTGTTTTTCTTTTGAGGTTGTTGAGAGAAGGTGAATAAAATATAAAGAAGCCAGCATAGCATTAGGATTTGGGATTTTGCGGTGGTGACTACTTACCACCAGGTGGCCCACTTACTAGTACCTATGACTGTTTTAGTATTAGAAAAGGTTCACACCATCAGTTATATCGCGCCAACACAAAAAAAAAAGATTTAAAAGAGGAAAAAATTAAGGAAAGGAAGCAAGAAGGTAACACGTCTATCTTATCAGTATAGAGGTTACGATCTGTAAACCGCAAGTCAGTTTTTAGTCTCACAGGAGAAAGACTGAGGAAGCTCGAGACCTCTATTTTGAAATCAAGCTGAGCATACTACATCCTCTCAAAGCCAGCCTCATTGCATTGAAAGTTGTTTCACTCAAACTTGAGTTTTTTAAAAACTCATCTTTTGAGTGGCAAATTTCTCTAAATCATGTTATATCACTAAATAAATATTTAAATCAATATGTTAAGTGGCAAATAATAATATATGTGCTATAAATTAAATAATTATGTGATACAATGATACTAGTAAAACATGAAAAGAAGAAAACCTCGAAGACTTGGAAGACGAATTCTTCGGACTATCGAACGACCGGGTGCCACGCTGTGCTCTCTCGGAATTCACAGTGAGTGAACACAGCTGGTGGTATCTCAGTTGTTCCCTAGTTCCCCCAATCCACAAATACCAAGATGTTTCTACGTTTGAAGAATTCACCTCATATGCACACATATATGCACAACCCATCGGAAATACTTGTGGACATTGCAAATGACGGAATGCAAGTTGAGTTAGCCGAGTCAATAAAATATATATGTATATTGTATAACTTGGAAATATAAATTGTAAAGCTTATAGGCACTCTAAACAAATTTTAGAGCTAGAAAGAAATATACGACTGATAGATAAATGCTTACGTTTAATCCATACTAATATTATAAATGCGAAAGTAACTCTGTCTGTCTGTCTGTCTGTCTGTCTGTCTGTCTGTCTGTCTGTCTGTTACGCTTTCACGCTTAAACCACTGGACCGATTTTGATGAAATTTGGCATAAACATAGATAAGACGTCGAGAACGGACATAGGCTACTTTTTACCGCGGGAAAATATTTCGTTCCCACAGGAAATAAAATTAATCGAAAGAAAGCGGAACATAAAGCGTAACGTAGAGCACATTAACTAGATGTCGCTGCACGAAAATACATCGCGATAACGTATTGAAACATATACATGTAATTAAATAGTTGAGTTTAGAATTATCTTTATTATGATACTAGCTGTGCCCGCGACTTCGTTCGCGTGGAAAAAAGTCTAAAATAAAAACCCACATAGTTCCCGCTCCCGTGGGATTTCCGGGAGAAGAACTATCCTATCACCTATGTCCTTTCTTGGGTCTCAAACTATATTTGTACCAAATTTTATCCAAATCGGTTCAGTGGTTTGGCCGTGAAAGCGTAACAGACAGACAGACAGAGTTACTTTCGCATTTATAATATTAGTATGGATGATATGATATGATACGAGTATTTTAACGTTTGTTTGTTCATTGAATGCCCTAAATGCTAATTCCTGGAACTACAAGTCGGATTGAAAAAAATTTTATGTGTATGATTAATGATAGCTACATTCATGAGGATTACGTTACAATTATTCTTAGCGTAGTTAAAATATCGATATTTGTAAAATAAGTCGGAAGAAAAAGCGGTATCGAACGGCTGTATCCGCGTGCGCTTTCTGGCGTAATGCTTAAGTACACGTAAGTACAATGTACTACAAATATATTGGTTTTTAGTGGATGCACAAAAAAGTCCACGACACTATATATCTATCTCTTATAACAGCAACACAATAAGGAATTTTGAGTCGAAAAATTATAGAAAATTAATAGGTGAATTTTAATCCTTATCATATTAATCCTTACTAACGAAAAGTACTTCATCAACACGAAGATCTTAGGAAGACAAACTTTGGCTCTTATACCACGTTATTTAGATGCATAGTTTAAAAAAAATGTAAAACGAAAATAACTCAACATACCTAGGTACTATCTAGGTATTAACCGAAAGGCTGTGTGCAGTGTGCACGATGCGGCGCACTACTCTGACCGCCGAACGAGAACCGAACATTGCCGAGAAGAGCCGAACTGTGAGAGCGTTGGCTTTACTATACTTTTTAAGGTTCCATACTCAAAGTTTAAAACGGGACCCCATTACTAAGACACCACTGTCCGTCCGTGCGTTTGTACGTCTATCTATCTGTCCGTCACAGGCTGTATCTCATGAACCATGATAGTTGAATTTTCACAGATGATGTAGGTATTTATGTTGCCGCTATAATAACTAAAACTAAAAAAAAGAATAAAATAAATATTTAAGGGTGACCACCATACAACAAACGTGTTTTTTTGCATAAATTCCCTTTTGCATTTGCATAAAATCACTTTAAAAATAAATAATTAAAATAAAATAAATATTAAGAAGGCTCCCATTCAACAAACGTGATTGTTTGCCGTTTTTTTATAGATTATGGTACGGAACCCTTAATGCGCGAGTTCGACTCGCAATTAGCCGGTTTTTTTAAGGTACATGAGTGGAATCATATACCTTTAACCTCTGCGGCCCGCGCGGAGTAGACATGTGACCGGCTCCTTTCGCAATAGACTTCTTTGATACGGAACGTTGGATTTTCCTTCTTTGAAAAAAATCACTTTACTTTGTAGTAGTTGAATATTCGATCTATTTTGTGTATTTTACGGTGTTGTTGAGGGATACATGATCATTCGCTTTGGCCTGATATGTGTCTAATTCGTTAGTAAGTAGGTGTAAATACAGTATTTGTATAGCTACTTAATAAGGATTTGTAGTTATGATATTATTAAATCTTGCTTTAAATCTTCCCCATTGTGGAAAACTGTTTAATTTTTGAAGCTAGGTAGGTATATCAACATGAGAAATCATTTAGGTAGAAGAAGCACAAATTTTCCAAACAAGATCATATTGATTGGTTAGTGGTTACTTAGGGAAAAGTTCCTGAATCAGGCTACAAAAAAATTTTACATAGATAAAGACCTTCGTGAAATCGTAACCAACATTAAAGACTTGATATTTAAAGTGTACCCGGAATTCGGATATGATAGATTTACCAAAAAAAATCAATTGATGTGTGTAAGGGCAATTTTATCTGCAAGAAATGCAAGCGTTGACGCCATCTATACAAATAAATAAAATTGGGGTGTCTGTTTGTAATATTAAAATAACCGTTTTTACTAAATGCATATGGATGTATACACGGTACGTATACCAAAATAACATTGTTTAGAATTTTTGTCTGTCTGTCTGTTTGTTCCGGCTAATCTCTGGAACGACTGGGTGGTTTTTAACGGGACTTTCACTGGAAGATAGCTGATATGATAGCGAGTACCTTAGGCTATCTTTTTTTTAATTTTTCCACGCGGACGAAGTCGCGGGCTCAGCTAGTTTAATAATAATTGTGTTTTCCATAAAAAATATAATTATAAAATGTTATACAGTGTCTGTATTTGATTCGAATATATAACAATCTCATAGATTAGTGTGTGGTTTTTGTCAATTTCGTGTAAATCTTAAATATATTCCGTCTTGCTAATCCTTATTATATCCATTACATGGTGATTGCGTAGTAAATATTCAAACATTTTCGTAAACTTTCACATTGACGAGATTACACAAACTGTTAAGTGTAAAATATGTAAAAACCAAGTACAAGCTTGGACAACACAAGTCTATTCTTATAATTTCTTATGATTTCATTATTTATTAAATAGTATTGACTAACAAACAACGCTTAGCCTAAACCAGCGGAATATATAACAGGAGTTCTTTATACATATTACGTTGAGGAGCACTAAAAGTATTTTTGAAAACACTAAAGTGTAATAGTTAGAAAAATTCGTTTGGGAACTAAAACAATCTGGAACACATATAATAATAGAAATGAAAAATAATTGTATTTATATGTTTGTTACTTATTCAACCTGAAATGACTAGATTACAGGTTTTTAACACGTTCCCGTGGGATTCATATAAAACAAATTACGCAGCGGGTTGCGAAAGAGTCATTAATGCTAAATAAATAAAAATCGTAAATCAAATGTCTGCTGATATTTCTGACGGGTAGTATAGTCGGTTTTTTCATAAAACCGTATATTATCTGCATAGATACAACGCTGAAATATGAAACATGTTGAGAAACTGAAGATGTCAAGGTGCTTTCAGATATTTTCGTCGTCGATTTAATTATATTTTTAATTAAGCTTGTGTCATAGAGGTATTTGAAGATTTTTAGTTAATACATCTAAATTTTAATTATATTTTATTAATGTATTAATTATAAGTTTATGGAGTTACTTCTTGCTTACATAAGTATGATAGTAATAGCTCTGATAGTAAAGAAGTATAACGGTTTGAATTGTAATTAGTTCTATTCATGCTTAAAATGTGTTTTCTCATTTGTATTTGTAAACAGATTTTTTAATAAAATTTGGTCCTTTAATAATCTCAACGATTTTCAAAAGTATTTTGACTAACCGATTTTCGTATTTATAATATGTGTATTGATGTGTGTGTCAATCAATTATTCTGAATTTGTTATGAAATAATAGCTATCTATCTATTACAAAAAATAATATAATTTTGCATCGCCAACGTTATATAAAGTTTAAGTTTGAGTATACGTGTTCTAAATTAGCATTTCGATTGTATTGAAAACATGGCAGATAAAATATTCTTAAGTAGAAATAGTAAGGGATGTACCTAATCCTAAAATTTAATTTTGTGATCAGAGAGAGTGCTAAGTGTGAGTTTTTCTTTTCGCATTCAATCTTGAGCGCGTTTGGAGTTTACTAGGAATTTGTATGTGATTTGTACAGCGCCACCTAGTGGTAAACGTGAGAAACCAGTTTACCACTAGGTGGCGCTGTACAAATCACATACAAATTCCTAGTAAACTCGAAACGCGCTCACGATCGAATGCGAAAAGAAAATCTCACACTTAGCACTCAGGGTTTTGAACGGCCGCGCCGGTGTCCACAGTTTGTATTAAAAGCCCTGGCACGGATTATAAGTAGATAGGCATAATAGTTTGTATAGGCTCTAGATACTTCTTGTTTGTGTGAAAGGAATGAATATCACGAGGGCGAGGTAGTGAGCATATTTTTTAGAACAAACAAGAAAATGATTAGTTTCGCATTATTTTTTTTATAACATAAGATAGCAAACAAGCAGATGAGTCTCCTGATTGAAAGAGTCAACCATCACCTATAGACACCAATTTTTTTTTTATATCATAAGATAGCAAACAAGCAGATGGGTCTCCTGATGGAAAGAGTCAACCAACGCCTATAGACACTAAAGATGTTAATGGTGCGTTGCTATTTTGTGGCGAGGTCTAATGCCACATTCATAAGTTTACCGGCTACCTCACCCACCAAACCGGAACACGACAGTGACCAGCACGGACGCTATTGCGACAGGAATAGGTAAGGCGGTGGTACCAGACCCGGTCGAGCCGATGCAGAACTCTACCACCTAGTAGTCACGATGGTAGTGACGCAAATAGCCACTCAGTCGCCTTTTACGACCTGCCTGGCAGAACGGCAGTAGGCCTATTCTTCAAAGGAGCCCGAGACCAACACGGGGACGGAATCTTAATGTTGCATTGCTATCTTGCATATTGCTACATTACGGGCTTCTTTGAAGAATAGACCAACTGTCGTTCTGCCAGGCATGTCGTAAAAGGCGACCGATCGGCTATGCGAGTCACTCACTACCAGCGTGGCTACTAGGTGGTAGAGTTTTGCATTGGCTCGCCCGGCTATGGCACCACCGCATTATCTATTCCTTCCGCAATAGCGTCAGTGCTTGTCACTGTTGTATACCGGTTTGGAGGGTAAGGTAGCCGGTAAACTTATGCATGTGGCATTAGGCCTCGCCACAAGATAGCAACGCACCATTAACATCTTTGGTGTCTGTAGGCGATGGTTGACTTTTCCATCAGGAGACCCATCTGCTTGTTTGCTATCTTGTGATATCAAAAAAAAGATTTTGATAGTATATATATTTATTTAGTATGCAGGCTGTTTTAGGGGCGATAAGTCGTTCTACCTAGGTTTCATTCTTAAAGTGTTTACCAAAAAAAATACAGAGCAAAGCTTGGTAAGCCAGGAACCGGATACCATCCAATCTTATCTATCCTATCGTTTCCTTCAATATGTTCAATCATTTACCAGTCAGCCTGTGTATAAATAAAATCAGTGTACTACACACATGCATCTCATGAGAGCGCACTCGTACTTGATATACAAGATATACCCGAGAGAAAGCTGAGATGACAAGTGTTTATTACCTCTCTGTGAAGTTGTTAGTGGACAAGACGCATCCGCGCAAGTAGAAGCTGACCTAAAAAGGCTGTTTATGTGATATCATCGTTTTAGTTTATCCCTTAACTAGCTGTTACTCGTGGCTTCGTTCGCGTGACCTAAAATCATAGCTTCCTTTTGCTCAGGCAGGTAAAAAAGTAGCCTGTGTCACTCTTAAATTGTGTAGCTTACTAATAGTGTACGAATTTTTGAGAACAGTCGACTAGTTTTGAGTTTATTTGTTACAAACATAAAAATACATTTGTTTTTTATTTATAATATCAGTATAGGCCAGTATAGATGAAACTGGACCCTGTGTTTAACCAGGCCCCTTTTGATCAATTATCTTTCTATCAAACATCACGTAGAAGGCGATAGAATTCTAAATATGTCACTTGTATCACAGAATACTTAGAGACTAACAGAAATCAATGTTACATGCAAGTAATATTCGAGCATAGCACACATAAACACCTCTCACGGACGCGATATCTCGGACTGGCACGGAACAAACTGTACCGAACCATTCCGAGATATCGCGTCCGTGAGAGGTGTCTATGTGTGCGTTGCTCAAATATCACATGTATGTAGATTGATTACTGTTGTCTGTTAGTCTCCAGTATACTGTGCTTGTATCGTAACTTCTATCTAAGCAGTAAAATTCTGTGACGTTTACCCTGAATTGGAAACACCGTCTTATACATCCAGCCTCAAAAGCTTCGTAGCTTGCCACTGTCACGTGGAAACATGAAAAAGAGGAATCTTAAATTAATTTTCTCTTTTTGATTTTTTTAAGTATAATTTTGTTTAGCAGCGTTGAGCGCTCTTTGGTAGGAACCAAACTTATTTAATCAAACGGATGGCCAAATTAATACTGTCACGAGATGTGATATTACTCTGCAAACGTCTCGCGATAGCATGAATTTGGATTTTTTATATCATAAGATAGCACTGATGGTTAAATATCAGGCTGCCCATAGATAGCTGCAATGCAATAACAAAGATCTTGCAACTGTGTTGCCAACCTTTAAGCCACCTTTAGATTTCAGCCATTTTAACTCTTAAATTATATCAAAAGTTAATTTCTCGGACGCATATTACGTAATATGGCGAAAAATTTATATTCTGTTATATCGTGATTCTGTTGACTCTGTTTATCCACCTTGCAAGAGAACCAATGATATGACACTTTTTTGTATATTCATTTCCATTAAAAACCCGTTACAGTATCCAAATAAGAATCCCAAACTAGAGTTGTTAATCTATTATATAACAAACGGTGTAAAGTATGTAACACTACGTGTTACCATAAATGTGAAAGTTTGTATGTTCGATCGTTTTAACGTTTGTTTCTCAAGTACGCAAAAGTGACTGAAGAGAACTGGATGAAAGTCGGTAAACAGGTAGCTTATTTACAGACCTATTACATGAGCAGTTTTTATCCCGAAAAAAATGCACTGTTCAAAATCATTGATCACGTGCGAGTCTGGCGTAACTTTTCTTTTAACGATAACGTCGATTAAATTATTTAATTATTTAAAATATATGTGTGTTCATATAAGTCCATTGAAACAATTTTTTGCCAAGAAATGTTTATATATTTTCGTTAATAACTTTGCGATGTTTGGTTCTACAACTAAAAGTTACGAAAACAAAGTTGTTGAAATATAATTTACAATTCAATTTTGCAAAGATTGCAAAATGTTTTAATTCCAAATTTGAAGGATGGCAACCCCCACAAACTTTATTTTAACCGAATTTAATTTTACACTAACTTCTAATAGAATTGTGTGCTCTGTCTTGAATGCTAAGGCCAAAATGTTACATTTTAATATTTTAAAACACTATTATTTTGCTAGATATTAAAAAATAAGGCGGTGTAAAAAGCGGACTAAAACTTAGAGGAACTCTACTTCCTAACAGTTACGATGCGAATGATAATACATTAGCGTTAAAACGCCAATGTGTCAATCCCATCGTGAACAGATCTTGGATGAATAATATTTCCATGGAACAGACACAGTAAACAGACTAAATAGACTGCTTATTATAAAGACAGATAGTATATTCTTCAATGTAGGTTGGGATCAACACCCATGTTGATCCAGATTCATATACAACGTGTCACAGAAATAGCGCACACTATGAAACACATCAATTAGTGTGCACTTTAAAATAAATGCAGCACTGAAAACCTTTTTTCATGATTTCTAACATTGTTTTTATAAAATCATTTATGATAAGTGTGGGCGAAAGTATGTTTTTCTTAGATGTATTTTAAATAAGTATTTGTAAATTTAAAGATTTAAATATTTTAGGCCCTATTACCTTGACTTAAGTTTATTTTTTCTTTATGTCAACTCTTTATAAAAGGTGTCTATTTTTTATTAATTTGTAAAAAAATATAACACATGCTAAAAATTGTTGCAATAGATTCAGTTGCTGTTTCTTAACCAACTACTTTTCGCTCTTACATATAATTGTATGACAGGTCGTAGATATAATGGAATCAAAGAGACAAAAATTCTAAAAATCTTTATTTTATATCCTATTTCGGTAACAATAAATTGCAATATCCTTTGAAAAGCCTTACCGTTATAGACGAAGAACATTGAGCTAATTTGCGACACAACGTATCCATACTAGTCGACTATGCATTGTGCATCCTTTCCGTATCTACGTCATCGTTTAGGATAGTTAGGTTAGGTGACCTAGATACCTAAATTGAACTACCTTGGCCGAATTTGACCCATATAGCTCGATAAAGTACAGGTACAGAACAAATTTTTAAGCCATTTCCCTTTTCTTCTTTCAAAATTAAGTCGTTGTACTTTGCTGCCTTTTGATATCTACGTCTTCGTTTAAATTATTGATAGCAATGTGACCCAGATACTTAAACTACCCTGGTTGAAATTGACCTATATAGTTTGATAAATTGTTCAGAGCACATTTGTAAACCATCCACAATTTTAAGTACATAAACCTCTATCTACATTTGCATCCTAACATTTCACTGACATCTTGTGTAGAGCCCAATGTGAAAATCTATAGTTGTGGTTGAAAAATGCAATCGAAAAAATGACTAAATAAAAAAACACAAAAAAGAAAACAATTTTTTTTATCTTAGTATTCTTATTGATAAATGAAGAAAAATTTAATTTTTAAAACATCTATCTTTGCAGTTGAAAAGGGCAAGGGCAAACTTTTCACAATATCGCGTAATACATATAAAGAACTGAAATCCCCTTGTCTGAAAGTCGTTTGATTAACGATCTTATTTATAAACAAATTTGATAGAGCGCGTATGTAAACACTTATTCTGTCTGTTTATCTTCACGTATTGCTATGTCGTAGACGTATGATAAAATGAGCTCTAATCTATACGCATGCTCAAATAAGTTTATTAATAGTACCTGAAGTATGTATACCCCTAATCGCCTGTATTTAATTGTGGCATGAAGTGCAAGCAACGATAATACCATTTACATGCTCTAACATTGGTTTAAAGTAATGCAATTCATATCATACCCACTCGTATCTATGACAACTTCCAAGTGCTACTTTAAATACCAGAACAATAATAACAAATAAACTAGTGTTATGTTAATTTTCACTATTCCTTATCAAAGCGGACCGTATTTGCATCGAATCTAGATAAAAACGTGCGTACGGTATACGTGAAATTTGAAAGACAGCTTTCTCTATAGAGACAAGAAAATATTACGTTACGGCTTCGTGTGTATAATGTTAACTAAGTATGTTTAAAAGCAGTGCAGTTTTGTGGCAAATTCAGTAAACATGCTTTCACTTTTCTTGTTTTCGTAGCTACATTTCTACTGATATTTTGTTACGGGACATTTTTCCATTAATCTTTGTAACGAACGAGATCAATTTTCATAGTTTTATTTTCTACTTTGTACGCATAAGAGCATCATTCAAAATGATTATTGATTTTTATTTACCTTACAAAAAATACTAATACTAATTTACGTTATATAATGCAAGTAATTTGCTCTGAAGATGCTGTAAATGGGAAAATGAGTTAAATCAAAATGGCGAGCTAAAGGTTTCCAAATGTATCCAAACTATACAGAATCAATGCACAAAAAATGTACTTCTGTGCTAAATGATTTGTATGAATTAACGTAAACGTCCTTTAAGAAAAATAATTTTAAAGGAACTCTCTAACATCAAGTTGGTGGGTAAAAAAGTGGGTAAACCAATACTTATGTTTCTTTTCTCGTAAAAATATGTTAGTTTATGTTCCCCATATTTTCATAATTATATCGGCAAGCTTGGCTTCTTCTCATATCATATTTCTGTTTTGATATGATATTACAGTAATCTAGAAGATATCTCTTTTGATGAAAAATGATAACCATTGCTGCGGTACTTGACTACATGCAACATGGATTTAAATGACACATGCGTAAGTTTGCCCTCCGAATTAAAAAATGACGATGACAAACTCTACGGTTATTGCGGTAGGAATAGATGAGACTCTGACTCCGACCCGGTCCAGATGTAGGCCGTAGTGTATTCTAACCCCTAACCTCGTATTAGACAAGATAATTACATTTTTAACCCTTGGTTAATATTTTGAATGTATCAAGCTAAGAAGACTCATTTATTCGTTTAATATTAGTCTATCTCTTAGTTTCCGAGTAACGTTAGCTTTATGTAGTATATCTTATAGTTTAATTTACAACAAAATCTCTTTTTTTAAAATGATTCCCAAAGTAGAATCTCTTTTAATCCGGGGAACTATCAGTTTATATGCTTTATGTAGTCGGATAATGTATAAAAATAGTTTCTGATTAACGTTAGCATTTTGGCCTGATACGTTATAAACTACTGCAAGAGAATTAAAAAACTCATGCAAATAATTTATGTAGGAGAATCTTACTCATATCTCTTATGCTATATTGATCCTCACTGTTTTAATATATTCTTGTGTAACTCTACTAAAACTAACTCATTAATTAGTTTCATTACCGACTTGCAAACGGAGATGAAACCTTGTTCGTATTATAACTTTCTCTCAACGATAAGCCACTTTTACAGGTGAATATTACTCTTACCAATGCTAAGTACGGTTTCCACTTTCGTTTTTTGCCAAAATTATGCGCACGTGTGTAATATTATACAGCTTTCTACTACATACTGAAGTTTATGTATTAATTTAATTAGATGCCAACCACACCTCTAAGTATTCAACGCTTAAAAATATATTATTGCGTCCAAACTGCGCACTGTAAAGTCATCCCATATGCTGTGATTACATTTACGCACGTGTGTAATGTTATACAGCTTTCTACTACATACTGAAGTTTATATATTAATTTAATTAGATACCAACCACACCTCTAAGTGTTTAACGATCAAAAAGATACAATCTTTAATACAATTCACCTCATCAATTTTTTTCATCACGTCAAATTTGAACTAACGAACGAGACTAACGAACAGCAATTGATTTATATATATTGATTTATATATATATATATATATATATATATATATATATATATATATATATATATATATGTGTATATATATATATATATATATATATATATATATATATATATATATATATATATATATATATATATATATATATATATATATATATGTGTATATATATATATATATATATATATATATATATATATATATATATATATATATATATATATATATATATATATATATATATATATATATAACCGACACTATCACCACACATTCACCGCTTGTATACTTTTTTAATAAAGAATTATTTTCAAATACAACTGAATCGTTTGTTTTGATCATGCCATATTTACATTTCATGCCATGCATATTTTCTACACAAAATGTGATCGATGTTTTTATATCTATCAGGCGTCCCGTCACGGCTTATTTTTTTAAATACATTTTTAAACAAAGTGTAGGAAATAATCTAATTTGTTTATTTACAAGATATAACCACTGATGCATATGCATACCGGAGCACGAGAGTGACAATCAGCCAATGCGGCAGAAATAGGTAAGGCGATGGTACCAGACCCGGGCGAGACAATGTAGAACTCTACCACCTAATAGCCACGATGGTAATGATGGTAGCCAATCGTTAGTCTGTTGGGGCCCCGAAACAACACAGGGGAAATATGTAAGCAAATATGAAATTAAACAGCCTGTTAAAATGTACGTACGGGTAACTCATTAAATATAAAACTTTCCCACCCTCATACACGTAGTTTAATATTGACTAAATCGAAACTAGAACGTTGAGTAGCGTAAAATAGAATTCATTTAATATAGATTAAATTGAAACCTAGTTTTCGCCGGGGACACTAGGTTTTAACAATAAATGTCCAACCTTTTTCTTAAGTTTTTTTTTAAATTGTAACATGGTCTGAAATAAGTGACCTTAATGTATGAAATAAAAGCTTAAATTAATAGACAACTTGAAGAACTTAGAAATTACTGACAACATATTTGTATACATCAAAATAAAAGTACTCGCTGACTGATATAACAATGTTAAGCAGAGCCTTGGATCAAGGAGGTAGAAATTTTCTGAGAGGTAGTTCTTACGATGTAGACTAGGAATAGATTTTTCGAAATCCATCCCGTAAGGTGATGAAGTAGGAGGTAAAACATTGAATGAAAATTTTTACATTCAATGTTTTGTTTCGTCATTGACATGTTAATTTACTCGTAGGCGAAACTGCGTGGATCAGCTAGCGAATTATATTTCGGTATCAGATATTATTGTGGCTTAAGACAATGAAATAAGTCAAATAAGCAGACGGTTATCTTGAAGGTAAAAAGACTGATTATTTTCTACCCAGTGTTTGGCCAGCCTCTCTATGAAGAATGGACCATCTGCCATTCTGCTAGGCAGTTCGTAATAAGTGAATAATCGGCGTATAGACATCGCCATCGTGACTACTACGTTCCACAACGACATGCCCGAGCATTTGCTCGTAGTACCACCGTCTTATCTATTCCTGCCACAGTAGCGTCAATGCTTGTCGTTTTTGTGTTCCTGTAAGGAACATGGGTAAGGTGACCTGTAAACTTATGCAATTAGCATTAACATCTCGCCACACGGATAGCAACGCATTATTAACATCTTGGTGTCTATAGGTAATGGTTATCTCTTTCCATCGGAAGACATTTGCTTGTTTGCTATCTCATGATATAATAATATTTTACTCATTTCATGTGAATATGCAAAATGATAATATCTGTTAAAGATGGGAATAAGAATAATATTTTACTCATTTCATGTGAATATGCAAAAAGAACGTTCCATAGATGGTAAAATAACTACAAAATGATAATGTCTGTTAAAGATGGGAATAAGAATAATATTTTACTCATTTCATGTGAATATGCAAAAAGAACGTTCCATAGATGGTAAAATAACTACAAAATGATAATGTCTGTTAAAGATGGGAATAAGAATAATATTTTACTCATTTCATGTGAATATGCAAAAAGAACGTTCCATAGATGGTAAAATAACTACAAAATGATAATGTCTGTTAAAGATGGGAATAAGAATAAAATATGGAACCTAATAGTAGAGGAGCCCAAGATGCTAAATGGGTTATTCGAGCTTCGTTGAGGCCTATTGGATTTTGTAGATTAAATTATAGGAAAAGTAAAAGGCTATAATATAATGTTTTATATCTACTGTGGGGAAAAAATCTACAGAAAAAAACTGTGGAATGGAAACACTAAATCGCGTCAGATTAAGGTATGGTGGGTTAATTGCCAGCTAAAATTTAGAAAATCTGCCGATTCAAGTGTAATTGTAAGAGAGTTAGAGGGTCACAAATTTGCAAAGAAAACGTTGTTTTGAGATTCTCGAACGCGTCTGAATTTTCTTTTACTATAGAAGAAATTATGTAACAATGACGAAAAAACATAATTGGATAATTTCTACAAACCGAAGTTATCGGAATTTTGTTTTTTCTGCTCTAGTTACTCAAATCTATATAAAGAGCTTATTTTTGGTGGAGAATCTAAACAGTATGCTAGGTATTTCCTCTATGTTAATCTGACGCACTCGAGTTAATGCTAAAATCCCCTCTTGGGCTCCCCTACTATAATGCGTCTACATCAATAAAACAGGAGACAAACCAATGCACGAAGGAACAAATTTAATTAGTATAGGTAGATAAATGTGTTTGTCTCGTGATGCTTATAAATCTGTCAGATTCACCATTATTATAAAACTAACAACGACATCATAAGAATGAAGCAATAATTTATGGCATTTGGCTGTCAGCGCCGTATTTATAGTGTTGAAGAATTAGTTGTATCATCCAACTCACTACAATGTTCAGACGGCCTTGCAATTCATTCCTATTGCAATGGCTATGCGGTAGATCGGAGAGCGAATTAACTAGATGAATGCATATTACCTATGTGTCTACAGATATCTATTACGATAAGTTGATAAACAGTTTTTTAGCCTTTTATTAATTTTGTGGCTATAAAAAATTACATATATCTATATATATGTCGCAATGAAATTGTCAGTACCGTTAGATTATAATTTACCTAAGTGATATTATAATTTAACTGCTAACCTAACCTAACCAAATTATAAAATCCCTAGGTAAATTATAATCTAACGGCTATTGACAATTTCGCTGCGACATATATATAAAAATCAATTGCTGTTCGTTAGTCTCGCTAAAACTCGAGAATGGCTGGACCGATTTGGTTAATTTTGGTTTTAAAATATTCATGGAAGTCCAGGATAATTTTAAAAGATGAGAAAATATAGAAAATCTTGTAATTATATTGCACTAGCGGCCGCGTGCAGCTCGCTGCATTATAAAAGTTTTTGGTAAATCCCGCGGAGTCGCCAAATTTTTCGGGATAAAAAGTAATCTATATGCTATTCCAGGTCATCATCTACCTATGTGCCAAATTTCATACAAATCCGTACGGCAGTTTTTGCTTGATTGAGTAACAAACATCCACCCATCCAAACATCCAAACTTTCGCATTTATAATATTGATTAATAATTAATATAGATTATACACGAACACATTTATGGTAATTCAATTAAGTGGTTTTGCTTTTTAAAGCATCTTTAATACGAAATAAATATATACGTATTTTAACGTAGTATATATTATGGCCTGATGATGCTGCAACAGAAAATTAGTGCTACCTATGCGAAGCGGAGAGGATCGCTAGTAATATTTTTATAACTTCTAGAGATTATGAAATAAGCTGTATTTCCCACTTGTTTAGCTTCTGTACCACGTAATTCTACAGGGCTTTCATAGACATTGAGATATTTTTAAGGAAAGTTTTTTGTGTTAAAATATCTTCTGTGCGTGCTTTTGTGTAAGTGGACATAATAAATGTTACAAAACATTGATTTCGTCTACTACTACATTGACGATCAAGTGGATTATAATCGCCAAGTACGAAGAAAATATTTTTAACGACAAATTTCGCTTATATTTAAAAAAAATATTTAATTTCATAACCGTCATTAGAGATAATTTTTAGCATTATGAATTATTTATTAAAAAATCGGTTATTAAATTTAGATAAAGGTTCAGGTTGTACAATCGCGATAAATCTACAATATTCCATGAAAAATGTTCAAAAGTAATACGCTTTTGCGCATTTCATTAAAAAGCAGTAATACAAAAAATGAAAACAATGTATTGCTTGTTTAGTATCTAAATCTAGCATCTCATCGTTTGCTGATATACTTGCAGCTGTAATACTCATGGTGCACCTAAATATTTCCAAGGTTTAATTGGCAACAAATTCACGAATTATGGTTTGTTCCATTCCATTAACATTATAAATAATGATGGTTGGATGTTGGGATATTTGAATGTTTATTGCTCAATCGCGCTTCAATGGGTCTGTACACAGACATACCTTGACCTGTATTAACACATATAATACTTATACACACAAGGTAGACAGAGGGAATCGAGTACCATACATCACGCTTTAGAGAGACCTGCCTTGCTTCCTCCACATTATTGACACCCTTCATGAAATCTCCAGCTCTTCGAACAGCCCCGATCAATTTGATTACAGGACATCAGACTTGATCTTCCTCGGTGTCTAAATATATCCACATTCACTTTGTATACCTGTTTTGTTAGTCATTCATTTGCCATTCTTTCAAATTGTCGGTACTAACGAAGCATGCCGTTTTTCCCTATTAATACCAGTACTTAATTTTGACCCCAACCTCTCACTTTGCTGTTACGGATGTGATCCGCAAGTGTTACACAAATTGTGCTTATTATCTTTGAAAATACTGTTGCCAAATATTTGAAAAATAGTTATATAATTGTTAATGGTACCATAGCTGGTGCTATCTTATATGTGTAAAAATCTATTTAAACACCTCACCGTTACGTTACCAGCAAACCTATGAACCGCCATTGTAGTAAAATCGGTACTTTGATTAAAAACTGTACTTAATTATCTAAAATATCTCTTATACTTTTTGCTATACTAATAAAGTAACTGGCTATAAAGCATATAAATAAGCCATATATCAAGATGGTTTTAAAGAGAAAGGTGTTGGTTACAAAGTCGGGCGAGACAATACTGAACTTGCCACAACATTAGTGACAGAATTAATGATGGTACAAAATTACGAATGGCGTAACAGAAAGGTAAACCACAGGGAAAAAATGTCTAGGCGGTTGACCCTACAGACCGTAGGGTCAACCGCCTAGACATCCCTGAAACGTCCCGCTAAATTAAGGTATTTAAGCTCAAAAGAGTAAAAACTATAAACATAGATTTTTTCAGTTCAAACATCTATTTTGTTAAAATAGCAGTATATTGATTTTTGAAAAGTTGTATATTTTGGAAACGCTGATTGAATTTGATCGTTCGAATTAATTCTACTCAATTTTTAAGATCTGAAATATTGCTTTAACTAAATAATCGATAGGTTGAAAAATTTCGTAGCAATGTCAAAAACATTTTTTCAAATATTTTCATCATTAATAAATGCTAAACAAATTGACTGATTTTGATTCAAATAACGGTATTTGACGCAGTTTTTCAAGGAGAAAAGCTGATAAGATTTTTAAGTCCATCGGTGTATTAGCCTGAAAATTATTTTCAAATATAAAGTAAATTTGCTAAAAATGGCGTAATTTTAATATTTGAAAAGCTGTAACTTTAAAAATTAGATTCGATTTTGATTCTTGAAATGCCATCTGACATATTTTTTTAGTACTAAAATATTGTAAAATACCAAAAAATGATTGGATAAAAAATTTCGAAGGTTTGTCGAAGAAACACTTCTGATTCTACTTGTAGGACTAATGTCAGCAATCTTCTCCGTTTTCCATCTCATAATTCCAGTTTTTTCTCTAACTCTTTTACGATTCAGGCAATAAGGCTTTGGAATTCATTACCACTTCAAGTTCGCATGAGTCAATCTATAAATTCTTTTAAACACAATCTAAGGAATCATTATTTGTCTATTCCACATTAATATAATTTGTAATTTGTTTTTTTTTTTCTTATTTTTAAATGGATCTTACGAGTTCGTATTTTTTTGAGCAACACGTACTCATCTCAAGAGGTTAATATCATTTAATGTTTCACAGTAGTTATATATATTTTTTTTGTTTTAATTTCTAGTAGATACCTAACGCTGTAAATAATTTAAGTGCCTGTCTTTATATTGCTGAAGTACTTTAGGTTTCATTAATAGATGTGTTTAAATATTTTTAGTATATTGTACACTTCGACTTATATTAATGGTCAAGTATTTCACTTTACCGGGTTGGCTGTAAGAAATCTCTTTTTTAGAGATAAGCTCACCTTTTGTACCTTTTTAAAAATACTGCTTGCTGTAATTTTGTGTATTGTTCTATTGTGTACAATAAAGTATTAAATAAATAAATAAATAAATAAACACTTTTTTTTAAATTCTTCGTCAACGATTTCTCCCAAACGGATAAACCGATTTTGATGCAATTTATACATTAGATGTAGTTTGTTGAGGAATTTTGAGGAGCTGATTAGTTTTTGTACTCAATCAATACATTAATCTGGAAGTTATGTTAAAAAATTACTGTTTCGCCAAAATTATTTTTGGGGTTTTTTCAAATTTTCTCAAAATCTCCTAGGCCGACCTAGTCCAAATTTTCAGAAGTCTAAGTTGAGCAGAATCAAATCGAATGCCATCAACCGCGTTTCGATCGATCCAGCCGTTCAAAAGTTATGAGATGTTTACATACACACACACACACACACACACACACACACACACACACACACATACATACAGACATACTGACATCAGCGCAAAAATAGTCGGAAAATATTCCTAGGACCTCAAAAAGTGGATATCCGGTGAAAACTCGATTTTCGAAAATCGGGGCAAATTCAGTAACTTCCTATCTACGTACATTACGTACTAGGCACGCGGGAAGTTAAAAATATAAGGGAAATAAAAATATTTGATGTTATATTATATAGTTAAAATTATTAGGTTCTAGCATATATTGAATCGCGAAGAATTGTGGTGGTAATGTGGTCACCGTATTTTCATCTTACGGCAGGGTATGTGTTACGCTGAGTAATATTCAATGCTACAATTCGTAATGCTTAAGGAAATCGTCAACCACGAAAATACTTTTAACGATCAAATTCGATACTAGCTAAGAAATTTTCTTTTTTTCAAATTTTTTAAAGTTGAATATGAGAGTTACAATATCTGTATACATTTTTGAGGAAAATTCTCAAGAGCAATACGGAATGTATTTCTAACACACGTTGGCTCAACACATATGGCAAGAAATAAATGATGGTTATTACACATCAGTGAAATGCGGTAATGGGTATCACCAGCCATCTCACCAACCGACAAATCGGTGAATCGAATTGAACCGGTATGTCTATTGACGTTCGGTTTATTCTGTCTACCCAATTGTAATCATATATTATACAAATTCCAATACTTATCACATGGTCTTCACTACACAAACAACGAGCATTTTTTGTCTAGGAGGAGCCTTCTATTTTCAACCATCATATGGCGTTATCGTACTTCAAAATTAGCAAACAATCAATTGACAAAATGACAGTCAAAAAGAAATAATATTGTTTTGGTACCCCCAGGTACCTACCCCAGGGGCTACCCCGGGGGCTACCCCAGGTACCCCCAGGTTAGGCCCCCTTTGAAAAATAGACGATCTGCCCTTCTGCCAGGCAGTTCGTAAAAGGCGAACGATTGATTATATATTTTACTTTCATTGTGACTACTAGTTGGTACAGTTCTGCAACGTCTCATCGGGTTTTTGGTATCACTGCCTTACCTATTCGTGCCGCAATAGCGTCTTTGTCACTGTCGTGTTCCGGTTAGGAGGATAAAGTAACGTAAATATGCATGTGGTATTTCCAACAGAAAATGAGTTGTTTTGTATGAAGTATGTTTTTGTACTTCAATTAAATTAGCAACTATTTAATTCCTAGATTGTCTTGGCGCCTTTTAGTCTAAATAACTTTGGCCGGGGGCTCGCAAAGCAAAGCCAATAGTTAATGCCAAGAGTCTCTGGCACATCCCTTCGCAAACATAAATATCAAGGGCAGGTCGAGGTGTGGAAATAGTGCTTGATCTATATTACGCCTTATTACGTTTTAAATCGAATCAATAATGATTAACAAAATCGATGTATTTGGTATGATCATACCAACATTTTTATTTACTGCTGTTAAATTTATACCCAAATACGCCAATAGGATAGTTATATTGCTGTAAGTTGTAGTGACGTAAGTTGCGGAATATTAATTAGTTCATGGTTTGATAATTAATCGACATACAAGCACAATAGTCGCAAGTTAGTTGCTACCCGACTTGTTACATAAATATGAAGTAGGTCTGTTAAGATGCGTTTGGTCCCACATCAAGAAAAAGATCAATTAAGGTTTTAGTTGCTTTACCTGAGTTGTTAAATACGAGTAAAAGACTTGTTGATTAAAACAGAGCTATGCAGCGCACGGCCTGTGAAATGTTCTTAATCTACCGCAACATACACAAAAATGGGTAGCCAGAGAGAACCGAGTGTCATATTTTATGATCCTAGCACCCTTCACATTCTCATTGTACATCTGTTTTGTTAACTTTATACCTGCCATTCTTGTTACATCTCCGAACCAACGCAGCATCCTTTTCTCATTTTTCCACCGACACTTCTTTCAGGCCTTCTATTACGAATTCTATTACGAATACGATCTTCTATTACGAATTAAATTACCATTCTCTTACTTCTATTACGAACCCCGTCTGCGAGTGTTTCGTTGTATATTTTCCGCAGCTATCTGATCTCAACAACGTTAATTCTGCTTTTGCCGTTTCTAACAAACGCATATCAAACTCTCACTTCCAAACAAATGTGTTGGGATAACCATATAAGTAGGCAGAGCAAGACAGACACTCTGAATTTAAGATAAATCAAATTAGTAATTATAAACACATAAAAAATGCAGATGAATGTATTTGTTTGCTGTCTTCCTCATCCAGGTTAGCTGAAAGAAATCTCACTACGAGATATTATTTCGCCTTATGTAATATTATATTTTATTTAATATTTTTTTCTTAACTGTATTTGTGTGTTTTCCTTAACTGTATGTGATTTTTTTATTCTTAATTTTTATTTGTTTTTACTTGAAAGTTTGTGATTTGTCTTTGCGGCCCTCCAGTTACCAAAGAAGGTAATTCATATTAGCCCTGGATGGTGTCCCTAATTTAGAACAAAAACTCTACTTACTTGTTTCACGAATATGCAATAAATTTGTTAGGTTGTAATTAGCTCCGACACCGAAAATTATAAGTGACACTGCAGTTAAGGATGCTACTTTGCGGTACCATAAACAGTCATGTTAAATTGCCATATTAAGCATCGTTCATACACTTCATTTTTTATCGATAGAGTGGTGCTACTGGTTCTGTATACACTTCCTAACAATTACAGAATTTTTCGATACTTCTGGCAGATTATTACATGAATTACATAAAGTCTAGAGGAAAAGAAGACCAACTCTGTAAATACAAATTACCATCAAAGTAATCGCGACACTATTGCATAAGAATTTTAATAAAGAATGCGGTAATAGCGCTATCAAATATGTTTCTAGTAAACTGTTAAAACAGCTTCACTTCACTCTGTCTTTCCGAGTTGATATGAGTGCTATGACACTTCACACTTCACTCCGTCTATAACAGCTAGACACATCTTAGTTTATCCAGTATCCTACGTCAGCGCCATTCTGAAACTTTATTTCAGTATACAGCTGAACACTTTCACAACCATTGCCTCTATATCAGCTGGTACTCCTTACCTCTAGACTCCATATTAATTAGGTATTTTACTCGCGTAAAATTAATATGCCATCATAAATCAATATTATTATCGATTAAACTATATCCAGGTACATCATAGAAACAACCGTTTTACATTTTACAACCGCAATACATGTTCTGGTAGCGTCATGTTCTGGTATTGAGTATATAATTATGTACTCATAGTTGCTGGTAAACATTTGCTATCTGTAAGTGATAATTGTCTCTTTCCATCAGGAGAGTTTTTTTATATCATCAAATAGGAAACAAATAGATGGGTTTCCTGAAAGAGTCAACCAACGCCTATAAACACCAAAGATGTTAGTGATGCGTTTCTATCTTGTGGCGAGGTTTAATGCCACATGCATAAGTTTACCGGCTACTTTACCCTCCAAACCGGAACACAACAGTGACAAGCATTAACGCTATTGCAGGCGGCAGGACTAGTTAAGGCGGTTGTACCAGATTCGGGCAAGACAATCCAGAACTCTACCAACTAGTAGCCACGATGGTAGAGACACGCATAGCCATCGGTCGCCTTTTGTGACCTGCCGGGCAGAACGGCAGTTAACTTATTCTTCAAAGGAGCCCGGGACCAATACGGGGAAAAGGAGGGGGAGAGTCATGTGCTTGTTTGGTATCCGATAATATATAAACAAAACGTGCAAGGATCCATTAGAAGGTGTAGAGACCCAAGACCCATCGATTATGTTGCTAAAGTCGATAACCACTCGACTAAAGAGGCGATTCGGTATTTTCTTTGAAACTATTAAAAAAGCATCATCATCACGCCCTGTTCCCTTACAGGGTATGCAGAGTAAACCAAACGTCTAGGCTTTCCTGTTTACCACAGGTTTTAGGTTAGCGAGATGAGTGGTGATCCCTATGGACGTATTTTGTCAACCTAACGATTATTTACTATTTCTAGCGATAATCAAGACCGTCACGGACCACCAGAATGGCCTTACGTTCTCATTCGAGACCAGGAAGTAGTAAGACACCAACCACCAGACTCCATGCTGCTACTGAGATTTTTATTTTCGAGAAAAACCTTGAAAAAACCTCAATAACTTCAATCTTAATAAATATAATAAAACCCGGAAAAAACCATAATATACCGGACATGGCTATCGAACCCAGGACCAAATGATCTCAGTCGAATAGGTTTTCCCCTAGAAGACAGGCAGTCTTTTTATTTGCGCTAATTATTACTTATGTATACAACAATGAAAAATTCACAACAAAAGGAATAATATTTCCCAAGAAGCCCAGCCATATACAGTCATGTAGCTTCTATTATACTTTTAATCTAATTACTGACAACTATCATCCTCCAAAGTACTTATGTACGATGTTTATATACTTACTAGCCTTTTCGCGCAGTAAAACCTGCATAAATTCTGATCCCGTGGGAAAATTGGAATTATTTCTTTTATATCATAAAACAGCAAACAAGCAGATGGCTCTCCTGATAGAAAGAGACAACCATCACATACAGACACCGAAGATGTCAATAGTGCGTTGCTATCCCTGTTCTTTAATATTAAAATTCAATAATGTAATATCTTGGAAATATGTACACCAAAAAAGTAAATAATAGAGATCGACTGTATTTAAAACTTTATACTCCTATCACAGAAATAAAATTATTATTATTATTCTTAATACCACAGCATGAGTTTACTGGCTACCTTACCTGTCAAACCGGAATACGACAGTGACAAGCACTCATGCTCTTGCGGCAAGAATAGGTAAGGCGGTGGTGCCAGACCCGGATGAGACAATGCAGAACTCTACCACCTACTAACCACGGTGATAGTGACACGCATAGCCAATCGTTTGCCTCTTTCGAATTGCCTGGTAGAAAAACAGATAGTCTATTCTCCAAAGTGAGACCAGACCAAAACAAGGTGTAGCCTGTCACTAAAAAAATGCAGATTTGTATTTGTGAAATCAGTTACTTTCTACTCACTTTCCCGCCAAAATTACAATTTTCATAATTTATCCCTTTATTATAAAATCTCCAGTCTATCTACGATCTCTCATATACTAGGTCTAAAAAAATTTAGACACTCACTACCTGAAAAAGAGAAAACCATGGAATACCTAAAAACAGATTTTTATAAATAATAATCTATATTATCTAGGAATTATATTGGAAGATAAGCGAGCTAATTGGTTATATTATGTCAGTAGTAGAAGTAGTAACAAATTACTAACAAAAAGTATTTCAAGCCCGTATCCCCGAAGAGGTAGGCAGAGGTACAACCATGATTAGCCGAAGATACTTAGTCCCGCAATGTGATAGGTAGGAAGCCTATAACCAACTGGGCACTTTTCCAATCCCGGGCGAAGTTGTTTTTATCGGGGACTGAAAAAACATATTCTTGAATTGCCAGACTCGGTAATCGAACCTAAGACCTCAAGTGGTCAACACTGTCACCGGACCACTAGACCACAGAGGCGATTACTAACAAACTTAACTCTAGTTCCTAATGTGATGCTCAGACGATACAGTTTAACAAACTCATGGTAAAGACAAAATCTTACATTACATACCTACTACGTTGCGCTTTAAAACGTTATAAGTTCTATTTCTAAAACATATTCTTTTATATACTTACAAAAAGGACTATTATATAGCCTGAAAACATTAGATTCCTTTAAATGCAATTAGATTTTTTTTTGTGTCAGTTTATACCTCTTTGGATCACTAGACAATCAGCCTTCCATTAAGCATTTTAAAAAAGGTGAAATACTGATCAATTGTGACTTCATCAATCAATCAAACCATGTATAGCTCGAAATAGGATTATAGTTTAGGGTATCAGAATATACTTCCTCCTATTTCGCCAAATACATGTCATTTTTTGTGTTTTTAAATCTAAACCAGATAATTTAAAAGTGACATTTTGTAAAATTATACATACTTCATAAATAAATTTTAACAAATAAAAATTAACATTTACGATAGTAAGGACATTATTAATATTATGCTAGCTGACCCGGCAAACGTTGTATCGTCATACAAATTTTGGTGGGGTACTTGAGAGGGAGTGGAGGGTTAACTGAGATAAAATCTATCCTATCTTTTAAGTTAAGCCAAACAGTAGATATCTATGAAATCGGTTCACTAGTTTAGGTATCCATAACGTACAAACAACGTGACAAGTAATTTATATATATTAAGATTTAAAAATATAATTACAAATGTCATTATTAACATTACAAAGTCTCAAAATTAAATAAAATTAAATTACTTTAATTAACTTCTGGCATTAAATCCCAATTAAATGGCAGGCCTGGATGGCAACGCACCATCAACATCTTTGTTGTATATGCCAATGGTCATCAGGAGAACCATCTGCTTGATTGCTATCTTATGAGTTATGACATTCATCAGTAAAAATAAAAACGCATAACCTTAAGAAACTTGTATCTTGTCGCTTCTCGGGTACAATGCAATAAATATACTGAAAATGCTTAAGCTTAAAGTGAAACGAAGGTAGAATAAAAGTTTCGACCGCTTTCGTGGTTTTTATAATTCCGGAAGGGTGGCGATTGTGACGACACAGGCGGCAGTCAATTTCTTTAAAATTTTCGGCGCCCAAAAAATCTATAAATGGTGTAATAAGTCCATATATTGGATAGCTGCTTATATAACGGGCGGCTTGCACGAAAATGCTTAAATGCATTTAGTCCTTATGTTTAGCAAATGTCAAAACGCCTTAAATGCTGTCACTTTAAACGTGTTTAGTGACTTAAAATGATTTAAGCATTTTGGTGTAAGCCGCTCTTAAGAATTAAGCTATTTTGAATAAGAATTTAGATTTTCCTGTTAAGAATTATCGTTTACAATTTTTTGTGATTCTGTATAATAGTTTGTAAAAGCTGTTAACTCTAGTCATTATGAATAATTAATAAAACAAATTGCAAATAATTAATTGTAAAAGCTTTTGATCCTAGTTATTGCGAATAATTAACTTAAAAAAATAGGGATTACCACCTATTTCACCAAACTGGTGAATTGTGATGAACATGAAGTACCTATCAACGTACGTTTCTGTCAGCTTCTGTAGCGTGATTTCTAGGAGAACAATAACTTACTGTGTTAGAAAAATCCTTTTATCATTCAACAAATTGCAGGCATGGCTAATTATTTTTAATATAGAACGTTTTTTTTACAGAAAATAAATAATCTACCTAACACAAAATTCAGGTCATATATGTAGAGCAATCCTGAAAAATATCATTCGTTCGACATGCTTGGGCCTGTGTGTGTCATAATTTATAATACATTTTGATTGTTTTAGAAAATCGCTTTAAAAATAAACCCTTAATCGTGTAGGGTTTTATATCATTGAATAGCAAACAGCCCAATGACTCCTAATACCTGAAGACGTACAACACTCGAACACCATCGATGTTAATTTTTTTAAACGTAAAGCGGGTTTAAATACCACACGTATACGTTTACTAGCTACCTTACAGTCCAAACACAATACAGGAACATGACAGTGATGAACACAGATGTCCTGTTCCTGCCGCAATAGCATCGTATGGGGTAGTATTCAAACCGGGTAAGACGTTGCAGAACTCTACCAGCAAGGTATTAGTAATTAGTATACTAGTTGGCATATTCACAGGTACCACTCTTAAACAAAATACAGATACAATTTCTTGATTCTTATATGGTTAAAATTAGATTCCCCTTAAGTGGTAAACTGCCCTGCATAACCACGTTTTGGAGATAACAAGATAAACGCTACATAAGTATATCTACGATTTTAGTTACAGAGAAAACAACCGGCGTACATGTTGTCTTTTGTTTGTTAAAATTAAACATAAAGTAAACAAAAGTCAACCAAAATAAAATTTAATAAAATGCGTATAAGTGATTTCCGATTCTTATTATGTGACTGTCAGTACATAAAGGGACTGGGCTTTAAGGACCTCAATTCAAGGACATCTAGGGCCTAGAAGCAACAGCTAAATCGATAGAGGCTTTCAGTCGAACTCCATCACCATGGCGACCTGCAGCCGTGACCTGGAGGAGAGGGGAGGGGATTGCATTGAACGGCCCGGCTGCATCGAGCAGTTATTTCGGTGCAACTATACGGTCGCAGTCTCTTACCGCGCTTCTAATAGCGCGCGCGTTTTTCACTTCGTCCGATGCGTTACACTCGTGCATTCTGCCATTGTAGTTGCAATATAAGTGTTTTATTCTTTATTGTTTGATAAATAACAGAAAATATCAACCAGTGGTATTATACAAAGATTCACGAACACACCTGTTGCTCAAGGAGAAACCGCGTGGAAAACAGTTTTTCTCCGTAACAGCCGCGACTACTTTCACCGCTCACATTCCGCGATTTCAACGCTTTTGAATTAAACCTGTATTCTTTGCTATGTTTTTATATACTAATATAATGTTATTATGTTTTCAAGGCATTAAAATGCACCTAGTTCGTAGAGCTCAATAATATCAAGGCGAATAAGTGTAGGATTGTATCTATGAGTACTTAGCCTCGCTCTATTCCGCCCGCTGCCGCCGACCCCGTTGATAACAACCTTTTAATATTATCTGATTACTTGTGTTATTCAGCTAACTTCACTATGAATTTTATCTATGCGCAATTACATTGTAAAATGTGGTTAGTATAATTTAAGATGTTATGAAATCTGTGCAACAGTAATGCAGCTGGCGTTTTGCCAGGGATGCAGATTTGAAGGTCGCCGGTGGGTGTGAGCGCCTGTAAGCGTAGGGCGGGCGGGGAGAACAATGTAATTTATAAGTGAAACGCGCAAGTGCGCCCGGACCTCCGGCTATTATTTTTTATATCCGTGAATATTAGAATTCTTTGTGCACTAATGAAACCTTAAAATTATTTAGCATCAAATTTTTCCCAGGTAACTAATACATTAAGAAAACATAAAAACCTTCACTAATATAATTTCATTTAAAATGAAGTTACATATTTTAAATAATATTGAAAAATATAAATAATATTAATGCAAAACAATGTTTAAAAACAGAAATAATACCAAATTTGTTTAAATAATAATAAAAATTCCATTTGTAAAATTTTAATGTATTTCATATAAGTTATGCATTGTTGACTCTTGTTACCTTTTGAGTGCTAATATAAAACATGCATGAAGTCAAATTATACATTCAACAAAGCAAAACCTTTTTACTATATACCTATTTGCATGTAACATGATGTCATTTCATAACATATATCATATTACACGTAAGTTATATTGTATTAATTTACATAAATGTACCTAATATTTTAATTTTTGCAAATCAGCTTAAATGTTTCGGAAAATTTTCGTATCACGAAAATTTGCACACAAATTTAAAATAAAATTTAAAAAATATATAGAAACAAAACCTATAAACATTAGTAAAAAATCTAATTGCTTATGTGACACAAATTAAATCATTGAAATTCGTTCCCATCTATTTTTTTGTGCATCACAATAACCAGGCCTGTGTCACTTAATGTACTTGCACATAATATTTGCTTAACGATAGTTAGAATTAAAACAAAAGTCGTTGAACGTTAACAGCAATAGGCCGATGGTTCTCCTGATAAAAGGAGAAACCATCGCCTATAGACACCAAAGATGTTAATGGTGCATTGCTATCCATGTGGCGGGATGGTAGTGCCACATGCATAAGTTTACGGACTGGAACACAACAACGACAAGCATTGACGCTATTGCAGCAGACATATGTAATACGGTGGTACCATTTACCCGAGCGAGATGTTGTGTAACTCTACCACCTAGTAAACACTATGGTAATGGCACCTTTATCCATTCGGGTCACCTTTTACGACCTGTCTGGCATAACGGCACATAATCTATTCTTCAAAAGAGAGAAGAAGAAATACTTTAAACATTACATTTAATCTGAATTTATAATGTTGAAAACTTGTGATTTGAAATTCCGACATTGAAAGTGAAATTTTCATATTCACATTTTCTCTGTAATAAGTCAAAGCATTAGTCTTCTATATAGTTTTGCGAAACACAACCATGAAATCTCATTAAAATGCCAAACGCTGTACGATAATTTATTATTCCAAATGTCATTTACTTTATTTCCATATACATTTTAACTAAGGGCATTTAGTGTTGTGACATTTTGATATAGAAATGTTATCTATACAAAAAATTTAAATGAATAGTTTTACAGGTCATAAATTTTTCATGTGCGTTTTGCGTGCAACATAAGGTATTAGGCATACATCTGATGTTATGAAACATCACGCATTTAGTGATGATAAGCTTATAATATTACAGTACGAAACTTTCGCTTGCGAGACCATTGACCGTGGCTCGACTTTCTAAAACATGTCGTAACGTCAGTGATCGCCCCAGGCCATTGTAATTCACGACACGCCTTCAAATGACACGCGATCTTTATATTTTTTGTATATTTTTCGCTAATTTTAAGAAAGTCATTTTAAAATAGTATGCTATACGTATAACAAGAAAAATAAGTGCTTAGTAACTTTTACTTAACAACACTACATCACTGTTAAATAAATAGCTATTTTTATCGTACCTTTTATATTCATTTTTGACATTCAAAATCAATTGTTTTGAAATGTTCGAACCAACACCTAGTATTGGATTTGAAGATAAAACTATCTGCCTTTCTTAGTAAGACAACGGCGTACTATTGGCCGGACGTATTACTACCTCCGTGACTACGAGGTGGATAGATTTCTACAGCATCTCATCAGGCTTGGGTATCACTGCTTCGCGTTAAGCGTTAGTCCATGTCACTGTTGTGTTCCGGCAAGAAAGCCGGTAAATTGATGCATGTACATCACAATTCACATCACATTCATTTACCATTAATATTTTTGGTTATTTTTTTCACTAAGCCTTCACATCTCTAGCAATCATATGACTACAGTATATGCTTGTTTTCAATCACAGAATATCAAAAATTAAACCATAAAATTTTATCTTTAATTTTATCTTCTCATACATCATATATTATGAAGCACATTTGCTTAGTCCCTCTCTAAACAAAATGATGACCTGTACAATCAAAGTTCCCAGAGACTATGTACAGATTTAATTCAATTGCAAAATATTTCAATTCAAATAATTACTAAAAATGAAATATCGTAAACGATATGTATATAAAATGTTAATAACGTTGATTTAAATTTTTGTTAATCGTTACACGTCATTTCTTTTAATTTTATTGCTAATACAAAAAGGTAAAAGGCTACCAAAAGTGTATTTTACAAAGATATTTATTGTAATGTTTAAATTATCTCTACCTACTGACTGTGGAATGTAGACAATTGGCCTTTACTTTTCAAGTACTTACACAGCAACATTGTTGTAGGAATTTCAAGCCATTCCAATTTAAAATAACTATTAGATATTTTTACAACATTTTATAGTTGCTTACCTTATAACACTTAAAATTTAAAACATTAAAGCGCAAATTAGGTAATCTAAATTAACAAGCCTATGGGTTAAATAAATATAGAATTGTATTCCTTCTATGGTATATATGCCGATACTAAAAGTATTAAAAAATCTTGAAGCGAATATGGTATACAATAATTTAGAAAATGGTTTCTGATGACAATTGCCGTACAACTGAAAGAAACTATATTTGTTGGAGATGACATAATAATTTCTTGATGTGTTTATTTGTGATTCAATTGTTAAAGACTCGTCTTTTATTAATTTTACTATAATACTTGTATTAATATGACTTTTATTTTTCTTAGTAGAATATGTAAAAGGCTAAATTTCTATCATACGTAGGGTGAAAGAAGAAATAGGCGCTCAATCAAAAATTGGCTCGTATGTGTTTCGTGTTCGTATATACAATATTCATTTTTTTAAATTGTAATTAAATTTAGAACATGATCACATGCACGCAGTGATCGTTTCAAATCAGTGGAAAATAATATTTGAGAATTAACATGGATAATATGAACCGACATAACTTAAAATTATCGTTTTATATATGTCTTGCTACGAACATTGATCTATTGATGAAGGAATTACTTTGGCTGAGCATTCTTCTCGCCCAAAACACCCGTTTTTGCAGTAGCGGTCATTTGGATCAACTGCTTAAGTTTATTTCGAAAAAGAAAAGAAAATGTTACGAGTATTTACGCCGGTATTATAGGCTCGCTAACTTGATAATTTCTGATGTTGTGAAGGAGAAATAAATATTAATTTGATTTATTGTAACTGTCATGTTCCGGTGTGGAGGGTAAGGTAGCCGGTAAAATCGGGTAGCAACGCTCAACTAACATATTTCTTTTTGTCTTTAGTCAATAAGTATCTCTTTCCATTTCCTGGAGAGCCATCTCTTGTTTGCCATCTTATGATATATAAAAATATAAGAAAGCAAGATATATAAAAAGACGAACTTATGATACAAACATTTGTCTTATATGCAATCCTTAGTTAAAAATGTAAAAAATATCTAGTCTCTATCTTATTACAATATTACTTAATAATCGATAATAAAATTTCACTCTCTAACAAATGACTTTAACTGTTATAAAATAGGTTATATATGTACCTACGAATGATACCAAAACTTAGATTTATTGATTGTCTTCATTACAAAAAGCTTTATATAATTTATTACTTAAATTAAACAGATTTCATTGTATTAAAAATGCATACACTTGACCTTGAATATAATATGACATAGGTTGCTCATAGACACAACGTCCTTGGGATATGTGCCAGATAGCAGCCCCTTCCTCACCGCCCTGCATAAGGCGTACGAACGCAGGAAGTCGCCGATATTGCCAATAGAGCACATCAATACCCATTTAATAATCAACTTGTGTCCTTATTTACTGTTTCATTGGTAATATTAACTACTACTTTGGGTACTATTCAATAAGTTACTTTTATACTAATCCTATTAACGGCATTTAGTAATCAACTTGCATCCTTATTTGGACTTCGGAGATAATTAGTATCTTTTTTGTTTTAGTATTAATCCGTTTTACATAAAAGCTTATAAATAAATAGAATTAAAGTAAGTGATCGATTTAATAATCAACCCGTGTTTTTATTTATAATTCAGAGATATTACGGTTTCTTTTTTACATCATTAACTATGCTTATTACCGCAACACATATTACTAAACAGTATTGAAGTAATTAACCGAAATGCACCCATTGAATATTTACTTTGCAGGATGCAATTTTAATATTTAGAGGTGTTTCGGTCAATTAAAATATATATCTGCGTTTTTTCATAGCTTATTATCAAGAAGTGCAGAAGTAATTAATCGAATCATACTTATTTAATGATCAATTAGACACCTTAATATTCAAATGTGTTTAAGTTTATAAAAGCTATATAGGTATAAAAGTAATCGAATCATACTAATTAATTATTCAGCTTGCGTTCTTATTTATATTCGAGGTATTTCAGTGCATTTTTCACACATAGTGGACAGAAAGGTGTATCACCATAAAGCTCATTATCAAGCAGTATAATATTAATCAATCAAATCAACTTCTCTTTATTTCCATATCTAGATCTGAAGGTCGACATTGTAGCCTCTACGGCCTGGTTATCCAGTCAGATTTATAGTTACTAAATTATGAAAAATTTCCACGCTCATAATGAAACTTATCGTTTACAAAATTAAAAGATTATTGTAAGCTATACATATACTCTTTTTTAATTTCTTAAATCCGTTAAAATTTTAACTTTTTTATATTTTATATTAATTAATTAGTAAAGACTAGATTTTTATATTAATTGTATTTAACAGCTACGTGAGGCGTTTAACATAAATACATACAATAATATACTGTCTCTTGTAAAGATTGACAGTCTTTTAGTGTTAAATCAAGGAAGATCGAGAAAGTCAAGTGGTGAATTATAAAATGTTAATAAACGAATAAATAAATATGCTAACTCGTATTTAAATGAGTGGTCGTGAAGCAAATTCTGTCTTATGTAAGAAGTAAAAACTCTCATGTAGTAGATTTAATATAGGATTGTTCTTTTTGCACTGGACAGTTAACAAACATCCGTTTCAAAGATAACTGGGAGGCCCACGCAAATGACACGCAGCTGTATGAACCAGCCCAGAAGTCTTAAAATACACCTTACTGTCGCGCTCTCACTGGCGTAAGTGTTATAAACTTATAGCCAGCCTAAAATTTATCATACAACATACATTGTTCGAGTATGACTGTATGACAGCATCTTGACTTTTTATCATAGTTTCGGGAGTGAATTCAGGAATTATTTCTTTTGAAGTTGAATATTAACCTATAGGTAATAAGTTCATAAAACACCATTGTTTGCAATACTTTCTACACAATAAAATTATAAGTTTTAATATCTTCATTTCTGCACAAGTTTAGATTTTTTTGGCTTATATATTTAATTATTGGAAAATATTAGTCAGAGTATTAAAAATACAACACTTGATACTCAGCCAAAATAGATAACTGATTGTAATAAAAAATAAAGGTATGTTATTATTGATCAATTATTTGAATTTTGTTAAAAATGTTACAAGCTCAAAACGATATACCGTGATATGTAATAACTAATAATTGATTATGTATTATATATATACGTTTAGATATTAACACATTCCAAATTTCTCATGACCCTTTCAAATGGCTAAAAGTTACCAAAACGGCCAAAGCAAAAAGAGATAAGAGAGCAGCCTTTTGGTTATATCTCATTGATTGAACTATTAAAAACCCTTAGCTAAGGTCTATATAAATTTCAGCAATATTTCGAGAGTTTGGCGCTACTTTAAAAATATCAGCAAATCGCTCGCTTCTTTCTTAATATATATTTAAAAGAAAACATGAAAATAAAACTCATAGGTAGTTGAAGTTTATACAATGTAAATACTTGGGTTATATGTAAACTGCAAAATGCATATGCGCACGCGCGTTACAAGTGATCTGTTTAGTCGTTCGCGGGATAGACGCGTGAGTCAGGCGGCCTTGAGCTCACATACTACAACGTAAACTAGCGAACCACTAAAATATTATTTTATTGGTTCACCAGCCAACGAGCGGTGACAGCTGGCCGAGGTCACTTCACTTTGATGAGCACAATATTAGGGTTGCCTTAATGTAAATATTTAGACATTAACATTAAACATTCCTTCGGGATTCTGGTTTGATTTTTGACGGGGTAGAATTCTGTTAAACTTTTCTCGATTAGTATTCACCACCTTAGCAATCGGCCAAGTGCTTACCACTTTCGTATTTTGTCTTATTTTACCTTATACCATTATTATTACAAGGCGGAGTTTTTCAGCATACTTAAATACACATATACTATAAACTTGTTTTATGTAATTAATTTCTATACGGGTTTAATTAAGAAGTATTATTTTTTGTATTTGACCTTGTTGAAAATTAGAATTAACAATTTTCCAGACAATCACATGCTTAATTCCAAGTTTTAAGTTATGAACTACTAAAATATTTAACGGGTAGGTACTTTAAACATAAGATTTCATCTATTATAATCTTACCGAAAAGTCTTAAGATAATTTAATAAATAAAAATTAGTCAGATTTGTATATAGTCAAACAAATCTTTGCATAAATCATTCTTACAACAACTGTGTTTGTTGTATAATACCACTGGAAAATTATTTTTTTTGCTTACTTTTTTATTTAAATCTCTTGTTGAACCCTATACGTAAAATAATTGTATAGTGTTTCTGCTGTTTTCATTTATCGCGGGAGTTGGCCGTTGAAATGGAGCATCTATTTTAGGCGCTCGAGGCCCGTGGCGACATTATTATAACCGACATACGAGTCTTACTCGCCGTAAACGATAACACATATCATTATATATTCTACTGTACACAAATGTACTATCCTAAACTATATAGAAATACAGATGGCAGAGTGTACAATGTTCTAGTTAAGATGCATCAAGTGAACGCGTCTACCAACTCGTGAGAACGGCAGGACCCGAGAATCTCCCAACATTGTGCGATTAAACGTACAATATATGAATTTAAATTAACACAATTGCGTGAACGTGTTAAGAATGAAAGCGAGCTCGCACGTAGGCGAAAGTGATATGCGTGAAATCAGAAGAAATGGTGGGGCAACAGGTGGGCTATGGCGTGACGGGTAGCGCGCTGCGGTTGCGTCAAGCCCGCGGCCCCGTTGGCGGATCGCGTATTTCAAGCCGGCTAACTGCACCGACCACTTTGCGAAACAGGCGGTTATGCAAGGCGTGCCGATGCCAACTCGCGGCCGCTCGCACGTCGCCGGAAGAAAAAGTGGAACGCGTCGCAGTGGTGCGGCCGCGCGCGTCGCCTTTACACGCTCCTCGGAGTCCAGTGAAGTGTCCCCAAGTGTCGTGTCAGTGTCGCTTCTAGAACGTTGGAAATGTGTTGCGCAAGTCTACACCTACAGCGGGAATATTTTACACTAGATAATTACGACCTCGCCGCGACAGACCGAGTAGCGCTTGCGACTCTACATCCCCTATCTGTATATAAGTGCTTAGGTCGACACGTGCAATACTGCAATATGTCTATCACGTGTTCGTTCTATTCGACGCATATTATCACTCATTAATGAATGCATGTCTATTTTATAATAATAACTATAATATTCCTTCACCTAATCTTTACTAACAAACATCCTCTTGTAAATGTTTATATAATACTAATAATAATCGCTTGTTAATTCTACTTACCTCTATTAAATAGCAAGTTTATTTCTACCTTGAAGGTTTAGGCACGTAAACTTAAGCTCTGAATAAAACATATTTGTTTTTAAACACATAACACGATTTAAACTAGAATCGTTGAAACATTAATGACGTTTTATGAAGAGGGAAAGTGATCGTCAGACCGTGGTAGTTTCCTCGAGCCATTCGCTAGAGAATAACTCGTAATAATTCGTGCGCAATCATTAACACCAAGTAAAAGTAACATCAAGCATTCAATAATTCATAAGCGCATGCCAACGCAACTATGACATTCTAAACCCGATATCCGCTCCTTTACCGCCCATGTGTTCAAGGACATATTAATAGTTTAGAATGGCTATCGAGCGACACAATTTATCATGTACTGAGCACCATACTCAATTGTACAATGCAGCTTATCTAGCGTATGAGAGCTAACAATTATTTGCCCTACTTTCTTACTTCGTTAATTTAACTGGTCCCGTTTAGAAATCGATTATTACCTAACTTTGTATCCAAAATGAAATACATATGTTAAAGTTACAATATTATAAAATACACACACACATACATACAGACCCGTATTGGTCCCGGGCTCCTTTGAAGAATAGGCCAACTGCGGTTTTGCCAGGCAGTTCATAAGAGGCGAATGATTGACCATGCGAGTCACTAGTATGGTGGCTACTAGCCGGTAGAGTTTTGCATTGTCTCGCCCGGGTCGGGTACCACCGCCATATCTATTCCTACCGCAATAGCAAGTAAACATTTGCATGGCATGGCATTAAGATCCCGCCTCTAGGATAGTAACGCACCAATATCTTTGGTGTCTATATGCAATGTTAGTCTCTTTTCATCAGGAGAGTCATCACCTTCTTTGCTATCTTATGATATAAAAATATACCATGTTTAAATTATTACGTATCAGCAATGCGTATTAGTTTTTTTACAATGTAAAAACTAGATATACATTAGTTATAGTCAATTATATCAGGACGACTGCGCATATTACGTCAGAATGCACTGAGCGCAACGTGTGTAGGCGGACGGTATTCTTGCAATACCTATATTTACTGCATATCTATTTATTTGATGCACAACATTTTTTCCTTAATATTAAATAAAGCATTGTGTATACTTTCATACTAAATTCGTTTAAAAATTCTAATTTTGCGACTTCTACCAACTCAATAACTTAACATGATATAGAGATTTTACATTTTTGGTATGAAATGAAAAGATTTCTATCAGAATATTAAACAGTAAATAAACAGAAATAAGAATATGTCTTATCAACTTAAAGTTGAGATAATCATTATTGATTTCGGTTTTTGTAACAAAATACATAAGAACAGAATGACGCACGATCACTAGAATCACGGGAAATTACCACACACCGCTGATGTCACAACATTTAATTATGTACACGTGTATCTAATGTTCATATCCGTTCAAATAATATTCTCTGAGCACATAGATTTTATCCCACTGACTATATATCGGATGGAGGGCTATGTCAGTCTTAACGAAGCCGTCACAAGGCCACAAGTATGACCTACTTGCGCTCACCTTTGTTTCTCATTCACGCTACGCTAAACTCGACTTTAACGACAAATAATGATTATGAACAATTGACTTAATGTCTAGTAATAAAATAGCACTGAAGCACGTTTTTATTTTGCACGTTAATTATTTCTTATAATAAATATGAAATCAGGTTCATTGCTAATACTTAATGTTAGACATTCAATTACATAATCAACATTGTGTATGTCGCAAAGGCGAACTAGAAATTTCCATTATAATTAGGCCCTATTTTTAAGTATAGATCAATTTCCTTACTACTAGGCATAACGTAAAAGAAGAGAAAACACTTGTCACTGACATCGTGACTACTAAGTAGGTGATAGAGTTTCCTGCCGCAATAACAATGGTATTTTTTGTTGTTGTGTTCCGGTAGGCAGCAGAAACTTATGAATGTTGCATTACGACCCCGACGAACGGATAGCAACTTACGATGAACATCTTGGATGACTATATACGATGGTGATCTCTTTCCATCAGGACAACCATATGCTTGTTTGCTATACTAAGTAATAAAATGTATGTACATTATGTAATATATAAGTAATTTATTCGTCAATATTATAACTTATAACTAACTTGCTTTTTTGCACATAATAATACTTTAAAATGTTTTAATGGATTCTATGCTTTTTTATTGCAATCTAAATATTCTATGCTTTTTTATTGCAATCTAAATATTATCAGTGACATTTTATGTTAATTCGGTTTGGGTCTTTAGCTGGCTTAATTTTTTTCATTTCTTATTCCTAACTTTCCTGACGGCAATGAATAAAAATGCAGAGTTGAAATTCATTCCTAACTTACTCTATAATGCCAAATTCTTATTTTTTTCATTATAATATTGTACGTTAATGACAATGTTTTACGTAGTTACTAAATTGGTAGAACCATTAACATTTACATAAAATTTATGCATATTATTTCATATTTTGTGTATTTTGTACAATGAAATAAAACAAAATACAACCAAATTTAAAAAAAAAACTAAAAAAGACCAAACAACGTGAGACTAAAATGTATGAACGAGAGAATGTGACTAAAAGTGCTAACAATCGCAATTATAAAAAAAGTACAATAAGGAAAAAATACAGTTATGGAATAAAATTCTTAATGTTAAATAATTGTAAAAAAGATATCCGAAAAAAAAGATCAAATAGCATGAAGTGTTCACTGACTTTTGCTGACAGCATGTTACATTCACTGGATTATTTTAACTTTAAAATAAAATGAATATATGTTAGCTATTGTCATAATTATAAAAGCACATAATTGACAGGAAATTTACCTTGATTATTTTTGCTTTTTTAATGATTTTTATGTTAATTATAATATAAAAATCCGGTTTGGCAACATTTATCTTAAGCATTTTTTATAACATGCATTTTTACATCAACATAATCTGCATACAATGAAATAAAAATATCATGGTAATTAAAATGTGCAGAAGCGTTAAACTATAAAAATGTATATTTATTTGTAAAATAATCAAACACTATTCGAAAAAAAACTTAAAAATATACGTATAGATTTAGTTTATTCACCATACTTTTATGGCCTCTATTATATCCATCCATCTACTTTCTTTTCCTTTCACTATTATAAATGTAAATATCTCTCATCAACGTTGTAAATAACGTCGTGTATTACGAAATCAAATTATGTAAAAATTTTATAACCTTCAAAACGATATAACAAGTTCAAACAAATCTAGTTCCTCGTGCATTTTTGGAAAAAAAAAACAATTTAATCATAGTCTACAACCAGTACAATTTAATTTACAAATAAAGTACAAACATTTAAAATAAATCAATAAAATAAATACAAAAATTAATGTGCCAACAGCTTGTTGCCTATAAATTATTAGTCGTAAAAATCGAACTGAAAATAGTAAAAAGCATTTCGCCAATCCCATGAATATTTACTATTTGCCTTTCTGTTGAACGAGTCATCGAGATTGCTTGTATTGAGTTCGAGCAATTTATTGTAATAAGTGTATATAAGCCTCCTTGTGCAGCTTTTGAGGAGTTTTCTAACAAAATGGAGGAGGTTATGTATAAAGCCTCAAATTCAAAGATGAACATTGTTATCTGTGGAGATTTTAACATTAATATTTTAGAACAATCTTCTTTATCACATAAGTTTATAAATCTATTCAAATCTTATAATTTACACAAAATTTTCTATGAACCAACTAGAATAACTGCCTCTAGTGCTACTTGTATAGATAACATATTTTCAAATATAACACCTACAAATAGCTCAATTATAAATACATTAGATTCAGACCATACTGGGCAATCAGTTCAATTTTTGAGAGTACCAAATAAACTTCAGAGAAAAGAAATTGTTTTTGTTCCTATAAATAGTAGTCGATTAGAACGTTTTAAAAAAAATTTAGCTGCAAAATTGCCTGAGATGCCCTTTCAAGAAAATCCAAATAATTTATATGATACATTCTTTAATTTGATAGATACAGAATATAGGCAAATATTTACACCAAAATCTATATCTGTAAGTAAACGCAGAGGTTTTAGTGAGTGGGCAACTGCAGGAATTTTTAAAAGCAGGAATCGGTTATTTGATTTATATTATGAAAAATCTTTTAATCATAGTACTGAATTCAAAGAGTATGTCAAAAATTATTCAAAGATTTTTAAAAGAGCTTGCAATGCTGCCAAGTCAATACACATAAAAAATATGATAAAACACTCTTCTAACAAAATAAAGGCAACATGGAACATCATAAATTGTGAAATTGGCAAGACTAGTATTTTTGATGAAGAATACCAATTAAATGTAGAAGGAGTCAATGTTACGGGACATTTGGAGGTAGCAAAGGAATTTGAAAAATTCTTCTCTAATGTGGCCATCAGAACAACTCAAAGTCTAAGCTCTTCAGCCAGTACCGCGGAATTATTATTGAAGCAATGTGTCAACAAGTGTGAATCAAATTTTGAATTTTCTTTTATTGATTCTAAAGATATATTAAATGCTTTCAAAACATTAGAAATTAAAAAACTGCAGATTTATGGGGCCATTCCCTTAAAATTATTGCCTCAGTAATAAATATCATTGCACCATACTTAGCTGTAATATTTAACTGCTGTATAACAAATGGTGTTTTTCCTGATTTAATGAAACTCTCAAGAGTAATTCCAATATTTAAGTCTGGCTGTAAATCAGATCCCACTAACTTTCGGCCTATCTCGGTTCTGCCTTCCCTGAGTAAAATATTTGAAAAAATAATTCTTAATCAAATGTTAAAACATTTTAACAAATTTGAACTGTTTCATCCTAAACAATTTGGATTTACAAAGGGTCGCTCAACCGTAGATGCTGGTGTGGAATTATTGAAAAAAAATCTATGAAGCCTGGGAGGAATCACATGATGCAATTGGAGTATTTTGTGATTTATCTAAGGCATTTGACTGTGTTCATCATAATACTTTAATCAGGAAATTACACTACTATGGCATTAGAGGTAAGGCCCTCGATCTTCTGACTTCGTATTTGAATGGAAGAACTCAGAGGGTCGATATCAATGGAATAAGATCAAACGGTGCCACTGTCACCATGGGTGTTCCACAAGGATCCATTCTTGGTCCGTTTTTGTTTTTGATATATATAAATGACTTGCCCTTCTTTGTTGGCGATAGGCATGGAATCGTACTGTTTGCGGATGACACTTCACTTTTATTTAAAGTGAAAAGACGAGTTGGTAAGTATGACGAAGTGAACATTGCCATTTCAAAAGTTGTACACTGGTTCAATGTAAACAACCTCCTATTAAATGGAAATAAAACCAAGTGTATTAGATTCTCAACGCCTAATGTAAGGCATATAGATACCAATGTACAACTTAACGGAGACAAATTGGATCTTGTGGATTCTACTGTCTTTTTAGGGATTACGATAGATAAAAAACTACAGTGGGGACCACATATCGACAAATTAACGAGTAGACTGAGTTCAGCGGCATTTGCAGTTAAAAAAATGAGACAGATTAGTGACGTAGACACTGCGAAAATTGTGTATTTTAGTTATTTTCATAGTATTATGTCTTATGGGATTCTACTATGGGGAAATTCCACTGATATAAATACAATCTTTGTTTTACAAAAAAGAGCTATAAGAGCTATTTACAATCTCAGTCCACGAGTTTCCCTAAAAGAAAAATTTAAAGAAATTAATATTTTAACCGTACCATCACAGTTTATATTTGAAAACTTGATGTATATTCGTAAAAATATTTCTTCATTTAAGAAAAATAGTGATGTACATAATGTAAACACAAGGAACAAAAACAATCTTGCTCTGCATGTATCACGTCTCCACAGAATAAGTAACTCTTTTATGGGGCAATCTATACGCTTTTACAATAAACTTCCAAATGCTATTAAAGATCTACCAATACACAAATTTAAAAAATGTATCAAATCTAAACTTTGTAAAAAAGGTTACTATAAAATATCTGAATATTTGGATGATAATAAGGCATGGGATTAATTGCTCCTCATAGCAGTCTCATAATAATTATAATATATTATTCATAAATACATTGTAATTGTAATTGTAAAAACATTGTTTAAAAAAATGTATGTATATGCACAAAAAAAGACAAGCCCGCTGAGTTTCTTCCGCCGGATCTTCTCAGTGTGTGGCCGCGTTTCCGATCCGGTAGTAACTCAAAAAATGTTGACTCGTCAAAATTGCCTGTAAAGGATAATTTGAATAAAAATGTTTTGACTTTGACTTTGACTATTGTAAATAATAAAATATCTTTGAAATAGTTTAAAAATTAAAGGTAAAAATAATTTTAGCTACTTTTTAAACTTTTATTTACACTCCAAACCAAAAATGATGTATGTTGTCACAGTCCTTATAAAAGGAAATCTCTTATCCACAACAGAACTATCTGTTTCTTGCTAATTGCCTTATTTTTTTCTACTTAACTGGCCTGGCCTTTACTAAAACGAGCTAATGTTTTTCAAATCTTAAACTAACACATGTTCATTCATCCTAATTCAACTATTTATTGAGTATTACATTTGTTACCGTAATAAGAAGTTAATAGTAATAATATCGGCAAAGACGTTCCGTAGTGCATAAACTATTTAGTGACGTTCTGTTCAAACATGAACTATCGATATCGACGTTTTGTTTGCGTCTCGGGGATCGTGCCAGGAGTGCGTTTGCAAAGCACATGACAAATTTGTCTTTTGGCAAAATTGATATTGTAAATGCACTATCTGGTACGACACCCCGGAACGTGTTGCGACGCTACTGCTACCTGTTGAAACGAACTGTAAAGTGTGAATCTTATCAGACTTTAGATGTTTCTATCTGCTTGTGTGATATTTTTTTATTATTTGGACGATTCCAATGTGTATTTTTTATTATTTTTATTTAGCTATAAGTTTAAAATTGCATGTGTTATTGTCTATACAGCTTATATTATTTTTGTAAAATAATATTTTCTTATTACTTTGGAAAATTATTGCAAGCAATTGTATCTATTTTTATGTCCTTTTTAATTTATATGGACAGGACGAATACATGATTTAGTCACAAGACAAATAGTAGTTAATTTACGTAATTATATGATGCTTAAAACATGTATGCGAATGATGAGTGGACGCAATTCAGACGACACTGCAGATGTATAAGCCAAAAGCTTTATAATAAATATTGCACTGCAGCAAGCGCCTACGCTATTTCTACGCAGCACTACGAATTTTATGATTGGTGCACAAAATTAAACTACTGTTTATGCTGCGGTATATTTGTCAAAAATACATATTATACAAAAATTATGATATCCTATTTCACATAATTAAAATATACGTAGTAAAAATCTAAAATATTCAATGATTTGATGTTTTATTAGTATATTCAAATTTTGTCATATTATATCAAGCTTAAGGCAAGTTAATGTATTTGTTTTGTCCCAATTAAAAATTATGATTTGTTCATTTAGACTACTTAGGTGCAACTTGGTACTTTCTGTCCTGAACTACTTTAAATTTATTTGTAAATATAAAAAAGGTTGCAGTCTTATTATTACCTAACTAGCGACCTTCCCGCGGTTTCACCCGCGTAGCTTTTGTTCCCGTGGGAATATCGGAAAGGTTTATATACTAAACCTTTCTCAAAAATCAATCTATGTATTAAAAAAAACGCATCAAAATCCATTGTGTAGTTTTAAAGATTTAAGCATACATAGGGACAGACAGAGAAAGCAACTTTGTTTTATACTATATAGTGATTAATTATAATAATGACAACGAACAGTTGATATAAATCTGTTTAAATTTATATCATAAATTTACATTTAAATTATTAAGTTATTGAAAGTGACCAATTGCACGTAAGTTTGTCACACGTGATAATGTTATCAATAAAGCATAAATTATTTATTTTTCCTTCATATTAGATTTTTTTTTAATTTTATCACAAAAAATATGTTTGTATTATTTAATTAGTAGCAACAATTATTTAATTCATACATAATGAATGTCAGCATATTATATAATAGACTTTACTGAATATTTTTGTAATTACTCATTTGCTGTTTGTTTATATTTTTATGTTATGTTTATTATAGCTTTGTTTGTTCAAACTTTGTTTTATTTCCTTGGCAAATTATTATTAAATTTTATTCAAAAAAATCAATTAGTTCTTTCTTTTGCATCAAACCGAAAATATACAAATAAATAACAAAAAAACCTCTTTTAAATACAAGTATAGTATAAAAAATCGAAGTTTGTAACTTAAAAAATGTAAGTAGTCAAGTTTGTTTGGCACAAGAAGAAATTTTGCTCTCACTTCTGCCTAGATTCGTAGAAACTCAAATGGCGATTTTACCAATGTATTTATTATCCTAGCAGTGGTAACAACCTTCAGGCCGCAGTCTAGAAATCAGTAGAATGCGATACAGCGACACAGATCAAAATTCATGTCTCCGAAAACGGTCACATTTGAATCTATGCATTATCATCGCGCCACCACCATCACCATCTTGCAACCCACTCACTCACTCTCTGATCTCTTACATTTTCATGCTCTGAACTGAATTTTATCAGAAAAAAATATTGTACAGCTGAAAAATTCACATCGCCTCTGTGGTCTAATGGTCCGGTCCGGACCACATGAGGTTTTGACCTCAGGACCACACCTGAGTTCGATTCCCGGGTCGAGATGTGTTTTTTTTTCAGTCTATCACGTTGTGGAACCAAGTATCTTCGGCTGATCGTGGGTGCACAGGTTCAGGCTGGTTATACCTCTGTCTACCTCTTCGGGGATATGGGCGTGAAGATACTTTTCTTTACTTTATAAAATTCACTCACGGGGCTAGTTCTTCCCCAATCTTTGTTAAATTGATTAATTTTTATATTCAATTGGCTGTACTTTATTATTATAACGCTATCTGTGATACTTCGAAGATTTACTAGCTTTCTGGGATAAAAAGAATGCTACATGGTATTGCTATTTACGAATTTGAATAAAGTCTGGCTTTTCGAATTTTATTCAAATGCACATTAAATGTTTTAAAAAATATGTAAATTCATTTGCACATATTTTGCAATACAATTGAATTTTATTCAAATGCACGTAAAATGTTTTAAAAAGTATGTAAATTATATGTGAGGCGTGATTAAGGAAAAATATCCGAGGAATAACATTTCTACAACATTAATAATAACATTTATAATAACAATAGAATTGCATTATTCTCATCTAAACGGCTTAATGGATATTGATGATATTTGTGGCTCATGATTCATGAGGTGATTGATAGTAATTAATTTACAATTACTAGTAAGTGTCACTGATTTGATACTGACAGACAGGCAGGACACCGTCTGTCTGTTGTAACCATTAATTTAATTATATAAAGCAGACGTTCATTTAGTTTTCCATTGCTATTGTTAAAAGTTTTGCTTTTTGATATATTTATTATCTATTTCAAAAAGTCATTTTTAATTAATTATTGTGAAAAACACAATTTGGTTTTATTTAAACGTTCTTGTTATATTAAGTTATTAATTTTTCATTCATTTAGGGAAGGCAAGTTATCTTAGGCGTAGGCGTTAGAATAAAATAAGATATAGATAATTCCATCAAGATACAACAAGATGACGATAGCGCCTAAACTGGCAAAAATAAAACTTTAGAACCAAAGTTATTCGAGTTCATCTTAACATCGGCAACCAGTCAGTGGTAACTGCAACCGTATTCATACTGCTTTATAAACTATCTGTGCAAAACTGAGCAATTTTAGCGACAAGTGCTTACGATTAAAATCGCTTGTATGTTTTAGCCCTTAAGTATACAATTTTTTGAAATATTAATATTAAAAAATATGAAAACTTAAGCATGTGGTATTGCCATCCCACCACACGGATAGCGACGCACCATCGACATCTCTGGTATTTATAGGCAGTAGTTTCTCTTCCCATCAGCAGAGCCATATTCTTATTTGCTATTTTATGATATAAAAAAAGTTAAGTTTTTTTTGTTTTATAATATGAAAGCTTTGATGTGTTATTTACCGATCCAACCTAGTCTGTAGCTTCTCATCACAGTGACAGTCATAGCGAATAACAAAGTTATTTTTACAGCCTACTATTTTAAACGCCGAAGAAACGAATTCTGAAAGAGCTATTTCGCGATACTCGTCTGATAAATGATTTCGCGATACTAATCTCAATATTTTATTTTTGGATGTTTTTAAAATTGATATTTTAAGAAAGTGTCATTACGTTTAATATTGTTTTATATTCTGGATTACTTATAAAGTAATTAGTTATCTTAATGTAATGCAAATAATTACGTAGTTTATTATAATTTTTGAGAACCCTTTATTTCCATACCATAACACGCTAAGCTGTCATGGCGTCCATAATGGCGCCACGCTATGTAAAAACAACAGATCTGAACCACACACAAGTTGAATAATTTAAATGCAGTAACACTAACAGCCAACTTTCAATCTCCTTTGAATATCTCTAGAACCATGATTTAAAAATCAATTTTACTTGAGTCCGAATTGAAAATGTACCCAATAAAACAATAAAACAATGTTTTTACCAGTTTATAAATGGTAGAGTTCTTTAGTTATAAACATAAAATATACAGCTGAATTAAGAAACTTCTACTTTTTGGGAAATCTGATTGAAAAGTAATATCAAAATATTGTTTTGCAAGGCATGACGTCACCCATTCTAACGCTAGTTCAATGTCACATAAAAACTCGTTTCCTAGTATGGAAGATAACTAAGCCAATAAAGTTATGAATTACATCGTCTCTCCACAGATAGCAACGCAAATTTTACAATATAAGTTGGTGTAAGTTGGTGCTCGTCCCGGGCTCCTTTGAAGAATAGGCCGACTGCCGTTCTGCCAGGCAGGTCATAAAAGGCGACCGATTGGCTATACGAGTCACTACCATCTTTGCTACTAGGTGGTAGATTCCTGCATTGTCTAGCCCGGGTCTGGTACCACTGCCTTACCTACTCGTGCTGCAATAGCGTCAGTGCTTCTTACTCTCGTGTTCCGGTTTGAAAGATAAGGTAGCCGGTAAACTTATGCATGTGACATTAGACCTCGCCACAAGATAGCAATACAGCATTAACATCTTTGGTGTCTATAGGCGATGGTTGACTCTTTCCATCACGAGACCCATCTGCTTGTGTGCTATCTTTTGATATAAAAAAAACATCTTTGATGTCCATGAGAGATGGTTGAGACAATCAATCATTTCCATCTAGAGAGCCATTTGTTTGTTTGCTATCTTTTGATATACAAAAAAGTTTATATGTTTAAATGCTATGGGACAATAGCTCTAAAACGACAAAATGAATATAAAAAGTATCTTCACGCCCATATCCCCGAAGGGGTAGGCAGAGGTACAACAAGTGCACCCACGATTAGCCGAAGATACTTGGTCCCACAAATGTGATAGGTGGCAAGCCTATCGCCAACCGGGCACTTTCCAATCCCGGGCACTTTGTGTTTCTCAGAAAACTGAAAAAAAAAACTTTTTTGTGCCCGATCCCGGGAATCGAACCCGGGACCTCATGTGATCAACGCCAACGCTGGACCGCTAGACTACACAGGCGATACAAAATGAATATAGATTAACTTTAGTTTAAATTAAAGATTAGTTTAAATTAAAGACAGGCTACTTTTCATCCCAGAAAAATGCATATTTCGCGTAGTATTACCAAAAACACCGTGATTACCTCCTGTCCGATCCTGATAATCCCATTATAGCCTACAATACCTTTACAATTTATACGCACACGCCATAGTCGCCATCTGTGGCGACTCGACCCACTGTTCGGTCCGCCAACACCCGAGAAGTTGGTCAAGAGTTATTATCGAGTAGAAATCCTGATATCACTTATGCTCCCACTTATCGGCAAGATACTGCCCTAAGTCAAGATTCAGTCCCTAAGGAAAAGATTGGGGCTCTTAGCCCCATTAATTTAAACTCTAGCTGAGCACTCTGCTCGCCCGAAACACCTGGTTTCGCAGTAACGATCATTTGTACCAACTTCTTAAGTTCATTTCGAAAAAAAGTGTGATAGTAGTCTCCGGAGCGCAGCGAGTAGGTACTAAATACTTACCGTATACATGTTTTTAACATCGTTTCTCTTTGCTAATTCTAAAGAAAAAACAAATACCATAGTACGTATAACCCTACATTGGTATTGCTATAAATATTTATTGAAAGTAGGATGTACATTTGCCTTCAGATCTATTATTTGTGACATTTAGATTTCTTTGTTAGTAACTGTAAATACCCTGAAGATGATTGTGTGAGCGAAACCGGTCAGATATTAAATATAATTACCTTATTGTGAAACAGTACAAGTGTTATCTATATTAATATTATAAATGCGAAAGTTTGGATGTTTCTTACGCAATCACGCAAAAACTGCTGAATGGATTTTAATGAAATTTGGCACACGGGTAGATGATAACCTAGAATAGCAGAATAGCAGAAAAAATTAGGTGATCCCGAGGGATTCACGCTGCAGCTAGTTAATTAATAAATATTGTATTAAAGTTTTTAAAGTCTCTTCTGAGTTTGTAACCAACATTCTAATCCTTCTGTTATAATGTCAGTATTAATTGTTATGTCGTATTTGGTTGTAAGATAAACCTCTGCATGTTTTTTTTATAACATTAGATAGCAAATAAGCTAGGCTCTAAAATAGACTCTTCTATGGAAAGAGAAACCATCGCCTAAAGACACCAAAGTAAGTTGCGGTGCGTTGCTATACGGGTGGCGAGTTGTAAATGCTACATGCATAAGTCTATCGGCTACCTTACCCTCCAAACCGAAAGACGACAATGATAAGGATTGACGTTATTGCTGCAGGAATAAGTAAGGTGGTACCATATAACCGGGTGAGACGTTACAGAACTCTACCATCTAGTAATAATAATATTAATAATATTTATTTGCCTAAACAACAACACACCATTGACATCTCTTGTCAATGGTTACTTTCCATGATGTCACTTTTTTCTTATTAATTAAAATTTCTTATTAATTAAAATTGATATTATAATATTATCAGAAGAATCAGTGAACCGATTTATATGTAAATAGAGATAAGAATTTTATATTATACTGAACTTGAAAATATTAAATTATATCATTTTAATATTCCTACTTCTTACTAATATTATATTTGTTTTTACCAAGGATTTAAAACGTTATCAGATAACATAACTTATTTTACGATACATAACGTTATTACTGTAGCGATACCTCAGTAACAAAATTATTTTCAAACACAATATTTATCGATACTCAAATAACAGAACGAAATGATTGTTAACGCTAAACAACGTTATAATATAGCGTTTCATGCTGTTTTATGATTGGTTTACCTCGTTTTGTGCTGTTTCGTGATTGGTTCGACAACTAGCGCTAGAAGACAACGTCGTAATACCTTATTCTTTAACGTTAATTCGTAGTGTATAAACAGAATGCAATGAATAACGTTATTAAATAGTAACAAATTCTGTATCATTTTTGTTATGCTTGGAAATAACGTTATTTCATGTCGCGAGCAATAACGTTACCACAAAATAACGGTATTTAAATCCTTGGTTTTTACTACTATTATTATGCAAAAGTTTAGACAGCTTATAAGCGTTGCTTAGTCACGTCAGAACGGCTGAACTGATCTGGATAAAATTTGTCACAAAGATATATTGTGGCCCGAATAGGACATACAATCTTTATCCTCACGGAATTACTCTACACTAGAATAATAATGTTTGATTTCATGCACCAATTTAATTCTGTCAATAATCTGAAGCGCAAAGAAAATGAACAACGTGTTCCGATTGCAACGTGCGTGTTCACGGCTCAATGAACTGGTCAGTACTAATTGTTAAGTTTCGGTTGGGAACACTCAAAAGATCTCTTAGTCTGATATGTTATGATATATGCGTAAACTCAATGGCAGCAGGCTACCAAGTACAACCAATCTATACTTATTTTGTAGTATCACCTTTTTTATATTTTCATTAACAAGGCTAACAACTAACTAACCAACTAACTAACAACTCACTAACAACAAACAAGTTACACGTAATGTAAATCCGCACTTAAATAATAAAGAGGTAAGATTGTTTGCTTTTAACGGATAAACTCAAAAACTATTACATCGATTTAAAAACACCTTCACCAATATAAAACTACAATGTCACTAGACTATTTTTTTATCCGACTAAATAAAAGAAAGTAATGTGTGTAAATGAACGAAATCGCTAAGAACAGGTAATATATTATATATACAAAAAACAAGTTAAAGGAGCCACGTAAAAGACAACAGTCGAATATAGTCACCAAAGATGTGAATGGCACGTGAATATCCGTGTGACGAGGAGTTAATTCCAAATGCATAAGTACCGGCTACCTTACCTTCCAAACGGGAACAAGACCAACGTACCGACGCTATTGCGGCAGTAATAGATAAGAAGTTGGTACCAAATCCAGGCAAGAATTTGCAAAACTCTGATACCTATTAATTAATCAAGATATTACTGTCACAAATAAGCCTCTTCTTGCCTTTCACGAGATGCCCGGTAGTAAGGCAGTTGGTCTATTCTTCAAAAGGGTCTCGGATAAAAACGATGATACCTGTATTATATTTAAAAATACCAACTAAACCATAGTGATATTCTACCAACCCAGTTTCTTTGTAGGACTGCTAAATTAAATCAGACCGCGATGGCTTAACGATGTCGTTCCAGTGTAAGACACTCACCTAGGGCATGGAGAATTATTGACTTTCTCAGGGTACTGATCACTATTGATGTTGGTTTGAAGAATAGACCATCTGCGCGAATGGCGAACGAATGAATATAAGTGTCAATACCATCATGACTACTAGGTGGTAGAGTTCGGATTGTTAGCTTTCTAATGTTATAAAAAAACTCTCACTCGCTGCTCATAGTCAGAGGCCACGTGAAACCGTAGGTCTAACTACAAATCAATTCAGAGCCTCTGATATTCTTGATAGAGCATATTTATTAACATTTTAACTCGACTCTGGATTCGAACCCAGAACTTATGATCAAGAAGCTTTAAGAAAGAAGCTCATATTGTTCCGGAGTATATAATTACTTAGCAAGAAACAACGTTTGGTACATTTATTTTACAAAGTTTTTCACCTTATGGTATTATCTACCTTATGATCTAGCTTAAGAGATAGACCATAAGGCAGATATTACCATAATCCTAAGGGATTGCCCATGTGTTACTTATAATGTCCATATTTTTCTGAGTGGTGGAGTTCTGTATTGTCTCGCCTGGGTCTGATGCCACCGCCTTACCTATTCCTGCCACAATAGTGGCAGTTCCTGTCACTGTCGGGGTCCGGTCTGTAGGGTAAGGTAGCCGGTAAACTTATGCATGTGGCATTAGACCATGCCACAAGATAGCAACGCACCATGAACATCTTTGGTGTCTATAGGCGATGGTTGACTTTTTCCATCAGGAGACCCATTTGCTTGTTTGCTATGTATCCGAACCCCTTTCGACGAATAGAACAACTGTTTTGCTGCTAGGCATCATCGGAGCATGACAGCAACAAGCACTATTGCGGCAAGAACTGGCAAGGCAGTGGTAAGCTCGGTCGAGACGTTGCGGAACTCTATTTGTTCTTCTACAAGGAGTCTGAAAACTAAATCAACACAGGGTAATTTGTTTTATAGGAGTCTTGAAACATCAACAAACGTCCAGTCGTTAGTGACTCTGACTATGCAATCGATGGGGCTCTGGCTCAATTCCCGACGGGGATAAAAGTGATGGGCATACAATTTATATTTCTGGGTCTAAATATTTATCTTAACCACATATTTTAACTAAAATTATCAATAAAAAAGATATTTTTTTTATATTATAAGATAACAAGCAAATGGGTCTCCTGATGGAAAGAGTTTACCATCAGCTATAGACTCCAAAGGTGTTAATGGTGCGTTGCTATCTTGTAGCGAAGTCTAATGCTACATGCATAAATTTACCGGCTACCTTATCCTCCTAACCGGAACATGACAGTGACAAACACTGACGCTATTGCGGCAGGAATAGGTAAGGCGGTATTACCATACCCGGGCGAGACAATGCAGAACTCTACCACCATGTAGCCACGATGATAGTGACTCGTATAGCCAATCGGTCGCCTTTTGCGACTTGCCTGGCAGAACAAAGGAGCCCGAGACCAACACGTGGGAAAAATATCATCTATGAAATCATATAAAAAATGTCGTAGGACATACTACTAAAACTCAACATACAATTAAAATATACATTTACTAGCTGACCCGGCAAACGTTGTTCTGCCTTTTTAACTGCTCTTTTTTCTCACCTTTTAAACCTTCCCTGGACTTCAACAATTAATTCAAAACAAAAATTAGCAAAATCGGTTCAGCCGTTCTCGAGTTTTAGCCCGACTAACGAACACCAATTGATTTTTATATATATAGATTAGCTTAATTATTTACTTAGATCCTTACACTATTGTCAAAAACTCGAATATCCTGGAAACGGCTATTTATATTTTCACCAAACATACCTAAGAACCAGCTCAACAAATCAGACTTTCAATTAAAAAAAACACTACCAAATCGGATTTTGTTTGAGTTTGAGTCGTTTCTCAAAGTCGGAAACACGAGTTTGAGAACTACGGTACCACAAACAAACACATACGTTAAACTCGTAACACATCTAAATTTTGCGTCGGGGTTATTAATAAATATTATTTAAAGATACCGTGAAGTGTATAGGTAGCCGGAGTAACATATGTCGGGAAGCCCTACAAGTTGCGGCCTTGCATCGTAGGTAATCCCATTTTACTATGAATACTGTTGCGAGACAAGGAATAAGTAAAACTAGGTGAGGTATTTGTAATAAGGTTTACTTGGATGTTTATACGATGGCCTGAATAATGACGTCATTAAAGTATTAGACTATTTATACTGCGGTATTATTAATAATTACCCCATGTTACAAGATTCTTGATGGTTTTTAAGTTACGATTCTTCTTTATTATGGAAAAAAATATTATCACGCAGATTCCCTTTTGGGGTAAACAGAGTAAATAGAACGTGAATAGATTTTCTGATTCCGCACAATTTACCGATACGTCGAGAGGTCTCCCCGTGTTGTCCCGGGCTTCTTTGAAGAACGAGCCAACTACTGTTCTACAAGGCAGGTCGTAAAAGACGACCGATTGGGTATACGAGTTACTAGAATCGTGACTACTAGGTGGTAGAGTTCTGCATTGACTCGCTCGGGTCAGGTACCACCGCCTTACATATTCTTGCCGCAATAGCGTCAGTGCTTGTCACTATCGTGTTCCGGTTCGGAGGGTAAGATAGCCGGTAGACTTATGCATGTGGCTTTAGACCTCACCACAAGATAGCAACCCACCATTAACACGTTTGGTGTCTATAGGCGATGATTGATTCTTTCCATCGGGAGACCCATCTGCTTGTTTGCTATCTTAGATTATATATAAAAACAAAAGGTCGAGAGGTTGGCGAGATTGATGGTTATCCCCATAGCCTCTTGTTACCGACCTTATAACGACTACCCTTATTTTTACCCATAGCTTATACGTGCTCACCCAAAGAGTGTTAACACACGACCATCGTACTCCGAACTAGTTGCCATTGAGATTTGGATTTTCGAGGAAAACTTCGAAAAAATCTGTTTAAGTAAGCATATGATATTAGTTTTATGGGTTTCACGTTCAGATTGTAACATATTACGGTTAAGATGCAGTTGCCCTGCAAAAAATCATAACATAATAATAATAAATATTCACGGGACAAATTACACTTACTGATCTAACTCCAAAGTAAGTAAATTATTTGCTTGTATAATTATGGGTATTAGTCAACGATAATAATACATAGAAATACATATATAAATACTGTTACATACATAATAAACACCCAAAACCTAGAAATACAAACACTTTTGCTCATCATACAAATGCTTATCCCCGCCGGGAATCGAACCCGTGCCCCGCCGATGCGTAGTCAGAGTCACTAACCACTCGACCAACGGGGCGGTCAATAAAAACAGTAAAAAACGACAGTGTCTATGCGGAAATAGATGAAAAACAGCTCACTCAAGTATACACTGTCATGTGTATACTTGAGTGAGCTGTTTTTCATATGATACGATATTAAACAAGACGAAGTGATGAAAAAGAACACAGAGGGTTTTTAGTTTAGCTATCTATGAAGGAAAGACCATCTGCCGTTCTGCCAGGCAGTTCGTAAAAGGTGAAAGATTGGCTATGCGAGTCACTAACATCATTGCTACTAGGTAGTTTAGAGTTCTGCATTGACTCTGTCGTGTTCTACTTTGGAGGATAAGGTAGCCGGTAAACTTATGCATGTGGCATTAAGACCCCGCCCGCCTCAAGGATAACAACGCATCATTAACATCTTTGGTGTCTATAGACGATGTTGTCACTTTCCAGTAGGAGAGCCATCTGCTTGCTTGCTACTAATGATATAAAAAATGAATTTATTGAAAAAGAAGAAATTAATTTAAATTAGAATTTTCCGCGGACGCTCATAATATACATATGTCCTCTGCATGCCATTGAAAGGAACAAAGCAGTGGAAAATGGAGTAAACTCGCCAAACGTTTAAAAAACATCTTTTCTGACCTATTGGTGGGTTTATTCCATTTACTTGCAGAGGAATAAAACCCAGCGCCATAATTAGTCATCTAAGTTTACCACACTTATCACGTCAGTAGTAAAAACAAAAGCATACAAAGTACATAGTCCGGCCAAATTATAAGTGCGTATATCTTAATTTACATAGAATCTTATATTCATACATAAATATATAAAATCTCGATCGATCTCTTGCGGGATAAGCAGTGTGAACTGAACGTTAATTAATAGTTTTTCGTACGATTCACCATTTTATTGGTTGACGATATAGGTTGTAATCTCATCGCAACATTTTACCAACCTAAAAATGACTAACGCTTGGTTCTTGTGATAAACAGACCAGACAGCGTTACGTGGTTATCCGAGGCATGGGAGTACAATACACCACTACTAGATTACGAGCTGCTACTAAAATTTTGATTTTTGAAAATTATTTTAAAAAATAAAATATGTGCAATGGAATCGAATCTGAGATTTCATAAAAAAAGTATCTTCACGCACGTATCCCCAAAGAATTAGGCAGAGGTACAACCAGTGCACCCACAATTATTCGAAGATACTTAGTTTCCCAAAATGTGGTGGCAAGCCTATCGCTAACCGCGCACTTATCCAACCCCGTCCAAAGTTGTTTTTATTCAAAAACTAGAAAAATATATTTTTGAATTTTCCGACCCAGGAATTGAAACAGAGACCTCATGTAGTCAACACCGACACCGGACCACTTAACCACACAAGTGATTTGGACTTCATAGCCTAAGCCGAACGCCATTGTTTTACAAAAGAGTCATAAATTCATTTGATAAAAATCGTATTCATACATCAGGGACATTAAAATACCAGCAGGAAATTTTAGATTGTATCTACCTACAAAATTTGCAATATCCTTACTTCGTTTACAATTGAAATTAGCCAATCGGGTGAAATCATGTATTTTGTTGCTTTCGCATAATAGGCATTTAACTATGTGCTGCATATTAATTAATATCGCGGTTCCAGACTCCTTTGACATTTGATAACACATAGATTGTCCTACATTAAAGCCGATAAGTAAAATAGTCATAATAATATTCACGGAGTAACCTTGCTTTAAACACTATTTAATACGTGTAGCTTTGCCCGAGCTGGTTTGGACTTTGAAGAATAGACGATCAGCCATTCTGTGAGGCAGTTCATAAAATGTCAATAATTGGCTAAACATATCACTGCTATTGTGAATACTAGGGTGATAGAGATGCGCAACATCTCGCCACGGTTTAGTATCACAGCTTTACCTACTTCTGTCACAATAGCGTCAATACTTCTTATTGTCGTGTTCCGATTTGGAGTGTAAATTAGACAGAAAATTCAAGCAAATGGTATTACTATCCCATCACATGGATAGCAATGCACCATAGCGGTTCAGTTCTCCAGCATCTCACCTGAGTTTGGTACCACCGCTCAGTGGTGTAGCGCACGGGCATGCGTTTGTTATATTGCTTAGATTCCGCATCTAGAAAAACAGGCCCGCTGGGAGGGGCTCCGTCAAATAGGGCCTTATCTGACTTGTTACATAAATAGGTTTAATACTAGAACACTACCTGACATGCTGTAAGTTACACTTTACGGTACTTTAAATGATCGTGTCATTTTTTCGTAAGCAATGAACACACGCTGTATAATTCTTTAACGATAGTAATAGGGAGCCGCTAGTAGAGCCTCTATCAAATACCTGATTTAAGATTCAGCGCTTTTTGCTGTCAAAAAACTAAAAAGAAGTCTTTTGGTTATATACCCTCTAGATAACGCATCACCAAATAATATATATACATAGAAAGTTCTAACAAGAGATCAAGTAGTAGAAAGCGTTTTAAAATCTAACAATTAGCTGATTTTTAGCTTTTGCACAGTGCTTGCAATATCTTAAGTTTATAATCAAAAGAAGAAATCACTTGCAATGTTCATAACGATTGCAATATAATGGCCTTCGCGTAAATATTTTTTGATTGACCGATAAAATTAGACTGGGTTTTTATATGTTGGTAATTACTGTCTTATTTACAGTAATCAAGTGTTTTAAATACGATTTCTAAGTAATATAAATGACCAAAGGTATATAGTGTTACCAGTCTCAGCATAGAAGAACCTAGTCTTGAGTTAGAGTGAATATAATTCCGTGATACTAAAACCAGGCATACACTGGCTTTGCCTATTCTCGCAGCATAAGCGTCAATGCTTGTCTCTGTCGTGTTCAAGTTTGAAGGTTAGGCTGGTTTTAGTGTCACGCTGACCGCACGCTGACGATCGGCGCTGATGAGTCCATATGTATGTAGTAGTGCTGACGACCGTAGGCTACACACATCAGCGCCGACCATCAGCGTGCGGTCAGCATGACAGTAAACCCAGTCTTACCTTACATCTATAGAGTTATGCATGCATCATTACCATGAAGCTGTATTATATCTGGAGGCAACACTTCATGGAGGTACATGTAACACAACTTTTAATACTGCTGTCATTTTCCGAGGTCTTACCCTCTCTTTCTAACACCTCATAAAATGAGATGTAACGTAGGTATTTGTTTAAATAATTAATACGAGTGCTCGCTCCACCTTTACCTATTACTACATGGGCATTACTATTTCGCCACACAGATAACTTCTTTAGTGCCTATGGACGGTAGTTTGCTTCTTCCAACAAAAGAGTTATTTGCTTATTGCTATCTTATGACATAGATTGAAAAAACATTTATATGGTAGTAATTTTACCTACGAGCAATAACATATTAAATAAAGTATAACGAAATTTTTGTGTTTTTAGATTATCAGTAATATGGTACATTTTAATTGACGTACAGTATACGTTTTTAGTATTACAAGCGATCGTCCTGTGGTCGAAATTCGACCATAGACTAAACAATAAAATTTCTCCTTAGTTTGACAACAGACTTAGCGGTTAGGCATAAATATAGTAGCATACGGTGTATAATATATTATAATATATTTCAAATGAATGTAGTGTATGCTTTGACAAGAGAAATATAAGGACTTGGCATTAATTTCCATAAACAATCAAAATTATAAAATTGCATGCATTCCAACGCTGAACAAATAAAAATGACTTTGTCTCTGTCTAACAAGTTAGAATTTTCATAACAGACAAAGCTACAACAATTTTGCCAGTGTTCTAATTTCAAACCATTTAAGAAAATTAACGTCACCTTAAATAGCTTGCGGCCAAAACGCCATTACTAAAATACGCTGTCAATGTAGGTAAGTTAAAATTTAATGTCATATAACCCTTTGATTACAAAATATTAAATTGATTTGAGCGTTTATTTGTATTTTTCTATAACTTTAGTGTGTACCTTAAATCTGAAATAAAAACTAATTGTTAAAATAACATGCCCAATTTCAATATAATTTATCAATTGTTATGTAGACGGTAAACAGCTGTTCTTAAGTCCGCCATTGTTAGGGACAAAATGACACGGTTTTCCCTTGGTTATTTCATATCTAGTAGTAGTTTCCTTCATCTATGAGTGTAGGTAATATTTATTTTTACTAGCCATCACCCTTGGTCGAAATTAGACAATAGACTAAACAACAAATTCTTTTTTATGTTTGATAACTGATTTTAACCATAAAGAAAATATTTTAGTATACATGTGTATATAATATCATGAATGTATTGTGTGTAAAGTTTATTTTTAATAATTTAATGTATTTCTAATGCATTTTATTTAAAACTGTTACATTTCTGCAGTCCTCCGCAATGTAAACTTTAACTGTGCCAAATTTCATACTCGACCACCGTTCGCGCAATTATATAAACTTATATAAAATAAAATGAAAAAATTATATAAATATACTTACAATGTTACAATATTTATATAATTTTTTCGCCGTGTTGGTCCCGGCCTCCTTTGTAGAATAGGCCAACTGCCGTTCTGCCAGGCAGGTCGTAAAAGGCGACCGATTGGCTATCGAGTCACTACCATCGTGGCTACTAGGTGGTAGAGTTCTGCATTGTCTCGCCCGGGTCTGGTACCACCGCCTTACCTATTCCTGCCGCAATAGCGTCAGTGCTTGTCGCTGTCGTGTTCCGGTTTGGAGGGTAAGGTAGCCGGTAAACTTATGCATGTGGCATTAGACCTCGCCACAAGATAACAACGCACCATTAACATCTTTGGTGTCTATAGGCGATGGTTGACTCTTCCCATCAGGAGACCCATCTGCTTGTTTGCTATCTTATGATATAAAAAAAAAATACGTTGGACTATGGTAAACCTACTCCAACGTTCGTGTGATTGTCATAAAAAGGAGTACAAAATTTTTGCTTCACGTATTTATATATAGATAAATTTTAAGTGTTTGGTTAGTCTCATGCAAATTTTCACTGTTTCTTAAAACATAACGTCTCTAAGTAAATTTTGTCGGTTTTTTAAGGTTCCGTACCTGAAGGTAAAACGGAACCCTATTTCTAAGCCTCCACTGTCTGTCTGTCTGTCTGTCACCTGCCTAGTGATAGATAGAAAGTTGAAATTTTCACAAATTATGTATTTCCGTTGCCGCTGTAACAACAAATACTAAAAATAAAAAAATGAAAATATTAAGGGGGATCCCCTTGAAATAAACGTATTTTTTCGTATTTCTTGCTATGATGGCACGGAGCCCTTCGTGCACGAGTCCGACTCGCACTTGGCCGGTTTTTTACAAATAAGTTTATATCAGAGATAATATCTCTGCTATATTTTAGAATAAGTCAATATTTCAATTAACTTGATATAATTGTATATCACTTAGGTACCATCCTGACACCCACATTTGTTTCTGAATACCGCTTTGTTATTATATGCTATAAAATTATGCACAATACAATGCCATGAACATAGATACCATATATCATTCAAGGTTCATTCCTACTAGCTCACATACTTATAAGTGAAGGTTATAAAGCTTCCATATTAACATTCTACTTGAGTAGACTTGTCACGTTCTTATACCACACGTACACCATTTACTGAACGCGCAGCATTTGACAGCTGTCACTAGATCGTATGTGCAATAAATAATTAGCGTACTTATCACCTAAGCAGTTGCTGCTTAGGCATTTTAATGAGAGTAGCTATCGCTCTCTAGTCAAAACTCGCACCAGCAGTTACTTGCGATTTTGTTCGCGTGACCAAAAATTAAAGCAAAGGGAAGTAAGTACCTTTGCTCAGCCGGCAATAAATAGTCCATTTCACTGTAATATAATAATGTAGCTCTCTAAATGTGAAAAAAAAATAAAAATCGGTCGAGTAGTTTTGCATTTAATCGTAACAAACAGACAAACAAAACATCAAATCTTTCCTCTTTGTAACATTAGCTTAGAAAAGCACAAATATTTATTAGACAAATTATTATAGAATAAACAAAATTTAATTTTTTTTCAGTTAAAGGATAATTTAATTCATTACAACTCAAATATATCATTCATAACAACTCAAAAATGACAGAGTTTCATACAAACTTTCACCCCCTATTTCACCATCTTATTGGATGAATTAAAAAAAAATCCTTTCTTATTCCTTGTCTATATCATAAGAACAATATCTGTAAAAATCAGCCTTCTCGGTCCAAGCTCATTATCTACTATAAAAAAACATCCAAGCGCAAACGAAATGTTCAATTTCCAAACGGCACAACCTTACTATTGTGCCAAACGTTCTATCTGTACTATTACTCTTTGACTCGAATATGGAGAGCGGAGCACGCTAACATGCGACACAGCCTCCCCGTATGAACGCTACCGGGAGACTGACTTTCGACGCGAGCGCTGTCCGCGAATTAAATAATAAGGTTTTTATTGATTTAATAGCACACTATAATGATTTTGTAAAATTTTGAACTTAAATTTTATAAAGCAATAAATTGTCTGTAATAAAAAGAAAAAATCATCAAAATCGTTACAGTAGTTTGGAAGTTATAGGTAAATTTTTGCGTAAAAATAAGAAAGATATTCGATTTTTTTCCGTCAAAAATAACAATAAAATTTGAAAAAACGAACTTAAAATTTAAACTTAATTATATTATACGCATAACGCATATTTTTTGAAATTATTGGACCAACCGGTTAGCAGTAGTAGGCTTTCAAAGAGGTGTCTATTTCGTAGTTTGGCATTACCTATCGCCTTAACCGGTTATCATGAAGATTTGTACACATATTCTTGGAAGTATTAGAAGTAACATAGGATACTTTTTATTAAAAAAATACTTATTTAATGGCTTAAATGCGAGTGACGCCACGATTAAAAGCTACTTATTTTTTAAATAGACTACTTTTTTACCTGACTAAGAAGCAAAAGGAATCAATAGTTTTGGGTCACACAAACATAGTTACGGGCACCAATCACCATCTATACCAAAGTTTCCCAAACTTCATTTTTCTCATAGACCACTTTCAAAATTTTGCTGGTCCCGGTGGACCCACTAAATCTAAATATCTACTATACTCCCAAAACTTAAGAAAAAATATGAAGATTAGATCTAACTATGGAAATTTGCGTTGCAGCTGAGTTCCAACCGTGTATTCACAGTTTTCGAAAAAAGTGAGAATTGAATGGATAGTTAATTGATATTTTGTCAAATGTGACCTCCATTATGGTCACGCCAACGTAGACGCCAATCGAGTCTGCCATAGACCCCTGGGATCTACCTGGAATATTTTGGGAATCAGTGATCTACACTTATAAACTTTTGAAAATTTCGGTATATAGGTTTAGTTCGTATTAGTATTCATAGTCGTCCTTGCTGCCTTATCAAAGTCAATTTGCAATTAATGAAATAAAATCAACAATAATTATAATTTACGTAATATCATGCAATAATTTGCTCGTTTGCTAGAAATCAATTTAAGTGAAATCGCCTACACAGTAAATTATACATCAGTCTAGAATTATATTCAAGTAAAGGGACGTTGTTATCGCTTTAGAATAGATATCGTATTTAACACAGATCGTATTTAACTAACTAGATACCTACATTACAATACTTTAAACGCAAAAACAAAATAACAACCGACATAATCACCTGTCACTCTAAAACCCTGGATCAAATCTTCACCAAATTTATATGGGACCAAATGAGATGTATATCCTTACAAATAAATAAATAATTTTCCAAATAGGTCTAGGCGTCTTTAAATAATCCGTAAATCCGGAAACATACGTATATAAAAAAAAAGATTTCAACGAGATTGAGAACCTCTTCCTTTTTTACAGTCGGTATTTTGAACCTTATGTGATTCTATTAGGTAGTGCGTAGACGGCGAACGATTGACTAAACGAGTCACTATCGTCGTGGCAACTAGATGGTAGAGTTCCGCAAGACTCGCAGGATTCGTTACCATCGCTTTATTTATTCCAGCCATATAACTTCAATGCTTGTCATAGTCGTGTTCTGGTTTGGAGGATAAAGTAGCCAGAAAACTTATAAATATGGTATTAACATCCCGTTACTCGAACAGAAATGCACCTTCAACATCGTCACCGTTCCACCAAGAGATCCATCTAATTGTTTGGTATCTTATAATATGTAAAGAAAATGAAAACTGAAAATTTTAAAAACATTGAAATCAACACAGAAAAAATTCGACAAGATAGGACTTGAACTTGCGACGATCAAGCTGGCCGGAACGCTCTAAACAACTGAGTCACTGTCGACTGGTTCAACGCGGCGAAACTCTTCTTTGTTTTGTAACCGCTTGCGTCGATTGTATTGTTCGCTAGATATAAATAGTTGCTTAAAGCTTCCGGCTATAGGGAAGGTCGCAGGTTCAAGTCCTGTCGTATTGAAATTTTTCTGTTTTGTTTTCAAAATTTTTCAAGTTTTCCTGAAAAGTATTATAAATGCGTTTTTGCGTGCGTATGGTTTTAGGATAAGGCTAAAACCACATATATTGGTATGTGTGTAACAACGAACGTTCAAAAGATTAATAATGGTTCCATGAGAGTGTGTCACGTTTGCTTATTCACGGAGTAAAGCACACAAACGAATTTAAAAGTACAACAGTGTAATTGGCTATCAGAAAATTATTAATTAATTCATAGCTGAAAACGCAATGGATATGATTTGCTACGTTAACCACTATGTCACTCAGAACCAAACTTATCTACCGATTCTATTCACATTTCAAAGTTTCTACTATCTATACTATAAGCCAGTTCTTGAGGTTTTAAGCGCGTTTGCTTCTCTGTAAAGCATCGTAACTCATTGACACTTTTTGTTTGCATTTATTGCACTACCATGACTTTCATCCGATTGCTAGATGGTGATACCACATGCATAAGTTTATCGATTACCTTTACCTACAAGCTGCCAATGCTATTGCAGAAATTGAGAAACAAGGTTGATGGTGGTACCGTAAATGGGCGAGACGAACTCTACCATCTAAAATTGACTATGGTAGAGATACTTTTCCCCACTCTTTCGCGTTTTACGAACTGCCTGGCACAATTGCAGATGGTCCCTATTCTTCAAAGAGAGCCATGACCAAGACGAAGAAATTTGGATTAGCGTCGTAAAGTACTGTGCATATATTTTTTACGTTATTTGAATAGGCAAACTGGCAGACATGCCACCTGGTGGTAAGTGGTCGACGTCGCCAATGAACATAAACTAGTTACCTAGAACTAGCCCAGGTAACTCATTTATGTCTTTTTTAAAATTTATTTACCATTTAAACATTTAATTGTGTTGGTGTAATAAGTGTTGGTCCCGGCCTCCTTTGAAGAATAGGCCAACTGCCGTTCTGCCAGGCAGGTCGTAAAAGGCGACCGAGTGGCTATCGTGTCACTACCATCGTGGCTACTAGGTGGTAGAGTTCTGCATTGTCTCGCCCGGGTCTGGTACCACCGCCTTACCCATTCCTGCCGCAATAGCGTTAGTGCTTGTTGCTGTCGTGTTCCGGTTTAGAGGGTAAGGTAGCCGGTAAACTTATGCATGTGGCATTAGACCTCGCCTCAACATAGCAACGCACCATTAACATCTTTGGTGTCTATAGGCGATGGTTGACTCTTTCCATCAGGAGACCCATCTGCTTGTTTGCTATAAAAAAAATAATATGATATAAAAAAAATAATTACAAGAGCATCGAGAAAAACCACAAAGGTTTATATTGATGCCCTGATGGTGTATTTTTCCTATAAATAGATACATTATTTTAGATATACAGTATGTACACACTTTTACACTTGTTGCCTATCTTGAGACATAATGTCTCGGTGCCAGTAATTATTACACTGCCTTTCTTGCCCTTCTCTCCGAAACACAGCAAAGCTGTTACACGGGAGAAACAAGCAAGATGGTGGGTACCGATGAAGCCGGGAGCTCGGCACAGCGCATCCCTCCCACCGGTAAAATGCGAGTTTTTTTTATATGTCATAATATAGCAAAAAAACAAATGGGTCTCTTGGTGGAAAGGGACAATCATCGCCTGTAGACACCAAAGATGTTAACGGTACGTTGCTATCTTGTGGCGAGGTCTAACGCCACATGCATAAGTTTACTGGCTACCTTACCGTCCAAACCGTAACACGTCAGTGACAAGCGCTGACGCTGTTGCGACAGGAATAGGTAAGGCGGTGAATGGTGATACCAAACCCAAGCGAGACAATGCAGAACTCTACTACCTAGTAGCCACGATGGTAGTGTCTCACATAGCCAATCGGTCGCCTTTTACGACCGGCCTGGCTGAACGGCAGTTGGCCTATTCTTCAAAGGAGCCCGAAACCAACACGGGGAATCAATCTTTTGAGTTTTTTAACGTTTATTTATATTGAGTTTCGTCCTTTACGACTATCGCGGCTTGTATCCTAACGGGGCAACCGCCAAACTACTACAACGTCACGAGGGGCCCCTCTGATGAGTTTAACCGGCTGAATCGAAGATGGTGCATTGTTCTAAAGGTGCCCAAATCAAAACGTGGGCTCACTAATCGAGACCTGTTTTCTCTTCAGTTGCGCAGCAGCATGGGTAGATGTTATATGTACCAATAAACAGACAGTTTTTTTTTATTATTGATAGGGAAGCACTCGACCACGATCTCGCCTGATGGTAAGCTAAGATGCGGCCTAAGATGGAACGCGCTTTCCTAGAAGGTACCTGTTCATTTTTCTCTTGAAAATCCCCAGATTGTACTCGTCGGGGAACACAGACTCAGGAAGCATGTTCCAGTCCTTTGCGGTTCGAATGAAGAATGTTGAGTCGAACCGCTTTGTCCGGGTACGTGGAACGTCCACCGTATGGCGATGCCTAGAATCTGTGCGTCTCGACGATCGATAGAAAAATGGGGATGGCGGAATTAAGTCGCACAATTCCGCAGCGCACTCTTCAAAGTGTATCTGCGTCGATGTGCGAGGCTGTGGAGTTTTTTGCCTACCAGATCATCGTCGTTTAAGAGCCTCTTGGCATGCCTCTCTATCGCCTCAAGTGTCTCCAGCTGGTATTTGGCTATATCTACAGATTCACAACTTCGTCTTCAACAAGATGAGTAATGATTTCCATCATTACAATTGCCATTAAATGACTACTTGTTACTTGAATGAGCTTTACAAAAATTCACATGAAATATCTTCATGGTATATATCGAAACTCCGTTCCGTTTCCCACGACGCTCTTTAGAGACGTCGACGCGACTTCACACGCATCTCAGCTCATGGGCAAAGATTGCAGAACAGTGAAAGTTGACACAGTTAGTAAATGACGTTTTTAAATTACTTTCTTAAACGTCCACATCCTGCCCAGACGTTAAAACATTAATTATTATTTTTTATATCCTCAGGCCAGCAAACTACTGCTGCAATATTATAATGTTATAACCATCGCCTAAAAACACCAAAGGGCCAAAAAATGATGGGCTGCTATGTGTATGGCAGGGTTGCAATGCCACATGTTTAAATTTACCGGCTACTTTACCCTCAAAAACGATACACGACTTCAACCAATGCTGACGCAATTGTGGCAGAAATAAGTAAGGTTGAACCAAACTCGGCTGAGACGTTGTAGAACTCTGCTAACTAGTTAGTAGTTTGTCAGTGTAACAATTACATACAGAAATACAGAGTTATACTACTTACCAACAAAATGAAATCATTTCAAGGGTAATTTTTAAACCTTGTCATCTCATTCGGTACGATAAAACAGTACAAGATATTTATATTTTTTCACAATATAACCTACAAATGTATGAAATTTTCGACAGTGATAGGAGCGTTTGCTAATAGATGCGGCGACACATTTCCTTCCCAATAGCGAGTCATTTGAAATTCAAATACTTTTTATAATTTTTGATTTTTCTCTTTTTTCCTACAATCAAAAATTATAAAAAAAATTCGATTTTTCTCTTTCTCGAGTAGCAGAATAACTATCGATAATTGAAACTTAATATTTTAAATTTGCATTGATATTTGAAAAACAAGGAAAAAAATGAAAAATTTAAAGTGACGAGTTTGACGCATCCCCAATGATTTGTGTTTTGGTTGTCATTGTATCTATACTTACTCGTAAGGTCTAAATCTATATATTAAAACGCGAAGGAAAAATCTTTGGACCCCTTTTTAAGACAATTGCGAACGGTTGAGTATGAAATTTGGCACAGTTAAAGTTTATATTGTGGAGGAGTGCAGAAACTTAATATTTTTTAAATAAAATGCATCAGAAGTACATTAAATTAATAAAAATAAACATTACACACACTATAGGTAATTATATGATATACGTGATATACGCAAATGCCTAACATTTTCTTTACGGCTAAAGTCAGTTGTCAACTTAAAAGAGACTTTATTGTTTGGTCTATGATCGAATTTCGGTCACAGGAGAGTCACAGTCTTCTTAAATCTCATTCTAAGGCGGTACGAAGTTCGCCGGGCTAGCTAGTTTAGTAAGCTACGAGGGGAAAAAGTTACGTTAGCTCGCTATGAGAGGTAAAAGTTACATTACTTTAGTTCGCTGTGAGAGGTAAAAGTCAATGATAAACATGTAGATGGGGTACAGATATCAGCTATGAGTATTGCTTAATTCATGCAATCAAAAGATTTAATGCAAGTGATAACAAACAAGGATAAAGCAATTGTAGGTCGTCTACCCTCAATCATAAAAGTGCATTGCATGATTCGAATCGAAAGTGATCTAAATTATTGTTTTACGCATCGATTTGCTTCCTCAAATAAACAACTTCGTGCGCCATTAAAATACCTTTAGCTGCTGTACTGCCGTTTTCTATTGCAATCACGCAATGCGTGCTAAGTTTCATCTGTGGGTACATCGGCATTATGAATTCTTAATAATATATAGTTTATAGAACGAGGTAAATATCGATTCGAGTATAACACATAGTTGGCTTCGACAGTTGGCTAATATTGTAATTTTTATAACTTCAGCATTCGTTATACTTAATTGTAGTATTAAAAGTAATTGAATGGATTTATTTATTCAAAAATGTGATTCTAAACCTCCCTAAATTTTGATAGATGAATAAGTGTTGTAATATCTTCTCGAGTTAGTACCTTAGCTTTTCCAGGTGCAATATCATAAGCTTTCCAAACTATAAGACATGTTCGCAAAGTAAACAGGTATTTCAGGAGGCATAGCATCCTTAGTTTCTGTAGACAATGGTTTTTTGTCTCAAACAAGAGCTCGATATTTCATCACATGACATAAGAAAAACATGTATAAGCTTAATGCTCCCGTTTTATTCGCAACTAACTGTTGCCCACGACTTCGTCCACGGGGACTTCGTTTACTCCGCACAGCTCCTCCCCCGTAGGTGATAGCGTGATAATATGTAGCCTATATGTTGACCCGACCTGTTAGTAATATTCATGCAAAATTTGAAGTAAATCCATATAGTACTTTTTGAGTTTACCCCGGACATACATACAGACAAGCAGACAAAAATTCTAAAAAGTATATTTTTGGCTTCGATATCGATTGCAGATCACGCCCCAAGTATTGTTTTAAAAATATATTCAATGTACAGTTTTGACTTTCCTACGACTTTACTATATGTACTTATAGATAAATTTAAGAATTCAAATATGAGTAAAATTGTTTTGCGAATGAAAAATGCGAATGTGGCAAATACTGGTGTAGTTGCGCAGCAACTTGAAAGCGGAATCAAGTAGGAAAATTAAAGATCCCCGTATTGGTCCGGGCTCTTTTGAAGAATAGAACACCTGCCGTTCTGCCAGGCAGGTCGTAAAAGGCGACCGATTTTCTATAGCCTATTCATGTCACTAGTTACTACCATTGTGACTACTAGGTAGTAGAGTTCCTCAACGATTCGCTCGGGTATTTGGTACCACCGCTTTACCTATTGCCACAATAGCGTCAATACTTTTCATTATTGTGTTCTTTTTGGGCATGTGGCATTGCCATTCCGCCACACGGATAGAAACGCACCATTAACATCTTTAGTGTCTATAGGCGATGGTTTCTCATTCCATCAGGAGAGCTATCTGTTTGTTCGCTATATTACATGATATAAAAATGGTGGTGTTAACAAACCCGAATAAAACGAGACAAAACTCTACCACCTAATTACATTGCGGAGTGCAGGAACCTAATTTAGATTTCTGAGCTCCTCCGCAATGTAATCTTTAACTGTGGCAAGTTTCATACTCCACCGTTTGCGTGATTCTCTTAAAAAGGGCTAAAATTCTCTTAAAAGGGGGTATTTTTTGCTTCACATATTAATACATTTACTAAGTGGTAGAGTTCTGCATTGTCTCGCCAGGGTCTGGTACCACCGCCTTACCTATTCCTGCCGCAATAGCATCAGTGCTTGTTAGTTGTTACTGTCGTGTTCCGGTATGGAGGGTAAGGTAGCCGGTAAAGTTATGCATGTGGCATTAGACCTCACCACAAGATAGCAACGCACCATTAACACCTTTGGTGTCTATAGACAATGGTTTACTCTTTCCATCAGGAGACCCATCTGCTTGTTTGCTATCTTATGAAATAAAAAAGACTATTTTTAAAAAACTATTAATTTTCAAAAAAATATTAATAATATAAATCTACATAATAATCTATATAAATTATCTATATTATATTATAAATGCGAAAGTTTGGATGGATGTTTGTTACTCAATCAAGCAAAAACGACTGAACGGATTTAAATGAAATTTGGCACACAGATAGATGATAACCTGAAATAGCACATAGGCTACTTTCATCCCAGAAAATAGGTTGATCCCGCGGGATTCGCCAAAAACGTTTATAATGCAGTGGGCTGCACGTTACAGCTAGTATAAATCTGTATTCTATATACATATAATAAAATTGTAGGAAAGCCAAAACTGTACATTGAATATTTTTTAAAGAATACTTGGGGCGTGATCTACAATCGATATCGCAGCCAAAAATATAGTTTTTAGAATTTTGTCTGTTTGTCTGTATGTATGTCCGGGGTAAACTCAAAAAGTACTGCATGGATTTACTTCAAATTTTGGATGAATATTACTAACATGTCGGGTCAACATATAGGCTACATATTATCACGCTATCACCTACGGGGAGGAGATGTGCGGAGTAAACGAAGTCCGCGCGGACGAAGTCGCTGACAACAGCTAGTAATAATATAAATGCGAAAGTTTCGATATTTGGGTGGATGTTTGTTACTCAATCAAGCCAAAACTGAACGGATTTGGACGAAATTTGGCACACAGATAGATAATGACTTGGAATGGCACATAGGCTATTTTTTATCTTGGAAAAATAAGTTCATCGCGCAGGATTCACCATAAATTATTATAATGCACGGGCTGCACGCTGCAGCTAATTTTTTTTTTATTAACAATACATTCATACAATGTTTATAGAAATAACGCAAAACCTAAAACTAATTAGCTAAATATACTTTTAAATAGCTATTATTCACGATATTACCACGAGTTTATACGAGTCCCTTTTGAGGAACAGATCACCTGCTCTGCTGCTAGGCATATCGTAAAAGGCGAGAAAAGGCTAACACGTGACACTAACATTATGACTACTAACTAGGTGATAGAGTTCTGCTAATTCTCACCCTGGTTTGGTACCACAGCCTTATCTATTTCTGTGGTAATAGCATCATTGCTTGTCACTGTCATGTTCCGGTTTAGAAGGTAAGATGTTCAGCAAATACTATGCCTGTTGTATCAACACACCGCCACAAGGATAGCAACGCACTATTAACATCTTGGGTATCTATAAGCGATGGTTGTTTCTTTCCATCTGCTTGTTTGCTATCTAAAGTGAATAGAAATTAAATACAATGCATCAAACTCATTAGATAAGATGTATTAATTAGTATAAAGTATAAAACATACGTAATTAACGCTTCTATTCTCTTATTTTCAGGACCAGCTCGAGGAAAACATCATACGAAGAAATAACAGGGAAAAACGAATATGAAGATTTTATGGAGAGCAAATTGAACTTTTAAGAGGGTATTATCTGTACAAATAAATAAAATTTGAATGCCAGCTTGTAATATTAAAATAACCGAATTCCCCGTGTTGGTTCCGGGCTCTTTTGAAGAATAGACCAACTGCCTTTCTGCCAGGCAGGTCGTAAAAGGCGACCGATTGGCTCTGCAAGTCACTACCATCGTGACTACTAGGTGGTAGAGTTCTGCATTGTCTCGCGCGGGTCTGGTACCACCGCCATACCTATTGCTGCCGCAATAGGTCAGTGCTTGTCACTGTCCGGTTTGGAGGGTAGGTAGAAGGTAAACTTATGAATGTGGCATTAGACCTCGCAACAAGATAGCAACGCACCATTAACATCTTTGGTGTCTGTAGGCGATGGTTGACTCTTACCATCAGGAGACCCATCTGCTTGTTTGCTATCTTATGATATAATAAAAAAAAACGCTTTTTCGAAAATGTATATGGATGTATACACGGTACATATACCAAAGTAACTTTTTTTACTATTTTTGTATGTCTGTGCGTGTGCTTGTTCTGGCTAATCTCTGTAACGACTGCACCGATTTTTTTTCGCAAAACAAATTATACGAATTGATCGATCCCCAAAGTAAGGAGAATATTCTTTCATAGTGAACCTGATAATAAAAAAAATTAAACTTTGTCTATTAATTGTTTTGACTTTGTCTATTAAAACAAACTATAAAATGATAGCCCGAATAATAACTCAACCTCACCATACAAATTACACATACAAAAGTAATTTGTCATTATGAATATGCCTGATATGTCTCGCCTGGATTTGGTATCACCACCGACCACACAACCCATAGACCCCTAATAACAGGCGAATGGTTCTGTCAACACATCTGACTTATAGTTCCGATGTAAATGTCCATGCACCAATACCCAATCAGTGTCGACCAATCAGATTCTCTGTACATCACTGTGGCCTTGAGTAAGCCAATCACGATGTTGCAGCTCAGCTCAGCTAGTTGCCAGAATGTATTCGATACGGAAAATCGAACATTAGGCGTCTATGGGCTGTGTGGTCGATGGGTATCACCTATGGTATTGAATAACGAGAGTGACAACTCTCGTTATACAATTTTGGGGTTAAGCGGCAGTTCACACTTCAGACCAACTTTTGACGAGAAATCAAAGTTTTCCAACTCCAAATATTTCATATTATAAGGTACTTTTATTTAATTAAATGGTACCATTAAATACTTTAATCTTTTAAATATTGCCTCAATGAAACAGATTTTTTAATCATCAATTGTATTTCTTATAATAAATGTTCTCCAAAATCAAGTTTCGAGAATTACGCAAGGTAGCTATTTTTCCAAAAGGTATTGCTAATAATTTTTTACATAAAAACAATTTAAAGCCGGCTTGCACTAAACTATTTAAATACTTTTTAAATGTGTTTAACCATAGTAAAAAGTCATTTAAAAAATATTTAAATAGTGTGGTGCAAGCCGGCCTAAGACTTTGACAAAGTTATAATTACGTTGCATAACATTCATTATTCCCACGATTAAATGAGAAAGTGGATATTTCCCTAAGTTGGATAATATTATGTTGAAAATTAAGTAACTGCTAAAAATGTTGATTCATATCATTTTAAAAGAGAAAATCCCTAATGATATATCTTTATTTTAAACTATAGCTTAGAATGTTTAATTTGGCGCAAATTAAATAAATATAGAGCATGCTGTAGTGCAAATATTTATTTAATTGTGCTTGCATAAATTTTCCCCGTGTTAATCCCGGGCTTCTTTGAAGAATAGGCCAACTGCCGTTCTGCCAGGCAGGTTGAGTCGATTGGCTATTCGAGTCACTACTAAGTAAAGCGGTGGTACCAGACCCGGCCGAGCCAATCCAGAACTCTACCGCCTAATAGCCACGATGGTAGTGACTCGCATAGCTAATCGGTCGCCTTTTACGACCTGCCTGGCAGAACGGCAGTTGGCTTATTCTTCAAAGGAGCCCGGGACCAACATACCAACCAGCAGGTTCATGTATGTATGTATGAAAATGATTTTTTTGTTTCAAAATTGAAACTTTCCAGGTGGTCCCATTTTATTACTTTACACCCATACTACAAGCAAATAAATTGTCTGGAGTTAGATCAATTCGTGTAATTTGTCCAGTTTTTATTTATTTATTTATCAACGCTTATCATGGTCTTTTCTGGGTTGAAGGGTAAGGTAGGTAGGTAAACTTACACATGTGGCATTTTAAACCCGCCACTTGAACCACACCCGATCGAAACATTGCAGAACTCTACCAAGTAGTAATTGAAATTTCTTTCATATAGATTGATTAATTTTTGCTACATTCATGTTTTCATGGATTCGAATTAAAAATAGTGCGAAACGCAATACTCGATTTCGGTCTACGTTTCACAACTTTGCATTTTCTCGAATTCGGTTCGGATGCAGCGTGTAACCGCTCTAACTAATAAACCACGACGCAATCTTCGTTTATTTAGTGAAGTACGTAAAATTATAAACTAAAACGGGCTACACTCATATTAATTGACGTAGGTTCCGACTAGTAGTCGAGTTCTAGACGAGACGCAACCGAGCGAACGTCTAACTCACCCTGAGGTCCTTCCAACAGATCCAAAACTAGTTGGAACCTGCGCCGATTAAACGTGAGTGTAGCCGATTTTAATTAATAGTTAACAATGTCTCACGATAGTTTTAATAATTTTACGTAAAATTACACTATTTTTTTCAGGATACAGCTTATGATGAGCAAGAAATACGTGTACACGGTTAAAAAAACAAGGTATTCAAAAATAAAAAGAAAATAGGACATGTGAAAAAAGAATCTATTCAAATTAAGAAGAAACGCATGAAGAGCAAGGTTGACCGCGTTGGCAGTGTGGTTAGCTGGTTGTTTAGTTCATGTCAACAGCCACTAGCTCCACTGCCTCTGCGTGCTTCCGACTTTCTACAGCTTTTCAACTGAAGACTGAACACAATCAACATGAAAATAGACATCTTACATTACACATTTGAGGTTGAAAAATAACTAATTCTTAATAAAGTTATCAAAATTCCCACTATGTCAGTGGAAAAACAAATACTGTATCTGTATATGAATATATGTGTTATGTATACATAATAATTTTACTGTATACAAAAGACTTTTTATTTAAATTACTCGTATATCTGCTAACCGGTTCCGCTGTAAAGATGCCGTAAATGGCGAAATCGGTTGGCAAACAAATTAAATAAAAAGTGTTTTGTGAAACAGTACAAATGCATATAATATAATTACATATGTAGTTTCACCACGGCAAAAAGTATAAAGTATGTGTAAAATATTTTCTCTAGGGGGCCACGCCTCTATTGAAAAATAGACTATCTACAGTTCTGCCAATTCGAAAGACTAAAGAATGACCAACTGCGTTACTACCATCACGACGAGATGGTAGAGCCATGCAACTTCGCGTCAGGATTTAATATCACCGCCTTTCATATTCCTGCCACAATGCTTTTAATACTACAGACCATATTATGTTGGTGGAGTGGCTAGCAACCCTAGGTATTTAGACAAAGTAACATCGCTTCGTTGTGAAACGATATCTAAATTTCTCATCGTTATCCCATACATTTCCCATCACATCGACGTCCCATACATTTTATTTTTTTCTAACCTCCTTATCTTTTTTACGTTGTTACTTTGTCTAAGCCGTGACTACCACCGTGGTACTACTACCACTGACTCATGGTCATGATGGTAGTGGCACGTTATTCAGGTAATTAAATTTGTGCCATAGTTTTTTGAACTGTTTTTATTTTGTAATTTGTATCGTATAATAAAATGTTTTTTTGAGATCGATCGAAAATTTGATATTTAGATGAAATCTCGAGTCACAGTATTTATGGTCGCACTTCACCGCAACACACCACTGATATTTTTTTGTATATTTGGTAAATGTGAGAACAAGTTGTAAAGTATATCTCATGGTGATTAGGGTGTCTCTTTCCAAAAAAAGATTTTTCCTTTTTGACGATTTTTTTAAAATTTGGCATCAAAAAATATCTATAACCCCAAATTTTCATTTTTGAAGAAAACTGATTTTTTGGGTTTTTTTTTTTAAGAAAATTAATTCAAATATTTGAGAGTGGTGGTAATTTTTAAGATTTTTATGTACTTCAGTGATAGCACATAATTTTAAATTGATGAGTGTAATACAAAGGAATATGTAAAAAAAAAATAGTAAAAAAAACTACGATGATGACATATAACGATTATTATCGTAATAATAGCTGCGACGAAATAAATTATCTTGATAGTTGATGTGGATTTCAGCAGGTAGAGAACTCCACATTTTCACAGCATGCAGAGTAAAAGGGATGTGACCAATAATAAGTTTGTGAATGTGACACAGAACGACAAAGAAGGGATTATCATTTAGTTATTCGTTTGTCATTATCATAACAAAAAAGTAAAATAGTTTGGATCATAAAAAAATTATAATGGTTTTCTCAAAATATCAGTTTCCAAGCTACACATCTTTTTTAGTTTTGGAAATTGCAAAATTAATCTTCAGTGAATTATCCTTTACCCCCGTGTTGGTTCCGGGCTCCTTTGAAGAATAGGCTAACTGACGTTCTACCAGGCAGGTTGTAAAAGGCGACTGATTGGCTATGCGAGTCACTACCATCGTGGCTACTAAGTGCTAGAGTTCTGCATTGTCTCGGCCGGGTCTGGTACCACCGCCTTACCTATTCCTGCCGCAATAGTGTCAGTGACTGTCACTGTCGTGTTCCGGTTTGGAGGGTAAGGTAGCCGGTAAACTGATGCATGTGGCATTAGACCTAGTCACAAGATAGCAACGCACCATTAATATCTTTGGTGTCTATAGGCGATGGTTAACCTTTCCATCAGGAGACCCATCTGCTTGTTTGCTACCTTATAATATATAGAAAAATCTACAGTGTGCCTATATTACCTATATATCTACTTATAGTACCTATATACCTAAAATAAGTAAGAAGTAGTTTTCAATCGTATAGTTCTCTATAATGCTTTGCATTATGAATCGCACAATACCTAACGTTCTAACCACGACTTCTAGCTAATAAATACAACAATGCGTTATTGGCATCTTTATTGTAATACTAGCTGTTGCCAGCGACTTCGTACGCGCGGACTTATTTTACTCCGCACTGATCTTCCCCCGTAGGTGATAGCGTGATAATATGTAGCCTATATGTTGACCCGACCTGTTAGTAATATTCATGCAAAATTTGAAGTAAATCCATGCAGTACTTTTTGAGTTTACCCCGGACATACATACAGACAAACAGACAAAAAAATGATATTTTTGGCTTCCATATCGATTGTAGATTACGCCTCAAGTATTCTTTTAAAAAAATATTCAATGTATAGTTTTGACTTTCCTACGATTTTATTATATGTATAGATAACCAGTGTTGAGTGAGTAATATCAAAGTGAAATTCATTGATATAAAATACCCAAGATACACAGTTCCGAACAAAACTGACACTCAAAACTGTCGCTAATTTAGTCTAAAAAGTTTATAGTTATGGCACAAACGTGTTTTTGCATATTCAACCTTAAACGCGATTAAAGTCATTTTTAAAAAACAATGTACAAAAAGCAATAAAAATGTTGACTTAAGTTAGCCGGTAGGACAAGGCACATGTGGAGTCGAATATAAATATTTTTATGCATTGAGGTAGTATTTTAAGGGTTTGTAAAATTTACATAACAAAAAATCTTGTCGAAAATCTGTTTTTGCGTATAACATTTATATATCAATAAAAAAAATAATGACCATTAAAATAATTTATTTATATTCCAAACGTTATAGGTTATTGGTTCTATTACACAGAACCTACACATATAGGCAAACTGTGGGTTTATAGCCATGTAGTATTTGACGCTTGATGTTGATACATTTAGTTTGCATAGTCTAATAGATTTAGAATATACTGAAATAGGAAATTTACTGCAATGGTGACTATGACTACGTTATAAAGTTCATAGATTCTTACATGACAACAGACACGATTTTTTTTCAGACTTATTATGTAATGTATCGACAACATAGTAAGGAAACGCATTAATTTCCTAGAAATAAGTTTAGCTTTTCGTAGAATTCTCGTTTTGAATTAGATTTCAGTTTTTCTGTTTTTTTTTTTTTGCAGTATTATGTAAACGAACATTTGTTTAGTTATAGTATCTGCAGACGTACGAGCGAAGACTGCCCATAAACATTTGAAACACAACAGGTTAGTTGCTAATGCGATGTCGGCTTCTGAAAATTTTATTGACCCTCGTATAAAAATTCCAGTAAAACAATTTAGAGCTAAAAAATTGTGTTCAATGTTATTCGGAAGATCAAACTCGTTGATGATTTTGAAAAAATATACATCTTTTCAAATACTGAATAACTAAGTATCATTTTTTAAAAAAACTTTGGATTTTTGAACTTTTTTAATTTAATAGTCTATGCTTAGGCATAGTTTTTTTCTTTGAGGTGAAAATACTTAAATTTAGCGGCAAGTTTCAGGTGGCCTGTAGGATCAACCAGCTCACAGATTTTTTTAATATAGTTACATTAGTTGGTTACATAGGTGTGTTACATACACAGAAATCCTATATACACACATATACACATATACACACACACATATACACACACACATATACACATATACATACATATATACACACATAATACACAGAAAAAGAATAATAGATATTTAGTACGTATATTTAGTTTGGAGTATAGTTTAGCACATATAATATTATTGCCAAAGGTAATTTTAGATTAGATATTTCCTCTTAATTATAAATTTCTTTTAAAATTACGTTAATTTTTTCGATAGGTGTGTTACTAATAGGTATTTTTAGTTTGAAGTATAGTTTGTTATGATATTAGGTATAGAAAATTTAGAAGTTATAGGAAGTTCAGGTCTTACGTTTTGTACTTACATTTTAATAACAAAAATGTCGTATATAAATAATTAAGAAGCGGCCCACCCGGCAATGTAGAGATTTTTAATAAAATAAAGAAAGGTTAAATAAGTTCTAAAGTAAATATGAGCGAGCAAAGCCGCGGGTAACAGCTAGTATGCAAATAAAACAACTCGTACATATAAACAGTCACTTAAAATTTATACGAGACTAGCTGCAGATCTCTGCATTAGGATAAAAGTATTCTATGTGCTATTCCAGGTCATCTTCTACCCGAGTCCACATCCAAATTGGTACAGCCATTTTTTACGTGATTGATTATCAAACATCCAAACATACAAACTATAACATTTATAATATATATATATATATATATATATATATATATATATATATATATATATATATATATATATATATATACCCGCAATCAAAAACAACATTTTATTAAAAATAAATTATTAAATCAAAAAATAAACATTCTTAATGCAACCTGTGCCTTCCACTTAAGAAATCGTTATCAACAACACGTATAAACAGAACAAAATTCGATGCTACTTATGATTTCCTATTGTTATATTAAAAGTTTCGTAATATATCTCCAAAGTTCACCGTAAGAATCACAATTATATATTGTTATTTTATATTCGTACAAATAGAATAAAAAGAATCACCTAACTTGGTCCTCAAAATAAGTAATCAATATAATCAAACATTGTAAAATCGTCAAATTGATGTCCTCTTCTCTTTTGGCAGTTGGTTAACAACTATAAAAGGTATTCAAAATTATTAATGAAAAAAATTAATCTTATTAAAAAGAAATTAACTTATTAATGGAAAAAAAATCGACTCCACTAATAATAACAGGATCAATTTGTATTATTCGACTGAATTAAAAGGAGGTTGTAATGCACTGTCCTTTTACTGAAAAAGTGACCATTGAAATTTTATCGTATTATATTTGAAGCGTCGAGTACATTTTTAAGACAAATAAAATGAAAATCATACATTACACCCTATATTTAGTAATATAAACGACAAAAATAAATCGATAAACTCTTATACTTACCGAAAATACAATATCTTATATTTTTTTAACGTTCAAGATGTTGTATTTTACAATTTATCAGAGAACAATTCTGTATTTTTGACGCGCGGACAGTGACGTGAGCGACGGGCTTCTATTTGAAGTGAGTGCACAATTTTAAATTGTGCACTCATTCTTAGAGGACGTTTTTGAGACACTGTTTATGTATCTTGGGTTTTTATATATCAATGGTGAAATTAATAGAAAAAATCAATGTCATGAATTTAAAGAGGAACTGAGAAATAGTGTCACATATGTTAGACTGCGAGAAATTTGTGTCACCACTGCACTGAAATAAATTGCAATTTACCTTCAGGTGCAATTATGGGACGCATGCCAACGCGTGTCTGTAAACACGTGGAGCAGCCATATTACACTGCCTTATATGTCTCGTGATGAATATCTTGAGCTAAATCGAGTGTAGCATTGTATAATTTGTTTTATATTCTGTCCGGGTGTGGTTAATCTTGAATCCCATTACGGCAAGACACGTAAGGGTAGATGTATAGCTACGGAATAAATAGTTAAAATATGTCGTTTCTCTTGGTTGAAGATATTTTGAAAAAATAATGTCCATTAAAATTAAAAAAAATGTTTATTCATCATAATTATCTGTCACTTTTTCCTTTACAAACAATTCAAATTAAATATACACTCTCCTAAAGCCTTTTTTTGAAAAAAAAAAGGAAATCTAATTTTTTGACTTTTGCCATTTGGGAAGTTTTTATTAATTTTGCTTATGCACGTTGGGGCCCCAGGCCACGGGGGCCCCAACGTGCATAAGCAATAATGTAATAATTGATACGACAAATACGGTGGTAGCTACGCCCCTGGCTTTAACCTTGTACCTTAGGATATCGCATATTATCTAATGCAATAAGGGCACATCACAGCAGTTAGATAGGAATAATTTATACTTTCTATCGTCGCCACATGGTAAAACTACATCATATTGATTTTCTAAATATAAAATCTTGTACCTACTGTTTTACAACTATATTTATATTACAATCACTTTCCAACTTCAAAGCCAACCGTTTTCGCCTATTAAAGCATCATCAGGGCTTCTGATTTACATTATATTATTTTTTTTAAATGTTATTATTGTAAACACACAAAGACAATAACTATAATGCTTCTTTCTTTGTACGTGTACAATAATAATGTTTAAAAAATAATCTTTATTAATGTTACTAACTGCAGCGTGTAGCCCGCTGCATTATGGTTCTGGAGATATCACTTCGGCTCCACCATTATAGGGTATAATGGTTATCGACATGACATCACCACTTGGATATGATGACGTCATACAGGGTTGAAAAAGGGGAGATCTTCCCAGCCAAGCAAGCTCCTGCCTCTCAGATGGACTTCAGTCCCCAGGTAGTAACCTGGGGACTGAAGTCCATCTGAGAGGCATTGCACTTATATAGTGTTGCAAAATAAATATATTCTTATTTAATATATCCGGTTTCGGTACTATCGTCTCAATATCTATACATATAATAAAATCGTAGGAAAATCAAAACTGTACATTGCATATTTTTTTTAAAAGAATACTTGGAGCGTGATCTACAATCGACATCGAAGCCAAAAATATAGTTTTTAGAATTTTTTTCTGTTTGTATGTATGTCCGGGGTAAACTGAAAAAGTACTGCATGGATTTACTTCAAATTTTGCATGAATATTACTAACAGGTCGGGTCAACATATAGGCTACATATTATCACGATATCCCCTACGGGGATACGGGGAGGAGCTGCGCGGAGTAAATGAAGCCCGCGCGGACGAAGTCGCAGGCAACAGCTAGTACAATATAAAAGACGTTATTCGCGTGTGGTCCGAAAATGATACTCATTATAGAACTAAAACCAAAAGCATCTGATTATATTAAAGTAGCTTTTCCCGCTGCTTCGCTCCCGTGCTCCATGTAAACTTCCACCCCCCATTTAGGGAAGTTGTGGGTTAGAAAGAATCAAAAAGTAGCCTATGTCACTCTCCATCCCTTTAACTCTCTCCACTCAAAAAATCACGTCAATTCACCGCTTCGTTTTGCCGTGAAAGACGGACAAACAAACACACACATACACTTTCCCATTTATAATATTAGTATGGATAAAACAAAGACAAAACTCAGTTTAGTAAAATGTTTATTTAATTCCACTACACATAGGTACAAGTAAAGAAAACGACATCCCATGTTCAAGTTACTTACTATACAACTTCTACAACTAAAAATGCTTTCTTATTACAAAAATATAGGCGATTTTAACTTATTTAAGAGACCATAAACTTAATGACCAAAATTTAAAAAATATATGTCAGATGTTTTCTAAATCGAACAATAAATATGCTTAAAATATTAATGATGTTGGCGAAGATACATTCTAAAACTTTCACTGTGAGAAATATTTAGCTCTTTATGTTATATTCACTTATGTAACATGTTCCTATACAATAAATATTTTTATGAAAACGATTTTTATTTTCCCTGTATCAAAATAATATGTATTCGTTTGGAAATTGCAAAGCAAAGTGATGATCTTATGCACTTCCTATGCTGCTCGAGAGGCTTAGGGCGTTTATTTGAGTTGCAACATAGGTAAATAAACGACTCAACATCAGAGGTGCAGAAAATAATTATTCATATTGAACGTTTACCTATACAAGGAGTAGTAAATATTCATATATATCTTATTACTCAGCATATTCTTGAGAATGGTGGTATAACAGAAAATCTCACTGAGTTATACGATTGTATCTAAACAAAAACACTGATATTTGACACACAAATAGTTGGCAAATTAGACGTGTCTTTTCAGGTGTTCAGTAATAGCTTTCAACCTTTGATAAGAAAAGATAAGGTCTTGGCATTAATTTCCATAAGCAATTAAAATTATAAAGTGGCATGCATTCCAACGCTGAACATATAAAAATGATCTCTCTCTAAGAAGTTCGAATTTTCATAACAGACAAAGCTACAGAAATTTTGTCAGTGCTCTAATTTCAAATCATTTAAGAAAATAACGTCACCTTTAACGTCACGTTAACCGCTGTCAATAAATTGTGGTGTGTACCTTAAATATAAATATGTAAAAAAATTAAAGGAAGGATTTTCCATTCCCTGTATCAGATTTTCACCAAATTAAAATAGAAAGTAGGTATACTTTCCCAAACAAAACAAAAAAGAAATTTTCAAAATCGGTTCAAATGTAATTTCACGCCTGTATCCCCGAAGAGGCAGGCAGAGGTACAACCATGCACTGGTTTTTAGCCGAACCGACCCACAATTAGCCGAAGAAACGAAACGACCGGTTTCCGAAACGCAAATTAATTTGAACGAACAATTAATCTGTGTTTAGCATAAGTATCATTCGCTTGTAAAAATTAGGTTAAACACTAGACATGTGCAAAACAGTGCACCACGAAGTGATGCGATAAGTCATTATATTTCGTGCCGAGTAATATTACATTACACCATCACTTCAAACATCACGCGTGATGTTATGATTTTATGATGTAGCGCCATGCGATAGCACACCATCGCACGTTCTAATGAAGGAAATGCAATGTTCTAGTGTAATAGGACATGTTATTGAAATACTAACATAGCAGCGATATAACATGTCTAGTAAGTATCTTCACGCCCATATCCCCGAAGGGGTAGGCAGAGATATAACAAGTGCACCCACGATTAGCCGAAGATACTCGGCAAAGACCTACAAAAAAATATAGACGTAGCCAAGCGCTCGTATCGTGAGTCACGTAATGTGATGACGATGCGGCAATATGAAGACGGCGGCTTACTAGTCGGCCGCTCTCGGCTACAGAGAGTGACAAACGTTCTTTTTGTGACAGTATTTATTTTGAAATCATGCCGTCTTGTGGGATAAACAATTCATGTTTTGAAAAAAGTCTTCCAGGATCACTTTTCATAAGTAGGTATCCAAATTTCCATAAATTATAGCAAGTTAAATTAATATTTGATATAATTTCTCGGAACACAAATTTAAAGCGTCATTGTGGCAGTGTGGTAAGTTAACATACGAATAAATTTCCCTAAACATTAGGAAAATATCCCTTTTATGTAGAATATATTATATTTCAATGTTAGACTTATTGGTTTAATTGATTTCACCGTATTTTATATGTATATACTAGATATACACATATTTATAAAACATGCGTATGTTATATTTAAAGGTTTCCTGCTGATGTTACCTGGAAAGTTCGAATTTTTTAAGATAAATTTTATCTTTTCATGTTGATGTATGTAATTGTTTTTAATTATTTACTTTTTTTGAATAATTAATAAAACTTTACTGTCTAACTATATGTATCCATAAAAACTTCAAAACAATATGCATTTTCATTTTAAAGGCAGAAATCAAAATGGGCCCAATTTTGTTTTGAGTAGTTTAGCCTATGTAGTGTAAATATGTGTGTTTATGTATTTATTCCGATTATTTTTGTTTATAGTAGTATTTTATTTTCTTATAGATTTAATTCTATTGCAATTAATTCATTGTACACCAAGTCGAAAATTATCTTTGTTTTTAATAATTCCTTGTTACGGGTTGCCTGGAAGAAATCTCTATTACTAGAGATAAGCTCGCCCATTGTACTTGTTTTGTATTATTGTTGTTATGTTAGTGATTACTGTGTACAATAACAAATTAAATAAATAAATAAGCTCGTAATTTATTTTTCACTTTATTTCTTAGTTTGCAAGTTATTATTCTTGTCTGTACAGTTAAGTGTAGAAAAGAAGTTATATATTATTATTTAAAATGAATATTACGAATGTATAATAAATAACATTAAAAATGAAAAAAAATATTAAAAACCTATTGAATTATTGGTTATAATTATTTAGAGTAAAAATGTAAAATATGCTGAAAAATGTTTGTAAAAATATTATTCCATTATGTAATTAATGCATATTTACATGTGTAAATATGCATTAACATAATGGCATATGTACAGTAAATAGAATAAATAAATTTCAAGTCCTTCTAAATTTATTTTTGACGTAGGAAAGTATCATAGTAAAACAAATAAAATGCCAAATATAATTAATATAAGTAAAATGCATTATAATTTATAAAACGTAGTAGTAAAATATTAAACCAGTAAATGGTAATTTGAAAGTCAATGCTTGCAACATTTTTCTTTAGCATACGTACGTAATGTTTTACGATGCTTGCAAATGTTGGCGTTGTCTTACGCACACATGTACAAAATTTATCTTCACCGATTTGTTTCTAATTGTTTACAATGGCTACGTCTATATTTTTTGTAGGTCTTTGATACTTGGTCCCACAAATGTGATAGGTGTAACCCTATCGTCTACCGGGCACATTCTAATCCCGGGCAACTTAGTGTTTCTTAGAAAACTGAAAAACACTTTTTTATGTGCTTAGCCCGGGGATCGAACCCGGGTCCTCATGTGATCAACGCCCACACTGGACCACTAGAGGCGTTTACGTTTACGTTTACGTTAATGAACACAGAATTATTGCTTATTAAAATTGATTTGCGTTTCGGAAAGCGGCCGTCAGTCTTACAATGTAATAGGTGGCCAGCCTATCGCCAATCGGGCACTTTTCCAATCTCGGGCAGTTTTTATTAGAAAACTATTTTTATTTTTGAATTGCCAACCCGGAAATCGAAACCGGGATCTCATGTGGTCAACACCGTCACCGAACCACTAGACCACAGATGCGATAAAATTCATAAAGGTTCATAAATGACCGAGTTCTGAGGTAACAAACATTTAAAAACCATACAGAAGAATTGATAACCTCCTTTTGTGAAGTCGGTTAAAAAATGCAATAAATGACAACTTAGAAAACGAACTGTCAACGACAACAAGCCTTTTTATGAGAACTTCTTTATTGCCTGAAACTGACAAACCACAGCAAGCAATTGCCTTAAATCCCGAACAAGATGATCTTAAACTTTAGCAAATATTAATTTCGCTCCAGGTACATTCTCTTCCGTTAATTCCATAAAAATTAGGTACGTTTAATACAGGTGCTTAGTACTAAGCAAAAAATACGTGTAGACAGCCGTTGATTAGTGCGAGCAATTAGTAATCAGCGTCTATTCACTTTACCACGCTGATTACTAATCACTCGCACTAATCAATGGCTGTCTACACGTGTTTTTTCCTTAATACTAAGCATCTGCCATACCGCCCCGTTAGCGTGAGTGGATAGCGACCCTGACTACGCAATCAACGGGGCTCGAGTTCGATCCCTGACGGGGACAAGCACTTGTGTGATGAGCATAAATGTTTGTATTTCCGGGTTTGGGTGTTTATTAAATATATTAGTATTTATCTCTGTATTTCAATGTATTAGTATCGTTGACTAACACCCATAACACAAGCAAATAATTTGCTTACTTTGGGGTTAGATCAGCAAGTGTAATTTGTCCCGTGAATATTTATTTATTTATTATCTGCATTAAACACTCGCACTCACACTAATCGAAGTGCGACTTACTGTCAAACCACGTGAACCCCCGCTGGTGCTGCCCTTAGTGAACATTTTTTAAATCTTACTTACTTACTTTTTACATTAAGCATAGATTTTTTATTTTTATTTTCATTAAAATAAAATGTTAGAAAATTGCCTATGGCAACATACTGCGTGGTTAAAATTTCTTTATAGGGCAATTCAGTTGACTTTGCTGTTCAGATAGTACAAGTTAATTACAATTTTTGTAAATAGTAAATATTAATATTTAATCCATTGATTAATGACTAACACAGGTCAACATGAATTTTGAGTCTGAGTTCTGTACCTCTGATTCTGATTACTTATGCCTAACTAAAGAATGAAAAAATATTTTTATCTAATAAAGTTTGCTTTTGTAGCTACCAGCACGAAAATTCAAATTTTATGGAAAAGCTCTATTTTTAAATTTCAATTATATTTAAAAGGAAAACAAGTTATCAATTATACATTTTTATTAATTTAATTATAAAATACGGCATAACTAAACACAAAAATACAAAAAAGAATACAAAAAAGCTTTAGAAAATGAATAGTATTGGTATTTCCTTTGTGAAAATCAAAACTTTCTTGTATGAGGCCCTAAAGTACGAAAGCAAAGTTTATTGATTGTTAATAGCGTTTCTGTTTACTATTCGATGTATATAATCAGAAAATGGTCACTAAATAACAGACTCAGAAAAAAAAAATTTTTGTTGACCTGTGTAATTAATGACTCATTCCATGCGGTAAACTTACTTTGATTTGTAAGTGTAATTTATTAACATTAAATGAAGAGTATTTTACTTCGGGATTTCAATGATAATTAATCTTTCATATAAGCATACATATCGAATGTAAAAAAAAAACAAAGAATATAATATAGTATTTAATTTTAAATTAAATTTACATGTATCTGCACAATATGTATAAGACATCCTAACCATCGATTTAGTCAGCAGATTTCCAGACGAGCCGCTAGTATTGAGCTGCATGTTTTTATTGTAAATACTAGCTGTTGCCTGCGACTTCGTCCGCGCGGTCTTCGTTTACTCCACACTGCTCTTCCCCCGTAGGTGATAGCGTGATAATATGTAGCCTATATGTTGACCAGACTTGTTAGTAATATTCATGCAAAATTTGAAGTAAATCCATGCAGTACTTTTTGAGTTTACCCCGGACATACATACAGACAAAAAGACAAACAGACAAAAATTCTAAAATCTATATTTTTGGCTTCGATATCGATTATAGATCACGCCCCAAGTATTTTTAAAAAAAATAATTCAATTTACAGTTTTGATTTCTTACGATTTTATTATATGTATAGATTATGTCAGCGTTACGCCTACTCAGACCATATCAACTCGTCACCATTTTAATACGAACGTCGTAGTTAGTTGCCTCTGTGGTATAGTGGTCCGGTGTCGGAGTTGACCACATGAGGTCAAGGGTTCGATTCCCGGGTCGAGCAATTAAAAATGTGTTTTTTCAAATTTTCTGACAAAAATAACGCTACCCGGGATTGGAAAAAAAGCCCGGTTGGTAATAGGCTGGCCACTTACCACATTGTGGAATTAAGTATTTTCGGCAAAATTTTGATAAGAATTGGATAATTTAAAATAAGACGGAAAAAGATAAGAAAACTTTAAAAAGTAGGAAAACGTTGATTAAGAACCACGGCGCAAGCTGGCGGCAGCATATCTTGGTGGGCTTGGTGGGCATCAGCATATCTATGCCGAAGCTTACGCAAGCTAACTTAACGCCATTCGTAATGTTCTTCACGTTACAAGATGACAAACTAAATCTTACCACACTATAATGAGTTGTAAACTGAAAAAGCGTTCTAATACTTTTGACAGCAGATAAAATCATTGATATAAAAAATCCAAGATGCACAGATGCACAGTCCTAAACAAAGCTGATAATCAAAACTGTCCCTAATTTCACACAAGTAGTTATAGATGTGGCTTATAGTTGTTTTTACAAAGCAACGTCCAAAAAGTAATAAAATTTTCAGTATCGTGACCGTTGCGATTCTATTTGAAATGAGCGCAAAATTTGAAATTTTGCGCCTCATTTTTAGAGGACGTTTTTGAGACACTGATTGTGTATCTTGAGTTTTTTACATCAATGGATAAAATACATGAATAGGTGTGTTATGAAGATAACGATAGAATGATTATCTTCGTTAATTACCTCATGTGTGTTAATTTTTCATAATTTTCACATTTTAAATGGCTAGACGGTCAATTATTTGTACTTATAGAATTAATAGGATGGATTTAAGCAATATGGGTAACTGGTAGCGGGCTATATTGTAATCCAGAAAGGGCCTGCTTGTCAAGTGAACAATCATGTAATATACTTGTTAAAATATTTCAAGCATTTAAAGGGTGAATAACCAATTAACAAAGAGAATTAAAACAACACAATAGAAATTGGAATACCTGTACCATTTTTATATTTTTATTTAAAATTTAAACACTATTTTACACGCATTGGACACCAAACTCACAAACACAGGCATTCTTAGAGGTAGCGGTTTCATAATCAGTAGATAATAATGCGCGTAACTAGTTATTTTACATTATCTCAATTGAAAATACAGTTTTTGGTGACACTGGAATTGACAGTAGTTTAAGCAACAAACTAATTATAATTATAAAAAATTTCAAACTTTCACGATTTTTCCCACTTGTATAATTACATTTTAAAAACGGACTCTTATCTAGATTTAATTTTCTATATTTTGGTTTTGTTCCGAGCGCCATGATCACCAGGTATCCGAATATCGAACGAAACCAGTGCGTTTGCAGTTACGTTACGGTTTAAACACACTGGACACGCGGTGTATAACTCGTGTAATTAAAAAAATCTGTAAATGGCGGCCGGCCACATGATATATCGCTTACTAGTTCGCTTTGTCTATACTCGCAGAGCGTCGTACTAATAACAAAAAAATAATCAGTATCGATTATCAATTTGACTAGATTTTAAACTGACGGTTCTTACAATTATCCAATAGCAAATTTACACTTATTATTCGAATAAAACCGACGGTTTATTCGAAACCGAAGCAAATTTACATTTATTATTCGATTAAACTAATCAGCCGCTAGCGGCTCTATACACATTCTAAACGTTTTTACAATGCATTCATTTTTGGTTGCCACTTTTGACACTTGACAACCAGATTTCCTGACGCTTTTATAAATAACGACCGCCATTTACAAATCGTTTCTTTATCTACGCGGCTTATACATAATCCAGCCAGCTCCATCGATTTGCATGCTGTAAGCTTAGGCGCGCAGTGCGAAACTCGTCCAATACACCCTGATATAGGTCCGAAACTAGTCGGAACTAACACCGATACGAGGAGGTTTGCCTGTTTTAGTTTTTTAGTCAATGCGAGCGTGTTTGCTATCTTATGGCATAAAGTTTTTTTTTTTAATATAGCAAACACGCTCTCCGATGGAAAGAGAAAACTATTGCCTATAGACACCAAAGATGTTATTAGCTATGTGTTAATGTCACATGCATAAATTTACCGGCTATTTTATCGTCCAAATCGGTGAGGCGGTGGTACCAGACCCTGGCGAGACGTCGCAGAAATCTACCACCCAGTAGTCAGGATGGTAGTGACTCGTATAGCCAATCATTCGCCTTTAACGATCTACATGACAGATGTTCTATTCTCCAAGAAGGCCGGACCAACAGGGAAGATATTACAAAAATAAAAATATTGTTTTTTATGAGACACCACGAAACACGATCTTCCCTTTACGAGATTAATCATTTTTTTAATATCTTAATATTGTAAGCAAAACAATGAATACAAATACCAACCCCCATACTATAATATACAGGGTTACTTTTAAATGTCCGGCCAAATTTAAAATTAGGAACTAAAAATTGAATTGAAAGGGCGTTTTAATTATTATTGTAAAATTATTACAAGATAAAAATATTTGGTTAAAAATACCCAACTAAATTCATTAATTGGATGCACCGAGTCTAGAAAATGAACGCTGTAATGCTGGCAGTGTCATTTTACATTTACCTATAATTATGATAGTAAATGTTATCTCTAAGTACATTTTTCCCGATCACTTTCAGTTTGATTGAAGGCACTAAAATATCTTAGTTCCAATATTGCGTAATTAAAATTATATCCATGCGTTTTGTTTTTTGTGTCGGATAAAAATAAAATTTTGAATTTTTTAAATCAATTTTTATTATAACATAAATCGAACATATTATCGATTCTAAACAGCCTCTGAAAATTTGGCCGGACCTTTAAAAGTAACTCTGTATAGTTACATCCAACATCTTAGTAAATTTTACGATATTACAGAATATAACGTGGTACGAAAAACTTTATACATCACTACTTCAACTGTTGTTTTTTTGTTTTAACTATCAATCAATTTGCCGATGAAACCTCCCGATTTTTAATGTTAAATATAGTTTGTTTGTTTACTAATTTAAAAAAATTAGAAAATGATAATCGTTTTTGCATGCCTCCAAAGAGGCAAAATTGATGAATTTGTAAAATTATTTATATATGCATTTAAAATGCTCAGATTACTATTGTTTTAAAAACAACACATCCTTGACAGCCAAATCTAAAAGTTATGATAAATGCACATGAAAATATAAATGTAATGATAAAAACGTGTGCTATTTATGTCCAGAAATCTATTAATCCAATATTTCATCTATATTTTTTGACATTAAAAAACAAAAAATACTATTTTCTTTAAAAAAATGAGTACATCGTCAATTATATTACACCGCGCATATATGTATAATATGTAACTTTTAAAAGTTCCTGGTGGGTGGGTACGCAATCTAAAACATTCTTAAGAACCGGCTCTGAGTTGTAAATTCTATAATAAATTGTGATCATTTTGTTTTGATACTATAAAAATATATTTTTTATAAAATGTCAGTTTTCCTACCCAGTTAAACCACCTAATAACAATAAATCGGATTCAATACACCAAATACAATGTCCGTCTACGATATCAACACGTTATAACCATACGAATCTCGAATAGAGAAGCCAACAAAACGCGAAGACCTTACAAGCACTTTAAACCTCACTACCATAACAATATACAACAGATTTACTACAAATACCTATGCTAATATGCTCATTGTTACATTTATTGAATACTTTTTAAATTTTACATTTTAGGTTTTTCGCTTACATTACTCTTAGAGATAAATTTTCACAAATTTATTAGGGTCTTAATTTATGCAACTAAATAAGCACTAATAATATTAAATGATTAAATTAGGTTATTTGTTATTTTCGCATACTTAAACATAAAATATTCTTCAAAGCTATGATGTTCCGTATTGGAAGGTCACTCGTTTGGTTTAAGTAACTTAAAAGTACCTTAATATAATACTAAAAGTATTGAATATTTTTAGCATTATATTTTACTCGAAAACGATCCGCGATCATCCGCCATGTGTTTTTTTATGTATATCGATTTTGTATATCTTGAATTACAACATTGCAATTTCATTAGCGAATACTATTTAATTAAAATGTAGCATTGGCATATGCTATTAACGACTTTTAAAATATATCTAGATCAGTAGTTTCAAATTTCATTCACAACAAATAAAATTAAATTTTGTTTCATTACATTTTTATTAATATAAATTTGTAATCAATTAAAGAAAATTATGTGAAATTGAAATTATTACATAAAAAAATTACTGCGATAATTAAACATTGCGGTAATTTATTTTTATACGCAAGTCGGTATCTATTAGTGCTTATTTTTGTTGAACAATTACATTATACACACTGAATAATATGTATATGTTTTCTTATAATCAGACATATAATATGGACTACGATATGCGTAAGCGCTTTCAAACTCACAGTTGTGACTTCGAAATTTCTAGAAGTTTTTATGTTATGTATGCCGCCATTCCTGTTTGAATTAAAATACAATAACGACATTTAATGAAAAATCGTGCGTAAAATATGTATTTTTGCAAAGTAAATGTTACTATATAAGGTCTATGTCACTGTATATACTGTAATATTTATTTGACAAAAATTTTCTAGCAATTTTCAATACGATTTAAATAATTTGATGATTAGATAATCACATAAAGGCCAATATCAAGTTTGCTATTGGAAACAAAAATGTTGTACATGCGTTAGTAACATCATTAAAATAAGCTTTATTAATTCATAAATATAAGCGAGTGCAAACGAACGACGAATGTAACCAGTAAAATGGAGGAAGTCTAAAAGACACGCATACGTTTAGTTAATAGCCGATTTTACTCGCGCAAAGCACTGCCTTAAAATCGCTTCAAGTGTATTTTTGCTTTTCTTATTATGTAAGGACATCGTTATGTCTTATTTTTGGGGTACAATACTATCAAGCCACCCGATTTCAGAGAGAAAATTGAAAATGTTATAGATGTTGAACTAAGAATGTAAAGAACTATAGAGTTGAATATAATACATACCATCAAACCATACATACCATCAAACCATACATACCACCTGTTTGGCAATTAATTTCATAATTGATTTCATACGCATTAAACAAACTGATTTTCATCCTACTATAATTAAACTTTACAAAACAATTGTGTGATTAACACTTTAACACAACTTATGAGTCTTATGACCAATACTTTCATCCTGTTTAAAATCGTTTTCACAATTTATAATAAAGTTTATAAATGCCCGTATCATAATGATTTTTTAATTATATCATTACAGATATGAGATTTTTTTGTTAATTATTAAAGCGATACTTCGTACTAAGTTTATGTAAGCCTACCTAAAATTAAAAGTGCAAAAATTTCCACTTAAACTATTTGAATGTTAATCTCCCTAAACGCAGTCAGTTCGATTTGATCTACAAAAGTGTAAACAATAAATACCTATCAAGTAAAAATACAAAATTACTTCCAAGTCTATATCTATTTGTATGTTTAATATTACAAAAGGAAAGAGCAGGTACTGCTTATGGAGATTTAAGCGTATCCGATATTAAACTCCGATCAATAAAGCGCTTTTTAGTGTAGTAGGCATCGACAACACAAAAGCGTTGCGTTTAAAAATTAGTTTCAAGTCAACGAAGTAACAAAAGAAGAGTAAAGCTTGATTTCCAGAATTGATTTTATTTTTTATATTATAGGACGACAAAGCTGTCCAACGCACGGCCAGCGGGCCGCATGCACCCCGTGACTTGTAATTGTGTGGTGGTGTTTTTAAACCACCGCAACATACTTAAAAATTTACTGTCTTCGTGCGCGTAAGATGTAAAAAATCTCATCACAAGATAAACTCGCCTTTTACAGTATTATATTTTATTAAATAATTTTCCGTAACTGTACTTGTATTTGTGTGTTACGTATTCAAATTTTTATTTAAAAACTGAGTTGCCTTTGCGGCATCCAACCTCTTCGGTAATTCATATTAGCTCAGAATGGTATCTGGCTAGGATAGCCCTGTCATAGGATAACAAGCAAGGATAGGTAGTTCGATGACGAGGACAGTGTTGTTTCTATTAAAGTAGTTTTTGCTTAAAGTATGTTTTTATACAAGACTTTGTTTCTTTCCATCAAGAGAGAGAAGAAAATATATTAAACATTTGAACTACAATAAGAGCTTTTATTTATAGAAGAGCGGCAAACGAGCAGGAGGTGTACCTGATGGTAAGTGATTACCACCATCCATGGACATCCGCAATACCAGAACTCTTACAGTTGCGTTGTCGACTTTGTTGCTTTTACTAAATTTGAATAGCTTTAAATAGTTTGCGTTTTGTGTGGTCGATGCCACCTCATTATTTATAATTTAATAAAATAGAGGCAATATAAAATGGTATGCAAAAATCATTTGGTAAATAGTTTGGCTGTCGAAATTATTAAAATGATCAAAATAACATTAAAATTGGTACACACATATTTGTCATTTTGAACGTAGTGCAAAAGTATTGAATATTTATTGTATCTACTTATGTTTAGTTCCCTTATACAAATAAATTAAATACCAATTAAAATTTTAACGCTACAAGAGCTGACTCATCGGTCATGACAAATCACAAGAATCACGTAGGAACATAAACAATTACAAAAATAGGTTTTTATTTGGTTCTGTTTTATTTACTACTTCTATTTGTTACTTTTATAAACTTAATGATATTGAACCGATGCTTTTATTGAAATTGTCAATTGCAGCCACAGTTTTGCTGATAGAAACTAAAATTATACATTTAAAGCTTATAATCCTGATTACCTCTTAATTAGTGCCAGTGTGTGTTTAATGCAGGTGCTTAGTATTAAGCAAAAACACGTGTAGACAGCCATTGATTGGTGCGAGTGATTAGTATTCAGTGTAGTATAGTGAACGCTGATTACATTAATCAACAGCTGTCTTCACGTGTTTTTGCTTTCACATAGATGTCAGTGTTACTTATCGTGTCGTCCGTGATAATCAATAATTAGGCAGTGTAGGCTAAAACAATGTTAAACATAAGAACTTTTATCACTTTTATTAACATTCACTTTTAAGCAAAATTTTGGAAGGAACAAAAACTATAATACCAATGACGTAAAAAAGAATAGACGCGTTGTCTGCATTTCAACATGGCATCATGAAAGCAAGCCATTGCCTGACTTATTCAGTCTCGCATGTCAGATGTCATAATATAAAAAGCATTATTAACATTTACGCTTGCGCTGTTTTAAATCGCAGTAATGTTGGCACAGAGCTAGTGTCTGCTAGTAGTAGCGCTAGTAACGTCATAATTTTAGAAGGAGCAAAATAGCGGCATTTATCCTTATCATAGCTTTAAATTTTAATTACCAGCATTTATAACTAGAGCCTATAAAAAATATAGTTGTGCGATAGTACATATTAATCTTATATACAACACTCATTTTTTATTGTTAATATTCTAAATTCTAATAGTTTGACCATCCCGTTGGTGGAGAGCCGAGCGATTCTTTAAATACGGGGCTCAGGTTTGATTCGATAGTGAAAATCGTTTGTGTGATTACTGTAAGCATAAATGATTTGAATGTTCTGAGTAAAATTACAAAAATATTTAAAACACCCAGCCTTAATAGAGCTGTGGATCCACGAAATATTGAAATATTGTCTATATATATATATATATATATATATATATATATATATATATATATATATATATATATATATATATATATATATATATATATATATATATATATATATATATATATATATATATATATATATATATATATATATATATATATATATATATATATATATATATATATATATATATATATATAATATACCAATGAATGCAAGGATTTTCTGCTAGTATTGCGAGTTGGCAACTTACTTATAAGAGTTCTTTCAAACCATATAGGGTGAACGGGTCACGTACAGCCATTGACCTCTATATATTTCTATGCGTACAGCTGATAATCTACATCATGTTCGCAAAATTAGAAATGAAAACTAAAAAATTGTCCTGTGGCTAAACCAGTGGATGTATTTATCTGATTTTTTGTATTCAGGCTGAGAACATTATTACATATACTAAGTTTAATTAATTGGTGTATGGTCACCGCCACACTGTATATACATATATATATATATATATATATATATATATATATATATATATATATATATATATATGTATATATGTATATACAGTGTGGCGGTGACCATACACCAATTAATTAAACTTAGTATATGTAATAATGTTCTCAGCCTGAATACAAAAAATCAGATAAATACATCCACTGGTTTAGCCACAGGACAATTTTTTAGTTTTCATTTCTAATTTTGCGAACATGATGTAGATTATCAGCTGTACGCATAGAAATATATAGAGGTCAATGGCTGTACGTGACCCGTTCACCCTATATGGTTTGAAAGAACTCTTATAAGTAAGTTGCCAACTCGCAATACTAGCAGAAAATCCTTGCATTCATTGGTTATTTTAATTTTTTATCCTTTACAACTGACCAATAACAACCCAATCTTGTCATTAGGAGAATTTGAAAAGAAAGCGAAAAGTCGCTTTATCTTGAGTGCATACACAGTGTGTACTGATACAAAAAAGCGCATTTTGCGCCTTCTTGATGAAAGCCGTTGATTACACGTGTCACGTACCTACGATACGTAGGTCACGGTCATTATTGTTTAATGTTATTGTTTAGTACGATCAAAGATTTTGCCGTGGTAATTGATATTACGTTATTACTTGTAATGTACTGAGTTTTTATTTTTTTCTTTTATTATTCTAGACTTATAAATTATGCGAAAGTAGACGCTTCATTTTAATTTTTATTGTGGTGTTTTTTTTGTTATTTATTTTGTGAATTTAGTGCTTTATTTTGTGATAAGACACATTATTATTATTATTAGTGTAAAGTGATTGCGTGAACTTAAGTATTACAATGCCGCGTTATAATTATACAGCAGCGGAGTACGCCGACATGATATTTATTTACGGTGAATGTCGCGGAAACGCAGCTTTAGCTATTCGTACTTACCGAGAGCGCTATGGGAATACCCGTGCTTGCCCTACCGATGGGCGTATTATCGTACAAGCTTTCCAGAGGATAAGGGAAAATCAACCCTTAATTCCGCAGTTAAATAGTGCTCCTCCAAGTACAAGAGCGATCCCAGAAGATCAAATTTTGAATCATTTTAGACGCAACCCCACGAGTAGTCTGCGGAGGGCAGCTCGTCAGTTTCGTGTACATCATAAAACAGTTCACAACATTTTAAAACGCGACAAACGGAAGCCTTTTAAGTACACAAAAGTACAGGCATTGTTACCGAGAGACAAGCCTGCCAGAGAAGTCTTCTGCCATTGGCTTTTAAGAGAACATTTAGACAATCCGGAATTCTTGTACAATGTGATGTGGACTGATGAAAGTACATTCACGAGAAATGGTAATTGGAACAGACAAAACCTACGGATTTGGGGTCGTGTAAATCCACACCTGGCAAAGGAGACTTCACATCAGTACAGATTTGCTGTCAATGTGTGGGCTGGCATACACAGGGATACCATAATAGGTCCAGTTTTTATTGATGGCAATTTAACTGGTGTGAAGTTTTTAGAACTTCTCCAAGGTCCCATTGCCGAGTACACGGACGAGCTTCCGCTAGACGCACTGAGGCGGATGTGGTACCAAATGGATGGATCCCCTGTCCATTCGGTGGTTAGAGTCAGAGAGTATTTGTCTCAAGTATTCGGACAGCAGTGTATCAGCCGTCATGGACCAACGCGTTGGCCGGCGAGGTCCTGTGATTTAACCCCAATGGATTTCTTCTTGTGGGGCTGTGTTAAAAATGACGTTTATGAAACAGACGTTCAAAACGTAGATGATTTAAAAAGCAGAATAATTAGGTCTTTCGATAAATTAAAAAATATGGCTGCTAATGGAGAACTGCTCTCAAGAGTTAGAAATAATATTTTACGACGGTGTAATATGTGCATTCGCGTCCACGGCGGTCACATCGAAAATTTGAAAGTTTAATGACTTGCCCCACGCTTACGACAGAGAACAACATTTTTGTTTTTTCTTTACTATTAGTCAATATATGGCACGAAACTTAGATTGATACGGTCTCACGAAAGACAACACTTAGCGTGAACACTGGCTAACACCTTTACTCTTACAACATACGCGAAAAAATACTCTATAGCTAAAGTGATTTGATTAATAATAATAATTCATCAAAATAGTTTTGAGGATGAGTGTGGTTTAAAAAGGCGCCAAATATTACATCACACGTAACGATAATAAGTATAGGTAATAATAGCATGAGGTGCGCTAGCCGGCGAGCCGGGCGCGCGACGTTGCCGTCCTGATATTATAATAGGTAAGTTAAAGGATGTTTTATCTTTATTTTTTTTTTGTGTCATTAATTTTGTTTGAAATTATTGTTTTTTTAATTTCGATGTCAGGACTGATTTGATAGACTAAAAATACTAGTACTAACTAGTACTACCTTAATTCTCACTTATCGTTGTATGGTCACCGCCACACTGTATATATGTATATATATATGTATATATATATGTATATATATAAACATATATAGCGATCACTGTGGGCGAAAATTGACCATAGACTAAACCATAAAATCTCTTTTAAGTTTGACAACTGACTTACCTACGGCTACGTAAAGAAAATATTGTACGTGTGTGCATATCATCATGTATGTCACACGAATCTAGTGCGCGTAATGTTTATTTTTATTATTTTCCGTATGTCTAACGCATTTTATTTAAAATTATTAGGTTTCTGTAGTTCTCTGCAATGTAAACTTTAACTGTGCCAAATTTCATACTCCAGACACATGTCTTAAAAAGGGGTCCAAAGTTTTTATTACACGTATTAATATAGGTATAGATATGGAACGAATGACGTAAACTTGTCTATTTATATATAGCAAACAAGCAGATGGCTTTATGGACCATATACCCGGCAACATGATGTGAAACTCTATCACCAAGCAGCCACGATGATAGTGACCTGCGTAGCAAATTGCTCGCTTCTTACGAACAGGGCCTAATTCACGTAATCTTCACTCATCACTTACACATTTTCTTACATATTATGCCGCGTTGTAGCACGTCTCAACGTTCTATCGTGAATGAGCCCTAAGCGGTTTGATTCAATTATGTGAGTTAAGGGGCTGCATGGCAGAATGGTAGATGGTCTATTCTTCCATGGCGGTCTGAACCAACAAGGGGTAAACCTAAATTATGCTTTGTCGAATAATTAATTATACTGATCCGCAGAATTACATATCTTTGTCCATAAAAACTGAAACAGGTCGCTTAAAATGGACGTTTCCAATTAACATCTTTGGTTAAAAACACCCCGAGTTTTTTTATTTTGGATCGCTGGTCGCTCTAATAATGTTTTTAAAAGGGAATGCATATGTTTTATGCTTCGGCTGCAACTGCGTGTATCGTCCCGAAGATATCAAGGCATGCAGCCCGGAATGTATGCGACAATAGCCGGTCACATCTGCATTTATCGTGTCATTGCACGAAGCTTTGTGACGATAGACGCAAGTGCGGCCAAGGCATTAGTGTATGATAAATTATGTTGCTTTAGAAATATATATATATAATTATAAAAAAATATTATCTAAGATATGTTGGTAAAAAGCAAAAAAGGTTAGATGGCTACTATAATTGTCTAGAATAAGTTTAAATTTATGAAAACAATAGCTGCAATTAACAATTTTAATGTACACTTTTATTTTACAAACATTCACACCTAAATCGCCTTAATTTGTGATACATGTAAAACTCATGGTATTATAATAAATATAAACGAAATTATAAAAATATAAATATTTAATTAAATTACACGCAGCGTTTCATGGGCGGCTATACATGTCACAAAATAACTACGGCTTTTATATGCAAAGTACATATAATAGACAAGGATTTATGATTTGTTCGTAGCAATTAATCGTAACATGTATATCCTGCATTTTGTACGCTGACACATGGAATACCACCGCCGTCCTAACAATAAAAAAAACTAAACAGTCTAATGCCAGCAACTCAGTTTCTCCCTCCGAACCAATCACAGAAGTCACGACCTTAAGTAGCAATTATTCTAAATGGTCTATTTGCAAGGAGCTTAAACGCACGTCAATAAGGAAAAATTTTACAGCCTCATATTATAATAGTCTGGGAAACTAAGTACCTACACATATGCGTGTTAATTTTAAGAAAAAAGAAGATAAATATTCTTTTCTCAATAATACACATACTTTTTCATAAATACAGAGTCAGATCGGTTTGAATCTTGGCAAGTCAAAAAAGAGTAAAATGGCCATAAAAAGGAAGAAAATTTATGTAAATAATAGGACTTTTAATTTAGAACGCTTATTATGTAGGTGCATACACTTATACATTCCAGACATGAAGAATATGTTGGGTATGCAATTAATTCAAAATATTTTTTTAACTAAGTCCTGCTCATTTAAATTATAAGACAATTATAACCTAAAATGCTCAGGAGGTTCAATGAGATTGCAAGCTTTTAAGACCCACTAAATGTACAACCCACTGCCACTGTTTTAGAGTGTTTCGGGTAAAAATGTGAAGTTTTCAAAGCTTTTTTCTCGAAACCTACTTACACACAAAATTTCAAATGTAGGGGACATTAGTAGGGGAGGGGACCTCCCTCAGAAGGTGTCTCATAATTTTGATGTGTAAGTGTAACCAGTTAATTAAATCCTTAGATGAAGGAAATTACTACTAGATTTGAAATAACCAAGGGAAAACCGTGTCATTTCGTCCCTAACTATAGCGGACTAAAAGAACAGCTGTTTACTATCTACATAACAATTGATAAATTATAGTGCAATTGGGCATGTTATTTTAACAATTAGTTTTTATTTTAGATTAAAAGTACACACTAAAATTATAGAAAAATACAAATAAACGATAAAATATATTTAATATTTTGTAATCAAAGGGTCATTTGACATTAAATTATAACTTACCTACATTGACAGCGTATTTTAGTAATGGCGTTTTGGCCGCAAGCTGTTTAAGGTAACGTTAATTTTCTTAAATGATTTGAAATTAGAACACTGACGAAATTATTGTAGCTTTGTCTGTTGTGAAAATCCTAACTTGTTAGACAGAGATAAAGCCTTTCTTATTTGTTTAGCATTTGAATGCATGTAAATTTATAATTTTGATTGTTTATGGAAATTAATGCCAAGTCCTTATCCTTTTCTTGCCAAAGATTCAATCAAAGAAATCACTTGACATTAGTCTAAGATCGCGTTAAGCTCCCATACAAATAGGCCAAAAGGCTCATTCACATAAGTGTCTCAAAATAGAAGAATAAATATTTTTACCATTTGATACAATAGCGCATATACCAATACCCTTATAACGTTCAACATGTTGATGTCCCTGGAAAACAAAATCATACAATCATTACGCCAAAAACCTCATTTTCGAGAATATCAATTTTATTTAATGTTGATCAAAGTTGCTATTTAAAATTAACAATAACATGCAGATAAAAAAATATATTTTTTTATAAATTTTAAGCAAATTAGTGAAAAAAACTTTTTTAAATAATAAAAATAATAAGAGCTATGTATGAAAACATCTCGGCCAAACCTACACAAGCACGCACATGCCCACCATATATTCAATATGTGCAATAAAAGACATGGTTAACGTTCGCGAGGGCTTTGGCGCAAATATAATTATCGTGGCAATATCTTAACATGTTCAATAACAGACGAGACAGTCTCTTTACGCTTTGACTAATGAAAATGAGCCTCAAGAGTGCACCGATAAATAGTATTCATAAAAAACATAACCTAAGAGGTGATAAACCACAATAAACTAAAAAATAATATAATTGTGTTATGTTTTTAATGGTAATTTCAAATTTCGTTCACGTAACTCGTAGTAAATTGTTTCAAAGTTTATTAAATGACAAAAAATGAAAGGTTTTATGTCATATTGTTTTTCATAAATTTGGTTCTGGAGCATTATATATTCGATCGAATAAAACAAAATTACTTTACTACATACCAAAATACTACATACCAACGAAAAGAACCAAATCAGATCACATTGATAATATTAATTATATTATACCTCTAAAACACCTCAAAGGATTATAGGACATTTAGTCAAACTATCAAACTCTCAAAAAAGTTTGAAGTTCTCAAAAATAAACATTGTGATTTAATATGACGTAACACAAAAAAATTGAAGGCATTTATCGGAGCTCTCTTATATACTGACCACACTATAATCCAACATGTTTTACACCATTCAATTGATACAGTTTAATTTCGCTAAACATACACACACTAACTTAAAGCATGAAGAAATCTATTTAGTTTTGAGACTACTATCAAATTTGTTCCTAATTTGTATAGTACATAGGGTACATAATATAATTTAATGTATTATGTTATGAAGGCGCACTCGATGACATTTCCATTGATGCTGGAATCTGAATCTGGAATTAGTACAAAATAATTTTGTGAATTTTTCAAATTTGCGCACTCTTATAAAAGAAGTATTATCAAATATCCCGATTTGTTCCGATACCCTTGTGAAAAATAGACACTTAAATGTAAAAAAAAACTGTCCCCGCGGTTGTCCAGATCCCCTTTGGAGAACAGACCATCTGCCCTTCTGCCAGGCAGTTCGTAAAAGGCGAACGCCCACACGCCCAGGTATGTGATACCACCACCTTCCCCATTTCTGTCGCAATAGCACCGAGTCTTGTCATTATCATGTTATGGTTTGGACAAGTAATGTAGCCAATAGATTTAAGCATATGACATAGATATCCCGTCAAACGGATAGCAAAGCATCCAATCCAAATGTTGTTGTTGATCCAAAGGTCCATGGATGTCGAGGACGTCGTGGACTACATCAGTAAGAAGACGTCACTCCACTTGAGGGTCAAGCTTCTGCAGTCTGGCCACAAGGTCAACTTTAGTTCTTTTGTGGTGAGAGTACCGACGCATTTCCTGTCGACCTTTGAGGTGGGGGAATTCTGGCCGACTGGTGTAGTCTACCGAAGGTTCCGGGGGAGACTCCGGAATGAAGTGTGTGTTACGTCGCCGTCAATACGTGACAAAGTGTAGTTTTTAAGTATATATATTATATTAATATGTATGTTAGTCTATAAGGTATTATAATATGGGCCATGTTGCCTGAATTAAATGGTTATTATTATTATTATTATTAACGTCTTTGGTGTCAATAAGCGATACTTTTTCTTTATATCAGGAAAGCTATCTACTTGTTTGCTATCTATTTATAAAAAAAATACTACGTGGTAGAGCTCTTCGACGCCTCGCCAGGATGCTACATCACCACCTTAACCACCTTCAACCAACCGCACAAAACACCTTTGTTTTGTGCATATCATTGTTTTGTCCACAAACCACATGTATACTACACGACAGGGAGCAAGCCGGGGTAAGTGCAGCCATACATATAAGCAAACGCACAAATCACTCTCAAAATTAAGGTAAATTATTTACTCCGCTAGCGCTATAGTAATGAGTAATGGACATTACTTTTACTTGCTAGTAATAGGCTTGTTGACTAAATTTGAAAAACTGTTTTATTATTTACCTTATTAGGTTTTTTTTAATTTTTTTTATTAACTATATTAACCTTAAAAAATATTAAAGGTAGGTAGTGGAATCAGACACTACCTTTTAACCTGGCCCAGAGGGAAGTAGAGCCACCTATATCCCACCTGGGTAATTCCTGTCCTGCGCGTCCTAGTCGAAGGGGTGGGCACCCCTTATCTTAGTAGGCCAAGATAGGGGGTAGCGAAGTTCGGCGAATGCGTAGATAGAGGGTATCAGTACGGCGGAGCAGGCGAAGGGAGCACAGACCCAGTGAAAGCTGCCCTTACATATTGAGGTCACAGGTTACACTGGAGCTACGTCACCAGGCAGGGTGAGGTAGTAGGGATGGCGACGGATGAGATTTTGTAAAACAGAGCCCAACGGCGGTTCCCAAGCTTTTCAGGAGAGTTACTGCCTTGGCGTAATAAGCGGCGAGAATGCGAATAACTAGATGCATGAGAACACTAGGGTGTACCCCAGAAGCGACGGCAAACTTGACAAGAATAAGCATTCGCTCCTGAATATTAATAAAATTAGACTTGCAACTTAGAACTTGGGGTCCCTTACGGGTCGAAGCCAAAAACTGAGCAAAATTCTACAAAGGAGGCGCATTAATATCTGTTACCTGCAAGAAACAAAATGGAAAGGCTCAAAGTCAAAAGACATCGGTAACGCCTACCAGGTCATATATCACATCTGTAATAATAAGATCAACGGAGTGGCAATAGTCTTGGATAACATCTTTAAGTTCCTCATAATAAGTATTACAAGGAAGAGCGACCGTCTGATTTCTATAAAATTGGCTTCGGACAAACAGCAAACAATTACTATCATATCAGCTTACGCCCCTCAAACAGGCTGCAAAGAGGCAGGAAATCTCAATTCTGGGACGATATGGATGATCTTATTCAAAGTATACCAACAAATGAATACAAGATAATCGGGGGTGATCTGAATGGCCACGTCGGGACTAAAAATATCGAAAATGGAACCACACATAGAGATTTTGGGATAGGCACAATAAATAAACAAGGCATAGACATTTTAGAGTTTGCAGCAAGATATTCTTTAACTTTGATAAACTCCAACTTTAAAAAAAAATACGATCACTTAGTTACATATAATTGTGCAGGCAGAGAATCGCAAATAGATTTTATCATATCAGACCAGATTATCAAACAAAATTTTAAATACTGTAAAGTTATTCCAGGCGAGCCTTTAACATCATAACATCGTTTACTCGTAGCCGTTTACGCCATTCCCAAACCTGTAAGAAACCTGGTGGATAGAATGCCAAGAACAAAGTTGAAAAATCTGGATAGTTCTAAGGGTGACTCGCTATTGAAGACTGTAAGGACATATCTGACAAGGACATAGGAAGCTGATATGGAAATAAATTACGAACTTGCTGAGGAAATATGGTCTAAATTCGAAATATTCTGCAGAACAAAAGCGGCAGAGCTCTTAGGAATCTCCAAAGGACCTCTTAAAAATGGAAAGGATCCTAGTTGGTGGAATGACAAGGTAAAGGAGACTCTAGCAAATAAAAAAGATCTTTTTAAGCAATGGCAAAATTCGCAAACGGATGAAAACAAAGACCTATATAGGAAAGCGAAACAACAGGCAAAGAGATGCGTAGCACAGGAGAAAGCGAATAGTTGTACAACCTTCTACAAAAACCTTGAAAACGCCAAAACAGCCGATGAAGTTCTTAAAGTTGCAAAACGTAGACAAAGCAACCACTGATATAAAAGCCAATAAGTACATCAAAGACAAACAACAAAATCTATTAACAGACAACACACAAATAAATAACAGGTGGTTCGAATAATACGAGCAACTTTTAAATGAAGAATTCCCCAATGAAGATCCTATACCTTGTTAGCCAACACACGGACCTATACGTAAAATAAACACAGTAGAAGTAAGGCACGCCGTAGCTAGAATGAAAAATCGGAAAGTCACAGGCCCAGATGAAATCCCAGCAGACCTATGGAAAGCCCTAGGTCCAATAACAGAAGGATGGCTTTATCTTAGTATCAAACGCATTCCCGAGTCATGGCGCAGAAGCTTCTTACTGCATTTTTAAAAAAACAAAGGAGATGTGGCACAATGCGAAAACTACAGGGGTATAAAATTGACTTCACACACACTTAAGATCTGGGAACGAATATTAAATAAGCGGCTCAGTGACATCTCTCAAGTATCGCCAAATCAATTTTGTTTCACGGAATCGAGATCGGCCACAGACGCCATACAGGCAATTAGAATCGTTATGGAAAAATATAAGATCAATAATAAAGACCTATATCTTGCATTTATCGACCTTAAAAACGCTTTCGACCGAGTTCCACGTAAGCTGGTGTGGGAAGCTCTGCGTACTCAGAATGTACCGGAGTATTATGTTGACCCCGTCAAAGACATGTACTGCTGTGCTACTCCACGAGTCCGTAGCCTTGCAGGTATAACAAAAGCGTTCGAGGTAAAAGTGGGCGTTCATCAGGGATTAGCCCATTACTATTTAACCTGGCGATGGACTATCTCACCAGAAGTATAATGTTTTCATTACCATGGACAATGTTATATGCCGACGACATAGTTTTAGCCGCTACACCGCATCCAATCTGCAGGAACTACTAAATACGTGGACACGTGGCCTGGAAAAGTATGGTCTAAGAGTAAGTCGAAGCAAAACAGAATATGTGAAATGCCCCTTTAATGGTAGAGTAGTACCAGAAACAATTTTTATTGGATCTTCACCTATCCCCACAGTACAAAGATTTAAATACTTAGGTTCAGTGCTTACAGCAGATGCCAATATTGATGCAGACGTGAAACACAGGATCAATGTCGCTTGGTTAAAATGGCGATCCCTTACTGGTGTTTTGTGTGACCCACGTATTCCCATAAAAACAAAGGGTAAAATTTATAAGACGGCAGTGCGCCCGGCTCTATTGTATGGCTCTGAATGCTGGACGATGAAGAAGACGCATGAACAAAAGGTGCATACCAAAGAAAGAAGATGCTAAGATAGGCAGGTGGTGTGACTCGGCTTGATAAAATTTCAGAGGCAGGTTTAAAGGGAGGAGGAGGCATCTTTAAAGTCGCACCAATAGCTGATAAAATAACTGAAAATCGACTTCGTTGGTATGGACATGTGAAAAGACACGAGAAGAACACGTTGTACAAAAAGCGCTAAACCTACCAGAACAGAAAAGGGGTAGGGGCCGCCCGCCATTGACCTAGTGGTCAAATATAAAAAGAGACCTCAAGAAAGCCCAATTGCCTGAACTGACAACCCAAGATAGGTTAACTTGGCGCAAAAAAGTGAGGAGACCCGACCCCAAATAACGGGATCAGGGATGGAAGAAGATTAAACAAAGAACTATTTTTTAACTTCCCGGAAATTATAAGGAAGTTACTGATTTTGCCCCGATTTTCGAAAATCGAATTTGCACCAGATCACCATGTTTTGAAATTCTAGGAAGCTCTCCCTCACTCCTCAGTTAGTTGCCGTTCGATAATAGCTACGCACATTTTTATTTTACTCCATTACTAACGATACGACTACAATAAAATTAAACTACGCTTAGACCTGAATATTGTATGTGCTTGTGATTTAGACATTGCTCGATTAGCTAAAATGCAATGTAACGAGGGACATCATTTCCACTATGGGACATGTATAAGCACGCGTAGATACATGGATGGTCGTCGCAAACTATGCGCAACCAAAGGATGGAAAGGTCCCAAACTTCAAGTTCTGTTCTAATCTGTTAAAATATAACAATGAAGATAGTATAAATTCGAAACAGAATATATAAATATATGAAATATTGATGTAAAACAATAAGCGTTATCTGTATAGGATAATATGAATAAATAAAATCTTCGATTTCAAAAAGCACACGTCTTCTACAGCGTGGCAGCGGCGTGCACAGGATTATGATACTGAGTATGCGACGGAGTACTCGGCCACAAAAACTTTTTCTTTTATAGATTTCAGCGGCGTGCACATGATTATAACACATTTTATTCATTTACTTACTATTAATTAAAATCATCTAAAACGTACGAACGTTTTATTAAAATATCTGTGAATGGCAAGTAAAGCACTGCTTTTCTGCCTACAAAGAGCGCACGCGCCTGCAGCGTGGTATACCTATGCAAATATTATTATTAATATAAAAAAGTAAAGTTTATTGGTAGAAAGTAATCCCTGGAACTACTAAACCGATTTTGTAAATGCTTACATCAGTACAAAGCTACATTATTCTTTGTTGACATAAGCTACATTTTATCCCAATTTTCCCTCGGAATTGGGACCTACGCGGGCTATATCGCGAAAAACGGCTAGATATAATAAGTTTCTATATACAAACCTTTGTCTTTGCAACTTGTACATGCGTGAACGCGTCAGATATATCCAATCCCCTTTCATCAAGCACGCGTTCGTCTAGGACCGCCTCTAATGCAGCGGCCAACTCCGAACTCTCCGCAAACGATGACCCTCCTTCCGCTGCCAAAAAATACATTTTAATTTATGGTGGCCGTGTGGTAAATATAAAAAAATGACAGCTTCTCAAGTGCTTGTGAAGGTTAATTGGAATAAAACATTTTTATCTATGTCTGTATGATGTTGAATGAACAAACAAACTTAACTAATTCATCTATAATATACATATACTGCACGCTGCAGTGGGCCCCGTGATTTTTTGGGGTTCCGAAGTAACTAGGAACCCTTATAGTTTTGCTATGTCATTCCGTCAGTCCGCATGATAGCTCAAAGATCCTTAGCACTAGAAAGCTGTAATTTGGCACGAATATACATATTAGTCACGGGAACAAAGTGGTGACATAAAATCTAAAAGATTTTTTTTTCAGAGAGAGATATAGCTAATATTGTAGGTATATTGTATTGCAGCTATACTGTAGCTATTTTTCCGAAGATGTATCAGTGAGCGACAGCGAAGCGACACATGACTCCAGGTTTTGTGTGTTTATGTGTGGGCCCTTAAAAATTGCCCCACTTGTGTCATTATTTTAGACCATTTAAGCAATAAGATTTTGTAACGTAAAATTCTTTGTTGGGTTACAAATACAAAATATATTCACAAAAATTTGCAAAATGAATTACATTTATTTCTGCAGCACATCGAATAACTGATTCTACAAATTATTATCTTTACTTGCATGCTTTATATAACACAAAGACTATTTCTATGACATATTTAAAGATATAAAGATTACCTTGATTAAAGAACTCCGTAAATGCCTCATCTGGCATTTGACTTAAAACAGATGGATCAAGTATATCATGTACCTGACCCACTTCTGTAACAAAAAGTACTAATTTGTATCGCATTCAAGATTTTAATATGTATCAATCATAAGGGCCACTTCTTTCTGGCGCCAGATTATTTTCTTGAATAATAAAATAATCATGATCCAATTACTCAACCTAAAAGTTGAGCACAGGATTTAAAAACAGAAAATATTTGACGAAACGTTACAAACTTTTAATACAATTACAGATGTCAAAATCATTGTTGATTATGATCATGCCAAAAGTGCGAAATTGCCCACAAATGCTATTTTCTCTACTAACTTTCCAACTAACTATCAGGAACAAGTAAAGGGGTCATAAGTTAAACGAATAAGTCCTCGCAAACCTTAACCACCAAGTACAAATCATGGCAGGTTAGCCTTCGGTCACCATTTATCGTTTGCTTGACACGATAAAGTCGATGGTTTATTCTTCATAAAGTGCTCCGAAAAATATGCCCCGATAGATTTCAAACCACACATTTGGCTGACTAAGATTGACCAATGGTATGGGAATATATTAGGACAGTACTCGATCAATATGATCATGGTATTATCAGTCTTGGTCTTTCCCAGTACCTCCATCCTTCCAAATTCGCATTGTATATCTGTTTTGTCAACATTTCTCCTATCAATGTTCATACATGTTCGAATTGACGAAGCCTTTATTATTACCCTTTCCGACTTATACAGACTTTTTTCAGGCCTAACTTATAATATTATTGTGATTACAGGTTGACTGATGAAAACTGTACATTTGATTACATTGATATGAAGGACTTTAGTATGTACCACTCGGTTCTGATACCAAATATGTAAAAATAATCCTTTTTGACCCAATTAGAAAATAAAAATGTTAATACGGACACGGATACGCATATCGAAGTTCATTATTTTCAAACAGCGATTTGGCGAACTTGTAACTAGACTCGTTCGCGAGTTGGTGTCACCCGCGCAATGACTATTCTTTTTGAATATTACTTACAACGCAATGACTATTCTTTTTGAATATTACTAATTTGGTTAGGATTTACTATTAAGTAATATTCTCCTTTTATTATATTTTTATTGGTTAGATATGACCATTAACTATCATATCATTCAAATTTACAATCTTTTAGCAGTCAACTTATATATTATCCATAAATATGATATGTATTAGGGTGGATCGAAAAATTTTTTTTTCTTAGCATGGGGGTAGAATTTGTAGCTTATAAAAAAAGAAAATTTATCAAAAAAAAAAAAATTTTTTTTCGCAACATTTGGAGATAGCCCACTCGTTTTTTAATAAAATAATGGATCAAATGGACTAAAAAATTTTAAAATATTTAAACGATGTTTTAGAATCTGTGGAATGTCTTTTTCAAAGCCAAATGGAAATCAGAAGTCAAAAAAAATTTTTTCCTATTATTTTTGTAACTTAAGCGAAAAATAAAGAATTAAGCAGCCCTTTTATCTGTATTAAAGTAAAAGGTAAGTGAAAAAAAAATCATATGCAATTATTTTTTCATGTTTTCCACGATTTTTGACGGAAAAAAAATTTTTTCGCTAGAATAAGTCCATTTGATCCATTAATTTATTAAAAAACGAGTGGGCTATCTCTAAATGTTGCGAAAAAAAATTTTTTTTTTTTTGAAAAACATTCTTTTTTTATAAGCTACAAATTCTACCCCCATGCTAAGAAAAAAAATAAAAAAATTTTTTTTCGATCCACCCTAATATGTATGGTAGTATATGTATGACAACGGGATAATAGTTTACCTAATGGTAAAAAAGAACAATCGCATATACATATATTTCAAGGATGTGCCACGCATTGCTACTTGAGTTCCAGAAATTTTTAGCAACATGCGTAAATTTACTCGCTATCCCACGCTTGAAGCAGAAATACTATAGCTACAAGCACAACGTTTTGGTGGAAGGAGTAGACATGTATTGCCTTCTATCACCTTTTACGAATTGTCAAGCAAGCGGTTTATTTGTGTTTCTTAAACATCGATAGTCAGTCGATTAATCGATAGTATTTCGACTATCGAAACTAGCGATGGTCTGAGAAAGGAATCGATGTACCATTTATCTTCGGTACCTGCACATTTTTATTTTGAACTGTTCCCTTCGAAATGATATTTTCCAGAGCGGGTCTTCTTATGAATAAAAACAGAAAGCGATAGAAGAAAAATAATTTGAATACTTTAATCTTTATTAACCAAAATTTAAATATGTTTTAAAAATATTTAAATATGTTTTGAGTTATCAATACAAAAGAACACAAAATCGTGTTTTATTTCATACCCTTTTTTATATATTAGACCGCCCCGTTGGTCGAGTGGTTAGCGACCCTGACTACGCAATCGACCAGGCTCGGGTTCGATTCTCGACGGAGGCAAGCATTTGTGTGATGAGCACAAAATGTTTGTATTTCCGGGTTTGGGTGTTTATTATGTATGTAAAATTATTTATGTATGTTGGGGTTAGATCAACTGTAGATCAAATGTAATTTGTCCCGTGAATATTTATTTATTTATATTTATACCTTTAAAAGTCTCGAAAACGGAAAACTATCGATGATCTATCGATTTATCGATTTTATTTTAAGAATCAATACTTTAGGAATAATAATCGATGTTTAACCAGCACTCATTTTCATCGTAAGAGATCCGGGTCAACTTCACAACAAAATAATTGAATTCTTACCTAATTCATGGGAGTTATTTACTATGTATTCCGTCTCACTCAGTCCCCCCACAGCAGTGTCCTCTGAACTATCATAAGTGGAAGAATTCGAACATACGTTGATTTCTGTGAGCAAAAGTATACATTATAATGTAACATACACTTTAGTTGAGTTTAGTGTGTTATATTTAAGTGTTATTATAGTTTTACAATATATGTTATATTGTAATTTTTGAGTTATAATTGAATTTTGAATAAAAAAAATACTAAATTTATTAAAAAAATATATGTTTTGTATACATAATATGTCCAAATTTTAATGAAAAAATACTGAGGTGACTTTTCAAGTACAATAAAACAAAAACAATTGCATTTAAAAAAAATGTCATCGGCACTCTTCTTAAAAATTTATTAGTTAGAAGCTGACATTCAGCTTCACCCGCGAATAAGGTTAATATGTCGATATAGTTTTTTATTCATACTTTCAAGTCGATTCGATTTTAAATAGCCCATGTTTCAAGTATCTGCATGCCAAATTTCATAAAAATCGGTTTAGTGGTTTAGCCGTGAAAGCGTAACAACCACACAAATTCACTTTCACATTTATAATATTGTTACGAGCTTGTCGTTCGTTATTGTGTAATAAAATACCACTTAATCAAAGTCGTGTTTATTTACCACACAAAACACAAAAACTCACTGACTGCACTGTCAACAAAAACGTTCACTATATCCATCCTAACGTTAACTAAGCCCAACGGACTAAACCAAATCATTAAGCTGTTACATTGTCCATATGCAGACCAATTCACTATATCACTTTGATTAACTATATCATTCGAATCGCTTTACAAAACTGACTTGCTTCGCGTTAATACACCTTTACATACACTAGGTACGCTTCGAAAATTTTCTCGAGCCCAGTACCATATTCCAGAAAAATCAATGAGCCATAGGGACGAAAACATAATAATTATAAACAAGCTATAATACACACTAACTTCAACCTTACTACTTATGCGAGAAGGTCCATTATGGCATTGTTGTTTGTATGACAAGTGCCTATTGTTTTCCGATAAAAGTAACTGTCTCTTTTTTATCGAGATTATTCTAGTAACACTATTGTTTACCGATAAAAATAACTCTCTTCTTTTATTGAGATATTTCTGCAACATGTCATAACGAATTTAACATTCAATATTTTATAAAAAAAACACTTGTACTGTTTCACAATATTATATATATTATTCAACCGGTTTTGCTTCTATAAGCATCATCAGGACAATTACAACTTCTAACTAAAAACAAAACAAATTCTAACCGTCATGGTTTAACATTTTAAATATGTAACATAAAATTATTTATTGTGAAAAACAGTACAAGTATTTTTTACATAAAATATTGAAGGAAAATGGAGTTTCACCAAGTGCCGACGACAAAGAGTGTAGAATATATAACGAATTACGTTGCAATACAATTGTCCTGTTACACATACATTTCGTACGTCTGCATTATCGTTAATACTATGTCTTGAAAGTTAGCTTGGGTTGTAGAAAACTGGTATTGCGTTAGTTCAAAGCTCGTTAGAATAACTATACCCCTACATTATTATGCCTTAGTACCTGCTAGAGACTGTTGTTGCGGCTGCGATTCGACAGGCGAGAGCACGGTGGGTGGTGCAGCACAGGAGGCAGCGGTGGCGGGCGCAACAGCGGGCGTGGAAACGGAAGCGGAAGCGGCAGTGGCGGAGGCGGGGCGGGGCGCGATTCGACGGCGACGCTTGGGTCGCGGGCGGCGTGGCGGACGCGCGCGCGGTCGACTTGCCGCCGACCACGCGCGCGCTCGCACCGTCTTCTGGGGCTTACACTCACGACTCAATAGCTCGTAGTTATCCTGAACAACAGTCGTTACAATAATTATAGTACAGATAGCATATAAGCCCGCTTAGGTTAAACAGCGTATGATATGTCGGGCACAAAAAAAAATGTTTGTCAAACCAAAGTGATTGAAGAACATTTCATTTTAAGTAGGGATGGGCCGAAATTCGTTTCACATTCGGTTTAACCGAATTTCGGCAACTTGAACCGAACTTCGACATTCGGCCGAAATTCGGTTTAAATGCCGAACATTCGGCACTAGAAGAAAGTATCTTCTTTGCTCTAATTTGCTTGAAATCTATGCTAATGTTATAAAGAGGAAAAATTTGTATTCTATATTTTTGTATATTGTATCATCTAAACTCAAAAACTACTAAACCGATTTGAAAAAATCTTTCACCATTGGAAAAATATTAAATCATCCCCGAGTAACATAGGCTATACTATACTTTCGAAAAAAAAAATCCGTAAAACAGTTGACCTAGCAGGCCATCCCTGAAACATTCCGCTAAATAAAAAAACATAAAAACAAAAATGAAAAAACTTCAGCATAGATTTTTGAGTTCGAAGAGTTCAAAAAATCTGTAAAACGGTTGACCCGGCAGGTCATCCCTGAAACTTTCTGCTAGATCTTTATCTATATCTTAGCACATTACAGATTTTTTTCAGAGTTCAAAAATCATAAATTTGTTACAAATATTCGTTAGTACGTAGAAGTCGTTGTAAATGACAGTAATTTCAAAATTTTTGAAATGCTATATATTTTAAAAGCGATGACTGATTTTGGTCTTTCGAATGGCATTCAACGCAATTTTTGACCTCTAAAATATTTTCATAGCTACGTAATTTACAGACTCAGAAATGTCGAAGCAATATCAAAAGTTATTTTTTGAATTTTCGATATTACTAAATCCCAAATAAATCAACCGATTTTGATGCAATTTGCTTATTTTACGCAATTTATAGAAAGAAAAGCTGATTAGACTGTTAAGTCAATCGGTATATTAGTCTGAAAGTCATTTTAAACATGCTAAGTTTGCTGTAAACAACAAAATATTAATATTTGAAAAGCCGTAACTTTTGAAAACTTGATTTAATGTTGATCTTTGAAACTGTATTTGAAAAAATTTCGAATTTATGTCGAAAAAACACTTTTTCCAGATTTTTCGTCAACGATAACTTCCGAACGGATTAACTGATTATGACACAATTTATGAATTAGACGCAGTTTTTTGACATAGGATACTTCTTTCTCTTACTTTACACGAGCGAAGCCGTGGACAATATAATAGCTAGTAGTAAGTAGTAAAATAGGTAAATAGCTAGTATAAAATAATTAAAGTTTAAGCAAATTCGTAAAAAAGTCACGACGTGTCGCTTTTAAGAAAGCGCCCCAAAATCAAACCGAAGTTCGGCCGAAATTCGGCCGAATTTTTTCCACATTCGGCCCATCACTAATTTTAAGGAGTGCATGAAAAGACAAATTAATAAAAATTCATTTTCAATTAGGTACTGCTGATAATACTAAAAAAAATAAAAACATATGATATACACATACATACACATTTATGACATAGATACATACATAAATAAATAACATAAATGCACATACATATATTACTTATAATACCACACAAATTCACTTCCGCCGTGTTGGTCCCGGTCTCCTTTGAAGAATAGGCCAACTGCCGTTCTGCCAGGCTGGTCGTAAAAGGCGACCGATTGGCTATCGAGTCACTACCATCGTGGCTACTAGGTGGTAGAGTTCTGCATTGTCTCGCCCGGGTCTGGTACCACCGCCTTATCTATTCCTGCCGCAATAGCGTCGTGCTTGTCCCTGTCGTGTTCCGGTTTAGAGGGCAAGGTAGCCGGTAAACTTATGCATGTGGCATTAGACCTCGCCACAAGATAGCAAAACACCATTAACATCTTTGGTGTCTATAGGCGATGGTTGACTCTTTCTATCAGGAGACCCATCTGCTTGTTTGCTTTCTTATGATATAAAAAAAGGGAATAAATATAAACACAGCGAATAAATACACAAATAAAATAATGTCTGATAATGTTAATTCAATAAATACTTTGTTACTGAACGTTTAAAGGAGAATTTTTAAGCGTTCGGTAAAAATTATTCGTCTTTTAATCGTTTCTGTAGACTAGTCATGGCACATATCAGTACATTTGATGCACAGTAAAATCGAGTTTTGTAAGCTTCGTGGTCTAGGGGTTAGCGTATTTGACTCAGATCATGAGGCCTCGGATTTAAATACCGCGCCAGGCAAACGTTATTAAAGCTTTTTCGAGGTTTTTCTCAAAAATCTAAAATGTCAGTAGCAGCCAGGAATCTGGCGGATGGTATCTTACCACTACCGTGTCTCGGATGAGCACGTAAATCCGTCGGTCCTAGTTATCACTAGAAATACTCTATAATCGTTATCAGGTCGATGAAATGCAGCGATGGGGATCACCAATCATCTCGCCAACTGACAAACCGGTGAATCGTGGTGAACAGAAAATTCTCTATAGACGTTTTCAGTTTACCCCGCGACAAAGTATCATTACCTCCTGTTCCCAGGAGGTAATGATACTTTGTAGTATATAAAATTGAATTTTTAGGTTCGGACAAGATAGAGTATATCTATTGTTTATTATTCACCTTCCGTGTTAGTCCAGACACCTAAAAAACACAATTTTCCTGTAAGGCAATACTTTAAATGCTTCAATTGTGTTGAGTTGCTGTAATGCGGCTTACCCGTTTCCACGCATGTTCAGGACAAAGCGGCGTTTGATCTTGCAGCGGTAATAGCGGCTGTTTACAGCGTTCACCGCCCGCGAATACCGCTGCACACGCTGCATACAGCCGCTGGTCGCCAGCTATCGTTACATGTGACAGGCAATACCTTCCACATGGTAACGGAGTCCTTTCGCATTTCTCCTCCGCACAAATATCTGTTGAACTTTCTTTAGACCTACCACTTTCTCCACCTGACCAACCGCTTTCCCTATAACAAAATTAAAATCATTGGTTAAGTTTAAGCCTAATAGTTTTTTATATCTTCGGGTAACACACATACTGTTGGTTCTCCTGATGGAAAGAGACAACTATCACCTACAAACACAAAATATGTTAATGATGCGTTGCTATGGCATAATTAGAATGCCAAATACACAAATTTACCAGCTACCTTATTCTCCCAACCGAAACACGACAACAAGCATCGGCGATATTGCTACGGAGTAGATAAGCTAATCCAGGACAAGATGTTATATTTCTCTAGTCTCTACCACCTAGTTACCACTTTACGATGTTAGTGACACTTATTAGACTTCTCACGCCTTTTACGCGTTGTCTGGTTGTAACGAAGTTCAAATATGGCACCCAGGAACCCAATACGGGAAAACGGTAAGTGGTCGTTTAACTTTGCATTTTACGGCAAAAGGCACGACACTTTCCCGTTATTAAGTTTCTGTGGGTATAGTAACGAGTACGGAACAACAAAAACTTCTATGTGCTAACGAGGCAAAATCAGTAACTTCCTTGTCTACATACTTACTTAGTGGAAAGTTAAAAGCTCGTAAAATAATACTACAGTTAAAATTAACTTACCTTAATTGTCTCTTTTCTTGTTGTGTTAACAACGTTGTCATGCCTCTAATTGCAATTAGATGATTTACAGTCTGTGTTGGAAGACGACACGACGAATTAGCTCCACTCAGTTGTTTCTGTATAAAAAAATTTAGGCATATATTTCACAAGTAGTTCCCTGAAGTAAAATTCAAAAATAATTCCTATGTTTTATTTTTATTTTAAAGTGCCGAATTTGATGTAATAACTCAATGGAAAGCTACTGCTGCATTTATTGAAAGAACTTATAAATCTATTCAAATGACAAAATCCAATAGTAATTCATCTGCCTATCGACAACCTTAGTCTGCGAAAAAAAAAACGTTTTTGCACCTACCCGTGTTTTAATTTTTACAAACTCTAATAAATAATTTATTTAAAGTTATTATCCGTTATAAGGAATAGGCCATCTGGTGTTTTTTTTTTTTTTTTAGGGCAATGGGCCCACCTCTCGTTCCCACCACTGTAACTTCTGTAAACCAGAATCAACAGCGGCAACCTTCCTGATAACCTCTGAGTTGCGAGCTCAGGGTGCCCTGGGGGAAAAGCTAAGCTGTCTTGGAACCCGCATCGAATTTAATCAGAAGAGTATAGGAGGAGTAGGAAAATACATCCAGTTTCCCTCCCTTTACAGCAGGAGACAGCGTAAGATAAAGCAAAAACTGCTAAGAAATGAGACGTTTACAATCAGGTTAAGCCTGATTGCTATTGCACCACGGTAGTTTAGGTATTTGAGGACCTACGAAAATGGCCTACTTAATTCTGCTTCCAGTAGTATGTATGACAAAATCGCTTGAAGGCACGGAAATTCCCACGTGTTGCTACAAGGTCGGAATAGTAGATTACCCCGGATATACATCGTATACTATCAAGCATTTGGCTACGTTCATTTTGCCAGAGATTACACTCCCAAAGAATATGATGTGCAGTTTGTTCATATTTACAGTTTATGGTGGAACATTCGCAAAATGGAGAAGGAACTAATTTGAACGAGAATAATTTAGCTTTAAAATTACCATGACTAGTAAGGAACTGTGCAACACAATGATCTATTTCTATCCACGTTTTACTTAATCGTTCCCGGACGCAGGGGAAAAAGTTATATAAATGCCGTCCTTTAGGTGAGCAGCACCAACGCGACTGCCATTCATTTATTAATTCATTAGTAACATCCATCACGGGTTTAAAGAGGCGACGTATTTTTGTTTGAGCTTGCGGATTAATAAATTCTGGGCTAGTAAAGTTTTTAGAATTATAGTACATTGAGGACCGACGCTGAATTTCTAAATCTAATGGAAATACACCTGATAAAACGGGTAAAGCTTCAGAGCTTACAGTGCGATATGCTTTACACAGAAATATTAAAGCCAAACGCTGATTTTGAAGTAATTTGCGCCGGGTCGCGCCGCTTGTAACTTTATCAGCCCATGCTGAACATGCATAAGTAATACAACCTAAATAAGTTGCGTTATAAATTATCTTTAAAGTGTTAAAGGTTAAACCCCACGTTGAGGTAGATATGCCGGCAAAGGACAAGTAATTCCGTTTAGCTTTTTCACTGATATAGTTAATATGATTTATAAAAGTATAATTTTTCTCTAAAACTAAACCTAAATATGTTACGGACTCCTTTCTCTTTACTGTGCTATTATTTGATTTTATACTAGGAGACGATAGAAGCGAACCTTTTAGTATTAAGTAGAACGTTTTATGAGGCGCAAATTTTAAATGATTTCTGAATCCCCAGTTGGATATTAAATTAAGACTAGTATAAGCCAGTGACTCTATCTGTGCTCGTGTGTTTGCTTGTATTATTAAAGCAACGTCGTCCGCATAACCTATAAGTGAGCATCCTTCAGGCAAAGCTAGTGAAAATAAATCATCAAATCCTAAGTTCCATAGATATGGCGAAAGTACTGAACCCTGTGGGCAGCCCAGAGTAAGGCGTTTAGATGCAGCGTAATGCCCTAGCTGTAATTTCAAGTGACCGTTTTCTAAATACGATTTAATTAGTTGATATATATTAGAATAGCATCCCCTTATTTTTAGTTTTAATAATAACATCGGCCACCACGCGTTATCAAAAGCACCTGAAATATCCAAAAAGATACCCACAACATAATTATTTCGTGATAGTTCTACAGTTTTTCTCATGGTTAGCACTGCATCTACAGTGGATTTTCCGGCGGTAAATCCAAATTGTTGTTTATTGAATGTGGGCCCTTGCGGTAAGAGTCGAGGAACTACTAATCTTTCTAGCAGTTTACCAAGAGAAGGTAGAAGTGTAATTGGGCGATATGATTTAGGGTCATCCGGAGGCTTGTCACCAGATTTTGGAATAATTTTGAGATATCCTTGGCGCCATATTTTAGGGAAAACACCTTCCGCAATGCAACGATTTATTACTTTTAGAATAGAGTCTGGGGCTGCTATACACGCTTGTTTTATCATATAATTTGAGATTTTATCCTCTCCGGGCGCTTTTTTCAATGGTAAATTGTTAACGGTATTTAACAATTCATCTAAGGATACCAGACTCGATATGGGGGACACAGGTGTCACGTCAACTTGTGATCTAATTTCACGATGATATTCGTCATCCCGCTCTAGATTATCGTCTGGAATTAGCGTCTCCAAAAGAGCGTTTGTTGTTTCTTCTAAACTAAGCGTATACGTATCGTTAAGTTTTATGTTATTATAAAAAGAAAAGTTATTTCTCGTACGATTTTTAATTTCGTGATACAGAGAAGACCAAGGGCCTTCTTTCTCTAATCTATCCGTTATTTTTTGCAGGAATTTTCTCTTTGCTAACGTAGTAGCGGCTCGATAGTGTGACCGGATCCTTCTTAAATCAGCAAGAGCTTTAACGTATTCGTCACCTTCTGAACGACGGCGCTTAATTTTATTAAGATGGCGCCTAGCTTTCCTGAAGTCTCGTCGTTTTTTGACTAAACTATCATTCCACCACTCACATTTTTGAAATTTTATTTTTGAATGTCGACCTATAGCAATATCTGCGCAGTATGTAAAAGCATCAGACATCATTTCTGACTGTTCTGACACTGTTAAAGAATGGCGAGTGAAATCTTTGGCATGTGCAGCAAATAAGTATCGGAAAAGATTCCAGTTAGCGAATTTAGCGTCATATATATAATCAGTAGTACTAGATTCCGATCTCCCAGGCAACAACGAGTCATACTCGAACACAATCAAACGATGGTCACTACAAGACGCATCTGGAATTACGCGCCAGTTATTCAAACGAACGTACGCACTTGAAAGTGTGACGTCAATAGATGATTCACCCATTGGGCTACTGTATGTAGGTGGTGCGTCGGGGGTGTTATGGATGGTAAGATTTAGTTCAGCAATGAACTCTTCTACCGCAGATCTACGCTCCCTGTCATTGGACCGTAGTTTACCGTACCAAAGGGGGGATGAGGCATTGGCGTCAACGCCAATAATAATCTTTTGTCCGGCAAGAGATCGTAGGACGTATCGGAGGTGATGCAAGTGAGTGGCAACAGGATCGGAATACTGGAAATAGCAACTAATTAGGTAAATTCTAAATTTGGAACAGGACACCTCCGCTACGGCACAATGTTGAGAAGAAAGATTTGCAATAGCCGTTACTGTATAAAAAGAGCGCGTGACGTATATACCTGCGCGTGCTTTTGTGTTGTGTTGTAGTACGTTATTACGAAGTTGGGTACTTTGGTATTGTTCTTGAATCAGTACTACATCAATTTTGTATTCAGTAACGAGTCTATTCAGCTCCGACGTAGCTGTCTTATCGTTGTGGAGATTTAATTGTCCTATTACCAACCTATCCATAATTAGTTGTTAAAATCAGCTGCTCCATCTTTGCCTTAAAAGTTGGGCAGTCAGGCGAGCCAGTCACGTGATCACTGGGTTTTTTATAGCGTTTGCAACTGCCGCAGGTCGGTGTAAAATCACTGCGGTCTTTGTTTTGACAGTCCCTAGTTTGATGTGTGCCGGCACAATGTGCGCAACAAGGAGTTTTCTCGCGACAGAACTTATAGACATGACCGTATTTTTGACACTGAGTGCACCGAACTAACTCCACGTCATCGACAAACCTACAGGTAGCCCAATCGATAAATAATTTTTCTTTGGATTTAATTAAATGTTTGCGAATAGCAGGCTCTAATTCAATACCTATCCACTTACGGTTATTTTGATCAAAATTACGACGTCTAACTATTTTAATAGACTTGAGGAATTGATCTTCTGACATATTCATTTCTTCCTTAATATTTTGCCTATATAAACAGGTTAAAAACGCCTCGTCGGATAAGTTTTGGGGGACATCTTTGACCAAAATACGTGGACGACGACCGGTCGGAGTTTCTAGACGTAGCCCTGCCGTTTTTATTGCATTAACGGATTTTAATTTTTGAACCTGGCGTTCATTTGTTACCCTAAGTACAACACCAGACTTTGCAGTTTTCTTAACACCTACGATCTGAAAGCCGTCATCGGATGGTTTAATAGTTTTCATTAACACCTCTTTGGTTTCATTTGAGGTTTTTATAACGTTTGAGTTTTCCTCCGACGGGTAAGCAATTACGCAAGGTAGTGGAACGCGCGTTTGAACCGGCGGGATAGTTTTTGACAGCTTTAAATGTACGGCATCAGAATATGAAGTCGGGGCATTATTATTGTTTTTGTACGTAACAACGTCTTGTTCTGCTAAGGCCAGTTTGGTCTCAAGTGATGATGACCGCAAGGCTAACAACGAGACAATAGCGGTGACTCGTTGGGTCATGTCCATAACGCCGGATTTGTTAGCGACATTCATACGCGAGCCTTGTTCATTGACTAATTCGTTTATTTTCGCTAAATATGAAGACGCTTCGCGGACTAATTCATAGTAATTTGGCTCCTCTTGCGAAGAAGAAATGTTGAAAATGGTGGTGTTATTATCCTCATTCGTGGCGACACAACTACGTTTGCCATCGGGTGTTAATTGAGATGGTGAAATATCACTAATGCACCGTTTGTTTGAGACATTAGTGGGGGATCGCGGAGTCATCTGACTTTTAGCGAAAGGATTTTTATTACATTCCGCCGGAATATTATCCCGATTTGACATTATGCCTAAGTAAAAAGCGAACTATAACGAAAGAAACAATACAACCCGGCCGCAGGCCGCGGCGGCGGCCGGTAACGTGGGTACTTAAAAAATAAATAAAAGTTGTACTTACCGAACACGACGAAACAATCAATTTAATTATTTACTGCGTAATTTATGCGATAAAAACTTACGGTTTAGATGGCCTATACCTTTATTAAAACTTTTATACACACACAACACCAAAACTACGCACTTAAACAATTAAACTTAATTTATAACACAGAGCGCGCGGAAACAAGTGATGTACCGAGCGAAGGGAGGGAGGGAGGCCATCTGGTGTATTGACTGGTAGCACTTGCAAATGCTAAATATGACACTAGATTGCGACGGGCTTATAGCACGCAATAGCGATAGCCGATAGATTCCCGGAGTTGGTTCGATCCTCCTTTAAAGGACAGAAATTCTACCATATTTCCAAGCAGTCATTTGTAAAAGGTGTCGTTACCATCGAACTACTAGGTGGTAGAGTTCCGCAAAGTATCGTCGACATTTGGTAACATCACTTTATTTATTCCTCCCTTATGATACATGTTATCACATGTCACGAATTTAACGTCTGACCTACCCTCCAAACTCGGAGCGCGACCGGTTTGGAGGGTAGGTCAGACGTTAAATTTATGCAATAACATTACATGCCACCACACGGATAGCAACGCACTATTAACATAATTTATTTTGATGTCCGTAGACAATACTTGTCTCTTTCTATTTTTGTTTGTTTTCCTATAATATAAACATAAACTTCGGTATCAACCCGTAAACGGTGATTGATTGGTGGTTCAATTATTAAGGAAGAATAAATTCAAAAAATCGGTCAAGTGCCAGCCGGTCTCGCGCATGAAGGGTTCCGTACAATCTATAAAAATGGCACAATTTCACTTTTTTTGTATGTATTATTTTTAAAGTAAATAAATTATAACTAAATATTCTGTGAATATTTCAAGCGTCTACCATTTGGCGTTAATAATATTGAAGAAAAATTGCAAAAAAATCACGTTTGTTGTACGCAAGCCTGCCCTTAAATATTTATTTTATTCTGTTTTTAGTATTTATGTTATAGCGGCAACAGAAATACATCATCTATGAAAATTTCGACAGTTTTAAGTATCACGGTTTATAAAAAACAGCCTGGTGACAGACAGATAGACAGAAAGGCGGACGGACGGGGTGGTCTTAGTAAAGGGTCCTGTTTTACCTTTTGGGTGCGGAACCCTAGAAACAGATATACAATGCGAAAATGGAAATATTAAAGATAACCACGACTGATATACTATAACCGGATATAATGATGTCCGAAAATAGTGTTACGATTGTTTGTAACCGTCATGTGTGTATACAGAATTCGTGTGAAGAAAGAAAGGCAGCCTGGATCATAATATATGGAACTCGAACCTTACTATCTGTCCCTTTGACTTGGGATCAAGATTTAATGGGTAGAGTTTAAAATACAGACCTTGATCAGGGATGGGACTTAAGCCGTGACTCACTTTCAGTCACTCAAGTAGTTTTTATTCTACTCACATTCGAGTAAAATATATGATAACTCGGATTACAAGTACTCGAGTCAACTCGAATCACTCGAGTGGCCCATACCGACTCGAGTGAGAAATTCAAGTTATGACAGGTTTTGACAGGTTTAGCCGTTGTGTCTTCCATTTGAAATTCAGTACAAATCTGTGCAGGACGACGACTAATATAGTAAAATATTTCATTTTGTTATTTTTATAATACCTTGCTATGTTGTTAAAGTAATGTGAAAGCCTAAAAAGAATTAATGTTAAAAATAGGTGCCTACTATAGATTAAGTATTTTTAAATTTATGTAATAATATAATAGCGAAAATAAGCCACAGAAGAAGATAGTAAAAATTAAAGATTTGATTTATAATATTTTACTTATTTTTGTATTGTATTTACTAAAAAAATCACATCTCTACCCCAGCAAGTCGAATCATATCCTGCACTCGAGTGTAAAAGATACTAGAGTCTCATCCTCACTCGAATGCACTGGAGTGCCTCGGTTTTGAGTAGCGAGTGACTCTAGTGAAAACAAAGACACTCGAGTCTCTCTCGCTCGAGAATAAATTTTTACCGGCGAGTGACTCGAATAAAAAAAATCACCAGAGTCCCATCACTAACCTTGATGCGGGTTGCTAATAATCGTTGTTCTTTATGATTTTTTGTTAGCTGTAAAGCCGCTGCTGCTCTCGCAACATGTCGTCTCATGGCTGCTCGACGTAGTTCCAGTCTTGCACCGCGAGATTCCGCTGCACTTTCTTCAACACATATCGCCCCAACTCCAGATTCTTAAATAATATGTTATCATCAATAATAAATATCGCTATCGGTAATAAATAAATATCGCTGGACAAAAACCCAAAACAATAAAATTATTTGATTGTGATTAGTCAATGATATATATGTTTATAGTCAATGATAATATACATACAATATACATATAGTTTGTGTGTATGAAAAATGAATCACATTATAGTTTGAACGTTTTATTAGTGGTTTTTGACAGCTTAAAATTCTTTATGGTGCAATAAATTTTAATAACATATTAGCATTTACTAGTACTATTTACATAGACTATACATTACATAAACTAGTACTATTTACATAGACTATACAATAAAATCTCTTTTAAGTTTGAAACTGACAGCTGTAAAAAAATAAATATCTATACTAATATTATAAAATTGGAGAGTTTGTTTGTTTGGTTGTACGCGCTAATTTCGAAAACAGCTAAACCGATTTGAAAAATTCTTTTTGAATTGGATAGCCTGTTTATCGAGGAAGGTTATAGGCTATATAACATCATGCTACGACCAGTAGGAGCGGAGTAAACAAAGACCGCGTGGACGAAGTCGCGGGCAACAGCTAGTCTATGCATGTGTGTATAATATCATTTATCTCACATGAATGTCTTGAAAAGGGGCCAAAATTTTCCGTTCACGTATTAATACATAGATTTCTACCAATTATTTGTAATCATTTCATTTGATGTCCATAAAGTGCAATATTATTTGTATGAAATTTTATTTATTTATTTTTTATTTATTTATTTGCATTCCACAATGTAATATAATATGTTAGTTACAAAACAGTTGTCAATTATTGTGGACCCAGTAGGACACAGCAAACATTTTAGAAGAGAGGAGGATATTATACAATAACTAGCTGATCCGGCAAATGTTGTTCTGCCTTTTTAACTGCCTACTTTTATTTTATTTTTCTATATTTTCTCACTTTTCAAACTTAATTCAAAACCAAAATTAGCCAAATCGGTTCAGCCGTTCTCGAGTTTTAGCGAGACTGACGAACAGCAATTATTTTTATATATATAGATTATATCTATAGTAATATTATAATCTATACTAAAGAGGAAGGATTTGATTGTTTGCAAGGATTTTTAACTTAAACAATACGAAACAGAGGCTGTCAAAAAATCACTAATGAAATGGACAAGGTATAGTTTAAAACGGGGAAGTAGATTAAATTTACATTATCTACACACTACTTAATTTAAAACAGAAAGATTAGGCACAAATGTTCACAAAATAGCACTGAGATTACAAATATACCAGCAAACACAACCTACCACACCTATATCTGAATTTATTTTGAAGTTTTAATTTACAAGTTGTTTATGCACATCCAAATGTAACGACAAAGATAAACAACTAAATACCAACTACTCAGAAGTTCCCTAAATATAGATGGCGCAGAATTAAAATGCGAGTGGCTGGCCCCTGTTACTCGTATCACGCAAAGGTGTAGATTGCTTAGGATCCTAGTAATTATAATCTGGCCCTGAGTAGAAATAAAACAAACTCCATAATTCAAAACCAATTAGTCTAATGGTTAGCTTATTTCGAACATGTGTTAGTTTTTTTCAGGGTTGTCCTTGAAAGTTGTTATCTCAGTAGCAACTCTGGAGAATGATGATGTATTACGACCCTAGGCGTCTCATCGCGGCGCGCGGCCGTTCGAGCGGTGACCGCGGCCCTGCGCCCCACCTCGGCATTCACTTGGGCGCTCAGATCAGACGTGCTCGCTCCGCGCACCGGCGCACACGCGGTTTGCTTTCGTTTTATGTTTATATTATATTGTAATACAGTCCAAATTGCACAAACGCAGTTTCATTTCAAGTTAGGACCACTAGATCAACACTGGAGCCTGACAAACACTCTCTCTTAGACTCCAGACACTAGAAGTGAACAAGTTAAAATGTTGCTACGAATTATTTTAAAAACGAGTGATACTAGTTCACCGATCGTCACCACTAATCTCCCCAATCGAGAAACCAGTGAATCGCATTGAACTGGAATGTCCGTTGACAGTTGGATAACTCTACTTACCCGACAAGGGAACCCGCATGATACTTATTTTCTTATTTACTTATGTCAATAAATTGACAACAAATATTTTGGTATCAATTTATGGACATGCAACACTTGACCAACATGTAATGTACGTAGGTACATACATAGTTAGCAGTTATACAATAACTCAATTAAGTTACACGAAAGAAAGTGACGTTTAGCAGAGCAGTACTTTTGTTCAAGTAAAAAAAAAATGACTAAAATCACGATTAAAAATAGAATACTTCATATTTAATTCGATTCCAGTTCCAGAAACTATGGAAACATTTTAAGCAAAATTCAAAATATCCATATTAATTCTTACCTCAAGTTCCAAATCCCTTTTTATAATAAACTTTGATTAATAGATCCTAAGTTAACCTAACTCTTAAATAATAATATATATGACAAAAAATTTCATACCGAATTCTGGCATATCATCATCACTACTACTACTCTCCAATTGGCGGAAAGCATTTGCTTTCTTATCATCTAAAGGGCCACAATTAAACAGTTCTTCTCCAGGTGCGTGCCATTGTTTGTTTGGTAAAACTAGAACACGATTTTGTGATGTTATCCTCTGCAGAGCTTCGTGTACTGTTGGCCCTCGCCCTCGTTTTGGTTTTGTTTGTGATGATGATTTAACTGAAATTATACAACATATTATTAAATGAAGAAATAAGTAAAAATAAAAAGTTGAGAGATATTTTATGGACACACGATTGGAACGGAGTTCCTTTCGCTGGTTTAAGAAATTATTAGTATTTATTTAACAAGCACTGTTAGAAATGTTACTACTAATAGACCGTGGTCCCAGAAATAAACTTTTATTTTGATTAATAACAAACTGAATTTTTGTGAACAGCTTCGTTTTCACGTGACGCCCATCTTTTCTATCTTCGTAAAATATCTAATCAGGTAACTAATAAAGTTAGGGAGATTCGAACATTTTAATTTGGTGAATGAAAAATATTTTATTATAAAACTAGCTGTTGCCTGCGACTTCGTCCGCGCGGACTTCGTTTACTCCGCACTGCACCTCCCCCGTAGATGATAGCGTGATAATATGTAGCCTATATGTTGACCCGACCTGTTAGTAATATTCATGCAAAATTTGAAGTAAATCCATGCATTACTTTTTGAGTTTACCCCGGACATACATACAGACAAACAAACAGACAAACAGACAAAAATTCTAAAAACTATATTTTTGGCTTTGATATCGATTATAGATCACGCCCCAAATATTTTAAAAAAAAATATTCAATGTACAGTTCTGACTCTCCTACGATTTTATTATATGTCTATACATATGAATAAAATATTTTAATTTTTTTATGATAACATTTCTAATTATTTTTTTACTTTAATCCTTTGATTATTTTATGAAAAACGGGAAAAACTTCTGTCCTACACATTCGATAGTTTTTTCTGACGAGTCCTCCATTTTAATTGTTGATACCTTCTCGTACATCGATATCGAAAAGATATCGATGTACATTTGTATTAAGACTATTTTGCGTCATTTTGTTATCTGTGGAATCTACTTTGTAATCTCTGCCTTTTCGATAGAAGATGGCCCCGAGGTCAGTCGACTATATTTTTAACTTAAAAATTTGTTAAAATAAAAAAAAATATTTATAATATTTTTTTATTTTAACAAAAACCGCTGAGGAAAAAGCGTTTGAATAAAATGCGTCCTTCACGGGAGCCGACGCTATTTCCATCCACCTAAATAATTGTTATATCGTAAATAATATGAAGTGAATAACATTTATGATTTATGATGATGATTTATGATGTAAACTTCAGATAATGAGATCGCTTAAGATAAAGCGTGGTCAGGCGCGTTCCGAGTCTAGAAAAAATGGCGCCGTAACATCGTTATGAATTTCATTGCAATTAACTTATAATATAAAAACAATATTAGAACCCGAAGTCTATCATCAATAATAATTTTAACCTGATGTTATTATTCTAGACCAGTGAAACACAGGATCATGTTATTATTATAGACCAGTGAAACACAGGATCATCGCATTCTAAACTTTTATTTAAATACTTAAACTTCGTATATTTAGAAATTATGTATTACTAGCTGACCCGGCAAACATTGTTTTGCCATATAAATTATTTAATTAAAAAATAAGGGTTGGTGATAGAAGGGTAAAAATTTAGAGTTGTATGTATTTTTCAATGCTGAATCATAAAAAAAAATTAAAATAAAAAAGTTTGTCCATAAAATAAAAAATATTTTTAGGGGTGGACAACCCTTATCACTTAGGGGTATGAAAAATAGATAGTAGCCGATTCTCAGACCTACTGAATATGCATACAAAATTTCATCAAAATCGGTCAAGTCGTTTCGGAGGAGTACGGTAACTAACATTGTGACACGAGAATTTTATATATAAGACTAGCTGACCCGGCAAACGTTGTTTTGCCATATAAATTATTTAATAAAAAAATAAGGGTTGGTGATAGAAGAGTAAAAATCTAGAGTTATATGTATTTTTTAATGCTGAATCATAAAAAAATAAAAATAAAAAAAATTGTCCATAAAGTAAAAAAAAAAATTTTAGGGGTGGACAACCCTTAACATTTAGGGGGATGAAAAATAGATGTTGGCCGATTCTCAGACCCACTGAATATGCATACGAAATTTCATCAAAATCGGTCAAGCCGTTTCGGAGGAGTATGGAGACTAACATTGTGACACGAGAATTTTATATATATATAAAGAAAGAAGAAGATATTGGAATAACCCAAGAAAAGGCCTGGAGTTTAGATGGAATATACAGGAAGCAAAAAGCAAATCGTTTCCAAATAGTGTATCTGGTGATAGTGCTTACAAGTCGATGATGTATCAGGTGGTAGGGTTCCGCAAGACAATGACCTAAGACCGCAAGTATGTATATATACCTTGGCTAGTGTGTTTGCAACTTTTCATGTAAGTGTTTTACTTTTTTCCAATTGGGCGTTAATTAATGTATTTCCCCTAAATAATTTTATACATTAAGATTAGTAACAGGCATAGCCCTGTTGTCATTGTAACTACATAGTATAAAAGTTAGATTCTTAACCATGCTGTCATAAGTTACTATGCGGTTTAAGGGGAATATACGCAAATCATCTGACCAGTCACTTAATTTTCCTTTCCTCTATACTGATATGTAACTAAAATTTGGTATGTAAAACCAAAATTCCACATGTAATCTAAAAATTTGATATGCAAAACCAGAATTCTACATGTAAACAAAAATTTGATATGTAGAATCAAACTTCCACGTGTGAACTAAAATTCCATATTATAGTTCAATTCAATCCAAGGAAGTATTTTATTTCTACATCGCCGTCATAAAAGAAGGTAAGCTCGGCTATCTTTTTTCCTTCTTCTTCTGGTAAGTGATATCTCGCCCTCCCTTGTGATTAAGGGCTCCAATCCTTGCCGTTTGGCTATCCTGTGTGCAACCATAAGCTAATGTGAATAGATTGGTGGCGCCCTCAATTAAAAATTTCCTGCCTTAGTAACTTGTACCGTGCTATTACACCTCACGGCTCATCAGACTTTCTTTTGTAAGTATAACCTTACTATATTTGAATTAAGCATATATTTCCCTATCTTAAGGAACCATGCATACTTCGTCGCATAAGTTAAATACATAATTCTTTTCTATACCTTTTATTCTATACTAGCTGTTGCCAGCAACTTCGTCCGCGCGGAGTTCGTTTACTCCGCACAGCCCCTCCCCCGTAGGTGATAGCATGATAATATGTAGCCTATATGTTGACCCGACCTATTAGTAATATTCATACAAAATTTGAAGTAAATCCATGCAGTACTTTTTGAGTTTACCCCGGACATACATACAGACAAACAGATAAACAGACAGACAAAAATTCTGAAAACTATATTTTTGGCTTTGATATCGATTGTAGATCAGATTTTAAAAAAATATTCTATGTAAAGTTTTGACTTTCCTACGATTTTATTATATGTATAGATAATTCTTAATTTTACATATAACAATTTGTCGCTTTAGTACAAGACTAGCTGTACCCGCGACTTCGTTCGCGTTTGGCCATCCTTGCAAAGTAATTATTAGGAACTGACCACAGTATTTCTCGTATTCAGCAATACAATGGACGGCAAAGCACTTTTATCAAAGAAGAAATATTAAGAAAGGATTCTTTTAGTGTGGATTTGAAAACACGTTGACTTTGATAACGACGCTTGTGCCTTGTAGGGATGTAGGCAGTGTTTAACTGAAATCCATGTTCGTATATTCTACTTAACAATTTTTTTAAAGTATTTTGGAGTCCGACTTTAGTCAGTATACTACATAAGTAGCTTAGGCACTTCAACATCTATACTTTGCAGAAGTTTCATTCATTTTAAAAGATAACTGATTGATGTATCTAATTTTGAAATATTTACCGTGTTGTCTAGCGGTCCGGTGTCGTCGTTGACCTTATGAGGTCCCGGGTCCGATTCCCGGGTCAGGCGAAACAAAATGTGCTTTTTTAGTTTTCTGATGAAACAACGTTGCCTGGCATTGGCCACCTATCACATTGTGTGAGATAGTATTTTCGTCTAATCGTGGGTACACTTCTTGTACCTCTGCCTACGTATTCCAGTATATGAGCGTGTAGATACTTTTTTATCCTTTTTTACGTTATGCAATGTAAAAACAAAATAGTGAATTTTCGCAATAGCCTATCCTTACGTTAAATTTTATAAAGAACAAATTCTATTAGTATACTCAATTTCGATTAGATGCATATTTTCTGAGATATTAGCAAAAACCTGAAAAATGACCTGTTATATTTTCAAATATATTATAATTATTCTTATATCTATACATATAATAAAATCGTAGGAAAGTCAAAACTGTACATTGAATATTTTTTTAAAAGAATACTTGGGGCGTGATCTACAATCGATATCAAAGCCAAAAATATAGTTTTTAGAATTTTTGTCTGTTTGTCTGTTTGTCTGTTTATTTGTTTGTCTGTTTATCTGTTTGTCTGTTTATCTGTTTATCTGTTTGTCTGTTTATCTGTTTGTCTGTTTATCTGTTTGTCTGTTTATCTGTTTGTCTGTTTGTCTGTATGTATGTCCGGGGTAAACTCAAAAAGTGCTGCATGGATTTACTTCAAATTTTGCATGAATATTACTAACAGGTCGAGTCAACATATAGGCTTCATATTATCACGCTACACCTAGCGGCCAGGTGCTGTGCCGAGTAAACGAAGTCCGCGCGGAGGAAGACGCAGGTAACAGCTAGTAAATAAATAAAATATTTAGGTTTATATTTTACACATATTTTCCTAATTTTTAAGCTAGTAAAATTGCATTTATAACACTTAATAAAAAAGTATACATTCTAGAACTGATTCCCTCGGATTATATCCATTATACAAACACTATGAAATGATAACGCTAACTTATATTGAGCCGTGAGTTCAAAGGTTTTGAATACACTCCGGGTGTCACGTTCAACTGGACTTTCCAACCGAAACCGTTGAAACTTGTGATGTCTGTAACTTCTAAATTATAAAACTCATGACCTTGAAATTTTTAAGGGATAATCTTTATAGTACTTACTTTTGAAAAAAATAATAATAAAGGATTTTGGATGACAGGTTAATGAATTAAAGCTAAATATACGTTTTTATTTTCCTCCCCTATCCCACGGGAACCATACTGAATTTTGGGATAAAAAATATCCTATAACCTTCTTCGGAGTATGAACTCTAATCATGCTAACTTTCATTTGAATTCGTTCAGTGGATTCGGCGTGATGCGCGGCCTTGATACAGACAGACAGACAGACAAAAATTAAAAAAATACATTTTTCGCTTCAGTATCGGTTAAAAAGTATCTTCCAAAAAAAATTTTAAAATATCTTCAATGTACAGAAATCGACCTTCTACAGTTTTATTATATGTATAGAAGATATGTATGGTCCACTTATATAATTAAATCTCTATATACCATTTAGTAAAAACATCCATATCATTAGTAATCCATATCAAAATCTAAAACATATTTTTTTTAATATTACATTTGGACATTTGACGCCATAGCATTATTATTATTATTATTTTTACAAATACCACCTTTTGTTACTGGGACCCCTGTCTATAATTTAATATCAAAATCTCATAGTCAGATCATTTTGTAGTTTTTAGAATTTCCAGAATATCTATCATCAGATACAATTATTTAAAAATGGAGATATGTCAACTAATATAAACCAATTACATCAATTCCAGTATTGTTAAAAATTTTTGAAAGAGTTAAGCACGAAAAGTTCATGATTATTGAATGAAATTTAATGTACAAAAAAAATATTCAATGTGGTTTTGAATAGCAGATCTACAAACTTAGCATATTATGAAAAAGTAAAAAGTTTAACTACTTGGGATATTTTAAAACATGAGTAAGAATTTTGTTTAAAATAAAATTCTGTAAGCGACATTTGAAAAATATGATGTCTGAGGAAAATCTTGAGAGTGGATTTAAGAATTATTAAGAAAATAAAAAACAATGTATAGAAATATCAATGTGGAAATTGTAACAAAATACATTCCTCAAATTATTGTTATAGCAACAGTAAAGTACTACAGAGAAGTAATTAAACATGAGTAATTTTTATTTGCTGATGACACTACCCTTCTCTTTGAGTGTTTAAATAAAAACCATTTAGTAAAGGAAACAGCTGAAACCTTACTCAGTTTAAGAATGGAAAAATGACTATGAAAATTTGCTAATAGTAATAACAAGAAATATTTTTGTTACTTCTATCCCTAACTGTAAATGAGAAAGACTGATAACCACATAAATATCACGGATTATAAATAAACATAATAATAATAATGAAATATATTATATTTTATTTTTGTAGTTTCTTAAGACATTTTCAATTTTTTATATCATAAGATAGCAAACAAGCAGGTGGCAATTCTGCTAACATTTTTTTAAACTAACTTAATAATTTGTTAGCTTAAAAAAATGTTAGCAGAATTTTTGTTAGGGCTTTTTTAATCCCTAACAAAGCGCGAGTGAAAAATATATCTTCTATACATATAATAAAATCGTAGGAAAGTCAAAACTGAACATTGAATATTTTTTTAAAAGAATACTTGAAAGAAGAATAAGGGGTGTGATCTACAATCAATACCAAAGCCAAAAATATAGTTTTTAGAATTTTTGTCTGTTTGTCTGTTTATCTCTTTGTCTGTTTGTCTGTATGTATGTCCGGGGTAAACTCAAAAAGTACTGCATGGATTTACTTCAAATTTTGCATGAATATTACTAACAGGTCGGGTCAACATATAGGCAACATATTATCATGCTAGCACCCAGCGGCCAGGTGCTGTGCAGAGTAAACGAAGTCCACGCGGACGAAGTCGCTGGCAACAGCTAGTGTATATATATATATATATATATATATATATATATATATATATATATATATATATATATATATATATATATATATATATATATATATATATATATATATATATATATATATATCTATATATATATATATTACAAGTTATTAAAATTGATCTAAGTTACAATCATATTCTATCATGATATAATGTGCAAATGTTTAAAATTTATATACTACTTATTTACACATTTCTAGATATTATTTACACTAATTATATCAAAACTAAAATTTTATCAACTTACTACCTGACCCAGCAAACACATTTTTTGCCATACAAATTAATATTGAGACAAAAACTATCCCATCTTTTAGGATGGACCAAACAGTAGATATCTACAAAAATTCATTGAAATTGGTTAAGTAGTTTCGGAGTCAACATGACAACTAATTTATATATATTAAGATTTTTATTTACATTCAAATATTGAGATACATTTTATTAACCGATCGAAGAAATATTTTATTGTTTCCATGCACTTTTGACAAATTGATTTTTTTAGAATCGGAACCAAATCGAAATGCGGCCACTTCAAACGGAAAGAGACACCAAGATATTAATGATGCATTGCTGTCCTTGTGACAGGATCTTAAATACGACAGTGAAAAGCACTAACACTATAGCGGCACAAATAGTTACCTACGTGGTAATACCAAACGGCGAGACAATGCAGAACTCTACTACCCAGTAAATCTTTGTTTTTCCTGAGGTCTGGACAAAGTCACATAATATCTTCACTTCAGTCACATAATAACTTGGAATATTATTAATCGTGAAACTAACAAAACCAAAAATTTTAATAATGGTTTCCAACTTAAGGGTGATGGAGTCAACATAGTAGGAGATTTAGAGACTGCAACAGAGTTTGAAAAATTTTTCTCCAATGCTGCAGTGTTAACAACTCAAAACCTCAATGCATTAGTTAGTACTGCTGTATCATTACTGAAGCAATGTGTAACCAAGTGTGACAAAACCTTTGAATTTTCTTTCATTGATACTAAAGATATCTTGAACGCCTTTAAACTCTTGGAACCTAAGAAAACCTCAGATTTATGGGGACATTTCGTTAGAATCATTACATACAGGTTTTCTTAAAACCTCAGACTTATGGGAACATTCCGTTAGAATCATTGCTTCAGTAATAAATGTTATTGCACCATATTTAGCTGTAATATTTAATTGTTCTGTAATACATGGTGTATTTCCTGACTTGATGAAATTGAACAAAGTTATTCCAATTTTGAAGTCTGGTTCTAAATGTGATCCCTCCAATTTTCGGCCTATCTCAGTTTTGCCAACCCTAAGTAAAATGTTTGAGAAAATTATACTAAATGAAATGCTTAGACATTTTGATAAATTTAGATTATTTCAAACTAAACAATTCGGTTTTACGAAGGGTCGCTCAACCATAGATGCTGGTGTTGAATTACTGAAAAACGTTTATGAAGCCTGGGAGAATTCACAAGATGCACTTGGAGTATTTTGTGATTTGTCTAAGGCATTTGACTGTGTGGATCATAACATCTTAATCAGGAAGTTACACCACTGTGGAGTTAGAAATAAGGCTCTTAATCTCCCGATCTCTTACTTAAAAGAAAGAATTCAGAATGGTGCTGCTGTAACCATGGGTGTCCCGCAGAGCTCGATACTTGGTCTATTCTTGTTTCTAAGTTACATAAATGACTTGCCTTACTACATAGAGGATAAGAATGGAATCGTACTGTTTGCGGATGACACTTCACTTTTATTCAAAGTGAAAAGACAAATTGGTAAGTATGACGAAGTAAATAATGCGATTTCAAAAGTTGCACACTGGTTCAGTACAAACAATCTCTTATTAAATGGTAACAAAACCAAAGGAGCTGAAAGTATACTAAAACATAGATTTTTGAAACTCAAAGATTTCATAACTCTAGAATTTATTAAAAATATAACTATTTTCGTTTTTGAACAGTTTTCACCTCTGTGGTCTAGTAGTCTGGTGTCGATGTTGACCGCATTAGGTACTAGGTTTAATTCTCGTGTCGAGCAATTCGAAAAATGTTTTTTTTTTAATTTTCTGATAAAAAGAACATTGCCCGGGATTGGATAAGTACTTGGTTGGCGATAGGCTGGCCACCTGTCACATTATGGGGCTAAATATCTTCGGCCGGGATTGGATAAGTACTCGGTTGGCGATAGGCTTGCCACCTGTCACATTATGGGACTAAATATCTTCAGCAAATCGTGGGTGTACTTGTACCTCAACCTACCTCTTCGGGGATATGGGTGTGAAGAAAATTTTTTCTTTTTTTTTTGAACCGTTGTGTATTTTCAAAACGATGATCGATTTTGATCCTTTGAATGACATTTAACTCAATATTTGAGATCTTAAATATTGTCTTAGCTTGAAAATCGATTAGTTGAAAAATAACAAAATAATGTCAAATGGTTTTTTTTTTAATGAATGTCGTAAATAAATCCAGAACGAATCAAAATTAAATTTATGTTATTTGACCAGTTTCTTAAAATCAGATTTGAAAAACGTGAAGTCTTAAATTTATTTTAAAAATATGAAGATGATTTATTAGGTTTTGATCACGTAAGTCAGTTTCAATCTCAATAAAATGGTTGCGTAACCGTCGGAATAATCATATTATTATATTACTTTTTTAAATACGCATGATCCTTTCTCTCCATCATATTTACGTGAATGGTTTCATTACTTTTGTACCCAGGGTCGTATTCAGCGCTCTATATACACTAATGCCCTTTTGGTCCCAGTCCTCAACACAGAAATGTAATTTGGAATCTTTTACGCTTACAGCAATACGTCCCTGGAATTATCTCCCAAATTATATTCAAGAGGTTCCATCAATAAATATATTTCAATCTAGAATATATAATTACAACTTTAAGGTTAAATGTCTTTAGACGTTAAGTTCACCTTTTGTACATTTTGTGTAATAATTATTTTAAATAAATAAAATTCGTTGTAAATGGCAAAATTTTTATAATTAAAAAGCTGTATGTCACAAAACTTAATTCGATTTTTAGCAGTTTAAAGTACATATTAAAAAAATGTAAAATATTGAAAATCGACTGGTTAAAAAATTAAGTCAACTCTTTCATTGCTACCTTTCATATAGCACCCTCCCTAACTACTTTTTCAGGCCGTCAAATTGTTGTTCTTATTTTAAATTTCACGCACTACTGATTTGAATATAACAATGCAATGTTAACCTAATCAGGGATGAGCATTGATCATACCGCCAATCATCATTACTTGATGGTAATAAAAACAAACTAGCTGTTTAAAGAAAACAAAGCTCGTGGGGCAGTTTATGAAAGACATTTTGTTTGAAGTTACGAGTCTAGAGGTATTCAATGTCGATGGGCGCAAGTGAGTTTTGTGAAAAATGTTTTTTGTGTGATTTGAGTGTTTATTGGTAAGTAAACTTTAATAATATTATATATTAGTTTAAGATTTAACAATTAAGGTATTAATTTTGTCGCAAAACTTAAAATATGAAGTAATTAAACGTATTTTCCTTTGACGACTGTTAGAATGCAAACATTGCGTCAGACATCAGACATCCAATTTCTAGTGTTTAGTTTTAAAATATATTTTAAAATGATGCTTTAATAATTTAAAATATACAATGTAAATGTGAAGTATTCTATACAACATAACTAATATTTATAATGTAGCTATAGAATGATGCAGAAATAAATTCTAAACTTGTAGCGCAAAATATTACGTAGCACCAAAAAACTATTTGATAGAAAAATGTCTGTAAATAAATATTTTTGCTCTAGAGCATATACTGTTTTATTTTTTTCGTATGTATATATTTACCAGCAATGTAAAACAAATAAAAAAAGAGTAGGTCATCGATTTACTTTTTTAATTAAAAATGCCCGACTAACGAGTAGTCACATTTTTTTCAAAGTCTGATGTTTAACTTGATTTATTTTATACCAAGGACCACTTACGTAAATAACTCTCACACAACTCGATACAAGTGTTCAATGCCTATTGAAAACTATATGCTTTAGAGTGTTGAATACAATCTAAACAAATCATAAATCACTTTTAAGAGCACTGGCCGACTGGCACTTGAGCGCAAGAAGTGGCCGGTCCTGCTACGCTAATCTCAACTTTAAAGCGTCAGGAGTTCCAAGCGGTTATGCTAGATTCATCTTTATAGCTCAGTGTTTTAAATTCCCGCTATGTATGTATATATTTTTACCTGACCCAGGGATAGAACCTGCGAACTCGTGATCTGAGACAAATAGGCTTATTCATAGAGCATAAGGTAATATAATTTTAATATAAGGTAATATAATAAGGTTTCGTTGTGTGTAGAATTCTGCATTGTCTCGCCCGGGTCTGGTACCACCGCCTTACCTATTCATGCTGCAATAGCGTCAATGCTTGTCACTATCGTATTCCGGTTTGGAGGGTAAGGTAACCGGTAAACTTATGCATGTGGCATCACACCTCGCCACAAGATAGCAACGCACCATTAACATCTTTGGTGTCTATAGGTGATGGTTGACTCTTTCCATCAGGAGACCCATCTGCTTGTTTGCTATCTTATATAAAAAAAAAATGTTTAATGCAAAACCTTTAAAATCAAATTGAAAGTTTTACCTGATGACTGTTTTTTGGGTACTGGTGTTGACTTAGTAGGTGTTGTATTTAGCTCAGTTTTGACTGCAGCCACAATATTTTCCACAAGTCCTTGTTCTCTCTTAAACACATCGAGAAATGTCTCAGAACTTGACTTCTCATTACATACATTAGGATTACTAATACTGACTTTTTGAGACGATACAACTGTATTGTGGCTTTTTGGACTGTGAACACTTGGACGTCGTATTAAAGTAAAATTTTGCTGGACTTCAGAATTCACATCAGTCTCAGATTTGATTTTTTGAACTTTGGCATTCAACTTTTTTGAATCTATATTGTTTGGAACAATTATATTTGTTTGTAAAGGAGAGTAATGACCATTGGAAACAGCAGTTTTCTTCTCTTCCTTGATGACACCATTTGTAATAGAATGCAATAAGTCAATTTCTTTATTTGGACTTGGCAAAAACTTATACTTAGCATCAACATTTTCCGGGTAAACTGAATTATCTTCTGTATGGCTAACTGTAATCTCACCAGCGACAACATCAGAGTCGTGAAATGTATACAAATCATTTGGATCAATTTTAAATTTGGTATGAAAAAAATTATCACTAAGGTGTGGTATGTATGCTTGTTCATCACCTGAGCTATCATGTATAAACATATTCACTTCACTTTTGCAGACCACTGGTACACTTTCAACTGCCACCTTGTACTGTGTGGCGCAACTTGCCTCAGATATGTTCTGGGGAATACCACTGAAACTAATTATACACATTAATGTAGAAATGTATGGCACACTATTCCAATTTCAAAATTTGACTTGAACTCACCCCACATTTTCCGTAGTACTCAAAAAAGACATAGTGTGTTCATTTTACAACCTAGTATAAACAATCCTATTTGGAAATGTAAGTTCCATTTGGTCCCATATATTCATACTGAAAAAACGAAGACATTTAATGAAAATCCATCATATGTATCAAAACTATCAGATTTAGTGTTATTATTGGAAAATGAATATTATAAAAATGTTAAAAAATAGTATACTATTATTAGTACTGACAATTTATGACATCTGCCACTTAATATAATTACTGCTTTGTTATGGAATCGCCTTTGTTACGGGTATAATGAAGAAATAAAACCTACCCAGGATGTTAATAAATGTACAATATTTTTTGTTTTTATTGCACTCCAAAAACAATAATATTAAATATAAACCAAGTACAGATTTTCCATAAAAATTATAGTTAATTCACGTTACATGTTATTTTACAGCCTGAAATTATTTATAATTCACCAACTTAATGAAAATTATATTAATAAGGGGTAAATGTTTCATTAAAAACCAAAATTATTTAGACAAACTTTTTAATAACATCAAAAATTTGACAGACAAAAGCAAATGGCAGTGCCCAGATAAAAAATATTTACTATGTACACAGGTAAACCAAAGGAAAAAGGTGGATTCATAACTTATGGTAATTTTTGATGTTATTAAAAAGTTTTTCTAAATAATTTGGGTTTTTAAAGAAACATTTACCCGTTATTAATATAATTTTCATTAAGTAGGTGAATTTAGTTGAATTAAATTGGTTAATTAAGTACAGTTGTACGTAACAGACGCTGAGTATATTTACATTAAATATAATATTTCCATTCTCTATGATATTTACGTAGGTAATGCCAAAACGATCTCGACCCGTACCGCGACGGATGTGCTGTTCCTATCATAAAATATGCCTCAATGCGTTATACTTAAATAACAACACCATAGCAAGATAAATAATATTAGTATTGCAGATGTATTATACCATCGATAAGCGCGATTTGCCAAATATTTATAATTCATGTTTTCAAGATTTCACATATAAAAAATCAATATACAATGCGAAAAAGATTTTAATCTAATCAAAATAAGATTCAATTTAACTTGTCAAAAAGTAGAATTGAAAGCGGAAATGGATTGGCAGCGGTCTTAGAAACGGGATTGTTTTCTTAGCAACGCAATTAGAGATGGTTATTTCTTCATGAATATCGATAACACAATACACAAGGTATGCAGATGACAATATAGATTTATGTCATAAAAAATAAGTTTCTTATCAAAAAATTTGCAAAATATGTACCTTAGTTTGATAGAACCGTTAAGTTTGCAAAATATGTACCTTAGTTTGTTAAGCTCGTTAAGTGCTATAATTTTTAATTAATTGCACACCATGTCATGTCAGTATATGCTGGTATAAGAGAATACGATTGTATTCTCTTATCTCAAGCATATTTTGCAATTTCGGGATTACGTATTTTTAATGTATTGTCACCGAAACTGTTTCTTCTGCATATCAATGATATGTTGCGAATTAGTAACATACATTGCTGTGCGGATGACAGTACTGGTGATGCTACATACTCCAGCCGTAGCGGTATTGCTCGGGAACACGTTGAAGAGGGCCGGAACAAGTTCGTGTCTAAACTCGGGAATCAACTAACCAATGTCTCGGAATGGGGTCGTCAAAATCTTGTTACATTTAACCCCAAAAAGACGCAGCTTTGCGTGTTTACCGCAAAAAAGGCACCCTTTGTTGTGTCACCTCGATTCGAGAGCACTCTCCTGACAGTCTCAGCCAGTATTGAAATTCCAGCCACAACCGCGCGCTTTTGTCGCTACTTTTTGCCTCGCACTACTCCTTTATGGAATCAATTACCCGCGGGGGTGTTCCCGAACAGATACGACTTGGGGACCTTCAAAAAACGGGCTTATTCATTATTAAAAGGCTGGCAATGCAGCTGCAAGACCCCCGGTATTGCAGATGTTCACGGGCGGCGGTGATCACTTACCATCAGGTGCACCCCCTGCTCTTTTGCCCCCTTTATATAAAAAAGAAAAGACGACTATTAAGTGAGTTAAACATGCAACTATAAAAAAGAAGTCTTAGTTGGATTGCTAAAGTAGAATATCGATATTGAAATAATCGAAATGACCTGTTGACATCACTACTTAATTCTAAGCAAAACAAAAATAAATAAATATTATCAATTCTGTCGAAAATCAATATCTCTGTTGCTAATTCAATATTGTATTAAAAGCTTCTGATAAAAATTAGATGTTTTAAATACAATGTTACTCAATTTTGATTAAAAACAGTGACTACATGCACGTACCCGTGCAACGAAGTTTTACTCCCCTTTAGGTAGGGAAGTTTGCAATATACGCATTTCCTAATGTCTCAAAGCTTCATGGTACAGAAAATATAAAGGAACTTAGAAAATCACTAAAACATTGACAAATTAAATAAAATGCGTAACTGCTTTATAATATTCAGAATACCACGGCAGCCATATACAACATACGCCAAAATTAGTTCTCGAGATACTTAACCACTTAGCAGTCCCACGCCTTTAAATTCCTAAATTAATGTTATCCCCTATATCGATATTGGCGTAGCGGGACCGGCCACTTCACGCGCTCAAGTGCCGGTCGGCCCGTGCTCTTAAAAGTGATTTCTGATTTGTTTAGATTGTATTCGATACTCTAAAGCATATATTTTTGAATAAGCACTGAATACTTGTATCGAGTTGTGTGAGAGTTATTTCCTTGAAATGAAATAAATCAAGTTAAACATCAAACTTTGAAAAAAATGTGACTACTCGTTAATCGGGCATTTTTAATTAAAAAATAAATCGATGACCTATTCTTTTTAAGTTATTGCATAGCTTCTATCGCGGGCCTTGAGTATGGAGACCGAATCCAGAAATTCCGTAACGAAAAAACCTAACACCCCCCACTCCGACCGGCACAGTGATGATACTTTTTTGTTTTTCCATCTATCGATAAATACCAGAAATTTTAATGACTTTTTGAAATATCACGCTTGTCTCTTTAGTTCAGCAACCCGCCCTTAGACGGCATTGGTTTTATTGGAAATCTACCGTAATCAGCTGTTTGTGAGAAAGTATATAGGTGTATAGGTATTTATCATCTACGTACAACAGTTAATATCTGTACTCGTATAATTTGTGTACAAAGTGCTTTAAATATGAATAAACAAAGTGCATTTATTAAATATTCCTGAAGAACCGACATGTATTGAAAGATAATAAAAATATTTTGAACAATATTAACATCTCATTTATTTAGTAAAAGAAAAAAATTTGTTGTTTTATCGGTCACCACGCTCAAAGTGTAACTTGAATTAATATCAAAGAAAAAAAACAAAGAAAAAAGTTACATAAATAAAATAAATATATAATTGTAATTGCATAAGTTGATAAAAAATGCTATGCAATAGCTTTACCGTGGCAGTCTCCGAGTGCCACACGTCTTTTTTTTATTTGTATTACATTGCAGGTGTATATACCAGCAATATAAAATAAATACGAAAAAAAAAAAACAAAACAGTATATGTTCTAGAACAAAACACACAGTTTCGAACACATAGTTTTTTGGTGTTGCGTAATATTTTGCGCTACAAGTTTAGAATTTATTTCTGCGCCATTCTACAGCTACATTAAAAATATTAGTTATGTTGTATAGAATACTTCATATTTATATTGTATGTTTTTAATCATTGAAGCATCATTGTAAAATATTTTTAAAACTAAACTTGAAAAATTGAACGTCTGGCGCATTTTTTGCATTCTAACGGTCGTCAAAGGAAAATACATTTTATTACTTAATATTTTAAGTTTTCTGGTAAAATGTATACGTTAATTATTAGATTTTAAACTAATATTTAATATTATTAAAGTTTACTTACCAATAAACACTCAAAACACTCAAAAAACACTTTTCACAAAACTCCCTTGCGCCCGTCTCGTCTGTGATGATAGAATTGAATGACGGAGGGAGAAAATATTTTTTTGTCTGTGATCAAATTATGCCAAAGTATTGAATATTCATATAATGTTTTCGTCATTTCATTGGGAACAAACGCTCTCCAATAGGCTCTCCGTCTCAAAGGAGATGCGCAGGACACATCCCTAGATTCTAAGATAGTCGATGGACACTACGTGGACAGGAAAAAACGGAAAGAGAACTAGATGTAGACCACGGCAAAAAATGGTCAGATGATATAAGCGCAATAGCTGGACTAAAGTGGATGAATATAGCCTAAAAAAGGGACAACTGGAAAGGGTTGGAGAATCCTTTTACCCAAAAGGGGTCTACATTAAAATTAAACTCAGAAAATAAAAATAGTTTAAGTCATAATGTACTAAACACAGTACTAAAATTTCTTTGTGGACAAATAAAGCTTTATTATTATTATTATATTTACGGATGAAAGGAAACACCTGGATGAACAGCTATCGCTTGTTTGTGTTGTTTAAACAGTTGATCGCTGATCAGAAAGCATAATATTTTAAAAGCTGATATCACGCAGAGAAGCGATCGGGAGTTGTCTGAGCTTCGCGTCGAGCAAAGGGGCTCTCAGTGCCTACTTTTGGGATGCGGGGCATATACATTCTTTCCCTCTATCTTGGTATATCACTGTGATTAAAACACAATTAAGTAAAAAAAGTTAAAATTTCAGATTATTTGGAGAATAAAATATTGCAAATTATTGCTCCTCATACAAATCTCTGTTAATTATTGTAATTGCTTAAAAATTGTAATTGAAAAAAGAACACCAGATCTTCTCAGACAATGTAAGGCAATGTTCCAATATGGTAGTAGCTGTACCATTGTCATCCCCTAAAAAATGCACGTGAAGCTTATTTTTTAATAAAACAACTTGATATTGAATCAAATGCTCAGAGTCTCAAGCACGAAATTTAAGCGTTTTCGTATCGTTAACGTATCGAGGAGTCGATACGTTAACGGAGTATGACGATAGTAGGAAGCACGAAGCACCTTCTATCGACTCTCGAGACCTCGATACGATTACGCTAGTGACGTCATCCTAACGGAAGCAGGAAGGTACTAGTTTCGTTCAAAAACTTAATCGTATATTATCGGTTTCATTATATTCCATATAGAAATATATTTATTTATAACTAAAATCATACCTAACTCAAGCATAATTAATAAAATACACAAAAATGAAGAAATGCTTTCTCTACTTTAAGAAAAATCAAATTTATTTTGACGAAACCATTCTAAGAACGATCTTACGTTGTTCTACGGTTTTTGAACGAGACGACCGCTTGGCACTTCACATAGGTATACGATACCAAACAAAGACAAGGTCAAATTTGTTTATAATCGTACCCGTACGGGCTCTCGAAAACATTACATTTAAATTGTTTCCTCGCATTAAATATAAATAAAATATTATAAAATGAAAACTAGACTAGCTTTATGCAGTACATAACTATGGTGAAGTTCATGGAAAAGTACGTCCTGGAAGTTTTATGTAACTTATTTATTATGTGCAGTTTTTTGTTTCGTGATGTGAAGTGAAGATTGGATCCTTTCTTCCAGAAACAAGATTCCTCTAAGGAAATAAGCTCTAGAGTTATCCTGGAACTCAGTCTTAATGAAGTTTTTCGGCGGAGTTGCTCACAGAGAAATGTAAGAGCCTCTTTGTTGAGGCGATATTTATTTTTAAATTCGGTATCATTTATTTATTTTTTTTTAATTTCGGTATTTTTCTCTGTTTAGTCCTACATCTAACTTCTCTGAAAAATAATCTATACATATAATAAAATCGTAGGAAAGTCAAAACTGTACATTGAATATTTCTTTAAAGAATACTTGAGACGTTATCTACAATCGATATCGAAGCCAAAAATATAGTTTTTAGAATTTTTGTCTGTTTGTCTGTATGTATGTCCGGGGTAAACTCAAAAAGTACTGCATGGATTTACTTAAAATTTTGCATGAATATTACTAACAGGTCGGGTCAACATATAGGCTGCATATTATCACGCTATCACCTACGGGGGAGGAGCAGTGTGGAGTAAATGAAGTCCGCGCGGACGAAGTCACTGGCAACAGCCAGTATTGTAATATAAATATAAACAGTGAAAAATTACCACAAATAAAAATGTGAGAATAAAAATTGCTTACATCGAATCTCGTCTATTATTTTCTTCATCTTGAAGTAAACTTCCAATGAGAATATAATAGAGAATTACGTTGAAATATAGGTGGTATTTGCATTTTTTAGCTTTCCGTTGATTGTATTAATATCCGGAAGTAACTAAAACTATTTCGAACTTTTTTCACCGGCAAATTGTAAGTGAAAAAAGATTCGTCACCTCTCGATACCCAGCCTTCGAAATTTGCGATACGATACTTCAAAACGCCGTTCATGCTCGCAATTTTGTTACGTTTCACGTATTTCTCGATACGTTTGCGATACGAAAATTTAATAATTTGCTTGTGCTTCGAAATTTAGTTCCATTTACGTACGATAGGGGCGCTGATCATTTTTCATACGTTTATTTCTCGATGACGATACGAATACTTTTTCGCAAGGAGTTCGTGCTTGAGGCACAGATTATCATTTTGTTTACTCTGTCAGGACTTATTATCTTAGTTGGGTATCTTAGGTTAGTAGTGTTCTGAATACATCCAGCTTATGACGTTTGTGATATTATTCTATTTCATCTGTATATTAAACATGGAACATAGAACAAGGGGAAGTGAAGAGTGGGCGTGCCGCGTGCGCCACTATTATGCGCTTTTATTCTAAATTGCCTTAGTGATACTTACCATATCATTAGGAGATAGTCGTCGGGCGAAAATCTATTATACACTGAATTATGCCGTATTGTGCCATCCTTGAATGCAGAAATGATAGTAGAATACAGATGATTAAAAATGGAGATATTTCATATCATTCGAAAGTACAATTTTCATTTTATTTTAATTAAATTACAGATTTAATATTATCTCTAATGATATAATAGAAAATCAAGCTAAAATCAGCCGTACACCTTACATATAAAGTTCATTTTAAGTTGACCTAATTTTTCTAGAAAGATATACGTAATGACAGTCATTACGTATGACGATCTAGAAAGTTCTCTACTCAAATATGATCAACTGAAAACTACGTAAAAATCAATACTGCCATCTATTGTAGAATAGCGAAACTATTAAGATCTTAAGTTTCACTATTGTACAAATAGATGAGTCTATTTTCAATAGACTACAAAAGGACGTAAATACTCTTTTTTTTTGTAGCAAAATAAAATTTATTGTAACGCAGTTTGGTATATTTTTAAATGTTCTGTTTGTGTGTTTCGGATTATTGTTGTTTAAAATGAAAACGACCAATGAAACAATGTTTGCATTAGTAGTTTATATGCAATAATGCTTATTTTATGTGTGAGTATGGCGATCGCTGTACTGACACAAATGTTTGTACTTGCCAATTCCGCTTGTTCTATGTTCCATGATATTAAATCAACTCCAAGGAAGTTTTTTTTTTTTTTTTTTTTTTTTTTCTTTTTGGCATGGGCGTTAAGCAACTGCCATGATCAAGTAAAACGAGGAAACATATTTTAGACAATAAACTAGGATTTGGAATTTGGATTGACAGGAAAATAGAGGATCAGAAAGTAATCAAAATAACATAGATACTAAAATTATAAATTATTTACAACAATAATATTTAAATAAATATATACAGAGATAATACTTAGTTATTTGTATAATATTTACAAGTGGGTTAATATTAATTTGGTATTAGATACTAAATGTATCTAACTACGCTTAAATATTAATATTATTTTCTTGAATGAATAATGAAAGAATATTATACATACAAGGGTTTAATAACAGGGTTAGAATGGATGTAGGTAAAGGAATGTCATTAGAATATAGATTGTTATATAATGATGAATGATTGTATTTAGGACAAGCAAAAAATATATGATTGAGATCTCCAATATCAGTGCCACACTCACAAACATTGCTATCTTTGATGTGTAGCTTGAAGAGGTGTTCAGGAGAATTAGTGTGACCAAGCCTCATTCTGGTGATAACAGATGTTGACAACTTATTTAATTTCACTACAGAAAACCAAGGTTTAGAAGGTATCAATGGTTGTAATTGGGAATAGGTTTTGCCTTTCACCAATGTACCACTATCCCAGACACTTTGCCATGACTGCTTAAGATGGAGTTTAGGGAGAGCAGCTAGATCATGGCAATAATTAATGTAGGGGTATAAATCACCACACTGAACTGCCTCTTTAGCACACCGATCAGCTCGCTCATTTCCAGTGATATTACAATGGCTTGGAACCCAGGCAAAGTAAATAATATGATTATATTTAAAAGTACATTTGTATAAAAGATTTCTTAAGTCTAAAATAATAGGAGGAATAAATTTGGATTTTAAAGGGAACTTTTGCAAACAATGTAGAGCACTCAGTGAATCAGTCAGAATCATACACTTGGGTAGTTTCATAATGTGTATGTATTCTACAGCTTTATAAAGTCCATAACATTCACCTGTAAATACAGATGCTTCCGGTGGAAATTTGATTTTTTGAACAATATTGTATTGTTTATGGTATACACCTATTCCAACATTACTATTATTTTTGGATGCATCAGTAAAAATCAAATGAAAATCTTGCCATTTTTCATTGATAATATTGTTAAAATATTGATTGGCATACAAAGATTGTTTATCTATACCTAAATTTACTACAACAGGCTGCAGAGTTAATGATTCATAATTGTGTTTATATAAGGGATTTATAGGGGATGTAAAAGTAAAAGGCTTAAGGCTGTGATATTTCATATAGCTGTATACAAGGGCTGGGATTGTTTTGTGTTTCCAATACTTATCTGACATTAAATCACTAAGACTAGAGAGCTTTGTAAGCAGAGGGTGATTTTGTGATTCCAAAGTGCGAAGGAAAAACCTGTCAGATAGATATTTACGTCGTAAATGTAATGGAGGTTCAGCACATTCTACTTGTAGGGCAGAAACAGGGCTGGATTTCATTGCTCCTAGAACAATTCGTAATGCTTTAATTTGAACAGAGTCAATTTTCTTTAGACCAATCTTACTACATGGTTCTAGTAAAAACATTCCATAATCCAATAAACTTCTTATTAATGCATTATACATAAGTTTTAATGTAGATGGGTGTGCACCCCACCAAACCCCAGAAACACATCTCATTAAATTGATATTACGTTCACACTTTGCTGCTATATACTCACAATGATCTAGTCCTTGGAGTTTATTATCTAGTATTATACCTAAGAATTTTGTTTTCGATTTAACAGGAATTGAACTATTTTTGTAAGTAATATTTATAGGGGGTGGAAATTTTGAGCGAGAAAATAAAACTATGGAACTTTTAGAAACAGAAATATCAAGACCATTGTTATTAAGCCAAGTCTGTAGGGATAGAATAGACATGGAAAGATTATCACAAGCCATCTGTATAGATTTGTCAGTTGAGTATAAAAGGAGGTCATCAGCATACTGAAGAACATTTACATTGCTAGTTGCTACAGTTTCTATATCATATGAGTATATGTTGTAAAGGATTGGACTTAAAACAGAACCTTGTGGAAGACCTTTATATTGTTGTCTTTTTAAATTATTAGGGTCATTTGCTAAATTAATAGTTCTATTGTATACAATATTCATAATAACATTAATTAAATAAAATGGTATGTTTAATTTCACTAGCTTATTTTTCAGAATTGATAGAATTACATTATCATATGCTGAGGATATATCTAAAAAAGCTGCTACAACAGATTTGTTATGAGTAAAAGCTAATCTAATATCAGTTATAAGTAAGCTAATATTATCTATGGTGCTCTTTCCTCTCCTAAAACCATACTGACTTTGACTTAATAAATTTCTGCTTTCAATAAACCATTCTAAGCGAAGTTTGACAAGGTGCTCTAGAATTTTCAACATAACTGATGAAAGCACAATGGGTCTGTATGAAGAAGGGTCAGAAGGGTTTTTATCAGGTTTAAGGATAGGGATAACAGAATGTGACTTCCATGTCTGAGGTATATTACCTGTAGAAACAAGGGAGTTCATAACCTTTAATAAGTATGATAGAGATTTATCAGTCATGTTATTTAAAAATGAGTAGTTAATATTATCCCATCCAGGAGTAGAGTCTTTAACATTTTGAAGGATACCTTTAAGCTCAAATAATGTAAAAGGGGAAAAATTGTCTGAAGAAGAAGTAGAAGGAAGAGAAAGGATACATTCTGGTACTGTAGGTGGAGCAAGATGATCTATCAGCTGATTTATTAACAATGGACACATTTCATTATTATTAGAAACCTTATATGCAGATCTAAATTTTCTTATGTTTAACCATACACTTGAAGGTTTTGTTTGGGGTGATAAGGAAGAGCAGAATTTCTTCCAACCTTCAGCTTTTTTCTTTTTTAATAATCGACGAGTAGTTTTTATAATATTAGTGAGAATATTAAAATTTTCTGTAGTTGTATACTGACAATAAAATTTTTCAGCAGCTTTCCTTTCCTTAATAGCGTCTGAGCACTCTTTGTCCCACCAAGGTGGCGTATTTATTTTCTTAGTTAATTGTTTTTTAATGGGAAAAGTGTTTTCAGCTGATTTTATAATTAATTGAGTAAAGGCTTCTGCACAAGAAGAGTCATTATATGAGGAAATGTTAGGCAAAACATTAACACCAACTTCCATCAAATTATTAAACTTGTGCCAATCCGGGTTATGCAAATTATATTTGAAATATGATGTAGATTTAGGTGAAGTTTTATGATATGCAGAAGGGAAATTTATTATTATGGGGAAGTGATCACTTCCAAACGTAAATGGGAGTGTGTACCATGTCAAAGAAGGTGCTAAATTGGGACTGCAAATGGACAGGTCTATAGCGCTTTTGCCTTCGGAGGGTTTTGTGCGACGAGTGGGAGAACCGTTGTTTAAAATACATAAATTTAATTCTTCAATGACTTTCAAAAGTTCTTCACCATAATAATTACTGGAGGAACAACCCCAGGCTTGATGATGAGAATTAAAATCACCTAACACAATAAAGGGTTTAGGTAGTATGGATAATAGGTTATTAAGTTCTGTCAAAATATTCAAATTTGGATGTGGAATATAAAGTGACACGAAACAAATATTATTTACATTAACAGCTAATATAGACATATTTACAGTATGTACAGGAAGATTAACAATGGAAAAATTATATCCTTTTTTGATCATGATGGCTACACCTCCATAACCATCAGATCTATCTTCTCGGATACTAGTGTATCCAGAGAATTTAAAAGTACAACTTGGTCTTAACCAAGTTTCTGAAAGAGCCACTAAAAATGGCTCATATTTATTTAATAAGTGAATTAATTCACTTTTCTTGTTGGTGATGCTCTGCGAGTTCCATTGAAGAATTTTGGCTTGACTGTCCATGATCACCATTAAATTTAGAATAATTAATTAAACTTTCTGTCATTAAAGCAGCGTTGGACGGTGTTATTACTTCGGACTGAGATAAAAATTTAATAAAAGATATAATCATGCCTATTGAGGCTGATTCTTGATTATTGTTATTATTTTTTGTCAACAAAGTACCATTTTCTCTAGAATTAGTGGAATTATATTCATTAATAACTGAATTTTGGAAATCATAGTCATAACTCTTACTGACTTTTGTATGGGGTTTAGGTTTCTGAAATATTGTTTTTTTGTATGACCTATGGGATTGTTCTTGCGAATCTAAATTTTTTTTCAAAAGTGGATGAAGAGCAGTTTTAATAGGTGTTGAGATGGCATCAGCATATGATTTGGAGACCGGGGGATAATTTTTTGATGCCTCGGCATAAGAGACACAGTTTTGAGCCATAAACATTTTAATGTTTTTTTGTCTTAAATGTTCTGGGCATGATTTGCTAGTGGCAAAGTGAGATCCCTTACATAAACAACAATTAACATTGAAATCAGCCTCACTAGTACAAGAGTCTCCACAATGATCCTTTCCACATTTAAAGCATCTTGGGTTGGATCTGCAAGTTATTTTAGTATGACCGTACCTACAGCATTTATAGCATTGTATAGTAGGGTAAATGTATAAATCTACTGGGAGAGCATTATAACAAACGTAGACACGTTTCGGTAAAGTCTGTCCATCAAAAGTTACGACAACTGTCTCTGTTGGTTTCCAGGTAGTGTTATCATTAATAGTTATTTTACGGTTTATTCTTCTAACCTTTATTATTTTTCCACAACCAATGGGAACCTTAACATTATTAGCAATTTCCTCAGGTGACCAGTCTGAGGGAACACCTCTAATTACGCCTACTCGTGAAACGTTAAATGATGGGATAAAAGCTTTGAAGTTTTTATTTGAGAGATTAGGGTCATTAATAAAGTGGTTTGCGTCATTGTGGTCCGAAAATGATAGAGATAATCGGTTGCGTCCAATTTTCTTGAGGCTACCATCAATTATATTTTTAAAAGTATTATTTTTAAGGAATCGCCCAAACGAGACTGGATGTAGAGTAACATTATCAGTCGGAGATGTAATAACTCTTTGGACATGAATAACGTAAGGTCCAAGGTCTGTAGATTCATACTGTGTGCGGTAGTTAATATAATCTTTAGGTTTTTGGGGTTCCTTACTATTTGTTAGGGGGTTTGACCAATCTTTCATTGTAACATTATCATTTACATTATTATCACCAGTAATAAATGAGGCGCCCGAAGCATTATTTATATCTGAGATTTCAGAAACAGAGTGAGAGCACTGACAGTCAGTAGATTTCAATTCATTGTTGCGCTTTTTGCGTCGTTTATTGCAGTGTTTGCATATTTTATTAGATGTATGAGATCTTTTCCTGTTAGTTGTTTGAGTTGAAGAAAGCGAAGTATCTGTATCGACACTACTCTCATCTATAGTAACATAGTGCGCTACCTGGAGAGGTCCACCTCCAGGATCGTCAGGGGGTTTGTTCATTTTAAAAAGTGAAAAGGAGACTTACCTACTTTAAACTGATAGTAAAACTAATGATATTTACATAAAATTAAATATTTACACAAATAAAACTAATATCGATCCTCTGTTTCGCTAAATAATAATATAAAAAGTCGCAGAACCAAAAATGACGTCCGCCAAATTTTATGTTTCCCGCGCATTGTCCAAGGAAGTTATATTCTAGGAATGTTCACACGCGCTTCGAAATCGTTCCGAAGAGTACCACGACATGGGTGGAGTGTGTCTCTTTCTACTAAATAAAGCGCCAATCGCAATATATAAGTGCGGCCATGCTTTGTTTGCAAATTACTACTAAGTAATTCTACTAATTTGAGAAACAGTTTTTGTATTGCATAATTAATTACGTAATAATTAAAATAACCACATTTTAGAACTCACTATGTTAATTACAATACATTTTATGCTAATTTATTTATAGACGTGTATGAATAAAAAGGATTTAACGATTACCGAATGTGTAAAAATCTACCATCTAGATAGTTTTATTTACACTGGCAATTGCAAGAAAGGGACAACATCCACTCTTGTCGTTGTCTTGCTCAGAACGTTTTCCCCCTCTGTTATGTAAGAAACAAATGTCAACTTTATTTGTTACAAAATAAAGTACATTTTTATTTTTCAAATATTGCTTCGTAATTTCATTTATAGTATATAAGTTCCTTGATCATCTCCATTGTCCATAGTCCATTGTTATCTGTGGTCGTTCGTAAATCGTAGGTAAATGTAAATGATTAAATATTAAATTGTAATTGACCTAAAAAATAAAATAAAAATTCAATATACCCAATATACTGGAATAAAACATTTGGATCCTATTGCTGAAAATGTCTACTTGCTTAAAAATAAACAAATGGGTAAAAGTATGGATTTATTAATGTTTACTTATTTAAATGTAACGCTGTTAATATATTGAGTTTATTTAAATCTGGCGCCTTTCTGGTTTTGATTTGAGAACCCCTGTATTCGAAGCGTTGTTGTGAATCCAATATGGCGAAATCTGATGTTTTAATATTTTGAAGGTACGTCAATTTGACGATTTTGTTGTGTATATTCCGGTAAATATCGTGAATTTAGGAAGTTAATAACCGTAGTAGTGATTTTTTTTTAATGTACTAGTGAAATGTTAAGTTATTTATGTTAAGTGAAAGGCCTACAGATTGTATTGTTTTGTTTGTGATATCGGATAATTTTGTGATCCATTGTCATACAAATATAAAGTAAATTCAGGACAATCTAATATTTTCACCAAACAGCTTTTGCTTTGTTACCGAAAACAACTCCAACGTCTTTACTGTATTATAATGCTTGTTCAGTATGAGAATGAATGTAATTATAGCAATTATTTAGCTATGGTGATTGTGTTTAGTACGGTATAAAGACTATATTAGTATTTGTTTTGCTTTTACAGAAGTACACATGTTTTGATACAAATGGGAGTAAAATAATTGTATAAGACGGTGCATTAGAATAGCGCCAGTATAATTATATCTATATTTGAGTACATATAGTCATACTTGATTTGACTATCATGACAGACACTAGACGAAGAGTGAAGCTTTACGCTCTGAACGCCGACAGGCAATGGGATGATAGAGGTACAGGTCATGTTTCGTCATGTTATGTGGAAAGGTTAAAGGGTACCTCATTATTGGTGAGAGCTGAGTCCGATGGTACTCTTCTCTTAGAAAGTAAAATACAGCCAGACACAGCTTACCAGAAACAGCAAGATACGTTAATAGTATGGTCAGAGGGAGATAACTTTGACCTTGCTCTAAGTTTTCAGGAAAAGGCAGGCTGTGATGAAATATGGGAAAAGATATGTCAGGTAAATTGTTTAAGACATTATCTTAAGTTTCGATGTTACTTTTTTTATTTACAAATAAATTTACAATAATATTTTTGTGAAATATGATTTCCTATTTACTGAATTTCTAAATTTTTAATATGTCCTATCTGTTAATATACAGTAACAATAAATTTTGGTTCTATAATAGAAAAATCTCATCTCTTTCTCTAAAGTGTGATATTTGATTTTCACCTTAGATCAAGCACCAAAAGTATTTTAATGTTCGTTTAAATCTATTTTAGGTACAAGGAAAGGATCCATCTGTTGAGATTACACAGGATATTGTAGAGGAGTCAGAAGATGAGAGATTTGATGAAATGAATGATAGTGTTCAGCCAGTAGAACTTCCTGCATGTGAGATGGGTCGTCTGGAAGATATTAGCGAGTTAGTCAACAGTTGTCTTGTATCACCGGCCCGAAAAGATAAATTGGCAGCAGCTTTAGAAACACAACACTATATCAAGAAACTTTTAAATTTATTTCACATGTGTGAGGATATAGAGAATCTTGAGGGCTTGCATCATCTATACGAGATATTTAAAAGTATATTTCTTTTAAATAAAAATACATTATTTGACACTATGTTTGCAGATGACAATATATTTGATGTTGTTGGGTGTTTAGAATATGATCCCAGTTTGTCAACACCCAAAAAGCATAGAGAGTATCTGAGAGAATTAGCAAAATTCCGCGAAGCCATTCCTATAAAAAATAAAGATTTGTTAGCTAAAATCCACCAAACATATAGAGTGCAGTATATACAAGATATTGTCTTACCAACTCCTACAGTGTTTGAAGATAATTTGCTAAGCACATTATCAAGTTTTATATTTTTTAATAAAGTAGAAATAGTTAAACTTATAGAAGAAGATGATAAATTTCTAACAGATTTATTCCAACTACTTATGGATGATAAGACACCAGATGTAAAAAGACGTGATTTAGTATTATTTTTGAAAGAGTTTTGCAACTTTTCACAAAATTTACAACCACAAGACAAGGATGCTTTTTATAAGACATTAGTGTCATTAGGGATCCTGCCAGCTCTAGAGATTACACTTAGTATAGATGACCAAAAGACGAAGACTGCATCCATAGATATATTGACTTATATTGTTGAGTTCTCACCTTCTGTTGTGAGGGATTACACATTACACCAAGCCAACAGTACTGAAGAGGTATGTGCTTTTTTTAAATTAAATTTGTTTACTATTTTACAATTGCACTCTACTTAAACCAGTTATTATATATTTGTTTGGCTATACCAACTGGTTAAGCTTAACAGTTTCAAAGGACTTTTTTTATTAAGCTAAACCTTTTACATTGCACATACACTAAGATGGTCCTTATTACACCAAGGTATTCTATATTCAAAATTCAATTCTTTTCCATTTCACAATAGTACTGTATTTATTTAATAGCCAACAGGTTTTGCTTAATAGAGCCTCATCAGAGCTTTATTTTATTAAATACACTATAACACTGCCCATTGGTAAGGTAGCCAAATGTTGGCCCCCTAACAAAAATCACAACTTCCTTTACTAGGCTAAAAATGTTAACGTAAAAACATATTAAACTGCTTTTTCATGTTAATATTCAAATTTTATAGTATTGATGTTTCAAATTGACTTCAATAATGAAATACAAATATATATAAGCGTTTTAAGTTTCAAAGGGTCTATTTCTCTTTTTCCCTAATGTCGGCCAGCAAAGGATGTTTTAAATTATAAACAAGGCAAAAACTCTGCATAAAATTTTAATTTTTAAATTAAATGCCGATAATAAACATGTACTTAATTTTTTATTGGTTTAAAAAATCTTCCACCAGTCTATATATATCTATACTAATATTATAAAGAGGAAAGATTTGATTTTTTGTTTGTTTGGTAGATTTAACTCAAATTCTACTCAGCAGATTTTAAAAATCTTTCACTTTTAAAAAGCTACATAACCGCTCAAGCCACCAGCCATTTTCGCATTTTTTTCTAAAAAACACGGACCGTTACGCGCACACGTTCCGAGTTCGTTCCGGTGGACCGTGGTCACAAAAATGATTTATGAGTTGTTTGGATTGAATCAAATACTGTAAAGCATATAGTTTTGAAGAGGTCTTGAGCTCTGCAATACACTGGTGTGAGAATTGTTTAATTTAAATGGCTTAAGCTACAAAATAATTCAGGTGTAACACGACACTTTGAGAAAAATATGACTACTTGTTAGTCGAGGATTTTTAATTCAAAAAGTAAATCAATGACCTATACTTTTTATATTTTTTTTATATAATTGGTAAACATATACATATGGAAAAAAATAAACAACATATATTATAGTACAAATATATTTATTTACAAAAATATTAATATTTTTTTTTCATAATTAATATGTATTTTTTTTCGTAATTTTTAAATAATTTATTTCTTTTCCAATTTTACAGGTATGTTAATTTTTTTTTAAATATTGCTTAGGATATTTCACATTTACATCATATGATTTTTTTGACATCATAGATATCAACACTAAAATTTACGAAAATAACTAATAATAATTACCGTCATACTCAAAGCGCTGGTATCATCAAGTTGGTTGTTAGCGAAATATATGTTTTATTAATTGATAATTACAGTTTTTTAACAAAATTATTATCTAAACTGTTAGATCTTGAACTAATCTTGATTATAAACAAAGTTTACTTGTTGATTAATACGCTAAAATACTTTTAAATTAACCTGTATCATAAACTGCAACCAACACATAACACACAGCACAAATCAAAATGGCAGACTAAGTTCTTTTATTTTTCCCCAAGAGCGTATTTGAAAGAAGAATGCCAATTTGATGTTATTCTGTACAATGTTTCGTTCGAAAACTATAAAATACCATAGAGTATTGTATTAAAACTGGTAAATAGTGAAAATATTGTTTTTTTGGATGAAGTTAGCGTTGGTCCCTATAGAGACCATAGTGTATTAAGGGAATTGTCTCAGAGGACTCATTAGTTACCAAAGTGAAGTGAGCGTATAATTCAGAGTGACATAGGCTATGTTTTTACTCTACTGCACAAAAGAAAGTTATGGTTTCAAAACACTTAAAAGACAAATTATTGAAATAAAATATAACTGTACCTTCAAATCCTGTATAGTTATAAATTTGTGTCATTCGGCCTAATGTCGGCCGGGGGGCCGACTATAAGCTGGCCAATCGGCCGCTGTTATTTTTTAATAACAAAGAGAAATATTCATCAAAATTGCAAGGGATACTATTCTATACTCTTTTATTTTTCTGCATAAAAGATGTAAAAGCTATGCGGAGATTATTTAATGTCAAAAACACTCCCCATGCATGGTCTCTAAACATTGAATTCAATACAGCTCTGTGCGTTGACTATTGGCTACTACATGCTATAATAACATTGGAGTATATGACACAAATTGGTTAAATCATGTGTTATTACAAGTTACATGAGTAAAGTCATCATTCGTAACACAAATTTTAACCTATATGGTATTTAATATTTATACTTAATTATCAGCATAAATATGTTAGGGGGCCGACATTAAGTGACGTCCGACTTTAGGTCACTTTACCCTACACGAAGATGGTATTGTCTTAGTTTAAAGAAATCAGAATGATGCCGTTTTAATTGGAGGTGTATGAAGTCTTTGTTTAAATAAATTATTGCAGTGGGAGTTGTGGAATATGCATTTTTTATTTTTAGGAAAACCTCTTGCATAAACACAACAAAAAACTTATTCATGTGGCATTGCCATCCAGCTACACTAATAGCAACTCACCATTAACATCTTTGGTATCTATAGACGATGGTATCTCTTTTCATCCCCCCCCTGGACCATTTCACGTCCACTAACTTAAAAAAAGAATAAAGGGAAAACTTTTATAAATAATTGTAAAGATTGATTGGATTTTAATTATTGTTTATTTAAGAATATAGATATTAAAAATCGATATTATTTTTATTGATAAAACACAAAAATAAAAACACTTCTCAACATTGATTAGAATTAAAAAATAATATCACAATTTTTTTGTAAATCTTCTTCTGTGTATGAGTATATTTTCTTTTTCATTGTAGTCTCTGAAGAATTCATCTAAAACATGAAAAAATAATAAGTTAAAAATATTAGGTACACGATGTCTGACCTGTTCAATTATTATTATTGATCGTATTTGGTGATTTGTTTAAATTTAAATAAAATGGGATTCTTTTGAGAACTAGTCGCCCCAGTGGTCTAGTGGTCCGGTGACAAAGTTCAAGACATGAGGTCCTGGGTTTGATTCCCAGGCCAGGCAACTCAAAAATGTGTTTTTCAGTTCTCTGAGAAAAACAAGTTTGCCCGGGATTGGAAAAAGTGTCCGGTTGGCGATAGACTTGCCACCTATCACATTGTGCGACTTAGTATCTTAGGCTACTCGTGAGTGCACTTGTACCTCTCCCTACCTCTTCGGGGATACGGGCGTGAAGATACTACTTCTATTGATATAGTCTTAATCAATGTTAGCTACACATTTATAAGTGTAACCTAGCTTACCTATGTAGAATAAACGCTATTTGAATTTTAATAAGCTCAATAAAGTATAAAATGTACAACTTTCTAATTATTTTTGCAAACAAGATAATTCTTTTTAAACTAAAGGGACTGCTCATAAGAAACTTTTATCTATGTGTATGTGCCTCTCGAACATTAAGATATTGGCTGAAATTACTTTTGAATTTTGATCTTATATGTGTTAATATACTTATTTTCAAGTATTATAAAAAGGAGATCCTTCAAATGGACGTGAACTGGGCAATGAACGCTAACATGCAAACTTACCCTATGTATGTAAACAACAAATGAATCACTTACATAATGATTTATTTGATTGTTTACTTTAATATTATGTCATATCAAATATATTTTTATCTCTTAATAAAAAATGATAGGTTTGCCAGTCAAACCAATGAATTGATTTTTAAGCAGCTTTTTGTTTCAAAAACAGATTAAGTTTTCTTTTAGATTCACTACTTTAGGCAAAGTAATGACCTACTAAACTACTCAATAACTTACAAGAAAGAACACTTTTGTTTTTGTACATCACTTGTGTTCTTTCGGAGTGACGAATATTAAGTAAATTAGAAACATTTTCTACTTTTTTAGAATTACTTCATTTTTTAGAATAATCATATAAAATACAAAAAATATTGAGACTTTAATTTGATTGACTTCTGTCATCATACTTAAGTGTTACCATTGTATAAAACTTTAATTACATTTGCATTAAAACAGCAATAATGTTATATGTATACCATAATTTTCATTATAAGTATCAAATAAAAATTCTACTTGTTTTTGTACTAAATAATAGTTTAAAGCGAATTTCTTATTTGTTATTTTATCTAAAAAGTGTCTTGGCAAATTCGTAGCTCAGAGTTTTGTAAATCTAATTTAGCTTTATGAGATTAGCAGTTGTACTAAAGACAAGATAAATATCTAAACGTGAACTACTAAGGAGAGAACTGAATGTTTGTTTACTTTAACCTTACCTAAATTCCAACTTAATTTAGCTACTATTCCCCAAGTTTAAAAAATATTTATTAAATGCATATAAGTTAAAGAGTTGATATAGAATCTTACGGAATATATTAAACTTTGAAGTAATAATTAAAAAAAAAACTATATATGAAGTCTCGTCCGTGTTCTTTATCCTCTATGTTTTCACCCAGATGGAATATATTTAATGATAAAGTGTTAAAATGTTTTTCTCTAAATTATGTGACCACTTAACAAAATTTCTAAGATACTGGTCAGTGGGATGATATTTTAAACTTTCGCTACGTATATAGATAAGGTGCTGATTTTGTCACGATTTTCGAAAATCAAGTTTTCACCAGATCTTGAATCAGAAAAGATTTTGAGAAATTTTAAAAAAATCTGAAAAAATGTATTGGCGTAACAGTATTTTTCTAATATAACTTCCAGATTTATGTACTGATTGAGTACAAAAACTAATCAGCTCTATTTCTGAAAAAAATACGTCTAATGCATTAATTACACTAAAATCGGTTTATCCATTTTGGAGTAATTGTTGACAAAAATTTTAAAAAAAGTGCTTTTTGACATAACTTCGAAATTTTTCAATCAATCATTTTTTTGTTATTCTACAATATTTTAGTACCAAAAAACTATTATGAATGCCATTTAAAAAATCAAAATTGAATTTAATTTTCAATAGTTACAACTTTTCAAATATTAAAATTACGTTGTTTATAGCAAACTTACTTAATATTTTTGATATAACTTTCAGGCTAATACATCAATTGACTTAAAAATCTTATCAGCTTTTCTACTTTAAAAATCTGCATCAAATACCATTAATTGGATTAAAATCGATCAATTTGTTTGGGATTTATCAATGACGAAAATGTTTGAAGAAAAATTTTTTTGACACTGTTTTGAAATTTTTCAATCTATCGGTTATTAAGCTAAAGCTATATTTTAGATCTCAAAAGTTTAGTTGAATGCCATTCGGAAGATCAAAATCGAACATTATTTCCAAAATATACAGCTTTTCAAAAATCAATATACTGCCATTTTTAACAAAATAGATGTTTGAACTGAAAAAAATCTCTGCTTATAGTTTTTACTTTTTTGAGCTTAAAATACCTTTATTTAGTGGGAAGTTTCAGAAATGGCCAGTAGCTTTAAAAGTTTATAGATTTTTTGAATTAATTTATATCCTTTAGTTTCTAAAACCAGTAATTTATCATTAATCACCAACATAAATTTACTATATCTACAATTATAAAGATATAGTTAAGTCATTATTAAATGATTCATGTGATTGTTTACTCTTATGTAATATTCCAAACATAATTTTAACTCTCGATATGAAATAAGAGGATAAGTTTGCAAATCAAGCCAGTGAATTGATTTGTGAGGAGCTCCTTTTGTTGTTTTTATTAGATTTACTACTTTAGCCAAAGTAATGACCTTTTAAACTACTCATTAATATTTTCACCTAGAAATAATAACCATAGAGGACATTTAATGATAAAGTGATAAAATATTGTTTTTTTATAAATTTAATGACCATTTAACAACATTCACTAGATGCTGGTGTCAGTGTGATGATATTCTTTTAAATTATTGTACATACTTTAGTTCTAAACACCAGTAATATATTATCATATAGTACTTGATGACCTGCGCAGCTTGGCCCACAAGTAGAGAGTAACATGTCACCAATATAAGGAATGTCATACAACCTTTCATCATTTATTTCTGGCCTTTCGGGGTTAAATTTTGAACAAATACCAAATGCTTTTTGAAGAGTATTTAAATAGTACGGTGCAAGTGGCCCTATGTGTGTGAGGTATCTGTGTTTTATAAATATTTTATAAATGCTTATTGGTGAATTCCATGGGAACAAATTATGTTTCCGGGATAAGAATTGTCTACCTGTGTGCCAAATTTCATACAAATCAGCTCAGTAGTTTTTGTATGATTTAGTAACAAACATCCATCCAAACTTTTCACATTTGTAATATTAATAATAAGAATGAGTTTAGATAAATAGAGATAGCTCCAATAAAGATTTTGGGGCTCATTTACACATCTTTTGGTTTGAAATAATTATTCCGGTCTCATAGTAAAAGTGAGAATAATCTAGAAATACAGATATCTAGAAATACAGTATACTTTTTGTATGAGTTATTTTTATAGTCAAGGGAAGAATAATAATAACAATAGTAATAATATTTACAGGACAAATTACACTTACTGATCTAACTCAAAAAAAAGGAAATTATTTGCTTGTGTTATGGCTGTTAGTCAATGCTTCTAATACATTGAAATATATAGATAAATACTGGAATATATTTAATAAACACCCAAACCCGGAAATACAAACATTTATGCTCATCACACAAATGCTTGTCCCTGTCAGGGATTGAACCCGAGTCTCGTCTATTTGTGTAGTCAGGGTCGCTAACCACTCGAACAATGGGGCGGTCGAAACAGTTCCCTTGATGGTAGAAGGCAATGTTGCCTATATACATCAAAGTTAAGGGTGCATTGCATTGTAAGACTAAGCAAAATTTATCAGAAACACCATCCTTTCAGTGGTAATAGCAAACATTGATAATATGATAGCGAAATAGACAAGGGTGACTCTAATTATTTCTTGGTTTTTGCTTTTCAGGAACAAATGTTATTGAATATAGTTATAGAACAGATGTTAAGGGATCAGGATCCTGAATTAGGCGGTGCAGTGCAGCTTATGGGAGTCCTTCGTATACTATTAGATCCAGAAAGCATGTTGGCATCAGTAAACAAGAGTGAAAAAGCTGATTTTCTTAACTTTTTTTATAAACACAGTATACAGACACTAATAGGTACGTAAAATTTATGTAGTTTTATGTATATTTTTATTATAACAGCTTTAGTGCATGCCATGACGCAAACTGACCGTTGAGTGAGTACCCCAATTCTCTTTAAGACACAAGAAAAATGCTAGTTTGTAACGCGTAAATCGAATGGTTAGTTCAAATAAACTCTTTTTTTCCCTCCCGAAAATTACATCGATAATTCATATATGAACATTATTTTTTCGTAAATTACAATATTTTTTGCTTAACTTAGATTATCGAAAATAACAAACAAATATGAAACGAACCACAGTAGGATGAATGTACTTTTGTCTGCCTTATATTTATTGTTATAGGAAATAATATTGATGTGTCCTTTTATTAACTAATGTCTATGTCATTTTGTTTGTCTATGGAATCTGGTCTTTTGTCTGATGCTTTTCGAAAATGGCCGCGACACGTAAAGCGACGCTATCCATTTAAAACCCAAAAACTGGGTAATGTACAAATATATTAAACAAAAAAAGTTATAGTGAGGTCATGATGGCCCAAGTGATGTAAAATCAATAATATCGCCACAAATACTTAAACATCCCACAATAGTGTTATGTGCTGACAGTATATTTCAACATAAAATATAAATGTAAGTTGAATTATAAAATGAATTATATTGCAAACCAATTACTAAAGTGTTAGTGGTTCACATCTGCATATTTTTTTATGGTGGATGATTTTGTATTTGACTTACTTCATTCAAAAATTATTAATTACGCATTTGAACAGACCATAATTGGTAGTGATAAGAAGGAGGTGGATTTATCTGTAGTTTGAGTACATTGAATTTGCATTTACAAGAAGCAAATTAATAATCTCCAAACAAATCACTAGGGGGTTTATGTATTTTCGTTTCTCACAAATTTCTCTAACAGTCAACAGTACTTAGAGTGCACACCTAGGTATATTGCATATACCTGTGAACTTATAAGTGGTGGTTCAACAAATTTATATTTATATAGTTGTTTGTAAAATGATTTCACTTTAGAGCAAAAAGTAAGTGTCTTTAGCTTATAATGCATTTATTTAGATATTTAGTTGTAAGAAATAAATTGTAGTAACAAAAAAAGGCCAGTATAAGTCAGTTATCGTGTCACCATTTTTTAAAGTAAATTATAACAATATTACTTTATTTTAATGCCTAATAGATAATAGGTACATCAATTAGTAAATGCTCGTTTACAGAATGATAAAATATTGATTCATTGAAAACGCGCAAACGCGTCTTGCCTAGTAATTATTTCTTAATTTTGATTTTGATTTTTCTTGGAGGTCGAGCGGGGTTAAACAGAAATAGAATCTAACTAATCTAATCTAAGGTTTTCAATTCGAAAATGTGCTATTTCAATTTTTGATAAAAACAATCTTTCCTAGGATTGGGTAAGTGCTCAGTTGGCGATAGGCTTGCCACCTATCACATTGCGGGACTAATAGCAAATTGAACTAACTTTGTCTTAGTTTAGGACAATCCTAAATAATATGCGGCCACATTTTTGATTTTCCTAAGCTAAGACAATGTTAGTGCAATTGGCCATGAGTATATTCAGCTAATCGCACTAGTTGTACCTCTGTTTACCTCTTCGGGGATACAGGCGTGAAGATACTTTTTTTAATAGTTTGGGCCCAGATGCACAAGAATTGTCATTTGAATGTTGGTATTATTACCAAATTTTTATACTATATTAAATGATAGTGTTTATATCAATGGTTTTGTAATGATAGACCACTTTATAAAATATCTGTCTTAAGATGAATCACTTTACAAAATATCTCTTGTGATGGACCATTTGCTATTTGGAGCTAATATGGGTACTTGTATAGTAAGTGAAAGGAAGGTTGTTCTGTAGCTATAAATAATACACCACCAGACCAGTTCAGGTACTTAAAGGGATATATATGGCACACTTTTTTCCATATATTCAGTTATATGGATTTTCAGTTATCCAAATACCTTATGACATTTATTAGTCCGGATAATCTCATTTCTCCTGTAAATTGTAATTCACTTTGAAGATATATTAATCCTTTAAAGTAACACATTATTATTTCGTATTTCCAGCTCCACTCCTTCAAAACACTACAGGTGATAAGCCTCTGAAAGAAGATTATCACACAGTGCAGTTATTAGGCTTGGTACTGGAACTATTATCGTTTTGTGTCGAACACCATACGTACCATATCAAGACCTGTATATTAAACAAGGTAAGTTATGAATAATATGGGAATTACACGCGACTTAGTTCGCATGAACAAAACTCATTACTTCCCTTTGCTCACATGGGTACAAAAGTAGCCTGTGTCACTCCTGGATAATATCGACGGGTCCTACGTATACTGGTGCAACCCACAAAACAACGGAAACTATTTTTTCCATCAAAAGCCTTAAAATTACCTTATATTTGTCCTAATATAGTAAAGTACTTGAAAGTTGGTACAAAAGTCCAAATTTTCAAAAACTATTAATTTATGTCAAAATTACAAGCTATAGAACGTTTAATCAGCTCTCCTGTAAAGTTGTATCATTGCATTTGCACTTAGTATAAGTAGGACCTGTCTATATAGCTTTCTAAAGATGAAATAATTTAAAAATTGTGTAAACGGTTGACCCTACGGGCCATCCCTGCAACTTCCCACTAAATTAAGGTATTTTAAACTCAAAAGTGTAAAAAATATAAGCATAGATTTTTCAATTCAAACACCTATTTTATTTATAAAAAATGGCAGTATATTAATTTTTGAAAAGCTGTATATTTGAAAACAATGATGGCATTCAACTCAATTTTTGAGTTCTAAAATATTGCTTTAGCTAAATAATCGATAGGTTAAAAAATTTCGATGCTATATCAAAAAACATTTTATTGATAAATCCCAAAAAACTTGACTGATTTTGATTAAATTAACCATATTTGACGCAGTTTTCAAAGGAGAAAAGCTGATAAGATATTTAACTCAATCGGTGAATTAACTTGAAAGTTATTTAAAAAAATTAAGTAAGTTTGCTAAACACAAAGTAATTTTAATATTTGAAAAGCTATAAGTTTTGAGAATTAGATTCGATTTTGATTTTTGAAATGGCATTTGATGTAGTTTTTTTAGTACTAATTAAACTAAATATCGTAGAACACCAAAAAATTATTGGTTGGAAAATTTCGAAGCTATGACGAAAAAACACTTTTTTTAAAATTTTTTTGTCAATGATTACTCCCAAACGCATAAGCCGATTTTGATGCAATTTATGTATTAGACATAGTTTTTTGAGGAATAGAGCTGATTGGTTTTTGTACTCAATTGGTACATAAATCTGGAAGTTATATTAAAAAAATACTGTTTCTGACAGGAGGACCACAGATCTGAAAGCATGTTTTCTATATGCTGATTGAACGCTTTCACTGCCTCTTCGGAGTTGGTAAAAGTAAAACCTCTCATCAAATCTTTGATTTTGGGGAAAATACAGAAATCACAGGGTGCTAGGTCGGGGCTAAGCGCAGGATGAGTGACGAGACGTACTTTTTCGGAATCATGGTGTAGGAGAATGCGGCTTTTGGGTCGTCTTTCGCGAACTTTTTCTAACACCCTGGGTAAACAAATGGTAGAATACCACTTGGCATTTACACCTTTTGATCTTCAAGTGGAATTGTACAGATGGACCTGTAGCTGAGAAAAAAAACGCGATCATTTTTTTACCAACGTTTCTCACCTGTCTCACTTTTGTTGGCCTGTTCTCATTTTCAAACACCCATTCACAAGATTGCTGTTTTTTTTTTCGGGTTCAAAACAATAAATCCACATTTCGTCTCCTGTGAGCATTTGAATGTCCATGGTCGTACTTCAGTAGCATCTGTTCACCATTCACACGAGCCCGCTTCTGCTCCGCTGTCAGTTCCTGAGGGATCCAACGACAACAAAGTTTCCGAACTTTTAATTCTTTGCGTAAAATTTTCTGAATTTGGCTCATACCAATCCCCAATAGTCCTCGAAATTGTCTCATAGTTAATCCGGGGGTTTTCTTTAATTAACCGCTTAACAGTAGCCACATTATTTTCGTTGACGGCAGTTGAAGGCCGCCCTTCACGATTCGTCATGTAAAGAAACTCGACCTCTCTCAAATTCAGCAAACCATCGTCTCACGGTGCTCAAACAAGGTGCTTCCCTCCCAAGAGCATTTTGAAGACGAGCGGCACAGTCTTGCGGAGAAAGAGAACTTTTAAAACTATAAAAATCATCGCTCTAAAATCTTTTGACTTAATTCCATTTTCGTTGCGTACGTAGAACTTTGATGTGTGATAAAAAAACAATTGACAAATCATTTCCCGCCAATTGTTTTTTTTTTTATTACTAAGAATTTTGCAACATTTTAAAAATATAACTTTCGAAATTCAAATAGTTCCGATTAGCTAGAAGTGTAAAACTTTTAGTGTGCCCCATGTATAATTAGACCGGGATCCGAGGCACAAAGTTTTTTTTTATTAATAACAAGCTGAATTTTTGTGAACAGCTTCATTTTGACGAGACAACCATCTTTTCTGTCTTCAAAAAATCTCAAATCGGGTAGCTAATAAAGATAGATAAAAAAGAAAACTTTGAAGTGTTGGACTAAGAAAAGTTTCTACTTTATGTGTAGGACAATGTTACCCTTGAATAACAATGATAATTAACAAGCTGTTGTGAGAAAATTAGGTTGTTATTAAATTAATATCAATTTAAACATCTCATAATTAACATTCGAAATTCAAATCGTTCCGATTAGCTAGAAGTGCAAAACTTTTAGTATGCACCATGTACAAACATTTTATGTACATAATAATTCTTGGCATTGTCTAAAGCAACTGCAAGAATTAAGTAAAAGTTAATTTTGACCTTGATTATAAATAGTTACTGTTGTTTGTAATTTAAGCAGCAATGTAGAAACAGTATGGATTAATATAATTAATTTTAATCTATACCATTTATAATAAAATTAAAAGTGTTTGTTGTGATATTAAAGGTTTATTTAAACCACTGAGACTACTTTTTAATAAGTATTTTTAACCCAGAGCTTTCCTTATAGTAGTAATAGGTAACTACGGCTCATAGATACTCATAATAATTGACACATTGCTCTTTTACTGCAGGAATGATAGTTATATGTGTAAAGTTTTTTCTTTGAATTATATACAGTGATATGTCTCATTAACTATTATTTCCTAAATTGCAGTGGAAAAAATTTCTGGATATAATTAAAGTAAGATTTATATGATAATGCAAATATTTTTGTAATATTAGATCGTACGTAAGTATATGGGTATGCATGTTAGTATTTAGTCCTGATTAAAGATATTTTACATAAATATGTTTTTACATCAGATTTTAAATGTTTTAAATCTATTGTTGCGATTTGAAGCCCCAAATCAAAAGTTTTTAAGTATTGTAAACTAGATGGCAAAAAATAAAACCACTGTATTTTACAGTTTGCTATGGGCATTTTTTTGGTCCCATATGGGTTTGATTAGTTTATGGTAGAATAGAGCAGAAAAAAGCCTTAATACAAGTTTATACTTGGTTGTGATATTGATCTATGTGATATTAAGAAAATGTAATTATCATTAAAAACATAGTTCTCAAAGATTTAAAATCCAATAATGGTCTAAATAAATTGAGTTTAAAATTTTCCATTCAATTGGTTTAATTAGGGTTTTGCAAGGTTGATTCAATATGATATGACCTACGTAGAGATATATTTGATTTAGATTTCAGACTGAAAATGTTTGAATTATATCATTTCTCTATACTGACAGATTTATGGGTGGTATAAATAAAATTATGAATTTGAAAAATAGCCCAATTGTTTTTTTGCCAGGCAGCTAGAAAAAGGCGAGTTAAGGTTAAATATTACTTCTATCTACTGTGCACTATCTTACTTATGGTTAGAGTTTACGTTATCTACCTATCTATTTCCCTGTTGGTCCCGGGCTCCTTTGAAGAATAAGCCAACTGCCGTTCTGCTAGGCAGGTCGTAAAAGGCGACAAATTGACTATGAGAGTCACTACCATCGTGGTTATTATTGGTATATACTAAATAGATTTATGATAAACTACAAGATATCAAACAAGCAGATGGGTCTCCTAATGGAAAGAGTCAGCCGTCGCCTATAGACATCAAAGATGTCAATGGTGCATTACTTTCTTGTACCAAGGTCTAATGCCACATGCATAAGTTTACCGGCTACCTTATCGTCCAAACCGGAACACGACAGTGACTAGCACTGACGCTATTGCGGCAGGAATAGGTAAGTCGGTGGTACCAGACTCGGGCGAACCAGTACAGAACTACCAAATCGTAGCCATGATGGTAGTGACTGGCATAGCCAAAACGTGATAGTCCACTGTTTTCTTGTGCTTGTTCTTCTTTCACGACCCTACATATTAAAGACCCTGCATCACATATGATAAGGGATACTCATTTTTCCACTGGCATTGAACTAGCGGAAGCGGTGGTGTCGTCAGTCCAGTTCTCAGATACTATGTGGTTTGCATTTAACCAAGTCTCGTCAGTAAAATAACATTTGACCAATCTGATATCTTTTTGGCTTCATTCAAAAATTCACAGCGAGCCATAGCAACATTGTGACGTTCCATCAATATTTTACGTTTGTCTGATTTTTTATAAGAAAAACCATTTTTTTTTTAAAACCAAGCTTAATGACGATTTTTGGCCATGAAACATACCACATTCACATACAGAAACAACAAGTTTTATGACCTGCCTAGTGGAATGGCAGTTGACCTTTTCTTCAAAGGAGGCCGGGACCAACATGGATAAAACTGCTAAGGTTCATCTCATTTATGCATTGGTGTGCATCGCAATTGGACGGAGATAGATATAATTGTCAATTGCATCATCTAGTTTACCATACACACAGACGAAGTTTTATCGCGATAACGTACCACGAATATTCGCACGATAATATAGCAACACCATTAGTGTAACACATAATATAAACAAAGTATATGTGTATTTATTTTTAATATCTCAAAGGAATAAATTTACTTTAGGATCTACTTCGACGTATTCTTGTGTTAATGAGATCGACACACACATTCTTGGTTCTCGGGGCTCTGAGATTTATGAGGAAAATAATTGCACTAAAAGATGAGTACTACAATAGGTATATAATTAAAGGAAGTCTTTTTGCCCCAGTAATAGACGCTTTTCTTAGAAACAATGGCAGGTAAGTCCATAATAATTATTTGATCATTTGTATATAAGTGGCATTTTTATACAATATATTGAATTATTTTCCAATTAATAGTCATATTTAATATGGGTAATATTTAATATTGGCATATTTTGATATATTAGGACAAATATTGGTACTAATATATCAAAATATGCCAAAAGTTGTTTATTACAATTTGCTTTTTAAGAAGAGTTTAATGTGTTGAACTCTACTTTCAGCATTGGAGAGTTTGAATGAAGAAAAATGAGCTGATATTATTATCTTACATTTTTATTTACAAATAGAATAATGAGACAATAGAAACTTTTTTTTTATATCATTCGTAGCAAACAAGCAGGTAAGTCTCCTGATGGAAAGAGTCAATCATCACCTATAGACACCAAAGGTGTTAATCGTACGTTGCTATCTTGTGGCGAGGTCTAATGCTACATACATAAGTTTACCAGCTACCTTACTCTCCAAACCGGAACATGATAGTGACTAACACTGGCGCTATTGCGGCAGGAATAGGTAAGGCGGTGGTACCAGACCCGGACGAGACAATGCAGAACTCATTCACATTCACTTTAGTGTAGGATCCCAGATTATTTAATATGCAATTCAAGTCTCGATATTACAAGTATTCTGTGTTATTACTCTGATACTATTAATAACATTTGAATTGGTAGGGAAACAACTTATATCTCTAAAGAAACCTTCAGTTACAATACATATTCTTTCTTACTCACAAGTAGATATATCATCAAAATATCCTCGTCATCAACCTATTTTCATCAATAATAGTCTCTTAACAATATATTTAAGTCTAATTATAATGCCAAGAAGTAAGCAATAACTATCAAACACAATGTGAAATTACAGTAAAATTTAATATAACAACACTAGCACAATGCAGCTAATATGGTATGTAACTTTAATATGTAGTAACAGACTGCATTCGTAATACTGAAATGGGAGGAAATTTGTGTATCAGTAAAAATAAAAAAGTATATGTTTTGTTGGTTTGAACATGAAAAAGCATGGAAAATGAAGATTAACACAACAAATTTACACTATGAATGTGGATAATTGAGGTAGCAGGTATTGGGAAAGCTCGAGGCAGATAAACCATGATCAGATTGATGGGATACTGTTGAATGTAATATTAAGAGTCTCCTTAAATGGTAATGAATGTGGAGGAGGAAATCTTCTGCAAACTGTTTTGATGTGCACTCGGTTCCGTTTACTCCGTTATGAATCTGGTGTGACAATATGTATGTATGTTTAATTAAGTGGCATAATTTTTTATACAACTATCAATATACTATAATCATTTGATTGTAGCTCTAAGTGCTCTTTAATCAATAAACATTGATATGAAAACATTATAAATTTGCCCTCTGATGATTTAGACTTGCAACATAATCAAGATGACAGGCAATGCCTGAACATAATCTTCAAAGTTATATCCCATAACCTTTATATGTGTAATTTGTTTTTTTTTTTTTAAACTGAAATCGATAAAGATCTACTTGCGATCTACAAATGACTTAAATAATGTCGACCATTTTGTTTTTATTGTCCTTTAAAAATTAAGTTGCAGAAAATTTAGATTTTATTAGTCTTATTAATTTCATTATTAAGTTTCCTAGAACAGGCGAATATAAACAAATAAAAACTATCAGGCAAACTGCCTGATAGTTTTTATTTGCCTTATTTTATTAATAAGTATCTTTGGATTTTAATGTAACAAAACTTTAGGGCACCAAACTCAAAACCTGTCTTTTCTATCATACATATTACCATATGATAAAGGGCAACTAAAAAGAGACTCGCCCCAAACCGATGGCTAAAGCCCGCCCTGGGTGTATGCAGTATATGGCGTGCGAATGCACTATAAATTTTATGATTTTATGAATTTCCATTTATAAGACGTACACAACTGATATTTGGTTATTTTTGTGTTATAGCACTCACCCCATGCTTGGGAAACTGATATTTGGTTGATCAGTGAAACTGGCTTGAATGATATTCACCCTAAATGCAAAGATGCGTTTTCGGTAGTAACAATAAATTTATTAACCCAGTAGAAAGCCAGAATTTTTTAAATAAAACAATTCTCAAAAGCTATATAGTAAAATAGCTGTTCCCGCAAATTCGTCCGCGTGGAAAAATTTCTAAAATAAAAGTCCCGTGGTTTTACTCGCATAGTTCTCGTTCCCTTGGGATTTCCCATATAAAAACTGTTCCATGTCTTCGGGTCTCAAACTATCAATGTACCAAATTTCATCCAAATCGGTTCAGTGGCTTAGACGTGATGGAGAGACAGACAGACAAAGTTACTTTCGCATTTATAATATTAGTATGGATTATCAACTTTAGAACTAAATAGCAAAAAAAATTACCTTTTATTTAATAGTGTTAAATTGAAATAACACTTGCTAGACATTTATTTTGCCAAATATTCGTTAGAATACTTACATATGTTTAGTAAATCTACAACTTAAATAAAAATGATGTAGGTAAATGAATCAAATGGGATATTAATATTGATACCCATCCTTGCAAACTGTATTTTGTAAATTTGATCAAAATAATATTTTAAATATTTATTTTTGTTTCTAGGTACAATTTGTTAGATTCCGCTATTTTAGAGTTATTTGAGTTTATAAAGTTGGAAGATATAAAGTCCCTTTGTTCACATGTTGTGGAAAACTATGGAAAAATTTTAGAGGATGTTGAATATGTACAAACATTTAAGGCTTTAAAAACGAGGTATGATCAGCATCAAGACAAACTCAAGGAGAGGGATAGGGGTAAGTTGTTATGAGCTTTTAAAATATATTTTAGTATTCCAGAGAGGCCTAATACATAATAAAACTTCAATAAATGATAACAAATTTCCTCAACTTTACCTGCCTTAATAACCTCCAGTGCATGTCACTGCAGTGTTTCGGCTCAGACGGTAAGATAGCCAACACATTTTTGTGAGCAGAGCATAACATCCCGCAACGTGGAAGGCAACCACTATTAGCATTATGTCTACAATATTATATCGAGGGTTATCTCTTTACATCAGGAAAACCTGCTTACTTGCAATGAAAAAATAAATAATAAGTGTCAGTAAATTATTATTATCGTTTTTAAAATAGTAATTTCTAAAAGTCTATTTCAAGAATGGAGACATTCTGTATGTTTTATTTATATTGTAATTTGTAGGATCTTCAATTTTAAGTTTTTAGTAAAGTTTAAGTTCTTTAACAGCTTTACACATTGAAATCTAAAATCTTATTACTAAATATAGAAATTATATTAAACATCTAGAGATGTTTCAGAGAGTTTTGCCTGTTCTAGAGAACAGGCAAAACTAACCATGCTGTATATATAATGTCACAATCTCAACTGAGCAAAGTAATAGGGGTGAAACTTTGAGCACCACACTATGGCTATTAAATCTATTGTTACATGATTTGGCCTTGAAATTTATTTATTTACCTACAAATTTCACTTTTAAATTATAGTCCAAGATCCCAGAGCTGCCAGACGTCACGTATTTTCTGACGGATGAAATGTGGACGATAGAGTAGTGTTAGTATGTACTATGATCGTATGCCTACCTGCTAGCTTGGTCAAACGGCCAATTTTCAGGTATCAGGTAATCAAGGTACATAAAAACATTACTTACTTCACGTAAATTCTCCTGGCTGATTTTCATATATGTTTTCGAGTGTATAGTTAAAAATAAATTGTCAATACTCCCAGACACTTTCCGTCGGCCATATTGCTTGACAGACGCTTTAAGGGTCTCAAAATAATTAGTTAACTTCACGTAAATTCTGACGCTCCATTTTTATATATATTCATCCGACAAGAATTTTAAAACCTTTGACAAGAAGACAGACCGATCCAAGGGGCCAATCATCCCCTAAACTAAATTTTAATATCTCTGTGAGTGGGAGCGCGAGAGCATTATCTACGCGCATGAGACTGAGTTAGCCCGACTGCGCTGTTAAGGCCATGAAAATTACTTGAACAGATATTTTATAATTTTTAGAACTTTTGTTGACAAGTAAATTATGGCAACAAAAATAAGAAAAAAATTGACATATAATAAATAATACTAAAGTTAGCCGACATTTTTAATTTTTTTTTTTCAATTTATTAATTAGAACTAAAAAATATTTTTTTTAAAATAACACTTAAGGTTTTTCAAATTTTTTACAAATGAATTTTTTTTAAATAATTTTTTCAATTAAAAAAATTCTAAAAATTTTTAGATGTCGGCTAATTTACTTTCATTTTTTTACTAATTATATTTAATTAATATGATTTTTAAATAAAATAAAAAAATGGTCAGGTGACAGCTAACTTTATTGTAATTTAAAGGCCCTCTTGAGGCCAACAACTAAATTTTTTAAAATTTGGGAGTGCCAAATAAGTATTCAGTATTCTGCCGTGCTCCCTTGAGTAATATTGTTCTGTGCTGCCGTGTCTGTTGAGTGCAGCTGTGACTATGTGATATGTGGCAATCCTGTTGCCAAACGAGCACTAATCCAATCCCAGGCAATTCGTTTTTATCAGAAAATTGATAAAAAATATTTTTGGATTGCCTGATCCGGGAAACCAACCAGGGACTTTATATAGTCAATGGCAACACCGAGCCTACAGATAGACTGATATACAATAGACAACAAAGGTAATTAATACAATAATTTATTTAATGAACAACCACATCAAAAATACCAACGGGATTCGAACCCGGGCCTCGTTGATTGCGTAGTCTGGTTCGCTAACCACCCGACCAACAAGACGGTCAAATATACGACTTTAGGAGAATTGATTGAATATTGAATAGCTTAGTGTAAGAAAATGTAAAAAAAATTGAACCCCTTAATACGTTCACAGGCTTATGACTGACAGCTTTTTGGAATTTTTAATGCATGTATTATAATATGACCTTAATGCTGGCATATTTAGCAGTCGCCCTTCGCAGTGTACTTGTCCCAAATCTCAAAGGATTAGTACATTGTATACGTATTCACGGACGCGTACGCGTGATACTTTTAAATACTCGATACGCTTTTGCCTCTTTGACATTACTAAGTCGTATGTGTAATCGGGGACGCGTACGCTTACAGTACTTCTAAATATTCGATACTCATATATTCTATGACTGAATGCTTAGTTTGGAGACTTCTTAGTTGAAACCTAGTATAGAAACCTGTTCCCGTAAATACATCTCATCTCTACTTAACAGCGCAGTCGGTCTCACTCAGTCTCATGCGCGTAGATAATGCTCTCGCGCTCCCACTCACAGATATTAAAATTTAGTTTAGGGGATGATTGGCCCCTTGGATTGGTCTGTCTTCTTGTCAAATGTTTTAAAATTGTTGTCGGATGAACATATATAAAAATGGAGCGTCAGAATTTACGTGAAGTTAACTAATTATTTTGAGACCCTTAAAGCGTCTGTCAAGCAATATGGCCGACGGAAAGTGTCTGGCAGTATTGACAATTTATTTTTAACTATACACTCGAAAACATATATGAAAATCAGCCAGGAGAATTTACGTGAAGTAAATAATGTTTTTATGTACCTTGATTACCTGATACCTGAAAATTGGCCGTTTGACCAAGCTAGCAGGTAGGCATACGATCATAGTACATACTAACACTACTCTATCGTCCACATTTCATCCATCAGAAAATACGTGACGTCTGGCGGCTCTGGGATCTTGCTCTATTAGTTATCAAATATACTTTCATAATGCTCCATTAGGTGGATTTATATGTTGTTAAAATGAATCATGACTGAAATTCTTCATTCCTTGTTTAGTTTTTTATGTAAATATTCAAAAATATCTTATAGAGAAAAAATAAAACTTTATAAAAAACATAATATGTATCACTAGCTGTGCCCGCGACTTAGCCCGCGTGGATTTTTTTTTAAAGACAGTCTCGTCGTTGTAGCCACATATTTTACGTTTCTCGTGAGATTTCCGGGTTTAAAACTATTCTATGTCCTCTGTCTGGTCTCAAACTATCTTTGTTTTAGTACAACCAAATCGGTTTTTCACCCAAATCGGTTCAGTGGTTTAGGCGTGAAGACACTGACAGACAGACAGAGTTATTCTGCAATTACATTAGTATAGATCAACATGCAATTTAAATCCTAAACAAAAATCTGTCAACAGTATTATACAGGGTTACTTTTAAAGGTCCGGCCAAATTTTTAGGGGTTGTTCGGAATCGATAAAATGTTCGATATATGTAATAAAAAAAATAATTTAGAAAATTCAAAATTTCATTTTTATCCGACACAGAAAACACAATGTATGGATATAATTTCAATTAAGAAAAAATGTCGAGCGCGGCTCGAGTATTGTCCCCCGCACGCTGCATACACCACCCGGCGACCCATTCACTCAACTCGGTGCATCCAATTCTTGACTTTAGTGGGACATTTTTAAACGAATATTTTTATATTATCATGCAATATTTATACAAAAATAGTTAACGCACTTTCAATTCAATATTTAGTTCTTAATTTTAAAGTTTGGCCAGACCTTTAAAAATAACCCTGTATAATATATAATGAGTTACTATTAATTATTAAGTTTTGTACTTATTCATGTATATATATTTCGAATTCAAAACTGTTACTGACACCATTATATTAATATACACATATTTTCACATAGTTTAGTAGAACTCCGTTTACCTGTTGATCCATGGCTCCTTTGAAGAATAGGCTAACTGCCGTTCTGCCAGGCAAAACATAAAAGGCGACTGATTAGCTATACGAGTCACCACTATCCTGGCTATTAGGTGGTAGAATTCTGCATTGCCTCGCCCGGGCCTGGTACCTCCGCCTGCTATTCTCAGTTAGTCAGTGCTTGTCACTATCGTGTTCCGGTTTGGAGGGTAAAGTAGCCGTTACATATATGCATGTGGCATTAGACCTCGCCACAAGATAGCAACCCACCATTAACACCTGTGGTGTCTATAGGTGATGGGTGACAATTTTGGTGTCTATAGGCGATGGTTGACTCTTTCCCTCAGGAGACCCATCTGCTTGTTTGCTATGTTATGATATAAAAAAAAGAATAGTTTCCCCATCATGTAATTATAACAAACATAATTTACTCATCATGATGACATTTCATAAAGATAGTAGAATGATTCATGTTTGTATCATGATTGATTGATTGATTTATGCTATGTTTTATTTTAACATCTGGGTTATCTATAAATATGGTTGCTGATATAAACCCTTTATCAATATGATAAAAATAAAAAATATCATTTTTCCGCCATAATCATAAGTTTTGAAGATCAAGATCAAGGGCGAAAGAAATAGTGTATAAGTATGCATATCTGTAAAGTGTCTTTGTTACCAGTTTTTTTCAATCACTTTTAGTTTCTTTTTAAAAAAAACAATAGTGGACCGAAATGGATCGGAATAATCTGTAAGCACATTTTATGGTCAACTTTTTAAGGGTTAATAGAAAATTTGTTGAATCTTAGATTTTACATTAACTTCAAAAAATATGGAGACAATTTTAGATTATTGTAAAGTGTCTGAAAACCATACCTTGTATATTATAAAAAACTGTAACAACCGACTTCTGATCACCTGTATCTCTGAAACCCTGAATTTACTAAATTTGTATAATGTATAGGATCAAATGGGAAAATGACCCTTCCAAACGAACAAATAATATTCCAAAACGGTTATTACATGACTGAGTTCCGGGGTAACAAACAAAAATAAAATATAACTGAACTGAGAACCTCCTCCCTTTTGGGATGTAGGTTTAGAATTTAAATTGACCAAATCATTTTTGACTTTTTAATAATAGAAGTAATTTAAAAAATTAAACAATTTAAAATGTCTGTCAACTGTACCCATATCTCAAATAATTCTAAACCAATTTTGATAAAACTTACACTGTTTCCTAAGATGGAATATACCTAATTTAAATAAAAATAATGACGTAAATATGGCTTTTAGTTTCCAAGAAATTCGTGGACGAAAATCCATATACTTACAAAATTTTTTTTTTATATCATAAGATAGCAAACAAGCAGATGGGTCTCCTGATGGAGTCAACCATCGCCATCTTGTGGCGAGGTCTAATGCCACATGTTTACCGGCTACCTTACCCTCCAAATCGGAACACGACAGTGACCAGCACGGACGCTATTGCGGCAGGAATAGGTAAGGCGGTGGTACCAGACCCGGTCGAGCCGATGCAGAACTCTACCACCTAGTAGTCACGATGGCAGGGACGCAAATATCCACTCAGTCGCTTTTTACGACCTGCCTGCCAGAACGGCAGTTGGCCTATTCTTCAAAGGAGCCCGGGACCAACACGGGGAGCCTGGGACCAACACGGGGATTTTATAAAATTTAATACTTGTTTGCTTGGACATTTAAATAGATCATCCTATTCAAATATTATCCAATTTCAACAATATTACAGTCATATATGTCTAAGTAACCTCACCTCAACCTCAGTTTTTCCATCAGTTGAAAAGACTATTTTTAGTAGACTATTACATAGTTTCAGTTCTAGTGGGAATAGGTATGGTGGTGGTACCAAATCCGGGGAGATGTTAGCGGAATTCTACCATCTAGTAGTCCAGTGATAGTGATACGTTTGACCAATAGTTTGCCTTTTACGAATTCACTGGCAGAATGGCAGATGGTTGATTTTTCAAAGGGGGGTCTGGACCAAAAAGGACTAAAAAGAAATCTTAACAATTACGTGTATTCTGGAATGACAAGATAAGGTATTACATTTTTAGGGAAGCTTAATACTAATTTGATGATAACTATAATAACAGGCGTACTGGTTCTTCTAAATAGTATTTTTTTATTTTTTTTTATTTTAAGAAATTGCAGAGTTGTTAAAGTTAGAACATAACATTTTTTTATACTATAAGAAAGTATACATCATGGTTTTCCGGATAGTAAGAGATTACCATGGCCTATTCAAACCAAAGTGCATTGTGATCTGTATATCATTGATGTAATGCCACTGGCAAATGTTTACTGGCATACCATAATACTCTTTAAATCGGAACATAGCAGTAACAAGTTAGGGTAATACCAAACCGGGAACAAGTTGGTGCAAAATTCTATCACACAGTACTAGTGTTGTTTGGCCTAACGTTTGTAGTTTAGGACCGAGAATTGGGTGGGCGGGCAGGTGATCTAATTTCCAAAAGAGGTTCTCTGAACGACTCGGCCGGTACTTCAACGACCATTTTATTCTATGATTACTTTGTTCTGTTTCTTCGTAATTTTATCGATTACCTTTAGTCATACATACACTTCAAAAATGTTTAAAATACAAACCAATATTTTTACTAAAAATACTGTGTATGCTCAAAACTGAATGCTATGCCTTATTAATATAAATTATCACGCCCGGTTCCCATGCGGAGTAGGCAGAGTAAACCGAACGTCTATAGACTTTCCAGTTCTCAGCGATTCACTGGTTTGTTACTTGGCAAGATAAATGGTAATCCTCATCGCCGCATTTACCGACATGTTAACGATAAACGACTGTTTCTAGCGATAATCGAGATCGACAGCTTAACGTGCTTCACCCGAGGCACGGGAGTGGTTAATACACTACTCCGCCAGACGCCGAGCTGCTACTGAGATTTTAGATTTTCAAGAAAACCTCGAAAATCCTCAATAACTCGATCCCGATCCCAAGACCTCATGATTTGAGCGGCACCCCTACCCCTGGACCACGAGGGAGTAATATAAACTTTATATGCAAAAAATATTGTGCAAATCATAAAAAATAATGTTAAATGCGATTAATTTCAGTAAGTGGAAGTGTAGCAGTCGCGGAAGCAGTAGTTCCGTCTCTTTTACGCACACGGTACCGGCGGGAAGCCAGGCAGCCGGATGACGAGGAGGAGATGTGGTTTAACGATGAAGATGAACTTGAGGATGACACACCCCTTGATTCAACACAACCACATCCGCCTCATGCAACACATCACGCGCTGGATGCTATCGGTAATTTTGGTAATTTGGTATTGTTGGTCTTTAATACATCTATTTATAAATATTATGATAATATGATGACATTTGGTAATACATATTATGTCAATTTTCAAGTAAAAATAAAAGTAAAAAATGAGGTACATTGACTATGGTCACAAGTGGGCTGCTCAGTCCACTATTATACATGTGTACGCTTTTTTGTTTGATTTATAAAAATAATAGTTGAATGCGTGAGTTTAAAAGTTCGTAAACTAATTTTTATGTGGAAGAAATTAATTGAGTTAGGTGGAGATTATATAAAGAAAGAAAATTATTGTTGTATATAATTGATTTCTTGTTGTCTTTTTGAGGTCGTGAACATTTCAAATAACCCCTATATATATCAACAAAAATATGTTTCTTTGTATCAGTTTGTTTATCTGCTAACATGCTGTATAGTTTTCCTGGCAAGGGAGCATTACGTGATTTCATCAGCAACCACATGTTAATTTTTTATTTTATAATATTTGCTATATTATATATACAAGCAGATAGTTCTATTGATGGAAAGAGACAATCATCGTCTACAGACAACAAAGATGTTAATGGTGCTCTGCCATCTGTCTGACGAGGTGTTAATGCCACTTGCATAAATCTACTAAATGTTGGAGAACACTTCCACCCAGTAGCTATGGTGGAAATCACACGTTTGGCCAATTGCATACCTTATACGAACTGCCTGGCAGAAATACAAATGGACTATTCCTTAAAGGATTGACCAACTCAAGGAAATAGCAATTACATAATAAAAAAAATGTTACAGGTAAAATAGTGGAGAAGAAAGTATGTTCAAGTACAGAGACTGTGAACGGACCAAGCAGAGTGTTATTAAATACAACCGCTACAAACAAGCCGACGCACACAGACGTTCAGGTATCCACGCCCAGATTACTCAATAAGGTAAACTTTAGTTACCTTTCACCTCTTCTGTTCACAACACTACCTTACTTGCTTTGGTGGGAAATATATTCAATTGGTATGCTTAGCCATCTGCAAAGTAATTTAACCAAAATGGATTGCTTGCCTTGTATATTAATTATTTCTTAAATATTAAATTAAAAAAATATTTCTTAATTCTTTTTACGTGTATAATACAAATTGGACAAGGAGGCTTCTTAATACGGAGTATAAGGGACAGTGTAACAAAAAATTAAGAAAACATGGAATTTATACATTCTAAATATTTTTGTGTTATAGCACCCACCTCATGTATGGGAAAACTTGAAAACTTTAAAAACAACAAAGAAAAATATCGACACGCAGGACTTGAACCTGCGACCTTTTCCCTAAAGCCAGGACGCTTTACCGCTGAGCTAGTGTCGACAGGCTCGACTTGGCAAAATTCTTCTTTGCTATATGATCGATTCCGTCGATTGTACTGATAGCTAGGTACACATACGTATAATTAGTTAAATGAAGTCGTCATTACAGATGGCATTCACATTTATAATTTTTAATCAGTACTTTCGTGTTTCTAATTATTTTTATATTGTAGCACGGGGTGAGTCCCCGTGATTGGAAAACTTAAAAAACTTTAAAAACATCAAAGAAAAATATAGACACGCAGGGTATAGGCAGCAGGCAGAAAAATATCGCACACACTAGCTCAGCGGTAAAGCGTCCCGGCTTTAGGAAAACGGTCGCAGGTTCAAATCCTGCTTGTCGATATTTTTCTTTGTTGTTTTTAAAGTTTTCAAGTTTTCCCAAACATGAGGTGGGTGCTATAACACAAAAATAATTAGAATGTATAAATTCCATGTTTTCTTAATTTTTTGTTACACTGTCCCTTACACTCCGTATTAAGAAGCCTCCTTGTCCAATTTGTATTATTATTAGTATAACGGTCGCAGGTTTAAATTCTGTGTGTCAATATTTTTCTTTGTTGTTTTTAAAGTTTTATACATTCTATTCATGATGGCAATTCCTTATTTGTATATGATTTGCGTGTTTATTAATATAATATGAATAAATAATGCATTACTTATTTTAGTAGTTCTTTTAAATTTTATAATTTTTGTTACAGTAAACACCAAAATATTAGAATAAATCAAATTACATAAAAAAATAAATTATTAAAAAAACATGCAGATTTACAACAGATGTCTTCTCAAAATCATGGTCCAAATCCTTAGTTTCGACTGTCGGTAACGGACGGCCTTACACATGTACAGTACCCGGCGATAAATATTGCACATCGACCTTTGGAAAGAGACAATCGGCTAATTTCGGCTTCGTAGAGCGTTATCTCTGTCGCACAAAATACAAACAGTCCGGTACCTATTAGGAGCTGTTAAAACAAGTATGATTTGCTTCTTTTGATATTTTTATTCTTTGTATAAAATACACTAATTTTTCTATAAGTGATGGCTTTAGGTTGGGGTAAAATAAAATAAAAAAACATTTTTACATTATGTTTACGTATTTAATTATTTTGGAACATTACAGCTTTAGTGTACATAATAAATACCATTATACCTATTGCTAAAATGAGACATTGCAATAAAAATAATAATAATTCTAATTCTCAATTACTTCCATTTCACTATCTGTGCTCTCAAAGAGGTCAATATCACTGTCACTATCAGCCGTATTTATCACTAATCTATCAGTGTAATTGTCTAAACTGTGTTGAATGCTTCTATATTCATTCTCACATTTGATTGCATGATCGCAAACCTTTTTCCACTCTTCAGCGCCGATCATGTTTACTTTTTCAGTCAATAATGTTTTTACTGTAGTTAAGTTCATACCCACATTTCTAGAGGCTACATAGCCTTTCAGTTGAGACCATATATTTTCAATTGGATTAAAATCCGGATGATATGGTGGCAATCGCAACACAGTGTCACAGGATTTATATACATGCATCCCACACTAAAGGGAAATCTTGGAGTGACGATAAGAAAAAAGGAGTAAAAAAGCCAATTTCAAAAGGTCAACGTTTGATAATAGTTCATGCGGGAAATGAAAAAGCTTTGTACCCGGTGCTTTTTTAACGTATAAATCCACGGACACTACAGGTGACTATCACAATGAAATGAATAACGATAACTATGTGAAATGGCTGGTTAACCAATTAATCCCAAATATACCCAGTGATTCTGTTCTAGTTATCGACAACGCACCCTATCACAACAAATATATTGAGAGACCCCCCAACTCAAACACCATTAAACGGGAAATGATCAACTGGTTAAACAGACACGAAATTCCAGTTGATCCAAAATTAACAAAAACCCAGATTTACGCTATTATATGTCAGCACAAGGAGAGGTATACAGAGTTTTCTGTGGACAAAGTACTTGCCGAACATGGGCACACTGTGTTGCGATTGCCACCATATCATCCGGATTTTAATCCAATTGAAAATATATGGTCTCAACTGAAAGGCTATGTAGCCTCTAGAAATGTGGGTATGAACTTAACTACAGTAAAAACATTATTGACTGAAAAAGTAAACATGATCGGCGCTGAAGAGTGGAAAAAGGTTTGCGATCATGCAATCAAATGTGAGAATGAATATAGAAGCATTCAACACAGTTTAGACAATTACACTGATAGATTAGTGATAAATACGGCTGATAGTGGCAGTGATATTGACCTCTTTGAGAGCACAGATAGTGAAATGGAAGTAATTGAGAATTAGAATTATTATTATTTTTATTGCAATGTCTCATTTTAGCAATAGGTATAATGGTGTTTATTATGTACACTAAAGCTGTAATGTTCCAAAATAATTAAATACGTAAATATAATGTGAACATGTTTTTTTAATTTATTTTACCCCAACCTAAAGCCATCACTTATAGAAAAATTAGTGTATTTTATACAAAGAATAAAAATATTAAAGAAGCAAATCATACTTGTTTTAACAGCTCCTAATAGGTACCAGACTGTTTGTATTTTGTGCGACAGAGATAACGCTCTACGAAGCTGAAATTAGCCGATTGTCTCCAAAGGTCGATGTGCAATATTTATCGCCGGGTACTGTATACTATTTACTGGTAGCATTTGCGTCCTCGAATTACTCAATTTAGATAATACTACAATTGCACTAACTTTTTGCCAATAGTAGGTAAAATCTATCCACAAATGGTGTTTTTGTAACTGATGTCGATTTGCCTAAATTGCAATGTGAACTGTGGGTGAGATTATTGGAATTAGTATGGATGTGTCAGGTCACCCTTTTTTATATCATAAGATAGCAAACAAGCAGATGGAAAGAGTCAACCGTCGCCTATAGACACCAAAGATGTTAATGGTGCGTTGTTGTCTTGGAGGTCTAATGCCACATGCATAAGTTTACCGACTACCTTACCCTCCAACCCGGAACACGACAGCGACAAGCACTGACGCTATTGCGGCAGGAATAGGTAAAGCGGTGGTACAAGACCCGGGCAAGACAATACAGAACTCTACCACCTAGTAGCCACGATGGTAGTGACTCGTATAGTCAATCGGTCGCCTTTTACGACCTGCCTGGCAGAAAGGCAGTTGGCCTATTCTTCGAAGGAGTACGGGGCCAACACCCTGAACCAAATAACTGTTTTCCGTATTGTAGCGTACCATACGACCCTTGTCGTGGCGCCTAAAATTGTGTAATTAGGGACAGTTATAGAACTTTATAGATAATATATAGCTCAATTCAATTCAATAATACATCACATATAAAAATACTAGCTGACCCGGCGAACTTCGTACCGCCATATTTTATTTCTCTATTCGCAACCGAGGAAATAAAACCCTTCCGGTAAAATCGAACTAGCTAAATTGAAAATAAAACAGGAGTACTCACTACTCAATTGAAAAATTCATATAATAAAGTAATTTAATTTATATTCTAAGAAACAGAACACAGCGCCATCTATTGGGTGTATTTGCAACCTAGATGTCAAACAATATTGAAGAATTTTATCGATGAATCAATGTACACCGCCATCTATGAGAACTTCATAAAACTAAACAGTAAATAAACACTTGCGAAACCATTAATTGATACATTTTTATTCGTTTACATTCGCGACATAAGCGAATAATTGAGATAATAACTATCCTATCCAGTAAGTTAGACCAAAATACGGGTACATGTGAAATTTGATTGAAACACTTCAGTAGTTTTGGAGTTTAATAGCAACATAAGATTTTTATATATATAAGATAATGCAGCATAGTACTTATGTTCTTACGTTCTTTATAACTAACTTATGTTCATTTAGTTAAACTATTTTACAGATGGCTTTTATTTAACCTATCTCTCCCACATTTTATTACTAATATGTTAGTTAGTTGCCTTAACCCGCCATTGGTTCACTTACAACATTGGTGACGCCGGTCTCACAGACCAGGGTTTTCAACCTAAGATTTTGTCAACCATTGGCTAGTTATCCTACTTTTAGTTAGTTTAGGTTTAATTATAAACACATTTACATAAAACACAATATAGTCAATCACAGGTTGTTTATTACTTTTTAAAAAAATATATTTACGACACTAAAAATATTCTATTTACCCATATGTTTATAAAAAATTTGAAATTAGTAAAAATGTTTAATTTTTTTATTAAAATCAGCCTTTGTCAATCTTAGGACATTGCAAACTCTTAGAAAATAAACAAAAATATATATATCTTTGTAACAAATATAACATGTATTATTTGTTACAAGTTATATTTACTATATGAAAATATTATAAATATTTTACTTATATGTTTGGTGAAGCTAGTCTTACGGACCGGGTTGGTGCTGATGCTCGTGAACATGCATCCGTGGCAAATTAATGAGTGGTGCCAACGGTGTGGGACTTAAAATGAGGCAGTTACTTAAAATTGCAACTCAAATCGACGGCGGGTGAAAAATTTATTCGAATGTTTTGAATCACCCGGCTCTCAGACATATACGTCACCAATAGCGGGTTAATATTTGGTACTAGTTTCAGTATTTATTAATTAATGAAAAACAAAGATAACTACTAAAATTTTTTCAGTTATAGCAGCTGTTTAATAGTAATACTTTATTAGTGCTAGTGATGGCCGGAAGTTATATATTAATTTTAGATTATCCTCTTCTCAATATAAAATTTGACTTTAATTGAATTGACACTCCTCCGTACGCGTAAGCAAAAGAGATACGCAAATTTCACTTCACGTTTTCATGTAATATTTTAGTTTATTTGTCTCTTACCTTCTGGTCTAGGGGACTGCTTCGTGGTCCAGGGGTTAGCCTATTCGGCTCTTGACGTTCCAGATTTGATCGATAATCGTTATAGGATCGATAAGATGCGGCGATGGAGTTTGTGATGAACGGTTTCTTATAATAATAAAATTATATTCCATACTAGCTGCAGCGTGCAGCCCGCTGCATTATAAAAGTTTTTAGTGAATCCCGCGGAATCACCTAACTTTTCCGGGATAAAAAGTAGCTTATGTTTTATTCTGGGTCATCAGCTATCTACATACCAAATTTCATCGTAATCGGTTCAGTAGTATTTGCGTGAAAGAGTAACAAACATCCATACATATATACTCACGAACTTTCGCATTTATAATATTAGTAGGATTATAACGTTCTGATAATGACTATTGTTAGTTTCTTGCGATTATAGAAACCGTGATCGAATCGATTAGACAGAGTATAATGTGGATACACATTATCTACTTACATAATAAAAATATTTAAAAAACAGAACTGATTTGTAGTTCTGAGTTTGCGTGAATATGCGAAACCTCTACTATCTAAAGATTTTTAGACTTTAGTAAATATGTAGTATGTATAATAATGTTACGTACTCGGGTTCGTACTTGTAAGAAAACACCACTTATATTAAATCTGTGTATTTACACAACACAACGTAATACTAAAATACACTTTACACCCTAGTCACTCGCTGTACTATCACTGAACTTAGAACACTACACAATAAAACACTTCTCGCTTCGCACTGGTCACTTGATGTATCGCTCTCGATCGCTTGATAAAAACTGCCTTGTGTTTGTCAACACCTCTCTATTTATAGGCAGGGTAAAGTCCTAGCTGGATCCAGAAAAATCTAAATGTATTGGGAAACAATGAATCACTTCTTATCGTAAACATGTTATGAGTCATAAATCCTAGTACACGCTACTTTCAACCTTAATGCCATATCCCACAAAGTCCATTATGGCATAGCCCCGGTCAACTAGTATGTCAATAGGAGTAGCTATCTCTTTCTTTTATTTCTAGATAGTTAGCGCGCGCGCGCTGCAACTCTACACACTTCTAGATTATTCGTAACAATAATATAATTACATATTTAAGGCTAAAATACACTGTTAAAAGCATTATTTTAAGCATGTTTATAAGTTAGGTTATGAAATTGAGAAATAATAGATTTTAGGCAATGCATGTGGCGTTTGTTGCATGTTTTTAACAAATATCTTTTTTGATTTTTTTGAATTGCATGTTTTGTGATTAATATGACTCGGTAATAATAAATTTAAAATAGCTTTTAGATGTTTGTTTTATATTGACTAAAGCTTCCTTGGTTTTTTAGAGTGGTTACACACTACATCTGATCGGAATCAGTAAAAATATAAATCTAATAATATTGGTTTAAAATTGAATATCTCTTTTTGCACTACTTCTGATTCAAATCCAAGAAAATATGTAGTGTGTGTCCTTTAAACGATGTTAACTTTTGGCTATTGCACTATTGTAAGTTTTCAACATTTTCCCCATGTCTAACTAATGTTATTTGTGTCCGCCCATATTCTACTCCAAATTGGGAAATAACCTATCAATTAAAAGTAAATGTATCCATAAAATATTTTTACTACTTTGGAATATAATTTCATGGATTTGGATTGGATACCATGCATAAATGCTTTAAATTGGACTGACTGAATTAGTACAATATTCTTATCTTGTCTTTTATTGTTTTAAAAATTACTATGGATAATTAAAAGGTCCTTCCTAGTTTTACAATTTACTCAGCTGATGCATAAAAGAAATAAAAATAATTGACAATAATTTTATGTTAGGTCCAATATGTAACTAACTACTCACTATATGTTTGTATTATTTTAAAGTAGTAAAATAATTATCACCAAGTTAAAAAACCTTATAACTAATTAATCAGTTGGCTGTTTAATTAATAACATATTGTGTGTGCGTGTGCGTGCGTGCGAGCATGCGTGCGTGTGTGCGTGCGTGCGTGCGTGCGTGCGTGCGTGCGTGCGTGCGTGCGTGCGTGCGTGCGTGCGTGCGTGCGTGCGTATATAGCATTATCACATGCATTCGGAATTCTAGATGTTAAATATCTTGATTTGTTTACTTACTAATTATTGCATCATAGAGTTAAAAACTGGTCTTTCTGCAAGCTCTTGTTGAATAAAGACAACATACATATCTCTGCCCCTAATCTTTTATACGTTACTAGCTGACCCAGCAAACGTTGTTCTGCCCTTTTAACTACTCTTATTTTTTCTAAATTTTCTCACCTTTTAAACCTTCCCTGTACTTCAACAATTAATTCTAAACCAAAATTAGCCAAATCAGTTCAGCCGTTCTCGAGTTTTAGCGAGACTAACGAACAGCAATTGATTATTATATATACATAGATGAATCTCAAACTTAAATAAACCTGCGACAGCAGTTACTGAAATATTGAATACATATTAAATGTATTTGGAAATACACAAATATAATACATATACTATCAACGCTTGTGTTATTCTATTAGGTGTCATTATTAGCTTCATATTATATTCTCGTAATATTTCGATGAAAAATAAGATTAAGCATTGCCTACAGACTCAGCGCAAGAAAATGGCTTCAGAATGATTAATACAGAAACACAAAAATAACACGTCATACAAGTATCTTAATGATAATCACTTATTTACGTACGTTTTGGTTTAGTTTCGAATTTTCGCTAAAATTTTATTAGGCTATTAAAAATTCTATTTTAAGTTTTAGGCTTTAATGTTTAAAATTATAAGTCCATTGCTACTTATGAGATGTTTTTGTGACGTGATGTTTTCGTACTTTGACTGTAGTTGAATAAAATAAGACCACACATTTATTTGTGCTCTTTTTTCATTAGTGGGTTGTTTTTGACTCGTAAAGTTTTAGTATTTTTCACTATTAATTTTATATTAAATTGAGTAAGGTAAAGTACATGGTTTTAAAGATCTCATTTTGATCCGTTTACTAAAATATTCGAAACTTATCATGTCTTTGTAACAACTTCTAGTCTGACACCTAACTAAGAATGTCTTGTAATATTCAACAATGCTTAGGTACATTCATTTTTCTAATATTACTAGCTGACCCGGCAAACGTTGTTTTGCCATATAAATTATTGAATTAAAAAATAGAGGTCGATCGTAGAGGGTTGAAAATTAAGGGTTGTATACATATATTTTTTAATGCTGTATCATAAAAAAATAAAAACAAAAAAATTTATCTAAAAAATAAAATAAAAAATGTAGGGGTGGACTACCCTTAGCATTTAAGGGTATGAAAAATAGATGTTGGCCGATTCTCAGACATACTCAATATGCTCACAAATTTTCATGAGAACCTATCAAGCCATTTCGGAGGAATATGGGATAGACACAATAGATTGTATTGTCTACGAAATGTTATGCACTGAGCGATTAATAAATAAGCCTTTTCCCCGTGGTGGTCCCGGGCTCCTTTGAAGAATAGGCCAACTGCGGTTCTGCCAGGCAGTTCGTAAAAGGTGACCGATTGGCTATACCAGTCACTACCATCGTGGCTACTAGGTGGTAGAGTTCTGCATTATCTCGCCCGGGTCTGGTACCACCGCCTTACTTATTCCTGCCGCAATAGCGTCAGTGCTTGTCATTGTCGTGTTCTGGTTTGGAGGGTAAGTTAGTCGGTAAACTTATGCATGTGGCATTAGACCTCGCTACGAGATAGCAACGCACCATTAATACCTTTGGTGTATTTAGGAGATGGTTGAATCTTTCCATCAGGAGACCCTGCTTGTTTGCTATCTTATGATATATAAAAAAGGGTATACAATTTTATTAAAACAAAATATCAATATTTGACGACCCTTTGTCCGTCTTCCGCACGTTTCCCCGTTCCCGCTATTTCTTTTCCTCCTCTTCACCTCCGCATTTTTTCACCTCCTCTCCTTCTCCTCTTTCTTCTCTCCTCCTGACCTTCCTTCGTTCCCCCAGACGGACAGCCCTTTTTTAACGACTATTCATTTTTCTTTAATTTTCAACTAACGAAAAAACGCGAGGTATTAATAGTAACATTGTTGGAATTGGATAATATTTGAGTATGATGATCACTTAGAAGTCCAAGCACCTGTATAAAATTTTGTGTATATAATTAATTTAATATATATATATATATATATATATATATATATATATATATATATATATATATATATATATATATATATATATATATATATATATATATATATATATATATATATATATATATAAATGCTATATGGCTATAACACTTTTTGATTTAAATTAGGGAATTTCGAATTTGGGAAGGCCCAAGTTTCGATAAAATCGGTTCAGTAGTTTTTTTACATAATATGTGTAGTTAATATTTGAAGTCGGTTTAATTTTAAATTTGCTATGATTTTGGTACAAGGCTTTTAAAATAAATTTCAACATAAAAAATACAAAAGATATAAATACTAAGGGCCTTAGCACATGGCGAATTTTAAACGCGCAGACGACGCGCGTTTTCAGGAACGCGCGTTTTCTGTGTCGTAGATGCTGATTTTTGCGTTTTCATGGATTCGCGTAAAACGAGATGCAAACGCGCATGTTAAAAGCGTCCGAAACTAGTTTGTTGCGCGTACATGGGCCACACCATAAGTTTCGCACTTTTAGCTAATCGGAACTATTTGAATTTCGAATGTTATATTTTTAAAACGTTACAACCTTTTTAGTAATAAAAAAAAAACAATTGGCGGGAAATGATTTGTCAATTGTTTTTTATCACACGTCAAAGTGCTACGTACGCAACGAAAATGGAATTAAGTCGGAAAGATTTTAGAGCGATGATTTTTTATGATTTTAAAAGTTCTCTTTCTCCGCAAGACTGTGCCGCTCGTCTTCAAAATACTTTTGGGAGAGAAGCACCTTGTTTGAGCACCGTGAGGCGATGGTTTGCTGAATTTGAAAGAGGTCGAGTTTCTTTACATGACGAATTTCGTGAAGGGCGGCCTTCAACTGCCGTCAACGAAAATAATGTGGCTACTGTTAAGCGGTTTATTGAAGAAAACCCCCGGATTACCTATTAGACAATTCGAGGACTATTGGGGATTGGTATGAGCCAAATTCAGAAAATTTTACACGAAGAATTGAAAGTTCGGAAACTTTGTTGTCATTGGATCCCTCATGAACTGACAGCGAAGCAGAAGCGGGCTTGCGTGGAATGGTGCTCACAGATGCTACTGCAGTACGACCACGGACATTCTAACGCTGTTTATGATATTGTCACAGGAGACGAAAAGTGGATTTATTGTTTTAAACCCGAAAAAAAACAGCAATCTTGTGAATGGGTGTTTGAAAATGAAAACAGGCCAACAAAAGTGAGATAGGTGAGAAACGTTGGTAAAAAGATAATCGCGTTTTTTTCTCAGCTACAGGTCTCATCTTTACAATTCTAAAAAATGGTTCGATCGCATGAAAAAATGTTTAAAATGTAAAGGAGATTATTTTGAAAAGCAATAAACGTAATATTTTGGGTATAACGTGTTGTTTTTTTAAATTATGCAAAACTTATAGTGTGACCTACGAACAAAGGGCTGCAGGAGAGACGCGCGCTTACGCCATCGCAGACGCAGTGATACTGTGTGCTGCGCGTGTATTTTGGTTTAAAATTGAACCTTTCGTCACCGACCGCTTTATAACTGTGATAATCGATCCAATAGATTCGCTTATTTTTACGTCTTTCTTTTTAAAAGCAGTACTAAAGCCGACGTATGTAGTGTTGTCTAAACCGAAGCCACTGACGAGGAGACCCTGCCGAAAAAAGGGAAGCTACGAGCGACTACAGCGTGTCCGTTTCGACGTATTTTCGCGCATACGCGCAGTGGATGTACGTTTCACGATCACCCAGCGTGCTTAGGTTATAAGGTTGTGTTCTAATCTCGTTTGAAGCGCGTATACGCGCGTCTTCTGCGCGTCTGTGCGCCATGTGCTTGGGGCCTAAAAAATATGCGCCATGAATAACCGTCTGCACTAAAGAAAGGTTCAATCACTCAATTGATTTTTAATCAATAGATTTAATAGTATAAATAACAAACACTCATTGTAATAAAAACACTGTTTTTTTTATATATTATAAGATAACAAACAAGCAGATGGGTCTCCTGATAGAAAGAGTCAACCATCGCCTATAGACACCAAAGGTGTTAATGGTGCGTTGCTACCTTGTGGCGAGGTTTAATGCCACATGCATAACTTTACCGGCTACATTACCCTCCAAACCGGAACACGACAGTGACAAGCACTGACGCTATTGCAGCAGGAATAGGTAAGGCGGTGGTACCAGACCCGGGCAAGACAATTGTTATTTCATTGAGAAAACATGCATAAATTATAGACAATCAATGTTACTTATTGCGACCCAGATGTGTTGGTCTCTTCATCCCCAAATATGTTCTTTACTGAGAATAAGCGAGAGAAAAATATAAATTGGTAAAATGCTTGTCGAGCCACGCGCAATGTAGAAGTAGGGTTAAGAAGAGGGCTTTTATAGTTTCATACTATGAACATTTAAGTTATTCAACGTCAATTACAAATATATATCCGCACCTCAAGTTCACCGCCTATAAAAACTTCTCTAAGTACATTTTATAAGATGGCCAACTCTTACTCAACACTTGTAAAGCCTTCTAAGCCGTGATAGTCTTCCTTTTAACTTAATTATATTTAATACTACCATGATTCTTACAAAAATTAGTTATATAAAGCGAGTTTACAAATTAGTCCCTTAATCGAAAACTTCTTTTCACAAACCTACAATAATTTTTAAAAACCCTTTGTATGGGGTATCATTGAATCAACGATACCCAATACATTTGTATTTGCGAAGAAAAATGAACATCTCCACTTTACATGCAGGGGAGTTACCCGGAAAAAATATTTTTCAGGATTTTATATAACCACTGTTGACGTGACTAAAATGTCTATTCGTGCCGACTTACAGCTCTCGAGTACTAAGGATCTCTGAGCTATCGTGCGGACAGACGGACGGACATAGCGAAACTATTAGGGTTCCTAGTTTACTTCGGAATCCTAAAAAAATAATTAACCTTGCGTTTCTAGTCACAAACTTATGCTGGTTAGTAGTTGAGCACTAGCTAATTTTTTTTTTCTACTTTGAGCGACACATACTTTATATGTAACTCAGTTCTTGCTCAAAGGAAGTCTGATACTTTTGCACAAATTAGATACAAATGCTGTATTCTTTTGTATGAGAAAACTGATTTTATCTAAGATAGCATGTATTTATTTTAAATTAAGTAATGTTTCAACTTTATTAACAGCTTGCTTAGCAAAAGATTCATTTTCACCACTGGTTTTGATATAATTTTGTAAACATTTCATAATAAATTTGAGTTTGATCCACTTGGACTACTCTAATGCAATTGTAAAATATTGATTCTAAATTCCAATAAATTACTGCTGTTTACTTGAATATAAAAAATCAAATCCATTAATTACTTTAACTTAAGGTTCCTATCAAGACTGTAAATAGAGTTTAGTAATTAAGAATTAAAAAATTGACAGCTGTTATGTTAAAACTATGTGTATAGTAAAAAATGATTCTACAGTCTGTCTACAGACTAGACAACTTATGTGTGTGGAATTATTATCTCATCACACGGAGGGCAACGCAATATTGAAGCTTTTTGTGTCTATAGGCGATGTTTGTTTCTTTTCATCAGGAGAGCTATCTGCATCTTTGTAATCTTATGATATACTAGCTGTTGTCCGCAACTTCGTCCGCGCGGACTTCGTTCACTCCGCATAGCAGCTCCTCCCCCGTAGGTGATAGCGTGATAATATGTAGCCGATATGTTGACCCGACCTGTTAGTAATATTCATGCAAAATTTGAATTAAATCCATGCAGTACTTTTTGAGTTTACCCCGGACATACATTGACTTTCCTACGATTTTATTATATGTATAGATAAAAAAGCAATTAATAAAATAATCAAATATTTTATATGGTCAATTTCTGTGATAGGGGCTTGTGGATTACGACGGTGATTCCGACGAAGAAGAGGAGGGCGGGGGGAGCGGGGGAGGCAGTAGTACGGCCAGTGCGGGGAGCGCGAACGCGGAGGAAAGAGATGCAAAGAGACCGCGGCTCGCGTAGTGCCCATTCCACCCTAATCTCCCCGTGTTTCAAGGAATATAACAAGTTCTGATGTCTCGCTGTGCTGTGCTGCGGTATGAGTCCGTAAGGGAAATTTTATTTATTAAAAATATATTTATCTTTTGTACTTTAAATGTTCAAATGTTCACATTTTAAGTTGGCTGCTATCAATGTGTTATCAATGTTAGAAATAAATAATATACGTGATTAGTGTGATATGTTCAAATAATATCTAACATTAATATGTATATTGTATAGTCGTTTACGTCCATTACTTAGAAACACAAGTTGATCAGGATTTCTTTTTATGTATTTTAAGATTCGAGTACAATTATTACTGAATGTGAAAACTGGAATGATATTTCTGATTGTTGACGTATCTCTTTTTCACTTGTGAGACCAAATTAAGTATAGGTATCCGAAAAATTCCCTCGCTTGATTTATTTAATACATCACAAACAATAAATCTAAATATTCGTTGATTTTTTTTGCTAGTGATATAAAATGATATTGAAGCATCCATGATGAATGTTTACACCGGCACACAAAAAAAAGTTGTCTGTGCACCGGGCGCCACCGGCATGTTTTTCGACCCGCTGAACACGAATTTCAAGTCAGTTTAGGCCGTCCCGGCTTCAATTTCGAGTAAATTGCAAAAAACCCCAAAAAAATAGCGAAAATTCGATGTTTTGGTAAGAAAAAAATTTTTGAAATCTAATGCAAGCATATTTTTCATGTATTTTGATCTGTTAAATACTAATTTCGATCGTACTTTAATCATAAACCGTTTTAAATCTAATATCTCTAATCTAAATAAAAATTGTAAAAATCATCAAAAATTAGAAAAAATCGAAGAAAATTGGGATTATCTTGGTATAAAAAATTTTGTGGATCCGAATTGATGAAGATTTTCATGTAATTAGTCTGCTTAATCTGATTCTGCAATAAATTTGGCCCATAGTCTCCTCAAACATTCATAAAATTGCAAAAATCGATTAAATAGCAGAAAACTGCTGCTGAAAAAATAGAAAAAATCTTTTAAACACAATTCAATAAATTTCTTGTATTTTTTATTAACAAGCATCCTAAATTTTTGTAATTTGTCACTAATTCTTCGACTATTGTCCTGTAATTTTCACTTTTATTAATTCCTAAAATTCCTATTTTTTGGGGTTTTTTGCAATTTACTCGAAATTGAAGCTCGGACGGCCTAAAAAGACTTGAAATTCGTGTTCAGCGGGTCGAAAAACATGCCCGTAGATAGGTGGCGCCCGGTGCACAGACAACTTTTTTTTCGTGTGCCGGTGTTATTTTTACTTCTGCTTGATTAAAATAAAGCTTTAATTAATCTAACACCACAAATGAGATACATTGACATTCAGAAGTGTATTTTAAGTCATATCCTCTTATACACTGCCAGTTTTTTTCTCGTTCTGCTTTGATCTAATGTTTGCATGTTTTTGGTGACGTCGAAAGGAATATCACTACAGAGAAGTTCTTTTTTACACAACAGGATAACAAACTTCCTTACTAGATTTGTTAAGTTACTTATTAAATGTTATTTTTATTTCATAGATAGAAGAGCAATCTCGTTTGTTGAGAATACTACAAATATGAAAGCTAAAAATGGTGTGTTGCTATCCGTTTGGCAGCGATATAAGACCATGTCTGCGTAAACCCTTACTATTAAGACAGAAAAAGGCAAGATGCTGATACCAAACCTTGACACGACGTTGTAGAACTCTACTACCTAGTGTTATTTGCAATGAAATATATTCGCAATAAAAGACCATATGAAATACATAATGCCTACTTGTATTTTTTGCATTAGTATTGTGATTGGTTATCATTGATCTCGCATCTTAGCTTACCACCAGGCGAGACCTTGGTCAAGCGCTTCCCTGTCGATAATAAAAAAGGCAGTGCAGTGAAGTGAGTAATTTAATTGACGTACGGCTACCGTGACACACGTATGGCTCTGACCGACGCACAGTGTATCGCGTGGAACATGCTAGGTGGACAATATTATTTTATGTTATATAACGATGCTCTTACTTATTTCAAATATGGGTAGTCATGTTTTTGTAATAAAAAACGAAAAAAATTATGATAGCAAAAAAATATTTTCAAAAATAATATATGAGCAACAATTAACTTAGCGAGTACTATGAATGCTGTAAATTGCATGCAGTTCAGATCGAATAAGTATCAAGAGGTATGTACAATATAAATCTAAATACATAAAATTACAAATAGTAACAAAACAATCATAGGTTTATTTACAATAAAAGAAAATATATGCATGAAAACTAAAACTAAGCAGCAAAGATAATATTTCATAACGTAACCTAATAATCATCATCAGAGTCTTCTGATGAATCGTTTACTGTGTAATCGTCATCATTTTGTGGAACTGTGCGATAATATGATGACGTTTCCAGTCTTGATTCTACATACTATACTAGGGCTTAAAATTAACTTTAAAACCTCTGAACATATTTTTTCCGGCTTTTTTTGGGGAATCTCTCGAAGGCTATTGATCAAGGGATCAGATGTTATAACCAACATTGACAGCAAGTCTCTGTTCGTGGCAACACGCGAGCACTTGCGGGTGTTGTACTCCCTAAATCTGCGGCAATCTTTATTACGTGCTTCCTGAGCCTCTTCGGAAAGCTGCCCAATTGGAAGCAATGCAGCTTTGATGACCTCTGTACTATGAATTAATATTTTATGTACAGTAGCAGGCATACAGTACCACGAATAGAGACTTAGATAATGTCTTCTGGTTTCAAGACAAAATTTATTAAATTCAACTAAGTTTATCTCGAATCCAGAAGACAAAGTCCTCAATATTACATCGAACTGTTTGATGATTTCAACATCCAATCCCGTGATCTGAGCACTCATCTCAGCATTCTTAAAAAACCGACGAGCCGTGTTTCCATCGTTTGAAGAACCAAATCCTGGCTTTGGTTTATCTGCAATAAGTCCCATCTCGTTCTTAAATTTTAACTTAATTTCGTCGGAACGAACCTTGATATCTGCTTTGTCTTCGTTGCTTCTAGCCTGCCATTTCTTAATATTCAACTTGTAGCTGATATGTAAAAGGCATTCGAAGCAACGAATCCAAGCATGAAGTGTAGATAAACCAAAGCCAAAATGATCTTGGTTGCTGTTGAAGTTCGCGGGTTCATCATTCATCGTCTTGGGGGTGGCGCCACAGATGAAACACTTTTGAGTTGAACGAGTTTCCGTTAAAGCGTTGCATACCTTTCCGTCTGTCATTGTCAGCAAAAGTTCGTGTTTCACAGAGATTTGAGAATCACCAAAGTCGATACGTGTTGGAAGAAGAGCGTTAACTTCTTCCAACAATCTATTTGTCTCCGTTAACGTGAAGTCATTCGTTTCTTTAGCAAATATTAATTTGATTGGGCGACAATACAATGTTGATGAAGACCGAGGATTTTGCCAAACAATTTTGGCCCCATCATATAATCTAAGGGGAACTAAAGAAAATACGAAAAGAAATTCGTCCGTATCTTCAGTGTTCTCAAATCTCTGTTTGTATGTGCTGTGCCCAGAACTTCCATCACATCCCCATTTACTTACAAGTGTAAAAGACGAACTTGTTGCGAGGACACTGCTGATAACTTCATGCTGTGCTAATACTAAACGTTCCACTGTTTTGTTTAATAATGCTTGCAAATTTATTTCAGCACGTGTTTCTGTTACAGCAATGTGCTCCTGTGCAGGATAACAGGCCTGTTTAGATTTTGTCAAACTATAATATGATGGAAACACATTATGTCCTGCCTTCATAGACCACTTTCTTGTTTGTTTGTACGCATGTGTTGTTGACTTAGAATCTATATAGTAAGCTAACGCTTCGTCACTACTTAACTGCCTAGGATTAACATTACTGGTATCCTTAGACTTAACATTAATAACTGAGCTTTCACTAATGTCTCTAATTACGCTGGCAATTTTCCGTTGTCCTGCTGAACGCGCAGCAATTTCGGCAGCTGTCACCAATTCACTGACACTTCGCGATTCTACGAGATCCACGACTCGACGTTTTTTGGTTTTAAACGACGATTCTTCGAATTCTTTGCGAGGCCTTCCTGCTGAAATCACAGCCTCACTCGAAGTTGATGGTTGTGGCTCAAAAGAACTCACAGTAAACTGTATATCTTCTTCATCCAGCCAGGTCTTATTTTTAATTAAAAAACGCTCCTTCGATTTTCCTGAAGCCAACCATTTGACACCAATTTTATTGGAAAAGTTGGATATCTTCAACTTTATTTCTTTTTGGCTACATTCAGTAATGTTACCAAAGTGAAATTTTGAAGAAAGGTACTCATATATACCCGAGTTCTTTTCATTTTTTGTGGGTTTCAACCACTCTTCAAAAAATTCTACCCTAGAAATAGAGTATAAGCGTTCTGAAAAAAAAAAGAAAAGAATATGTTGTACTGAAGTGTGCTAAACAATTTGTGTATTTTTATGAAGAATAAAGTATTTCCTATGATATATCAAAGAACTAGCCCGGATAAAGGTGAATGTCTGCAAAATTAACTCTTTAAAACTATTCTTTCATAAAAAAAATACGTTAAAATATATAAGCTATGTTAAAATTATACCTAAAATTCATTTGAACAGATTCAGATTTTAAAAAAGGTTTTTTAAATAATAGGACTTACCCTCCGTGTTGATATCCATCACAAACACTCAAAATATTAACTATAAGCCACTATGGATGTGTACGAAAGTGTCACTAAACTGCAACTGATTGACTGTAACGATTTCATTAAACTCAATACCTGACTTCTAACCACTATTCCTTATCAGTTAAGCATTTGACAAACAACCGATTCTTGGAATCTGGAGATTAGGGGTGTTGTTTACGTTTTGCAATTAAGATTTCCTGGAAATGATAACATGAATTTTGTCCACCTAGCATGTTCTAGGCGAAATACTGTGCGACGCATACAGCTTCCCCGGCACGCAACCGACGCGTGCGCATGTTGCGGCATGCGTACGCATCTGTTCCGGGGCAGGTCGATGCGAGCCGGTCGGTGTGAATCGTACCCAAGAAAGTTATATTCTACCCGGAATGTTCACACGCGCTTCCAAATCGTTCCGAAGAATACCACGACATTGGTGGAGTGTGTCCCTTTCTACTAAATAAAGCGCCAATCGCAATATATAAGTGCGGGCATGCGTAGTTTGCAAATTACTACTAAGTAATTCTATTAATTTGAGAAACAGTTTTTGCATTACATATGTAATTACGTAATAATTAAAATAAGCACTTTTAGAACTCTATGTTAATTACAATACGTTTTATGTTAATGTATTTATCGACGTGTATGAATAAAAGGGATTTAAAGATTACCGAGTATATAAAAATCTACCATAAGATAGTTTTATTTACACTGGCAATTGTAAGAAAGGGACAACATCCACTCTTGTCGTTGTCTTGCTCAGAACGTTTTTCCCAAGTTCTTTGATCGTACCTTAGTCGTAGTATATAATCAGTGTGGCTCCACGTATACATCGGATACCTGTCACTACACGCCTCTACCACAGAATACTGTAGATTAACAGAAGTCAATCTCCATACAAGTAGTATTCGAGCAACGCACACATAGATACCTATCACGGACACGATATGTCGGAGTGGTTCGGGACAGTTTCTTCCGAACCAGTCCGTCCGTGTCGCATCCGTGAGAGGTGTCTATGTGTGCTATGCTCGAATATTACTTATATGGAATATTGACTTCTGTTACTCTCCTATATTATGTGTCTCTACTATGTTCATATCACGGTTTTCTATTAATTTGTATGTATAGTGATATGACTCAGAACGAGAAGAAAATTGCCACCATATTTGCCATACGTAGCATTAGTGCGTACTATGGGAATTTATACTTGAGGGTAAAATCTTTTTGCGGTTAGATAATCTATTGGATATTGCGCATACGTTTGATTCACGCTGCAGCGACCAGATGCCGCCACTTAATTAACCTTGTCAATAGGCATATTGACTATGTCATATTGACATAATTACTTAAGAGGCCATGATTTGTAATATATTATAATAACATTAAGGTTATAATATTGTATCATAATTACTTACTGATTCTTGTTTACATTTGTTAATTAAATTTGAATTTATTTTTAGGCTCAATTATGGATTATTAATGGAGCCTAACAAAAGAACTTGCCACCTCCATTTTGCTTTTGATTTGCAAAATATTTTACAAAAAACTAACTGACCTTTCACATCTGTATTTACATAAAAAGTCATATGAACAAAACCTTGTCTTTGAATTTTTTACAATTAAACAAAAACAAGCTAAAGTAACTTTATGGATAAAATTATATTAAAATCAATTTAGAATTTAATGAAAAATACTCTCTTTTTATGTTCCAACACACATATTGATATGATTTAGTTGACTGTATGCGACTATTTATTTCTGTCATTGTAACTAAAAAGTTAGTATTTAGTTATTTAAATTCTTTTCTGCGGCGTTTCCGGTCCGGTAGCAGCTATAAAACTTTGAACTCATCTGAAGAGCGACTTGTCTGTAAAAGATAATATGATTAAAATTTCGTCATTTCGCATTTCATTTCTTGATAGCCTTTTTTAAAATATAATAACTGGCCGTAAGCTGAATGGTAAATAAGTTTGAGGTCTGCTAAGTGGTTTGAGAATCTCATAGTTTTTTTTTTATTCAGAAGCTGTTTTAAAAATCCCTTTTATTGAAACATTTTTGTTCTAAATTGGGTTTTTTCAAAACATCCAGCATAATTGTTACAGAAAACATTGGTTATATGGTGAGTAACAAAAAACCTGCCCTGAAATCTGAAAGGGGCAATGTAACTAGATAAAATTAAAAATGTATGTATAGGTATTTTATTTATAACAATAAAAATATTATCGTATGTTAAATTGCTCACCATTAGAATTAAATTTTCCTAAAATTTAGCAAATGTTGGAGCATTGGACAGCATCACTGCACGTCAGTGGTCAGCCTATTTATAACAGACTACATGTATTTCTAAAAAGGCTTTTCTTTTGTTGTTGTAGGTGATATTTAAAAATATAATTCATCAATATCTGTAAATAAATCACGCATATTAAGGTAGCGGATAATGCCTTTGACAATTAGACAGGTTTTTTGTTAATTACTGTATAACCCAGTGGTGCTGGTGCAAACTTTACTTGTATATATTAGCCTATATCCGCTGGCATTTTGACGAATTTTAATGTTTATTTAACAATATTATTTTGGTTTTACCTTTGTTTCAACAAAAACGGCAACGATAACTGTTTACCAGTCTACAAACTAACGAATCAGGTGTGAACATGACTTCTGCATATAGCTCAAATAAACCAACATTATTTCTAATTACCGACGCTATTAATTTTAAAAAGAGTCTTGCTAAACCACAATACATAAGTATATCAATTTGTTATTTGTTTTCATTTTTATCTTCATGACAAACCCTTTTGTAGTGACTTTTGCCCTTGTAATAAGATGTAATGTAAATAAGAGTAACGAAGCATAGGTAATAAATCATCAACAAAGTGTCATTTATATTCATAATGCATGACGTGGCGTCTGTCCTCTGTACATTTCTTTGTAAAAATACATTTAAAAACTGTGACCACATGGTTTTCATTGTACAATGACCAACATTTTTGAAGATGCGTATCAGTTTGAGCTGATTAGTTAACTAAATGTAAATATTAAACTTTAGTTGTAGTTTGTATAATGGATTGTGTCAGAAGGTAGAACAAATATGTGTAATGAAGAATATTTTTTTAACTATTAGGTTATATTTTGTTAAAATTGACAAGTACAAAGATTTTTTTTCAACTGAGCATATATCACCGTTACGTTAGATTTAATCCATGTCTGATTTTTTTGTATAACTGCCTGGAAGTTTAACAAAGTTATTCGATCAATGGTCTGGTTCCTTTGCTCCCATATTGCAATGCCATAACTAAAAAATAATCAAAATAGTCATTGGTCAGTTTTAGTTGTGCTGTTAAAGAGCTTTATGGTAAATTAATTAAACAGCACTTGAAGTTAGAACAACTTCAAGTGCTGTTTTACCTTTTTACCATAAAAATACCATACAATACCATCTTTGCAATAACTTATTACTCAAAACAGTAGAATTTCGAAAAATCAATTAGCCTTGTGCCATTAAGTATTTACCTCTTAATATTTTGTCACTTAGATTATGAACTATTGACCAATATTGAATATTTGTTTTAAGCATATCTTAGGAGGGAAAGCTTTTTGTACGAGTGAAAGTGATTTACTTTGAAAACGATGTTTAGAGGAAAGTCATGCTGAATGTCTTCCTTTACATAATTATAAAATAAAGGCACCAAATCCATTGTTTGTCAGATTATTACATTTCAAAACTCATCCATATCTAATCATTTTGGGGATTGTTGAACCGCATCTACATTGAACTGTATTCCATTATGTTACAGTGGGAATTATTGCAAAAACATATTCATATCATATTTGTTTTTAAACGTTATTTTTAAACATGACAGCATGTAAAGGAATTTTGTGTCAGTATTAGTCAAGCCCAAGACCTTAGGAATCTGAGTAACATCTTAAACTTGTAAGTGTGGAAACAATACAAGGAATGTTTGTACGTTGTGACTGCCAATTATAAGTCAAGATTGAGGTATATCTGTATGTTTAAAATTAATATTCTCACGCTTATTCCTTACCAACCAAACGTCAAAAGATGCTCTATGGTTTTCACCATGAAATTCAGCTGGTGAGATATGGTGGTGGTATTTGTCCCTAGTTACTTGCGATAACTTTTGATACCTTGATACCAAATACTCAGATATAAACCAGCAGTGATTTGAATTGGCAACAGCAATAAAATGAAAAAAAAACTTAAATCACAGGTAAAAGTACCCAAAATGTAAGTAGTAATAAAAATACCTGTATAAACGTAACATATATACTTTTCCTTTGCGATAAACAATGTTTGCTAATTTTTAGTCGTTTCTTTTATAATCTGTTCATCATTAAGTGCGATACTGGCATTTTGGAAATAAACTAATACAACTGACATTTTATTAATACACAGGTCATACACCAACATTACTGCAATTTGATCACTGACCTCTAACATTACCACTGAACTGACTGCTGTCAATTAATTTTGTGCCTATTTGAATATCGCTATTTTGATGCTGTAGACAGATGCAAGTGTCCATTGAACTAAAATTAATGATGCCCACTTGTCGACATCTTCGATAAGACGTCAAAGTTAGTTCCCGAAACACTCGTGGGTAGCGTTTCAAATCGACACAAAAAATTTGCTGCCATTTGTATGGAAAAGCCTGTCCAGTGGTAATAAATAAGACGTCAGTGGACTTGATACAGCGCGAGTGTAAATGTTACTACAGCTACTTTAACATCTGACGTGCGAGACTAAATGAAAGTCAGGCAATGCCTTGCTTTCATGATGCCATTTTGGAATGCGAACAACCCATCTATACATTTTTACATCATTGACTAATACTATGACAAATAATTTATTAAAAAACTTATCTCTCAAGTTATTGAACACCTGACCCAAATTGTTGAATTTTTTTTTTAAGTTGAAAGTTTTTTTAAATGTAGGTACAAAGATTTTACCGTGTAGAATATTTTCATAAACGATGTAGTGAGATTTTGTTCATGTATTGATTGAGCCAGATTCGACGTCCGTTACATGATATTTTTTGTCTTACGGAATGTATAGTTTGCCTTAATTTTGTATATCTGTAAGAAGGCTCATTACACGTATTTATCAAATGTAACAAAGGTGTTCTTTACAAAATTCGGGTTGCAGGTTTAGTACCTTACGTATACGTCTTAGACTTACGACTATACCGTCTATTTAGAGGGAATTATAAAAAATACATGTCTGATTCAGGGCCTGATTGAATTCGTGCATAGCAAACAAGCTCAGGAGTTCGATATTCATAACTGCATTTAGTGTTATTGTTCCGAATTTTTGAAATATTTAATCCAGGACTCTCAACAAAATTCTGAACTCTCTTCTTCAAACTTTTTGAATGCCTTATATGAGATTATTTCTTCCCAACTTTATTTCTGAACTAAGAAGTAGTGCACAAGATATATATGGCTATGAAAGGATGCAGGGAGATACAAAATATGATTATTCCATACTTTTCTACATATATTCTTCCTAATAATTCAGTAAACAACCATTGTCACTGATTTACTCCATAAAATGTCTAAACAGCCATTAAAAATCTTTGCTGCCTTCAAAGAAGCATGCTATAGTATTGCATTTTTGTTAATTTTCAAAAGATATAATATTGAGTGAATAAGATTACCTGTTATTGCATTAAATGCTGTGAGGTGAAAATTCTGAATATAAGTATATATTTAAGTTTATATCCTGTATTTATATGTGAATAGAAATATTTGTAGGTAAGAAAATCATGATACTTCATAAAATATAAGTTATTTTGAATAATAACTTTCGCCACTTATCAATTCTTTTCTTACTATTCTTCTTTAGGTTTTCATATGTGATAAAAGTATCTGATTAGTGAGTGTTATGAATAATTTATTATTTTGTAAATAAATAGTCTTATAAATTGTTTAATTCTGTCAAAGAGACGTATTTTGTTTATACTCAGCGAAGAAAGTTAAATAAAAAATGTAAAATTTCAAATATGAGAGTCTTATTGGCTTATGAGGCTGTTAGAGCGCGTACAAAGCTGACTAAACAGTCTTTACTACCATACTGTTTATTCTGAAGACATCTTTGGAGTATGTACATTTTTTAAATCACAAAATCATTACACTGCATGTATTTGCATTCTTCATATTGATAAAGTTCCAGTATTAAGCTGCAAGGACGAACATTATCTATGAAAAGGCTTAAAGGTCTACAAAAGCCTGAAAGGGCTTTCAAAAACAGAAAGAGCTAAATATAAATTTCTAATATTAATTATCATGGTGAAGAAAAAGTGCACCTTTCTAAAAATTAGATGTGTCCCTGGTGTGAATAATATAATCAATCACATGTGTGCTATGCCTGATGTAAAAAGTGACTGTAATGGAATGAAATATTAAGAATGTGGATATGTTTTCTTATTCAAAACTGATTATTTTTTCTAATTATTATTTATTCTTTTGGCGGCTATATGTTATTACTGTTCATTATCAGATATTAGATATTTACATATATCATATCATTACATACATTAGCAAGATTGATTTTTGTTTAACCCCTTTAATTTTGTTGTTACTTGTAGTGCTGCAGCAGAGTTAGAAGTGATAATTAGCATTGATAAATTGATTGATAAATATACTTTGATAATTATTTTGATAATAATAAAATGTCTTCTTACGAACATCCTACGCGATTTGCCACTTCTGCGCGTATTCAAGCATTTTAAGGCCGACGTCTCATGCAAACACATTCGTAGCAGAGTGGGAAATTTGTCAAAGTTTTTGAATAGAACCAATAGTTATGAGGAACCCATTGTATGGGACGTCAATATGTTTTGGTTTTTAAAACTTTCGACAAGTAAAATAATTAATAAATACAAATGTCTTTTAAACGATATGTTAGTAATGAATTTGACATTGTTAAGCCAAAGTGGTTAATTTATAAATCGGTATGGATAATAAAAATTATCCGATGCAGTATTCTATAGCATTTTGTCTGTATGCATGACATGTGACCAAAAAAAAGTTTTATATAATTTTACCAAAGGATACAATAATTTTAATAGAATCTGTATTTAAATTGATTTTATGATCGATCCTTGTACTTATGAACTAATTTTAAGTGTTTGGTTTTCTTATATTCTAGTAAATTAACTGAAATTTTCGGTCACTTACTTTTTTTTGGTTGTCCTACTTTCTAAATTTAAAGACTTAAACAAAGCACGTCGCGTATTCCTCAGCGGGTAGTACCAAAATATCTTGATATGATTTTCCTGTATTACGATTGATTTTTGTTTAAGTTTTACTAACGATAATTATATTTTTCTCGCTCATTGCTGTTAAAACGAATGACACGTGCACTAACCATAATGTTTGACTTGAATTGTAAATAAATAATGTAACTCATTAAATTATATATGAAAACATAAAATTCGGCACCGAAACTTGAATTAGATCCAGTTAAACGGAAGCGAGTCTGCGACGTGAACGGCTTTTATTATACGCGTATATATTGTACACGACTGTGTGGAACTTTTCACATACAAGGTCATTTCACACGTAGCGTTATTAGTAAGTACAATGCCATTTAGAAAATTTGGCTTTCCTGAGTTAAGTCAATTAAATGTTCTGCATCAGCGTGATTGAAAAAATATGAATAATTGACTGAGCAATTTAAATAAGCGCGTGTAGAGATAAATAGGATTTATATTAAAAGTATTTTCATTGTTTAGCAAAGCATCACACATTATGCGTGTAACACAAGCCGCAACATGCTTAAGGCCGCGGTTTCCAAGTCTGAGTGGGCGGCGACGTCGGAGCGTAAGGGTCAGCTCACATTGACGCAGTCGAAACGAAGCGACACGTTGGGTTTTTAATATTTAAAGTATACTCATCTCTTTTTCCATTATGTAACGTCCAAATTTGTCTTATATATCTGAGCAAATCCGTGCATCAACGCTTTGTTGGAGTCAAACGTATAACAGAAAATAAATTTGTACGTAATAGAGATGAATAATGTTTTAAGTTTAAAAAAACATGACGCGTCGTTTCGCTTTAACTTTTCGTAAATGTGAGCTGACTCTAAGTTCCGCGTTGATATGCGGCATGACGTACGGCGGCATCAACATCGAAGTTCCGCTCGTTTAGCCGCTACCCCGCAGCCTCCTGACTTCGAGATAACAGTCTAACGGTGAGGATTAATAGCGGCTTCCCCTCTGAAACAACCGTGCTGCTCTGTTGCAGCAGGTAACGATATTTGTAGTTTAGTGTTGATTTTATAGCAAAGCGTCAAATATTAATATAATTCTAAACACATGTGGCGTGTGCCACATGCCTTGTTTCGTGTTGTGTGTATCATCATACTCAATGTGTGTAACATTACGCGTTCACGTCTAAAGCGCGTATAGAACTGACCTCCTTCTAGCACTTTTTAAATTACCACAAAAACGAGAAAAATAAAAAATGATACAGTTAAGTGTACCACATAATGTAAAGTGCAGAATGGGTTATACTTTTGATTATATTAAACAAAAAATTTGAAGCAAAATATTTTACCGTAAATAAAAAAATAATTACTAATTTAAATTAATCCCATTTAATAAAACATAAGCGAACATTATAATCTTATTTCTCCGTGTTGGCCCGGCCTCGTTTGAAGAATAGGCCAACTGCCGTTCTATCAGGCAGAATTTTAAAAGGCGAACGATTTGCTATGCGAATAACTATAATCGTGGCTACTAGCTGGTAAAGTTCTGCATTGTCTCTCCCGGGTCGGGTACCATCGTTTTACCTATTCCTGCCGCAAGAGCGTCAATGCTTGTGACTGTCGTGTTCAGGTTTGGAGGGTAAAGTAGAAGGTAAACTTATGCACGTGGCATTAGACATCGCCACAAGATAGCAACGCACCTTTAACATCTTTGGTGACCGTAGGTGATATTTAACCCTATCAGGAGACCCATCTGCTTGTTTGCTATTTTGTGATATATAAAAAACAATGTGAATTAATATCATAAATCACTTTATTTAATTCGCCGTTGATGTAGGTACGCTTCGTAACTCGTATTTGAAAGGAATATTGCGATGAAATGATCTAGCAATTTTAAAAAGTGTGTGGCCGCGTTTCCGATCCGGTAGTAGTTTAAAAAAAAATGTTGACGCATCAAAATAACTTGTAAAAAGTTTTATTTAATAAAGTTTTTCTGATTTTTTCTAAATAGTTCACAAACGTTTCTTCTTCTTCTTCGTCGTTTCCTCAAGGCTGAGGGTCGTGACCACCACAAGTGGTTTTATTGGCCAGGGCTCTCCAGTTCAGTCTGTCTTGGGCAAGGTGTAATGCCATTTGCGTGTTACACTGGAGGTACTCGAGGATGGCGTCAATCCAGCGGGTGGGCTTTCTTCCTCTGCTCCTCCTTCCTTCCACGTGGCCCACTAATATTAGTCCCTCGAAGCTTTCCGGACTCCGGCGAGCCACACGTCCAAAGAAAGAAAGTGTGCGTTGGAACCACATTGTAGACAGACGGGTTTTTACATGGAGTTCCGCAAGTATCCAGGCGTTTATGCGGCGAGCTGTCCATTTGATGCCTAACATTTTTCGCCAGCACCACATCTCGAACGCGTCAATTTTCGCCAGAACTCTTTGACCGTCCAGGTTTCCGAAGCATACAAGAAGATGGAGAAGACTAGTGTGCGCATAAGTCTAATTTTTGTGTTGCGGTAGATGTTTCAATTCCACCAAACCTTCTCCAGCCTCTTCACAGCTGCTTTAGCCATTTGTGCTCGCCGAACAACTTCCTTTTCGCAGTCGCCATCAGTACGTATAAGGGACCTCAAGTACACAAACTCTTGTACTATGACTAGGTCGCGTAGCTCCAACGATCTCTGTAGACTACCAGGTCTGTCGACGAACATTAGTTTGGTCTTGTCCTTGTTAATCTTGAGACCGTACTCGGCACTTAGAATTTCAAGCCGTTGTTGATACGGTGACCTCCGATGCGAATTCCTCCTTCCCACTCATCCAACACTCGGCGCATGATGTGCTCGCCCACAAGGTTAAATAGCTGGGGAGAAAGTATGCAGCCCTGCCTCATACCTCGCTCACTGTTAAACGGTTCCGAGAGTGCATCGTCCACACGAACTTTTGATCGTCCGTCTAGATACAGGTTTTGGACCAAGTAAATCAGATGGTCGGGTACTCCCATCACCCCCATCACCTCAAACATTTTCGGCCAACTGATGCAATCGAAAGCCTTCGCATAATCGATGAAACACAAGACCATCGGTACGTTGAATTCCCTGCTTTTCTCTATCAGCTGCCTTATGTTTAAGATTTGCTCACGGGTGCCTCTACCTTTAATAAATCCAGCCTGTTCTTTCGCGATTTGACTGTAGATGTAGTTGTCAAGTCTCGTTTTGATGATATGTAGGAGGATTTTGCCCGCGTGAGAAATCACAATCGTTTAAATAGGTCGTAAACAAAAAGGTTTTTCCTATACCTAAAAGTTAAATTTAGTTTATCTTATGATTAAATTTTTTAATGATGTTCTTGATGAACTTGAAAATCACAACAACAAAAAATCTAAATTTTCTTTATTTGTGCATGGTTAATATTTTCTTAAAACACAAATTGTAAATTGAGGAAATATCACTTCTTTTTGTGTTGCAATTCCAAAGCGGAAATAATTTATATTTCTTGTTATAAAGGCATCAGTATTTTTGTTTAAATAAAGATGTTTTACTCAAGATGAACAGTGTTCAGATTGCAGATAAAAAAGAACTTAACCGCGGCTGTTGATTATTTCTAATTGTTATAATGATCACAAACCAATTTTAAAATCTAAAATTTTTAACAATAAGATGTCTTAAGATAACTATGTGTCGCCGTACATTTATTCCAGCTTTTTATTAAATATTTGAGTTAAATATCTAACCGTTATTGCCCTATATGCCATTATACCACGGAAGTACCGTTTGTAGGACAGACGTTAATATGAAAATTTTCACTATTGATCTCTGAGAAATCTGATGTGATGATGATTTCAAGAAATGTAATTTTATTATATAATAATATTTAAATATGTTTTCCTAAGATATTCGTCAAACTTTAGCATTGTTCTTATAAAACGTAATGAATGTGAATGCAATAAGTTTACTCAATGCACGTGGGTTCACTATTTTCTATTTATTTATACTAGTGCTCGACCAGTGGTCAAAAGTGGACTGTAAGTAATACTGTATAATACAATGATATTACCAAGTTTATTGTATAATATTTAGAAGTATACAATAACCCTGACATTAACAGAATCGTTGTCATTGATAAAAATAAACGTAAACAATTAATGTTTTATTAATTTAATGTATTTGTAACGCAATATCATACATTTTACCTTTTTGTTTCCCTTCTCTACATAAACGACTTATTTATTACTTATTCTTTTTAATTGGAATATTACTATTGTATACAATAAGGGGATAGTTATAGGAAGCGCTCAAGCCGCGCACTTGATCCGCAGTGCCCAGGATGCACTGTTAAATGATATCTATGCAATTAATCATATTATAGTGATTATGCGAAACGAGCGCGGTTATGGCGCTCTCTATAATCAATACATATATTATGTTCATACCATTTAATGGTGCGTCCCGGGCGTTGAGGCTTGAGCACGCAGTACGGGCGTATTCTCTTATTAGTCCCTAAAACATAGCGCAATCTGACAAATTTTTATGCAAGATTTTCACATTGTCTCGCACTATGAGTCAAAATATTATGCTTATAAATGTGTTTGGTGAAGTAGCGAATGTTCTTTACATCTCTACACAACTTGATAATAATAATTATTGATCCGAATTATAAGTACGTCGTGCTCTGTCAATTGAAGCGATATGGAAACAACTCTAAGGGCGGCTTGCACCAAAATGCTTAAATGCTTTTAGTTCCTTTAACAAGTTTAGTAAATGTCAAAACGCCTTGAAAGCTGTCAGTTTAAACGTATTTAGTGACTTAAAATGATTTAAGAATTTTGGTGCAAGTCGCCCTTAGTTTTTTAAAACCCATAATTTACAGACTGACTGGTGAGTTAACTTCAATATTTAAGGACGTGATAGTTGGCGATCATATATGATGAGAAAAAACAACATTAAAAATAAATATTAAAATACTTCTTAGTAAACTTAGTAAACAGTACACCGAGAATCCTATATTTACCTGCGTAACAACATATATAGGAACTGCAAATCCGTATCTTTTAAAATCCAAGTTAAGATAAACAAAAGAATTATGACATCTGGGTTGATCTAATTGTAATTTTTTTAAACTATCATCATAAAATACCGTAAAAGTAATGTTATTACCGTGTTTTAATTTAATAAATAAAATTAAGCGAAAGTGATTTATTGTAACAGCTAAGATTGTGCAAAAAAAGTTTGACTCGACTTACAAACCCACCCGGGTTTGGAATATTAGTAAACATTACCTAAACATTTATCCGCATTGCATTCTTTATTTTCAATTTAATAGCAGCGCTTTACGAAACGGATGCAATATTTACCATGGATCATATTTTTGCTTGGTAATGTCTTTACGGACTGCCTTTTGGTCATAGCCGCAGGTATTACCCGAGGCTAGACTATAACGTAACAATTTCGATGTGCGTTACATTAAGAACTTTCATACAAAGAATACTGAACGCCTCGTGTTGATACGGCGACGATCTTTTTCCGAGTTGTTATTGTGCTATGACCCTTATATACCGACTCTTCCAGTGTCTAATTTATTTTTATATCAATATGAAAATAAAAATATAAAACTGATATAATAATTTATTATTAGTTAAATAAGTTTATTATATGTGAAATTCGTGATACATTTGTGTGATTATATTATTTAAAATCGGTATTTTAATGTTTTTACCCCTTTTACACAACAAATATATTGATTGAAGAAGCAGTTTCTATGATACATATCAATTTATATTTTTGAGAATGGATCTCTGTTATGGGAAAATGGTCACAATAATATTTGAACAGGAATAACATTTGTGTATTTAGTTACGAAATTAGTTCGTAGTAACAATGCTCGTAGAGACCATTGTAAAATTCACTAAGAATTACTTCAAAAATGACATTTTTGTTGTTTATACAAATCTGATTAACGAATAACTTATTCCTGTACAAATAAAATGCTGCTATATGAGTAATTTTTCCTATTCATGCACAGCCAATGCGAGACGATAAATATATTAAATACGTGGAATGTAAGCGCCTGTAAATATATAATGTTTTATGTAATACTTTAAATTTTGAAATATGCAAAAATTCCACGTATATAATATCAATAGCTTATAGCTGTCAATTAGATTTATACAATTCTTATATTCCTTGAAATAGCTTCCCTTATAAAGTTCTAGATAAAGGTAGATTGTAATAACTATTTTTTATCTGTCTAGGTGGATGACCATCATAAACTAATTTATACACAAAATAAAATTTAAATAGATTTACCTATTGGCAAGTTGTGTAAAATAAATAAGCTTACTATAATGCTATTATAATGATGTCACTAGTTACGTAAGCAATATAAATATAAGGAAATAAGATAAACATATTTGTTGTTTCATATACATCCTTCTCCTTCCATTTGGTAACCGAGTTATTACCAGGATTATAAAATGATTGAATACGTATGAGTAACGCCAAATATCCAGTGTCCAGGACTGATATTTTGCATACAACTTACCCCTTTGATCGAGGATTAACGTATACGTTTAAAATACCGATCGAGGCAAGTGGGGTGTTTCGGTGCAGCCTGGCCACAGTCAATTTCTTAATTTATAGACGTAACATTTAAATGTTCTTTTATTGTTCTTGCTGTACCAATTAACAGATTTAATGTACCTCAAATAGATCTCGGTAAAAAAGCACTTGTTTGTGGCCGGGCTGCAAAGTATACGCTGCAGCCCGGCCACGAGAATATTTTCTAGTAGGATGCTCAGAATGATCTTAAATATAAACCAAATAAATGTTCCATTTGTGTTCCTTAGTTATCTAATTTACCAACAGAAACGATTATATAAAGAGAAAATTATTTAAAAACAAAATGTACACTAAACGCCTTTAGAATTATAATAGCAATATAATTGTGTAAACAATACCAAGGACGATTAGTATTATACAATTAATGAAAATCCGTAAATATCAATTATTGGCATTTTAAGAAAATCAAAATACATTGTAACTTACTTACGGTACTGGTCTAATCAAAGTAATTATTTGAATTAATTTCTTAAAAACTGTGTAGATAATATAGTAAATAAATATAACTGTATTTTTGTTAGCGTCAGGGCCCCTAGACCACAAGCGATATTTAATGTTTCAATTATATTAAACTTTTGTACGTTTTTGGTATCTACGGTCAAAATTTTAGTACCTTGACAAAAAAAGAGAAAACTGTAAAAGAAAATGTCCAGACACTGACGTCAGGATGTCTGGACCACGTTGATTTCACTTGGATCAACACGAGTAAGCAAACTTATTCTTCTTAAAACTTTAGTAGGTACCTAAATTACTATTTATGAGATGCTCCTCATAACGTTTTTTTATAACGTTATGAGGTACTCCCAATAACGTTTTTTTTTTTATTTAGAATGTTTTGATGTATAAATAAAAAGATATATCCGAAATAAAATTTGTAAGTAGGTAAACGGCTGCCCTATCGAAAAATAAAGTAATTGACATTTTTCAAAAATAGTTTGTACTTTCGAAACTTTAACTTCGTAAGGCAAGAAAATTTTTGGATAAAATAGTGATCTAAGATTAAAGGATGAAGCGCACTATAACGGGACGAAGCGGGGCCGAGCGGGCTATATCACAACGAAAAAAGCTTGCTTAGCACATTGGTGACGTACCGGGTTGCAGTGCGTTGTCGGATTGACATAATGTGACATGAATAGTTTGAGCGAACGTCTTTTGTGGTTTGCTTATTATTTAAAGTCGAAGTCAGATAAACCGGTGGACACGTGTGTGACAGCAAGGTTATGCCAGTTGTGGTAAAATAAGAAAAAAAAAACAGAATTATTGAAAATTTTAAAAATTAGTAACGTGGAAAACGTCGTGACGACGGTGATCACAAATTTCTTAATATTTGAATTTTTTTTCTTTCCATGCAATTCTAAGTACCTACGGCAAAACTTTTTAAACAAAAATCCTTTTTAGTTTACCAACCTGAAAAAGAGAAATTCACCAGAGTTAATTTATTAGATAGTACGCTTGATTACAATCTTTACAAGTACTTTTATATTATAATGTCTATAAATAGTTATATTTGTTTATAAGATCTTACTTATACTACGATATAAATCGGTAGCGTCTGTCTAAATAAACATTTGAAAAACTTCACCATAAATATTTGCTTGACTTACTTATATAGATTTTACTATTTTTTAAACGTTTGTCTGTCTGTCTGTGTGTATCCAGCTATAACTCAAAATGGCTGGACTAATCTTGATGGAATTTTATACACAGCCAGAATATAAGGTTGCCTAAACAGTAGGCTCGAGATATTGTTTGTACTTACGTAACATGAACTAATTTGAATTTTACAATAGTTTTATACATTATAACGTTTATTTTGCATTATTTAAATAATATTTTCAGTGTCTTATTAATGTAAAAATATCAATTGCTTACTTAAATTTGTTTTTAGTAACGTAAATCAACAAACTGTGTACTATGTCATACCGCATATGTAGTTCGAAATAAAGTACTTAAAAAACTTAACTTTTTAAAACAAAGTTTAATTTCTAAATATAATATTATCAAAACACAAATGTGAAATGAGAGCCAAGTCCAATATAAGTGTATACATCTTTGTCGGCTTCGCAGACAAAAGAATTGGGATCTATTTGGGTGCCCAGTTTTGTAAAGAAACTCTTAAAATTTTAGTTACAAGAACATGCATCATTCTAAGATAAATTTACAGAACAATCTATTGTTTCTTGGTACTACCACAGTATTGGCTACTTAAAAATTAATACAAGTTCTTAAATTTTAAGACAATTATTTACTCTATTTATTTATTTCACTTGGAATATATGTCTAGCTCAAAATTTGACTTTTTTTGCTTACGTACAGACAATCAGTGCAAGTGATTTATTTAATGTTAATTAATAGGTTACTTTAATGGAAAATGTAGTTCTTTTCTGTAGTTCACAACTTATCAGGACCGAATATACATACATAGAATCAATAAGTTACCCTAGGTTGGTCTGCACTATTTGAAGAATAGACCAACTGCCGTTCTGCCAGGCAAGCCATAAAAGGCGACCAGTTAGCTATAAGTGTCACTATCATCGTGATTACTAGGTGGTAGTTCCACAACATCTTGCCCGGGTAATTGGTACCACCGCTTTACCGTTCCTACCGCAATAGCGTCATTGCTTGTAGAGGGTAAGCTAGCTGGTAAGCTTATGGATGTGGCTACCGCCACATGGATAGCAATGCACCATTAACATCTTTTGTATCTATAGGTGATAATTTTACTTTACACTCACTTCTTTTCATCGGGAGAACCATCTGCTTGTTTGCTATCTCATGTAAAAAAATGTTAGTGTTGTCCTGCAGCAATCGCTTCCATTAAATTTTAGCAAATCCTTCAGCTGTTGGGTTGTTTTCACTTCGTCCAAGTTCTCCCATACACGTCTCTGGCGCATATTCCATGCATGTTCGATGATCTTGAGCCTAGCAATTGAGCAGGCCCGCACAACGCCCGGATATTTTCCATTGCCAAGTACTCCGTAGCCCGGAAAGCTATATGTGAACACGTAGTGTCATATATTAATATAAAACTGAAACCAAGAGTTTGTACAAACACTAGGCCTAAAAAAATTCTCAACGTGCGTCAATGTTTGTTGAACATTACTAAGTACGTATTATTAAAATTGAAAATAGCAATCGATACCCAAAAATTTACTTAATGTCGAATTTAAAAATAGACATGCAGTCTTGGATATATTGTTAAATGAATATGCAGACCTTGATTTAAAGGAGAAATGTATTTAATACGACACGATGATAACAAGTGCAATCTTTACAACATCCTTGTACACGCAGTACAAGCGAGACTAATCTCGTCTGGCATTCGCTTTGGCAGCTAGTTTTGGCGTCTCATTGATTCCAAGGGTAGCCACGGAAGCCCTGCTAGCGTCGCTGCCATGGAATCCTAATGAAATATGGCACCTATAGATAATGTATGAAAATATACTATCTAATAAATGAATTCTGATGAATTTTTCTTTTTTTTTAAGTTGATAAACCTAAAAGGAGTTTTATTTTTAAAAAATTGTCGTAGGTAGTTAGTATTATGGAAAGAAAAATAATTCAAATATTAAGAAATTTGTGAACATATCGTCATCGATCACGATATTTTCCACGTTACTGATTTTCAAACTTTTCAATAATTCTGTTTTTTTTTATTTTTACCACAACTGGCATAGCTGCCAGACTAACTTCGACTTAAAATAATAGACTAACCGAAAAAAGATGTTTGGTAAAACTATCATAAGCACATTATGTAAATCCGGCAATGCGTACTGCACCAATTGTACTAAGCAAGCACTTTTCCTTGTGATGTAACCCGCTTCGCCCCGTCATAGTGCGCTTCACCCTTTAATAATCTAAGATTACCATTTTATCGAAGAATATTACTTGCCTTACGAAGTTAAAGTTTCGAAAGTATAAACTGTCAGCTCCTGAAGTATTTAGAAGAGCACCAGCTGATTAGTGACCGTCAGTACGGTTTCCGTCGTGGCCGCTCAGCTGGTGATCTTCTAGTATACCTGACACATCGTTGGGCGGAGGCACTTGAGTCCAAGGGGGAGGCAGGCATTGGCAGTTAGTTTAGACATAGCGAAGGCCTTCGATCGGGTATGGCATAAAGCGCTTCTCTTCATATGCAAGTGGATCACCAGTTTTTTGGCTGATCGGTGCATTAAGGTCGTAGTCGACGGTGCATGCTCCGATCTTAAACCTGTCAATGCTGGTGTTCCCCAAGGCTGCGTGCTATCACCGACACTGTTTCTTCTGCATATCAATGATATGTTGCGAATTAGTAACATACATTGCTATGCGGACGACAGTACTGTTGATGCTACATACTCCGGCCGTAGCGGTATTTCTCGGGAACACGTCGAAGAGGGCCGGATCAAGCTCGTGTCTGAACTCGAGAATCAACTAACTGATGTCTCAGAATGGGGTCATCAAAACCTTATTACATTTAACCCCAAAAAGACGCAGCAGCTGTGCGTTCACCGCAAAAAAAACACCCTTTGTCGTATCACCTCGGTTCGAAAACACTCTCCTGACTGCCTCAGCCAGTATTGGAATTCTGGGAGTCGACATATCGAACAACGTTCAGTTCCGCGGTCATTTGGAAGGGAAGGCTAAACTAGCCTCCAAAAAGCTTGGTGTACTCAGTAGAGCAAAGTAGTACTTCATGCCAGCCCATCGCCTCCAACTTTACAAGGCCCAAATTTGACCTCACATGGAGTACTGTTCTCACCTCTGGGCCGGAGCTCCTCAGTACCAGCTTCTTCCTCTTGATCGCATTCAACGTAGAGCGGTTCGAATCGTCGACGACCAGGCTATTTCTAATGGGCTTGACTCTTTGGCGTTACGCAGAGATGTAGGCTCGCTCTGCGTCTTTTACCGTATTTATCATGGGGAGTGTTCCGACGAGTTGTTCGGACTAATGCCTGCCGCTAAATTCCACCATCGAACATCGCGTCAAAATTTAAAGTTCCATCCTCACCACCTCGATGTCTGGAAATCCACAACCGTGCGCTTTTGTCGACACTTTTTGCCTCGCATTACTCCATTGTGGAATCTATTACCCTCGGGGGTGTTTCCGAATGGATACGACTTAGGGACCTTCAAGAAACGAGCTTATTCATTCTTAAAAGGCCGGCCGGTATTGCGGATGTCCATGGGCGGCGGTGATCACTTACCATCAGGTGCACCATCTGCTCGTTTGCCCCCTCTACTATAAAAAAAAAATTTATAGATCAAAACATTCTAAACAAAAAACGTTAGGAGGTACTATTTAGGTACCAAAGTTTTACGAAGAAATAGTTTGCTTATTCGTTTTGATCCAAGTGAAATCAACGTGGACCAGACAACCTGACGTCTAGTGTTTTTTTACAGTTTTTTTTTGTCAAGGTACTAAAATTTTGACCGTAGGTACCAAAAAAGTACAAAAGTTTAATATAATTGAAACATTAAATATCGCTTGTGGTCTAGGGGCCCTGATGCTAACAAAAATACAGTTATATTTATTTACTATATTATCTACACATTTTTTAAGAAATTAATTCAAATAGTTACTTTGATTAGACCAGTACCGACATAAGTTACAATGTATTTTGATTTTTTTTAATGCAAATAAATTATATTTACGGATTTTCAGTAATTGTATAATACTAATCGTCCTTGGTATTGTTTACACAATTATGTTGCTATTTTAATTCTAAAGGCGCTTAGTGAACATTTTGTTTTTAAATAATTTTCTCTTTATATAATCGTTTCTGTTGGTAAATTAGATAAGATAACTAAGGAACACAAATGGAACATTTATTTGGTTTATATTTAAGATAATTCTGAGCATCCTACTAGAAAATATTCTCGTTGCCGGGCTGCAGCGTATACGTTGCAGCCCGGCCACAAACAAGTGCTTTTTTACCGAGATCTACTTGAGGTACATTAAATCTGTTAATTGGTACAGCAAGAACAATAAAAGAACATTTAAATGTTACGTCTATAAATTAAAAAATTGACTGTGGCCGGGCTGCACCGAAACACCCGGCAAGTGCAGAGTTCAACTCTGACAGCGACAGGTATTTGTGTAATGCTGCGGCCGCACTGCGTCTATTGTCACAAAGCTACGCACAATGACGCGATACATGCAGATGTGACCGGCTATTATAGGCTATCGTCGCAAACATCCCAACTGAGTGTGCCTTAGTGCGCTAATATATCTTCGGGACGATACACGCAGGTGCGGCCAAAAGATAAAGAACACTAGCAAGCCGGCGCAGCTTCGTCGAATAGATTGTTATGTCGATGTAGTTTTTCATAAAAATTGTCAGCCCCTTAAGTGTAGGTTTTTGAAAAAATATTAACCTACCCAGACCTTCAACTATTTAGTTAGATCGTTAACTATTTCTATTCCAAATTTGATCAAAATCGGTTTAGAAGTTTTGTCGTGAAAGCGTAACAGACAGAAGTATGGATTGTATTTCTGGGTGTTTGCTAAGTATATTTTCGTATTTTATATACTATGTATCTTCATTACACAGTACACAATTTCTTGTATGTAAAACTGTTTACTAGTGTAGGTATAACCTTGCAAGTCAAATATTGAAAATAGCGCCCGCATAGGAAAATTTACATTACCTAATACCCTATATTATCTCGTTCATTCGACCCGATGCAACGAGGAAACGATTGTCGTGGCATACTTACTTAGACTAAACGAGATAGTAAGATCTTATTTTAACCTCTTTTCTTCGTGCGCGACATATCACACGCTATTAATTATCCTAATTGGGCAGGGTATTGCAAACAACAAGCGATACTAAGATTAACAACTGGTAATTGATTTGTCGGCAGGCGACTCCCGTCTCGCCTGCCGACAAATCAATGAATCATCATTAGGTTTAACAATTAGCTCTGCTTTACTTTTATTAGTGACTACGGCTTCGTTCATACGAGACTCCTATCGACATTTTGAAGAAGACATACTTTTTTTACGTTAATTTAAAAGTCTATTTGAGGCCGATTAACAATGCAAAAACTAATCTATGGTTGAATCTAGGCCTGCGCAGACAAGAACTATCCACAGTGTACTTTTTATCCTCTAATAAAATAAAAATAACACAGAACAAAATATACCCCGACCGAAATATCCCCCGAATAATGGAGGACGCCGAGAGATCGGACTGGACGAACCCCCGAGAAAATAAAACTAACATGACAAAGAACAGCAACACAACAAACTTTAGCGCTCGAGCGCTCAACTCAGACTAAAGTTTGTGTGATTTAAAGAGATTCCGTCTTTAAACTTACTGACAGTTCATCTGGACCAATGCAATGCTTTTTCTTAAACTGGATTTTCCAGCATAACGTAGGTAATATATATTTATATCAGAATATTTACCTCAACAATGTAGCTTTACTCCGGACAACAAATGTTCGCATACCGTATGCGTTGAGTCCGTGGCAAGTTCTCGGCGGACATTTTTTTCACGATTCAGGGATTTTTGTCCTCTGCAGACTAAAGGACATCGTCTGCGCAGGCCATAATAACACGCATTATAGTTATCACACTGACAGCAGGCTCCGCCTTTAACTTAATTAAGTTGACTTTGTCGACAGCAGTGTTAATGGTCTTATATTGAATATACACAATGAGAGGACAATCTTGTTATTATACCGTTAGATATCTGTAAACTGATGGCTTTACTCATGAAAAGAGGCAACCATCACCTCTACACCTAAGATTTTAGTGCGGTGCGCTGCTATCTGTGTGTCGGGGTGTTAATGCCACCTGAATAAGTTTACTGCCTTGCCTTCCAAACCGGGACACGACAGTAATAAGCATTGACGCTATTCCTGCAGAAATAAGTAAGGCAGTGGTACCAGACCCAGTTAAGCCGATGACTCTACCACCTCGAAGCAACAATGGTAGTGATTCATATAACAGATCCTTCGCCTTTTACGGCAACAGCTGCTCCTTCCTGCTCCGACGGCGCCCTTGATTCTTAGAATCAAATAAATTCGGCACTCTGACATTAGGCTATAATATTAACAAGTGTGTTAAAGGAATGAAATATTTTGGGTTGTTAAATTTATTAATTGAATAAAAAATACGTGCACATGAAGAATTCGGCGAATTGTAGTAATAACTTTTAAAAATTTAAAAATGTTTTTGTGGCTACTGACTAGGTTTGATTTTTATCTTATTTTAGATTAGTTCTGAAACATATCAATTCGATTCAAGCGCATTGCTTTATTTCGTCGAATTTGCGTGACATATTTGTTAAATACTGCTGTTTGATGTGGCATAATACTGCATAAAGCATAATTACAATAATGGGACAATAATATATAACTTTTTTAATCGTCGTTAATCAGTAAATGGTAATTTTCATCGAACGACCAGTGCCATAACCGAGATAAAAATTCAACATTCGCTTACATCAATATACTGTAACAATTTCTATTTATCGTTTTGTGTCGACTACTTCGGCTCTTAATTTTGAAGCGAGGGCTCTACGAAGCTGCATTGCATCAGGAGGCGGAGGCGGTGCAGATCCTTCAAGTGCTGCTTTAGCTACTTTAGCTGATCGCGGCCTTTGAACCATTTCTGGTGCGACATCACCTGCATTGTTAAAATTAATATCAGTTTAATATTTCCATTAATATTGGTAAGATTTAGCTACTTAGCAGAGCCGACTTCTATTTCTAGACACGCGCAGAATCTATCATGTGTCTTAAGGCGAGAATTAAAGTCTTGGAATAGAATGGATTAAATATAGTTAAATTAAACCCTAACCCCTTCAAAGCAAAAAAAAATTCCCTTTGTCAAGTACATATTCCCATTATGAGGATATTTTCTGTTCTTTCCCGAACTATATTGGAATTCTTTCATTTGATATACCTACGACTAACGTGAATGTCTAGTTCTGTAGGTATTCACTCAGAATGAAAGTTTAAATTAGCCTCAAGAAACCTTTATGTTCTCAGCAAAGCATAGAAGCATTTTATGCCAGCCAGCATTATTAATGTGCAAATTCAAAGTATCATATCCACCATAGCACAGTAAGCCCCACGTGTCAGTTCCTCATTTCCCGCGTCAGCATTCAGCGTAATAGAACGGCTTAAAATGAGAAACGATGGCCAAGCTTTTTTTAGTAGGATTATATCTGTGGAATTTGTATTCCTTAAAAAATCCACAGCATTCGAGAAATTGTACGGATTATAAACGCGTAACATTAAATTTTAAAGTTATTATGTCAAAGTTTAAAGTTTCTTTACGTTCTAAACTTTAACGTTCCTATAAGTTTAGTAGGTAACGCAATTGCAGACCGTTGATGTTGCACATGTCTTTGGGCGTTGGTAATTTGTATCTACTCCCAGCGTTTACCTCAAATCTTTCACGACGTGGCACTAAAACATATAGGTACTAATTTTGTGTTTCTCCGTAAATACCTGCAGCCCCATCATGGATAGCGCTCAGTTGTTTTTCACGAACTTGTTTTTTCAGAGCTAACAATTTATCACGTTGTTGTTTCAAATATTCTTGACGGGTTCTTATTTCTTCTTCAGTTACCTAAAATTTCAATCAAGACTTATTTGTCTACTTAATCACGCTTTACTAGTTGAATGTATTTGAATCACATTTTGGACACTGGAGACAAATCAGAAGTTTGCGGTATGATTTTAGTTGGTACCGCCAACAGACTGCGCTTTAATTAACAAATTACTACACAGGCTAGCGGGTAACAGCTGATTTATTATTTTATTAATATTAGATACCTACATGCACTAAGTCCACATTTTGTCCATATTTTTTTATAAATCAGGATGAAAAACAAGCAGAACGCCCTCAAAACGAAAGAAAAGATAACGTTAGTGATAACTATCACCATCACTTATGGCACGACGCTATCATATGTTGTGGCAGGGATCTAATGCCAAGACTCCAGACTACTTTACGCTTCAACTTGGAAAGGTAAGGCGGTGATATGGTACTTGGCGGATAAGTTGTAGAACGCTACCAAATAGGTAGTGATATAAAATTATTTAAACTTTACATTATGACATTATTAACTATTAATTATATTCGACTATATTCACGTTTAATCGGCGTAGGTTTCGATTAGTTTCGGACCTATATGACGTCCTTTCTCAGGCTGAATTAGAAGTTCACTCAGTAGCGTCTCGTATGGAATTGCAGTTCTGCAGACGCCGATTAAACGGTGATTTTAATTAATAGTTAGGTGATTTTAATTAATAGTTAGGTAGTGACATTAACTTTTACGGGTCTGATAGAAAGGTAGAAGGGCGTATTTTTAAAGAGGCTTCGTAAACACAGTGCAAATTTAAATACATAATTAGAAAATATCTAGGTCTTTGTAAAACTCTTGAATGTTTACCTCCACTTTAGCCGGTTGTTTCGATGCCTCTGATTTATTTGAATCTATCTGACTAGGAGATTCCTTCTTATCGTCTTCTTTTTCATCAAAACTTCTTAGCTTAGATAGCAAAATCTTTTTCTCAGCAGCAAATTCTTCTGTAGCTACTGGAGGTTCATCACGTGCAACTTCAATATCATCAAGCTGAAGTCTTTAAGGAAAAAAAAATGATTAAATAATTGTATTGTTATGATTATTTTAAATCCGACACTTGTTATCTACTACCAAACCTTTCACAACTTGGTGGTTATTTGGTTCGCATATATTTTATAGCCGGTTTAACTTGCTGGTTAATTTTATGAATGCGGGTCAATTTAATTAGTAACAAATCTTTAGGTACATATACCTATGTATAGTGTATGAATTATGAAACATTAGGTATATGTGTCTAAATTTAAAATTATTATTATTGTAGAGTTTCTTCGAGTGCTAAAGATGAAGTGTAGAAATTGAATAAATGTTTAATATTGTCCTTACTTTATAAGTTACGGAAATAACACCTACTTTTTTATCTCTGTCATAACATCGTCGTTGTCGGGCCATTCCGCACTTTCGTCACTTCGCGACGAATCTAATTCTTCAGTATCAGTCGCATATAGATTTGGCATTGTACCATATCGTTTTTCAAATAATTCCAGTGCCTAAATAGAAATAAAAGATATAGAATTCAAAGTGCGTTTTAATTATTATTGTACGAGATAATATAAAAATATTCGTTTAAAAATTCCCAATAAATTCATGAATTAGATGCACCGAGTCTTATGAATGAACTATGTAATAGGCAGTGTGTCATTTTACATTTACCTTTAATTACGATAGTAACTATCTATTATGTAATCTGTGGCTCTAATTACTAGGTACCTACATTTTTTCCGAACAATTTTAATTTGGTTTAAGGCGCTAAAATATTTTAGTTAGAATTTTGGATAATTGAAATCCATGCGTTTTGGTTTTTATGTCGGATGAAAGTGAAATTTTGAATTTTTTAAATCATTATATTTTTTTATTAAATAAATCGAATATTTTATCGATTTTGAACAGCTCCTGAAAATTGGGACGGCGCGGCCCTTCAAAAGTATACACTTATATATAATAAATTTCTGAAATAAATTATATTATTATATAGGTAATTATATTTTATCTATACTCTCCTCTCTCGCCTCTGTGGTCTAGTGGTTCAGCGTTGGCGTTGACCACATGAGGTCCCGGGTTCGATTCCCGGGACGGACACATAAAAAGTTTTTTTTTCAGTTTTCTGATAAACACAAAGTTGCCCGGAATTGGAAAGTGCCCGGTTGGCGATAGGCTTGCCACCTATCACATTTGTGGGACCAAGTATCTTCGGCTAATCGTGGGTGCATTGGTTGTACCTCTGCCTACCCCTTCGGGGATACGGGCGTGAAGATACTTTTATATTATCTATACTAATATTATAAATGCGAAAGTAACTGTCTCTCTGTCTCTCCTTCACGCATAAACTACTGAATCGATTTGGATTAAATTTGGTACAAAGATACCTAGTTTGGGAGCTAAGAAATGACATAGGATAGTTTTTATCCCGGAAATCCCACGGGAACAGAAACTATGAGGGTAAAACCGATACTTTTATTTTACAATTAAAGTATAGCTTTTCGATAGTTTCGAAAAATTAGATCGAACTGCTTCAAATGACATCAAAAAGATATTGTTGTCTTTCCTAAACTTCCTGGTATTCACCCGAGACTAAAGTCTGCAACTACGAACAAAAGATTGACAAACAAATTGTACATAGGTATAACGGATTCTGACTACAATTTTGTTGTAAGATCTAAAGCTTAAGTAGATACAATAATAGTTCTGAATTGTCTCATGTAAGTATTAACCTATGCTGTGAATAGCAGGTTATCACGATATAGTACGGTGCCATTAATCTCAATACTTAAAAAGTTAACTAACCTGTAATTGTAGCTCTACGTTTTTATGAGTCATCATTTTGACAAACATCTCGTAATCGTTGGCAGCCCATATTTGCTCAAAGAGACGTTTATGAAAATATGTCGGCAAACCAGCTAGATCATGTGCTGACATATGGCATGCTGCTTGGAATTGATCAGCAGTGATTCCGATGTCATCCATAAAAGAACCAAGCATCACATCTACCTAAAGTAGGTATTTTGTTAATATCTAATTTGTCATTTAATACTAGGTAATTTGTCATAATAATCGTCTGGATTGTCTTGACCAACGCAATACACAATCAAGAAGACTCTCTTTCTTAAGGTGCCACTAGTCGGCGGCACGAACTCATTGGTGGGCGTAGTCAAAATGCATGCTATTTCATCCAAAATTATGTGCGAAAGGGACAAGCACTGTAATGAGCAGTAAGAAGCTATCGGCTCGCGCGAACGGCGCGCGTAGTATTTTGGCGCGGTGATGATAACAGAAATACTTGAATGCAAACATAAACCTACCTAATTATGACAAAATGGCATGATTATCATCACTGTGTGCAGCTCATATTTTTATGGTGGTTTGCAATATTAAAATAAACGCTTTTTACTAAATGCATATGGATATATACACGGTACTAATACCAAAATAATATTTTTTACAATTTTTGTCTGTCTGTTTATTCCGGCTAATCCCTGAAACAACTGGACCGGTTTTGACGAGACTTCACTGGCAGATACCTGATGTGATAAGGAGTAACTTTGGCTACTTTTATTTTAGCTATACATCTTCTATACATACATACATACATACAAATAAAATTGCAGTGTATGTTTGTAATCCATACTTCCATACTAATATTATAAATGCTACTGTAAAGTAAAAGTAACTCTGTCGCGGGCTCAGCTAGTTATTTTATAAGATATATTATATATATATATATATAGATAGACAGCTCCGCGAGTAATCCTAATGCTTATAATACGTATATACGTACGTGTCCGGCGTTTCCTGCGGAAGAAAAGTACCTACATAGGGCTACATATCAAGCTATACGTGTCCAGTGCAGCTTGTCTCGCAATGGAAAGAGTTTCTGTGTGCGGTGCCAGCTCGTTCTTGATATGTAGCCGTCTACATACATACATATTTACGGGTAGTTGATATTAGATATCTTAATTCTTAACTACCCGTAAATCGGTACCGGGTAGCCAGATGTCAATAGAAATAGTGCTACCCGGGTGAAACCGCTACCAATTTTATTATATACAAATTGTATATATACATCTTTACAAATAAATAAAATTGGAATGTCTGTTTGCAATATAAAAACAAATTTTTTTACTAAATGTATATATGTACTTTTTTTTTTGAACGGCCGCGACGGAAACCATACTGACGGTCGCTAATCAGCTGGTGCTCTTCTAAATACTTGAGGAGGTGAGAGTTGATGATTGTCTCCATAATTTTGGAGAACAAGGAGGTTATGGCTATGGGCCGATAGTTAGATGGATTAGAGCGATCTCCTTTTTTAGGGATGGGATGCACCAAAGCTGTCTTCCATGAATTCGGTACCACGCCGTGTGAGTAGGATAGCCGGAATAGGCGTGTTAATACTAGTGCCAACTCTGGAGCACACACTTTTGCCACAATCAGAGGGATGCTATCCGGCCCACCCGACTTGTGGATGTCCAAGGAACGTAGTGCTTTACGCGCAGATGACTGCCGAAATTGTGGTTCTGGCATGAAACTATCACACTGCGGGATGGTAGGCGATGCGTTCCCTTGGTCATCCAGAGTCGAGTTGGCAACAAAAAAGAACCCAGGAGATCGGCCTTCTTCTTTGCGGTATGGGCCAAAGAGTCATCGTCTCCGTGCAAAGATGGTAAAGAGGGCTGTGAGAATTTCCCTAAGACAGCCTTGGCAAGTGACCAGAACGCACAAGTCCCTGAAGGAAGGCGAACTAATTTCTCGCCAATTCTGCCTATGTGTTCAGATTTTGCCTTAGCGATAGCTCTTTTGAATTACCTCGAGGCGGAATTGTACTCCTTACGTAATGTGCTGGTTTGTTCATCACAAGATGCGGACGCTGCAGCCCAGGCCCGGTAGCACTCCACTCCTGCTTTCGGCGTGAAGCCGTTTTACAGGAGCGAGCAAACCAAGGCTGAGGCTTACCACCAATTGGCACCACATAAAATGGAATGAAAAGTCCCATGCCCTGCAGCACCACATCAGCAATAGAGTCAGCGACGACACTCGGATCATCTAGCGAGAAGCACAGCCGCCCCCCTGGGTAGGACGCAAAAAAGGTCGCATCCCGTCCCAATCGGCTGACCTATAGTGCCAAACGCGACGACAGCCTGCTAAAAGAGGCCGTGATAGGCGCGAAACCGGCACTTTACTCCGGATCAGGCAGTGGTCTGACGCACCAAGTGGGACGTCCACAGATACAGCGGTCAGTAGAAGGTCCAACATTGAAGGCGTATGGTCATCCACATCGAGAACTCGCGTGGGCGAAGTTACCAGTTGTGTAAAACCATACGCCAAGGCAAAATCGTAAAGAGACCTCCCCGCATGATCGGTGGAGCGCGAACAAAGCCATGCGGCGTGGTGGGCATTAAAATCTCCCAAGATCACTATCTCTGCGGAAGGGGTTTGCTCTAACATGGAATCTACAGCTGTTTGTAAATGATCAACTAGCCGGTCAACTTCAGTATTCCCGCTATGGGACCTGTATAGGCACGCGTAGCTGCGTGGATGGTCGTCGCAAGCTACGCATAACCAGACGATGGATAGGTCCTAACCTTCAAGACTGCCGAGGCGCCGGTAACAGATATCTTCTCTGACGTATGCGCACACACCGGCCCGCGATACAAAGGAATGTTCCAGTTTGTACCCTGGGTAGTAAAAGTAGGAAGTATCAGTCGGAGAAGATATCTGTGTATTGGTCAAGAAGAGCAAATCTGGCTTCGACGAGATGGTAATGGACGGCGTTCAAGTTGAAATGAAGTCCCCTTGGCTTTCTTGCTTTGTCTGCCCCGGACAGGATTATTTATAAGCGCAATTTTGCCCCCCCCCCCCCAGAATGCGCAGGGCAGCCTGAGCATCTCCGTGATCTGGCTGGAATCCAGAGCATAGACGCCCAGAGGGGGATTCTCCACTCCTGGTACAAGTGGTACCCCCCTGGGGTATTCTGTTAACATAGGCTGATCGCTTCGTTGGTCGAGTAGTTAGCGATCCTGACTACGCAATCGAGGGGGCTCGGGTTCGATTTTCGACGGGGACAAGCATTTATTTATTTATATATATATATATATATTTCGCAGAAGACAATAAATTATAATATACCACCATATAGTCGTCTTATCATTGAATCAGTGAGCACGTTAGGCACGGTCGGTTCTCTAGCTGTGAGTCCTCTTATAAACCGATCTACTGACTCGGATTTCGTTACGACAGGCGATATTTGATATATGCTGGCCGATGGATGACTGTTAAGATATAAAATGACGTAAGTGACGTACGCAACGTATAAGTCAAATACACTTTATTCTACTCTAGATAGCGCTACGCTACCTTAGGTTGCAAATACTCACATACTTCCTCACACGGCCATTCTGACAGACAACGCGCTCTCGCGTGTCGCACAGTTATCTTCGTAACATTACAAGCCTGTAGGCAATACGTAATAGAAATTTCCACTTCGTTAAAATTTTACTGTCTTTTGGTGTGATACAAAGCACATAAAGCTCATAGTAACGTCGCACAAGAATATTAAAACGACACACAACGCCGACCTGGGAGCTGTACTAAGCACAGAGCTTCCTTTACAATCTGAATTGCTAGTTATCGGAAGCACGGAGCTTCCAATACACTTTTTTATTAATTACACGAAGCGTTGAGGTTCCAATGTACTTCCTTAATTGTTACATGAAGCGCGGAGCTTCTAATACACTGACTTGTTAATTACACGAAGCCCTAAGCTTCCAATGTACTTTCTTAATTGTTAGGTACATGAAACGCGGAGCTTCCAATACACTGACTTGTTAATTACACGAAGCGCTAAGCTTCCAATGTACTCCCTTAATTGTTACATAAAGCACAGAACTTCTAATACACTGATTTATTAATTACACGAAGCGCTAAGCTTCTAATGTACTTCCTTAATTATTACATTAAGCGCGGAGCTTCCAATACACTGATTTATTAATTACACGAAGCGCTAAGCTTCCAATGTACTTCCTTAATTATTACATGAAACGCGGAGCTTCTAATACACTGATTTGCTAATTACACGAAGCGCTAAGCTTCCAATGTACTTCCTTAATTGTTACATGAAGCGCGGAGCTTCCAATGTACAGAACTGATAATTACATGGAGCGCGGAGCTTCCAATGTATTGTTTTTATAGTTACGTGAAGCGCGAAGCTTCTAACGCATTGACTTCTTAATTACACGAAGCGCGGAGCTTCCAATGTACTGACATGATAGCTACATGAAGCGTGGAGCTTCCAATGTACTGAAATGGTAATTACATGAATTAAGGTGAGACATGGTGCTCCAAAAGCATTAACACAAAAGTAGTTTATCTTAAAACCAACAATTTTCATTATTTTTCACTGCATTTCTGGAACAATATTAAGAGATATCAACACAGTAACATTTAAATGTTCGTACAATTTTTTTTAAATATAATGTAACAGTAATTAAATAAAGCACAACAAAATAACATTATAATAAAAATAAAGCAAAAAAAAATATGTTTTTGTTCTCATTTATTTTTGATACATTTTCCTATTTGTATAGATGTACAATGAATGTACAGAAGAACGGAAACAGGCACAGAAATCGCATTACTAGGATATAAAAGGAAGGTTAGATACATCTATTAATTCTCATTATAAACTCTTATTTGGCTCACCTTCTTAATTACTATTTAAATCGTGAACATCTGTTATTTTACAAGAATTTGAAAACCTTTCCATAATTTTATTAATTAGCCTAGGATTTTACTCAACTAAAACTATATCGCTTACATTAAAAAAAATGTACTTCGTTCTAACTCTTATTAAAGCGTGCTTTATCGGCACAAGCTAGTTCGTCCATCCTGGCTTAAGCTAAGCAGCTAAACTATCCGATGGTATTTTATCAACTTTACATGTTAAGCACCGGTGAACATATAATGTTCTGGCACAAGCGGTAGTGTTGGAAAACCATATATGTTTTCGTATTTTATTTAAGTTGTATCTCAAACTATATGTTTTGAATCCTCATGAAAGTGTTGAATAAGTTGCCTATTATAATTTTAAGAACTATTACGTGATATAACATATTTTTATAATTTGAAAGTTTTTATGAAGCTAGCTTATTCTCCATAACATATAATGACCGCAAATTTACTTCGAATGTGTCGTTTACTAAAGCCTGGATAATCCAGTTAGTGTCAGGGTCTAGCCTCTGGTCGAGTTGAAACCAACCATATTGACGACTAAAATAATAAACGTGTGGTATCCCTTTCCTGTACTCCACATCAAAATGCCTACCTAGGCCCATGTATTATCTATGTATTCAAGGAGCTAAATCTTTTTTTTTTTATGATGAAATGCCTTAAGGCTGTTGTAGTTTATGACATCCTTAAAACTTGTCCTGAGAAGAATAGTACCTGAAATGCTTCAGGGCTTTGGCTTTTTCTTTATTTGATAAAATTAACTTGAGTGTCGATTTTTGCGATAGTACAGTTCCATAGCCGAGACGGCTGACATATAAATAGCTACATTTTTAGAGTCAAATATTGATAATATTGTCATCTGATATTCATCGAAAGATAATAATTATCATGCATGGTTTTTAGCTTTTAAATCTCTGAAATAAAACAAAGGCTATCTGTCCCCTTTTTTTTTAAAAAGAATAACAAGGCAAGTGTAGAGGGTTATGAACTTATTTTGGAAGTGATATCCTTTACAGAATTTATTTTTGTAGAGATTAATGGTTAAGGATGGTGTAGTACGACTTTATTTAAATTTTCAAGTCTCATTTTTATTTCACACATAGTAAAGAAATAGTGGGAATTGCCCTTTGTGCAAACGCAAACCCTTTTAATCAAGTAATATAGACGGGCAATATCATCGTCGATTAGAGGTGGCCGTTTCTAACGAAACGCTGCTGACGATCGATGTCGGTCCATGGTGACGACATCCGGTGCCGAAATGCCCAGTAACGGATGGGAATAACACTCAAATTCAACGCGATGGCAGATGTCGAATAACGACGACTGTAATCGACGCCGCCAATTATAATACGTCGATGCCCGATGGCCCTTACTGTGAATATCCAACTGTGAATAAACAACGGATGAGCGCAACGTTACCAATTCTAAATGCCAACCTTACTGCGTGCTTGAGTAGAAAATCATCCTTTCAAATGCGTATCCAAATTTTAACTAACTAAACTAAAAAGAACTTTATATTTCAATATTTTGTTTATCTATTTACATCAACTGTCATTTACTCTCCTAAATGTTTTTACGTTGATGCACGACAGTATCACAACGTTTATGAAAACGCCAAACCATCAACGTGCTTGACGTTTCCCAGCCAGTACGCTAGTCGATGATCGGCACCGTTGTTGGAAACAACGATGTTGACAATGATAACGTTTACGAAACAACGACGTGTATCGATGCTGAAAAATAACAAAACACCCATGTCTATCGTCGATAGTAATATTGGTCATGTAAATCTGCGCTCTGTGAAACATAAACATCCACTTGAACTTTTTTGTACTGTGCGTACCTTTGTTTTTGTAATGAAAGGTTCATTCCGGGTCGACTAAAAAAACATCCCGCCCGATAATGATGTCACAAGGTGAACAATCAGAGCCGCTAACTAAACATTGTAACTTAAAACTTGAGATCGATCCCAACGCATAAATTTATTGATTTGTCACCTCTGTGGTCTAGTGGTCTAGTGCCGGTACCACGTGAGGTCCCGGGCTCGATTTCTGGGTCAGGCAAATTAAAGAATGTGCTTTTCACCTTTGCAAAGTAACACTGCCTGGGATTAGATAAGGGCCCAGCCGGCAATCGGCCCGCCACCCATTGTGAGACCAAACATACTCGGCCAATTGCTGGCGCACCGGCTGCACCTCCACCCACCTCCTCGGAGATATGGGCATGAAAATACTTAAATTTATGTTCTGATTGTGAATATAGACTTACTAACACTTGATTTTGTATACTTATCATCTCCTCGTTTAGAAAAATACACCTGTTCCGTATGTCCCACTTTCAGACAATAAGATCACTGAAAATTAGCACGCCATTTGTCTGGCAAACTAGGTTTAAGTTCATAATTTGTAATTAAATAACGTCTAACACATTGTTACCCTACTTTAAGCTAATAAAGAATTGATTGATTGATTGATTGAACACTTTCATCACTAGAATTAAGGCTACAAATCTAAACTTTTATTAAAAATCTTTCGACATTTTGCGTTATAACTCGATTTATAATATTTGTAACACTATACGATCGTTCTGTGGCCTTAGATCAGAAAGTGATAATTACGAAAAATAATTTTACATGTATTATGCACAATGCACAATGCGTATGTATTGTTATGATCAAATGTAATATTCTGTTTTTTAACTTATCTTGAAATGTTCATAGACTGTAGAAGAGTAGTGTTGATGGAGATATGTCTTACTGATCAAACGATCCGTTTTTCGCAATGCTAATTGTATTATTAACATTGTTCAGCTAAAAGTGCACTTATGATGGTCTGACCAATGGCCACAGCATTGTATTCTAGTCGTTTAAGGTAATTCATAAATAGTTACGGATTGATAGGACATTTGTAATTTCCAATTTATGTGTAGTGCTAAAATATCTGTCAATTGCCACGAAGTTATCTATACTAAAATTATAAAGACTTTACATTTGATTGCTCGTTCATTTGTTACAATTTAACTCAAAAACTACTTAACCAATTTCAAAAATTCTCTCACGCCCAGAAAGCCACATTATTTAGCAATGACACAGGCCACTATTTTACCTACTGGGCAAATAGAAGCATTGATTTTTGATCACGCGAATGAAATCGCGAGTAACTGCTACTTAGAAGTATTTTTAATAAATCAGATCATACCTGGCTGTCGAAGATACCTGAGACGACGACTTCAATTTTGTTTGCCAGTATTTTTAATAAATCAGACCGTACCTGGTAGTCGGAGATACCTGAGATGACGGCTACAATTTTGTTCACCTCGCTCCACCCAGTTTCTATTTCATCCACCATTACTAGGTTTTTTTTTTATAGAGTTCTCCACATAAGTTGAATCGCAATTACTAGTATACTGCACCATGTCGTGAAATCTTCCAATAGTAGCGAACTGACGTGATTAACATTCCTTTATTTCATCCAATATTTTGCATAAGGGTGATTTTGACACCCTTTTATGAGCACGGCCTTGTAAATGAATGAATACCATGAAATAAAGAAAATCTTTATTTCGTGATGAATACGGTAATCCTTGTTTCGCACTTTTTTATTTTATTTTGCACTTGCATCACCATTTTCTTCAAATTGGTTCGTTTTCAACGTTCATGAACTGGTGGGCCGATAGTAATATTAGACGCATTGGATTTGATCCCACCGCTGCTTTCGCAGAAGACAATAAATTATAATATACCACCCTATAGTCGTCTTATCATTGAATCAGTGCGCACGTTAGGCACGGTCGGTTCTCTAGCTGTGAGTCCTCTTATAAACCGATCTACTGACTCGGATTTCGTTACGACAGGCGATATTTGATATATGCTGGCCGATGGATGACTGTTAAGATATAAAATGACGTAAGTGACGTACGCAACGTATAAGTCAAATACACTTTATTCTACTCTAGATAGCGCTACGCTACCTTAGGTTGCAAATACTCACATACTTCCTCACATATATATGTGTAAGAGGACTCACAGCTAGAGAACCGACCGTGCCTAACGTGCGCACTGATTCAATGATAAGACGACTATAGGGTGGTATATTATAATTTATTGTCTTCTGCGAAAGCAGCGGTGGGATCAAATCCAATGCGTCTAATATTACTATCGGCCCACCAGTTCATGAACGTTGAAAACGAACCAATTTGAAGAAAATGGTGATGCAAGTGCAAAATAAAATAAAAAAGTGCGAAACAAGGATTACCGTATTCATCACGAAATAAAGATTTTCTTTATTTCATGGTATTCATTCATTTACAAGGCCGTGCTATAAAAGGGTGTCAAAATCACCCTTATGCAAAACATTGGATGAAATAAAGGAATGTTAATCACGTCAGTTCGCTACTATTGGAAGATTTCACGACATGGTGCAGTATACTAGTAATTGCGATTCAACTTATGTGGAGAACTCTATAAAAAAAAAACCTAGTAATGGTGGATGAAATAGAAACTGGGTGGAGCGAGGTGAACAAAATTGTAGCCGTCATCTCAGGTATCTCCGACTACCAGGTACGGTCTGATTTATTAAAAATACTGGCGAACAAAATTGAAGTCGTCGTCTCAGGTATCTTCGACAGCCAGGTATGATCTGATTTATTAAAAATACTTCTAAGTAGCAGTTACTCGCGATTTCATTCGCGTGATCAAAAATCAATGCTTCTATTTGCCCAGTCGGTAAAATAGTAGCCTGTGTCATTGCTAAATAATGTGGCTTTCTGGGCGTGAGAGAATTTTTGAAATTGGTTAAGTAGTTTTTGAGTTAAATTGTAACAAATGAACGAGCAATCAAATGTAAAGTCTTTATAATTTTAGTATAGATAACTTCGTGGCACTTGACAGATATTTTAGCACTACACATAAATTGGAAATTACAAACGTCCTATCAATCCGTAACTATTTATGAATTACCTTAAACGTCATTAACTAGAATACAATGCTGTGGCCATTGGTCAGACCATCATAAGTGCACTTTTAGCTGAACAATGTTAATAATACAATTAGCATTGCGAAAAACGGATCGTTTGATCAGATAGACATATGTATCTCCATCAATACTGTACTCTTCTACAGTCTATGAACATTTCAAGATAAGTTAAAAAACGGAATATTACATTTGATCATAACAATACATACGCATTGTGCATTGTGCATAATACATGTAAAATTATTTTTTGTAATTATCACTTTCTGATCTGAGGCCACAGAACGATCGTATAGTGTTACAAATATTATAAATCGAGTTATAACGCAAAATGTCGAAAGATTTTTAATAAAAGTTTAGATTTGTAGCCTTAATTCTAGTGATGAAAGTGTTCAATCAATCAATCAATCAATTCTTTATTAGCTTAAAGTAGGGTAACAATGTGTTAGACGTTATTTAATTACAAATTATGAACTTAAACCTAGTTTGCCAGACAAATGGCGTGCTAATTTTCAGTGATCTTATTGTCTGAAAGTGGGACATACGGAACAGGTCTATTTTTCTAAACGAGGAGATGATAAGTATACAAAATCAAGTGTTAGTAAGTCTATATTCACAATCAGAACATAAATTTAAGTATTTTCATGCCCGTATCTCCGAGGAGGTGGGTGGAGGTGCAGCCGGTGCGCCAGCAATTGGCCGAGCATGTTTGGTCTCACAATGGGTGGCGGGCCGATTGCCGGCTGGGCACTTGTCTAATCCCAGGCAGCGTTACTTTGCAAAGGTGAAGGGCACATTCTTTGATTTGCCTGACCCGGAGATCGAGCCCGGGACCTCACGTGGTACCGGCACTGGACCACTAGACCACAGAGGTGACAAATCAATAAATTTATGCGTTGGGATCGATCTCAAGTTTTAAGTTACAATGTTTAGTTAGCGGCTCTGATTGTTCACCTTGTGACATCATTATCGGGCGGGATGTTTTTTTAGTCGACCCGGAATGAACCTTTCATTACAAAAACAAAGGTACGCACAGTACAAAAAAGTTCAAGTGGATGTTTATGTTTCACAGAGCGCAGATTTACATGACCAATATTACTATCGACGATAGACATGGGTGTTTTGTTATTTTTCAGCATCGATACACGTCGTTGTTTCGTAAACGTTATCATTGTCAACATCGTTGTTTCCAACAACGGTGTCGGATATCTACTAGCGTACTGGCTGGGAAACGTCAAGCACGTTGATGGTTTGGCGTTTTCATAAACGTTGTGATACTGTCGTGCATCAACGTAAAAACATTTAGGAGAGTAAATGACAGTTGATGTAAATAGATAAACAAAATATTGAAATATAAAGTTTTTTTTAGTTTAGTTAGTTAAAATTTGGATACGCATTTGAAAGGATGATTTTCTACTCAAGCACGCAGTAAGGTTGGCATTTAGAATTGGTAACGTTGCGCTCATCCGTTGTTTATTCACAGTTGGATATTCACAGTAAGGGCCATCGGGCATCGACGTATTATAATTGGCGGCGTCGATTACAGTCGTCGTTATTCGACATCTGCCATCGCGTTGAATTTGAGTGTTATTCCCATCCGTTACTGGGCATTTCGGCACCGGATGTCGTCACCATGGACCGACATCGATCGTCAGCAGCGTTTCGTTAGAAACGGCCACCTCTAATCGACGATGATATTGCCCGTCTATATTACTTGATTAAAAGGGTTTGCGTTTGCACAAAGGGCAATTCCCACTATTTCATTACTATGTGTGAAATAAAAATGAGACTTGAAAATTTAAATAAAGTCGTACTACACCATCCTTAACCATTAATCTCTACAAAAATAAATTCTGTAAAGGATATCACTTCCAAAATAAGTTCATAACCCTCTACACTTGCCTTGTTATTCTTTAAAAAAAAAAAGGGGACAGATAGCCTTTGTTTTATTTCAGAGATTTAAAAGCTAAAAACCATGCATGATAATTATTATCTTTCGATGAATATCAGATGACAATATTATCAATAATTGACTCTAAAAATGTAGCTATTTATACGTCAGCCGTCTCGGCTATGGAACTAACTGTACTATCGCAAAAATCGACACTCAAATTAATTTTATCAAATAAAGAAAAAACCAAAGCCCTGAAGCATTTCAGGTACTATTCTTCTCAGGACAAGTTTTAAGGATGTCATAAACTACAACAGCCTTAAGGCATTTCATCATAAAAAAAAAAGATTTAGCTCCTTGAATACATAGATAATACATGGGCCTAGGTAGGCATTTTGATGTGGAGTACAGGAAAGGGATACCGCACGTTTATTATTTTAGTCGTCAATATGGTTGGTTTCAACTCGACCAGAGGCTAGACCCTGACACTAACTGGATTATCCAGGCTTTAGTAAACGACACATTCGAAGTAAATTTGCGGTCATTATATGTTATGGAGAATAAGCTAGCTTCATAAAAACTTTCAAATTATAAAAATATGTTATATCACGTAATAGTTCTTAAAATTATAATAGGCAACTTATTCAACACTTTCATGAGGATTCAAAACATATAGTTTGAGATACAACGTTAAATAAAATACGAAAACCTATATGGTTTTCCAACACTACCGCTTGTGCCAGAACATTATATGTTCACCGGTGCTTAACATGTAAAATTGATTAAATACCATCGGATAGTTTAGCTGCTTAGCTTAAGCCAGGATGGACGAACTAGCTTGTGCCGATAAAGCACGCTTTAATAAGAGTTAGAACGAAGTACATTTTTTTTTATGTAAGCGATATAGTTTTAGTTGAGTAAAATCCTAGGCTAATTAATAAATTATGGAAAGATTTTCAAATTCTTGTAAAATAACAGATGTTCACGATTAAAATAGTAATTAAGAAGGTGAGCCAAATAAGAGTTTATAATGAGAATTAATAGATGTATCTAACCTTCCTTTTATATCCTCGTAATGCGATTTCTGTGCCTGTTTCCGTTCTTTTGTACATTCATTGTACATCTATACAAATAGGAAAATGTATCAAAAATAAATGAGAACAAAAACATTTTTTTTGCTTTATTTTTATTATAATGTTATTTTGTTGTGCTTTACTTAATTACTGTTACATTATATTAAAAAAAAAATTGTACGAACATTTAAATGTTACTGTGTTGATATCTCTTAATATTGTTCCAGAAATGCAGTGAAAAATCATGAAAATTGTTAGTTTTAAGATAAAAAAACTTTTGTGTTAATGCTTTTGGAGCACCATGTCTCACTTTAATTCATGTAATTACCATGTCAGTACATTGGAAGCTCCACGCTTCATGTAGCTATCATGTCAGTACATTGGAAGCTCCGCGCTTCGTGTAATTAAGAAGTCAATGCGTTAGAAGCTTCGCGCTTCACGTAACTATAAAAACAATACATTGGAAGCTCCGCGCTCCATGTAATTATCAGTTCTGTACATTGGAAGCTCCGCGCTTCATGTAACAATTAAGGAAGTACATTGGAAGCTTAGCGCTTCGTGTAATTAGCAAATCAGTGTATTGGACGCTCCGTGCTTTGTGTAACAATTGAGGAAGTACATTGGAAGCTTATCGCTTCGTGTAATTAACAAATCAGTGTATTGGAAGTTCCGCGTTTCATGTAATAATTGAGGAAGTACATTGGAAGCTTAGCGCTTCGTGTAATTAATAAATCAGTGTATTGGAAGCTCCGCGCTATATGTGATAATTAAGGAAGTACATTAGAAGCTTAGCGCTTCATGTAATTAATAAATCAGTGTATTAGAAGTTCTGTGCTTTATGTGACAATTAAGGGAGTACATTGGAAGCTTAGCGCTTCGTGTAAATAACAAGTCAGTGTATTAGAAGCTCCGCGCTTCCAATAACTAGCAATTCAGATTGTAAAGGAAGCTCTGTGCTTAGTACAGCTCCCAGGTCGGCGTTGTGTGTCGTTTTAATATTCTTGTGCGACGTTACTATGAGCTTTATGTGCTTTGTATCACACCAAAAGACAGTAAAATTTTGACGAAGTGGAAATTTCTATTACGTATTGCCTACAGGCTTGTAATGTTACGAAGATAACTGTGCGACACGCGAGAGCGCGTTGTCTGTCAGAATGGCCGTGTGAGGAAGTATGAGAGTATTTGCAACCTAAGGTAGCGTAGCGCTATCTAGAGTAGAATAAAGTGTATTTGACTTATACGTTGCGTACGTCACTTACGTCATTTTATATCTTAACAGTCATCCATCGGCCAGCATATATCAAATATCGCCTGTCGTAACGAAATCCGAGTCAGTAGATCGGTTTATAAGAGGACTCACAGCTAGAGAACCGACCGTGCCTAACGTGCGCACTGATTCAATGATAAGACGACTATAGGGTGGTATATTATAATTTATTGTCTTCTGCGAAATATATATATATATATATATATATATATATATATATATATATATATATATATATATATATATATATATATATATATATAAAACCACCCGTAACACAAGCAAATAATTTGTTTACTTTGGGGTTAGATCAGTAAGTGTAATTTGTTCTGTAAATATTTATTATATTTTATTTTTTTTACGCAGGCGAGGTTGCAAGCACCAAATAAAAATGCAGATATTTTTTAAATATTTTTATTCAAAACTAACTGAGCCCGCGACTGCGTCCGCGTGGAAAAAATTCGAAAAAAGTAGCCTAAATTACTCCCTATCACATCAGCTATCTGCCTGTGAAGGTCCCGTCAAAATCGGTCCAGCCGCTCCAAAGATTAGCCGGAACAAACAGACAAACAGACAGACAAAATTGTAAAAAATGCTATTTTGGTATGTGTATCGTGTATACGTTAAGTAAAAAGCGCTTATTTTAATACTAGCTGTTGCCCACGACTTCGTCTTCGTTTACTCCGTACAGCTCCGCCCCCGTAGATGATAGCATGATAATATGTAGCCTATATGTTGACCTGACCTATAAGTAATATTTATGCAAAATTTAAAGTAAATCCATTCAGTACTTTTTGATTTTACCCCGGACATACATACAGACAAACAGACTAAAATTCTAAAAACTATATTTTTGGCTTTGATATCCATTGTAGATCACGCCGCAAGTATTCTTTTAAAAAAAATTCAGTGTACAGTTTTGACTTTCCTACGATTTTATTATATGTATAGATTACCAACAGACACTTCAATTGTAATTATTTGTATAGATTTGTATATTTTTTACCTTTTTCGATTCGATACATAGCACATGATTTAAGTTGTCAATTACAAACACGGCATGCGCGAGCGCGAAGTTACTACGATGACGTATACACCTCCCCTTGTCACCCGCACACCGCGCGGGTATAGTGAAATGCAAGATGATTTGCAACAAAAACGAACGCATAAAATTTTATAAGCAGACCTTTGGGCGTATTGATATTATGACAAAACTACTTAATATATCAATTTAAAATAAAGTTATTTGGACTTTTGAATAAATTGTCTATCCCTGTATGGTTTTCTTTTTTACAATTTTAGACTCTCTATGCTATTTATTTACGCCCAAAAATGGGTTAAATTTAGTAACGAAACAAGGAAGTTTCCACGCTCATAACTTCCAGACAAATATTTTTTTTACAATTCTGCTTCCATACAGGGCTAGATAATGACGAGACAAAATGATATGATTTTTAATTTTGGACGTACACCGTCAAACAGACGAGTAATGACCATACTACGTTTGTATGGAAGAATGAGCGACTAGTGTACCCTTAAGGATTCTTAGTAGCGACAAGCGTTTGTGATGAGCATTGATGTTAGCGTTTCTGAGCTTGGGTGTTTACTAAATACATGTATTTTAGTTTTTACGAGTGTATATATCTACGTATTTCTATATATTACTATTGTTGGCTAAAATTAATAGCACAAGAAAATAATTTGCCATGGTACTTCGGCATTCAAATTTCTACCACTCTAAGTGTCCAGCTTTATTTATTATTATTTATATTATTGATAAGTTTAAGTCATAGTTTGTTTCAACGCACTGAATTTTTAAATTACCGGTCATGAAAAAAGATGAGTTTGATAGTATATTTACTGCGAATGATTAAAAGGCTTCGTAAGGTCGAGATTTGATCTTTATCGACTTGTACGACCGTGAGCAAATTCTATATTTTACATTCTGTGATGTGACTGGCCAACCTATCGGCAAATCAGTCACATTTGCGAGCAAGATATGTTTTTAGTTTTCTAGAAAAATCGTTAAGTATTTTTTTAATAAAAAGTGTTTACCCTAAACATAAGATTTGTACTCAGAGCCTAGTGGAACCGAGGATGGTACTAGTAGAATTGTATGATCATTAAAAACATTGAATAGGTAATTAAAACAGTTAAACTCACGTTTAGTCGGTGTAGGTTCCGACTAGTTGCGGACCTATTTTTATTATTACCCGACTGAAGGAGGGTAATGTTTTTCGAAGGTACCTATGTATGTATCCATTTCTTTGGCACGCCCTACAGCCCAAACGGTTTTTGACATATGAGATGTTTTTGGATTTGTCTAAATTGTAGTAGTGACATAGGCTATACAAATTTTCAAAATGGCGCCCGCAAATAGCGGACTGGGGGGAGGGAGAGGTGATTTTTTCTTACCGTAGCAATATGGGTATCAAATGAAAGCTAGTAAAAAGACTACTTCAGAAATATATATATCACATTATGTTTATCCTGCTGTTTCAACACAAATATTCATAAACTGTGCCTTTTATCGCCCGGGCGCCCGAATTATTAAGATACCGATTTCATTCACTATTTTAAATAGGCAGGTACCACAGTGGTACGTATCTAATAGTTTAGAATATAGGGACATATATGTAATGATTTTAATTTGTTAAAAACCACATTCGTTTATTTTCCTACTTATAACAAGTACTTTATACGTATATTTAAGTTCGTGTTTCGTTATTCTGCCTTTACAACAGGGAGATTGATGTAAAATATAAATAATATATGTAGATTGATTACTATATTAAGCAATGGGATTTATATATGACAATAGAGTGGCCAGCTCTTCGAAGGGACCAATTGAAACCCGGAAAATTGCCACAGGCTGTTTATTTAGAATGTGACGACAAAGAAATTAAAATCAATGTTCCTGGAGTGGCAGTCATAATCGAACCTTTGACGACAGAATTCGATGTACTTCGTGAACAGGGTTAGGTAAATAGAACGAAAAATGCTGCCATTGATACTGTGCTGGGCTCTAACTGCACACAAGCTCCAAAGAATTACTTTAGACCGAGCTGTGGTTGAGTTATATTCACGGTTTTTTTCTAAAGGTAAAGGTTGCTTTGAGCTGAGTCACTACCATCGTGGCTACTAGGTGGTAGAGTTCTGCATTGTCTCGTCCGGGTCTGGTACCACCGCCTTGGCTATTACTGCCGCAATAGCGTCAGTACTTGTCGCTGTCGTGTTCCGTTTGGAGGGTAAGGTAGCCGGTAAACTTATGCATGTGGCATTAGACCTCGCCACAAGATAGCAACGCACTATTATCACCTTTGGTGTCTAAAGGCAATGGTTGACTCTTTCCACCAGGAGACCCATCTGCTTGTTTGCTATCTTACGACATAAAAAAAAGAATCATGTTAAGTAATTATAAATAACTACACCACTAAAATAGTTCTATAATCGATGTACATATAAAACTATCCATGAATTTTAATTTATCACAGAACGATTAGGTAACAGTCGGGGCCCATTTAATATTTAGCTATCAAAATTTCACAAAAGGCCCCGACTGTTAATCGTTCTGTAATCTGTGATGAATTAAAATTCATGGATTATTTTATATGTACATCGATTATAGAATTATTTTAGTGGTGTAGTTATTTATAATTACTTATCATGATTCTAAACTACTGGACTTGTTTCTTTCTTTTTAGTTTTCATTTAAGGCAATGAATCTTTTTTCAAAATGCAGTCGGGTTTTTTGTTTTCAATAAATTTTTTTTGAAATACTTTACCCGGGCGAGTTGGACTATTTTGCGGTAATTTACTATAGCCGACGCCGTACGCTACGCTACGAATACGTATAGCCGTACAGCTACGGTACTAATTCAGGCCCTGTGGGCCTGAATTCGTAGCGTACGGCTGGAGTGAAATAGAGTTTCGGACCTAATGACTGACTAGTTTCGGACTAAAAGTCTGAAACTAGTCAGTGCCTAAGCACCTTACTCCGATTGAAAGTGAGATTAGCCGTTTTAATTAGATACTTAATTAATAATTTATTTGAAAAGATTCATTATTTTAATTTTAAAACCAGTTTAACTGTTTCTAAATTTGATACCATACCAGGTTTCAATATTCGTCATGAAGTTTTTTGTATTCTGGCCTGTCATGAACTTGCCCATCAACAGTTGGTTCAAAAGCTAAAAAAAAAATCGGACTTTTAGTCCGAAACTTATCAGTACCTAAGTACCTTACGCCGATTGAAAGTGAGATTAGCCGTTTTCATTAGGTACTTAATTAATAATTTATTTAAAAAGTTTCATTATTTTAATTAAAACCAGTGCTAATAATAACTGTTTCTAAATTTGATACCATACCAGGTTCCGATATTCGTCATGGAGTTTTTTGTATTCTGGCCTGTCGTGAACTTGCCCATCAACAGTTGGTTCAAAAGCTAAAAAAATAATAGTTACTTTAAGTAGGTACTTGAAGGAAATCTTATACATACAAAATGTGTCTAGTGTATACTGAACACTGGTGGTTTGGGTAGTAAGTAAATTAAATGAACTATGTGAAGAATAATTACACTTGACGAACGTAAATTATTAAAAAGATCAAATATTTTAAAGTAAACGTACGTAATGATTTCTCCTCTATAAAACTTTGTAGTGGTATATTCCAAACAGGTCCGTGGAGAAATCCAACTAGAGAATCAAATACCCATGCATTGTTATCCAAATTCTCCATTTTAGGACTTTGAATGTTAAGTTTTTCTTTTATCTATTTCTTTAATTAAAATCTCTATTTGTATTTGTTATATCTCAGAGGAATTATATTTTCAAACATCACCTTGGCATATTGATGAACCAAAGAGTCAAAGAGTATACAATACTACGTAAGATCAACGTTGTTTGTATTATGCGGTTGCTAGGAAACGAAAATTTTTGTTTGTGTTTTTCATTGACATGTATAATTATTAACACGTCAATGTCGAAAGCAAAAACACCATTGACGTGTATAATATTATACATGTCAATGCTCCAGATATAATATAATATAGCTTCATGATAGTATCGATATGTGAGTGGTTACGCAAAAAGGGACCTGAAGGGATTGGAAACGGTTTTTTTTTTTTGATAAATTCTGATTCTATGGTCCTTCATCTTTGTTTTGTTCTAATCAAAATAATTTTAGGTGCCGTAGTTTTTTTAAAATGATTTTTTATGTAAGCCGAGGCAGTTTTGAAAATATTACACCTTATACACAGCGCACACTAGTTTCTTTTTCTAGCGCGCACATAAAGACAAGTAAAAGACAAATAAATAAGTCACCAGTCATACAGCTATCGCAAACACGTGCTATTTCTCACTGACGAAGTCGCTCACTAACGACACTAATATAAAACACCCCGCGCCTCTCTCCCGCACTCGTGGCGAAACTCAACATTTTAAACGTGATTTACTCGAAATCAATTATTTTCCCTTGAGGTCCCTTTTTGCGTAACCACTCACATATGTATGCGACCTTGCCGTGTTTCATACTATTTTGTGATTGGTTCAGCAACTAGCGCTAGAAGACAGTATCATAACTTTAATTCGTAGTGTATGAACGTTGTTGTAACGTTGTTGTAAATGTAACGTTAATAGTCAGTCTTTTTCTTTTATAAAATGTCAAATCACCAATGTCAATTGTCACTGACAATTGACATTTGTCATTTGTGATTTGACATTTTTCCAGTGTTACCAGATACACGGTAATTGCCGTGGATGCACGGTATTTTCAACCAGAACACGGTCTACGGTAATTAATGATCTATTACCGTGGTTTTTTCTACGGTATTTTTAAATATTAATTACCGTGTAAATAATGATCGAATTCAAATGTAAAATTATTAAAATACATGGAAAGAAACGCATAACTCAACGTAGACTAAACTTGCAATACGTGGAGAAAAGCTATTTAAAGTTTTGCCTACTTTTTTGCTAAACATTTTATCTTTACCCCACTCCAATGCTGCATGTGAAAGACTGTTCAGCCAAGTAAATGATATCAAAACGAAGAAAAGGAATAAATTGATTACCAAAATTATAAAGAGGAACATTCTGGCTCAGCAAAGTATTCGTCGAAATGGTAATTGTGTTGATTTTACCCCATCAAAAGAGATGATCAACAAAATTACTAGCTCAATTTAGGGCCTAGATTTAGAGCTTTTAGATGATTAAACATTAATCTTTAATAATAAAAAAATGTGTAAACGGTTGACCCTACAGGCCGTCCTTGAAACTTCCCATTAAATTAAAGTATTTTAAGCTCAAAAGAGTAAAAAATATAAGCATCGATTTTTCAGTTGAAACGTCTATTTTGTCAAAAGTGGCAGTATATTAATTTTTGAAAAGCTGTATATTTTGAAAACGATTATGCTATTCAACTCAATTGTTGAGAACTAAAATATTGCTTTAGCTAAATCGATTATTTAGGTAGGTATAGGTTGAAAAATTTCGATGCAATGTCAAAAAACATTTCATTTTTAAATTTCTTCATTGATAGATCTCAAACAAATTGACCGATTTTGATTAAATTAACGGTATTTGACGCAGTTTTTAAAGAAGAAAAGCTGATAAGATTTTTAAGTTAATCGGTGAATTACCTTGAAAATTATTTAAAAAAAATAAGTAAGTTTGCTAAAAACAACGTAATTTTAACATTTGAAAAGCTATAAGTTTGGAAAAATAAATTTGATTTTGATTATTGACGTAGTAGTTTTTTATTAAAATATTGTAGAATACCAAAAAATATGTCAAAAAAACTTATCAAAATTTTTCGTCAACGATTACTCCCAAACGGATAAACCGATTTTGATGCATTTTATGTATTAGATGTAGTTTTTTGAGGAATAGAGCTGATTAGTTATTGTACTCAATCGGTATATAAATCTGGAAGTTATATTAAAAAAATACTGTTTCGCCAAAATTTTTTTGGTGTTTTTTCAAACTTTCTCAAAATCTCCTGGACCGAATCGGTTCAAATTTTTAGGAAGTCTAATTTGAGCGGAATCCAATCGATTGCCACTAATCGCGTTTCGATCGATCCAGCCGTTCAAAAGTTATGAGATGTTTACATACACACACACACACACACACACACACACACACATACATACATACATACAGGCATACTGACGTCATCGTGAAAATTGTCTCAAAAGGTTCCTAGGACCTCAAAACATGGCCATCTGGTGAAAACTCGATTTTCAAAAATCGGTGTGAAATCAGTAACTTCCTTATCTACATTCGTAGTGGGAAGTTAAAAAAATACAACAATAAAATGTTTTACTTAATTTGACACGGTAATATACACCATAATTTTAAAAAATAATACTAAGGTATTTTTTCCTAAAACACGGTCATTTCCGCCTGGCGACACGGTAGTTTTCAATTTTCATCTGGTAACACTGCATTTGTCACTCGCTAACAAGGAAGTTATATTCTATCTGGAAGGTCCACATGTACTTCAAAATCGTTCCGAAGAGTACCACGACATGAGTGGAGTGTGTCTCTTTCTACTAAATAAGGCGCCAATCGCCATATATAAGTGCGGCCATGCTTAGTTTGCAAATTACTACTAAGTAATTCTACTAATTTGAGAAACAGTTTTTGCATTGAATAAGTAATTACGTAATAATTAAAATAAGCACATTTTGGAACTCACTATGTTAATTACAATACGTTTTATGCTAATGTATTTATCGACGTGTATGAATAAAAGGGATTTAACGGTTACCGGATATATAAAAAAATCTACCATCCGAAAGTTTTATTTACACTGGCAATTGCAAGAAAGGGATAACATCCACTCATGTCGTTGTCTCGCTCAGAACGTTTTTCCCCTCTGTTAAGTAAGAAGCAAATGTCAACTTTATTGCTAACGAAATAAAGTACATTTTTATTTTTCAAATATTGATTCGTAGTAATTCCAGATATCATATATAAGTTCCTTGCTCGCTAATTTGTTGTGATGTGCCGAGTCACTGATTTGGTGGATTGAGTCAACTCGGGCCAGTTTATACGGTATTCGAATTATGACTCGATTCCCTGATTTGATACCAGTACTCGAATTCTATGTTTAGTATTTTCGAATCAAATTATAAATCGAAATCGAGTCAAATCGAGTAAATAATAGGATGAGATTTTTTTTATTTTAGATGCTTTTGAAATCTTTACATACAGAGTCACAGTTTTTGCACTTTATTTTACTGCCGTCTACGAAAAACTTGTTTGTATTATTAGACCCGGCCGCACCACTTCATTGCTAAAGTTTTCGAGTACGAGCGGGTTAACCAAACTCGAATACGAGACTAGAGTCAGTTGGACTCACACAAATAAAATCGAGTTAGCGAGTATGATTCGATTCTTCCTGACTTGAATCGAGTCCGGTGTACTCGAATCAAAATAAATTGGTATTCGAGTAGGCGAGTTCCAAAGCAGGAATCGAGTCTGACTCGAGTCAAACCGTACTCGGCACATCGCTACTACACTGTAGTCCATAGACTAATATTGTAAGAATATATAATAGATAACTGACTCTAGTACTTTTTCTGAACCCTTATGACTAAAACACCACTAACGGCAATTTACATGAAACTACCTTCATTACATGAAAGCTCTTTGGTACCTACTTATCCATTTTTTTAAATTAAAATTAATAAAACATTTTAAACTATCCAAATTATGATGTTTAAAATGTTTCAATTATTTCATAATTTGAAATAAAACAACTTAGTCATCCAAAATGTTTATATTTGTTTACTACAGTTTGTTTTTAATGAATTGTATATTTTTTAACGTCTATCACTTTCGCTTATACTTGTAGTTTACACTTTATTATTAATACACTTAACCGGTTTCGCAATTTACATCATCATTAGGGATTTTTTCCTTGATTAACTAAACAATAACAATAATTTCAATTTACTAAATACTAATAGAACCCGCCATTTTGGCATAAAACTTAATATTAACAGGGTTACCAACACAAATGTCTTACTTTGCCAAAAATAGGAAAACTATTAGTAATGTTGCGTATTTATTTTAAATATGTACGATTTTTGGTATTAATATAAATTAAGTAGTTGGAAAAAATAAATTCTACATACTATGTCCATTCATTTTTTTTATGTAAGAGAATAACAATAAGTGTAATTTCAAATTAACAAACAACTAATTTTAGTAGTTGAATACAACAAATTCTACATATTATGTACATTCATTTTTTATGTAAGTGAATAAATAAATGAAGTTTAATGTCAAACTTATAAACTACAAGTTGTATCAGAACAATTTAATATGACAATAATTATGTAAAGTTGATTAAATTATGTTTGTTATTACAAAATTGATCAGAGTAAATAATAGATTAAAATTTTGTTTTTGAATTGGATCAGTAGGGGCATAGGGTAAACAGATGCCGCTAATAATTTGATTAATTCTGGCACCAATTATTAATAAAAAGGTGACATCTATATTGGTCACATCATTTCGAATAGCCACTTGATATACACTGCAAATAATAAATGATATATCCACATTAAATGCTCATAACATTTTACAGTGCACCATTATTAATTTTGGACTGATAACTAACTGTACATTGATAACAAATTTGACGTTCAATTTTATGACCACTTGGTGGTCACATCTATCATCTACACATCCAACCGTAAAGCAAAAATTCGTTCACCCTGTATTGATTGGACTCCCTTTAAAGAATAAACCATCTAGTATTCTATCAGGCATTTTGTAAAAGGTGAACGATTGGCTATACATATCAATATCAATTTGACTACAAGGTATTAGAGTTCCGCAATGTCTTGCCAGAGTATATGGTATCGCCGCCTTACTTAATCCTGCCACAATAGAGTCAATGTTTGTCATTTTCGTGTTTCGGTTTGTGGGTTAAGGTAGCCGTTATACTTATTCAAGTGGCGTTAAAGCCTCGCCACACGAACGATAGGACTGCAACATTATAGTAATATATATCATGTTAAGCTCTATTTTTAATTTCCTTAATTGTCAAGGAAAATATTAATTGAAAAATAGCAACATTGTCTTAATTTGCATATACTGCTGCAACAAATTTTCTACCAAAGTTTTGTGACGATACTCAACAGATGGCACCTATGTATTACCAATTCTTGGTTACGGCAACTAAGTTCTAAGAAAACATAGCCTGCTGTAGTCTGTGGTAACTGGTAGTCTGTTTACAAACGTATTATATTATAACCTATTATTTACTATTTAGTATTTTTGAAACTTGATAATGGTGTAATAAAAATGAGTTTAAATGACAAAGTTTTAAGTCATGAGAACATAAATGGCGTTAATTTATCGTTAACTATAGGCCGACGTAGTCTATCAACAAATGCACAGCGTTTTACTATATCGTATGAAAATAAAAGAAAAAAGGCTTCGTGGCCTATTAAATCGCTAGTTTTAGCTATAATTTTTAATGTTTTAGCCCTATGTTTTATTCGAATAAGTTTAACAAGCATAATAGTAATTATTATTGTGCTATCATTTTTATCTTTCTTCTGGATAACACATAGTGTTCAGTCAGGTATGTATTATTTTTATTACTGTTCAATGCCTGAAACGAACATTATTCAGTGCACATTGTATAATTTAAGTATAAACATTAATTGTTATTTACTACTCTTTTTAAGTTTTTTAGTTTCTCAGATGGACTTTCACAGTTGAATACTATATTTACATCAGTTTGTTACTACTTCGTTAATTTTAATTCAATTTATTTTCTAATTACAGTATAATCTCACTAATCCGGCACTATTAAAAACCAGAAGGTTTCAGCTTATTGGAATGTTCGGATTACAGGGTTATAGTGAAAAATCATAGGTACTTAATGAATAAAATAAAGCATTTCATAGAGGGAATAAACGTATGTAATGTATTAATTTAACATGTAAATATGTAATTACATTGTTTTAAAATAATCCTTAATTGAGGTCTAATTTGGGCAACTTTTAGTCCTTGTTTAAAACCTTTTCTCAGTCAATCAATCAATTAATGCATCATTTTTGCATGCATAAATGCAGCTTTGTAGAAATATGCATGCATATTTCTACAAACCTTTCTTGTGCTGCTTCACACAGGTGTAGAGGGGTGAGGGAGGTGTGGGCAGAGAGTGCCAGATTAATGGATGTGCTAATCTATCGAAGTGCTGGATTAGTGAGATTATACTATATTTGCATAATTATTAAACAAAATGATGAATAATTTTTCTTATTATTGTACCAAATTTAAAAATATGTAAGTGAAGAATTGGAGAGTTTTGCAGTGCATCTCCTTGGTTTAGTACCACAGTCTTTTTCATAACTGCTGGAGTAGTATCAGTGTAGTTTCTATAATATGGTTTCTAGAGTAACATAGCCAGTAAACTATGCATACATTATTGCATTCTTGATAAACACAAGCAATGTACCAATGTCTTGTCAAACTTTTTATATAAAATGGTTATATTAAACACAGGAAAGGTATCTGTCTTAATTGATTACAATTCTATTATGTAAATTATAAACTAGTAGAAACTACCATTTTTCATATAACATTATATACAAATAGAATTATATACCTACATACACCCACACATACATATCTTCACATCATATACTTGCATATCTTACTTGCTTCCTCCACATTTGTTATTCTCTTCATACATACTTGCCGGTCGCAAAGACTCTTGGCACCACCTCGGACAATATCTAATCTATCTGATTATAATAATATGTCAATCAGTTTTGGTCTTTCCCTCTACAATAAAATTATATCATATTTGATAATTATGAGAATCATATTTGATTTCAATCTGATTTAATTTAAATGTATTATATTCTAGTCATTGTTACAACTCAAAACTTGTGTTATAGTAGTGTGATTAGGGTTGTCACTTGCACTAACACCAAAACCCAAACAGGTTGGTCTTTTGTTTTTCGTTGTGTCCAGTCAAATATTTATGTGTCTAGCCATTGCTAGGTTTTAGTAAGTAAAATATCAAAGTAATGTGAAATACGTTCAGCTGTTAAAGATAGACAGACAGCAAAATTTACAACAAAATGTCTGGTCAGGGTGGATAGGCTTTATAAGAGATGGCAACCCTGTCTGTGATAGATGTTATTACAAATTTGTTAATTTTGATTCTTTCAGAAAGTATTTTAGTTATTCCTACAGTGGGAGTTCAGACTTCAGTAAAATATGTCTTTGGTCGAGAAGACTACTTTGTACCATGGTCAAACATTGATGATGTAATTATTAATGAAGTTATAAAATTGGTAAATATGTATTATACTAATTATTAAAATAGCCTTAATTTCAGGTTTCTGACTTATTAAATAAATAAAATAGCAAACAAATATCTCTCCTAATTCTAACCAATAATCAAAAGTGTTAAGTATATATTTGCAGTATGTGTTATATCGTATTTTGTAGTAGATGAATAGAAAAATGCTGCCAATAGGGCATTTCATCTGTAATGGTCCAGGCCATTTTTAGAATAGCCTTCCGGCCATGCATTAAAAAGTAAATAGAGGGTAGAGGTAAGGAGGACAGGCTCATTATATAAAGATGCCCATTTAAAAGCATAAGGGTGGCACCAACAAAGCAAAAAAATTTTTTTTGCTTTGTTGGTGCCACCCTTAGGCACCAACAAAGCAAAAAAAATTTTTTTTTTAATAAATGTAAAATCGCTATTAATTGTAATGTAAAAAATTGTAATGTAAAATGTAAAAAATGTAAAATCGCTAGACAGTGTTATGGTGTTGGTGTTGACCGCATAAGTTCCCAGGTTTGAAACCAGGGTTGGGCAATTCAAAATGTGTTCTTTTCAGTTTTCTGATGAAATCAATGTTGCCCAGAATTGAGTAAGTGCCTGATTGGCGATAGACTTGCCAACTATCACATTAGTGGACCTGTTGTTACGTTTTGGGGCCTCTGCCTACGTATTTACAGCTCTAAAAGAGCTGTAAATACGTCCGTTCAACACTTTTCACTTTGTCTATAACTGTTATGTTCAGGTCAAACCCTTATTATACCCCAGCACCATTTTATTCATTCCTGGAACTGTCATTTATTTCTTAAAACTGGACAAATTGCCAGTTTTGATTTCATATTTCTTATACATTATAATGGTTCTCTTTACCTCTACACTCCATAAGATCAATGATTAGCAAAATGTGTCACTAGGTGGTAGAGTGGTAGTAGAGTTAGGATATTTTTTCGGGATTGGTAATACTACTATTTACCTATTCTTGCTAAAATAGTATTTGTGCTGGTCACGTTTATGTTCCAGTGTGAAAGGTTAGGTACATAGCTGGCAAGCCACATGGATGGAAAAACACCATTAACATTGTTGATGTTCATAAGCAATGTTTGGCACTTTCCATTAGGGAAAGGCATCCACTTGTTTTATCTTATGATATATGAAAGACTGCATTTTTATCTCTGTTGGGGAATAAGGCCATATGCTACAGTTTACAGGTTACCATACTAATTAACCTGGGACAAGACAGGCAAAAATGTTATTGGAATTTTTCTCTAAAAACCACATTGCAGTCGCAGGTCACACCCTGGTGGATGGGTATCTTATCAGTCTCGTGCCTCAGATGAGCACATAAAATGATATTTTACATAAGCAGTAATATTATAACAGCAGCAAAAGTTTAGACATTGCAGAATAGGTTACACTGCCTTCCTCAGACTAAAATTTTGTTATTCAACATCCTGCCAATTTAAGTTTTTGAACCTCTTTAGTTAAAAAAAAATCTAAGTATCTAAAAATCTATCAGTGTCAAGATAACCACAATTTATCATCTATACATATAATAAAATCGTAGGAAAGTCAAAACTGTACATTGAATATTTTTTTAAAAAAATACTTGGGGGTGATCTACAATTGATATCGAAGCCAAAAATATTGTTTTTAGAATTTTTGTCTGTTTGTATGTATGTATGTCCGGGGTAAATTTAAAAAGTGCTGCATGGATCACTTAAAATTTTGCATGAATATTACTAACTGGTCGGATCAACATATAGGCTACATATCACGCTATCACCTACGGGGGAAGAGCAGTGCGGAGTAAACGAAGTGCTCGCGGACGAAGTTGCAGGCAACAGCTAATTAGGCAATAAAATATTAGACAAATTTGACTACCTCGTGGTCCAAGGGTTTGCCCATTTGGCCTCAGGTCATGATGTTGATGATCATGGTCCAATCCCGCAGTCAGGCAAAAATGTTATTGGAGTTTTTCTCTAAAAACCACATTGCAGTAGCAGGGCACAGCCTGGTGGTTGATTATCTTATCAGTCCCGTGCCTCGGATGAGCACATAAAATGATTTTACATTTTTTAAAGACAAAAAAAATGTTAATAAAATTTTTTACTTAAAGTTATCTGCTGATTTGCTGTTCTGTGCTAATATGTATTTACGGGTTTTACTGTATTTATGAAAATATAGTTAAACCCGTTTAAGATGATCTTACAGGGACCTAACCAAAAACAAGTCTTAAGCAACAAAAAGTAATAAGCGTGGTAGGAAAAATAAAATGTGCCTAATATGTTTATGCATATTATGTATGTATTGCATTGAAAGTTTGTAAAAACGTAATCACTTATTTTCGTTTGACAAAGATTTTGATGCTTTAGCAATTACAAGATTTTCAACATAATTTAACTTTTGCCGTGCGTCTTCACTTTTACTCAGAAAAGTTATAAAGCTGTAACTGTTAATGCCTGAACATTTGTCAAAACGCCCAGTAGGAGGTAGACTCATCTTTGTTTCCATAATTATCACTAAGGGCCTCTTTTTGTAAACCAAGTTCCGGTCTTGCAGGAGATAGCTTTTATTAAGTTATATATTAAATATTATTCTTTATTAAATATTATACTTCGCTTAACAGCATTAGTAGCACACATTTAAATTTAAACTCCGGCTGAGTATTCTGGTCTCCGATAAGTACGATGTCACAGTAACGAACAAAAGGTAAATAAATAAGTAAATAAATATTCCCGGGACAAATTACACTTATTGATCTAATCCCAAAGTAAGCAAATTATTTGCTTGTGTTATGGGTGTTAGTCAACGATGCTAATACATAGAAATACATATATAAATACTTTTACATACATAATAAACACCCAAACCGGGAAATACAAACATTTATGCTCATCACACAAATGCTTGTCCCTGTCGGGGATCGAACCCGAGCCCCGTTGATTGCGTAGTCGGAGTCGCTAACCACTCGACCAACGGGGTGGTCAAACTGTAGTTTGCCATTTCCAAACAAAAGCTGCCGCGAGAGATCATATGTCTATGGTGCTGGCATATTAGACGGGACGGGTTGAAGAATCTTATTAAGCATTAACAAATGTATGAAAATTTGTCTCAAGTTGCAGGGACTGACATAAAATGGCGTATTATGCGAGAAATCGTATTAAGCGTGATGGTTTTAATTGGGTTCTACTGTGCATTCTTTTATTAACATAGAATTGCAAAAGTATGAATATTACTTTTTGATCAGCCTTATAAGTATGTTATTTTCAACCTAAGAAAAGATTTTATGTTTTTCAGAATAGAGTCCTTTATTTCCTCACTATTATAGTGAAAACAAGTAATTTGCCTAGTCAAGACATGGAGGATATGAAGTTAATACCCCTATTTAAGGTAACCATCAGTTGTAATCAATATTTATAGAGTAATTTTAATTTGGAAATAAAAAAACATTAAGTATAACCATGTAATATGGTATAATAACCATGTAATATGGTTTCACTTTAATAAGGGGAAAAAATTAATAATCACTTTATTGGTCATACCCTATACCTAACACAATATATCATAACCAAAAAATGGAACCATCAATGGTTAATTCATGTAAAGTATCTTCACGCCCATATCCCCGAAAGGGTATGCAGAGGTTCAACAAGTGCACCCACGATTAGCCGAAGATACTTGGTCCCACAATGTGATAGGTGGCAAGCCTATTGCCAACTGGGCACTTTCCAATCCCGGGCAACTTTGTGTTTCACAGAAAACTGAAAAAACACTTTTTTTTATGTGCCCGACCCGGAAATCGAACCCGGGACCTCATGTAGTCAACGCCAACGCTGGACCACTAGACCACAGAGGCGATTAATTTAATTTAAAGTTAATTCATGTATTTATACTATTTCCATTTCTTAATTTTCTCGATCACAGTTCTCATTTGATAATTGTAGTGTTGTGACCAAATAAGTAATGATATCGATTGCATATATTTATTATATATTGAACAAAGACAAATACTTATAACAAAAACATTATAATGATATTAAAATATTTCATTTCATTATTTTTATATGCTGTTGAAGTAATGAGAAACCCTAAAAAGAATGTTATAAATAGGTAAAAATAATGTTAAAAACCTACTATAGATTAAGTATTTCTAAGTTTATGTAATAGCTAGCTTTTGCCCGCGGCTTCACTCGCGTTAAATTCACTTTAGGGAAGTGGGGGGTTAGACAAAGACAAAAATTAGCCTATGTCACTTTCCATCCCTTCAACTATGCCCACTTAAAAAATCATGATAAGTTATTGCTCCGTTTTGCCATGAAAGACGAACAAACAAACACACACACTTTCCAGTTTATAATATTAGTATGGATATAAAAGCGAATATAAGAAGATAGCAAAAATCAAAGATTTGATTTATTTGTAAATATTTTACGCATTTTATTTACTATAAAAAAATCACATATTTACTCCAGCAAATCGAATCATATCCTTCACTTGAGTGAAAAAAAGACACTCGAGTCTCATCTTCACTCGAGTGCCTCGGTTTTGACTGGCGAGTTACTTAGGGAAAAAGAAACTCGAGTCTCATCTTCACTACAGTGAATTGGTTTTCACTGTCAAGTGACTTGAGTGAAAAAAAGTGACTCAAGTTCCATCACTAGTTAAAAGGGCCCGGGATCTATTTAAACATGTGGATCAAATACTTTCTAATATCTAGGTTAAAGTTCATAATTAAATAAAAAAAAAAATCAATGACATTATTTTTGTTTCAGTACACGAAACCAAGATTAGCAATGCTTGAAGTTATTTTCTCTGAGCTGCAAACATTGTTGTCACCTTCAGAGGGAATTGTGCAGACTGGATCTGGTGATGCCAAAGGATGCTAGCTACTTAAGTTATTGTTTAATGTATTTGTTAATAATGACATTTCTTTTTTTCAATTAAATAAAAAAAAAATTAACAAAATTTGTCTCGTAGGTGAAGCGAAAGATTTAGGTCCCTGTTTTAAAAAAAATATGCGCATCGACTGTGTCAAAACAAAGTCTTCAACCTACGAAAAAAAAGAGGTTATCAGTTTGATATGTATGTATGTAATGTAATTGGAATTTTATAATATTTGAGTTTGTTGACCTATTTAGGTGTCCAAGCTCGTGTATTAAATTTTGTAATTATGTTTTTTTTGTATATATATCATAAGATAGCAAACAAGCAGATGGTTCTCCTGATTGAAGGAGTCAATCATCGCATTCAGACCTTCCATAATCATCGTCACAAGATAGCAACGCATCATTAACCAAAGATGTTAATGATGCGTTGCTATCTTGTGGCGAGATCTAATGCCACATGCATAAGTTTATCGGCTACCTTACCCTCTAAACCGGAACACGACAGTGACAAGCACTGACGCTATTGCGGCAGGAATAGGTAAGCGGTGGTACCAGTCCCGTGCGAGACAATGCAGAACTCTACCACCTAGTAGTCATGATCTTGCTTTTTTTGGCCGAGACTCAGATATCTATATCAGTCTAGAAAGTCAGAACCTATCCATCCTTTGGTTGCGCGTAGACAGCCACTCCCGTCACGGGATATGCGTGTGTCTACTGCCTAAATAGCGGAAATGCCGAAGTCGACTGACTGAATGAATGAGCACTTGCAAATGTCTTCAGATTCCGTACTTTAACTTAAAACCCAACAGACTGGAACGGGATGTGGTATTTCTTTGCATTCTGTCCAAGAGGGTCAACCCTACAGCGATTTTTGCGAACTCAGGGCGTCCTGGGCAAAAGCTAAGTTGTTCTGTAACCCGTAACGAAATTAATCATAAGTATATAGGAGTAGGATAATACATACATTATCCTCCTTATTTGGCAGGAAACAGCAAAAGCGTGAAAGCCTAATAAATATAGGAAATGAGACTTTACAATCAGAATAAGCTTTATAAAATGGCACCAGTGTAATTCAGTGACTAAGGATCTAAAAACACGGCCTATTTATTAATTTTCCAGGAGTATGACAAAATCGACTAAATCCCCACGTTTCCTCACAAGAACAGAGTTACACTCAATATACATCAAATACTATCTAGTATTTGGCTGCGTCCATTTTGCCAGAGATTACGAATTCCATTCCTTGGACATCCATAAGTCGAGTGGACTAGATGACATCTCTCTGATTATGCCAAAAAATATGTACTCCCGAAAGAAAGAAAAAAGAAAGAAAATATTTATTTGCAAGAATATGGGTGTTACAAGTTGTTAAAAATAAATTAAGTTCCCAACATATTCTACCATTATATGGTGTACAAATATTAAAAAAAAATTATCATTATATAATATTACATTTAAAACATTCTTTCGATTATTTAGAATTACTACAGTTGACACCTAAATTGACACCTAAATTTATGCGCCCCGGTTCTTGCGTGGTACCAATAAGAAGGGAACATCTCTAGTGCAACCTGTGCTAAAAAAACGATCATTCAAATCCTTAAAACTAACCTGTTGCCATAACCTCCTTGTTCTCAAAATTATCTGCTAGCTTCTGAAGTATTAAGCAGAACACCAGTAGATTAGTGGCCACCACCTTATCTATTCCTGCCGCTAATAGCGTCAAGTCTTATCCTTGTCGTAATTCAGTTTAAAGGATAAGGTAGCCGGTAAATTTACAAGTGGCATCAACACCTCACCATATGGATAGCAAAGCACCATTTACATTTTTACAGGTAAGGGTTCTCTTTCCATAAGAAGATCTATTTGCTATCTTATAAAAAATCGTGACCGCCAGGAGGGGTTTCATAAGTTAATGATGAGTCCAAAGGCCTCCATATTATTTAAGACATAGTGTGAAGGTTTTCCGTCGAGAATGGCAAAACTTTGGGCTCCCTAAGAAACTGTGTAAGTGGAGTCGTAGTCGACCATGTCAAGTTATCTGGAGTAAAATAATACACATTCATTGTATCAGCAGTATATACAAAATACGACGTTTCAGTATGATTTTGACTGAGAGTAAATATATTAATCAATAGATGTTTTAATTGTAATAGTTTCTGTTGCTTAAATTTTTAATATTTCATAGTTCATTATTTATTTTGTATTATTATTAATTTGTTGACCTAATGTGATCTATGATTAGACTGGATAAGTGTAAGTTCCTCCTATGATTTTGATTTCAAAAGTAAACTGCGTGAACGTTATACCAAAACAGATTTGATTGATATAATTTAATTAATAATTATTCACGGGTGTCGTTTTGTCGCATTTAGCGATTTTTCTTTATATCATAAGATAGCAAACAAGCAGATGGGTCTCCTGATGGAAAGAGTCAACCATCGCCTATAGACACCAAAGATGTCAATGGTGCGTTGCTATCTTGTGGCGAGGTCTAATGCCACATGCATAAGTTTACCGGCTACCTTACCCTGCAAACCGGAACACGACAGTGACCAGCACTGACGCTATTGCGGCAGGAATAGGTAAGGCGGTGGTACCAGACCCGGTCGAGCCGATGCAGAACTCTACCACCTAGTAGTCACGATGGCAGAGACGCGCATAGCCACTTAGTCGCCTTTCAGGACCTGCCTGGCAAAACGGTAGTTGGCCTATTCTTCAAAGGAGCCCGGGACCAACACGGGGGGAATAATTTTTTTTGATACTCTTATGATAAAAAAAGAAATCTGCGTGATGTCGTGGGACACCAGATGGAAACGTAGTTCTTTTTTTTTTTAAATCTTACGCTTTTATTGAACGCTATGGACGTTTTTTTTGCCGGCTAGGGTAACCCTTCGCAACGCCCCCGGCCTCATTAAAAACTTCGTTTCAATAATAATGAGTTTTTATGTTATTTAACTTTGGTCATTCTTATGGTAACTCCAAAACACATAAAAATAAATGGAAGGCACATTGCATCTCAGAATTACAATTTTTTTACTTTCGAATTAAATATTAATATACAAAATTCAGTTGTATGCTTGAGTTACTATGCCATTTTATAAACCTTATGTCGTGAAATATCATTGTAAATCACGCAAAGTAATAACATTGATATATCAATAACATGCTAATCATATGGAACTTCAGATTTTCTCTTGTTAAATAAAATGTCAAGGTTGGATTGCCTCAGGACTTAACACAAAATACGATTTTTTAAAATCTTTGATGCGCTCTCCCTAAAAGTTGCAAAATATGATTTACGTTTTATTCATGACAGGTTTGGTTCTTCCCAGAATAGGTTCAGTACGTGTATAACCAAAAATATCCAGCCAAAATAGAATGTGATTTGAGAGACTAAAACTTTTATTTGAATTGATTTTTACGAATAAAATAAATTTATTTCCTAATGCTACACGCTATTTCTTTCTGAATAAAATAATCCACTTTTAACGTGAAAGTGAGTAGCAAGGAAAGTGTAAGGTAGTACCGCTATATTTGTGGGACGGCGTAAAGCGTTATCATTTATTATAGAAAATATTTTATTCATAAAAAAGCAGATATCAAAAGCAGATAGCAATTGCAGATAGCAAAAAGCAGATAGCAAATAGCAGATAGCAAAAAGCAGATAGCAAGTAGGAGATAGCAAGAAGCAGATAGCAAGTGGCAGATATCAAGAAGCAGGTTACAAGAAAGCAGATAGCAAATGCAGAAAAGAAATAGCAAGTAGCAGATAGCGAATATTTAAAAGCACGTAGCAAAAAGCAGATAGCAAATAGCATATTAAAAAGCAGATAGCAAATAGTAAATAGCCGATAGAACAAAGCAGATATCAGATATCAAAAAGCATATAGCAAAAAGCAGATAGCAAATAGCAGATAGCAAAAAGTAGATAGTAAATAGCAAATAGCAAAATTCATATGTTGCTTTAGATAATTGGTATTGATCATCTCTATCATTAAAATATATTTTTAAGAATTTGCTCCTTAAGAGATCAATCAATTAATTTGCATGCTTTGGAGCATATAAACCTCAATGCGTGAATATCCGTTGACCGTTTGACCGCCCCGTTGCGTTGGTCGAGTGGTTAGCGACCCTGGCTACGCAATCGACGGGGCTCGGATTCGATCCCTAACGGGGAAAACATTTGTGTAATGAGCATTAAATGTTTGCATTTCCGGGTTTGGGTGTTTATTAAATATATTCTAGTATTTATATAATTATGTATTTCTATGTATTAGTATCGGTGACTAACACCCATAACACAAGCAAATAATTTGTTTATTTTGGGGTTAGATCAGTAAGTGTAATTTGTTCCGTGAATTAAATATCATAGAAAATTATAAAAAAAATTAAAGTTGGACGACATCGCAAATTGTAGGGTACACTTTTTAAAAATCTACCCACTTAGTCTTAAATACGCTTTTGTAAAGCACGGCGACAGCCTTTCACTACGCAGTAATTCACATTTTTTTAAATTTCGAGCGCTGTATCCGTGAAGCACGTGCCGCATGTCTGAGCGGCATTGATATGAGCGGCCGGCGAGCGTAAGAAGCCTTTTCAGACTTCTTTGAAATGGCTTAATATTGCGCGGGTTGACTTGGTTTCTATGCGTTATTATTCTATGTATGTACGTATGTACGGACAATTTTTCGTATTTATAATATTGTTCCCCGTGTTGTTTCCGGGCTCCTTTGAAGAATAGGCCAACTGCCGTTCTACCAGACAGGTCGTAAAAGGTGACCGATTGGCTATACGAGTCACTACCACCGTGGCTACTAGGTGGTAGAGTTCTGCATTGTCTCGCCCGGGTCTGGTACCACCGCCTTACCTATTCCTGCCGCAATAGCGTCAGTGCTTGTCACTGTCGTGTTCCGGTTTGGAGAGTAAGGTAGCCGGTAAACTTATGCATGTGGCATTAGTCCTCGCCACGGGATAGCAACGCACCATTAACACCTTTGGTGTCTGTAGGCGATGGTTGACTTTTTCCATCAGGAGACCTTAATATAAGTTACAACATAATTTCTTTAAGTTTTTCTCTCAAGAAAACCCTCGTTTAAAGATTATAATCTTTAATTTTAATAATTATTAATTCGCCTTATAGCTTTTTCAGCAAAATAAATATAGTTTTTGACGTGAATACGTCTTTAAAATTGCCTGCATAGAGGGGACAGTTCAAAAAACGGATGATAACCAAATTGGGGGATACGGTTTGGTATTATAGCTACATAACCATCACTAACATCCAAAATATAATTATACCACTGGATAGCTAAAGAATCAAAGAATTTGATAAGCTAAACGCGGATTACGATGCTTCGCGGGGAGTGGAGTAGGAAGTGCCGCCATTTTTAGTAAATATTACTGCGTTACATATTTTGCATAATATGGTATATCTTTGGACTCAGAGCAACTATAAAATTAGATTAAGTTTTATTCGAAAGCTGTTGCAAAGATTTATTGATTGTATAATTTCAAAAAATTGTGTTTGACGCTAAAAGTAAATATATATGGCACTTGAAAAAATGTTTGCAGTGAAAAATTCAGTGCAAAATTGTAATCAGCCAAAAAATCTTTTAGAAGCCAAATGTTTAATTTAAGGAATGTATAACGTCTGAAAGAAATTTTAAGTAGCAATCTAATGATACCCATGAAACCTCATATGAAAAAATGAAGAAGTGTCGAGAACGCAAAAAGATGAGGTGTCCGAACTGATCAACGATGTCAGCTGTACACTGCTGGCCTTAAGGGCCTTTACGGCTTCATCGATCGTAGGGGCGAGCAGAGTGCTCAGCCAGAGCTTAACGATATGGAGTCATACACCCTCCACCTTAAGGGTATCTCCTGTGAGACCGATCCTCAGCTTAGGGGTGGCGTCGTGATTTGTGATAAGTGGGTTAGCGGCATTGTCCATGTGTTTAGTGTTTTGTTATGTTTCGTCGACCACAGTTATCAGGTCGTCGGGATCGGTGAGAACGTGGCGGGACCTACGTAATTTGGTATCAGGATTAGGATCTGGGATAGTAGGATACGGTGTGAGTTGGTGCGATTGAAATATCTTTTGGAAATATCTTGAAGTGCCTAGCTAAGCTCGGCAATTCGAGATCTTTATGAAGGTTAATGTATGCCACGGTGCACCCGTGACAATACGCTAGTATTTGTTCTGTACTACTTGCAACGGATGCAAATTTGTACGGGAGAGATAGGTAAACGCTACGCAGGCGTATGATAGAATAGGCCTTACGCAAATCGTGTAAAGTGCCACCTTGTGTCTAAGTGATACGAGTTCGGGACACCTGCTGTGATCGACCTATGAATGAATAATGAGCCCACTACACGGAATTGAAATCGGCGGTTTGTTGGTTATAATAATAATAATAAATATAATAATAAATATTCAGGGGACAAATTACACTTACTGATCTAACCCCAAAGTAAGCAAATTATTTGCTTGTGTTATGGGTGTTAGTCAACGATACTAATACATAGAAATACATATATATAAATACCAGAATATATTTAATAAACACCCAAACCCGGAAATACAAACATTTATGCTCATCACACAAATGCTTGTCCCCGTCGGGGATCGAACTCGAGCCCCGTTGATTGCGTAGTCAGGATCGCTAACCACTCGACCAACGGGGCGGTTACTTTAGTATGATGAGTACGACTCTGTCGGGCACTCCCGGCATAGCATTCAGCATAGCTTATATATTAGACCATTGTGCCAGATCTTATCGAACGCCTTCGTGAGGTCGAAAAATAGAGCACCGGTGGGAATTTGCAGCCCCGGGCCTGCATTTAATGAGTTTAAAATGTATTATGTGAGTCGGTGCACTTAAAGAGTGCAAGAGTGAGAAAGCCGCTCGGAAACCGAACTGCTCATTTATTATGAGACCTTTCTGGTAAACAAATGCCTTAAGGCGAGATTGAGGAAGTGTATTCCTATGATGGTGGCTTCTTTACACTCGTCCGAAAACGCACAACCAGCTAGGAGTACATTGAAGATGCACACTAGTAGGTATATAAGGGCCCTCCCTTATACACCTACTAGTGTGCATCTTCAAGGGAGGTATTTAACTACCTTATTTGTGATTGGTTCATAACCCGAGACTTTTTATTGCGTAGTTAGTTGCGTATTTTTCGCCGTGTTGGTCCCGGCCTCCTTTGTAGAATAGGCCAACTGCCGTTGTGCCAGGCAGGTCGTAAAAGGCGACCGATTGGCTATCGAGTCACTACCATCGTGGCTACTAGGTGGTAGAGTTCTGCATTGTCTCGCCCGGGTCTGGTACCACCGCCTTACCTATTCCTACCGCAATAGCGTCAGTGCTTGTCGCTGTCGTGTTCCGGTTTGGAGGGTAAGGTTGCCGGTAAACTTATGCATGTGGCAATATACCTCGCCACAAGATAGCAACGTACCATTAACATCTTTGGTGTCTATAGGCGATGGTTGACTCTTTCCATCAGGAGACCCATCTGCTTGTTTGCTATCTTATGACATAAAATAAATAAATAAAAATAGGTTTTTAATGATTTCACCTACTTCTTCGCTATCGATCACAATCTGATAGTAGCGCCACCCTACGCTCTACTTCGCTATTCACTAGATGAACGTGGTCTAGGTCATCTAGGTCCGTAGGCTAGAATGACGAGGAACATTGTGATTGGAAGGACGAATGGAAAATGTTACCATCGCAAGATATTACGCATGACGTAGACGTATTCACGTAAAAGATGCACGGCTGTGTCATGGACACCCGTTTTTTTTAGCAAAATTTCCTTACCGAAAAATCGCATATGAAATAATGTGGTGGAATTAACAAAAGTATATTTAGCAGTATTGACATGAGTTAAGTGTGCCATTTTAAATTACAAACCGTGCCGAACTATTTCTTACTGTAAAGCCCCGTTTTAACTTTGATTAGTACGAGTGTGAGTGTTTAATGCATGTGCTTAGTATTAAGATAAAAATACGTGAAGACAGCCGTTAATCAGTGCGTGTGAGAAGTAATCAGCATCTATTCACTTTTACTACGCTGATTACGAATCACTCGACTGGCTCACGGCTATCTTCGCATAGCTTTGGTTTAATACTAAGCACCTGCATTAATCACTCACACTCGTACTAATCAAAGTGAAAACGGGGCTTAATTTTATCTAGAGGTATACCTACAAACACGGTTGAGTCCACCAGATTCAGATTATTTCCATTCAGTTTTACATTGCTATTTACGTACCTTACATGAAGCAATGAGAATTTAACACTCTTGGTTTTGTAGTCATCTAATAAAATATAATTTTGTCGAACCTGTTTTCAACATTTGAACTCGCATTATTTAGTCCGCCATACCTACTTACCAACTTCTCTTTTCACTTTCTAAAAGCTCATGAGTTAGTTTAATGGATTTACTAAAATTTATTTCAAAACTTATCGACTATGAAAAAACGGACGTTTTTTAGCCTTCTTTTTTCAAAAAAAGTGGTTTTTTTTTTTGGAAAATCAAGGGTAAGTCCACAAAATTGTATATGTATATTTTACATATGGTAGGTCTAGGGTGCTAAGGACGCTAGGGATTTAGAGCAGTAGGACAGTATGACAGTAGGGCCTTAGGTTCTGTAGGGTCTCTATGCTACCAATATTTTTTTAAATTCCAATTAGAACCTAGGTACGTAAACAAGGTATTATTGATTGCTCACTCTCAGATTTTGTTGTATGACTATTGACCACGCATAACTTTTCGGTTTATGTTTTTGTTAAAAAATATTTTCTTCAGCATAACCGTCTGATTTTTTACTGTCTTTTGATAAAGAGACGTATTAAGTATACTCGCAAATATGCAGCGTTTAATAAACTATTATGTCGAAATGAAAGTCAACATTCAAAACGGCATTGCAGGAAGTGAATGTGGGAACTAATTGACGCTATGCAGAGCTGTTCCCACCTACAAGCGAATACTGTTGAATGATTTCAGTTACCCAATTAGTTTAAGGTTGATCTAGTTTGACGATTTCGACGGGATCTGCAAGTTGATTGCGCGAATAATTCATATTTGCAGTTGAGCTGATGAATATTGGGAATTGATGACAAAGCTAAATATTTCTGACATTTACACATTCGGTATAGACTGTTGATAATTAGGGATGTGGTTAAAACCGAACTCACACTTCGTCCGAATAATTGATAAAAAATTTAATTTTAGCCGAACTTCAGCAGAATTTCGGTTCTTTTTACAATGCTTTTTCAAGTGCGACACGTCTTTCACGTTTTTCAGATCAAAAGAGATAAACATCGCCTATAGATACCAAGTATATATATATATATATATATATATATATATATATATATATATATATATATATATATATATATATATATATATATATATATATATATATATATATATATATATATGAAGCGTGCAGCCCGCGTCGCTGCATTATAAAAGTTTTTTTGCGAATCCCGCGCGATCACCTAATTTTTCTGGGATAAAAAGTAGCCTTTGTGCTATTCCACGTCATCCTCTACCTGTGTGCCAAATTTCATTCTAATCCGTTCAGTAGTTTTTGCGTGACTGAGTAGCAAACATCCATCCAAACTTTCGCATTTATAATATTAATATAGATATAGATATCCGATAGCCGATGCCATTACCGATATTGATAGAACAGTGAATATTTAAAAAATTGTTAACAGAGTAGAAATCAAAAGAAAAGTAGGTATTAAGATTCACTTACATGAGATTTTCACTACGGAAACATAACAAATTTTGAATAATTTGGTCAAAGCCGATTTCTTAAGTCTGCTTGGACCTGCTGTTGAGAATAGTATTTTAAACAGAACTCGTTAACCATTTGCTTTCAAAGGAGAGGGGGATTTTTGGGCCCCAATGTAAAAGGTTAGTGTGGTTCAAAAAAATGGTACTATTTTTCTCTTTCAAAGTTTAAAACATGAGTTTCATCCGCTTTCTGAGAAAAAAGAAATCACGAAAATAAGTTTGCGGTACTATAATTGTATAATCAATAAAATTATATCAATAAAATAAAATTATAATATAATTATAAATATAATTTATAATTTATATAATAATTTAGTTTAATCAACAGTATCATCATTATTTTACAAACTGTATTTTATAATATAAAAAGAAAAAATATAATCGATATCATTTAAATAATCGATTGATTACATTACATCGAACTTAATACGATTTAGTGTGTGTGAATTTAATACATCTAAAAGTGACAATTACAACTGATATCACTGACGGCTTGCAAGAGTCGCAATTCGCGGACTTCCCTATTCGATATTTTATGTACCTACAGGGAGGTATCCTTTAATTTGTGGTTTCCAAAAATCTGTGTTTTAGTATTGTGTCAATTTATAAACATGAAACATAGTTGCCTGTGTTACAAGTATCAGTAGTTTATATCATAGTAAACGGTTATAGTGAGTTAAACTATACCGTAGTACCGTAACCTTACTTCTAGTGAATAACTTATATCTCTGTTCTCAGATTGCTAAAATCTGTAAATTTTTCAGTATTTATATAAATTTACACTAGCTATTAATTAAAATAACTTCCATCTTATTACAAGAGGGCCCAAGATTGTATGCAACGGTATCAGTCTCCTTTGGATGTAGAACATTGCGCCAAACAACGGAAAAATCCCGTCTTTATCCCCGTCTATATATATATATATATATATATATATATATATATATATATATATATATATATATATATATATATAATAAGTTTATTAGCGCGCTTGAAAATGGTTGCGATTCGAGGAATACCTCCGAATTGCGGCCACAGGCGCGGGCGTAAGCTAGTGTTCGAAACTCGCGATATTGTCGCGACCTGTATCGGTTTCGGATGGATCCCTAGTAGTGATTACATCTATCTTTAGTGTCTTAGTGATGGCTGTCTCTGTCAGGAGAGCGATCTGCTTGTTTGCTATTAGGTTTCCGTACCAAAAAGGTACAAACGGAATCATTTTACTAAGACTCCACTGTCCGTCCGTCCGTCCGTATATCTTTCACCACGCTGTATCATGAACCGTGATGATACAGTAGACAGTTGTAATTTTCACAGATCATCTATTTCTGTTATCGCTAAAACAACAAATACTGAAAACAGAATAAATAAATATTTCAGGGGCTTCCAGACAACCACAGAACAAAAATAATTCCGTGCATACAACCAGTGCGACTTTTTGCTATATTTTATAGATGGTACGGAACCCTTCATACACGAGTCCGATTCGCGCTTGGCTGGTTTATCATATAAAATACTTATCACGTTTTAATAACACGCTTTTGAGTAAGCCTGATGTAATGGCGGCTTTTGATAAAAATGTTATTTGAAATTTAGACCTGTTACAATTTAAGAGGATCACACTTCACCTTTTACATTGCGATCAAAGAAAAAATAAGAGGATCTGGGATCAAGTTGTTCTCGTGATATCAGATATTTTACGTTATTGAGGTGCTCTTTGGGACCTTTAATGTGTATTTTTAGACAGTACGCGATGGTGTAAAGATAATTTATATATTTTAGACTACCTCGCGATTGGTATGGTTTATTTTTCTATAAAGTATCTTCACGCCTGGATCCACGAAGAGGTAGGCAGAAGTACAACGAGTGCACCTACGATTAGCGGAGGATACTGAGTCCCACGATGTGATGGCAAGCCTGTCGCCAATCAGGAACTCATCCAATCCCGGGCAACGTTGTTTTTATCAGAAAATTGAAAAAACACATTTTGAATTGCCCGACCCCGGGATTCGAAACCGGACATTATGTGGTCAACACACAATCTGGATCACTAGACCACAGAGCTTCACTAATCGGCTACATTATTAGGTATTAGTTTCAATCCTGAGTTAGGCTAAAATGTTATGCTCCAAAATTGTATTTCGGTAGCATCTAGTAGTGGTTTGTTAAAACTCCTATGCTTCGCATTAACACGTCAATCTGTCGGTCGCGGTAATCGCAACAAACAAGCTATGATAATGCCTAATCAGATCGATAAAAGGCAACGATGGGGATTAATGTCGTGTTATCCCCCGTGTTGTTTCGGCTTCTTTGAAGAATAGACCAGCTGCTGCCAGGTAGGTCGTTAAAGGCAATCGATTGGCTATTACGTGTTACTACCATCGTGATTACTAGGTTGTAGAGTTTCGCAACGTCTCGCCCGGGTATGTGGTTCTGTAAAAGCCTTTTGCTTCACGTTGGGTAGGTTGCTTGCTAGCAGCGAGCAGTTCAGTACACGTGCTCGATGCTGTTATTTGCTATTAAATAATATATTGATTTTTCAAATACTTTTACAGGACATACGTCCATCCTAGGCATAAAGTATTAGATAAAGGTGGAGCTAGCACTCGTATTAATCAATTGAAACAAACATGTACGTTATTTTTCTCTCACCATCTCTTTTTATACAGCTGTGTTAGAAAAAGAGGGTAAGACCTCAGAAGATGACAGCAGTATTTAAAATTTGGTTTTAAGTAGGTATTACAAGTGTTGGCTCCAGATATAATACAACTTCATGGTCCTAGGTAAAATACATTAGTAAAATACCTCAGCTGTCTAGAGGAAAAACATATTTTCCTCTAGACAGCTGAGGCCAGCGTTTGCAATAAATTGTACACCAAGGAAGTGTAACAGTACCACCGCCTTACCTGTTCCTGCCGCAATAGCGTCAATGCTTGTTACTGTCGTGTTCTGGTTTGGAGGGAAAGGTAGCCGGTAGACGCATGCATGTGGCATTAACATCTTTGGAGTCTATAAGCGATGGTTTCTTTTTCCATCAGGAAATCCGTCCGTTTGTTTGCTATCTACCAACCAACCACGGAGTAATATCAAAATTACTCAATAGATACCTATCTAAAAACAGATTACCAAACATAAGTATATTTAGGTATTAGGAACTTTCGTAAAATGTGTTTGAAGGTGTCTCTCTGTCTCTCAAGTACCTAACTTGATATATAACCGACAAAAAAGTTATGCATATTTTTTTTCAATTCTAAAAAACCTAATTAAAAGATGAAATAAAAATCAGCAATCAAGCAATACTGCGCAGTAGTGAAATAACCGTGGACCGTGGAGTTCTGTCAGACTCGAGGGCCTGGTAACCCTAATTGACGAAATTATATTTTTTCGCAATTCCAATCTGCCAAAAGGGCCTTCCCAAAATTCGCCGCCAGCTCTTGGACAATTATAAATTTTTCTGCGTTGGCCGGACGAACCCTTCCTCTTCATCAGTCATAACGCATACTAAAATATTCATAGTTTGCGAAGATTCCACATACTTAAGGCAAAATGGTGAAGAGAGGTAATGGAATAACGAGTATAAGAAGCCGTTGTTGCTTAAACCACTGGCGTTTGATTGATTATACTGTCTTCACGCACACAATCTATATGCAAATAACGTAACAACGATCCGTTTGGGGTACCTTACGTTTAAATAACAAGGTGGATGAGACTCATTTTTTTAATAGACGCCTAAACTTGTAATAATATGAAATACTAGCTATTATCGTTAGTCTAGTGGTCCGGTGTTGGAGTTAACCACATGAGATCCCGGGTTCGATTCCTGGGTCGAGCAATTCAAAAATGTGTTTTTTCAGTTTTCTGATAAAAACAACGTTGCCCGGGATCGGAAAGTGCCCAGTTGGCGATAGGATTACCGTCTATCACATTGTGGGATCAAGTGTTTTCGGCTAATCGTGGGTTCTTTTATGACTTACCTATACAGGTACTTCTTTTGGATCGGTTAAATATAATTTTTTAAAGCTGTCTAGTATCGCCTTTGTGGTCTAAGGGTCTGGTGTTGACCATATGAGGTCCTGGGTTCGATTCCCGGGTCAAGCAAATCGAAAATGTGTTTTTCCTGTTTTCTGATAAAAACAACGTTGCCCGGGATCAGAAAGTGCCCAGTTGATGATAGGCTTGCAACCTATCAATTTGTGGGATCAAATATCGTGGGTGCACTTGTTGTACCTCTGCCTACTCCTCGGGGATACAGGCGTGAAGATACTAGCTATAATCCCCAGCGTTGATCCGGGTTCCTTAGAAGAATAGACCAAAACTGCCGTTCCGCCAGGCAGGTCGTAAAAAGCAACCGACCGACCGATTTGACCGATTAGCTATACATGTCGCTACAATCGTGACTACTAGGTGGAGTTCCGCAACATCTCGCCCGGGTATTTGGTACCACCGCCTGACCTATTCCTGCCGCAATAGCATCAATGCTTGTCATTGTGCTGTTCCGGTTTGGAGGGTAAGGTACCCAGTAGACTTATGCATATGACATTACCATCCCGCCACGCGGATAGCGATGCACCAGTAACATCTTTGGGGTCTTTAGGCGCTAGCTTTTCTTTCTATTAAGAGAGCCTTCTGCTTGATTGCTACCTTGTGATATAAAGAAACTTGCGTAGTTTTTGATATTACCGGAGCATTTGAATAAAATGTGACCTATATTACTCTGCAATAGGAGAAGCACCAGTAGAAACTGGTGACAGAATTTTTAAAATCAGTCTCAGACATACAAGTTCGACAAACAAACTTACAGACTTTACCTCAAAAATATTAAGATATCTTTTTTATCGTTTGCTTAAAGTCTTACAATAACCGTTAAATAAATAAATACCGTCACACTGATTGCCCTAAGGGCAAAGGAGTTGGCAAGTGCAAAATCACTATTCGTGGCATCTCTAATACTTTTTAAATTCATATGCAAGTTGACTGGTAAAAGATTGTCCATCGAAGGACACGATAATCATAATATGTAACCAATAAAACTATAATAAAATTTTAATATTGCTTAACCACAGAGTAAACTTCAACGAAATTAGTGTAGTGGTATTCCAAATGTCTGCTCACCATTGATGTAAAAAACCAATGACGTGTATAATATATTTAGACCAGGATCCCAGGAACAAACTTTTTTTAATTAATAACAAGCTGAATTTTTGTGAACAGCTTCGTTTTGACGAGACAACCATCTTTTCTATCTTCGAAAAATCTCAAAACGGGTAGATAATAAAGTTATGGGGCTTTGAAACCTTTGATTCGGTGAAGGAAAAATATTTATTAATAATAATTATAATTTTTTGACTTTAGTCGCTTGATTATATTATGAAAAACACGATGAAACTTTTTTGTCCTACACATTCGATGGTTTTTCTGGCGAGTCCTCCACTCTAAAGTTTCGGAATTATGATATGTTTAAATTGATATTGATCAATTTAATAATAACCTAATTTTCTCACAACAGCTTGTTAATTATTATTGTTATTCAAGGGTAACATTGTCCTACACCTAAAGTAGAAATTTTTCTTAGCCCAACACTAAAGTTTTCTTTTTCATCTATCTTTATTAGCTAGCTATTGAAATGACGCACAATTTTAAATTGTGAGCTCAATTTTAGGGTAGAAGTAAACTAGGAACTCTTATAGTTTTCGTTCACCGATTTACGTACATAATACTAGCGATCGCCTGTGGCCTATGGCCTAAATAAAACCATATATTGAACAATATAATCTCTTTTTTTCTTGTCGCCTCTGTGGTCTAGTGGCCCAGCGTTGGCGTTGACCACATGAGGTCCCGAGTTCGATTCCTGGGTCGGGCACATAAGAAAAGTGTTTTTTCAATTTTCTGAGAAACACAAAATTTGCCCGGGATTGGAAAGTGCCCGGTTGGCGATAGGATTGCCACCTATCACATTTGTGGGACCAAGTATCTTCGGCTAATCGTGGGTGCACTTGTTGTACCTCTGCCTACCCCTTCGGGGATATGGGCGTGAAGATACTTTTTTTTTATAATCTCTTTTAAGTTTGATAACTGACTTTAGCTATTAAGAAAATGTTAGATAGGTATGTGTAGAGTTCTGCATTGTCTCGCCCGGGTCTGGTACCACCGCCTTACCTATTCCTGCCGTAATAGCGTCAGTGCTTGTCGCTGTCGTTTTCCGGTTTGGAGGGTAAGGTAGCCGGTAAACTTATGCATGTGGCATTAGACCTCGCCACTAGATAGCAACACACCATTAACATCTTTGGTGTCTATAGGCGATGGTTGACTCTTTCCATCAGGAGGCCCTTTTGCCTGTTTGCTATCTTATGGTATATAAAAAATGTGTGTATAATATCATGCATGTCACATGAATTTAGTGTGTGTAATGTTTATTTTTATTAATTTAATGAATTATATTAAAAATATATATTATGGTTTTTGCAGTCCTCCAGAAAGTAAACTTTTACTGTGCCAAATGTCGTACTCCACCGATCACGCAATTGTCTTAAAATGGATCCAAAGTTTTTCCTACATATATTAATATCTTATAGATATAGAGATGTGATGTATATAGGTGGTTATTGTATTACACTATCAAGAGGTCAATTTTTTATCCTATAGAATGATAGAACTCTCAGCATATGAGTTCGAGTCGCGCTTTGCCGACATTATCTAAACGGCCTCGTTGTTATGTAAATCTGCTTGGCCCTCCTAAGTTCCTAAGGAGGTTCCTAAGGTTGCTTCTTATTTATGATATTTTTCTCGTGTCGACAAGGGACTCGTTGTTTAAATAGTCTATAAAAGCGAGGGGGTTATAATTTTAATGTGTATTATATGTGTGTATTCATATTTTTGTCTGCGGCATCATAACTTCTAAGCGGATGAATAATTTGTTATCAGAAAGATCAATCACTTTTCTACTACTATTTATTTAAGCAACTTGTATATGGCTGATAAAATGTTGTATACTGTTACTTCAATAATGATGACATGGTAAGCTTGAGCTGATTTTATAGCGCTCAAATTCGAAGATTATCAGCTAAAGCAAAAGCTAAGTCTATAAAAACAGGTAACTTGCTGTTTGATAGTTAATCACTGGAGAAATTGTGATTGAAATGAAAGCTTACATAATGTAAGTTGTTAAGTTAACAGCACATATCGCGTATCTTGCAATGAAGCGCTTGATAACAATATCAATGCCTTATCTATAACTGCCACCATGACGTCAAACCTTTTCGTTGGGTTCCTTATAAGGCCTTGTAAGTTCCAGACATATTATCGCTTAAGACTTCAGCTATATGCTTAGTCTGTAAAATATGATCATAATTTATTGCCTTTATCAATCGATTTCCCAAAAAGAAGGAGGTACAACTCCATGATATATAGACAAATTTGCAAAACTGTTTTTGTTTAAGAGTGCATTTTCGATTTGATCCCATACACGTTTAGTGGAGATCTGACAACACAGATATATCTCCTATAGGAGGTTAAAATTCGGTTGTTGGAGATTTACTGCGTTTAAATTATGATAAAATGGACACAGTGGAAAAGTTTCAATCAACGTAAAAGTGCACTTCAGCCATGGTGATATGTTCAACCTCATATACAATTTTTTTTTATTTTATGAATTTATTTTTCCTTATATTTTATTACATACTTGCTGTTACCGCTTCGTTCGCGTAACGCAATTAATCAAAAAAGGCAAGAAGCCTTTTTCTCTGTCGAGTAAAAAGTAGCCTATGCCATTCCTGGGTAATATAGTTTTTAATGTTTTTTTTTGTGACATAAGATAGCAAACGAGCAGATAGGTCTCTTGAGTAAGTCGGTGGTACCAGACCCGGGCGAGACAATGCAGAACTTTATCACCCAGTAGCCACGATGGTAGTGACTCGCATAGCAGGTCGCCTTTTACGACCTGCCTGACAGAACAACAGTTGGTCTATTCTTCAAAGGAGCTCAGATCAACACAGGGAAGAAAAAGAAAAGTTTCTGAGTTTTATTCCAACATACAAAAATACAAATGTTTTTTCTTTATAATATTAGTGTACCTTAATTACCGCCTCATTGGTCAACCACTCGATGGTTAGCGAACCTAACTATGAATCGATGGGGCCTAGGTTCGATTCCCAACAGGGACAAACATTTCTGTGATGAGATGTTTAATTTTTTGGGTCCGGGTGTGTATTATGTATGTAACGGTATTGTTTACTAACACCCATAACACAAGCAAATAATTTGCTTACTTTGGGGCTAGATCAATTTGTGAAATTTGTCCAGCGATATAATTATTATATTAATATTACTAGCTGTTGCCAGCGACTTCGTCCGCGCGGACTTCGTTTTCTCCGCACAGCACCTCCCCCGTAGGTGATAGCGTGATAATATGTAGCCTATATATTGACCCGACCTGTTAGTAATATTCATGCAAAATTTGAAGTAAATCTATGCAGTACTTTTTGAGTTTACCCCGGACATACATACAGACAAACAGACAAACAGATAAACAGACAAACAGACAAAAATTCTAAAAACTATATTTTTGGCTTCGATATCGATTGTAGATCACGTCCCAAGTATTCTTTTAAAAAAATATTCAATGTACAGTTTTGACTTTCCTACGATTTTATTATATGTATAGAAGATTATTAATACTACGCCATAGAATAATAACGCAGCGTTATTACTCTATGTACTACGCCAGTAAACTTTAAGTTTGTCTTGGCTTTCTTTGATTCTGTTTGTAGTATAGCGTAAAGACAAGGATCTTAATTATATTTAAATAAGTGTCTATGATACAGCCTTGAAAAAAGATGGCGTCTCTGTATTAAATATTCATTTTTAAAGAAATCGCCAAAAATATCTGAGATGGAAGCATCCACTCAGCAAATTTCAATTCGTCTAAAATAATTACTCGACACGAGCGCCATTATTGCTTCCATATTATAAAGCTATTTTGTAGACACTAAGTTAAAACTAGGCATGAAATTATTGTTAAATTAGGTTAACTGGTATGTTGTTAAAATTAATTAATATTTAACAGCTATTTATTTATGTTATATTATATCAGTAGTAGCCTTTATATAAAATATAAAGCAAAGCGACCAAAAAAAGGTCCTCTGGAGTAGTTTTATAATTTTTAACAGTTATTATTATCATAAACCAAGGTAGCTCAAATATTTTTAATAACATTATTATCCTATATGAAGTTATTGGTAATTTTAGTGATGCATAAAATAATTTTTGGGCATTTGATATAACATGCATGTATAAAATGTGATTAAGGAACTAACTATATTCAATATTTTAGAATAATTTTTTTGATGTAAAACTGACAGCGATTTGAGGAAAAGTGAAATTAAATTTAAAAAGTGAAACTTAAAAAAGTAAAAATAAATAAATGCACGCTTCAACGCGAAGCCTAAGGTAGCACTCTACTTTCGTCTTAACGAATTCAGGCAATTTCCTGAAGTAAAAATGTCTCTAATTCGTTAATGTTACATTGTTAATGTTTTGGAATAATACGAATAAACATGCCTCACGGACAACACTCGTTTTGACATATTTGAATTTAAAAAACATTTATTTTTGGTGAATTGCACGAGAACAACTTGTTATTACGGGAAAAAATATCTTATCATGCTATTCAAGGTCATCATTTAGGTACATGCGTGTCTAATTAATGCCAATCGGTTTGTTACTCAATCACGCAAATATGGCTAGTTTTTGCGTGATTGAGTAACAAATATCCATCCATCCATACACCCAAACATCCAAACGTTCGCATTTATAATATTAATATCGATATAGATATACATAATGTGTTTTTATGTATGTACCTATTTATACGCATTAATATTGATGTCGGCAGCGATTTAAAGTTTATAATTAAATAATTTAAAGTTCCATCCTCACCATCTCGATGTCTGGAAATCCACAACTGTACGTTTCTCCCGACACTTTTTGCCTCGTACTACTCTGTTGTGGAATCAATTACCGGCAGGGGTATTTCCGAACGAATACGACATAGGGACCTTCAAGAAAAGAGCTTACTCATTCTTAAAAGGCCGGCAACGCAACTGCAAGACCTCTGGTATTGCAGATGCCCATGGGCGGCGGTGATCACTTACCATCAGGTGCACCTCTTGCTCGTTTGCCCCCTCTTCTATAAAAAAAGCGACAATATAATACTTAGCATAATTAGTTTGATGGAATTTCACCAAATAGGTACTTACGATGGAGAGTTCAAACCCATATCTATAGATATATATAAAAATACAGATATATATCTATATACAAATAGATAAAAATAGAGTGTCTGTTTATAATATTAAAATATGTAACTGCTTTTTACTTTTTACAATGTATAATTCATTCTTATGCATTTAGTAAAAAGCAGTTATTTGAATATTACAAACACACTCCAATTTTACGTATTTGTATAGATATAGATATGTATACATGGTCGGTACATATAACAAAATAACATTTTTGTTTTTACAATTTAGTTTGTCGGTGTGTTTGTTCCGGCTAATGTCTGACACGGCTGGACCGAATTTTACGGGACTTTCACTGGCAGGTAGCTAATGTAATAAAGAGAATATTAGGCTACTTTTTTTTAGAAATTCTTTCAAGTGGACGAAGTAGCGAATAATTAATCTATACTAATATAATGATAATAATAATTCTTTATTTTTCAGATATGAATATCTAAATAAATATTATAATATTATAATATATAATATAAATATTATAAAGAGATAACATTTGTATTTTTATATTTTTGTACATATGTTTGTAGTTTTAAACTCAAAAACTACTAAATCGATCTTAAAAATTATTTTACCTTTAGAAAGCTACACTGTGGAGACGTAACATAGGCGACGTTTTTACCCGACTAAGCAAAAGGAAGTCATAATTTTGGGTCACGCATACTAAGTCACGAGTAACAGCTATATATAGATACAAATAATAGGATACTTATATGAAAAAATATGTTGCTAAAAAAATATCTCAAAAGAACCTAAAAGTTGAAACATATAAGCAGTAAGAACCTTCAAATTACAATAGAGTCCAGTTACAACTCGAAATAAAGACACGTTAGGAAAGTTCATCGCCATTTAGAACTTTTCTCCCCGGGGCTGCTTCTTTGACAGTTACTAGTAAGTTAAGGTCTTGTAAATAGTGTTCCCGAAGGAACGAATTCAGGATTACTGAGTGTTTTTCATGATTGTAAAAGAGACCCGAAGGAGTTGTGTAATATGTTAGTCAAGTTATATTCATTGCGGTATATACGAGTACAAATATACCGTTAATTATAAAATCCTGCCCGATAGCCAAAGGTATTATTTGATAGCTTAATTTGATCCTACATTACATATGTTTTTTTTTATAACATAAGATAGCAAACAAGCTGATGGGTCTCCCGATGGAAAGAGTCAACCATCGCCTATAGACACCAAAGGTGTTAATGGTGCGTTGCTATCTTGTGGCGAGGTCTAATGCCACATGCATAAGTTTACCGGCTACCTTACCTTCCAAACCGGAACACGTCAGTGACAAGCACTGACGTTACTGCGGCAATAGGTAAGGTGGTGCTACGAAACCCGGCTGAGACAATGCAGAACTCTACCACCTAGTAGCCACAATGGAAGTGACTCGCATAGCCAATCAGTCGCCTTTTACGACTTGTCTGGCGGAACAGCAGTTGGCCTATTCTTCAAAGGAGTCCGAAACCAACACGGGGAATTATTTGTTTATTAGCGATGCGCGAGGACTTGATTTTTTTTCGATTGTCTCGATTGTTCAAACATCTCTGTCATCTGGAGATGTTCTTAATGTTGATGCGAGATGACCGAGATGTTTCTGTCGATCGAAATGAAGCGAGATGGCGAAATGTTTTTTCATTTACTTATCTAAATTTTTACGGAAAATTTGAGACACTCGAAAAACATCTCGATTGTTTATTCGGTAAACGCGTTACTGGTCATCTCGATTGTAATTTTCGGATATTCACGATTGTCTCGATTGTTGAAACATCTCGCAATCGCGCATCACTAGTGTTGATATGCGTGTGTAAGGCTATTTATGCATGTGACTTTTACCAAATTTACTGTCTTTATTTACCCTCAAAATCGAAATACGACAGAGATAAGCATTGATGCTATTGCGATAGGTATATGTAAGCAAGGGCGGATCCAGCCTTCGGGTGGGGTTCACATGTTTTAGGTTTAGCCAAAATAGGTTCTAATCCTTATTTGTTTGCAATAATAAATCCATAACTAGACCCCTGCCTAGGGGGGGTTATGACCCCCCTTGGATCCACCCTTAGTGGTTGCCCTTGCCACTTGGTTAAGATGGTGCCTGACATTTTGGTTAAGGTGGTGACGGCGGGTGACGGGCGAGACGTTGCGGAGCTCTCACGTAGTAGTCACGATGTTAGTGTGACGTATAGCCAATTGTTCCAAAGCCAAAAAGGCGAACATCTTTAACAAATTACCAGGCAGAATGGCAGATGGTCTATTTTTCAAAGGGACCAACACGACGACATTTTTAAATATTTGCTTGACGAAACTGGAGCACCTTAAAATATGATATAGTATTTTATTTTTATAAGTAGAATTATTTTATTTATAATAATATCACAATTCATGGCCATGGCTTTTCATGACCTACCTATATACTTCTTTTGGTTTGCTTAAATATAATTATTTTAAAGCTGTTTATTATCGCCTTTGTGGTCTAATGGCCGGTGTCGGTGGTGATCACGTAATGTCCCGGGTTTGATTCCCGGGCCCTTTAAATCAAAAATGTGTTTTTTTCAGTTTTCTTATAAAAAACAACGTTGCCCGGGATTGGATTGACAGGGTTGGCGATAGGTTTGCCACCCATCACATTGTGGGATCAAGTGTCTTCGGCTTATCGTGGGTGCACTGTTGTTCCTCTCTTTATCTATTCGGGGATACAGGTATGAAGATACTTTTTACTTTTTTTTGTCCGGATTAAATTATTATTATTTAAGAAGTTATGATTTAATTTCTTAAGACGTTAGGCAAGATTAATACCAATACATACTAGTTCAATAGTAGATCCAGACGACTTAGGTATAGTTCTCTCAAAGACTTGCGGTCTGGCGGTCAGCGATAACCCTCTAATAGATTGCTTATAAGTGAACATATAAACACAATCTAATTTGAATCTGGAACATAACTCTGCTAAACTTCCTTGTAAGACGTAGATTAATTTGTTCAATAGGTAATCTACTGAAGGGATAAATTTTTACATGTATCATTTTCGTAAAGTTATAGACGTATATAACGATTTTCGTTTAATCATAATCTTCATGCTGGACAAATTACACAAATCAATCTAATCCAAAAATAAGCAAATTATTTGCTTGCATTGTAGGTATTAGTCAACGAGATACTAATACATAGAAATAGATTGTTTAAATACTGTTACATAATAAATATCCAGACCCAGAATTAAAAACATCTATGCTTATCACACAAATGTTAGTCCCTGCCGGGAATCGAACCCGAGCCCCATCGATTCGTAATTAGGTTCGCTAACCCCTCGACCAACGGGGCGATCAAATATGTATAGTGATGAGAAGACCCTGAGAATAACGTCACGATAATACATAGTTTAAAAATTAAGTCATGTATTAATTTCTATAATGCTTCGGCCGCATCTTCGTGTATCGTCCCGAAGATTTTAACGCACTAAAACCCTTTGACGTACCGCCAACCGCACCATAGATAATAACCGGTCACATCTGAATATGTTTCGTGTCATTGCACGAAACTTTGTGACAATGCGGCCACAGCATGACGTATAGCGATCCGTCATTCGTAGCAGTAACCATTAACTATCAACGTAATAATAACGAGGTGTTTCACAAGTTTTCCCCGTATTGGTTCCGGGCTCCTTTGAAGAATAGACCAACTGCCGTTGTGCCAAGCAGGTCGTAAAAGGCGACCGATTGGCTATACGAGGCACTACGATCGTGGCTACTAGGTGGTAGAGTTCTGCATTGTCTCGCCCGGGTACTCTATTACCACCGCCTTTCCTATTTCTGCCGCAATAGCGTTAGTGTTTGTCACTGTCGTGTTCCGGTTTGGAGGGTTAGGCTTTACCGGCTAGGTAAACTTATGCATGTGGCATAAGACCTCGCCACAAGATAGCAACGCACCATTAACACCTTTGGTGTCTATAGAGTATAGGCGATGGTTGACTCTTTCTTTCAGAAGACCCATCTGCTTGTTTGCTATCTTATGATACAAAAAAAGAAAAAATAAAGTTGTTTGAATATTTGGCAATTTATCACTTATAGGAACAGGTTTAGCTTACGCCTCAATGCAAATGTACTACTTGTAACTAAACCGAGTAGTTTTACTGATATAAGAATCGGGCGTTAGTCATAGGTATAAGTTTTGTTAGATAATAGGAATTCACACTGTGAGTAGTATTGAGTGCATGGCGATCTTTGCTAGCGACCAGTGTCGTAACTTCAGGGTGGCAAGTCGACAAAATGCCAAGGACTGTTTTTCAGTCGTATATAGTGTGTGCTCTTCGTTGCCGCAGAATTGCTGCTGAGCTTTCGCCCGACCGAAGTTCGGCTGTACACTATAATGCAACGTAATTTCGGTATAATGTGTCATACCCGTAATTCAAATAGCATTTCAAACTTCGGTCGCATATTTCGGCATAGTGTGTTTAGACACTTAGATTTTCTGCGATTCAATAGTTTTGTGGGCTAGCGTTTATTCAATTTGTTGTGATCAATTTCAATTCAATTCAATCAATAGGTTGTGATCATTTCACTTTGTTTACCTACTTTAACAACCAATGTTTCTTATTTGCGATTAATAGAACCGCTAATTTGTTTGACTCAGAAATCTAACACGGTCCTTCATGTCGAGCCGAACAAACTAACCAATAGTTTAACCAGGTAGTCAATATCCCTTATCATAAAATACTGAAAAGTACATTAAATATTAGTAAATATCACATCAAAGTTGACTGTACAAGTATTTGAACCAACTTTAGGTTTATAAGGGTAATTAGCAATAGCTGGTGTGATTAATTGGTTGAAACGTTGGCTTCTAGCCACGAGATGTCATTAAAATATTATTTACGACGTTCAAATTATAGCTTACTAACTATTGGTAAATGTTTCGTCTGCACCGTGGAGCAAATCCACCTGCGTCGTGTGAGTAAAATTGACTACTCCATGAGTAAAATTCGTCTATGCCATGAATAAAGAAGAATGATGAGGGTCCACACAAAATTAGCCTGGAAACAACTTATGTTGATGGATGCTTATTGTATTGTAATACATTATTTATTTCTTCTAAAATGTAAATTGTAACATGGACGCTTTTTATAAAGTTAAAATTTACGAAAAGCCTCTAAAATTAATATTACTTGAATTCACAATTATAACAAACAATTTTAAGCCATTCACGTTGCAACATATTGTCAACATAGATGTGTGATATGTTTTTGTGTCTCTCATCATGAAGAATATTTCATTTTAACCACTTTAAAAGTTAAAAGATGAACGACGTTTTTTTACAATAACAAAGCAAAAATAGTTACTCGTTCACAGATTAAATAGATGACACTTGTTTTTTTTTTAGGTTGATACTAAAAGTACCTTGTTTATACAGCCTTCTGTGTTGTATGTTTCGACTACAGTAATAAATACTTTCATTTTTGTTGCATTCTATAATATAGTTTATTTAATATATTGCGTCTTATCTATCTGACATTTTTCTTATTTGTTTGGTTGGTCTTAAATAAAAGAAAGAGTTAACTTTATGGCAGAAAAGAAAAATATTTGCTTGATTTAGAAATAAGAAAAAGCGTACAAGCTTGATTAGTTTCATGACTTTCCAAGCATGTTTCTTTTTAAAATTTACTTGCTATTAAAAAGTGTCTGTTTAATTCTAATATGGTCTTATTGTTCATTAAATTAATTTGATAAATTCAGCTGACGCTATATTCATGTGGCACTTTTAGGTAGATCTCATCAATCTCCTTTAACTGTGTTATGTCAATAAAATGTATCTGCGTCGTGTAATTAAAATTCACTTACAACGTGTTAGTAAAATTTACCAGCGTCCTGTAAGAAAAATTTTCTCACATTCGCACCTGTTTTGTGTGAATAAATTGACCTGCGTCGCGCGCAGGTCAATTTATTCACACGAAATGAGTATCACGTAATCCCTAAGCCATGAGTAAAATTCAACTGAGTGTAGCCAACCACCAAATGCCTTTTACAAACTGCCTGTCAGAATACTAAATGGTTTATTCCTGGTCTGAAAAATCCTACAAATATTTATAAAAAATATTAGTAGGATTTTTCAGACCTAGTAAAATACTTGTCGTTTTAATTTACAGATCATTTATAAAACTTACCTGTAGCCCAGAAAATAATATAGTATCTCGCGCAGAGTTCAGAAATTAATAACATTTTTAAAACAAGCAAGGCGAGAGATATTTCGTGATGCAGTGCGGTCCATCCCGAGGGAAATCACTTGCTCCAGTAATTATATAGTTTGTCCCTTTTGCACTTTTTCTGATAAGGCACGTAGACTAAGCAACAAAAATAAAAAATAGAAGAAGACTCGAAGTATGCTATCTTAAAGTATAAGATTGTATATAGGGAATGCAATTCTACTCGTATAAGATATTTTCAGATAATCTCGCGTGGTTAAAATGACTTCTCAAATGATATTTTGAACAAGTTCAACCTTGGAAGGGAGTTATTAAAACAAATCAAATTTAAAGAAATTAAAAGTTCTAATAATAGTGTATTTTAAAGACAAATATTGTTATTTAAAAAAAATGAGAAGATTTTGAAAGTAGAAAATTAAACATTATTTTGAAAGTAACATCTCAAAGTCTAAATACTTTCTATTAATTTTGATAATGTTTTATCAAAATATATATGTCGTGGCTAGATCGCAAAATTGCCCACATCATGTAATGCTCGAGGACTTCATGAAATGCCGCCATCCAGTCATCCCTACAAAGTTTGTCCTACGAAAAGACAGAGAATTTGTTAATAAGGTTAGAGTAGACTTTACCTATTTACATGTAATTTTTTTTTGTATCATAAGTTATATGTTTATTTGTAGTATAAATGATCAAATATGATTAGTTATTAAAAGTATACTTGCTTTTTCAGCCTGAAACACAGGTTTTCCTAGTTCAGGCACACGTAATATCATAAATATCTAAGAAAACCTTCTAGTTATAGATTTTAGTCTGATTATGTAATTTTCTGAAATAAACATTTATTATTTTATATTATTATTATTTCATGAAATTTTCACTGTCTATAATAATTGGCCACATCAAGATGTTGCTTGATAAGATCAATGATGAGAAATCGTTTATCGATATGGTTAACTAAACGCGCGACAATTGCAAAATAATACAATTGCAAAATATGTGAATTTATATCGTATATCATATCTTTTGGCTTACGTTCGTTAACTGACGAGTTTGATTTTACAGCTGAAAGGATATAAACTATAAAGGGTATTTGATATCAATTTCAACTTGACACCTCTACGCGTTCTCGAGAAAAAGTTATTGACAGACGAAAAGACGGACAGACGGACAACGAAATTATTTTATATAGGTTCTGGTATTCCTTTTCAAGTACGAACAAGAACAATTATACAACAACAAGAACCCTAAAAACCGACAGAAGCGTATTCCAACATTTTTTCATCGTACGAGTATCACGACCTAATCTTAATATTATGTTTTAAAACTTCTTAAACCTTCGAGAAATACTTCAAAATAATTAGAAAGTTAAAGTTGAAATAACCTTATATAATAAGTTCAACAAGTAGGTACCTATTATTGAAGTTTTCATCCTAATTACTAAACTTTTAGGACCTCATCTAGTTAAATATTTAACATCTAGATTTCCTATTAAAAGTTTATTTTAATTGATTGGAAAAATAACTGAATACTTGTTTAACTTTTGTATTTCAAACTACGTGTTAAGCAGGCTGTAAACGTTCAAATATGTTTGTCAAACTTTACGTTTTGTTTGTACGTTTTTTGAGCTTTTTGAGCTCAAAAATCTATAACTTTAACGATACCGATTAAAATATCTCAGTTTAGCGGGTAGTTTCAGGGATGGCTAGCAAAGTTGCACAAGGTCAGCTAGTGGTAATAAATATTTATTATTAAAAATTTTAACTTGATATTCGAGTCTTTAATTAAAGACATATCATTATGCTGATTCTTTTGTTGGTAAAGCAAAAAAAGATAAGCCCGCTGAATTTCTTCCGCCAAATGTGTGGTCGCGTTCCGATCTGTAGTAATTTTTAAAATTTTGACTCGTGAATTGTGCCTGTAAAGATTTATTTGAATAAAACATTTTTTGATTTTTATTTTGCAGAGTCTAGGGTGGACCGAACGTCAATAGACGCACGAATTTACTATGATTCATGAGTTTGTCGACAGGCAAGAGAGGTGGAGATATTAAATTAAAGAGTCAATAAAATGCAGTTATTAAGTAATCTTAATAACTGCATTTTATTGACTTGTAGCGACTATAACTTTTCTTGCGATAAAACAAAAATTACAAAAAAGTATCTATAACTAAGTTTCTTGTCGGGTAAGCAGAGCGAACAGTCTAGAATTTCCGGTCCACCAAAATTCACCGGATTGTCGGTTGACGAGATGTGTGGTGATCCACATTACCGAATTTTACTGATCTGATAAAGATTTTTTTTTATATCATAAGATAGCAAGCAAGCAGATGGGTCTCCTGATGGAAAGAGTCAACCATCGCCTATAGACAACAAAGATGTTAATGGTGCGTTGCTATCTTGTGGCGAGGTCTAATGCCACATGCATAAGTTTACCGGCTACCTTACCCTCCAAACCGGAACATGATAGCGACAAGCACTGACTGAATAGGTAAGGCGGTGGTACCAGACCCGGGCGAGACAATGCCGAACTCTACCACCTAGTAGTCACGATGGTAGTGACTCGATAGCCAACCTGTCGCCTTTTACGACCTGCCTGGCAGAACGGCAGTTGGCCTATACTTCAAAGGAGGCCGGGACCAACACGGCGAAATTATGGCCTATTTCTAGCGAAAAACCGGGATCGACAGCTTTACATGCTCATCTAAAGCATGGGTGACTGTAATAGTAACATAGCATCCACTAGAATCCAACCTGCTACTGAAAATTTGAAATTTCGTGAAAATCCTTGAATAAAACCTTAACAACTCGTTTGCTCGATCTGGGAATCGAACCCGGGACGGGAAACACCTCGGAAAAGTCATCTATTTCAGTAACACATATAATATAAAACACAATAAAAGAAAACTTAAAATTCAGTTTTTAATAATATTTTTCCAATTATCTAACTTAGCAAAAATATTAGTGAGATTATTAAAATATATAGTCATGTTTAATTTTCTGATTGAGAATCCTACTAATAACTTTATTAAAAGTACAAACGTTTTTTCTTGCATTAGGTCTTTGCAGTCACTTTTAATAATAAACGGCAACTTAACGTATGTGTCGCAGTGAAATTGTCAGTACCGTTAGATTATAATTTACCTAAGTGATATTATAATTTAACTGCTAACCTAACCTAACCAAATTATAAAATCCCTATTTTTGTCTGTTTGTCTGTATGTATGTCCGCGGTAAACTCAAAAAGTACTGCATGGATTTACTTCAAATTTTGCATGAATATTACTAACAGTTCGGGTCAACATATAGGCTACATATTATCACGCTATCACTTACGGGGGAGGAAATGTGCGGAGTAAACGAAGTCCGCGTAGACGGAGTCGCGGGAAACAGCTTGTTAACTATATAATTGTTTTATTTTATTATCGAAAACACAACTACCTAATACCTTTATTAATGCACAATACTAATGTTGCTTTGTTGCATTCATTGTAGATCGGCGCTGAGGCGAAAACACAGTTTTTTCTTGAGATAATCCTTGTTCAATTCTATCGTTATACTTGAATCCGACATGACCGGAGTCCATTCTTCGTGACGCTGATGCGATTATAGAGGCAACGGTATATGATGGATGGGGTAAATCTGGAATTTGTGAGATCAAATATTCTCGAAGTTTTTGACGTTCGTCACTTTCTTTGGCTGCAGAAAACCCCGAATCTTCAGCCTCTTCGAGTGCAGTTGAGTTGTTATCTGGCAACCTTGAATCGTCTACCGTATCTAAGAATGACAAATCCTCACTCATATTTCGTTGTTGATAATAAGACAGTCTCAAATGGGAATAATCATCGATAAACATATTATCATCATCACATGTTTTATCCGATAGCGAAAAGTCGGATGATTCATCGTTTATCTCGTTATTTTGTTCCATTTTGTAAAATTACGTAGCGTAAAAATATCAAGCTCTAAGAGTACGACGCGTCTATAATAATGATTCGTAATTACAACAGATTAATATAAATTACATTTGAGGGTAGATATCTGCGATATTTATGACAAAAAATATTGCCATATGCTAACATATATATTTACCAAATCATTCGTTTGAAAATCCTTTAGAACTTCATATAACTAATTATAACAAATATTACTTATATGTATAACTAATTATAATAGATAATTTAAATTACTTTAACTTTTTCCCCTGCGGGGTACAAAAATGCACCGAAAGCGAGTCGTAGTTAGAGAAGATTTCACAACAATTCACCAGCTGGTTAACTGGCAAAACTAATACCTAATTTTCCATAAAATCAGAATAGTAAAATTCTTATTATATTCAACAATATGCTGTATATATGTATGTATTATGCTGTCATACTATAAAATGTTAAATCAGGACGGTTAGATGTTGTTTTGTTTTTAGTTTTAATTTGTAATTGCCCTGATGATGCTTATAGAAGCGAAAGCGGTTGGATAATATGTATAATAGTTTACTGTGAAACAGTACAAGTGTGAGCGATGTAAAATATTGTATGAAAATTCTTATTTTCTTTAGTAATTATAGCCATTTAACGACTAAAGTTACTGGGTGTTATTAATTTAAGAAAGTAGATCTGAGTAGTATTATTTTTTTAATGATTACGACCAGCATTCGACTTCACATAATTAAAATGCTGATGCTTAAGATGCCCAGGAAAAAAAATTAAAAATAAAATTTTAAAAGAAAAAATAATTTATTAATATGGAGTTAACACAGGTTAACACATACTTTATTTTTTAAATTTTACTTGCTATAAAAATAAAAGTATCGTTTACTTTGTACAGGGTTTCTCAACTTATAACTCCATTACCCCCTCAATTAAATTTTAAGTCAACGTTGAACCCATCGAATTGAGTGGTTAGCGAACCTAACTCGAATCAAAGGGGCTTGGGTTCGATTCCCGAGGGACAAACATTTGTGTGATGAGCATAGATGTTTATATTTTATTTTATTTATTTATTTTATTTTATATTATAAGATAGCAAACAATCAGATGGGTCTCCTGATAGAAAAAGTCAAGCATCGCCTATAGACACCAAAGATGTTAATGGTGCGTTGCTATCTTGAGGCGAGGTCTAATGCCACATGCATAAGTTTACTGGCTACCTTACCCTCCAAACCGGAACACGACAGTAACAAGCACGACGCTATTGCGGCGGGAATATGTTAAGCGGTGTTACCATACCCGGACGAGACAATGCAAAACTACCACCTAGTAGCCGCGATGGTAGTGACTCGCATAGCCAATCGGTCGCCTTTTACGACCTACCTGGCAGAACGGTAGTTGGTCTATTCTTCAAAGGAGCCCGGGCCCAACACAGGGAATATATTTGTGAGTTTGGGTGTTTATTATCTATATATGTTATAATATTTATATATTTATTTCTAAGTATAAGTATCCATAACTAACACCCATATCACAAGCAAATAATTTGCTTACATTCGGGTTACACCAATTGCGCACGTATTTAGTATATACTTATAATTAATTAATAATTATCTGGGCATCATGCTGATGCTTCAGCTTTTTTAAAATAGACAATAATATCAAAGACGCAATCCTTGTTTTTGAATAGTTCGATATCATACTTATTATCTCTCTTTGGCTTTGATTTAATAAATAATCAGTAATGTTACACTGGGAAAGGTGGGAGTGGAGCTGGTCTCTGCCTTCATGATAATTAACTCTTAAAAAATAATAGATGCTTCTTTACATAATATAAAGTGTCAGCGCAATATCTATTTGTTTTGTATAACAACTATCATCGAATTTAAATAAAGTATTATTAAGTTCTATTTTCAACCGACTCCGATAATAGAAGTAATAATAATACGCTAGCAAAAATATTGCAATATTTAATTAGTTATGCAATAGTTAGATAACAATTTTAGTTGCTTAATGTATGATAATTGTTAAGCTTTAAATCTGATTTTTTTTCATAATATAGGTAGTACACCTACTAGTGAAGGTGTGAAATCATTACATAGTATAAAACAAAGTCGATTTCTCTGTCTGTCCCTATGTCCCTATGTATGCTTAAATCTTTAAAACTACGCAACGGATTATGATGCGGTTTTTATTATTAAAGTTAATATTATATTTAATAGATAGAGTGATTAAAGAGGAAGGTTTAAACATTCAATATATTGTAGATAAATACTGCAAAATTTGAGTTTTCTGATGTCATGTCGTAAATAATTATAATTTTTTCCGCTTACATTGCAAACGCAGGCTAAACCGTACGAGATTTATCAAAATAATGTACTAAGTATTTGTACACCTTGAAAAGGTCTACAGAAAACTCCGCGATGGTATTGTCTATCTCTTATTGATAACCCACAATAGCATTTTTTTGTCATTTACTTTTTACGAGAAATAATGGCTTTTTTTCGAAGCTATTTTAAGCAATACAGCACTAATCCTTATCCAATTAAGTACCTTGAATATATTGTTGATTTAATATAGATCAATATGGCCGTTTACAATATGTAATTTAAATGGATATTTTCAAAGATATTACAGATTTAATTAAAATGCAGGGGCATAGCGGTTGGGGGGTTACCGGCCGGTCGGCGGCGCGCGCGGTATGTTCTGAAACCGTTGGGAAACGTGTTAATGTTCAGATAAATAAATATAGGACTTCTGCTGAAAACCAAAACTTAGTACATTCTTTTTTTTTAACTAAATATCACCATATAAAAATCATGTGGATGATTAGAAATAGTATTAACAAATTATTTGTTTTAGAGATTTTTTTAGCCTGTTTTCGGAATTTTATATGATCAAGTAAAGCACATTCAATCATGTAATACGTTAGCACATTCCTCAGATAATATCTTCAGGTATATCGTATAATTTTTGTAAAATTGTTATTTAACAATCAATGTAAAAAAACGTGATTTAGCAAACCAGTTTTTAACTTTCCACTACGTATGTAGACTAACTATGTAGAGTAACTTCCTTATTACTTATTTTACGCAGATTTTCGAAAATCGTGCTTTTACCAGATGTCCACGTTTTAAGGGTCCTTGGAATCTTTACTATTTCCACGATCACGTCAGTATGTCTGTATGTATGTATGTGTGAGTGTGTGTGTATGTAAACATCTCATAACTTTTGAATGGCTAGACCGATCGAAACGCGGTTGATGGCATTCGATTGAATTCCGCTCAACTTAAATTTCCTGAAAATTTGAATCGATTCGGTCCAGGAGATTTTGAAAAAACACCAAAAAAATGGTGACGAAACAGATTTTTTTAAATATAACTTCCAGGCTCATGTACCAGTTGAGTACAAAAACTAATCAGCTCTATTCCTCAAAAAATACGTCTAATACATAAATAGCATCAAAATCGGTTTATCCGTTTGGAAGTAATCGTTGACGAAAATTTTGAATAAAATTTTCGACATAGCTACGAAATTTTTCAACCAATCATTTTGGTGTTCTACAGTATTTTAGTACTAAAATAACTACGTCAAATGCCGTTTCAAAAATCAAAATCGAATCTATATCTCAAAACTTATAGCTTTCAAACATTAAAATTACCTACGTTGTTTTTAGCAAACTTTTAAACTTTCAAGTCAATTTACCGATTGACTTAAAAATATTATCAGCTTTTGTTCTTTAAACTGCGTCAAATACCGTTAATTTAATTAAAATAGGTCAATTTGTTTGGGATTTACCAATGAAGAAAATTAAAAACAAACTGTTTTTTGACATAGCATCGAAATTTTTCAACCTATCGATTATTTAGCTAAAACAATATTTTAGATCTCAAAAATTGAGTTGAATGCCATCATCGTTTTCAAATATACAGCTTTTCAAAAATTAATAATAGGTACTGCCATTTTTAACAAAATAGATGTTTGAACTGAAAAATCTATGCTTATATTTTTTACTCTTTTGAGCTTAAAATACCTTAACTTAGTGAGAAGTTTCAGGGATGGCTCGTAGGGTCAACCATTTACACAATTTTTTCCCGTTTGTCCCAATGCCTCGCCTTAATAAATCACATGGTCAAGTCTTCAACGTTGGCCAACTTTTTCAAATGGCCACCTATATATCGCTCTTTCAAGAGTAACCTCTAAAGAAAACACGTTTTTATTGTCTAATGACAAGAAAGCTGTGAACGTTGTGTATAAAGACATTCTGTAATATATTAATTGTAAAAATAAAAAAAATAGGTAAAAATGTAAAAACCAAAAAATGTGGTACCTATATGAATTTATATATTCCAAAGATAGCAGAACCCCAAATTTAACGCGTGCGGTGCGGTGCGATCGATTTTAATTATTTTTTTCACTGAGTGACATAGGCGATATATTTTATACTCGTGCGAAGCCGGGGCGGGCCGCTAGTAAACAATAATATATTCCTACTCTTCAAGTAAAAATGCTGTGACATGCAGCTCCGGAAATGGCATCAACGCTCGACATTTTGACTCGACGACAAACTTATGCATGTGGAATAGCATCCCTGCCATGTGGAAGACAACATTCCATTAACATCTTTGGTGCTTACTGGCGATTGTTATTTTATCCGGAGAACTTGTTTCCTATCAAAGATAGGTATAAAATAATTAAAAAAGCAGGTGCCATTTGCACAAAATAATCAAAATAATAAGCAAATTAATTTATTTATATTGATTGAGAAAGAATAAATTATTTATTTTTAAACTGTAGATGAAAAAAATGTTTTTGCCATCACACTAATGTCACGTCACCCCTCTATAAAAAGTATTTCTTTGTGTTTCACTAGTGAGATGACAAACCTCAATTCTTTATGCACCTTTCTTCTTGACCTGAATTTAAGAATATTCCCTTTCCTTTGTTATTTTATTTAAGTACCTATAGTTGTTACAGTCTTGTTGATCTAGGGCAAAGGAACTCAAACATATTATATTTCCAAGAATTCTATTATTAGAAGCTACAAGCAAATAAAATGAAGAGGAATTACGCAATACACTTTTTATCAAAACTGTATGGATTTTTTATAAATTTAATGTCCTTTTTTTATAGAGTAGTAGATGTTTTCTTTGGTATAAATCACGTAGGAGTTGATCCCGTAGAATGATGTAGTTTTCTGCTGGCGAATTTTCAAATCAGTTCATTAGTTCTTCCTGTAAATAAACTTACAAACATTACCTATTTATAATATTGGTACCTAATTTGGGGCTTAAACTTGGGTCGCTTAATATTATACCATAATATACATTTACAGGGTATGTTATGGTATGGTATATAGACTAATCTATTAACAATTATACCGTAAACACCCTGAACTATGAACTCGCAGGAATAGTTTCAACATTACGTTATTGGGTAGCTCTTACCCTATATCCCGGCAGCCTCTTGACCGATATGGTTCATGTTCGAACCTGAAAATTATTTTTTGCAACATTAATTTTGTTATACTGCGGCCGAGCATGCATCTATCGTCACGAAACTGCGCAATGACGCGATACATGCAGATGTGACCGGCTATTATCGGCTTTCGTCGCAAATATTCCGACTGCATGTGCCTTAGCTCGCTAATATCTTCGAGACAATACACGCACTGTGTGGCTGGAGGGTTACTCAAGAAAAAAAATTACACAGACATACATACAAACGCCGGATTGTTCCAGTCGATTTAAAACATTTTCATTTGCTTCACTCGCTCTTTCATTTGAACAGTATTTAGTAGAATATTGTAATAATAATATCGATAAACAAATTACACAAATTGATCTAACCCCAAAGTAAGCAAATTATACCTATGGATGTTTGTCAACTACACTTAATACTTAGAAATACATATATAAATACCGACTTAAATATATTTAATAAACACCCACACCCAGAAATATAAACATTTATAATAATAATAATTCTTTATTTCAGGTACCAAATTTCATATTATATGCTTATAATGTTAACACAATAACATAATTAAATTAAATTATCCAATGTTCAAATTTTATTACATTATATAAAATATATATAGATATATATATATATAAATATATATATATATATATATATATATATATATTTATATATATATATATATATATATATAAACATTTATAATAATAATAATTCTTTATTTCAGGTACCAAATTTCATATTACATGCTTATAATGTTAACACAATAACATAATTAAATTAAATTATCCAATGTTCAAATTTTATTACATTATATAAAATATATATAGATATATATATATATATATATATATATATATATATATATATATATATATATATATATATATATATATATATATATATATATATATATATATATATATTATAAAACTTACATTATTAATTACAATTGGGATTTTACATTATTAAATTTATTTATTTAAATTACTACATAATATACATATTGTTGATATTTAATTGAATTATTTTTTTTATAAAATAACTTATAATTTTAAAACTTTACATTCACACACACTGGCCCATGTAATGAAAGACAGTGTTTTACAAAAGGCCCATCAATACGATCAGCCGTAATAGCCAAGAAGTTGTTGCCGCCGTTCCGCATCCTTCGCAGCATCGAAGCAGCTCTTTTTCGCATAATGGCATAGAAATCATCCATCCGTGCCTCCGCGAACATTCCCGAGACGCTACAGAAGCGGGGCAGCCGCAATATTGTCCTGAGAGCGTTGTTATATTGAACGCGAAGAGCGTGCTGGCCACACAAATGCCTGTTTCTATCGGGAATCGAACCCAAGTCCCACTGGTTGTATTGTCAGGTTCGATAACCACTCGACCAACAAGGCGGTCAATAAATTAATTTTTAAAATGTACTATATTCTTTATATTTTATATTTATATTTTACTTGCACTCTAAATGACTTAGAAACTTCACATTTTTACACATTTACACGTGTATATTAATATTTTACTTGCACTCTAAATAACTTAGAAACTTCACATGTTTACACATTTACACGACCAAACAGGCAAACCAGTAAGTGCGGTTTTCTTTCAATCGAAATAAGATTAAAGCTCGATAGCTCTTGGGTTGGATTTGAAGTACTGATGCAATTAGGAAAGTCACCCGATACCCTGACACTTCAATATTTTAAAGTAAATATGTTTAGGTTCATTGGCACTTATGTCGCTTTGCAAATTAAACAAAGTTGTAACAAAAAAGTAGTAGGAAAATGCTACAACATTGATCATAATATTTAGTCCTAGCTGTTGCCAGCAACTTCGTCTGCGCGGACTTCGTTTACTCCACACAGCACCTTCACTCGTAGGTGATAGCGTGATAATATGTAGCCTATATGTTGACCCGACCTGTTAGTAATTTTCATGCAAAATTTGAAGTAAATCCATGCAGTACTTTTTGAGTTTACCCCGGACATACATACAGACAAACAGACAAACAGATAAACAGACAAACAGACAAAAATTCTAAAAACTATATTTTTGGCCTCGATATCGGCTGTAGATCACGCCCTTTCTTTAAAATCGATCTTTAAAAAAATATTCAATATACAGTTTTGACTTTCCTACGATTTTATTATATGTATAGATGGTAAATGTTGTACACTTACCTGTTACTGTTCAAGAAAATTAGAAATAAACAAAAAAGTATTGTTATAGCATATTAAATAATGGTGCATTGCTAGCCGTGTGGCGGATGGCAATGCTACCATACCCTCCAAACTGGTACACAACACTGACAAGTAGGAATAGGTAAGGCGGTGTTAAGAAATACCCGGTCGAGACGTTGCGGAATTATACCATATAGTAGTGTTACGTACTTCGGGTTCGTAATTGTAAGAAAAACGCCATTTGTATTAAATCCTTGTATTTACAACACATCGATCGATTGATAAAAACTGCCTTGTAATTGTCAACACATCTCTATTTATACCCAGGGTAAAGTTCTACCTGGATCCAGAAAAATCTAAATGTATCGGGAAACGATGAATCACTTCTTATTGTAATCAACTTATGATAAACAAATGACTCATCAATAATTCATCAATCCTATTCCACGCTACTTTCAACCTTATGCCCTATACCACAAAGTTCATTATGGTATAGCTTAGATCAACTATTTGTTTGTCAACATTCTTATTATTCGTAACAGTAGTCACGATAGTATGCTATACGTGTCATTATCATCGTGACTACTAGGTGGTAGAGCAGTCGGTCTGTGAGAACGACAGTTGATCTATTCTTCAAAAGAGCCCGGACCGGAAGATGTGGAAAAGATTCTGGCCTATTATCTATATAAAAATCAATCGCTATTTTCCGTGGTCATGACATCACGCACGAATGGCTGCACCGATTTCGCTATTTTTTGTTGTGTTTGTAATTGTCAGAAGATTCTTATAAAAAATATTAGCTTACTACTTCGTCCGCGCGGACTTCGTTTACTCCGCACAGCTCCTCCCCCGTAGGTGATAGCGTGATAATATGTAACCTATATGTTGACCCGACCTGTTAGTAATATTCATGCAAAATTTGAAGTAAATCCATGCAGTACTTTTTGAGTTTAACCCGGACATACATACAGACAAACAAACAAACAGACAAACAGACAAACAGACAAACAGACAAACAGACAAACAGACAAACAGACAAACAGACAAACAGACAAACAGACAAACAGACAAACAGACAAACAGACAAACAGACAAACAGACAAACAGACAAACAGACAAACAGACAAACAGACAAACAGACAAACAGACAAACAGACAAACAGACAGACAAACAGACAGACAGACAGACAGACAGACAAACGGACGGACGGACGGACGGACAAACAGACAAACAGACAAACAGACAAACAGACAAAAATTCTAAAAACTATATTTTTGGCTTCGATATCGATTGTAGATCATGCCCCAAGTATTCTTTTAAAAAAATATTCAATGTACAGTTTTGACTTTCCTACGATTTTATTATATGTACAGATTACGTGTCACGTTATTTGTCCGCTATGGATTCACAATAGGTATGTATGGCAAAACAACGTTTGCCGGGTCCGCTAGTATGTAATAAATATGATATAATCAGGAACAAAATATACTGTTTGTTTTAAATGACTATTCAAAAATATACAAGCTATTACTATTATTTTATCACGTGAATAAATATCGTAAAGAACGAAAAAAAGGAACAATAACTGTGAGAGTTGATTAAATGATAATCACCACCTATTTTAACCGCCATAAAACCAATGAATTGTGTTGAATTATGAGCATCTTCGGACATTTGGTCGATCTACCTACTCCTAAAGAGAGTCAACGTGCTGCAATTATGGCTTTAGTTAACTAAATCCATAAAATAATTTTTGAAAATTGAATTTTCAATATAAGAATACGATAAGATAAGATGAAGTATTTGTAAAAGCCAGGATACTTAAAGATATGATCTGTAGCTCTCATAGGTTAAGAGATATGGTATCTCTCTATAGCTCTCAGTTTAGGAGATATGATATCTCAAGATATATATAAATTAAGGCAAGTGTCATTATGTTACACTTAGATACACAAAACAGTTACCCCGTCAACATGAAATTCGTCTTAGCTCTTTTGGCTTTAGTGTGTCTCGCATATACAGCTCCTCAATCGAGGAAGCTGTTCCATGAGCACTATGACGACTTCATGGATCTTATAATCAGTGAATCTGGCCATGATCTTGAGCACTTACTAGAACACTACTTGGAATTCGAAGAGTTTCAAAGTGGGCTAGATTATATTGCATCAAAAGATTTTTCGGAATTGATCGATGAATTTGAGCACCTACCTGAATTTGTTGCTGTGAGTATACATTTTAAAATCCATACTTCATATTATGCTACTAGGTAGGAGAAAGGCCTGGTACCACCATCTTACCTATACCTGCCGCTATAGCTTCAGTGCTTTTCAATGTCGTGTTCTGGTTTGGCGGGTAAGGTACACTTAAACATGTGCCACTAAGACACCGCTACAAGGATAGCAACGCACCATTAACATCTTTGGTGTCTTTCAATCAGGAAAGCCATCTGCTAGTTCGTATATCTCATGATATGCTTCTTATGATATGAGGACTGATAACTTTTTGACAGTGCAAGCAATATGGTATCGTCGAAACAAGATTTTACATAATTTAAAGATTTTAAATAAAATGTTTTATAAGCGATGTTTGTTTCTTTCCATCAGGAAAGCCATCTGCTAGTTTGTCTATCTTATGATATGCTATCTTATAATATGAGGACTGATAACTTTTTGACAGTGCAAGCAATAACAACAACGTCGGAACAAGATTTTACATAAAATGGAGATTCACTTGTTTTCCAAAGCTGCTAATGAAAATATTTTTATACTTACACGTATTGTTTAATTTATAATTAGAAGTCTAGGCTTTGTAATTTTCAGATCTCTGGCATCAAATTTAGTTTGGGGGTAAAAGTTCCGAGTTTTATAATTTTTGTTGTTATTTGTATACTAATTTACATACCAAATTTTAGCGATTTAGAACTTTAGGAAGTACCTACACTAAGAATTTTGATGATGATGATGATGATGATGACGAAATCGGGGTATTTTAGATATTAATAAAAACTGAAGTATAAGTGCTATACTATTAAAACTTTATACGTTTGATAAGTCTTCTGCTGACATCATGTCCCAATAATTATGTTTATCTGGTAAAATCCAAACCCAATGTATGTATGAGGGTTAAAAAAACAACGAAGTTCTTGGAGAAAAGGTAGGTTCTTCCTTTCCTTGCGCTTCCCTTGGTTTGTCGTGGTGCGGGCACTATTGTGCCCCAGTTGTTATGAGCATAGGTAGGGTCACTGTACCGCTTGCCGACCACTAAGTGGAGTTACTCACTTTGGATACGTCAAAATATATGATATCTATACATAACATAAATATGTTTTATGTAAATTAGTATTAATTGTAGTCTACTTATGGAATATATAATAAAACAATTCACTTCCATTAATAAATTTTGAAAAAATATTCAAAATGTTCAAAAGTAGCCAAAACGCTAGTTTACGACCACTTTTGTCAGTTTGCGACCACCACTGAACCAGTATGCGACCACTATGAAAAATCAATAATATAGAAGTAAAACAACGATTGTTAATGTAAATAAAATATTTATTTTCTAGTTTACGTACACATATATATCTTCACGCCAGACTCCTTGCGGGGTAGGCACAGAGAACCGAGTGCCATACATCACGATCCTTGCAGACTTGCCTTGCTTCTTCCACATTCATTACTCTCTTTATACAAATACGCCGGTTACGAAGACTCTTGACACAACCTTCGAACAGTACTCGATATATCGGATCATGATCTGCAAGTCTTGACTCTTGATCTTCCCCGGTACCATATGAGAATGTGTAAATTGTATACCCATCTGTTTTGTTAACTTTTCATCTACCATTCTTTCTACATGTCCAAACCACACATTTTACATACACACATTATAACTGCCAATTTAATGTAACATAATTTAACAAAAATAATCATGGACAAAAGTAATAGGTAAAATATATTCCTCCGTGTTGGTCCGGTCCCCTTTCAAGAATAGACCAACTGCCGGTCGGCCAGATAAGTCGTAAAAGGTGACCGATTAGCTGTACGTGTCACTACCATTGTGACTACTTGGTCGTAGAGTTCCACAACGTCTCGCCCGGGTATTTGCTACCATCTCAGTAGCTATTCCTGCCGCAATAATGTCAATTATTTTATATCATAAGATAGCAAATAAGCAGATGGGTCTCCTGATGGAAAGAGACAACCATTGCCTAAACACCAAATATGTTAATGGTGCGTTACTGTGTATTGACGGGGTCTAAGGCCACATGCATAAGGTTACCGGCTACCTTACAATCCAAACCGAATCACGACGATGATAAACATTGACTCTATTGAGGGACGAATAGGTAAGGCGGTGGTACCAAATACCAGGGCGAGGTGTTGCGGAACCATCTAGTAGTCACGATGGTAGTGAAATTATTTCTTGTCAAGAGTTAAGTAGAGTTTTTGACAAGCACTTACGCTATTGCAGCAGGAATAAATAAGGCGGCGGTCCCAGATCCGGGCGAGACAGTGCAGAAATCTACCACCTAGTTGTCATTGTCGTGCTCCTGTTTGGAGGGTAAGGTAGCTAGTAGACTTGTGCATGTGGCATTGCAAACCTGCCACACGGATGGCAACGCACCATTTATATCTTTGGTGTCTGAAGGCGATGGTTTCTCTTTCCATCAGGAGAGCCGTCAGCTTGTTTGCTATCTTATAATATAAAAAACAAATATTCATTTTGAACACTAATCATCTAGACTAACAAGAAGTAGTTTTTTCGTTTCACGTCTGCAAATTTATCTTATATAGAAATTGACTGATAAAAACTGTTCAGACTAAAGGAGGGTGTTCAGTACTCGATTTTAATACCGAATATGTAAAACAATTAGGTACTTAAATATTGAGCTAATTATCCAATAACATGTTTATACTCATACGGACGCGCACGCATAGATATCAAAATATTTTTCCTATATATATATATATATATATATATATATATATATATATATATATATATATATATATATATATATATATATATATATATATATATATATATATATATATATATATATATATATATATATATATATATATATATATATATATATATATATATATATATATATATATATATATATATATATATATATATATATATATATATATATATATATATATATATGTAGGAAATATATTTCACGTGTCACACCAGTTATACCTATGCATCGAAACCGTTCGTTATATATACTTTTTATATATTATATATAACACAAGCTTGATTTAATTTCACGCGGCACCAGCTACTACTTAAGCATATGTCTGTCTCTCTGTTCCGGCTAATATCTGAAATGCTGGACTTTCACTAACAGATAGCTGATGAAATAATCAGTAACTTTGGCTAGTTTTATTTTAGAAATAGTAGCGGGCACAATTTGCGCGAATTGATTTAAGTCCACAGTTAGAAAATTTGTTTCTGAAATGGGTATAAGTCAATAATAGTAGTAGATACTTGGCATGACACATTTCACGCATCACTGGTTATATCACTCGTTATAATATATTTCACCAGCTACTACTTAAGCTTATAATTCGCAAAATTCCATTCGTGCAAAAGAGACAAAGCAACAGCATTTGAGTATTACCGCTATTTCACTTTACTAATCACTTATAAATTGTAATCGTATAAAAAACTATATCATGTCATTTTCACTGCGACATGTAACAGACGGAATAAAATTCACCCGCTGTGGCAAAAATCGTCAGTAATGAAATATAACGGAAGTGATTTATCACGCGTGATATGACAGTGACCAAAACAAATAACTTCACGACGTGATAGTGAAATAAAAATAGCTATAATTCCCATTCCTAGTAGATACAGAGGAACACATACTCGTAAATCATTTTGCATTATACTTAAAACGCGGTATCCTTTCGTGTGGACTTAGATTTGGATCTTATTTTTTTTTGTACAGTGCGTCAAATCTTTTACTAAATTATTTTTAATTTAGAGATTAGTTGGAATAAACAGAATAAACAGTCCGTGCTCCTTTGAAGAATACACATACTGCCGTTCCAACTTTTGGTTTTCAAGACAGCTTCTATTATAATAAAACATTTATCTTCAAAATTTAATCACAATTTAGACAATGTTTTCCACCTACGTATTCTGAGACCGAAAAAATGGCATATGACGTATATAATTGCTTTGTTATTTTTGTCTTAAAATCACATAAGTTTCATTCCATAGTAACCTGCCCACACTTATATATTACTAGTTGTGTCCGCGACTTCGTCCGCATTTTACACATTTCCTCCCCCGTAAGTGATAGCGTGATAATATGTAGCCTATATGTTGACCCGAACTGTTAGTAATATTCATGCAAAATTTAAAGTAAATCCATGTAGTACTTTTTGAGTTTACCGCGGACATACATACAGACAAACAGACAAAAATAGGGATTTTATAATTTGGTTAGGTTAGGTTAGCAGTTAATTTATAATATCACTTAGGTAAATTATAATCTAACGGTACTGACAATTTCACTGCGACATATATATATATATATATATATATATATATATATATATATATATATATATATATATATATATATATATATATATATATATATATATATAAGCATATAATATATAATAGCTAATAATATAGTCTTCGCTTTTTGGGGAAAAAATATCATGTTGGTGACCCAGACAGCCAGACGTTTGTGTCAAATTGAAATATTTGTCTAATACCCACCTTTAAAGAGTAGCTAATAATATAACTTGAAATGTAAAAAAATATGTTAAGGATATTATAAAATATGTGTAAAACATCCCTGATGATGCTTTAATAAGCGAAACCGGTTGGATGTGAATAGTAGAAAATTAAAAATATACGTGAACTGGAAGTACAAGTGAGCTTATTTGTAATACATTCAGTAATCATGAATGAATGAATAAAAAAAATGTCAATATCAGTGTAGTAGTGATATGGTTTGCTCTTTACGGACTAACTCATAAACCTGCACACTTTAGGCTTTTTCATAAGGTTTGTAAGAAAATTCGGATAAAATGTAACCTACATAGCTCAATAATCATGATAATTTTTACCGGTGAAAGAATTTTCATTATCGATTTAATAGTTATATAGATTGCTCTTTACAAACAAATTTAACTCACACGCTTGAAGCCTTTTCACAAGATTATGTCACTCAGGAATAATGTATTTTTCTATTTGTGAAAGAAGATCAGCTTTGTAGTTCCAAAAACAAACAAACCTACAGATTTTCTAATTTACCTTTTTATAATATTAATTGTATAAAGATTAAATGGATTAAATTTCACACTTTACTCCACAACATTTTTACCATTCGAAACAACAGTTAAATGCTTTGTCACAATCCATTCGTGTTGTTGTTTTTCATAAGTTCTTTTTTATTTCTAGGTGGTTGAATTCTTGGAAGGTCACAACATTGACATCACATTCTTCATTGATCAAATAAACGGAATGATCGGTAAGTTACATGAAACTGAACCGTGCTGAAACCCTTTTATAGAATAGGCTTGGGTGTTGTTGATCCAGGCCCCTATTGAAATAAGACCATCTTCCATTCTGACAGGCAGTTTGTGAATAGTAAATAATCGTCCACGTGTTTTTACTATCGTGCCTCGTAGATGGTAGAATTTTTTTAATATTTTTCCCGGGTTTGATCTCACTACTTTACCTGTTTCTGTCGTAATAACATGAATGCTGGTCATTGTCAAGTTCCAATTTAGAGAGCAATGTAGCTGGTAAACTTTTGAATGTGATTTGTTGCTATCCTACAACTCCCACGGATGGTAACGCATTATGATTATGTTTGGTTTCTATAGCTGGTTGTGATGTCTTTCTATCCAAAAAGCTGTTTACTATTCCATGATATACCAAAAAAACACATTTCTTTCTCTTCTGCGAATTAAAATATAGAAGTGTCGCTGGTTTTTTCGTTAGAAGTTAGAAGAAATTAGCAGAGGACTTACCTGATGGCAAGTGACTGCTTCCGCCTATTGACATTCGTAACTCTGCAGGTGTTGCTGTTGCCGTTGCAACTTGATGTTGTAAAAAGGGCTATAAGGGCAATTTCCAATCTCAGCCCAAGGATCTCCCTGAGAGGAAAATTCAAAGAAATCCATATATTAACTGTAATTTCCAAAACTTGATGTATGTACATAAAAATATCTGCTAATTTAAAAAAAGAATACTAATATTCAATGCCTAAATACAGGGAACAAAAACAATCTTGCTGTGCATGTATCTCGTCTTCATAGAATAAGCAACTCTTTTATAGGGCAAAGTTTACCCTTCTACAATAACCTGCCTGATGTCATTAGAGATTTACTAGTTAACAAATTAAAAAACGTAACATATTACTCAAAAACAAAATGATATATGAAAAAAGATAAGCCCGCCGACTTTCTTCTGCCGGATCTTCTTAGTGTGTTCCGATCTGGTAGTAGTGTAAAAAAATGTTGACGCGTCAAAATAACTTGTAAAAAGTTTTATTGAATAAAATACTTCTGCTTTCTGATTTCTACTGGTCTTTAAAGAATGATTTAGCTCTTTTCTTAAAGTTCAGTAAGTACTCAGAAATTTCACCCCTGATGATTGGTTCTGTAGGGAAGTAGTATTAAGAAAAAAATACTCGCATATTACACGGCTGTAGATTTGAGGACATCGCGGTATTGAGTGTGAAAGTTCGAATGTTGGAATTCTCTGCATGAAAAGCGTGATGGTTAAATTCACAGACTGAAAACAAATACTTGGAACACTTTGACAATAAAAGTTTTAGAGGAAGAAAATTTTAATATGCAACTCTAGTCACTTAAGCCAATTGGTAATAGTCTCGTCGCCAATAGGTATCGTCCTATGGTGGTTGAATGCGATTAAGTGGAAGAATCTAATATTGGGCAGTTCCCAAACAAATACCACAACAGCACTACATATACGGCTTACAAATTGACTTGAATTTGGTATTTTTTTTTGGTAAAAACGACGTTTTCTAAAAAACTAGCAAGATCGATTTATAGCCCCTGAAACCTCATGAATATGCATATATATATATATATATATATATATATATATATATATATATATATATATATATATATATATAATATTTATATTTAAATGTATTAGATTCCTTGAATACAAAAAAAAACTCAGTACAATGAGTTTCCTAATAGGTACGAATAAGAAATGAGTTGAATTTGCAAATAATAGATCGGAAGTTGAATCTAGTTTATTTAATAACTTTAATAACATGAAATTTAGTCCGTAGTTAGGAGTGATTCTAAGTACTCGTTGAATTGTAATATGTTTTTTGCAGCGGAAATTGGCTCTAAGAAAGCTAGACACGAGCTGAGTGGAAAAGATATAACTGCATTTATTCAAGACTGCATTGATGAATTTCCTAAAGATAAACTGGTTGCCCTTCGTCAATCGAAATATGAAGAAGATGAATCTTTCCGAAATGCGATGGATGATTTCGACAGTGATGAATGGGCGGATATCTTTGCTGCACTTTGGCAAAATGAGACATACCAAGTAGAAGTTCAAACTCTCTTAGATCACGGAATTGATATTCATGTGATCTTACGAGAACTAAAGGCTATAATGGGCAAATTTTAGCCTCATGACAGTAAAATTAGTAGAAATATTTATTTGTACATTAAGAGCTATCTATATTGAAAAATAAAATGATGCCAAACTTTTGTCAGTTTTTTTTTCGTATTTTAGACATTTGTAATAAAATAAAAATTTAACTTAACATTAATGATACCCATTCAAAATAATACCTATTCAAATAAAAAAAATGTCTTTTTTTAGTTTTCTGATAATAACAATAGGTTTGGCCCGTTTGGTAATAGTCTTGCCACCTACCACATTGTGGGACTAATGGCCAAGTGCATTAACATTTTCTTAGCTTAGGAAAATCCTAAATAGTATGCTGCCACATTTTTTCATTTAAGATAAGAAGTGACAGCATACTATTTAGGATTGTCCTAAGCTAAGACAATGTTAGTGTAATTGGCCATGAGTGTTTCGGCTAATCGTGGGTGCACTGGTTGTACATCTGCCTCCCTCTTCGGGAATAGGGCGTAAGGACACTTTTAATGATACATAGTCTCGAAAACCTCTTGACAAATAAATATGAAATTTTGCGGGGAGTTTTAAAAATTAAAAAAACATACTCGAAAATTTTCATTAAATTGGCACAATTAACCTGCAACTTGCATTTACAAAGCACTATAAAATACTGCTTACCTGAGATTGAGCTTGTGTTTTTGTACACATACGACTAAATACATACACACAAACTTTTAAAATAAACTGAAAATATAACAACAAGTGGTATAATATTTATTTCCATAAAACGTAAGAAACGGTAAAAGGAATAGATAAGATAATAGGTATTGATTTTGATAAAACCGAACTAGCCCGGAAGAATCGAAGCAGAACCATTATTAGTCTTAATTGTAGTGATATTTTCAATATTTATTTTCTTCTTAAGCCAGGTAAAGACGATATAATTTTATTCATATGAGACCAGAGATATCGCTCTAATATGTATAATGTATCTATATCGTAGTAAATATTTACTCTAAACTATTTAAAACTTAGCTCTTTGGGAAATGTATAACTGTTTATATCCAAGATTGTGTAAAACTATTTCCAGAAGATAATGTAACTGCGATTCATAAATCAAAATACTAAAAAGATAAATCATTCCAAAATGCGATTGATGATTTTAACAGTAGAGGATAGGCAGGAAGCTTTGACATACTATGGAAAAATAAGACATTCCAAGCGCAAGTCCAAATTCTTCTAAACTATGGATTTGATATTCGTATGGTCTTACAGGAAGTTAAAGCTGTTTTCAGAAAATTTCAAGCTACCGTGGAAAAAAATTGTAAAACGATGTATTTAACTACTCAGAAAATAAACTGTTTAACTTTGTCACATTTTTTCATTCCGTCTTTTTTTTAATAAATCATTTTCTTGTTTTAGTCTGGATCCTTGTACTAGATTCACTAGATTTACTTCAGAACGTAACCCAGATCTCAATTTCAACTAAGCTCATAAAATGGGCAAAGGAAGTTCCAAAATCATATTATTTCGACTTAAATTTAGTTTTAAAATGTTGAATAGTTTAGTTTTTTGATATTCCTGCCTGGTAAATTTTCCAAAGTTTTGAAAATTGTTATTGTTATGTTAAAAATATGCTATTCCGAGTTCCCAGTACGGAGCAATGCACTAGTAAAAATCATTGTGATATAGATCAAATCCAGGACTTCATGGGTGGCCCCTGCACCAACAGTCGAATAATTAAACCAATGAGATGATAAATACCACACAGCGACATTAACAAACAAGGTTTATATTTAAAATATAGGACAATTTTAATATTATGTGTATATGTATTGATGTATCGTACAAAAGACAATGTTTGTGATAATATTTACAAATACCAGTAAATGAAGACAGAAATGATTTGAAAGCAATTCTACAAAAATTTGCAACTAGCTTCATTGGTTAATATTTTTATTATGTTAATATTTTGAATAGTATGTGTGTTTCGTATTTGCATTTTTTTTCAAACTACAAAATGAATATTAAGAACGAAGTTACTTAATGTTGCTTTAGTAAGTGTGTGGATTTCCTTTTTTTAAGATCCATAAATTTTGGAGTTAATATACATACACTTCAAACGTTATAAGAGAAATTTCTTTCAATCATTGGCACTTGATGAAACTGGGTTTCGATTACTCATATTAAAAATTTAACTTGTCCCACTATTTATGACGAAACGCATCGCCAGTTGTAATTTTTTTTATAAACTTGTATACTTTTAATTATCACTAATCAACTGTTTCAATCAACTCACCATGTGTCACTGCAAATGTTTATTCTTCTTTGATTTCCATGTCAGAAAACCTTAATTAAAACTTTGTCTTATTTTTATGAAATAAAAATCATATTAATTTAAAAGGAGAGGTTTTCAAAGTCCGTTGAAAATTGCCACCGCTTAAGATAAGGTGATTATTTTTAACAGTAGACAAGAAACAAAATATTTGCCTGTTATAAGCAAACGAGTTATATTGTCATAAAAAAGTTGTTTCAGTAATATAGAAAATTGTAAATTGACCTACTATCCTAATTTTTGTGCGTGTGAAAGGTGCAATGCAAATAATAACTATTTTCACGTTATATAAATCATATTTTTATATAAATTTTATCAATATTATCTATTAAATGATGTTTTGCTTTACGATGCTGGCGTTAGATATTATAACGGTCTTGTAAGTACAATGTGCATTTTATTAGCAGAATCGAGCATCGCATTGAGTAATAGATTGTTGGACTATTGTTTAATTATTTCTCATTTCATTGTAACAGTTAACAGCTTAAAGTTGTTCTGAATAGTTTTCCAGAATTTGATTTCCGTGTGTATTACAGTTTTATTAACATTAAAATTGAAAAATGAACTATATGTATACTGTATTGTTCCTGTTCAGCTTAGTTGCTAAAATTGTCTTCGGATACTCTATTACTCCTAGAAACTTCCAAAAGGTAAGAGCTGTAAATAAGTTTTACCCAGTATCTTATATCGACGTCTGTGCTTAGGTTTTGCTATCAATATCTTCCGTTTCGATTTTAAACTAAAAATATATCTCATTAAGTTAAAAGAAAATATAAAGTATACATTCTTCAAATAGCTCTTGAGATATGACTTAAGGGTTATTATGACGGTGATATAGTACGTAGCGCTACTCATTCAGGTACGGATTCACTGACATACGGTCGAATTGTCAAAAATATTAGTGTTTGCTACTTCTATATTATATTAGTATGGGAGCCCACGACACTAAACCTGGTCCCATAAGACTACCGGATGGCATATACATAGTTAGATTCGTCGTTAATTGGAGAATACGAAATGGCTATGCTGCAATGCGAAAAACCGGGTGGCGCTATTAAAAAAAAGACAAAAAGAATGAAAAAAAAGTCGATTTCTGGTACGATAAGACTACCGAATTTCGTTTGTTCCACGACATAGGGGAGGGGAAGGACTACGAAAATGCGGTGCTGCATGTCCTCATGACTCGCCTTATCAGTGGCAGCAGCATTATAAGTGACGCCTTGAACCTAGGTATCTAGTACCATCGGACTACCGAACGAACCAAAGCTTATCTGAAAGATCATCAATTTCTGTGTAAGAAAAACCATTGCTGCATCTTCGAAACAGTGGATGAGGTGGTTGCTGCAGCGATTGAAGGTCGCCCACTGCACAGCTTAAATCGGCGTTTATGCTCGGTTTTGAAGGCTTACCCGGTATACCCGGTTTCTTTCGTCTGGTACTGGTGGAATACCCATGTCACGATCAGGTACGAATAATTTGACTGGTCATTAACTGTTTAAACAAATGAAATTACATATTTTATGGGAAATTGTTGGATTTTTCAATCGTTTTTACTAGGATGTTTCAATTTTATGTCCTACTTAGGGATTTATAAGGTTCTGAAGTCAACTGGAAACCCTTATAGTTTGATACGTCCGTCCATTCGTCTATCCGTCTGTTCGTCTGCGCCTTAGCTCAGGATTCTTAATACTAGAGAGCTGTAATTTGGCATATGTACCTATACATGTTAGTCATGCTATCAAAAACGGTAAAAAATAAATAAAACGTATATTCTTTAGGGTACCCTCTACAAGTAAAGTTTTCTCGCAAACCCCGTAGTGTAAAGTATCGTTGTATAGAGTTTAAACAGTATTGTTATGTATAGTAGAGTTTAAACAGTATTGCGTGTTGTCACCGTGACTTACTTAGTCAGGCAATACCTTGCTTTCATTATGCCATTTTGGAATGCGTATACTTTTTCACATTAGTGATTTTACGGTAACTCTTACCTTTATCTCCAACCAAGTCGATTAAAATTATTGTTCTTACTATTACATGTAAAATAATCAAATGTGAGTAATTCGTAGAATTATAATACTAAACCAATTTGCACATTTCCCCAATAAATAGAGCCCTAACGCATAGAGCATAAAATCAACAGGGTTATCACACCAAGTTATGCTTTTCTACTGTTGAAACAAAACAACCGGCCAAGCGTGTCGGGCCATTTCGTATTCTCCAATTAACGACGAATCTAACTATGTATGTACCATCTGGTAGTCTTATGGGACTAGGTTTAGTGTCGTGGGCTCTTAAACCATATATTATAATACGAGAGGTACAACAAGCGCATGAGATGAGATACATCTGTAAAGTTATTATTGTAAACTGAGGAAAATTTGATTAATCATTATTGCTAATATTACGTGTTAATTGAGTGCTATTTTAGAACAAAATTTAGAATTTTGACTCTTTATTAGAAGCTAATTAGCTTTAAAGATGCTTACGCAATATCTTAGCTTCGATTGCAACGGTGCCTTTATGTTTGTTTGCTATGCTATAAAATAAATTAATGAAAATAAGAAAGGCAGTCTATCACTCTTAGATAATTTAGCTCAGCTCAGCATTAATTTAGCTATATCAGCATTAGTTTAGTTATTTAATAATCATATAATCCTGTTTTATGTTATTTATGGCAAACACATTTTATTGAAATGTTATAACTAAATTTAAATTACAGAATATTGAAACAACTGAAAGTTTTGACGACATATATGAAAGAACTCATAGGGCTCTGGAAAATAAAAATAATGATATAGAATTAGATATGGCACCTAGCATTTATATAGGAAATGGAAGGTATAGTAAAGAAATGTACGAATATGGTTTAGAAAAAAATTGTAATCATAGTAAAAGATCATTTATTTACATTAAACAAAAAAAAAAGTTAAGTCATGGTAATATTCGTGATCCACAAAAACTTTATAGTACTGTTGAAACTGTAAAGCATTTTAATTCATTAGATGAGGATAATACATTTGAAGATATGCCTCTAGTATATTCAGGATATCTAAATGAACCAATATTAGCAGGAGAGGATAATATGAAGCATCAAAAAAACAAAGAAGCCACGCACAAACAAAGATACGTTTATGAATTATTAAAAAAACCGCTACTAAGACCAGATATTAAGTCTAATTCATCGTTAAATACTGATGTGCGTTCACTCTCTTTTATACCATCTTTCAGTTACATTTATGTGACAGAGACATATCAACAAGGATTACTGAATAAGAATAAAAATATTTTAGTTAAAACGGCAATACCAGTAAAAAAAGAAAACAAGATTAGCAGTGTTGGAGATGATATTGATAGTTTTATTAAGAGTACATTAGAGGAAGGAGGTTATATCGAAAGAAAAGATGATATTAATATAAAGCATAGCGGATTTCATATTGGCCATGATAATGTAAGGAAATTGAACCATAATTTTGAAATCAAAAATGGTCATTACGAATATCGATGTAAATGTTCAAAAATGTAATTTAAAAGTTGTGACTCTAACACAAGAATAATCTTAATTTATTAATATAGCTTATTTTAAGATAATTATAATTTTTTGTACAGTCCCAGTAACATATTTACCCTTAAGCTGTTCTAAGCTTTTTGTACTGTCATTTAGACGGAACCGCATAATACTTACTATATTATATTCTAAACAAGTTTCTTGCTATTAATACTCTTTATTATTTATCCTATCTCCAAAACAATACCATTTATATTTGCACTATCCTTTACACTTACCTCTAAGCATGGGCGTATACAAGGACACTTTAGGTGATCCAGACCCCCTTAACAAAAAAGATATGTAGGTATACGAGTAATAACAAAATTATTATTTTTATTTACAATTCGTATAAGACTGTGATTTCTCCTGTTTGCATATAAAATGAAATAAAATTATGTGTTGCATCATTTAGAAGTTCGTAATGCAACTAGTAAATTCGTTGTGGGCACGATGGCCATTTCCACAACCCTGATAGACTCCAGACGTCACACTTTCACGGTCTATTAAGATCTCACATATCTAAAATATGTAGATATTATATATTAATTATGTAGTTTTATAGTGTTTTAATAAGAAAAACAATAAATTGTGCGTTGTTAAGAACTAGCTGACCCCCGCAGCTTCCCACGCGAGTAAATTAACATGTCGTAAAAATTGCTTTTCATACAAATTTCATCCCCTATTTCAACCCTTTAGGGGTTGATTTTTGAAAAAAAAAATTAGCCTATGTTTGACCCCGGCTCTCAAACTACTTCCATGTCAAATTTCATGAAAATCGGTCAGCGTCAGCGTATTTTAGTAATGGCTTTTTAAAATGACGTTAATTTTCTTAAATGATTTGAAATTAGAACACTGACAAAATCGTTGTAGACTTGTTTGTTATGAAAATTATAACTTGTTAGACAGAGATAAAGCCATTTTTATTTGTTCAGCGTTGAAATGAATGCAAGCAATTTTATAATTTTGATTGTTTATGGAAATTAATGGCAAATCCTTATATATCTTTTGTCAAAGAGACACGGCAATAGAGAAGTGAGCGCTTGTTTAGGGAGAGGCCACACGATGCGGTGCGGTGCGTGCATCAGGTTTTACATGTGTTGATCCACTATCCTTTGAAGAAAATACAGTATAAGTATAGTAGTCACAATATACCATGGCAATTAGCTATGTTATATTGTGACTACTATACGTGATATATTGTGACTACTATATATGGTAGAGTTCCGCAACGTCTCGCTAAGGTATATGGTACTACCGCTTTACCTATTCCTGCCGCAATGCTTGTCATTGTAGTATTTCGTCTTGGAAGGGAAGGTAGCTAGTAGACTTATATGTGTGTCATTACCATCTCTCCACACAGATAGCAATGCACCATTAAAATCTTCGATGTCTACAGGCGATGGTGTCTCTTTCCATAACGAAAGTAAATTAAAAAAAAACACGTAGTAGGTACATGGCGACACAACCATTCATTTATATAATATAATATCGTAAATTAATTAAGGTATCGTTGCGGAGCCGCAGTGAGTGTAGACATTGTTCAGTGCGAAATATAAACACGTCTGCGACATCGGAACGTTTTAATGCCACATGGATAAATTTACCGGCTACCTTACCCTCCAAAAACGACAGTGACAAGCACTGACCTTATTGCGGCAGGAATAAGTAAGGCGGTGATATCAGACCTGAACAAGACAACGCGGAACTCTACCACGTAGTAGCCATGGTGGTAGTGACTTGCACTGACAAATATTTACCTTTTATGAGCTGTCTGGCAAAATAACTGGTTGTTTGTTCTTCAAAGAGGGCCTGGACCAACACGTGGTGAAACTTGTATGTAATGCGCAATGGCACGGCTCGGCGACAAACCTACGATATTTTTTAAACACTTGTCCAACGATACCCCACACTATGGGCTGCACGAGAAAAAAAATTAACATGTCCAATTTACATACAGAGGAGCTACCCTAAAAATATTGTTCAGGATTTTATGTTACCACTTTGTTGCCGTAACTAATATGTATATTCATGCCAAACTATAGCTTTCTGGTACTAAGGATCTGTGAGCTAGACTGCGGATGGACAGACTGACGGACATAGTGGATAGTTTACTTTGGAACCCTAAAAACCGCATCTAAGTTGAAATAGTAGGTGTTGCACAAACAAATATTTACTACAGCAGCCCCTAGTATATTTTCATCGCAACACATATATAAGAACATATATAAATCAAACCAAAACTTATCATTGAAAACCGCAAACCAAAATTTATCATTGAAAAACGCACCACACCGTGTAGTACCTACTCTACGTGGCACGCATGTTTCCGGTGCCATTTAGCCTCATCAGCGTGCGAACCGTATTGTGGCCTCCTTGAGGTCCAGTTCACTCTATAAATCAGAGATAGCTGTTATGGAGTTGAAACTGCAAGTCCAAGCTAGTAATTAATCGGATAGCAACGCACATTAACATATTTTGTGTCTAGAGACGATTTTTTCTCATATCATAAGACAGCAAATAAGTATGTGGCTCTCCTTATGGAAAGAGATAATCTTTGCCTAAAGACATTACAGATGTTAACGGAGCGTTGCTATCTGTGTGACGGTGTGTGAATGCCACATGCAAGTATATCAGCTATCCAACTCCCTAAACTTGACCACAAGAGTAACAATCATTGACACTATTTTGGTAGGAAAATGTAAAACAGTGCAGTACCGGATCAGTATAGCCAAACGTTCGCATTTTATAAACTGCCTTGCAGAGTGGGAGATTGTTTATTCTGCAAAAGGGATCTGACCACCACGAATATGGGCGTACCCAGGTTTTGGGACAGGGAGTGGAAGATGGAGGAGGGAGTGGAAGGTGGAGGGGGGAGTGGGGTGGTGTTGGGGTGGGGGCAATCAGATAATAAATAGTGACCGATTGAAACTGAAATTTCAAATTCTATTTCAGTTTCGACCGACACAGAATCCTAAACATTTTAAGGCTATATTTTTACCTTATTATATTTTATCCACAACAGTAGATAATGGGTAGTAAACAAACTCCATGGGGTCAGCTGCTCCTCCTGGACCCCCTCAGTACGCATATTAATACGAATTATGTCTTTTAATCGAAAAGGGCCTGTTTGTTTGCTATCTCTGCTATATAAAAAAAAACTTTGAATAAGTTTTCATAAAAGTAGTCAGAGACCATAAACATGAAGGTAAGGTGAGTGTATATAGCGAAGGGCTAGTTTCACAACAACAGATTTCGCCTTCAGTAATGTGTACCGTGTTGATCGCGATAACGACCGCTCAAAGCTATCGCGATTAACATCGCTGCGCGCGCACCCCCTTTCTGACTACATCGTTTGTTGCTCCAAGAAATGAAAAGTAAACACTGCAGAACGCCAACAGATGTCCAGATAGCCAATAGAATATACGAAGGATTAGGGATACTAGAAAAGATAGTTTTTGTTATAGCTCGAATCGATCCCTCGAATTTTTCTTACATGAATCAATTAGAAACGAGGACATTTGTCGAAGATCTAAACCCGATATAACTCAAAAAAACTTTAGTGACAGTTGGCAGGGTACCTACATAGGTCGTAGAATAAATGGCCGTGAGGCAAAACAGTGTTCAAGTGGTGACCAGACACCGTTAGGACGTAGAATGGTAAGGCTTCTTACCCAGTGATTGTAGATCTGGTGAAAATCGTGGAAAGCACTTGAATGTGAACAGCGAAAGACCAGTCGTTATAGAAATACTCGTGGGAGACTTTTGTCTAGCAGATGAAGTTTTAGGCTTAAAAGAAGAATGAAATGTAGGCTATGTACCAAGTTATGTACATAGCTTACATTTCCTATACAGACCTTCCATAATAGACTGTCTGTAATATCACATTTCTTTCAAATTCATCCAGACGTTATTTTAATAAATCAGTAGCACACACATTACTTACATATTCCTGCTCTTGAATTTAAAATATTAGTAGAATTGTGGCATTAATGGGATATTACTCATATATTATATGTAATATTTTAATTTAAAAAGTATTTTGCAATAATAATTGTAAGATTGGTGTTTTACAATAATAATTATTATTAAAAGATTAGCGTTAATCTTAATTTTGTTTGGTCTTTCAAATACTCAGAAATCAGAAATCAGAAATACTTTATTCAATAAAACTTTTTCCAAGTTATTTTGACACGTCAACATATTTTTTTAAAAATTACTACCGGATCGGAAGCGCGGCCACACACTGAAAAGATCCGGCTGAAGAAACTCAGCGGGCTTGTCTTTTTTTTCATATCATCTATTTTTTTACAATATCACAATATTACAAAAAATATGTATGAGATCGGTATGAGGAGCAATTAATCCCAGGCTTTTTTGTCTTCTAAATAATCTGAGATTTTATAATATTCTTTTTTACACAGTTTTGTTGTAATATATTTTTTAAATTTATTGACTGGTAAATCTCTTATAGTTTCGGGAAGTTTATTGTAAAAGCGTATACATTGCCCCACAAAAGAGTTACTTATTCTGTGGAGTGGATGAGTGGATGTGTCGAGATGCATGCACAACAAGATTGTTTTTGTTCCTTGTATTAAGTGAGTGTACGTCACCATTTTTTTAAAAAAGCAAATATTTTTACGAACATACATCAAGTTCTCAAATATATATTGGGATATAACAGTTAGAATATTGATTTCTTTGAATTTTTCTCTTAGGGAAACCCTCGGGCTAAGATTGTAAATTGCCCTAATAACTCTTTTCTGCAATACAAATATAGTATTTATTTCAGCAGAATTTCCCCAGAGAAGAATTCCATATGACATAATGCTGTGGAAGTAACTAGTATACAGTTCTTGCTGTGTCGACATCAGTTAACTGTCTCATTTATTTAACTGCATAAGTTGCCGAACTAAGTCTATTTGCTAAATTATTAATGTGCGGTCCTCATTGTAATTTCTTATCTAAAAGAATACCAAAAAACACAGTGGTATCCACCAGATCCAGGTTGTTTCCATCCAGTTGTACGCTGGTATCTACATGCCTTATATTAGGCAATGAAAATTTAACACACTTAGTTTTGTTACCATTTAATAAAAGATTGTTCATACTGAACCAGTGTACAACTTTTAAAATTGCATTATTTACTTAGTCATACTTACTAATTTGTCTTTTCACTTTGAATAAAAGTGAAGTGTCATCCGCAAACAGTACGATTCCATGCTCGTAGGGGATCCTACGTAGTAAGGCAAGTCATTTATGTATATCAGAAACAGAAATGGACCAAGTATGGAGCTCTGCGGGACACCCATGGTTACAACAGCACCAGGGGACATTTCACCATTAATATCAACCCTCTGAATTCTTTCATTTAAGTAAGAAACCAGAAGATCAAGAGCTTTATTTCGAACTCCATAATGGTGTAATTTCCTGATTAAAATGTTATGATCGACACAGTCAAATGCCTTAGACAAATCACAGAACACTCCAAGGGCATCCTGCGAATTCTCCCAGGTTTCATAAACGTTTTTGAGTAATTCGACACCAGCATCTATGGTTGAGCGACCCTTCGTAAAACCGAATTGTTTATTATGAAATAATCTAAATTCATCAAAATGTCTAATCATTTGGTCTAGTACAATTTTTCAAATATTTTACTTAGGGTTGGCAAAACCGAGATAGGCCGAAAAATGGAGGGATCACATTTAGAGCCAGACTTGAAAATTGGAATAACTTTGCTGAATTTCATTAACTCAGGAAAAACACCATGTATTACAGAACAATTAAATATTACAGCTAAATATGGTGCGATAACATTTATTAAAGAAGCAATGATTCTAAATAACAGAATGTCGCCATAAATCTAAGGTTTTTTTCGGTTCTAATGTTTTAAAGGCATTTAAGATATCTTTGGTATCAATGAATGAAAATTCAAAAGTTTTATCGCACTTGGTTACACATTGCTTCAGTAATGATTCAGCAGTACTAACTGATGAACTGAGGTTTTGAGCTGTTAAGACCGCAGCATTGGAGAAAAATTTTATTGTATTAGGCTACTAGCTGTGCCCGCAACTTCGCGCGCGTGGGAAAAAATCTTAAATAAAAGTAGCCTAAGTTACTCCGTATTATATAAGCTATCAGCTAGTGGAAGTCCCTATAAAATCGGTCGAGCCGTTCCAGAGACTAGCTGGTACAAACAGACAGACAAACAAACAAAATTAAAAAAAAAAATGTTATTTTTGTATATGTTTGTTAGGATATTTTCAATAACTGTGTGTAAATGCATATGATTTATTAAGTAAATGTATTAACTTATATTTTAATAATAACGGATGTTTAAATTTTAACTGCAAGGTCGTTAAAATTTAAACTAAATCGCGCGAGTTGGCAGCTGTTTGTCGGTGGTGTGATTGGAATACCGCCTTAACCTAACGGTTTGGCGAGATTCATTTCATTCCATTTCTGGCAGTCGACTTGAACGGTTCTATATTTGATACTTGATGTGAAAATAAGTGGATATGTTGAATTTAATGAACAAGAACATAAAACGATGTTGAATCTATCTCAAACTTCTTGAAATGATAATAATTACATTAAAATGAAGGATATTATATGTAATAACAACTACACAAGTAGAATAAATGTAATTTATCAAGATTAATGTCTTTTCTGGACTAGTTATAAATAGTAGGTACTGTATATATATTCATATGCATTGGGTAAAAAGCGATTATTTTTATGTTATAAACAGACACTCCAATTTTATTTATTTTTTCTAATAGACGTATAGATTTCAGAGATTGCTTTTAAATTTGTTCAATGGTAAATTTCTAACAGTTCTGTAAACCTTATTGAAAAATGGCAAACATAACTATAGCATAAACGAATAATTTGAAGTAAACAAATTTTTTGTTTTGATATAACAATTCTTTGAAACTTCCTTTGAGGAAAACTCTTAGCACTTGCTGACGCTGTAGAAGTACATCGTGTAACATACGTCGGATGATTGCTAACCACTTCCCGACTGCTATCCCAATAGCTGGTATTAAAAAAATAAGGTCACACATTTTTGGAAAGGGTTATATCTAGACATTATAATTCTGGGAGTTCTTATTTCGTATTTGTTGAAGGAGATGACTTCGTTCGGACGAAAGCATAGTACCAACTCATTGTTTGATACAAAATATTTTTGAATATTGTATGAAGAGACTGCACTTTAGACTAGTTTTAATGGTTAACAATAGCAAATAAACTGTAGTTTTGTTGACAGAGAGATCTACCAATTAGAAAATTATCATTTGTTTGATTTTAAAGCATTGCTTATTCATATACACTCTTTTACCAATACCAATTTTTTCAAATTAAATAAATAAATTAAATTTGAATAAATTTTACACAATGTAGTATTTCATTTTGAATAATAAAAAAATCTCTAAAATTTTCTAGTTAGAAAAGAGTTCCAAATTTTGTTTGTCTCTTTGGTGTGTGTACGAAATTAATTAAAATGTAGTATCTAAAAGCAATTGAAATCCGTAAAAAATCCAAATTTTTTTGCTCTCTTTTCTAGTGCAGTGCTATCTGATTCCTCTGATGATGCTTCGGTTGCGAAGTTTGTGTTTTCGTTTGGACATGGACGAAGAAAGACCACTTGGCTTAGAAACCCCACGGGGGTTTCTTTTAATTTCCAGACTTTCCGCGAATTTATATACAATTTTATTTAGTAAACTACATTTTAAATTAAAAATCCTTGAAATTCTATATTTCCCTTAAATAGCGCCTGAATTATTAGTTTTGTTAGTAATAGTATTTAAAAAAATCGTGCCAATACAAAAGACAGTCTTCTTGTGCTTTTTTATTAAATACTTTAAGCTGTAACACGATTATGTGAAACACTGAGGTTATAATGGCAGGAATAATCTGAATAATCCTGGGTTGCAAAATATATCTTTATTTTCCATTCAACGTAAATTAAATCCGTATTGGATGTGATTGTTTCATATTTGTTTTTTAATGTTAGGATTGGCTGGAATATGGGGTTGTTTGGAAGGATAATGTTTGGCGATACAGTTATTTGTACTCATCAATAATTTTGCTATTAAAGCAAAACATTCAGGGTATTTTTATTACTATGATTTTAATTGACTGCCTTGTGCAAATATTATAAAATGAAACAATAAACGAAACAAAATAAACAATTATTATAAAAACATAAAACCCGTATGCCAACCGATCCAAAAAGCGTAACCAATTCACCGAACGTTACTGAAAATTGTTATATTGTAACAAAGTTAAGACTGATAACACACTACTGTATTAATAGTAAATTCAGTCAAAAATCCTATCATCGATTCAAAAAAAAAAAATAACAATCAATCAATTATATTTGGATTATGTCTCGTTTACGAAAAACCTTAGTTTGTTTCTTGGCTTTAAGCTGCTCTTGGATTACCACCTCACTCAAATTACTAATTTCGGTTTTTATTCGTACAAAGTTTTCAGAAGAATGTGTTCTCCTTTATAGAAAATTTTTAGTACAGTTAACTTTCTAAACAACTTAAGTTAGGCTACAGATCGAATAGGCATTTGTAATTTGAATTCTAATGCAGGTCCGGGTTAGCTACGAAGCAAGAGTAGTAAATGCTACGAGCCCAGCGCACCAAGTTTTTCTGGCCACAAAAAAATATTTTGGTAAGATTGAAGTGAGAAAATAGTTTTTCAATCCATGCAGCCACATTTCTTACTACAAAGAAAATAGTACATATAAATGTCTAACTAAAATTTAAACTGTCATCTGCTGGTCATAACAAAAATTATGTTTTGCACCTCACTAGATGGAAGTTGGCAATTTATTTGAAAGATAATAATAGTACTTTGGAGTTAACCTTGAAAAGTGGTCATGAAATTGTAAAAAAAGAAATATGAGTGGTAAGCATAGCGGCTTACAAGCATGTATTAAGAAAATAAATAAGTATGCTGAATATATTTCGTGTCTTCAACATTTATTAAATGTTGTTGCTAAATGCGCTGCAGACTGCCAGTACCATAGCATCAAGATTCTTAGATTTCATTAAAAATTTATATGCATCTTTTCCGCTTTTACCTAACGACGGGGTCGTTTTACGAACGTAGGTACTTAAAGAAAAAATGTCGAAAAATCATTTTTTACAAAAAGGATTTTTGTAAAAAAGGATCTTGTCGAACACTAGATGATCAGCCGAGCTGATGTTACAAAGGCGCTTTTTCTGTAATTTTATTATTTACTAGCTGTTGCCCATGACTTCGTCCGCGCGGACTTCCTTTACTCCGCACAGCTCCTTCCCCGTACTCCTTCCATGCAGTACTTTTTGAGTTTACCCCGGACATACATAAAGATAAACAGACAAACAGATAAACAAACAAACAGATAAACAGACAAACAGATAAACAAACAGATAAACAGATAAACAGAAAAATAGACAAACAGACAAACAGACAAATAGACAAACAGACAAACAGACAAACAGACAAACAGACAAACAGACAAACAGACAAACAGACAAACAGACAAACAGACAAACAGACAAACAGACAAACAGACAAACAGACAAACAGACAAACAGACAAACAGACAAACAGACAAACAGACAAACAGACAAACAGACAAACAGACAAACAGACAAACAGACAAACAGACAAACAGACAAACAGACAAACAGACAAACAGACAAACAGACAAACAGACAAACAGACAAACAGACAAACAGACAAACAGACAAACAGACAAACAGACAAACAGACAAACAGACAAACAGACAAACAGACAAACAGACAAACAGACAAACAGACAAACAGACAAACAGACAAACAGACAAACAGACAAACAGACAAACAGACAAACAGACAAACAGACAAACAGACAAACAGACAAACAGACAAACAGACAAACAGACAAACAGACAAACAGACAAACAGACAAACAGACAAACAGACAAACAGACAAACAGACAAACAGACAAACAGACAAACAGACAAACAGACAAACAGACAAACAGACAAACAGACAAACAGACAAACAGACAAACAGACAAACAGACAAACAGACAAACAGACAAACAGACAAACAGACAAACAGACAAACAGACAAACAGACAAACAGACAAACAGACAAACAGACAAACAGACAAACAGACAAACAGACAAACAGACAAACAGACAAACAGACAAACAGACAAACAGACAAACAGACAAACAGACAAACAGACAAACAGACAAACAGACAAACAGACAAACAGACAAACAGACAAACAGACAAACAGACAAACAGACAAACAGACAAACAGACAAACAGACAAACAGACAAACAGACAAACAGACAAACAGACAAACAGACAAACAGACAAACAGACAAACAGACAAACAGACAAACAGACAAACAGACAAACAGACAAACAGACAAACAGACAAACAGACAAACAGACAAACAGACAAACAGACAAACAGACAAACAGACAAACAGACAAACAGACAAACAGACAAACAGACAAACAGACAAACAGACAAACAGACAAACAGACAAACAGACAAACAGACAAACAGACAAACAGACAAACAGACAAACAGACAAACAGACAAACAGACAAACAGACAAACAGACAAACAGACAAACAGACAAACAGACAAACAGACAAACAGACAAACAGACAAACAGACAAACAGACAAACAGACAAACAGACAAACAGACAAACAGACAAACAGACAAACAGACAAACAGACAGACAGACAGACAGACAGACAGACAGACAAAGACAGACAGACAAAGACAGACAGATGGACGGACGGATGGACAAACGGACGGACGGACGGACAAAAGAACGGACGGACGGACGGACGGACCGACGGACGGACGGACAGACGGACGGACAGGCGGACAGGCGGACAGGCGGACAGGCGGACAGGCGGACAGGCGGACAGGCGGACAGGCGGACAGGCGGACAGGCGGACAGGCGGGCAGGCGGGCAGGCGGGCAGGCGGACAGGCGGACAGGCGGACAGGCGGACAGGCGGACAGGCGGACAGGCGGACAGGCGGACAGGGGGACAGGCGGACAGGCGGACAGGCGGACAGGCGGACAGGCGGACAGGCGGACGGACAAAAGAACGGACGGACGGACGGACGGACCGACGGACGGACGGACAGACGGACGGACAGGCGGACAGGCGGACAGGCGGACAGGCGGACAGGCGGACAGGCGGACAGGCGGACAGGCGGACAGGCGGACAGGCGGACAGGCGGACAGGCGGACAGGCGGACAGGCGGACAGGCGGACAGGCGGACAGGCGGACAGGCGGACAGGCGGACAGGCGGACAGGCGGACAGGCGGACAGGCGGACAGGCGGACAGGCGGACAAACAGACAAACAGACAGACAAACACACAAAAATTCTAAAAACTATATTTTTGGCTTCGATGTCGATTGTAGATCACGCCCCAAGTATTTATTCTTTTAAAAAAATATTCAATGTACAGTTTTGACTTTCCTACGATTTTATTATATGTATAGATTATTTGACAACCTAAAACAATGTAAGGGTCCCATTGATAGAATTTGCTACAGGTCATGCGCTGGCTTAATCCGGCATTGATGCAGTGTAAGGAAAATACAGTCGGTAAAGAGAGCGACACAAGATTTTTTTTTAATTCGTTGTGTATAAAAGACTTAATATAGTCTTTCAACAGATTTATATTATTAGCATTTAATAAAAATATACTTCATTACATAATAATACACATAAAACTAAAAAACCAATAACTTTATCAAATTAATGTAGGTACAAATTGGCGGTCTCATCTCATCCAGATAAGCAGCGCCTTTTTGAAATATTTGAAATAGTTTTTTTATCATGAGATAGCAAACAAGCAGATGGACCAACATTTTCTAAGATTTTAATGAAAATTTTTCTAGTCAACTTTTGACCCTTTATAGTAATTTTTACTTTTGAAAAATCTCCAGAAAATAGCGGAAAGTTGCAGGGGTAGCAGGTAGGGTCAATCATTTTCCACATTTTTATAAGAAAAGTGGTTTTGTATTTCTTACATAAAATTAAATTTTTAAAAATTAATAAAAATATCTTGGGTCAATTTTTTGTGCCAACCTGAATGGTATTTTTGATAGATTTAAATATTTTAGAGAACTTATCGCTTAGAAAAAGAATGAGGCAAGAGGCAGATAGATCTTAGACCATAATATATTAACCATAAACACGTCAATTTATTTCGTTGTTTTAAATTTTAGTATATAGTCATTAGCAGTCCTCAGCCCGCTTATATCTATGTTATAAATAGTACCTACACTATATTTGAGATCCTATGTCTTAGATAGTGTTTGATCAGTATACATATTTGGGTAATCCATGAGACAAATATCTCATATTTGTATCACATATAGTTGCATATTATATATGTTACTTTATATGTAAAATGTTTTTTTCCCAAATTGGGAAAATCACAAAATTACAAAAAACCTTAAAGTACAGCTTTTAGTAGTCTCTGAGCTCAGATATATTACATACACCGACAGGCGAACGGATATGGCGAAATTGATAATGGTTATTTATAAATTACGGAAAAGGAATGATCTGAGAAGAAATAAATGAAACTCTCGCACGTAGGCTTTGCATTTTAAGTTGATTGTTAAATAAAATATGCATAACATCTCAAGTTTCAAAACAACGTTTTGTAATTTAAAGTTGAGTTCCAAACTTTTGGATCTCTAAGAACATTTTCTCATTTTAACTTTCTAATTGCTTATTCATATCCTCACATTGAGAGGCAACAAATGAATATTGTATTGTCAGTTTAAGGAAATCAGATAAGCGTGAATAAAGTACTGTTTAAATAGATAGGAGAACATTTTTTTTATTTCTTAGGGTAGCATATGAACAGAAAGTTCTCCTGAGGAAAAGAAGTAACAGTCATGATTTTTTTTTATATTATAAAATAGCAAACAAGCAGATGGGTATCCTGGTGGAAAGAGTCAACCATCGCCTATAGACACCAAAAATGTTAATGGTGCGTTGCTATCTTGTGGCGAGGTCTAATGCCACATGCATAACTTTTACCGGCTACCTTGCCCTCCAAACCGAAACACGACAGCGACTAGCACTGATGCTATTGCGGCAGAAATATGTAAGGCGGTGGTACCAGACTCGGGCGAGACAATGCAGAACTCTACCACCTAGTAGCCACGATATTAGTGACTTGCATAGCCAATCGGTCGCCTTCGTCGTCGGCAAAACGGCAGTTGGTCTATTCTTCAAAGGAGCCCGGAACTAACACGGGAAAAAACAAAAAAGATGATTAATATAATAAAAATGAAACAAATAATAGTCATTTCAGTATTAGACAACAAAGAGAACAAAAAAGATAATAATATCAAAGAAATGAAAGAAATAACAGTCATGATTATGATATTAGACAACAAAGACAACAAAAAAAGATAATCGTGTGTTGCAGCCATCCGTGTGGTGACGTTGGAATGCTACATGCGTAATTCCTGCCGCCTAGTTTACTCCTGCCGCAATAGCGTTATTGCTAGTCACTGTCGCGTTACATTAGACCTCGCCATAAGATAGAACGCATAATTATCATCTTTGGTGTCTATAGGCCATGGTTGACTCTTTCCATCAGAAGAACCAATCTGCTTCTTTGTTCTCATGACATTTAAATAAATAACGCCCAACGACAAGCACTCACACTATTGCAGCAGAAGTAGATAGGGCTATTGCTATTAAACCCGGCCGAGATGTTGCAAAACTTGACCTATTTAGTACCATATCACAAAATCATCATACAAAAACAAAAAAAATCTAAGCCGGTTGACCCTGCAGGCTAACTCTGAAACTTTCCGCAAAATTGAGGTATTTGAAGATCATAGGAGCCAAAACTATATTTGTGCATAGCTTTTGAGCTCAAGGAGTTTAAAAATCTAAAGTTTGCAAAAATTATATATGTAATTTAATTTTTGAAGCTGGGTATTTTCAAAACCGTGAGTTTTGATCTCTTAATTGCCATTCGACGCAATTTTTTTTGAGCCTAGATATTTTATGTGAGGAATTGTAAAAAAAATAGTGTTGTTACGTATTTTCATGCTATTTTAGTCTTAAAACTGGAACTCAATAGTGACAAGAACTTGACTGTTGCAGTAAAACAAAGTGGTGGTATCAAAATCCAGTCGAGACGTTGCAAAACCACCTAATTATTAGTCACCATGTTACTTAGGGGAGTCCATGATGCTAAATAGGACTTTATTCGAGCGTTTTGAGGATCTTTTGTAGATTAAATGACAAGAAAAATAAAAGGGCTTATAATATTTTTACACTAATAGGGAAAGAGTCAACAGATTTTCAAAAATGGAAAAAAAAAACAATGACGTGGAAATACTTTAGCGTGTTCGATATTGATATAGATATTACGTATCTCTGATATCAAAGGTGTGCTTGTCTGCTAATCACGTGGTGGGGTTTACGATCCGGAAGTTCTTAGAGAATTTAAGTATATTAAAAAATGTGTATGATTTGTCATAGACATTTTTTATTACTTCAGCTTGTGAAAATTAGAGATTATTTTTTTTTCTGATTCTTACATTATTTATTTCAAAACTAGCTGTTGCCCGCGACTTCGTCCGCGCGGACTTCGTTTACTCCGCATAGCTACTCTACCGTAGGTGATAGCGTGATGATACGTAGCCTATATGTTACCCCGACCTGTTAGTAATATTCATGCAAAATTTGAAGTAAATCCATGCAGTACTTTTTGAGTTTACCCCGGACATACATACAGACAAACAGACAAAAATTCTAAAAACTATATTTTTGGCTTCGATATCGATTGTAGATCACGCCCCAAGTATTCTTTTAAAAAAATATTCAATGTACAGTTTTGTTTTTCCTAAGATTTTGTATATATAAAAAGAAACTCAACCGCGGACGTAACTTTGTGACCCTATCATTTCTTTACATTATTTTCAAATCGTCAGATTTTTTGAATGTAAAAAAATTTTTTTTTCTTAGCTCGTATTTAACTCACCTTGCCTTAATCTATTATTAATAATAATAATCATTTATTTCATTTCGGCCATTAAATATTGAGGTAGGGTCTATCTTTTAAGTATTGAATACTTGTATCAGGTAAATCCAATTCAGTATTTCTGATAACGGTTTTTTTATAACTCTTACGAGCTGCCCTAGATACATGGTCATATATTTTTATCTTTATATAAAGGGTTCATATTATGTGGTGAAGGGCCTCACTTATGTGAAAAGTATTCCCCCTATGTTAACCTGCCACGCTCGAGTAAATCTCAAAATCTCCACTTGGGCTCCCCTACAATTAGTCTTTTTTGCCTCTTACGAGATTTATGTATAAATATAAATAGCTTGTTTGAGGGCATAAGATATCTGGAAGATATTATTACATTGCAATATACGTTATTTTTATCTTCAGTAACTACTTAAATACTAAACTGAATAGACAATTCGATTATAATGCGCTGGTTCTTAATCCGAGGTTTGACAACTCTTTTTTGGTTCGAGTCGCTAAGGCGAATTGCCTGCGTCTATTTTTCCTGAAAAGTGACAAGTATAGTCCTTCATCGATGCTTTCCACCAACCCACGCATTTTAATCATCACAGACGCAGTTTTTTTTCAAATGAAGCTGTAACAGTAATCTATGTGAGCTTTAGCAAATATCTGTGATGCATTACAAAAGCGTGGCAGCCCCATCAGCATTCTATAACCATTATTACATTTAATGCGAAGGTCGTTGTAAGCCTTCTGCGTATACATCACCCATAGACTGAAAGCATACGTTTTCAAGACTGTATACTTTCGATTTGGTCTCATATTAAATTTGTGATGATCTGAGTCAGGGTTTTAGAGATATAAAAGGTTGAAAATGGATTTTTTATTATTGTACTCGTTAATATTATTATGGTATTATAGTCATATAATATGCATTGACGAAAACGAAGTAAATTAATAGAAATAAACTTTACAAACACCGTCATGCATTTGACAGATATTATGATACTAGCTGCCGCGTGCAGTACGCTGCAATATAGAAGTTTTTGGCAAATCCCGCGGGATTACATAATTTTTTCGGGATAAAAAGTAGCATATGTGCTATTCCAGGTTCACATCTACCCGTGGGCCAAATTTCATTCATATCCGTTCAGTAGTTTTTGCGTGATTGAGTAACAAACATCCATCCAAACATCTATCCAAACATCCAAACTTTCGCATTTATAATATTAATATAGATTCATAAATGTTTATTATTAACTATTAATTAAAATCGGCTACACTCACGTTTAATCGGCGTAGGTTCCAAAAAGTTTCGGAGCTATATGTGGTCCTTCCTCAGGGTGAGTTTGAGGAAGGACCTCATATAGGACCGAAACTAGTCAGAACCTACGCCGATTAAACGTGAGTGTTGCTGATTTTACGAGTAATTAATAGTTAACAATGTCTTATGATAGTTTTCATAATTTTATATTTATTACTAACATTTGCTTACATATACCGGAGAAGAGATTTTTATATAGTCTATGATAGAACTTAAGATCGAATTTAAACCAACAACGGGCGATCGTTAGTATAGGAGATATTGAAAACTCAACGTTAAATAGGGTATATTAAGCGTAAGAAAAATATCATATTGCAAGTGTTGATATTATGTAATTTGTGGAAGTGGGATATTGAGATGCCCCAGTTCAGTTATCGCAGGTCAGATCAAGGCTCTTCAATGCGCGCATCGCATGCGATCTAATAGTTCAAAATGGTGCAAATTTGATATTAAAATACAATTTTAACATGCACAGCAAAATATATGGACTTCGTTTCCCCGGATGAGCATACGTAACATTTACAAACACAAAATATTAACTATCAATTTTAGTTAAAGTTCTGATTATTCAGTAAAATTAATAACCTGGTTGGCTTTTTAGGGTTATGAAATAAACTAGGAACCCTTATAATTTCGCTATGTCAGTTTAGTTCAGAGATTCTTAGTACTAGAAAGCTATAATTTGGCATGAATATACATATTAGTCACGGCAACGAAGTGGTAACATAAAAACTTTAAAAATATTTTTAGGGTAACTCTTTTTACGTGCAAAATTAACATCCCCGTGTTCATTTTTTCTCGTGTACACTATGGTGTGGGGGTATGTGTGGGGTATCGTTGGATAGGTTTTGAAAAGATATTGTAGGTTTATGAAAACAATTTTTCGATTATGGGACTCATTTGTAAATTATTAAGTTTTAAAGTGGTTTTTTTTATTTTTTTTTCCCCAGCTAAATGGTTAGTGGTGGCGGTCGCGGTGGGGAATAAATCACAGTAGTAGTAAATAAGTATAATGGAGTTAAGAGGAGAACTATCACGACTTAGAAGGCTTTACAAGTTTTTGAGTAATAGTCGACCAACTTATAAAATGTATTTAGAGAAGTTTTTTTATAGGCGGTGAACCTGTGGTGCGTGGTTATCACTGACGTTAAATAGGTAAGATTTTCATAGTATCTGTACATATAATAAAATCGTAGAAAATTCAAAACTGTACATTGAATATTTTTTTAAAAGAATATTTGGAGCGTGATCTACAATCGATATCGAAGCCAAATATATAGTTTTTAGAATTTTGTCTGTCTGTTTATCTGTTTGTCTGTCTGTCTACGGTGTAGGTCGGGTCAACGTATAGGCTACATATTATCACGCTATCACCTACGGGGGAGAAGCTGTGCGGACTAAACGAAGTCCGCGCGGACGAAGTCGCTGGCAACAGCTAGTGAAATAATAAAATCCCTCTTCTTAGCTCGCATTATTACGATGGGTAAGTTCGGACGCGCATTTTACGAATTTTTTATATTATATTAAGATTGATAAGAGCCTTAAAGTAAAGAGATAACCATCGACTATAGACTTTTTATATTATTAGATAACAAACAAGCAGATAGCTCTGCTGGGGGAACAAGAATACCATCGTCTATAGCACCAAAGATATTAATGGTGCGTTGCTGCTGCGTGGCGGGATTGCAATGCCATATATCTTTATATGGCATTGCAATCATATATCAATCCATATATCAATCCATATCTTCTTTCAAGAATAAGCCAACTGCCGTTCTACCAGACAGGTCGTAAAAGGCGATCAATTGGCTATGCGAGTCACTACCATCGTGGCGCCTAGTTGGTAGAGTTCTGCATTGCATTGCACCCGGGTTTGGTCTCATTTAACCTATTCCTGCCGTAAAAGCGTTAGTGCTTGTCATTGTCGTGTTCCGGTTTGACGCGTAAGATAGCCGGTAAACTTACGCATGTGGCATTAGACCTCGCCACAATATAGCAACGCACCATTAACATTTTTGGTGTCTATAGGCGATGGTTGACTCTTTCCACCAGGATACCTATCTACTTGTTTGCTGCTAACTTATGATAAATGACATAAAAAAATATCGCAGATTTCCATCACGTTGTAGTTACGAAGATTGTAAGTGATAGCTTTTTTGTAGGAGATGGTCGCCAGTAAAACTGTTGATATTTTCTTCATAAGAAGTCCAGAAAAATATTAAATAGTCGCTTGTCAATTAGATAATAGGAAGCTCAGAAAACACGCGCTAAAAGCGTAAAGGCTGTTCATTTTCGTTCGTTTAGTAGATGTGTCTTTTGTACTATCTACTACACCGATCTTATGGAGACTCATAGTAACTGCCGTGCTCTCAAGCGATTTTTTCATACTTACTACTGGAAGCAAAATCAAGTAGGATGTTATAATAAATAATAATAATAATAAATAAATAATTTTATTTCAGATATTCCAATCTATATAATGTTAGTATTATTTCTTAATAAATATGTTAGTATGTTACATAATTTACACGAAAAATATTTTTTAATTTCTCATTGCGACATGCAAGTGTGTCTAATATTTAATAAAGGGATTTCCCCATTTTTCAGATAGTATCTAGAATACTGTTGGAGCTCCCACGCATTGTAGTCATCACAGATGCAGTTCTTTTTCTAATGATGCTGTAAAAGTCAACAATACGCGCTTCAGCAAACATCTGTGACGCACTACAAAAGCGTGGCAACCTCATCCGCATCTGAAACCGTTATTATATTGAATGCGTAGGTCGTTGTAAGCCTTTCGCGTATAAATCACCCATAGACTGCACGTGTAAACGTTTGACAATACGCTTTAAAAAGTGTATGTTTTACTTCGTTGTTACATCGTGCAAATCTACGGGCTAACATATTGCATCGGACTGACAACGCCCTACGCTCCCTCTCAATATCATTCACATCATTCATATCCTCCGTAACAATGTGCCTTAAAATATTTGAATTGTGTCAATCTTTTTAGTGCAACTCCATTAAGAGTTGCAGGAGGAACATCGTTAACTACGAATCCCTTGACTTTAAAGACCAACAATTCACTCTTGGTGACGTTGTATACAAGTCCATGTGACGCAGCATTGGACTCGCATATACCTAGTAGTGCGAGTGCTCACCGCAGTGCGCTGATCGATGGACTAAGCAGGACCATATCATCCGCATAACTTAGGTTGTTGATCATAACACCATCAACAGAACAGCCGATACCGGCTCTGCTTAGGTCATTTATCAGCTGATTTATGTATAAATTAAATAGGGCAGGCGATGTTAGTCTACCCTGTCTAACACCGCATTCAAGACGGTAGGTACGCATACGAGTACGCGTCAGCCCATCGGACCTGATTTTCTGTGAGCTATACCAAAATCTCAATATTTTAACAATTTCTTCCGGTACATTTAAAGATTTTAACTTTTCCCATAATTTACTACAGCACACTCGATCAAACGCCTGAGAAAGGTCCAGAAAAGCAGCATGAACAGGTGTCTTCCTATTAGTGTGCATAGTATTTGACGGTCTCTTTAAGTGTCAAGATAGCACTTTCTGTGGACAGATTTGTTCTAAAACCGAACTGTGCATCGTTTGATTTTAGATATCCACTCAGATGTCGATCTAACAGATCGTCAAACATCTTACCCAATATTGTGGCCAGTGATATTGGTCTGTAGTTAAATTTGTCTGAAATTTCACCTGTTTTCTTTTTAACTAAAGGAACCACTATGGTTTTCAGTAAATCTTCAGGAAGGTATGAACTATGAGTATTGTGGTAGGTCTTCAATATCTGAATAATTGTGGTGCAATCAGACTAAACCTCAATCTAAAAGTCCAATTTCCTAGCATTTTTATGCCTTTCCTATTTTACTGTTCTGCTGCTTTATTTGCGGATTCTAAGGCAGATAGGCTTTTCTCCAGGGCATCTTGAATTCGCAACTAATTGGTTATCAACAGGAGGTTGCTGCTGTTGATTCTGATTTACTGACGTTACAGTGGTGGGACAAGAAGTCGGCCCATTGCCCTTTAAAAGACGTGTCTAATTGGTTGTATATTATGTAGGTTTATACGTATTTTTGAATTTATTAACATAAATTTTATTTTTATTTATTAGCTTGTAAATTATAAAAGGCAAGGAGCTTTTATTTTTTATTTTTATTTATTAGCTTGTAAATTATAAAAAGCAAGGAAGTTAAACCCAATATTTATGTAGGTAAATACATCTTTCAAGTTCTTTGCGTCATGGAAAATGATTGATGTGCCGATGCCTTTCATGGATAAAGATAAGAAACTCGTTTCTAATATATTCACCTTTTTTAAATTAACGTTTGCTTTATAAAAATAATATTGACGTTCACCTTATATTTTAGGGGAATGAATATTTTTACGACCGAGACTATTAATTATATATCCTAGCGATCGTCCCGTGGTCGAAATTCGACCAAAAGATGCAAAGAATAATCGCGGGTTGTAATACAAGCTTATGAACGAAATTTTTAATAGGTATCTTCTATAAATTGACGATTTTTGTACTTATAATTAATGCTAGAATATTCCCAATAAATCGTTTTATCAAAAAAGGGAGTTTAATTTTTTTTAATACTTTAAAATACTATAAGGTGAAGTAAATTAATTAAAGAATAAACGGCTTATAACATTTTTTATAGAAATTAAGCACAAATATTTATTTATCGAAATATTAAAACAATAAAAGGTCATTGAATAGCAAATTTTAAAATATAGCAATAAATAATGTATCGAGAGATTTCGATATATTTTTTTAATGACGAGGGGGCGTACGAGCAAGAGGTGCACCTGATGGTAAGTGATCACCGCCGCCCATGGACATCTGCAATCCAGAGGTCTTGCAGATGATATTAGATTAGATGATATTTTAAAATAGAATTATATAATTACATTTGACAGCTAACATCTTCGACAGCTAACAAAGACAATCGTCTAATCTACTATTTTATTTACCACCCTCAGCTTTGTATAAATGATAAATTCAATTAAGCACAAGCAAATCATATTTTTAATATAGTAATTAAAATTTAGCGTTTCCAACCCTTCAACTTGGAAATTAAGTGTAGTGGCGTCATCTGTTGTCGAGTATTTAAAATTCATTCAGAGTGCTAAGTGTGAGTTTTTCTTTTCGCATTCGATCGTGAGCGCGTTTGTAGTTTACTAGGAATTTGTATGTGATTTGTACAGCGCCATCTAGTGGTAAACTGGTTTCTCACGTTTACCACTAGGTGGCGCTATACAAATCACATACAAATTCCTAGTAAACTCCAATCGCGCTCACGATCGAATGCGAAAAGAAAAACTCACACTTAGCACTCCGAACAACGATTACTTGTTCGTTCGTGTGTAGTAATGGCACGAAATCTAAAATTCCAATTTCAATAAAGTCTTAAATTACATTTGTGTTATATTTCAACTATCAGGTAATCTTATATCAACTCCCGAGCAAAGCCGGGCATCATAGCTAGTAGTTTTATGAAGAAGTAAACGTACTATATTAAAGGATGAATTAACCACGATAATGCTTAGTACCCATTTAACAAACTAGTTTGTGCCGCGAACTGTGCAGAGGTGCCTAGGATAGGGTTATTATATACGGTGCATGAAGTCAAAGAGATTCAGTAGATACGGCGCATTAATAGGAAAATTAACGTACCGAAAAAAAAAAACACTAAAGATATAGCTCCGATGACACTATGATTAGTGCGAGGGCGAGTGTTTAATGCAAGTGCTGAGTAATAAGCAAAAAATACGTGAAGACAGACGTTGATTATCGCGAGTAGATTAGCAATCAGCGCCTACCCACTTTACTATGCTGATTACTAATCACTCGCACTAATTAACTGCTGTCTTTAGGTATTTTTTGCTTAATACTAAGCACCTGCTTTGAAGACTTACACTGGCATTAATCACAGTATAATCGGGGCTTTTTTTTAAGGCAATGGGCCCACCTCTCGTTCCCACCACTGTAACTTCTGTAAACCAGAATCAACAGCGGCAACCGTCCTGATAACCTCTGAGTTGCGAGCTCAGGGTGCCCTGGGGAAAAGCTAAGCTGTCTTGGATCCCGCAACGAAATTAATCAGAAGTATATAGGAGGAGTAGGAAAATACATCCTGTTTCCCTCCCTTTTTAGCAGGAGACAGCAAAATGTTAAAAGCATAAAAATGCTACGAAATGAGACTTTTACAATCAGGTTAAGCCTGATTGCTATTGCACCACGGAAGTTTGGAAATTAGGGACCTACCAGAATGGCCTACTTAATTTTGCTTCCAGTAGTAAGTGTGACAAAATCGTTTGAAGGCACGGAAGTTCCCACGTGTACCCACAAGATCGGAGTAATAAATTACACCGGATATACATTGGATACTATCAAGCATTTGACGACGTTCGTTTTGCCAAAGATTACACTACCAAAGAATGTGATGTGCAGTTTGTTCATATTTACAGTTTAATGTAGAGCACTCGCAAAAGGGAGAAGGAACTAATTTAAACGAGAATAATTTAGCTTTAAAATTACCGTGGCTAGTGAGAAACTGTGCAACACAATGATCTATTTCTATCCAAGTTTTACTTAAGCGATTCCGGATGCACGGGAAAAAGTTATATAAATGCCGTCCTTTAGTTGAACAAGACCAACGCGACTGCCATTCATTAATTAATTCATTAGTAACGTCGATTACGGGATTAAAAAGGCGACGTATTTTTGTTTGGGCTTGCGAGTTGATAAATTCTGGGTTAGTAAAATTCCTAGAATTGTAATACATTGAAGCCCGATGCTGAATTTCTAAATCTAATGGTAAGACGCCTGATAAAACGGGTAAAGCTTCGGAGCTTACAGTGCGATATGCTTTGCATAGAAATATTAGTGCTAGACGCTGATTTTGAAGTAGTTTGCGCCGGATCGCACCACTCGTAACTTTATCAGCCCACGCTGAACAAGCATAACAGATACAACCTAAATACGTGACGTTATAAATTATCTTTAAAGTGTTAAACGTTAAACCCCATGTCGAGGTAGATATGCCCGCAAAGGATAAGAAATTCCGTTTAGCCTTTTCACCGATATAGTTAATATGATTTATAAAAGTATAATTTTTTTCTATGACCAAACCTAAATATGTTACCGATTCTTTTCTCTTTATTGTGCTATTATTTATTTTTATACTGGGAGATGATAGGAGCGAACCTTTTAATATTAAGTAAAACGTTTTATGGGGCGCAAAGCTTAAACGATTTCTCAAGCCCCAGTTGATGATCAAATTAAGACTAGTGTGAGCCAGCGACTCTATCTGTGCTCGTGTGTTAACTTGTATCATTAAAGCAACGTCGTCTGCATAACCTATAAGCGAGCATCCTTCCGGCAAGGCTAATGAGAATAAATCGTCAAATCCTAAGTTCCATAGATATGGTGAAAGTACTGATCTCTGAGGGCAGCCTAGAGTAAGGCGTTTAGACACTGCGTAATGCCCTAGCTGCAATTTCGTATAATCGGGGCTTAACTAAGTTTAACTGTTTGTGTAAGTAGGTGCTTATGTTAACGCGTTCATTTATTCTGCTACGTGTTATTTCATCGGGATGTTTCACTATTAGGTGCCAGTGTCTTTTGTTCCATTACTCACCCGTGTTTAGTATCAACGTCTTTTCTATTCTTACCATAATTGCATTGTTTGTCACTCTCGTGTTCTGATTTGGATGGTAAAGTAATTTAGACCGCTTGAGTACTTACTCAAGCGGTCTAAATTACTGGCGAGACGTTGCAAAACCTAGTAAAAAGTTGCGTTGTAGCTTCACGATGAGCCTTTGGTCAATAATTTTTGATGATATAGTCCATTTAATAAGAAGAGCCGTTTTTGGAAGTTTTTTCAAGGACATTTAATATAAATACGAATTTAGAATCCTTCTTAATGTTGACTTTTCGTATCAGGTTAACCAATAGCGTGAATTGGTTCTTATTGTGACGCCGCGAATTAAAAACCGTGTATTTACATTCATAGGGTCTATGCCAACTTCCAGTGAACTAAGCATTAGTTGTGAACACTCCACGGCCAAGATAACAACTATATATTTTACTTAACATAATTTATACATGCCAGTTCAAGTAGCACTGGTAATGACATTCACATTGAAGGCATATATTATAGTTTTCTGGGTGAATACACATATAATATAGTTGTTTTGTAAACAGATGAAGTAAACCTTGCCGCGTTAGTCCAGCTAAGCTGTGGGCTATTATGACCTACGCTTCGTTGAAACATCGGGCAACGAAAGGCGATTAGATTTGGTGGTTAGCAGTGTATACTAGGTGGTAGATTTCTGCATTGTCACGCCCGGGTCTTGTTCTACCGCCTCACTGTTTCCTACCTGTTGGAACTTGTCGCTATCATTTTTTGGTTTGGAGGGTATGTTATCCGGTAATTTTATACATGTGACATTAAGACCTTGCCACAAGAATATCAACGCACCATTAACATCTTTAGTGTCTATAGGCGAGGGTTTTCTCTTTCTATGTCGGTCAGCAGTGACATAATTAACAGCAGAGGGTAAAGCGTTTGAATCCGAGATAAAAAATGGCATACATTTAATAAACACCCAAACCCGGAAATACAAACATTTATGCTCATCACACAAAAAAATGTGCAGATAATAACATGCAGATACTAGGTCACTAAATTGTGGTGCAGAAAGCAAAAGGAAATGGCAAACATTTTACCAAAACTAAAGTGTTAACTTTATGCAAGAAAAAACAGATGTTTGCTTGTTTAAAATATAATAAATAAGTTAAAGCTTCCTGACATTCCTGACATTCACATCGTAATACATTTTAATATATTATTTAGAATTGAATAGTGATTTTAATACGGCGAAATATGGATTAAGTTTTATAATTATTATTGTTCTTGTTATATTCTTCGTGTAAGGCGCATTTCGTTATTACAGAAAGCAAAAATCAAAATAAAAATGGCTCAATTTCTACGGCTTGCCAGTTGCAGTTTTAGTGGAATTCAAAAAGAGGCCGTTACGAGCGAAAAAATGTACGTTTTTACGGAATGTTTCACGCAGTAATGAAATATTTTATTGTACGTCGCTCGAGTTGCGGCGAGTTTTAGCTGTACACAACAATGTACTTAGATTTTTAGTAATCGTAAATGCACGTTGGGACGAATGCTGTTTTTAACTTACTTGCATAATAATATATGTTATTTTGAGACAGTTTTATTAAGGCGTTTGAGCGAGAATACATGTTTTTAGTAGCATCATTCTCAGTGTTTTTTATTTGTTTCAAATGAACGAAAAGTACATAATTTTAACGGAAAACTTAAAAAAATACCTATTTAATTATTAACCAATTATTACGCCCGAATAAGCGCCCTATTGGTCCGGGCTCTTTTGAAGAATACACCTACTGCCATTCTGTCATGCAGGTCGTAAAAGGCGATCGGTTAGCTATATGTGTTACTACCATCGTGACTACTAGGTGGTAGAGTTCCGCTACGACTCATCCGGGTATTTGGTACCATCGCTTTACCTATTCCTGCCGCAATAGCATCAATGCTTGTCATTGTCGTGTTCCGGTTTGGAGGGTAAGGTAGCCAGTAAACTTATGCACATGGCATTACCATCCTTCATCCATCATGGATTCGCGGCGCCGCACAGTGGAAAATTTGGGTCCGTATCGGATCAAAAATCTGTAACTTCAAGGGTTTTTATCGTATTGTATTAACATTTGGCACATGTATACAGTGATATACAAAGATTTTAAAATAATAAATTTTTATATATTTTTTTCAATGTATACATATTTATTTAAGGTGAAAAAAAGGAAAAGGGAAAAAAAGTAATACGAGTAGTTATATGTTTATTTTTTATAAACAATTATTAATATGAGTAAAATTAAGAAAACTTAAACAATTACTTATCACACAAGCGTAATAAAATACATAAAATTATAAAATCGTATAGTATCTATCTATACCTCACACCAAACTAATTGATCTCAGATTAGACAAATCTTATAATATTATTGGTTTTATATAACTAGGTTTTAGTTACTTATAATGTTATATCTAATTGTTATTATCCTCGCTATTTCTAACTAAAATTACTTCCGGTGTAAATGTAGGATCACTTTCAGGTACCACCTTCAAAAGACTTAGTGCCTCTTCATCAAGATCCTTCACATTTCTTACATAAGGCTTTCTTAAGCTTGAAATGTATGGATCTGAAGTATATAGAAGCGTTTTAAATACGTCTTCATTTGTAGCTATACGGGAACATTTTCTAGCATGGTGCAAGCGCATATTTCTGTAGTCTTTATTACGCGACTCTTGTGCATCTTCCGACAGTTGCCCAATAGGAAGTACAGAAAAATGTTAGATCACATTTTCTCCGTGTATAAGTAATTTGTGCGCGGAGGATGGCATGTAGTACCAACCACAGTTACTAACATAAATTCGCGCAGTTTCGAAGGCATAAACTCCAAATTTTTCGGGATTGATCATCATTCCAGAAGATAGAGCTTGTAAAATAATATACAAGCGTTTAATCAATGTTTCATCAACACCTGTTATGTTCGCCGAGCAAGTGTAATTGTAAAAGAACCTTCGTGCTGTATTTCCATCACTTGAGTTTCCACTTAATTGACGAGGTTTATCGATAATTAATCCTAGCTCTTCCCTGAAACGTTTTTGAACAAATTCCTTCTTTTCTTTCTTCAATTTCTTTTTTTCTTCTGTTGTAGCAGACCAAGTCTTAAAGTCAAGATTGTAGCAAATGTGTAATACCATTTCCATGCTGCGAATCCAGGCATGCAATGTGGATAATCCATATTGGTAAGCACTTTCATTTTCAGGTCTAGCAGTCACTTTTAATAGGTCATTCATAAGTCGAGGAGTAGCCCCACATATCGTGCACGTAGAACCCGTGTAGAAACGTGGAGTTTCTGTTAGGACCTGAGCCACCTTACCATCAATCATTGTTAGAAAAAGTTCGTGCTTCACATTTACTGCAACACCATCTTTGTTTATTAATGACGGGTGTAAAGATTCAATTTGTCTGGTAATTTCGTCTACAACTGCCTTAGTTTTTTCAGAAGTTTCTTTATAAAATTCAATAGAAATGGGTCTACAATAACGAACAGATGAAGGTACTGGATTTTGCCAAATAATGGCCTTTGAGAGGTCATCAGTTAATCTAATGGGGACTAATGAAGTGACGAACAGATTGGCATCTGAAATAGTTTCCGATTCTTCGGGCAGTTTCTGCTTATATTGACTTTGGCCAGATGAACCATCACATCCCCATTTACAGTAAAGGATTAAATTTCTGTGTTGTTCTTAGAAAACTGAATCAATTTTTAAAATTCTGGCAACTGTGTGGTCCAGTAAGTCTTGTATATTAATCACTTTAGCATAAGTATCTGTGATTTCGATTGTAGAAGATGGTGGATAGCAAGTTTGTTTTATTTCTTGTATTTTGTAATATGGGGGAAACATCGTACACTTTCTTTCGTTGGTTAAATTTCTTAGGTACATATATTGTGCTTTAGTTAGATCCAAATCAATAAAAGCACTCAATGCTTCTGTATCCTTGCAAAAATGCGTTACAAATGTGCTCAAATCCATATTCTTCTAGTAAAAGAGTGTTTTTCCTTTTCTTTGTTGATTCTGAGGAGTCTAGCAATGCACGGTCTTCCTCGTTCACCAGAAGTGATGGCAGTGAATGTGCTTCAAACTCCGGAAACTGTACTGAATATCCTGACTCCAGCTAGCTTGAATTATTCTGAATAAATTGGCCCTTTTTCCGTGATACTTGAGCCCAGCGCTTATTGAAAAAAGGCAGAATATGTCTTTGAATGTCATCAATTACAAAACACAAGTTGTTTTCAAAAACATTTAATGTTGGCTGTAGAACTATGGACAACGATTCCAAGGTTCTACCACGCTCGATATAGGGAATGATGAAATCACCCTTAGTACAGTTGAAAGTTGACATTTTAATGGAAATAACCAATTTAAATTAGTGTCACTTAATATAAAATACACGCTGAAGTGTGCAATTTGAAGATATTTGCTTCCCCTTATATACTGTTTTTTTAGATATGAAATACGTACTAATATCAATATTATGCATATTTACTCACGTAGGACGAGTGCAAAATAGATAATAAGCTATTGCTATCAAAATATTGTGGTTAATATTGTTTTTGTAAACTTATGTCAGCAGTAACCGCAAAAGATATCTACTCCGACCTCTATCACATTTTTCCTCATAACTTCCAGGGCCGCAAACTTCCGTGGCTGATTTCTTAAATTTTTCATGTATGACGTGGGTAAATGTGAAAACCTTCGACGAAAAAAAAAATGAAGTGAAAAATAGGGTATGTCAATTTTTAAGTACTTACTCAAAAATAAAGAGCATATTAAAAAAAGTTAATAGCTCATTATTAAGAACATAAAATATCCTTTTTAAAAATGTATAAAACCGCATGCATGTGCTAAATACTTTTTTCACAATATTTATTTGAATTATGTGTATGCAAACATTTGAATGAGCCATCCGCTACTTCAACTTACTTCAACCTAAGAAAAAAATACATATATGCAGTTTTAGTACAAAACAATGTCTGATTAGGATTATTTGATTATTAGAGTATCGAATGCAATAAACATTTCATTCAAATTGTGATATTTTTAAAAACCATTTATGATATGCTCTAGTTCTACTATTTTCCACAGTGCGCCGTTAACATTTTTGGTGTTTATAGGCGATGGTATCTCTTTCCGTCAAGAGAGCCATTTGCTTGTTTGCTATCAAATGATTTAAAAAAACGAAAGAGCTTCTTTGCTGCAGATAGACATACAGAAAGACACATGCACACATTGTAATCAAACTGATAACATCCATTTTTTGCGTCAGGGATTAGAAATAATTCCGTCGTAATAAGTAAAAACTTTGATGATGCTGAGGGTTGCAGGGCGCAACTAGTCCGAAATATTTTGATATCTAGTATTAATATCAAATGAGTTTTAAATTTAAGTGGTTGAATTATAAGCGAGCTGTAAATAGGTTGCGGTTTGCGGTCAGCTAGTCTTGCCGCAGTGTTGCGCTCGTAAATCTAAATAATTTCATTAGAATTGATACCATATTAATAATATGAATTTATGATAGAAGTGTATATCATAGAAAAATTTATAGAATTTCATAATTAATCGAGGTGGGGTGTTGAGTTACAATAAAGTACCTATTCTTGGATTAATAAATAATAATAAATAAATAAATTAATTATATAAGTTATTTTCGAGTTTCAAATTGATGGATTGAGTGTTTTTACATCTTGATATAATAGACAAGCGGATAGTTCTTCTGAAACTGAAATTATTGTGTGTCCGTTAAGACATTGTTTATCTATAAGAAAGAATAAGAAATTATTTATTAATGGACACTTACCATACAAAACAAAAAAAAATATTATTATTATTATTAAAAAGAAACAATTCGAAGCTTATGCTAAAAAACCTTATTTATATCTAAAAGAAAAAGCAAAAGGCAGTAAGGACGGTAATAGTGTGTGGTAATTTGAGTCCATTAAAAGGGAATAACTCAGTATTTCTTGAGGCTTGGTGAACCTCAACACTGGTTTTCAGTATCCCCTATTTATATGACAGCAAACGAGCTTACAACATGTGCGAAACAATAATATATATATACATGTACGTGTACATTCTTAATTAATAAAAAATGAACATATACTAGTAGTATAGTATATAAAGAAAATATATGTTTGTAATAAATAAATGCAAACTACGAGACCGATCTCAAAAATTATTTTACAATGAAAAGCTACACTATCTAGAAGTTATACAGGCTTTTTTTATCCGAATCAGCAAAAGTAAGCAATGATTTTGGATTACATGAACGACTTCGCGAATAAAAGCTAGTTAAAATATATTATTATTATCTTATTGCGATTCTCAATCATATATCGCAGCTAAGGATATATACATGGATAACAACCTGATTTGCTTTAAAAATGATTATAGAGAAAATCCATATCCATACTAATATTATAAATGCAAAAGTCAGTCTGTCTGTCCGTTTGTTTGCTACGTTTTCACTGCTGAACCAATTTCGATGAAATTTGGCATGAAGATAGTTGGAAGATATAAGACCAAACATAAGCTAACACTTTTTTTAACCCCTAAAGGGCTGAAATAGGAGATGAAAGTTTTTATGAAAAGTTATATATATCGACGACATGATAATCTACTCGCGGATGAAGCTATGCGGGTCAGATCGTTATTTATATTGCTGTATTTGTGATTGATCGAAATAATTTAAATGATGCAATTTACTAAGGGGCTAGGTGGTAGAATTCTTCAACATCTCGCCCGGGTATTTGGTGCTACTGCCTTACCTATCCCTGCCACAATAGCGTCAATGCTTGTCGTTATTTGGTTTGGTGGCAATGATATTGCAAGTAGCATCTCGCAAATGGATAGCAATGCACCATAAACACATATAATGTGATGTCTTTCATGTGTCTATCTTTCTTTTGTGTTGCTTGCTATCTTTTTGTACATATATATGTAGGTATATATCTTGTGACTAGAATGACTTATAACGTTTTCTTGCGTTATAAAGAGCAAATCAAATGTGTGTAGATTTCCAGATTCATCATAATTCACTAATTTGTCAATTTGAAAAAATCAGCTGTGGTCTCCATCGCTGGTTTCATCTACTGTAACCAACTGGGACTAATAACTTTATGTACTTTTCCATTAAATATCACTGTATAGCGGGTAGCTACATATGGTTTTTTTTTCCGAAAAAATCCTAGAACATTGTCCAGATTCGGGAATCGAACCTGAAAATGATCTGAGCGAAACAGGTAATCAATTAGACAAAACAGACAATAAAAGATTAAGTTTCTGTCTAAGTATTCTTCCTATATACAAGAAGAGAAACCAGAAAATAGTCTGGTTCGTATCGTACAAGAAAAGTAAGAATGATATTGTACTATTATAATTATGTTCAGTTTATTTAAGAGCGGTTGGTCCTAATTTTTTTATATTCTAAATTGGCAAACAAGCAGACAGTTTTCAACAAATTAGCAATCAGCATAATATAGTGGAAAGTATGGTGGACGTGGGTGGATAATTATGTCGCTTGAACCTTCTTTATTTTCCGGATCTTTAGTGACTTTATTCAATTTCATACACTGCTTTTTTTCTTTTCAGTGGTATCATAAAAGTCACATGGGGAAGGAAGCAGATTAGATTGAATTCTTCTTTGATAAACGAGAATGATGAGGGTTCATACAAAGTTGGCCTCAACACTACACATGCTGATAGATGGTTATCGTATTGTAATACATTATTAATTTCTTCTGAATCACGGACACATTTTATGATGCTAAAATTCACGAAAAACCTTCAGAGATTGATATTACTTGTGTACTTGAAAGATTGATTTGGCCGGTGGGAGAGATGGGCTGTGCCGCGCTCCCGGCTGCATGGGTACCACCATCTTGCTTGTTTCTCCTGTGAAGCAGTTTTGCTGTGTTTCAGAGAGAAGAGCAAGACAGGCAGTGTAACTGCTGACACCGATACTTAACATCTTATGTCTGAGGATTGGCAACACACAAATAAGTTACCTAGGCTAGTTTCAGGTAAACTAGTTTATGTTCATTGGCAACGTCTATCACTTACAATCAGGTGGCACGTCTGCCACTTTTCCTATCCAACTAACACACAAAAAAAAAAGAATTCCCAATTATTATAAATGTATTATATAAATTTCACTATCCCAAGCGTCTATTTCAGACATTGAAGTATCGATTTTTAGCTTGTATATTTTGCGTCAATAAATTCTAATTTTATTACTTCCATCGAGTTCGTTAGGTAATGTATAACTCAATTTCGACTCGAATAAACTATTTTAGAACCATTAGCGATGTGTATAAATTGTTTTTATAAGGTTAGCAAATAAGCCGACTGATATACTTTTATCGGATACATTTTTGAGAGTGCGCTGCGGAATTACACGACTTAATTCCGCCATCCCAGTTTTTCTATCGATCGTCGAGGCGCACACATACTAGGAGTCGCCATATGGTGGACGTTCCATGTACCCGAACAAAGCGATTCGACTCGACTCGCTTTGCGGCTCGATTCGACATTGCGGCTCGGATCAAGAATCGAAAGCGATTCTTGATCCGAGCCGCAATGGACTGGAATATGCTACCTGAGTCTGTATTCCCCGACGGGTACAATCTCGGGATCTTCAAGAGAAGAGTGAACAGGTACCTTCTAAGGAAGCACGTTCCATCTTAGGCCGCATCTAAGCTTACCATCAGGCGAGATCGTGGTCAAGCGCTTCCCTATCGACAGTAAAAAAAAGAAAGTTTCTGAATTTTGGAATGGAAAGAAACCTTATTTTCTTCATATTACTTATTTTACAATTCATATGATTTTAATTTTTCATATGATATTGGTGAACTGATAGTCACCTCTGTGCTCTAGTGGTCCGGTGTCAGTGTTGACCGCACGAGGTCCCGGGTTCGATTCGGGTCGGGCAATTCAAAAATGTGTTTTTTCAGTTTTCTGATAAAAACGAAGTTGCTCTGGATTGAATAAGTGCCCGGTTAGCGATAGGCTTGCCATCTGTCACACTATGGGACTAAGTATCTTCGGCTAATCGTGTGTACATTGTCTTGTTGTACCTCTGCCTACCTCTTCAGGGATACAGGCGTGAAGAATTTTTTTTCATATAATTGGTAATAAGAGCAACAATATCACAACTTTTAATGTCAGTTGAATTAAACTTGTTTAAACACTACAAATACGGAACATTATGGTAACACTAGTACATAGTTTATGTATCAACACTCCAATAAAAGATATCGCTTATTTATTTCGCTGAAGCAAGAGAACTAGGGGCGTAAAGCCTTCAGATTATGACTGATTACTAGGAAGAAACTTGTCACTATATGCCATGTGCATAAGTTTACCAGCTCTTCTTCTCTGAATCCGAAATGACCAGCACTGACGCTATTGCAATGGGAATAATTAAGTAAGTGGCACCGGATCGGGGCGAAACATTTCAGAAATCGAGCACCTATCATCATATTTTTAATACTAACCGTACGTAATTACATGAACTATCACAAAACATAAAAACAAGTTGATTTCAAACAATAAATAGTTCGTTAATTGAATTCAAAAATGTTCCCCGATAGCCTTTTATTGAGTGTCCCGAGAGAATCTTAACAATCGTAGACGGTTATTGGGACTTCGTACTCAATGAGGCATACTCATCTCGTTTGCTCGGACTCCGAGCTAATGAACCAGCTATGAAATATTCAATTTCACATCCCTAGATGATTTTATTTATATTTTAATCCATTTCAGGGTATAAAATCAAATTTTTTATTGGCTAATGAACTGGATTGTATTAAAATTGGAGTTGTATTGATCAGGGGCCCGATTCACGTAGAAAACGTCAAGGTAATCGAAGCGTTTAGGGTTCTTAGACATTATGCCGCATTATAGCACGACGCGATGTTGTATTTTTATGTGTGTGAGAGCTCTAAGCGCGTCGACTCGTTGACGTTTTGTTACGAGACTTGGGAGGCAGGACCCATTTTTGAAGGAAAGATCCCACAAACACAAGTTAAGCTACTTGGTACACAGAAAATGACGTTTAACCATAATTTCATTTTTAAGAATTAAGGCTCTGTGCTTTTCTTATCTCTTCTGGAAGGGAATTCCAAACCCAAAGGACCGACTGTAATGATTTATTACAGTCGGTCCTTCACCTCTCAAGCTGTAACGCTTTGAAACTCCCTTCTAGAAGGGATAAGGAAAGCACAGAGCCTTAATTGCAATTTATACATTAGGCGTAACTTTTTGAGTAAAAGTGCTAATTAGATTTTGCACGCAATCGGTAAATTAAACCAGTAGGTAAATATAAAAAAAAATATTGATTCACCAACATTTTTGTGAGGTTTTTCAAAATTTCTCAAAATGTCCTGGATTAAATTGATTCAGATTTTCTGAAAGTTTAAGTAAAGCGGAACCGAATCGAATGCCATCAACCGCATTTCGATTGGTTAAACTGTTTAAAAGTTATGAGATGTTTACTTACATACACACATACATACATACACATATACTGACGATATCGTGAAAATAGTCCGAAGGTTCCTAGAGCCTCAAAACGTGGAGATCTGGTGAAAACTCGATTTTCGATACTCGGGGCAAAATCAGTAAGTTCTATTTATTCGCAGGCTGTGCGCATCGATATATAATTTTGTTACCATTCTTTCATAATAGGAACAGGGTTATTTATTTGTTTTTATATTAATTACATGTTAGATATGTTTTTAACAATTACTAAAAGACTATATTGATATAATTTAATAACATAATAATCATCAAATCATAATAAAGATGACTTACTGTTTTTTTGTTTTGTATTTTTACATGGACAATCCAGTATGGATATAATATATGGAATATTATAAATGCAAAAGTACCTCTGTTTATCTGTCTGTCTGTCTCTTCTTCACGCTTAAACCACTACACCGATTTGGTTGAAATTTAGTACAGAGATAGTTTGAAACCTGAGAAAGAATATAGGACAGTTTTGGTCCCGAAAAATTATGGGGGTAAAACCACGGGATTTTTATTTTAGAAATTTTTCCATATGTATGAAGTCGCGGGCACAGCTAATATGGTAATATTTTATTATATAACACACGTTCCAAGGAAACTTAATGTATTTACCTGCCGATCCGTATCGACCCAGAATTTGGATGGTCTCCAAACCTTCTCATTACAGAAAGAGGGCCTTTGCCAGTGAACATTAATAGGCGGTTTTTCTGAACAGCTTTCGGGAATGTGAAAACTTGTAAAATACTAAAACAGAATACCTTCTGTAATCTATACTAAGTAATAACGGAAATTTGAATAAAACGCTTTTTGATATATAAACAGGATAATATTATTTATCCATATTAATAGGTATTATAAATGCGAAAGTAGTTCTGTCTGCTTGTCTCTTCTTCACGCCTAAACAACTGAATCGAGTTAAATAAAATTTGGTACAAAGATAGTTTCAGACCCGAGAAAGGACAAAGGATAGTTTTTAACCCGGAAATCCCACGGGAACCGGAACTGTGCGAGTAAAACTCGGGGATTGTTTACATTTAAACCACGGTAATTTTTAATAATTTTTTCAACGCGGACGAAATAGCGGGCGCAGCAATAATAATATTGGTGGACAAATTACACAAAATAATTAAGCACAAAAGAAAGCAAGTTATTTGTTTATGATATGTGCTATGGGTTATTCAACGATATTAATACAAAGAAATCTATATTAATATTATAAATGCTGGATAGATGTTTGGATGGATGTTTGTTACTCAATCACGCAAAAACTACTGAATGGATTTGAATGAAATTTGGCACACAGGTAGATGATGACCTGGAATAGTACATAGGCTACTTTTTATCCCGGAAAAATTAAGTGGTCCCGCGGGATTTGCCAATAACTTTTATAATGCAGCGGGCTGCACGCTACAGCTAGTACATATCTAAATTCTGAAATATTTTGATAAACATACAAACCCATAAATACAAACATCTATACTCATTACATAAATACTTGTTCCTGTCGGAAACCGAACTCGAGCCCCATTGACCGTCCCATTAGTTGAGTGGTTAGCGAACCTAACTACGAATGATGGGGCTCGGGTTCCATTCCAGACAGGGACAGTTATTTGTGTGATGAGCATAGATGTTTGTGTTTCTGGGTTCGGGTGTGTATTATGTATGTAACAATATTTATATATGTATTTCTATATATTAGTATCGTTGACTAACACTCATAACACAAGCAAATAATTTGCTTACTTTAAGGTTAAATCGATTTGTGTAATTTGTCCAGAATTATTATCATAATTATTAATTGCTTATTCAGGGTCGCTAATTACTGAAACACGCGCTATTATACGCTCCGTATTCCTCCCCCTATTTGAAGAAGAGATATCTTGGCTCCTCTGATGGAAAGAGAAACCATCGCCTACAGAAATGAAAATCATACTTTAGTAGCGCGTTGCTATCCGTGTGGTGGGATGGCAATATTACATGCATAAGTCTATCAGCTAAGCTAGAAACTTCTGTAGGCGATGGTTTCTCTTTCCATTAGAGGAGCCAGGATATCTCTTCTTCAACTACCTTACTATACCAAGTCAAGTTTCATCAGCGGTCTTATGTTCGCTTTATCCCTAAAAGATCAAAATTTATTATTTAAGTACTCATGGTCATGTCTTCAAAATAGAATTAATTTGCTATAAATGTCTCATACATTAAATTTATTTGAAAGTAATTAATAATTTGAAAATGTTAAAACGTAAATTATATAATGTATACGATTATTGTCTAAAATGTCATAATAATAAATGTCAATATAGTAACTTATTATTAATATTTTATATAAATACAAAATATATAAAGCTATATTATATATCAATAACATTGACATGAAAATATTATTTATTTATTTCTTGACTGGGTATATTTAATGGAAATTAATAATATTTAACCTATTCTGGCTAATTTAATATAATATGGATGTAATTAAAACAATAATTAGTAATTTAATTTAGTTTAATTTACTTATTCTAATGAAACCCTGCAACACTTACGTTGGCTATTATCCAACTTGTTATATAAATATGAAGTACCTATGTTTTTTTAAGTGTCCTTAAGGTTCCACAACCAAAAAAAACCTGAATATGTGACATTGACACACACCAGTTGCAGTACTATAAACGCTCATGTTAATTTACCGTAAGTGACTGGGCTTTCTCTTTACGGTTCCTTAAGGATAGTGATAGAGTGCTTAGTACTCTATTACTTGCCTTAGTCACCAACGTAAGACAAGCCTCACAATTTTCAATTTACTCTCGAGATAGTAATAAGCAGAACTTATAGATGGCGTTCACAATCACTAGTTGAATCTCTTAGCAACAGATGACACTACAATGTATAAAACTAATTGAAACTGATATTCATAAAATTAAAAATGACAAAAATGAAATAAAACTCCGAATGCAACTGCAATTTTTTCATTTATTTCGATGGCAGTTGCAAGTTAGTGCGGTTCTTAGATGGTGGCTTTATGTATCCGGAATGTTTTTTTAATTCATAATTTGAATTCCATTGATATAAAAATTTATATAAATGCTGAATTAGAAAGATGAAAGAATTATTAGAATTAAAAAAAATATAAAAATACATAAATATTATTTAAACATCTCTGGAATATTTTCTTTATACATTTGCGAAAGAATACATAACACCGCAATCAGATTATAAATTCCGACTCTGAATTCAGAGAGACATTGCAGATGTATGAGTCCAGCCTTAATCATAGTCAGGCGTTAATCTCAGCGTTTTATTTTACTAGTTAGGGTTCTTAATAACTTGACTAATGGATATTTTTCCGGCGTAGGGATGTGACGACCCCATCGCTTACTGGTGGGATAATTTTTGTGACAAAAATTATTTAACACCGGTGCAGTCAGTCAACCAAATTAGTGGTAGTGCCATACTGCTTTTGCAACTGAATAGGCCGGCACGCCCGGGGAGATACCACTCTCTCACTTGACACCGACGTAAAGTAGCAGCCCTGCTGCTGCGTTTCGTTTAGTTTGAGAGAGTCTCGGAGGCCTAACCCCCCCCCCCCCCCGCACACTATGAATGCGCAATCAAAAGAGAATCTACCTCAGGGGGGTACCACTTGCACCAGCAGTGGAGAATCCTCCCCTGAGCGGAAAGCCATGGCACCCCCTACCACGCTTACTGTGGATTTCTGTAATGTCAGGGGGCTTCATTCCAACTTGAACGCAGTCCACTGCCATCTCGAGACGGCGAAGCCAGCTTTGCTCTTTTTGACCGAGACACAGATATCTTCTCCGGCTGATACTTCTTACCTCTCCTACCCGGGGTACAAACTGGAACATTCCTTTGTACCGCGGGCTGGGGTGTGCGCATACGTCAGAGAAGATATCTGTTACCGGCACCTCGGCAGACTTGAAGGTCAGGACCTATCCATCCTCTGGTTACGCGTAGCTTGCGACGACCATCCACGCAGCTTCGCGTGCCTATACAGGTCCCATGGCGGGAATACTGAAGTTGACCGGCTCATTGAGCATTTACAAACGGCTGTAGATTCCGTGTTAGAGCAGACCCCCTCCACAGAGATCGTGATCTTGGGCGATTTTAATGCCCACCACGCTGAATGGCTTTGTTCACGCACCACCGATCATGCGGGGAGGTCTGTTCACGATTTTGCCTTGGCGTATGGTCTTACACAACTGGTAACTTCGCCCACGCGAGTTCCCGATGTAGATGACCATATGCCTTCACTGTTTGACCTTCTGCTGACCTCTCATCCGGACCATTATCAGGTATCGGTAGACGTCCCACTTGGTTCGTCAGACCACTGCCTGATCCGGAGTAAAGTGCCGGTTTCGCGCCTATCACGGCCTCCTTTAGCAGGCTGTCGTCGCGTTTGGCACTTTAGGTCAGCAGATTGGGACGGGATGCGGTCTTTTTTTGCGTCCTACCCATGGGGGCGGTTGTGCTTCTCGCTGGATGATCCGAATGTCGTCGCTGACTCTATTGCCGATGTGGTGCTGCAGGGCATGGAACTTTTCATTCCATTTTCTGCGGTACCAATTGGTGGTAAGTCTCAGCCTTGGTTTGGTCGCTCCTGTAAAACGGCTTCACGTCGCAAGCAGGAGTGCTACCGGGCTTGGGCTGCAGCGTCCGCATCTTGTGATGAAAAAACCAGCACATTACGTAAGGAGTACAATTTCGCCTCGAGGTACTTCAAAAGAGCTATCGCCAAGGCAAAATCGGAACACATTGGCAGAATTGGTGAGAAATTAGTTCGCCTTCCTTCGGGCACTCGTGCGTTCTGGTCTCTCGCCAAGGCTGTCTTAGGGAATTTCTCACAGCCCTCTCTTCCATCCTTGCACGGAGACGATGACTCTCTGGCCCATACCGCAAAGGAGAAGGCCGATCTCCTGGGCTCCTCCTTTGCGGCCAACTCGACTCTGGATGACCAAGGGAACGCACCGCCTACCATCCCGCAGTGTGATAGTTCTATGCCAGAACTACAATTTCGGCAGTCATCTGTGCGTAAAGCACTACTTTCCTTGGACATCCACAAGTCGAGTGGGCCGGATGGCATCCCTCCGATTGTGCTAAAAATGTGTGCTCCAGAGTTGGCACCAGTATTAACACGCCTATTCCGGCTCTCCTATTCACTCGGCGTGGTACCGAATTCATGGAAGACAGCTTTGGTGCATCCCATCCCTAAAAAGGAGATCACTCTAATCCGTCTAACTATCGGCCCATAGCCATAACCTCCTTGTTCTCCAAAATTATGGAGACAATTATCAACTCTCAGCTCCTCAAGTATTTAGAAGAGCACCAGCTGATTAGCGACCGTCAGTACGGTTTCCGTCGCGGCCGCTCAGCTGGTGACCTTCTAGTATACCTAACTCATCGATGGACGGAAGCAGTTGAGTCCAAGGGGGAGGCATTGGCAGTTAGTTTGGACATAGCGAAGGCCTTTGATCGGGTATGGCACAAAGCGCTTCTCGCGAAGCTGCCTTCCTATGGGCTTCCTGAGAAATTATGCGAGTGGATCACCAGTTTTTTGGCTGACCGGAGCATCAAGGTCGTTGTCGAAGGTGCGTGCTCCGACCTTAAATCTGTCAATGCTGGTGTTCCCCAAGGCTGCGTGCTATCACCGACACTGTTCCTTCTGGATATCAATGATATGATGCGAATTAGCAACATACACTGCTATGCAGATGACAGTACTGGTGATGCTACATACTCCGTCCGAAGCAGTATTTCTCGGGAACACGTCGAAGAGTACCGAAACAAGCTTGTGTCTGAAGTCGTGAATCGACTTACCGATGTCTCGGAATGGGGTCGCCAAAACCTGGTTACTTTTAACCCCAAGAAGACACAGCTTTGCGTGTTCACCACAAAAAAGACGCCCTTTGTCGTATCACCTCGATTTGAGGATACTCTCCTGACAGCCTCAGCTAGTGTCGGAATCCTGGGAGTTGACATATCGAATTACGTTCAGTTTCGCGGTCATTTGGAAGGCAAGGCTAAACTAGCTGCACTTCTGAAACTTGGTTACTTCTCTATTAACTACCTACTGTTGGCAATAAAAATATAGTCTAAAATGTTACGATTTCGGTTTCGGCCGGAACTTGAACAGAAACATATACAGATTTGCCCCCCCCCCCGCCCCTGGCCCAGAACCTGGATACGCTCATGCGTTTAGTCCCTAAATCCCTCCTTAGTGGATGCCTACATCATAGGAGAAATACGTGTGCGAAATTTCAAGTTTCTAGCCTTAAGGGTTTCGTCTGTGTGTTGATACATCAGTCAGTCACCTTTATATATAGACAATAATCGTATACATTATATAATTTACGTTTTAACATTTTCAAATTATTAATTACTTTCAAATAAATTTAATGTATAAGACATTTATAGCAAATTAATTCTATTTTGAAGATATGGCCATGAGTACTTAAATAATAAATTTTGATCTTTTAGGTATATATATATATATATATTATATATATATATATATATATATATATATATATATATATATATATATATATATACATATTATATTTATATACATATTATGTCCAGTGATATTATTATTTACATCTATGTTAGTATCACAGAGAAGCCAACTTTAAATACCGATAGGTCTCAATGGATATACTTACTGTATAAATGCTAAGGCCTGCAGATAATATTGTCATAATGAAAACGAAATACGTGATTATAGTTCAAGAGCTTCTAAAAATCCTACGTGTTGAATTTAACTTAAAGTATTGTAATTAGTTTTTTGTATAATAATTATAGAGAAAACTTTTAACAATTACAATTACAAATATCGCTTTCTTCTGTCGGTATTCAATTTGCAATATTGGTTTAAATGGAGAAAAATTTCGTCATTAATTCTTCATTTATGCCGGCGATTCAAAACAAAAAAAATATATTTTTGCAATTATAAAATCTGTTTTAAAATTTAATAACTTAGCTAACCAATTTCATTAGTAACAATATCTTCACGCCCGTATCCTCGAAGAGAAGAGACTGGCAAGCCTATCTCCAACCGGGCATTTCTCTAATCCCGGGAAACGTTGTTTTTATGAGAAAACTGAAAAAAAATGAAACACGTTTTTGAATAGCTCGACCCGGTAATCGAACCTGAGACCTCATGTAACATGTAACACCGACATTGGACCACTAGACCACAGAGGTGACATTAGTAACGTTAATGTTGTAAAATATAGGAGGAATATGTTTTATTCTTTTGAGCTTAAAATACCTTAATTTAGTGGGAAGTTTCAGGGGTGGCCTGCAGGGTCAACCGTTTACATATTTTTAAATATTTTAATTATTTGATTGACTTCATTTCTAAAAGTGAAAAAATTATTAATAATTATAAAATACGACTTAACTATAGAATTTCAACTTAGAAAAGGCTGATCTGTTTTCACTTTTGTGCACATTTTAGACGAGCCAACGTATTCCCTTTTATATGTGTTTGATATAATCTTTGTTGTACAATAAACCTGTTCGAAATTTTTAATGAACTCTCGGTGTATTCGGACTTCTGTATCCAAACACCGCTTTTGTACAGGGCGGTATATTACGTAGAGGTCGCGACTTTATCTCAGTTTCCACCCGAGCTGCGTTCACGATAGAGTGAAAATAGTGGCACAATAAAACAGGGCTCGCAACTATATCGGACCGAGGGGCCGAGAGCCCACTCCTTATCGGAAAACTGTTACCGTGATTCATTGCCAGCCTCTATTTACTTACCGCTCTCTTAGCTGACTGCAACCGTGCACCTGAAGGCACAGATTAAATCACTATATTTCCCGATACTTTATACCAATCACTCTTGATTACCTTTTTATATTTAACTAACTGTTACTTGCTATTCGCTGCTAAGATTTATGATTTATTATAGCGCTGTTTGTTGGTGCTTTTAAAAACTTACTCGTATATAATTATATAGTATTCGAGTCGAAATTATATTTCAATAGTCATAAATCTCCTTTCCTTGCTAATTTTTTATCAGACTCTTCAATATTTTGCAGTTGAAATCTAAATTAAAAAAATCAAGTTTGAATTCACACGTGGTATAAGAGAAACTTTCACTTATGCCGTGGTTCTGGATAATATTTAAAGATAGAGAGCGAGACACACACACATAGATAGGAGAGAGATAGCGATTCATATATTTTTCTTTTATTATTATTAATTATATTTTTCTTGTGTTGTTACTACCAAATAATAAATTAATAAATATAGTTGTCTTTCTTTCTATACAATTTTTTCGTTGCATAGAATTTGTTTTACTTCATCTCTAAAAATTGTCACTTCAAAAAACACTGGACAAAAAACCCCACTTATTTTATCTTGAAATATAGTTAGACCACTTGTCGAAAATAGCGTGTTCGGTTAAAATAGTAGATTATCCCGCTTCTGCATGATTACATACAAACATATCTCCACAGTAGATCTCTTACAACTTAGTCAACACTTGCTTTCCTTCCTTCACTCCCAGTATCATACAACTAATATATATTTTACATTAGCTGCCCCGACTAACTTCGTGCCGCTTTAGAATAGATTTCAAACGTCAAATATTTGGCAGTTAGGAACAGTTTCTACGGTAAAAGTGTTGTATTTATTATTTTTCTTGCATTTTTTCATTTTTCTCTCCACAAAAACCTATCTTGACTCCAACGAATATTTCAAAACAGAAAAAATCCGAATTAGTCTAACCCTAGCCGTTGTCGAGTTTTGTGCTTAGCAACATATTTAGCGATTGATTTTTATATGAAGATATCGAAGATGGCCTCAGAGCGGTATTGGTAGTTAGTATCCATCCTCAGCATTGTGACGACAGAAATTTCAAAATAAAGGCACAATCGCATTTTTAATGTCTTCATATTTGATTACTTCACAGTTTTACACTAAATCACATAGAACTGATAAGATTAAACTGGATTAAGATCCAATAGGTTAGCACATGTCACCACGCTTTCAACAGAATCACGACCGCCATTACTCCTAGCGACACATATACTCCATAGAATAAGATATACTCTATTCGGGGCTACCCGCTCTTACTTTAGTAATTTTTAATATTATCAATTACAAATTTAAATCAATGTTAACAAATCGAGGTATGATCAATCGTAATGCAATAATTTCGTAATTTACAATTAAAACTAATATACGCGCGCCGTTATTAAAAAATAATCTACTTTTGCCTTGCCTTATATATATAGACTGTTGTTTTATAACCCATGAAACAATTTTTTGCGAGATTATTTTTTGTAAAGCAAAGTATTTGTCTGCGATAAAAAGCTAATGCGAAGCTGTATGCCAAATTTTATCTAAATCCATTCATTTCAGCGTAAAAAATTACAAGAGTAGATGCTGTTGCTAGGAATCTCGTAAAAGGTGAGAAAAGGCTAATACGTATCACTGATACTACTACTAGTAACTAGGTGGTAGAATTCCGCAACGTTTCGATCGGGTTTTGGTACCACCACCTTACCTGTTTCTGTCACAATAGCTTCGGTGCTTGTTTCCGTCGTGTTTCGGTTTGGAGGGTAAGGTAATCGATAAACTTATGCATTTGACATTTCATTTCTGCCACATGGATAGCAACGCACCTAACACCATTGGTGACTATAGGTATTGATTTTCTCTTTTCATCAAAAGAACCATCTACTTGTTTGCTATTTCTAACCAAACAGCTTATAAAAGTATAGTAAAGATCATTCAAATCTTTATAGCTTTATAGTAATATGTATAGGTATATATTTTTACAATTTATCACAAGCTACTGCAACTATTCCTGGAAAATGTTGATTCGTTTCCTCAATTTCTTCATTTTTAACCTTTATTCTACGCACACAAAATCATTGCAAGCTAACGCGACCTTACCCATTTAAGTACTTATTTATATAAAGAATATAACCTTTATGTTTTTCGTAAAAATGTAACTGTAATATAGAATATCAAAGGAAAGAAATAAAGAAATCGCCTAAAACATGTTTCAGTGAAATGCGAGTTTCATAAGGGATAATATGTTCAAAGACGTAAATATATTTCTTGCGTAGATGTGTTAGATACATAGGCTTGGGTGATGACACATTTCTTGACGTGGGTTAACGCTTGACAAAGGAAATTTGTAAATAAGGTTAACTTTGGAATGACTATAAAGCTTGTATTTGCTTACACGAGAAACAAAAGAACGCGAAAATCCTTGTAATCTACATACCTGTAAGCTTATCAGAAAATCGCAAAAACTGGAAAAATTCGTAACAGTCGTTTGTTAGATCAATTCTTTTGAAAAGTGAAGAGGGTCAAGGGTATCAAAGAGATAAAGAGGGGTTTATACACGATCATCTTATTTCCGAGACACTGGATTATTATGAAACGTGACTTCAAAAGGGTTTGAATACGAACTATATATCTTAATCTCGTGCAACATTAATCTAATTTATTGTCATCTCCATCAATTTCTTTATAAATGGTTGAGTTACCCCAAAGGGGCGTGCGTTTGAAGGTATTAAGATGTTAAAAAATAAGCAGGTTTTCAATAAACTTACATTTTTTGTGTTCTGTTCTAAAATATATTGATTTGAATAGCAATAAGAAAACAACAGAAAATAAGTTGCAAGAACTCCAGTAATATTTTTTAACTTACTGCTACGTTAGTGGTAACAGGAAGTTACTGATTCTGCTCCGATTTTCGAAAATCGAGTTTTTACTAGACATGTTTTGAAGTCCTAGGAACCTTTTTCTACTATTTTTACAATTACGTTAGTATGTATGTGTGTTTAGACCTCTTATAATTGTCGAATGGCTTGACTGATCGAAACGCAAGAAAACTATTTATTTTTTTTTAATATTATTTAGCAAAGGATATTTTAAAAAAACAACGTTAATATGTCAGCGAAAGAAAGTTTTTTGTTTAGTAACTTACCGATTAATTACAAAATCTAATCAGCTCTTTTCCTTATTAAACTGCAGGTTGCATCAAAGCCAGTTTATCTGTGCGGAAGTTACTGTTGACGAAAAAATTTGAAAAAAGTGTTTTTTCGATAAGTATATCTAATTCGAGATTTTTCGTCTTCAACCTGAATCTCAAAATAAGCAAATTATTTATTTTATTTCAAAGAATAGCTAACAAGCAGATGGTCTTTTGATGGAAAGAGTTAAATATCGCCTATAGACATCAAAGATGTTCATGATTTTTTTTTATAGAAGAGGGCGTAAACGGGCAAGTTAACTTAGAAATATTGGCAGAATTTTGTTCTATTTATTACAGTGAAGCAAGTTTGAGATGATTATTTTTCGTGAAAAATGCACAGTTATGAATAAGTTTGCATACTGACAGTATATGATAGTGACAGTGATAGATTTACGCCTAGGCACGTGAGGCCCGGGCCTAGGGCGGCACGATTTGGAGGCGGCAAAATTTTCAGAAAATTAAAATTTTAGAGCTGAAGAAATTATATCATATCTTATAATTGGTTCTGATTTTATTGTGAATTTATAGAAAATTTTCTATTAACTATAATTAATATAATTCATTATAATATAATTAATTTTCCTATTGATTTTTCAATTCTTGGGTGCAATATTAATATTACCACAGACTACTATATATGCTAACGCATCAGACAGAGCACGCCCGTTCAGTGACGCTGTGTCCTAGAATATTGATGTGCAGCTATTATTAAAAATATACTTTAATAACAATTGTGAATCAGAATGTATAGAATTTTGATGAACAAAAAGGGCGACGTATCAAATTGGGCCTAGGGCGGCAGGAAGTCTAAATCCGCCAGTGCATAATGTTAAGTTATAAATGTTATAATTTAGGACATATTATTTTACTTAAACCAAATGCATAATTGTAACGTATCGATAAAAAAATGGCAATAGATATCTCATCAAGTTTAATAATAATTTTGTTTTTATCCGAAACCAAATTCAAATCTAGCACCTGTTACTCAACTGGCTACCTACATCAAGGATTAATCAGTTAAAATAGAAATAAATCAAGTAAAGTGCAATATAAAAAACTCACAAACTATATGACATTTATTACGTCCCGACTGTACTAGAAGACAGTAAAAAATACTCCAGGATTTTAAGAATGGAAAAGTTTTATATCACATCTTTCATTTTAAAGTTTCCTCTTTTATGTGTCTGCGCGGGAAACAATCACACACGAAGACTGCGCTTTTAAAGCAAATAAACCGTATCAATAAAATTGTTCATCAACTGAAATTTACTTCGAGCTTGACAGATTCGGAAAGAAAACGCTGAATCGTGTCTTGAATTGAATCGTTCTAAGATAACCTTTTAGAGAATTTTACCTTCTTTAGGTTAAGGCTTGTTACAAAAGCGGAGATTGCTTTGCACTTTCATTACAATTGTTTAACGATTGATATGCATTATATAAAGTACAATATGTATACTTTTTAAATGTTATAAGACAGAAATAAGCTGATGGCTCCCCTAATGGTAATAAATTAGCGTTGCTTATAAACAATGTAATAATAATTTTAATTAAATGGTAACAATACTTGATTATTAAAAAAAAGCTACAAAAAATGTGTTTTATAATAAACTAGGTCAAGCCTGTATTTTGGGATACCATATCTAACTAAAACCAAAAGAATTTAAAACAATAAAGGACGAGTACAATAAACAAATAAAATTATTATGATTGATTAACATTAAAAATAAAATAGAAATAAATGTTGGCTAAAAATATATAAAATGTAATGTGAAAAGTTCATACTGTAGTAAGGAGATTTTTTTTTGTTTGTGTGAATGCGTTAATCTTTGTCGAGTTGTCGAGTCAAATTTGCAAAATTATTTTTGAGTATGATATACATATCCAATAAGAGCTTCTTACTCGTTTGGGTTAAATGAAGTAAAGTTTTGAGTCCAGGTGAATGAAGTTGTAGGTAACATCTAGTCCATACTACTATAATTAAATTAAAGAAATTATTTACTTAAATAAACCTCGATACACATTTTTCGGACGCTAAAAACTCAACGGGCTTATCTTTTCCTTTGTAGAATAGGCCAACTGCCGTTTTGCCAGGCAGGTCGTAAAAGGCGACCGATTGGCTATCGAGTCACTACCATCGTAGCTACTAGGTGGTAGAGTTCTGCATTGTCTCGCCCGGGTCTGGTACCACCGCCTTACCTATTCCTGCCGCAATAGCGTCAGTGCTTGTCGCTGTCGTGTTCCGGTTTGGAGGGTAAGGTAGCCGGTAAACTTATGCATGTGGCATTAGACCTCGCCACAAGATAGCAATGCACCATTAACATCTTTGGTGTCTATAGCCGATGGTTGACTCTTTCCATCAGGAGACCCATCTGCTTGTTTGCTATCTTATGATATAAAAAAAAAAAATAGTACCGTAATAGTACCGTAATAACAGTATAAACATTTTTGGTGTCTGTAGGCGATGATTTCTTCTTTTCATCAGGCGAGTCATCTGCTCTTAAAATAAAATTCAGACATTAATTTAGCAGAAAGTAGAATTACTTGTTCTTCTAAAAAAATCTAATTTCATAAATATCAAACAATAAATACCATTACCCCATTTCTCTTGCATAGTAAACAGACTGAAACGGACACACATTGTCGGATCGGGCAAATAAGAAGTTTTTTGGAGCAAAATAGTAGCAACCTGAATTCAGCGGCCGGTCCTTATATTTGCAAGAAACACGCAGTAGTTGTTACAGGTTTCATAAGGAGATCATGTTTCCGTCCATCTATGATCGATAATAATCAAACCTATAAATTGTGATGAACTAGCACGTCTATTAACATCCGATTTACTCAGCCTACTCAACAAAAAGTCGAATATTAGTATTTCCCTGACTCGAGAACGTATATAGAACGTTACTTAATTTTACGTTACAGATACAGATAGATTTGGACCACGGATTAAACTGAATACGCCTTTCAAGGCAATTTTTCAAGTTCTTTAAATTAAATTTAATATACAAGCCTATTCTGCTACAAATAGCTTAAAATATTTAATTTTAAAACATTAATATTTATATTACAAAACAAGATATTTATTTGTTTAAAACTTTAAGATAATATTAAGTTTGGGAATGTTGTACATGAGTTTTACAATCAAATCTTTATAGATGAAAGTTTTTTTCTTTTTAAGTCATTATATTATCGTTATCTAAGTTACATTTGACTCAGTGTCAACTAAAATATAATAATAATATATAGTTATACGGTAATTTGACTTTGTGTGCTCAGTGTTCCAACAAAAACTTGGTCAAACCAATAATTTCGACATTAATTAATTAGACTATTTTACACCCAGAAATAAAAAGTTATAATATGTACATATCCGTGGGGTATTTTTTAAACCTTACCTTCTTGTGCCATATTTCTATTTTTCACAAGCGTTTGCCACTTATAAGCATTGCTCATATGAGAGGCTACACGTTCGACGCCCATCACCATGTCTATTAGTATTTGTGTGTTATGTGATTTAAACGTTCTACGTAAGAACCCTGCCTTCTACGTAAGAAAACCGGGATATTGGTATTTGTTTACTACAGCGCACACTATGTTTGGATATTCGATGCTGAAAGTGTAAAATATTGTGTGTTGATCTCCATTGCAATAATTGCTAGTATTGATGTTAATCAGTCGTAAATAACAAAACCGGAGCGCTTAAATTTGAAAGTTTAATAAACGAGGTACATCTGTTATGGCGGCAATAATAATCTGTATTACTTCGCTAAACATACTCCCCAAAGAGCCATGTATCGCGCTCAATCGCTATGTAACGTATAAATAAAATACGCCGTTAAAATGTTAAGGTGAGGACACACATAATCACTTAAAAGTCAACGAAATTGATTGGCTGAACGAAGTTGAGCGAAATTTGGTATAAAGTCATCCATATCTATTATCCATATCCAGACTTCACATCGGGATTACGTTTAGTTCCAGAAAATTACTATTAATTTTTTATTAATCTCCGTGTCATTCACAAAAAGCTTTAGGAGCGTAATAGTACTGTTTGGTATATTGTTTAGTTACAATACTCGTCCGTGTCACTGTCGTCATAACAACTTTGTGGTGTAGTTCCACAACATCTTGCTCGGGTATTTCGGGTATTTGATACCACCTCCTTACTTATTTTTGCCGCAATGGCGTCAATGTTTTTCATTGTCATGTTCCGGTTTGGAGGGTTAGGTACCCAATAAACTTGTGCAAGTAGTATTAATTGACACATGAATAGCAACTCACCACTAACATCTTTGGTGTCTACAGGCGATCGTTTATCTCTGTTCATCAGTAAGCCACCTGCATGTTTTCAATTGTGTGATATGTATATTAAATGGAATAATATCTATTTATCTATCTATCACAGCGGGCTATATCGCGCTTAGCCCCACTAAGGGTCATTGTATGTTAAATGTATAGTGGCTATTCCTGCCAATCTAGGTCATTCTAGAAATCCAGTACCTGAGATGGATGCTCGAATAGCTTCTAGTACATTTCATTAACTTCATGATTTTTCGTTTATTCTTCTCATGAATAATACGATTTTCTTGCACTCGAACTTGGTGAGGAGTTTCAGTATGGTTTAGGCGCGTTTTGCATAGTGTACTGTCCGTTAGCCCTAGGGTGTATATGTGTTTATTCATTTAACAGTATTACGTTATACGTTCACAATTTTTGTAACCGTACTCTTGGTAGTTTAAGAATAAAAGCACTCTCCTACACTCTTCCATCTGATAGCTCCTGATGGCTAAGGTGATGGCTCTCCTGATAGTATGAGAAAAGCATTGCCTATTGACATCAAAAATTAATGGTATGTTAATGCCACAAGCATAATTTTACCAGTTACCTCACCCTCCAAAACGAAACACGACAACGATAAGCATTGATGCTATTACGGCAAAAATAGATAAGTCAGTGGTACCAAACCCGTGCGAGACCTTATGTAAACTCTACCAGTGAGTAGTCACGTTAATAATGACACGTTTGAACAATTTTTACCCTTTTTCAAACTGCCTGAGAGAAGACGAATGGTCTGTTATTTAGAGGAAGCCCAGAAAAACACCGGGAAATTTTGGTATTTTTAGTGCAATATAGGTGGTCAATATTTCATGGTGAATATAGATTTAGTGATACTGAACTATGGAAACAAGGAACGGCTTCCCAGGTACGCTGTTTGTGGCGCGGCTGGTCCGTACCACTGAAGGGTCATATAGATGGAACCAGCGGGCCACTTTTATTGATATATTTTATTTTATTTAATGGTGGCTACTAAGCGCTCCCATACTGTTGGGTAAATTAAGTCCACTTGAGAAACGCTGGAACTTATAAAACCCGGTTCAAGATAAACGTGTATTTCTAAACAAGTAATTGCGTTAAATCACATGCGCAAACGCTCATAATATTTTGTTCATTATCACGTATTGCTTCTTCGTACTCGAAGCGATAGAATGAGCGATAATATACACGAATGCTCAAGTAGGTTTATTAATAACATGATGAGAAAATAAAAGATATGGATGAATTTGTCCAAGAGCTAATATTTAATTAGATTGTATAAAATTTGTTCATTATTTAGGTATTTTCTGTTTAAAATGTTGGTCAAAAATAGAAGTCTGCTAAGCTTCGTTGGTTTTTCTCTGTATGTGGCCTTAGGGGTTGACTCATCGCTTGTAAGGGATAATTTAAATAAAACATTATTGAGTTTGATTTTACTTGAAATTTTTCGAAGTAAAATCGGGAAATCATTTTTTTCGAAAATTTTCAGTAATGATAATTTTAAACCAGTCAGCGGGTTTTGGCGTGATTGTGATATTCGACACTGTTTTTTTAATAAAAAAGAGCTAATTGAATTTTGAAATAAATCGGTGCAGTGCCTAGAAGTTATTTAAAAAATGTGTCGGCTACTTTTTCTGAGTAGTTTCTGAATTTTCTCAAAATCTACCGATTCAATTGAAAAAGACTAAAACTTTTGGGAAGTTTAAGTTTAGTAGAATCCAAGACTGCCATCAATTGCACACACACCATACATATTTAGATACAAACATTGTAGCGTCATCGTAAAAATAGTCCGAACAGTTTTCTAGGACCTTAAAACATGGTAAAGAAGTTAAAAAATAATAATTTTCTCTACGCTTACACGGATTCATTTTTTTCCAATCAAGATAAAGTACTTAGTTCAAGCTAGCGAGAGCAATAAAGCTATCTTAGATAGGAAGCTAGCGAGACGAACTTAATTTCACCTTTGAGTTCTCAGCTTAAGGGCCTTATCACAAACATCAAGAGCGGATGTCGAGGTTGCACTTTATTTTACGGCAATTTATTTCAAGCTCCACTATGGCTTAGGAAATTGCATTACGCAAATACGGCTACCTAATTCTCTACCCACATTCTAATATATTTGTTATTCAGATTCAACGCTCTGGTTCGATTCGATAAGATTTGCAAGTCCATGAATATAGTTTACAATGTTGTTTCTAGGTTCTATCCTATTAGAAGTTTTAAAATAGTGTATATTTTCTAGCATAAGATAGCGAAGAACAGTTTGTTTTATATTTCACTCGATTTTTACACCAGAGGTTCTTCTTGTGTCCGTACGGGCTGCGTTTTAAGAATAGACCATCTGTAGTTCTGCCAGGCAGTTTGTAAAAGGCAAATGATTGGTCATACATGTCACTGCTATCGCGACTACTAGGTAGTAGAGTTCCGTAATGTCTAGCCTGGATATATATGATACCACAGCCTTACCTGTTTCTGCCGTAATTGCATTAATGCTTATCGTTGTCGTATTCTGGTTTTGAGGGTAAGGTAGTTGATAGACTTTTGCAGGTGAAATTATCAAAACTTTATATAAAGAGGCTCAACCCATTTCCTGGAAAGCGCTACATACTGTTTATGACTTTTTAACCCTAATGAACTGAAAGAAGTCCAACTAGTGCGCTAGGATTAGTAACTAGGAGAAAATATTTTAAAACTTGAGTAAATTGGGTAGGTTATGGAGTTCGCACAATGAGATGACCAAGTAATAAGAAGCACCATATAATATATTCTGTCTCATTCTTTATAAGGCTAAATCCTATAGATGTATGCATTGCACAAGCTTCTTAATATGTATAAATTACGTGTCACGTTGTTTGTCCGCTATGGATTCCTAAACCGATTTCAATGAAATTTTGTAAATATCCACTGTTTTGTCCAATTTAAAAGATACGATAGGTTTTATCTCAATTAACCCCCTGCCTTCTCAAGTACCCCACCGAAATATTCAATACATCAATTTGTATGGCAAAACAACGTTTGCCGGGACAGCCAGTTATAATATAAATCTATATTAATCTATGTCTATATTAATATTATAAATGCGAAGGTTTGGATGTTTGGATGGATGGATGGATGGATGGATGGATGGATGGATGTTTGTTACTCAATTACGCCAAAACTACTGAACGGATTTGGATGAAATATGGCACATAGGTAGGTAATTAGGTACCTGGAATAGCACATAGGCTACTTATTATCCCGGAAAAATTAGGTGATCCCGCGGGATTTGCCAAAATGTTTCATAATGCAGCGGGCTGATCGCTGCAGCTAGTTGAATAATATGTAGACAAGAGAGTCTACAAATAATACCACTAGAACATTCATGATGGCATCCTAAGTATCCCGCTAAATGGCGTTTTTGTTTGACATATTTAAAATTAAATTTTGCCCCAGTTTTTCTTGGAGGATAAGTGTAGATGCTTTTATGTACCTCTACTAACGCGTGTATTAAAATTCATGATGATCGGATAAATAGTCAAGATTTAAAAGCTTTACAAATAAACATTAATATTATAAGGATGAAATTATATTATACTTAATAATGAAAAGTTACATATTATATTTTAATTTATTAATAATATTATGGATTTTCAAAAAAGCAAATTAAATAGGTATTCATGGTATAATGTGTATCTAAGACTCTTTTACCGCACTTTATCAAAAATTCAAAAAAAAATTCAAAAACATTTATTCACTTAAATAAACTTGTATAAGGCGTTAATAGATTTTCGAAATTTGTAAACATATTTTAGAGATTTATATCATTAAATTTACTACCAGTTTGGAAGGTTGGTTCTACGAAATATACAGGCAAGAAATCACTTAGTATCTTCTAGATTTAGTACATTTCTATTACAAAATATATATAATATAATGAGTAGTGACAAATATAATATAACGACAAAGGTATTATATAAAACTATAATATAATATTTTACAACAGTAATTGTAAAATATTATATTATAGGCAAATAATATTTGTTAATATGACTAATATTATGCTTATCAAAATGATGTATAAAGTTGCTTATGTTAAATTACCACGGCCATTTCTAGTATCGTAAAGTAGTATCTGTCAAGTCTCACTTTAGGTAAAGGAAAGGGCAATTTTAGGTATTATAAATGTTTGTATGATGAGTATGGTCGAATTGCTTCATTACACCTACTGAACATATTATATTGTTTTAAATAAGTTTTTCAGTTTATTGTAAATAAAATATTTAAAAAAAGTCATAAGATTTAATCATAATGTTATAATAATAAGATATGAGGAAGTTATTCAAGCTTGAAATGTGATATATTTATGAGAAATATCGACGACTTATCTTTTTCAAATGTTTATTTCAGATTTTAGATTGAAACAGATTATATCAATGCATCTATATAAATAAAAATCAATCATCAAATGTTTGCCCACAAATCACTTCAAAACGACTGCACAGCACATATTTAGTTATTCTTTTTTTGTTGTATTTGTCAGGTTTGTATGAAAGAATTTTGAAATTTTCTTTGGAAAAGTGCAAAATTGGATAGCTAAAAACTCAAAGAATTTATCACAATAAATCAGAACAGTGACACTATACGCGCGGTGAAGGGGTAAGCGCCGCTATTTTGATGTTATTTTGCTGCTTATCGAGATTTGTTAATTATAGTACAACTCTTGACTTGCAGAAGCTACGATGTTCGTTTAAGTTTTAATCGTAAATTTAAGAACGTGTCAGATAAATCAACTTATCTGAGCGGCGTAGTCAAATAATCAGTGGTAAAAGCTTGGCTACAATTCTTACTTGTCCAATCATTGTATAAGCACAATAAGATTTCAGTACACTGGGATTCGTTTTATGCAACTTCGTGCATAAGGTTATGACACTGGGTATGCACTATGCGGAGGGGTACTCGGTCACAAAAACTTTCTTTTATAGATTTTTAGTATAGCCGCAACCACGCAAGGGTCTCTAAGTCGGAAACTATGACAACAGAACAAGTCTTAGATGTACTACTATTCATGTTCATCTTCTTCGGCAACAATATCCCGAATCAGAGAGCCAGTTATACGTTTCATAACTTTTAACATGAAACTTCCAAGTTACATTTACTTTTTGCTGGTGTAATTATAACTCGGGTACACACCTATCTTTAGACATAATTTGAATCTTTTTACTGAATGACAATTGTGAGAACTTGTTATTTTTCTCAACACAAACTTTCATTGTGAAATCAAATAAAATTTAAAAAAATCTACAATTAATGCATAGTAAAAGCAGATCACTACAATTATTATAGAAACTCAGTAATAAACTTATATGTACAATTTTTCAAATGTTAAAATGAAAAATCTTCTAAGAAAACTAATAATAAATATATGACGCAAACAAAATAATAAACAATGCATTTGTGTAAAACACAAATACATTTCTGCTATTTAAACAAATAAAACCTTACTAAACAAAAATGCATAATGTGCAACCGTGATTTATTAGATTTCCATATATTAATTTTAGTCGGATAATACGCATTAGCAACAGTCAGGCTACGGACTGCCGCAGCAGATTACGTCATCGCTGCTTACGAAATTCATAGATGTATGCGCTTGCAAACTGAGTACAAACACAAAAATTACTACACACATGCTAACAAATATCCCTCAGATCGTGACATGCCTTACTTGGTTGAAAACTGAAGTTGCCAAACGCCTTGGAAACATAATGTTTGTGTGTGTTTTTTTTTTTTTTTTTTTATAGCATAAGATAGCAAACAAGCAGATGGGTCTCCTGATGGAAAGAGTCAACCATTGCCTATAGACACCAAAGATGTTAATGGTGCGTTGCTATCTTGTGGCGAGGTCTAATGCCACATGCATAAGTTTACCGGCTACCTTACCCTCCAAACCGGAACACGACAGCGACAAGCACTGACGCTATTGCGGCAGGAATAGGTAAGGCGGTGGTACCAGACCCGGGCGAGACAATGCAGAACTCTACCACCTAGTGCAAATAGGTGCTATTAATAAAATATTAGGTGTTTTTTTTAATTAATATATTTTGTTTATTCATTTATTTACTGTTAATTAAAGTCATGAATGGCAAGTAAAGCACTGCTTTATTGCATTTAGGGACTGCATGCCACTGGTTTTTATGCTAACACAGTACCCAATTATGTGCCAGCAAACGTCACTGATGATGACCGATCCGATCGAGAATATACAGTGTGACAAAAGTGCATCGGAGTCGAAGGTTCTGCTTGCAAGCCAGCACACTATACTTTGGAATGAAGAATATTGTCTCGACATTGCTCTAGGTCAGTATTCAATGCCGCTGAACATTATTTATGACGTATATGCCGAAGAACTATCGTTTGATATACTGCGGTACTGGCAACCAGTTCAACTCGAATGTGCGATTACCCCGTTCATGATCGCAACAAGCGAGATACGAAGAAGTGATCGTCGTGGTGTCACACCCGATATTGTATATGGCTATTAAAATCATGCTGTGCGTGCCATTGGAGGCATACATATATAATATGTTTCGATTGTTAATATAGACTGCCAATATCACTCGCAAAATGCTGAAAGATCGTACGTTCGTCGATAAGTGTGTGTAGAACCTTGCATTTCTCAAATCTTACCAAATTCTGTGTAGTATTGGATGGATACGCCAGCTGGGCAAGCCATCTTGTAACCCATCCACTAGTAGACTTAACTCGGTCCATGCGCTGTCACTTGGTCAACGAAGATCCCGTTACGTGTTGCATCTATTTATGTAAACAAGTAAACTGTGTGATAGAGTTGCTGCAAGCATAATGAATCCCTTTGATAAGTATCGTGTCGTAAACTTCTTTGAATGAATTGAAAATTCAACACCGTGGTAATCCGCATGAGCACATTCTTCTGTGGCTCGATTGTGATAATCGCAAGACCGTGTCTGAAAACATGCCTAAATGCGATCATTCATTTACTTGTACAAAACGAGGTGAAACAACATGCCACTTCAATATAGGAGACTATGCTGCACTAGGAGAGCCATCTGCTTATTTACTATCCTATGATATCAGAAAAAATGTACAAAAATTTCGCCTCTGAGTCCTAGTGGTCCGGTGTCGGTGTTGACCACACGAGGTCCCGGGTTTGATTCCCGGGCCGGACAAATCAAAAATGTGTTGTTTCAGTTTTCTGATAAAAAACGTTAGCTGGAATTGGATAAGTATCTGGTTGGTAAAAGGATTGCCGCCTATCACATTGTGGGACTAAGTATCTTTGGCTAATCGTGAGTGCACTTCTTGTAGCTCTGCCTACCTCTTCGAGGATACGGGCGTGAAGATATTTTATGTATAAAAATTATCAGGTGTTAAAATATGATAAAATTACGTCATCTGTTATTGAAGTATATCCATATCCATCAAAATATGTCGGTAAATGGCGCCGCTCTGACGTGCACTAAGGAAATACGAAACGATTTCAATCACTTTACCTACAAACTGTTCCAATTTCACGAAATTCAATACTGCGGTCGTATTCAAAGGGATCCAGCAAATGGATATACAAACATGGTAGCTTAAGGAGAGTCGTGTATTCTTTAGGAAGATTTCTCGATGCATTTTCTGTGACGTCGCAACGGAACGTCGCGTAAGTGGCTGCTATCGTTGTAGAGACGGAAAATCCTGGGTATCGCGTTATCCGAAGCGGGTACTTACAGGCGTATCTGCTTAGTTTATATCGGATATTTTAAAACGTTTTGTAAGCGTTGTTTTAATTAAGGTTCTTAATAAATTGAGCTGATATAAATTGAAGTCTCTGTTTCTTATTCTTACCTAGCTAATGTCTGAAATTCGTAAGTGCAAAGTCACTTTTATAAGGTTCTCACGTTCGTGGCAAGTGATGATCTCACTGTTTTTTTACATTCACATAGATGAGCTGTAATTAATATTAAATTTTTTGGATGGATTAGTTGTCATAATAAATTAAATATTGTGATTCGTTATGGTTAAGATCCAGATCTACAATCTGGCCTTCTCATTCTTTTCCTGAGTGAAAAATAATTTAAAGTTTTCAAATGTATCAACAAAATATGCCACCATGGAGGGTTGGCGCAAAAATTTGGCCCAAGGTATTAAATATAAAAATGGATTTTTTTTATGTAGTAACTCTTTTCCTACAAGAAAATGCAGAGAACTTCGATCGATTTAAAGATTTTGTATGCTTTTGGACGCGTTGGAGAGTTTATTAAAAGCAAATTTTGCTTGAAAAATTGATTGAAAATTTAGTAGGTGTTACATAAAAATACATTTTTTTGTATTTTTTTTCAAAAAAATGGATTTTTTCTGAATAGTGTATAGTAATTGCTTTTAAGCCACTACCTAAAAGAGTATGACGTCCATATAAAAAGTGTGTACTGTTAAGTCGAATAGATTTTAAACTAAACGCTGTCATTTCGTTGTATTTCATTCAAATATTTAGTACTAATGCCAGCTTATCAATGATATCGTAAATTATATTTATTCATAATCTGGCCTTGCTTATTGGGCCCTTTTTAAAGGAGTGTTTCTATTAGACCCAAACGAAAAGAAAATATCTACAGAGTGCAGCTCACAATGAGAATCTTGGGAATAATAATTTTACCCAATACTTACACAAAAAATAGAGGTATCTTCGAAGCGCAACCATTTTCAAGCACCTAATGCGCAACTAAACTATTCCTCGAAGCGCATCTTTTAGTTGTGCTAACAAAATAAATTAAAAATAATATAATTTTATTTCTCTTAGCGCACCAATGATGAAAAATGGGGAAGAGCGTAAAGCAAGTGGTTTAAATTATAAATAATAATTATTATCTAAATATTTATAAAGTATATTCATGGTCGAATCCCCGAAGACCTAGGCAGAGGTACAACCATTGCACCCAGAAGAAACTTGGTACCACAAAGTGATATGTGGGAAGCCTGTCGCCAACCGGACACTTATTCAATCTCAGGCAATGTCATTGTTACCAGAAAATTGGAAGGAAGGAAGCAAAACCAGTCTGTCTAGATCGTTATGTATGACACTCGATTCTCTCTACCTACCACGTAAGAGATTTGACGTGAGGATATGTTAGTATGTATGTATATTGCTATAAGTAGGTAGATTTATAAAATAGCTTAAGTAAAAACAGCCATTATATCGGTAATTTCTTATTTCCTGTTTGAAAGTAATACAGCTGTACGTAGCGTATTTTCATGTAAGGTAGTCTGCCTATTTCAGAAATGCACTCATTTATTTTAATGATCTTCGTTTCCTTTGAAACCCCAACTCAAAAATCTCGAGTGTGTGTGAGTTTGAGAATGACTGTTGACCGTAATATTAACGTTTGTTGAAAAATATTCTTGAAATCCATTGACTCAAGCGATTGTAAAGAAGCAACTATGATATTTAATTTGAAAATTTTCCGCGAAATGTTATATGGAACTGTTGTGATGCAACAGAAATGAAAGGGAGTGTAAGGAATGGGGCAAACTTATTCAAAGTTTGAAATTAGAGAAGGCCACAGTGGCACAATAGTTCCTCTACATAATTTGTGTGTTACTGCCTTTGCTTCTGACGTGGAAGAAAGTGTGGTGGACGTTTTTTTCTTTTTCGAAATGGCTATTACAGTTGACCTTATGGGTCGTTACTGCGTCACCGGGCTTTTTGGGCGAGCACAGTGCTCAGCCAGAACTTAAAATATTAAAATTGGGCCTATAAACGCCCGCGCTAAGGGCTGTCTCCTATAAGACCGGACCTTGGCTTAGTGCGATGTTCGGACTGTGCGAATGCGAAAGTGGTGGACGTGGGTGGCCTACTGTGGTCTTCTCTAATTTCAGACCTTGGATAAGTTTACCCCATTCCTTATATTTTATATTTAAAGTTATATTTGTATAAATATGACATTCAACTACAAATACAACTTATAAAATTCGTTGAATAGGTTTTTAAAAAATATTATAGGTTTGTGAAAACAAGTCTTCGATTAAGGTATTCGTTTGTAAAATATTAAGCTTTTAAGTGCTATTTTTTGTAAGAGTCAAGTATACCCCTCTCTACAGGCTAAACAGTTAGTATTGAGGAGGGGAAAAAATCATGATAGTAGTAAATATTAGGAAGTTAAAAGGAAAACTATCACGGCTTAGAAAGCTTTACAAGTTTTTGAGTAATAGTCGACCAACTTATAAAATGTACTTAGAGAAGTTTTTATTGACGGTGAACCTGTGGTGTGGATATATTTGTAATTGACGTTGAATAGCTTAAATGGTAATAGCATGATCCATGATGATAAAAGTCCTTCTCCTAGTCCGCATTATTGTGATGGGTAACTTCGGAACCCTACATTGTACGTAGCCCGACACGCACTTTACTAATTTTTATAATAAATATATTTGAGTATTTTATATGACGTGTTTCTATGTATTGGTATCTTCGATTTTTTTATATCATAGGATAGCAAGCAAGCAGATGGTTTCACTAATGAAAAGAGGCAATCATCGCCTATACTCTAAATATCAGAGATGTTAACGCTACGCTCGTTCGGCGACTGAGACTGAGAAATTTGTCAAGTGGTCTTAATTAGCACACACCAATTTTTTTATCAATTGTTTTTATTTTTAAATGCATATTGAAATAAAAATATTAGCCTTTTATACTTGTTCCTCGTATAAATGTTAACTGTGCCAAACATACATCTCAGTTCGTGTAAATTTATTAAAACTAGGTATAAAGTTTTCGTTTCACGTATATTTGTTTACTGTTTAAATATATGCGAAGCGAACACTTTGAACTTTGTGAAACTGTCGATTAGATAGGGTTTTTGTTCTACATTGTATATTAGCATTCGCCCATTGGTCGAAACTTAACCGTACTTTTTAGGGTTCCAAAGTAAACTAGAAACGCTTATAGTTTCGCTATATCCGTTCGTCCGTCCGCACACAGAGATCCTTAGTTCCTGAAAGATGAGAAATATACATATTAGTGACGGCAACAAAGTAGTAACATGAAATCTTAAAAAATAGTTTTTTTAGGTTAGCGCCTCTACATGTAAAGCGGCGATGTGTTAATTACACATGTTAATTTTTTTCTCATTCACCTCATATTGTGAGATATCGTTGGGTAGGTTTTTTTTAAAAAAAGGTATGCAAAAACAATAAATAAATAAATATTACTGGCCTTATTACACGAGTTGATCTAATCCCAAAGCTAAGCAAATTATTTGCTTTTGATATGGGTGTTAATTAACGAAACTAATAAATACCCAAATCCAGAAATATATATATTTGTGTTGATAACACGAAAATTTGTTCCAGTCGGGAATCAATGCCCAGCCCCATAGATATTGTATTCAGGGTGACTAACCACTCGAGCAACAGGGCGGTCAATCTCTAAGTTTCTCTCTAAATTTGACAACACATTTAAAATATGTAAATAAAATAGTGTATACGTGTGTAATATTTTTTATTAATTTAATTTTTTATAAAAACTTTAATACAATAATGTAGTTAAAAGGTGCTGTATATATTTATACGAGATAATATGTTAGGGGTCCCGACATATGCTACACTCCACCATTAACTTGAGCGTGGAGGCTGTAAAGACGGGACATAAACATTATGTTACCGCTCCTCCTAACTCCTTTAACAAGCTGCCATTTCGGTCCGTTTGATTTGCTCTCAAAACTGCCCGACGGTCTAGCTCTGTATAGATAGCAATTCCTAATGCTTAAGTAATAGTTTATTACTTTGAAATATATTTATGAAATGGGAAATGACTTTGATTTAATACTCTCAGTATATTTTAGCTTATCAGTTTTTTATAAGATGCACTTTGGTGAGTGTGCGAAAGCTCTCTTTGAACCTATTGGACCTTACCATTGCTTTATTGGACTACTAAACGCAGACAGAAGTTACATTCTTACGTTGTGGATATACCAAAAATCGAATGAAATGGTTGGACAACTGTTTTTTGGTTTCAGTCGCCAAAGAACGAACAAATACATTTCTGGAACCTATAAGAGTGAACAGATTTTTTTTGATTGGGAGTGTACCATCTTAAACTTCGTTGGCTCTTTCCAACAAATAAGAATAAATAATATAATATATTTAAATTTTAATTGGAATAGGCATTTGCCTTCCATCTTATTTGTTGGAAAGAGTCAACGAAGTTTAAAATGGTACACTTATTAATTATTTTTGCATTAATATTGGCATTATTAATGCAAAAATTAAACTGAAGTAAATTTGAGCTATAAATAATTCGATTTGGATGCTCTTCTTACAAAATTATGAAGGAGTATATATGAATTAACGGTATGTATTCCGACAAAAAGGCCATCAATGCTGGCGTCCTGCAAGGCTCAGCATTATCTCCAACACTTTTTCTTCTGCATATCAATGATATGTTGAAATTAGGCAGCATCTATGACTATGCTAATAACAGCACCATTAATGCCTTGTACAAGGAAAGGCAAAGCTTCCTAAAGCTCGGGTGGAGGATTGCAGGAATGGGCTTGTGTTTGAGTTAGAGACACCTTGGAGCAAATCTCGGAATGGGGTAAGATTAATTTTGTAGAGTTTAATCCACCAAAGAGACAAGTTTGCGCGTTCAGTACCAAAAAGAAACCCTTTGATTTGGCACCCGAGTTTCAGAACCCCTCCCTAACTTTCGGCTAGGGCATTGGAATTCTTGGAATGAAAATTTCCGCAGATGTTCAGTTTCGTAGTCATCTGGAAGATAAAGCTAAATTAGCGTCCAAAAAACTCGGGGTGATTAACCGGGTGAAACATTACTTCACACCTGGTCAAAGACTTTCACTTTATAAAGCTCAGGTCTGTCCCCATATAGAGTACTGTTCACACTTATGGGCTGGTGCATTTAATTATCAAATTATTACATTTGACTGCATTCAGAAACGAATTTTCCGCATTATACACGATTCCAAACTGACCAAATATCGGATCCCTCTTGATTTGAGAAGATATGTTGGTGCTTTGAGTGTGTTTTACCGGCTTAATAATAGGGAGTGTTCTAAGGAATTGTTTAGTTTGATATCAGCTACTTCTTTCCACTGCTACAACGCTCGCCGAGGCCGGAACCTCCACCCACACTACCTTGACTCATGGTGTTCATCAACAGCATGGCTTAGTCGGAACTTTTTAGTTCGTACCACCACATTATGGAATGAACTCCCTAAATCTATATTTCCTGAAAAGTATAACATTGGATCTTTTAAGCGTCGGATTAATGAATTTATTAAGATTCGGCAACGCATTTCCTCTTATGCTGTGGATGTCCATGGGCATCGGTGACCGTTTCCCATCAGGCGACCCGTTTGCTCGCCTGCCAGCTCATCATTTAAAAAAAATATATCATCTGTTTCACACGCGTAGGCTCTGCTCGGGCGGCATTTTACAATATAGAAAAGAAAATTGGACTTTGTAAATGGGATTTACAGTTCATGTTTCCGTTACATTCACGTTCTACGATGACTGGACGGCTCCGGTAGCCTAAAAACTGCTCCGTATAGCTTCGTATTGTCTTCGCGACAGATAGCCATATTATACTGCAAATTCAAGTCATTTAAGTAATGACTATGACAGCCGCGGTACGCGTATGGTCTCCGTGGCACGCGTACCTCTTTTGTGGCATGCGTACGCATCCGCTTCGATCCGGACTGATGCGAGCCGGTCGATGTGAATTGTACCATATTAAACAACTAATCATGCGTTTTACTGTGATGAGTCTGTAGCGGTCAATCACTAAAATATATAAAGATTGAACCAAATCCTAAATTGCGTAATCCGTAGTCCTAAATAATATATACAATTATTTATCTTTTAATTCTTATTACAATTTTCAACGCTTCGCAGACGGACTTCGGTCTATAGGTCTTCAGTCTTTTCTGACTGTTAAGATCTCTTTCTTTTCATCTTTGCACGACGTCATCAATTTCCATATTTCAAAGTTATGACCTGGATGTGATTAACACAGTTGTCAATTTTCAACAAACTCCAGACAAACAATATGCAATAACCGTCTAACCATCAACGTCTTTTGATAGCTCTTTCACTCATTAAAAACACAATTGGCCAGCTTTATAAGCTACGTTAAGCTATTCGGAGTCCATTTCAATTTTTCCACGTTCACTAGATTCTACAGCAACCACACTGTCGCACTCGTCCCGACTCACTGCGAACTTTAGCGAAACGCACTCATTTCGACTGACTGAGGACCGTGCATTAAGGCACAATCTCTTTTCTGGCTTAACGGGATCGACCGACGATATTGAGTAGGAGTATTGTAGCGGTCAATTAATATTCAACAAAAAATCAAACAAATCCGAAACCATTATTTATCTATATATATATAAAAATCAATGCTACTTTTCGTTGTAATTTTATAAATCAGGAACGGGCTCACCTATCCAAACCAAATGTTTAGGCTTTGTTCGGATTATTTAGTAGATGGTTTATGTGAAGTTTGCATAAAATCGGTAGAGCGGTTCTTCATTTATCACATTTTTTGTAAAAAATGAATTCAATAAATGGCGATACGTAGCAAAGTACGTAACGGGCCGCTAGTCTTGTATATATTTATTTGTCTTAGATATTGTACTACGTACTATATGTTTCGACGCTTCTCAGACGGACTTCGGCCCCCTAGCAGTATACCTTGCCTGGTTGTGAAGATCTCCCTTTTCCACGTCCTTCCGTAATGTTATCAACCTCCACTACACTTGCGTTGCTTCGGCATACTTAAATACGTAGGTCACACTATAAGTTTTGCGTAACTTAAAAAAACAACATGTTATAACCAAAAATATTATGTTTATTGCTTTTCAAAATAATCTTCTTAACATTTTAAATATTTTTTCATGCGATCGAACCATTTTTTAAAGCAGGATTACCACAGACCTGAAGGAATGTTTCCTACGTGCTGATTGAACGCTGTCTGCCTCTTCGGAGTTGGTAAAAGTAAAACCTCTCATCAAATCTTTGATTTTGGGGAAAATACAGAAATCACAGGGTGCTAGGTCGGGGGTATGCGCAGGATGAGTGACGAAATGTACTTTTTCGGAAGCTAAAAATGACTTTGTTTTGTTGGCCGTGTATAAAAAAGGGTTATCATGGTGTGGGAGAATGCGGTTTTTGGGTCATCTTTCGCGAACTTTTTCTAACACCCTGGGTAAACAAATGGTAGAATACCACTCGGCATTAACACTCTTTTGATCTTCAAGTGGAATTGTATAGATGGGACCCGTAGCTGAGAAAAAAAACGCGATCATTTTTTTACCAACGTTTCTCGCTTGTCTCACTTTTGTTGGCCTGTTCTCATCTCTATTATGTGGTAGAGTTCTGTAACGTCTCTCCCTGGTACTTAGTACCACCGCCTAACCTGTTCCTGCTGCAATAGCGTCGATGTTTGTCAATGTCGTGTTCCAGTTTGGAGGGTAAGGTAGCTGGTAAACTTACACACGTGGCATTAACTCCTCGCTACATGAATAGCAACGCACCAATAATATTTTTTTGTAGCTTTAAGCGTGGTTTTCTCTTTGTTTCTGCTTGTTTGCTATCTTATATTAATTATAAGTTGCCTATAGACACCAACGATGTTAATGGTTATATGGCGGGGGTTAAAATGCCACTTTCATTAGTTTACTGGCTACCTTACCTCCCACACCGGAATACGACAGCGACAAACACTGATGCTATTGCGACACGAGTAAGTAAACCATCTGTTGGTGTTATTAGTTAATTAACATTATGACTGCAAAGGAGTACCGTTTTCTTCGTTTTAAGGGTTCTGTAAACGAAGCAACGGCGTCTTGCAAAGGACTTTTTATTTTAATTGCGATCTCAAGAAAGTAATTTTAATTAATCTTAATAGTACCTGAGTGTGTTTGACCTCAAATCATGAGATCGAGAGTTTGAACTCTAGGTTAAGTCAAACACTATGGTAGTGTTTTTAAGTAACAAATAATGTCAGAGATCGTCCTGTGGTCGGAATTTCAAAGAGTATACAATACTATGCAAGAATTGGGAATTTGGCCAAAGATTAAACAATAAAACGTCTTTTAAATTTAACAACTGACTTTAGCAATAAATACAATATTATACATGTGTGTATGTAATAAATTTATGACACCTGAATGTAGTGTGTGTTATGTAATTTTTATTAATATTTTCATATAACTTGCATTATAAATCGACGCAAAACAATAGGGCCCACTTTGATTTCCGCCTTTAAAATGAAAATTCATATTTTTTGTAGTTTTTATGGATAGGTATAGTAAGACAGTAAAGTTTTACTAATTATTCAAAGTAAATTATTTAAAAAAATTATACACATAAAATGAAAAAGTAAAATTTACCATTAAAATTCGAACTTTACAAGTTTTGAATTTTAACAAAAATTAATGTTGACCTTAATATCGAGATTACGTACACCCTCTCTGAACCTGTTTAGGACACTTTCAATCAGATGGGTAATGTCTTCTTGAGGTATTCGCTCCCACAGGTATTTAATGCGTTTTATGAGTTTTATGAGTTTTTGTTGACTATTCACTTCACTATGAGTTTCTTTTAAATTGATCCCACAGACGTTCGATTGGATTGAGATCGGGGCTCTTAAATTTAAATCATAAGACAGCAAACAAGCAGATGGGTCTCCTGATAGAAAGAATCAACCATCGTCTATAGACACCAAAGATGCTAATGGTGTGTTGCTATCTTGTGGCGAGGTCTAATGCCACGCGCATAAGTTTTACGGCTACCTTTCCTCCAAACCGGAACACGACAATGACAAGCTTTGACGCAATTGCGGCAGGAATAGGTAAGGCGGTGGTACCAGACCCAAACGATGTGGTAACTCGATAGATATATATATACTCGATAGATAATAAATATATATATATATATATATATATATATATATATATATATATATATATATATATATATATATATATAAATATATATATATATATATATATATATATATATATATATATATATATATATATATATATATATATATATATATATATATATATATATATATATATATATATATATAGAGTGAACAGGTCCCTTCTAGGGAAGCGCGTGCCATCTTAGCTAACCAGGCGAGATCGTGGCCCTATTGATAATATTAATAAAATTACTTACTTGCTTACTTTGGGCTTTGATCGATTTGTGTAATTTGCGTACCTATTATTGTACTATTATTAGTATATAATATGTTTATATTATTATTATTATTATTATATATATATATATACATATATATACATATATATATATATATATATATATATATAAAAATATTCATCATAAATGTTATTTCACTCCCGGAAGCTAAGCAGTACTAAAAAGCATACTGAAAAACAAGTAAAAGCACAACCATATTATAGAAATAAAATGTAGCGAAAAAAAAAACATAACATAGTAAAGAAAATAATTATAAAAATTCTAAGCATAAAAAGAGTTTTATATTAAAATAGTCTTTTGTTACTAATACTAGCTGACCCGCGCAGCTTCGCCCGCTTTAACATTAACATGTTGTCGATATAGTTTTTTATACAAATATCATCCCTTATTTCAGCACCTCAGGGTTGATTTTTTTTTAAAATTAGCCTATTATTGACCCCGGATCTTCAACTATTTTTAGACGAATATATTTCCATACATATGAAAATCGGTCCAGCGGTTTAGCCGTGAAAGCGTAACAGATAGACAGACAGACTTTCGCGTTTATAATATACATATGTGTGTGGATTTTTCTAGGTAAGTGTCACCTCCGTGATAATCCGCTTCCATATGGAAAAAATAGCTGTACCCGCGACTTCGTCCACGTAGATAAATTTCCAAGTCTCGGCGTTTTACCCGCATAGTTCTCGTTCCTATGAGATTTCCGGGATAAAATCTTATGTCCTTTCCTGGGTCTCAAAATATCTTTGTACCAAATTTCATCCAAATTGGTTTAGTGGTTTAGGCATGAAGAAGAGACAGTCAGAGTTACTTTCGCATTTATAATGTTAGCATGGACAACAACCGACAGAAGTTTGGTCGCCCAGCTAGTAATGATTTAAACGCAGTAAAATTGCTGCAGCCGAATTTCAAACTCTTGTATTTCTGGAGCCTCCGATCAGATCTTCATCAAGTTCAAGTATTTTTACGCCCGTATCCCAGAAGAATAGACAGAGTTACAACAGGACACCAGACTACGGACCACAGAGAAGATCATTCATCAAATTTATATGCTACTAGTTGCTCCGTGCAGCTTGCTGCGTTATAAAAGTTTCAGTGAATTCCGTGGGAATAAATAATTTTTCCAGGACATAGGCACATAGGCTACTTTTAGCCTATGTGCTATTCCAGGTCAACATCTACGTGCCCTAAATTTCATCGCAATTCGTTCAGTAGTTTTTGCGTGATTAAGTAACAAACATCCATCCCATTTATACATCCAAACATTAAAACTTTCCCATTAATAATTTAATGGTTTAAAGGTTAAACAAGAAATACTTTACTTTCTAAACAAACACGAATTTTCTAAATCGGGTAATAAATGGTTATGTTCTGAGTCAATAGACATAAATAAAAACACAACATAATCAAGAACCTACTTTTTTGAAATCGCTTGATACTGAAAATCTACAAGATTTTGTGATGATTTCCTTAAGAACGCTGTAATACAGTATTTCAGCATTAATTATGTTATAGCGAAGCTTTTACAATATTTACCTCAAATTTTCCGTCGATTATACTCTTTGTGTGTGAATGTTATATAGTTTGTGAATACTTATTAGCAAAATTAATTAGCATTTGTAAAAATTACAAATACTTTCATATTCACAACTTTTTTAAATATAAATAAGTATAAATTTATATTTCGGAAGAAATAAATAATTTATTGTAAAATTATAATTATTTATCAACATGCGTCGATTTCTTTGCGAACTTTATATGGACGCGGCAGGAATAGGTAAGGCGGTGGTACCATATGCCCAGGTGAGACGCCGCGGATCTCTACCACCTAGTAGTCACGGCGGTAGTGACACGTATTGCCAATAGCTCTCCTTTTACGAACTTCCTCTCAGAATGGCAGAATACGGGGAAAATTATAATTTGTAAGCTCATACATATTATATTGGACGCATAGTATTTTTTTTTATGTAGTAAAACTGGCAAACGGACAAGAGACTCACCTGATCGTAAGTGATTACCGCCGCCCATGGACAACTACATTATCAGAAGACTTGCAGTTGCATTGCCGGCCTTTTAAGAAAGAGTAAGCTCTTTTCTTGAAGGACCCTAAGTCGTATGTTTCCGTATGATTAACCCCAGCCTATAATTTGTTCAAAAGAGGAGCAGTGCGGGGGAAAAAGTGCCTTGAGAATCGCATATTTGTAGATTTCCAGAAATCAAGATAATGTGGGTGAAATTTTACAGTGACCGAGTTCAAAAAATCACATTTTTGGCAAATCGCATAAAGCGATTTGCAATGAAGATTTGCGCTGTTTAATTTGCTATAAATGTCACATTATCTTAATTCTAAAGTTCGAGTTTAGTTTTTGAAATAGTATGTGAATTAAAGATTTGATGATATTATCATCATACTATACAGAACAAATAAAATAACCTATATTTTCATACTAATTATTATATAATTTAAAGTGCAACTTAATTCTGAATTCGAAGTAAAGTTGTGTTGAATTTAAATATTGCAAGCTGAATCAAATTCGCTGGATTATTGTTATGCACTCGAGATGTATAACGGTAACTTTACGTAGCACGAAACTCAGTTTATGGTCTTGAATAGATAATTGTACACATTATCGGAATATCTACAGCAACTAAACGTGCCTGTACATTCCTCGCATCGATATTGTACCGGGAACTATTTATGGGGCGACACAAAGCACTTGAATCTCGCACATTCGTATCATTTCCGAATACATAACTATGTTAATACAACTATTGAAATTGCAATATTATTGTTAAATACCCTATCGCATATTAATTTGGACCTTCTTTAAATATTAGACTATTTGCCTTTTTTCTATGTAATTTGTGAAAAGGCGAACAAAAGTTAAATATGTCGCTATCATTGGGATTAATCTATTTATTAATACGTGCTGCTTAGGGCTAAGTTCGCACTGACAGGCGCGGCGGATTGCTTAGCGTTTAGTGCTTCGCGCCTCGTCACAAAAACCTTTGACAAGAGAAAGTTAAGGACTTGGCAATAATTTCTATAAACAATCAAAATTTTTCGCCTCTAATTTGTCGCCTCTGTGGTGTAGTGGTCCAGTCTCGGAGTTGATCACAGAGGTCTCGGGTTCGATTCCTGGGTCGGGCAATTCAGAAATGTGTTTTTTCAGTTTTATGATAAAAACAACATTGCCCGGGATTGGAAAGTGCCCGGTTGGCGATAGGCTTGCCACCTATCACATAGTGAGACCAAGTATCTTCGGCTAATCGTGGGTGCACTTGTTGTACCTCCGCCTACCCTTTCGGGGATACGGGCGTGAAGAATCAAAATTATAAAATTGCATGCATTCCAACACTGAACATATAAAAATGGCTTTATCTCTGTCTAATTAGAATTTTCATAATAGACAAAGCTACAAAAAAATTGTCAGTGCTCTAATTTCAAATCATTTGGGAAAATAACTTCACCTTTAACAGCTTGCGGCCAATACACTATTACTAAAATATGCTACCAATGTACGTAAAATGTCAAATAACCCTTTGTTTACAAAGTTTTAAATTAATTTGAGCGTTTATTTGTATTTTGCTAAAATTTTAGTTTGTACATTAAATCTAAAATAAAAACTAATTGTTAAAGTAACATGCCCAATCGCAATATAATTTATCAATTGTTATGTAGACAGTAAACAGTTGTTTATCATTACCGTCATTACTCTGGACGATATTACACGGTTTTCGCTCAGTTTTTCAATCTAGTAGTAGTTTCCTTTATCTAAGCAAAAAACTAACACGTTAATTTACTTCAATAGCTCGCTAAGCGATTAGCTAGGTGCGGTCGATCGCGAATAATCTAGAATGTTCGTTTTACTACGCTACAAACTAGGTGGTTCGCTAGGTTCTAGGCGCTAAGCAGGCCGCCTGTGTGTGCGGATGTAGCCTATGACAATTACGCTAACAGCGAAGTATAAAATGGCACTGTTAAAGTTTATATTGTGGAGGACTGCAAAAACCTAATATTTAAATATCTTAATAAATTGAATTTAAAAATAATCTATGTTCATATTATAAATGCGAAAGTTTGGATGGATGAATGTTTGTTACTCAATCACGCAAAAACTGATTTGAATGAAATTTGGAACAGAGGTAGGTAATAGCACACAGGCTACTTTATATCCCGGAAAAAATAGGTGATCCCGCAGAATTCGCCAAAAACTCGTACAGCGGGCTGTACGCTGCAGCTAGTCATTACAAACATTAGATTTATCTGACATACATAATAATACACACACGTGTACTATTTTATTAACAGCTTAATTATTTTGTCAAACTTAAAATAAATTCTATTGTTTAGACTACAATCAAATTTTGATTACAGGACGATTGCAAGTATATGGAGTTCTTATGGAAGATAAAGGTGTTCTATCCTTACAATACAATACAATAACTCAATTGTGCACCAAAATATATGACAACATTATAAGTTACAACATAAAAATAATACAAGTAAGATACACAAAGGCGGTCTTATCACTAATAAAGTGATCTCTTCCAGACAACCTTTATAATAAGGATAACAATATACTAGAAAAAGTGGTGCTAACCATAAGATAATTTATAGTTTTTATGCTCTTAAATAAATAATAATAATAATAATAAAAGTAACATCCGGTTACAGTTACACAGAAAAGCAAAACAAAACAAAAATCGCAAATAAAACAGTGGTAATACATAAACCTAAATAAGAAAAATTAAAGAAAATTACTAGGTACATAGAAAGTGACGTTTGACCATACTTTTGAAAGAGTTTAAACTTGGCGCCTTTCTGATATCTACTGGAAGAGAGTTCCAAAGCGTAACAGCTTGTGAGGTAAAGGACCGGCTGTAATAAATTTCGCCTCTGTGGTGTAGTGGTCCGGTGTTGGAGTTGACCGCAGAGGTCCCGGGTTCGATTCCTGGGTCGGGCAATTCAGAAATGTGTTTTTTCAGTTTTCTGATAAAAACAACATTGCCCGGGATTAGAAAGTGCCCGGTTGGCGATAGGCTTGCCACCTATCACATTGTGGGACCCAGTATCTTCGGCTAATCGTGGGTGCACTTGTTGTACCTCTCCCTACCCTTTCGGGGATATGGGCGTGAAGATACTTTTGTAATAAACAGTGTTCTGCGTTGGCACTAACAGGGAACGATTATCAGCCGATGTAAGATATTTGTGCTGGTTGTCACGGAAAATGAATCTTTCTTTCAAATAAGATGGAGATTTCAGATCATAGAGAGTGGAGTATAGCTGTGCGAGAATATGAGTATTCCGACGAAGATGAATAGGCAACCACTTGAGCTTGGCACTCGGAAACGTGGTCATATTTGTGCAGACCAAATATGAACCTTATACAAAGATTTTGAAGTCGCTCAAGTTTATTGATCTGGACTAAGGAGAGATTTACATATCTAGCGTCAGCTTAAATTAAAATAGAAAGTAGTAAAGAATCTGCCAGCAACATTTTGGTAGGAATGGGAAGCAAATACCTAAGACGTTTTAATGAACTCCAGGCACAGAAAACTTTACTAAGCTCCTGGATCTGCTTAGTAAATGATAAAGTATTATCAATGTAAATGCCAAGATTTTTGACATAATCACTGTAGGGAATAGTGACGTCATCAAGCTCTACTGCGGGCAAATTACTCCAGTTAACTTTTTTAATTAGCCCGGGACTACCAATTATAATAGCCTGCGTTTTAATTGGATTTAGCTTAAGACCAAATGATTTGCACCATGCATCGATATTCGCCAGGTTAATTGCTAGGACAGCATTTGGCAGTTCAGAAAGCGTTGCTTGAGAATAAATTTGCAAACCATCAGCATAAAGATGGTACGATGTGGACAAAATGGCAGTAATAAAATTAATAAAAATCGTGAATAATAAAGGCGATAAAACGCCACCCTGTGGCACGGCAACTGTTAAATCTGACCAAGCCGATGCGTTTGCTGCAGTTTGAATATACTGTCGACGCCCTCGAAGATAACTGCTATCCTTGTTAAATCCTTGTTAATCTCTATCCTTGTTAAATAAATGGGAACAAACGATTGAGTGGAATATCTCTTTTTATCAGGAAAGACATCCGCTTACTTGCTATCCTATGATATGAATAATATAAAGATATTGTCCTATTTATGTGGGTCACTAATGAGGAAAGGACAATCTGCTGGCTAGGTTACGCTACAAAGAGCTGATGAACTTACAAACTCTTGCTTTTATATCTCTGTCTTTTCGATTATATTGGTACGTGTATTAATTAATCGAAATATAATTAATTATATTTAAAATCAAAAGAAAATAAAATTATTTTACATATCTTTGATTAGTGGTGCAATTAAAATAATCCTCAACTTAAAAATTACATGGGAATAGGGATATGTTTGAGTATATCGAAATATTGAGAAGTCTTTTTCGTCGTTTCGTCGTCTTTTAGTTTATCGTTATTGTAAAAATGGATAAATACGTCATGCCTAAGAAACTTGTTTACATTTATGACGCCATAGGTCTCACTCTTTTTATAATATAAGATAGCAAACAAGCAGATGGGTTTCCTGATGGAAAGAGTCAACCATCGCCTATAGACACCAAAGATGTTAATGATATCTTGTGGCGAGTTCTAATGCCACATGTATAAGTTTACCGGTTACCTTACCCTCCAAACCCGAATATGACAGCGGCAAGCTCTGACGCTATTGTGGCAGGAATAGGTAAGGCGGTGGTACCAGACCCGGGCGAGACAATGTAGAACCCTATCACCTAGTAACCACGATGGTAGTGACTCGCATAGCCAATCGGCCGCCTTTAACGACCTGCCTGGCAGAACGGCAGTTGGTCTATTTTTCAAAGAAGCACATAACCAACACGGGGAAAACCACTTGCATGGACACTGCTATCAACTTCAGATTATTTTAGCTATCTAGCAAATTGATTGGCTCATTTATCCATCGATCATTGCGCTAAGAAATTCATTGGTGACTTGAAATTCTTCAGTTTTAATTTTTCTAGTCTCGAGTATCCAAACGAAAAAAACGAAAAGGCTTGCATCTTGTACAGATGCAAGCGAACTCTATGGTGCAGTAGCTCGTCAACTTTTTTCTAATTGTGACTTAGGATGAACTTATATTCTGTGCCGCACACATAAAAATAAGCAGAAGCATCGGAATGTCGGCTGATGTAAATGTTGGCTTTGCATTTGAATTTCTGGATTCAAGATTCAATTCAATTGTATGAATACCGAAAAAATTAACTTTTCAATTATTTTTTTTAAAACCCGCTCTCAATTTCTATGAAATATTTTTTAAGTATTAAATTCGTATTTTACAGTTATTTTATTTATGTATTTATTTGTACTATATTATGCAATATAGTATAAACAATATAGTACAATGTAGTAACTATATTATTTCTTATTCGCACATTCCGTACAAATCAACCGTTATTATTTAAATGTATTTTCATCGTACTAACTTTCGAAACATATTTCAGGAGAATATGTTTATCGGCTTCCTTTTATCAATAGTGACCATAACTTTAAAAACTAACTTCAGTTGCCAATAAACTTTGCCTATGTGAAAGTTGTTTTTAGGCAATGAATCTCTAATTTGCTCTGCTAAAATTTGTCGGGAACTACATTTCAATCGCGAAAATATAGATTTAGTGCATTAAGGTCCTTAGAATTAAATCATAGAAATGTTAGAAGGTTCTAATTGTAATAGCGTAGAAATTAATCAAATTTAAGCAACATTATGAGGAACACTCATATCCACTAACGAAAATAAACATTGCCATAAGTAAACTGTCATATTGCATCTTTTATAAAAGTTTATCAGTTTTACTTTATCAGTAAATCATCTGATGTAATTCATATACGTGAAAGGATTGAAATAAAATATTATATTCGTCGCCTCATTCTTCCATATAACTTGATTTGAAGTGAAAAGTTCACGAGAGTCTGCGACATTTCCCATAATGTTTTAACGGATAAAACAGCGGAAGTAAACTTTGCACTAAATTTTCCCCGACCAATATTTGATTGGCAGTTATGTAAGCTTAGTATAGCAATGACTTAGCTGACCCTTGAAGTTTGTTCGCAAACAGCTTTCCATTGGTTCTTGAACTGTTTACTCTGTACTTATATAACGTCGCTTCCATTCAATTGTACAGTGAACGTAATAATAGTCTGCAAGATCCGTTTTCTAATATTTTCATTGCCTGGTGGTTAAAGTACTCGGTTTAGATTAAGAAGTTCAGGGTTCAATCTTTGGGCTGAGCAAAATTGTTACCTAAGGATTTTTCGGATTGACCTCTGAAATCAAAATTTTTTTTAGCTCTGTATCTAGATCTAGAGAAGACCCACCCAGGTATTTGGTACACAGCCTTATCTATTCCTGTCCTTATCGTGTACCGGTTCGGGGGGTAAGGTAGCCGGTAGACTTATGCATGACAGTATCATCCTGTCACAAGGACAGCAACGCATTTGTAACATCTTTAGTGTCCAGTTTGGTGATGGTTTTTCTTTCGATCAGGAGAAATGCCACATATATAAGTTTACTGGCTATCTGATGCCCTACATCGAAACACGGCGGATATCAAGTCGGCAAAATGTGGCGATTGGGATCAACACCCATCTCGCTAACCGAAACAGCTATAAATCACGGTGAACCAGAACGACTGTCGACAGTCAATTCACATTGCTTGTCTCGAAGGAAACCAAACGTATTTCTTTTTTTTTTTTGGCGATTACATGTTTAGATTACCATGTCGATGTCATGAAATGCATAATCTTGCATTTCATTCAGTTATATAATTTCGTCAGAGCCTTTAAGAAAATAGCTTAATTGTTATTGTCAATTGTGCTTGTTGATTATTTTCCAGTTTATAGCCGGTAAACTCACGCATGTAGCACCCCGCTATATACATAGCAATACACTATTTACATCTCTGATATCAAAAGACGATAGTCGATTAGCTTAAACACTTATTACACAACAGAAGTTATTTGCTTTAGTAAATACTAACTTGCTTTAGTACACATCAAATTACGGAAAAAATATTTAAACGATTCGAATAAACAAATTGCGTGCATAAAATCCTAAAGATATAGTGGACTAATATATTTATCGCTTTTAAAAAAGTAAAATCGTAGAACAAGTGATATTTAGCAGGAGTGAAGTACGACCCGTACTTCAGTATTTAAGAGTACGATCTGCTGATCTAAATAATTATGGACTATTATAAAGCGGAACCGTCTTAAAAGTTACATAAATGCAAAGATGTTTAAGATCAGATAAAGATTTTATGTTGGAATTAAATTTGCTCCTGACTGTATCATATCTATATACATTTTAGTACGTTTGTTGAAGACTTGTCTACAGTTTCTGAGTTTACCGCGGCTTTGTTCGCTAATAATAAGTTTTCCTTAAGAACAGAAAACCTTGTGGTAGTCTTGGAGTTAGCTTATTCGGCTTAGATTATGAGTCCAGGCTTCAATCCTCGGGTGGGACATATTAAGGTTTTCGAAGTTTTCCACGAAAGTTTAAAGCTCAGTAGCAGTTTGGAGTCATATGGTGAAGTGTTACGCACTTGAGCCCGCTTTTGTAAAGCTGTCAGTGCCGGTTATCATTATCAGGTCGCTAAAATGCGGCGATAAGGATCATCACTCATCTTGCCGAACGACAAACTGGTGAATCGGAAAGTCTATAGATGTTTGGTTCGCTCTGCATATCTGGGACACAAGGGAACCGGCACGATGATACTATTTTTACTTGCATTGTTTTTTATTGCCTGTGAATTGTGGTGAAATGAGACTTTTATCGACCTTTGGTTCACTTTGAATACTCCACAAGGGAAACCGCGTAATAATGTAAAACATATATTTTTTATATTCATTAATCTATACTACATATAATAAAATCGTAGGAAAGTCAATGTATGTCCGGGGTAAACTCAAAAAGTACTGCATGGATTTACTTCAAATTTTGCATGAATATTACTAACGGGTCGGGTCAACATATAAGCTACATATTTCACGCTATCACCTACGGGGGAGGAGCTGTGCGGAGAAACGAAGTCCGCGCGAACGAAGTGGCGGGCAACAGCTAGTTTTAAATAATTCTAGCGTAGAAAATGGAAAATGGTCACCACTGTATGGACATTTGCAACACAAATGGTTAGTTACCAATGCGATGTTGGCTTTTAAGAATTTTATTGATCCTCCTCGTAAAAATTCCAATATCAAATTTACTCGAAAAACCGTGTGGGGTAAGTTGTTCCAGAGTTTGACAGTTAGTGTAAATAAGTTACCAGCTAATTCAAGGGTCGTGGATGATCAATCGTCAGTATGGTATAAATGGAATCTCTGATTACGGCATGTAGTGCGATGGCGGAACGTGGATGCTAGCACTAAATTATATAGCTCATCAGGACATACCCCTATTATACAGACGCTAGAGCATACATAAAGATCAAATGTCTCTCTGAAAACTAAGTGGTTCAAGATTGAGGAGTAGATTGTCAAAAAGCCGAACCTTTGTGAAATCCTAAAAATTGAAGCGTTTAATACTGAGGTGCTTCGGCCCAAAGGTGTGAACAATATACTCCATGTGTGGTGAAACTTGAGCTTTATAAGGCACTAGCTGTTGCCAGCGACTTCGTCCGCGCGGACTTCGTTTTTTCCGCACTGCTCCTCCCCTGTAGGTGATAGCGTGTTAATATGTAGCCTATATGTTGACCCGACCTGTTAGTAATGTTATTATCATATATTGCAAAATTTGCAGTAACCCCATGCAGTACTTTTTGAGTTTACCCCGGACATACATACAGACGAACAAACAGACAAACAAACAAACAGACAAACAGACAAACAGACAAAAATTCAAAAAACTATATTTTTGGCTTCGATATCGATTGTAGATCACGCCCCAAATATTCTTTTAAAAAAATATTCAATGTACAGTTTTGACTTTCCTACGATTTTATTATATGTATATAGATAAGCATATGGCCAGTTTTGAAGTACCGTCTTTTACAATTTAAAATGCCCAGTTTAGTAAGGGGCCATCTATTAATTACGTCACACGTTAAGGGAGAGGGAAGGGGTCGACGAAGTGTGACATTGTGTGACAAGAGGTAGGGAGGGCTCCCAAATTTTGTGACATCCCATTTTTTCTATTTAAAAAACTACCACTATAGATAAAAATAATCGAACGAGATCATTGTTCCAATGTTTCGCACTGCTCCTCCCCTGTAGGTGATAGCGTGTTAATATGTAGCCTATATGTTGACCCGACCTGTTAGTAATGTTATTATCATATATTGCAAAATTTGCAGTAACCCCATGCAGTACTTTTTGAGTTTACCCCGGACATACATACAGACGAACAAACAGACAAACAAACAAACAGACAAACAGACAAACAGACAAACAGACAAACAGACAAACAGACAAAAATTCAAAAAACTATATTTTTGGCTTCGATATCGATTGTAGATCACGCCCCAAATATTCTTTTAAAAAAATATTCAATGTACAGTTTTGACTTTCCTACGATTTTATTATATGTATATAGATAAGCATATGGCCAGTTTTGAAGTACCGTCTTTTACAATTTAAAATGCCCAGTTTAGTAAGGGGCCATCTATTAATTACGTCACACGTTAAGGGAGAGGGAAGGGGTCGACGAAGTGTGACATTGTGTGACAAGAGGTAGGGAGGGCTCCCAAATTTTGTGACATCCCATTTTTTCTATTTAAAAAACTACCACTATAGATAAAAATAATCGAACGAGATCATTGTTCCAATGTAAAACTGTAAAATATGTGACATCACACTAGGTGGAGCGGGGGTCTCACAAATGTGATCAACTGTGACAAAAACGGGGGAGGGGTCAATTAATCATAAAATTCGTGTGACGTAATTTATGGGTGGCCTCTCAGAGGATACTAGTATCACAGCCTATATAATACTTTTTAAACTGTGCTAGTATTATACAGATTGATTGGTAGTAGATTATACATATTGAAAGACACTATAGTTAATGGTCATGTGTAATTAAAAAATGACAAGTAGGTATCATCACGCTCCGTTTCCTTGCGGGGTAGGCAGAGTAAATCGAACGTCTATATACTTTCTAGTTCACCGCGATTCACTGATTTGTTGGTTGGCGAGATAAAAAGTGAACCTCATCGCCGCATTTACCGGCATGTTAACGATTATCGACTATTTCTGGCAATAACCGGGACTTAACGTGCTCAGCTGAGGCACGGGAGTGGTAATACACCACTCCGCCAGACTCCGAGTTGCTACTGAGCTTTAGATTTTCGAGAAAACCTCGAAAAACCTGAATAACACTTTTGTTCGACCCAGGAATCGAACCCGGGACCTCATAATCTGAGCCGAATAGGCTACCCCTAGACCACGAGGCAGTACATCATTACATAGTACAAAACAAAGTCGCTTTCTCTATCGGTCCCTATGTCCTTATATCTTTATGAATGCTTAAATCTTTAAAACCACGCAACGGATTGTGATGCGGTTTTTTTAATAAATAGATTGATTCTTGAAGAAGGTTTTAGTATATAAACCTTTCCGATATTCCCACGGGAACAAAAGTTACGCGGGTAAAACGGCGGACAGGTCGCTAGTAAAATATAAAAAAGAGAATATTTAACTACATAGTAAATGTCAACAAAGTTAGATTCGTAATATTTAAAATTACGATCACCGCGTAATGCCTTAATGCACCTATTCACGAATTGGTCAGATCGCTGTTTGTAAACAACGAAATTATAAATGAAACACACAAATAACATTTGTAGCACTACACACTCAAGTATAATAAGTATCACCTTTGATGTAAAGGTTGTCTCATAGAGAGCGCTCTACAGCAACCAGATTGCCTTTGAGTACCCAAAACATGAAACATATACTAGGTAATCAATATAGTATAATACTTAGCGTAATAGTATTTTAATTCATTCAAAAAATACAGTCCAAATTGAAAAACTCCTCCTTTTTAGAAGTCACTTGAAAAACCCCTCACATATTCTTTTACCTGTTTATTAAAGGGATTTTAATTATTAAGCGCAGATATAAATTCCACTGCTGTGAGTTTTTTGTGAAGTTGGATATTCAGGTGACACTGCAGCATGAGGTAAATGTCACGTTGGCCTTGTAAAAACATTGAAATACCAGAATACGATATTATAAATGCGAAAGCTTGGATGTTTGGGTGTATGGATATTTGTTATTCAATAACGCAAAAACGGTTGAACCGATTTAGATGAAATTTGTGACACATGTAGATGATAACTTGGAATAGCACATAGGTAACTTTTAATCCCGGAAAAAAAAGTTGTTTTTGTGGGATTTACCAAAAATTTATATAATACACGGACTGCGAGTACATCTCGCCAGTTGATCATATATGTTAAAATTTTTCCACTATTAATTAAATAGGAAATTGCTTGTATTATTTAAATGACTGATTAGATTTAGTCAACTTTCAAACAAAAAAAAAACTGAGTCCAACCATTTGATATACATATACTGCTGTTTTACAGGTAAAACTCACTAAGTATAGTATATAGGGTGATTTTTAGATATTGACACAACGTTATCAGTTTAAAATCAGTTATCAGATTAGAGACCGGTGACTTTTGTAGATCAAGATAGAGTAGAACTATTTTCTAATGAGATATAAAGAGGAAAAACTAGTTTACTACATTTCTTTTTAAAACATGGACGGGATAAAATACTGTTGGCAACCCTTTCCTTTAGACAAAGAACAAGAAACATTACAAGTGTGATCAGCTAGTAAATATCGTGTTAAAGAAAACAAACATCATTGCATCCATAAAAGGCGTTGCACCTTTGTGGGGCACGCTCACTTTGACATTAGTGCTCGAGGCATTCACGCGTGCTTGATAATAATTCAGTGCACTAGTAAAATATCTAATTGATTTATATTTCTATTCTAATCATTAATTTACTTTCTAGGTTTTATTTTCAGCTAAAAACAATGGAAGCTGCTTACAATACATTTAAATGCCTGAGTCTCAAAATGATAATTATGTTACTTAATACTAGCTGTTGCCAGCGACTTCGTCCGCGCGGACTTCGTTCACTCCGCAGAGCACTTCCCCGTAGGTGATAGCGTGATAATATGTAGCCTATATGTTGACCCGACTTGTTAGTAATATTCATGCAAAATTTGAAGTAAATCCTGCATGGATTGTATGTGGATTATATGGATGTATTTTTTGAGTTTACCCCGGACATACATACAGACAAACAAACAGACAAACAGACAAAAATTCTAAAAACTATATTTTTGGCTTCGATATCGATTGTAGATCAGGCCCCAAGTATTCTTTTAAAAAAATATTCAATGTACAGTTTTGACTTTCCTACGATTTTATTATATGTATAGATTTTTTTCTATCAAACGACGATATGATACCATAGACGAATATAAAGATACGAGTATACACGTAACACTTATACATGGCCCTTTTTTCGCTGTCTTTTTTATATCATAACATAGTAAACAAGCAGATAGCTCTCCTCTTACATAGAGATAAGCATTCCTTATATACACAACAGATGGCAATAGTGTATTTCCATCCATGTGGCAAGGACATAATACCATATGTGAAACCAGAAATTGGAGCACTCGGTGACGGCATTGTCTTTTTTGTAGCAAGTATAGGTAAAACGATTTTTCGAAGCATAGGCCAGACGTTGTTAGCACGCAAAATACATCCATGCTTTATAGTGATATCGCAATAAACAAAACGTATTTTGACTTATTAGTAATCAAAATAAGTTTACAAATGTGTATAAATATAAGTTTTAATGATTACCTCTGGTAGAAGAGACTTTTTTGTAAGCTCATGTATTTATAAATTTTAGTAGCCTGGCAGTATTATTGACCAAGACGTTACTTTCGGCTTCTTTCATTTTACAAAACAATTCAATAAAGTTGCAGAATACTAGCTCCATGTATTAACTGATAAAGTAATCAAAGATTTCTGTGTACGTAGTACATTAATGTCTGATCGTAATAAGGGTACCAAAAACGTAACTTTGATTTACTAGTACCTAAACAAATTGTGTCTAAAATATTATTTAAGACAAAATACAAAGTTCTGTTTAGATTTTTTTTAATGTTGTGTTGATTTGATATAGTAAATAATGGTAAAACGAGTTACAGTTTGTATACGTTTTTATACCATCGTTTTAAACAACAATTTTAAAACATCAACAAGTTATTATTAATATGATGTCAGTTTATTGCAACGGCTTGCTCTCGCCGTCTTCTGCTATGATTTATTGGATATTTAACTTTCATGGTAGTGTTAAGTGGCTCCGAGACTTTCTGAAGTACAGAGAAAACTCATCTCGGCTAATGTAAGCTGAAAAGTTAAATTGTCAACCAGAAAAGAAACTACATTGGAATTTTTTTCCCATTAAAAGGAATAAAGTTGAAAGTAATTTAAGTATAGATATAAAAGAAGTGTGAACTGTATCATAAATGGTCAAATTTTGGCTCGTTTCATCATTTGTCTTGGAGTAATTAAGTGGTTAGGACCTTAAGGATCCAACTTCGATAACTAGAAAGGACAAAATTATGATTAAGTTTTTTCGGGAAAAAATTTGAAGCAGCTGGCCAGAGTTTAGTGATTTTCTAGAAGCCTCATGCGCCATGGATGAGCAATGAGCATATGTTGACGGACCGGATTATCGCAAGAAAACAAGTAATTGTCATTAAAGTTAGCTAAATGTAGTGATGAACATAACGGCCTATTCCACTAGCTAACAAAACAAATACTAATATTATAAAGAGGTAAGATTTGTTTGATTGTAATAGATAATGGAGCGTATCTTAAATAATCGTCTCCTGTCACATCTTGAAGCTAACGAGCTCTTCAGTAACAACTATTATGGTTTTCGCAGGGGGCGCTCGACTTAAGAAATGTTAATTAACGTCAATCACCTATGGAGCGAAGCCTTGGTGGGTCGTGGTTAACAATGGCAGTATCTTTAGACATATCTAACTCCTTTGATCAAGTTTGGCACAAGGCATTTCTAAGTAAGCTTAAAGAGTATGGCATACCTACTGAACTCTGCGACTGGATATCCGATTTTCTTCATGTGAATTAAGTTCCGGGAACCAGCTAGTTAAAATAAGACGTACGAAGTATTTTAATTTGTTACTAGCTGTTGCCAGCGACTTCGTCCGCGCGGACTTCGTTTACTCCGCACAGCTTCTCCTCCGTAGGTGGTAGCGTGATGATATGTAGCCTATATGTTGACCCGACCAGTTAGTAATATTCATGCAAAATTTGAAGTAAATCTATGCAGTACTTTTTGAGTTTACCCCGGACATACAAACAGACAAACAGACAAACGGACAAACGGACAAACGGACAAACGGACAAACGGACAAACGGACAAACGGACAAACGGACAAACGGACAAACGGACAAACGGACAAACGGACAAACGGACAAACGGACAAACGGACAAACGGACAAACGGACAAACGGACAAACGGACAAACGGACAAACGGACAAACGGACAAACGGACAAACGGACAAACGGACAAACGGACAAACGGACAAACGGACAAACGGACAAACGGACAAACGGACAAACGGACAAACGGACAAACGGACAAACGGACAAACGGACAAACGGACAAACGGACAAACGGACAAACGGACAAACGGACAAACGGACAAACGGACAAACGGACAAACGGACAAACGGACAAACGGACAAACGGACAAACGGACAAACGGACAAACGGACAAACGGACAAACGGACAAACGGACAAACGGACAAACGGACAAACGGACAAACGGACAAACGGACAAACGGACAAACGGGCAAACGGGCAAACGGGCAAACGGGCAAACGGGCAAACGGGCAAACGGGCAAACGGGCAAACGGGCAAACGGGCAAACGGACAAACGGGCAAACGGGCAAACGGACAAACGGACAAACGGACAAACGGACAAACGGACAAACGGACAAACGGACAAACAGACAAAAATTCTAAAAACTATATGTTTGGCTTCGATATCGATTGTAGGTAGATCACGCCTCAAGTATTCTTTTAAAAAAAATTCAATGTACAGTTTTGATTTTCCTACGATTTTATTATATGTATAGAATATGTATATATATATATATATATATATATATATATATATATATATATATATATATATATATATATATATATATATATATATATATATATATATATATATATATATATATATATATATATATATATATATATATATATATATATATATATATATATATATATATATATATATATATATATATATATATATATATAGTGTTTAATTTTATTGCTTCCAATTTAAATTTATTTATTTGTCACTATATTGTACACTAAGCACATTATTTAGAAAATTAATTTACATTTATCGCCTCTGTGGTCTATAAGTGGTCCAGTATTGGCGTCGACCACATGAGGTCCCGGGTTTGATTTTCGGGTCGGGCACTTAAAAAAAATGTTTTTTCAGTTTTCTGATAAACACAAAGTTGCCCGGGATTGGAAAGTGCCCGGTTGCCACCTATCACATTTGTGGGACCAAGTAGTATCTTCGGATAATCGTGGGTGCACTTGTTGTACCTCTGCCTACCCCTTCGGGGATACGGGCGTGAAGATACTTATTAATTTAAATCGTGTACAAAGGGCGAGCTCGAGTCCGGTTCACGTAACCCAACGTCATTCATGTCGAAGCATTTAGGGCTCTTTCTATTTAAATATAAGTTCTTTCATATTTTTGCATAATATCCCGCGTTGTAGCACGTAGTGACGTTTTATCATGTCTAAGTGTGTAAGAGTTTCTCCGTCTTGGTCAGGGTTTCTTCAAAGGAGCCCGGAACAACACGGGGAAAATATTTTCATACTATCAACAATCTTATTAAGACGGTATATTAGTGTAATTTTTTGACAAAGCAAGTTGCGACTTGGGAGTATGAAGTATTGGGATAGGTGGAGCTAGCACTCGTGTTAATCAATTGGAACAAATATTTACGTTATATCTCTGTCTGTGAGGTCACTCCATCTCTTTTGATACAGCTGTGTTAGAAAGTGAGAATAAGACCTCCGAAGATGACAACAGTATGTAAAATTGTGTTTCAAGTAGGCATTAGAAGTGCTGCCTCCAGATATAATACAGCTTCATGCTTGCGAGTACCTACGGTAGTGTTACGTCATTCTACGCATTTCACAACATTGTAAGCTAAGACTCAAGTATTTGGCTGGTCTGAATTTGTAAGGAGATTTTTCTCGTTTATACCACGTATATGAGGAGACTTTTATCCGTGTTGGTTCTGCCATGCAAAACATGTCACTAGCATTGTGACTACTAGGTGGGAGAGTTCCGCAACGTCTCACTTATTTTCTTACCAACGTTTTGGTACCATCACTTTATCTTTGTGATATTTTGGTTTCCCCCGTTTTGCTCCCGGGCTCCTTTAAAAAATAGGCCAACTGCCGTTCTGCCAAGCAGGTCGTAAAAAGCGACCAATTGGCTATGCGAGTCACTAACATCATGGCTACTAGGTGGTAGAGTTATACATTGTCTTGCCCGGGTTTGGTACCACCGCCTTACCTATTCTTGCCGCAATAGCGTCAGTGCTTGTCACTGTCGTGTTCCGGTTTATAGGGTAAGGTAGCCGGTAAACTTATGCAAATGGCATTAAACCTCGACACAAGATAGCAACGCACCATTAACACCTTTGGTGTTTATAGGTGATGGTTGACTCTGTCTATCAGGAGACCCATCTGCTTGTTTGCTATCTTATGAAATAAAATAAATTTTTGATTGCCATCGTGCCACACGGATAGCAGCGCACCATTGACTATACAAATACTAATAGAATGGTGTTGGCCGTAAATTGCGTAGCCGCTCATATGAGTAAATGTATGAAAATGTCAAATACTTGTAGATTATAACCATATTACATAGTATAAAAAAATTATCGAAAACAAAAAACCCGACTGCACTTAATCTTTAGAAAAGGTTCATTGCCTGAAATGAAAGCTAAAAAGAAAGAAACAAGCCCAGTAGTTTAGAATCATGTGAAATAATAATGAATAACTTCACCATTGAAATAGTTCTATAATCGATGTAGGTACATACATATAAAACAATTCATGAATTTTAATTCATCACAGAACGATTAACAGTCGGGGCCCATTTAATTTTTAGCTATCAAATTTTCACAAAGCAGCATTAGAGATGCCACGAATATACGTCGCCAAATATTCATGTGATTTTGGTGAATATTTGGCGACGTATTTGTTTTCCCCGTGTTAGTTCCGGGCTTCTTTGAAGAATAGGCAAACTGCCGTTCTGCCAGGCAGGTCGTAAAAGGTGACCGATTGGCTTTACGAGTCGCTACCATCGTGGATACTAGGTGGTAGATTTATGAATTGTCTCGCCTAGGTCTGGACTCTGGTACCACCGTCTTACCTATCGTGCCGCAATAGCGTCAGTGCTTGTCACTGTCGTGTTGCGGTTTGGATTTATTAGACCTCGCCACAAGATAGCAACGCACCATTAACGCCTTTGATGCCTATAGGCGATAGTTGACTCTTTCCATCAGGAGACCCATCTACTTGTTTGCTAAATTTGATTCGATTTGATTTGGTTTTGATCTAAAAAAAGCATTAGCGAGTTCGGAGTTGATCGTATCACAAGGTACAGGTATTATTTGTTTATGAAGATTGAGTGCTGTAAGCAGATGCTTCTGATAGAAAGATGGAAAGATAAAACATCGCCTATAGACACCAAAGATGTTAATGGTGTGTTGCTATCCGTGTGACGGGATGGCAATGCCACATGCATATGTGTACCGGCTACCTTACCCTCTTAACCTGAACACGACAATGATCATCATTGACGCTATTGTCGCAGGAATAGGTAAGGCAGTGGTACTAAATATCCGGGCAAGACGTTGCAGAAATCTAACACTTAGTAGTCACGATGGTAGTTACGGAAATAGTCAATCAATCGCCTGTTACGACCTGCCTGGTAGAACGACAATTGGCCTATTCTTCAAAGAAGCCCGGACCTGCACGGAGTAAGAACTACTGAACTGATTTTGATAAAACTTAGACAGTTCCCTAAGTTGTTATATAACTTATTTTAAATCAAAAATAATTATCTCGATATGTCTTTTATTTCCCGAAAAATTCCTGGACAAACATACAAATATACATACACTTACGCAATTTTAGTACACGTGCTTGGACGCCTAAATATATCATCATACCTACTCAAATGTTATCCGATTCCAACAATATTACATACCTACATGTCAAACTGATAACCTCCATTTTTTCGTCGGTTGAAAATATTGTCTAACTGATGATAAATACTGATTAATGAAATGAATACCGAATAAGAAATACTGAAGTAGGTAGGTATATAGGTGTGTATAAAGTACGTGAATATAAATAGGAAAATTAACTTTAAATCGTTATATATCTTAAACTATTATTTAAAAAGAAAAATGATAAATAAAACCCAAAATTATTTTTAAATACCTATTCAACGATACCCCACATGATATTGTTCATCAATATATTTTTTTTCCATGATGGGTTTTAATAAATGTCATGTCTTTAGTGACACTCGCAAGGTTAAGATGAATTGATTGACATGCGAATCATCAAAATCAGCCTACGCGTTTGGCCTCTAGAATGCCACATAGGAACAAACATACATATATACATACATACATACATACATATATAGACTGATAAACACAATACCCTCCTGCAGTCGGGTAAAAATAGAAATATGCCATATTGTGCTATTTTATTGTGACGAACAAAAAGCTAAGGCTTAAAGAATACCTCTGGAGTGATTTTATTTCATCAGTAAGTATTATGACTCTGTATTTCTCTGAGTAAATGCAAGTGACCTTAACAACTTGACATCAAGAAATTGTCTTGAAAGGCGTATCCAGTTTTATTCGTGCAATGCACCATTAATATCTATGGTATCTATAGGCGATGATTTTTCTCTTTCCGTCCACCATTCTCTGAAGTAGAGTGTTCAGTACACGATTCTTAAACCAAATAGTGAAAAAATGGTACTTAAATGACTTAATTATCCAAATATCTTTTAAACCAAAAATTAAACCGACAAAAAGTTATGCGTGGTTGTAAATTAAAATTTAGTGAGTGCATAAACAATCATTCTCTAGTTTCGTATCCTTTTTTGTGGATATTTAAAAAAAAATTATTATATTTCAAGAAAAATTACTCTACTCTCTTCTGACTACCCTCGGCTTCGGGGTTGTATGTCCTATAAAAGAATTATCAAAATTGGATTACTCTATAAAAGTTGTGCGTGGTCATCTATATATTAATCGGACTACTCTGTAATAGTTGTGGGTGGTTATCTATATATTAATACGTAAAGGAAAAACTTTGGACCTTTTTTAAGACAATTACATGAATGGTGGAGTTTGAAATTTGGCATAGTTAACGTTTTCATTGCGGAGGACTGCAGAAACCAAATATTTTTAAATAAAATGCATTAAAAATACATTTAATTAATAAAAATATTCATTACACACATACATGTGACATACATGATAATATGTATTCACATGTCCACTATTTTCTTTATGGCTAAAGTCAGTTGTCAAACTTAAAAGAGATTGTATTATTTAATCTATGGGCGAATTTCGGCCACAGGTGATCGCTAATACATTAAAATCAGTGAGTGAACAATTATACCCTGTTTTTATACCCTTATGATTGAATTTTTTTAATGTAATGGGACCACTCTCGGGGTATACCCATTCCAATAAAAAAATATCTAACATAAAAAAATATACGCATCGAATTGAGAACCTCCTCCGTTTTTAGACGGTTGATAAAAATGCTTAGTACCGACACCCGTGGGCGCATAAAAGTTAATTTTTTACAAACAGCGATTTAGCGGCTGTTTGTACCTTGCTTGAACTCATGAGTATAACGAACGGTAACCATAATTTTTGAACACTACTTCACTAATTTCGTTGAGGCTTACTACGAGATTGAGCAAAATTCTCATTTTATTATATTTTTATTGTTTATTTATGACCATACACTATCGTGTCCTTTAATATGTACAATTTTTTAAGTACCTATTAGTTAACCTGTATAGTCTACAACCAAGTTTTATTTGTTCTAGCCATAAAGATCAGAATAACTAAGTTTGGGTCTTCTAGTACTAATATAATCAATCAATTGTGTTCTGGTAATACTGTTATCCAATTTGTCGAAGTCAGAGCTTAACATCACGTTCATTGTACACGTGACAAGGAAACGTTCACAGGATAACGATTTTGATTTCATTCATTTTTAGAGTACGTATTGAATATTGAATGGAGAAAATATGTTTATACTGCGACTTTTTTAGGGTTCCGAAGTAAACTAAGAACATTTATAGTTTCGCTATGTCCGTCTGTTTGTCTGCCGGCAGTCTTGCTCAGAGACCCTTAGTACTAATTAGTACTAAGGGTACCTTAGTACTAAGATTAAGGGAATAGTTAGTGAGATATTTAGCTTTAAAGTGCTAATTTTTGTTAGGGCCAAGTGTTCCCTTCCCCCTGCCTGCTGGGGTGGAAAAAATCACGGTAGTACATACATATCTTCACGCCAGATCCCTTACGGGGTAGAAAGAACCGAGTGCCATACATCACGATTCTTGCAGGCTTGTCTCGCTACCTCCACATTCGTCACTCTCTTCATACACACACGCCGGTGGCGAAGACTCTTGACACCACCTTCGGACAGTACTCGATAAATCTGATCATGGTATGTCAGTCTTGGTCTTCCGCGGTACCGACATCCTTTCACATTCGCATTGTATATCTGTTTTGTTAACCTTTCATCTACCATTCTTTCTACACGTCCGAACCAACGGAGCATGCCCTTTCTCATCTTTACACCGACACTTTCTTTCAAGCCTAACCTCTCTCTCACTTCCACATTACGAACCCGGTCTGAGTGTTACACCACATATTTTTCTTAGCGACCTCATCTCGACCGCGTTGATTCTACTTTCATGCCCTTTCTGACATACCCAACTCTCACTGCCATACAATAGCGTTGGGATAAGCACATAATTAAGTAGGGCTAGACGGGCACCCTGACTTAAAATTGTCCTATTAAGTAATCTCCCTAACGCTCCATTCACTCTGTTCCCTGCACACACTCTTCTTTCAACATCAGCGGTGTACCTTCCATCCTTGCTAAAAGCACATCCAAGATATACAAACTCATCCACTTGTTCCAGCACTACATCATCGACCAAAACTCTTACATCCATTCTGGCTGCTTCTCTTTCAAATACTAAAACTTTAGTAGTAGTAAATATAATGAAGTTAAAATGAAAACTATGACGGTTTAAAAGGGTGTCCAAGCTTTTGAGTAATAGTCGACCAAGTTGGGTGTTGGTTGATCAATAAAGAACTACTTGAAGAAGTTTTTATAGGCGGTGAACCTGTAGTGTGGATATACCCATCATTAACGTTGAATAGGTTAAATGTTCATAGTATGAAACAAAAAAGCCCACTTATTATTCCGGATTATTGTGATGGATAACTTCAGAATCCTACATTACGCGTGGCCCGACACGCACTTTATGAAATTAGTTTTTACAACATAATGGTCAAAAAATATGCATGTATATAATATTCAGTAAATAAAAAAAAAGTATCTTCACGCCCGTATCCCCGAAAGGGTAGGCAGAGGTACAAAAAGTGCACCCACGATTAGCCGAAGATACTTGGTCCCACTATGTGATAGGTGGCAAGCCTATCGCCAACCGGGCACTTTCCAATCCCGGGCAATGTTGTTTTTATCAGAAAACTGAAAAAACACATTTCTGAATTGCCCGACCCAGGAATCGAACCCGGGACCTCTGTGATCAACTCCGACACCGGACCACTACACCACAGAGGCGATAATATTCAGTAAATAAATACATGATAATTTAAGGACTGGGTCCATTTTGAAGAAAAAATCATTTGGTAATAGGTTAAACCAGACTTGTATCACCGCCTTACATGTCCTTGCTGCAATAGCGTCAGTGGTTATTAATATCTCGTTCGGGTTTGAAGAGTAAGGTTAAACTTAGGCAACCATATGCCATTACACCCTACTACACGGATGACAACGCAACATGAACATTTTTGTTGTCTATAGGTGATGGTTATCTCTTTCCAACAAGAGCCATCTGCTTGTTTGCCATTCTATAATATAAAAACATTATAAGTTATTATTTATTTTGTATCATCGCCTCTGTGGTCTGGTGGTCCAGCGTTGGCGTTGACTACATGAGGTCCCGGGTTCGATTCCCGGGTCGGGCACTTAAAAAAAGTGTTTTTTCAGTTTTCTGATAAACACAAAGTTACCCGGGATTGGAAAGTGCCCGGTCGGCGATAGGCTTGCCACCTATCACATTTGTGGGACCAAAGTATCTTCGGCTAATCGTGGATGCACTGGTTGTACCTCTGCATACCCCTTCGGGGATACGGGCGTGAAGATACTTTTATTTATTTTGTAATAAAAACATCACCAAGCTCCGAGCTGCTAATGAAAATTATGTTTTCGTGCAGTCTCGAAAAAGCTTAATAACACATTTGTTTGACCCGGGCTTCGATCAAATATTTGATCTAAGGACCCGGGTATCGAATCCGGGATCTCACCTCATGGTTTGAAAATAGTCATATTAGTAATAGTCGTATTTATCGTAGTCTAGTAGATAATCATCTACTAGAATACGAGGCAGTATACAGCCCCCTAATTCACCTAATCCAAGCGCTTAGGGCTCTCACATACATAAACACGATAGAATCCCGAGACGTGCTACGACGCGGCATAATATGTAAGAAAATGTGTGTTTTAAATGCTTCGACTCGCCTGCCGCTTGATTACGTGAATTAGGTCCCAATTTGACATGTTGACTCGTAAAAGACTACTGAAGGAAGGTGTTCAGTACTAGATACTGATATCAAATACGTAAAAAAATTGCACTTAAATTTTGACCTAATCTATATTATCACCTATATGAAAGTATAAATATGAAAGTTTGGATGTTCAGATGGATGGATGTCTGGATGGATATTTGTTATTCAATCACGCAAAAACTACTGAAAGGATTTGGATGAAATTTGGTACACAGGTAGACGATGACCTGGAATAGCACATAGGCTACTTTTTATCCCGGAAAATTAGATGATCCCGCGGGATTCACCAAAAATCTATATAATACAGCGGACTGCACATTGCAGCTAGTATTATAAATGTAAAAGTTTGGATGTTTGGATGGATGAATGTTTGTTACTCAGTCACGCAAAAACTACGAAACGGAGTTGAATGAAATTTGGCACACAGGTAGAGGATGACCTGGAATAACACATAGACTACTTTTATCCTGGAAAAACTAGGAAATCCCACGGGATTCTCCAAAAACTTTTATGACGCAGCAGGCTGCTCGCTGCAGCTAGTTATCTAATAAAACTCACGTGGGACACCCACGCATATACAGAGGTATATCAAAGTCTACTGTTAATATACAGTTATTTGTTGAACTCGTGAACTTTGACACCTTCTCGAACACACTCCCTCTCCGCCCAAACGTTACTTATGTACGTACGAAAAGACGTAAACATTATAATATTTTTTATCAAAAAAGTTAGACTTGACTCGCGCGGTTACAATCGCCCGCGCTGTAAACATATCCATATTAATATTATAAATGCGAAAGTCTGTCTGTCTGATACGCTTTCACGGCTAAACCGTTCGACAGATTTTCATGCAATTTGGCATGAAAGTAGTTAAAGGTCCGGGGTGAAACATAGGCTAACTTTTTTTTCAAAAATTTAACCTTAAAGGGCTGAAATAGGGGATGAAGTTTGTTTGAAAACTATATCGACGACATGTTAATCTACTCCCGGGCGAAGCTGCGCGAGTAAGATAGTGGTTATATAATATGACCATTAACTACCTATCGTATCCTTCAATATGTACAATCTTTTGCCAGTCAACCTGTATATTTATTATCTATTTTTATCTTTTCCAAGGCCAAAGCTGTTTTATAAACTATTCGATCAAAATATGCAAAAGATTGAAAGATATATCTAGAAGCGTGTGAAATAAATGTCTTTGGTATAGCGAGTAACAGAGGTAGCGAAAAGACCTAATTAGTGAAACATCTAGTTGAAAAGTTGTCATGCTAACACAATCACCACTACAGGAAGCGTAGGAGCTTGCATACAAAGTTGGGCTCACACTTTTAAATCATAAACCAAGGGAACTAATTGAAATAACAAAGCTTTGAGACACTTTTTATGCTTTAAAAATCTAGCGCTGTTATATCATAAAAAGCATCAGAATTAATAAAAAACACACGATGCCGGTTGTCTTGCGAGATAGGCAGAGAGTGAAGCGGACGGCTAAAGATTTTCTAATTCCCCACGATTTTGTCGGAGAGAAAAAGTGATGATCCACATACCGAACTTGACCGCCCTCATAATGATTATTTTCCCCGTGTTAGTTTCGGGCTTCTTTGAAGAATAGACCAACTGCCTTTCTGCTAGGCAGGTCGTAAAAGGCGACCGATTGGCTATGCGAGTCACTACCATCGAGGCTACTAGTTGGTAGAGTTCTGCATTGTCTCGCCCGGATCTGGTACCATCGCCTTTCCTATTCCTGCCGCAATAGCGTCAGCGCTTGCCCCTGTCGTGTTTCGGTTTAGAGGGTAAGGTAGCCGGTAAACGTATGCATGTGGCATTAGACCTCGCCACAAGATAACAACGCACCATTAATACCTTTGGTGTCTATAGGCGATGGTCGACTCTTTCCATCAGGAGACCCATCTGCTTGTTTGCTATCTTATGATATAAAAAAAAGAAAAAAGGTTATTTCGCGATGACTGCGACTGAAAATAAGTTCTTAATTTGATAATATGAACTCTTTTTGACCAATAGACAATATGCTATACCGTTAAGAAGTTTGTAACTAACGAACAACTTGTATTTTTTTGACAATTGTCACTACCATTGTTAATAGCTAAATAAACGCATAATGAGCAACTCTGTATTAGAATGGGATGAAACCTTACCAAAGTAAATCGAAAATGACAATTCTCCAGTAGTTATTTGACGCGAGTTTGCCGACGCTACGGCTGACCTCGCGTCTCAGTTCCAAAACGACAGGTCCTACGTATACTGGTGCGACCCGCAAAACAACGGAAACCATTGTTTTGCATCAGAAGCCTTAAAATTACCTTATATTTGTCCTAATGTAGTAAAGTAACGTAGTATGTAGTAAAGTAATTTGTACAAAAGTACAAATTTTCAAATACTTCTATTGATTTATGTCAAAATTACAAGCAATAGAACGTTTAATCCGTTCTCCTGTAAAGTTGTGTCATTGCACTTGCACTTCGTGTACGACGGGTCCTACCACAGACCACACGTATACTACGTGTGGTCTGTGGTAGGACCCGTCGAAAAGGTCACATCCCATTCTCATCCCATTCTCAACAATTATTGTTATATATTATGTTGATTAAATGATGACAGTCACACGTCGGTTAATAAATGTGTTTATTAAACTGTAATTTTACTGGGATTTTCCTTAACCGAATATAATAGTAATTCACGTGCGTGGCTGAGTGATAGAATGGGGTGCGATACCATATCTGACCATGAACGTGTTCTATTGTGTACGTTATTTTATAAAATAAATAAAAAAGTACCACCGCCTTACCTATTTCTGTTACAATAGCGTCAGTGTTCCGGTTCGGAAAGCAAGATAACCGGTAAAATTCTGTATTTGGCATCAAAATCTCACCACACCGATACCAACGCTCAGCAGCTCCTGATGGAGTCATGTTTGTTATTCTGTTTTCAGTTTGTAATTTTAAATCGGATCAGGTTCCCTTGCGGGGTTGAAGGAGTAATCCGAACGTCTACAGACTTTCCGGTTCACCATGACGACCGCCACGTTGGTTAAATTAGTCATTTTTCCCTGTGTTGGTCCCGGGCTTTGCTGCCAACCAAGCCAATTGCTGTTCTGCCATGCAGGTCGTAAAAAGCGACCGATTGGCTACTCGAGTCACTACCATCGTTGCTTCTAGGTGGTAGAGTTCTGCATTGTCTTACCCGGGTCTGGTACCACCGCCTTACCTATTCCTGCCGCAATAGCGTCAGTGCTTGTCATTGTCATGTTCCGGTTTGGATGGTAAGGTAGCCGGTAAACTTATGCATGTGGCATTAGACCTCGCCACAAGATAGCAATACAGCATTAACACCTTTGGTATTTATAGGCGATGGGTGGCTCTTTCTATCAGGAGACCCATCTGCTTGTTTGCTATCTATATGCTATTATTATATTGATATTTAAAAAAACAATCGGTCGATTTTTGCGATCTGCCTGGGAGAACAGCAGTTGGTCTATTCTACAAAGGAGCCCGGCACCAACACGGGGAAAAATATCATCACAAACAAAATCATTATGCAATATACGGATTCAATATACAATCACTTTGCAACAGTAGCATCGTTAACACACGCGAACGGAAAAGTGAAACAAGTGATGGTAATTTATGCTTATCGTCGATGAAGTGACAATACCTCCTATCTGTATAAATGTTAATTTTACAGGAGAGGAAAAAAACGTTTGATATCTGGTCTTAAATGTGTTAATTTGAATATAAAGCTATTTCCACAAAGCTCTAACTTTTCTTCTGAATATTGTTAAAATATAGGAGAAATTCTATAGATGCAAAACTGAATTTTATGTCTAATAAAACAGTAAATTTGTTAAAAAAATGTTAGGAGGTATTGTCACTTCAACGACGTTATGCAAAGTATCACTTGAAACTATAAAAATGGTAATTAATTATATAGAGTATATAGAGATTATAAAATTCATCCAGTAATTATAAGCGTAGAAACTAACGTTTAACTAAACTCGTAATATTTTAGTAATTCAAAATATACAAACAGCACCTCGTCTCTCAAATTTTACATCTTAATTTTAGAGCAAAATGAAATGCACATTGAACGTGTTTTACAGGAATACATACGTACGTGGTGTTTTGTGACCCGTGATACATTTCAAAAGTCAACACAGCGCGCCTTTTGATGCAGCACTCTTTCAGAAGAGACATGTTCGTAAAGCGAAGGTGTTATCTTAATCTGGCCGTCAAAACGCTCGAATGCGCGGCCATTGTGTAAACGCTTCCAACTCGCTGGCATATGCAAGAACTCCGAGGAAGGTAATATTTATACGGCTTTGACTTGAAATACCAATGACACCTAGTATTCCGCTTGCACGGTTCTTAATGGTTTATATTCTAAGCTATCTTTGTTTATCTTCTATACAAATAAATAAAATTGGAGTGTATGTTTGTAATATTAAAATAACCGTTTTTTTACTAAATGCATATGGATGTATACACGGTACATATACCAAAATAACATTTTTTTTTTTTTTTTACAATTCTTGTCTGTCTGTTTGTTTGTTCCGGCTAATCTCTGGAACGGCTTAACCGATTTTGACGGGACTTTCACTGACAGCTGATGTAATAAGGTAAGATCAAAAGTAGCCTAAGTTACTTAACAGATCGGACACAATGTGTTAAAATTGATGAATGGATAAGTAACGAACTGCCAGTTACTCACGGTGTCCCCCAAGGCAGTATTTTAGGTCCTACTTTATTTTTAATTTTTATTGATGGTCTTTGCCGGACTAAATTTTCAAATGGTAAGAGTGTTACTTACGCCGATGATACTGCCTTGTTATTCTAAGGTGACACATGGAACGAAACATTTCATTATGCGCAACAAGGTTTTAATCTTGCTAATAGGTGGTTATCACACAACAAATTAGCACTAAACACTTCTAAAACAAAATACATAACATTCACCATAAACAATAATAATTTGTCTTGTAATTCAGCCTATCGTTTAGTAGGACACAATTGTCTTACCTATTCCAACTGTGTCTGTCCTGAATTACAAAAAACTAACGAAATAAGATATCTTGGTGTCATTCTGGATAGTAATTTGAACTTTTATCCCCACATTAATCTTTTAACTTTTTGAATTCGCAAGTTAATATATATATTTAAAAACCTTCGTCACATTGCAGACAGTAAAACACTAAAAACTACTTACTTTGCCCTATGTCAATCACTCTTAACATATTGTATAACCATCTGGGGAGGTGCTTCTAAAACCACATTGCTTAGACTGGAACGAGCACAAAGATCTGTTCTGAAAGTCATGAATTTTCTCCCTTTCTTCTATTCAACAAAAGATCTTTATAAAAATTGCAAGGTACTTACAGTGCGTCAGCTTTTTGTATTACATACCATACTAAAAAAACATTCTACTTTAACTTATGTACCCTACCTAATAAGCAAACGTAAGAAAAGTAGAATTTTGTCTTTACCCTCTTACAGTACTTTCTTTTCCCACAAATTCTTTTGTTTTCTCGGCACTTATCTGTATAATAAAATTAATTCTAAAATTTCTATTTATAATCTTACCAAATATAAGTGCAAGCAAATTGTGTCACTTTGGCTCCTTGATTTATCTTATGATGAAACGGAAGAATTGATAAAAGTGATAAAATAATATGATCCTATATCTGGTACCATCTTACACAATTATATCCTAAATTACTTAGTAACATTTATAATGTGTGGAATGTAAATTATATATTATGTATTGTATAAGTGTACATGTATATGTGTGTATGTATATTAATGTGTTAGATAGATTTATATGTAATACATGAACACTCACATTAACAAAGTTTTCGCTGTGTCTGTATATTACACGCACACCCCTTTTCATTGATATTCTGTATACCCGTATTCACTTAATCTATTCCAAAAGTATTTGATTGATATGTTCCGAAAGCACATTTCATTGTATGTACTTCTTGATATATAATTCCATCTCGAGGTGAGGGCCTGGTGATCTGTTATCACAAGGCATCCTAGTGCAGACACCAGTCTCTCACAATTCATTGTTTTAGTCTATTTATACTAGTAAAATAAAACTTATTGTACCTAACGATTGTGAGAGAAATAAATAAATATAAATAAATAAAAAAAAACTTAGGCTACTTTTGATTTCGAAATTTTCCACGGGGACGAAGTCACGGGGTCAGCTAATCATAAATAAAATATTTTGTCTATCAGTAATATCTCTTTATAAGGATATTCTAGATTTATGTAATCTTGAATATTAATTATATAATAATATATAATTCATGTATCGCCTTTGTGGTCTATTCGTCCGATGACGGTATTGGCACATATGGGGTGCCGGTTTGATTCCCGGGTCGGGCCAAAATCGTCGGATTTAGACAACAAAGATGTTAATGGGTGCGTTGCTATTCGTGTCGTCGGATGGCAATGCCTAATGCATAAGTCTACCGGTTACTCTAATCCCAAAACCGGAACTTGAAAATGATAAGCATTAACGCTATTATGACAAGAACAAGTAAGGCGTTGATATTAAATATCCGGGCGGGAGGTTGTGGAACTCTATCACCTAGTAGTCTCGACGGTCGTGACACGTATGCTAATCGGTTGTCTTATGTATTACAAATAAACTCACTTGTACTTCCAGTTCACGTATATTTTTAATTTTTTACTATTCACATCCAACCGGTTTCGCTTATTAAAGCATCATCAGGGATGTTTTACACATATTTTCAATATTTTACAAATAAACTTACTTGTACTTCCAGTTCACGTATATTTTTAATTTTTTACTATTCACATCCAACCGGTTTCGCTTATTAAAGCATCATCAGGGATGTTTTACACATATTTTTAATATTTTACAAAAATTAATTTTTAATATTTTACAAAAATATGTGTAAAACATCCCTGATAATAATAATAATAATATACTTTATTTCCAATTTTACAATGTACAATATATAAAATAAACTGACTCCTAAAATAGTAAAAACTGTGTTATAGGAGCCAGTTCTTCTCAAAATTTTAGCCATACTAATTATATGATTGCATGTATATTTTGCCTTTCTCAGTAGTGAGTGTATAATTAGTTACCTACTGAACATTTGTATTCACATAAGGAATATATCAAATATAGTTAATGATAAACAAGTACTTTATATGAAACATGAATATACTTACACATACATACCCATACATATACACATACACACATATATATATATATATATATATATATATATATATATATATATATATATATATATATATATATATATATATATATATATACACATACATACATATATACATATACATATACTCGCACACATACATATATACATACACATATACATACATATGCATACTTATATAAATACATATTACATAACGTTGATTAGTCCCTTATAATTACTTCTATTTGGTTATAGTCAAACCCTTTTAGCCAATCTAGAACATATTTTTTGACCTGAAACACGTTGCATTTTTTAATTGAAAATTGTTTCTCTATACAATTATAAAGGTGAGGGGCTAAGAAATTGTAATGCCTGTGAGCAATAGCGCTGCGTACAAAGGTTAGCGGGCATCTTTGTCTTCTTTTGATACTTTCTGGTTGTGTAGGGATTTCTGTCTGATGATACTTTTTAATGCACCGGAAAATATATAGTTTACGCATACTCATTAGATTGGCTGTCTCATAGAGATTATGTGTGGGGTGTCTATACGATAGTTTTAAACAAACCTTTAATAAAACTCTTTGGGCGCGTTCCAAGACAAGTAGGTGTGTATTTGCTGCACCTCCCCAAGATGTTATACAATAACTCAAGAGACATTGTGCCAATGCTTTATACGTATTAATAATAAGTTTGACATTAAGTACATTTCTCAGATTTTTAAAAACGGGTATTAATTTTCTAATTCTATTTGTTACGTCAATAAGATGCGGTCTCCAGTTCAGGTTTTCATCAAGCGTGACTCCCAGATATCTTATATGGCTAGTATTGTTCAAAATATTGCATGAACAAACGTTAGAAAAACTAGCCAAATCTTTGTTACATGGATATGTATGGATTTTAATTTTAAAATTATTAGGAGGACCAGAGATTCTAGTTTTTGTGAAACAAATATACTTAGTTTTGTCGACATTAATGTTTAGTAAGTTATCCTCAAGCCACGCTGTTACTTTTTTGAGCTCTTTTTCAGCATGCTCTTTAACTTCCTCCCATGATTTACTATGAAATAATAGAACTGTGTCATCTGCGAACATTATCACATCTGCTTTATCTCCTAGAAGGAGATTTAGCTGGTTGACATAAATCAGAAATAGGGTTGGGCCGAGAGTACTTCCCTGCGGAATTCCAAATTGACAGGAGTAAGAATCGCTGTCTAGATTATCTATTCTAACTCTTTGTTTTCGGTCGCTTAAAAAACTTTTAAACCAATTCAAAGGTATATCCCTAATACCCAGGTTTTCTAGGCGAGCCATAAGAATGGATATAGACACTGTGTCAAATGCTTTTTGAAGGTCTACAAAGATACCTACACACTTTTCGCCAGAATCAAGGTAGTTAGTAATCAGTGTTGTTAATTTGAGAACCGCATCTTCAGTGGATTTTTTACTTCTAAAGCCATATTGATTATCAGCTAGTAGTTTCTGTCCTTCAATATAAGACATTAATCTTTTGTTGACAAGTTTCTCTAGAATTTTAGATAACGTAGACAAAAGGGATATGGGTCTGTAGTTGGAACAGTCTCGCTTATCTCCTTTCTTATGTATTGGTATTACAACTGAATGTTTCAATATTGAAGGAAAGACACCAGTTTCTAAGCTTAAGTTACATAAGTGTAAAATTGGGTTAATTAGTAGTTGCTTAAATTGTTTAATTACTAGTGCCGGGATGTCATCAACTCCTGGGGAACTAGTCTTAAGATTAGAAATAACATTGTTAATTTCCTCATGATCTGACGGAATTAATAGCATTGAATTTTTAGTACTTGGTTGTATTGATACTTTCCTAGCTAGTTCTAGCTCAGTTGTTTGTAACCTAGCAAGTGTGTTAGACGCTAACTTAGCGCCAATAGATGTGAAATAATTATTTACTATATTAAGTGAGCTTTAAGTGAGTTTAAGTGAGAAATAATTATTTACTATATTAAGTGATGATGCTTTAATAAGCGAAACCGGTTGGATGTGAATAGTAAAAAATTAAAAATATACGTGAACTGGAAGTACAAGTGAGTTTATTTGTAATACATAATTTAAAATGCAGTTTCACCAAGTGCCGACGATGGAAACTATCCAATTTAATCGGTTGTCTCTTACGATCTATCTGGAAGAACGGCAGTCGTCTTCCAATGAGCCTTGTCGAACACGGGGTAGTGATAAATTTGGTAAATCATTCACCTTTTATGAACTGCCTAGTTTCTACTTCATTCCTGGTAAGAATAGATGATTTAGTCTTCAAAATAAATATATACTTATTAATAAATATCAGTGGAATACTCAAATTGTTTAACCCCAAAGTATGCAAATTATTTGCTTGTATTATGGGTCTCAGTCAATTATACTAATACATAGGAAGGAACATACATCTTCTTCTACATATATACATATAAATTACGTTTCACGTTGTTTGTCCTATTGTTGTTAGATTCTTAAACTATTGAATCGATTTCAATGAAATTTTGTAGATATCTACTGTTTGGTCCAACTTAAAAAATAGTATAATTTTATTCCCTCCCCCCCTTTTCAAGTACCCAAAATATTCAATACAAGTATTTTGAATGTAAAAACAACGTTTACTGGGTTACCTAATAAAATAAATAAATAAATATTCACGGGACAATTTATACACTTACTGATTTAATCCCAAAGATACAAAATATTTCCTTGCGTTATGGGTGTTAGTCAACGATATTAATACATAGAAATACATATATAAATACCGTTAAATACATAATAAACACTAAAACCCAGAAATAAACATCTATGTTCATCACACAAATGCTTGTCCCTGTCGGGGATCAAATCCAAGCCCCGTCGATTGTGTAGTCAGGGTCGCTAACCACTCGACCAACGGGGAAGTCAAAATAAGTAATATTAAAAAAGTAAAATATAAAAAAGAGAATATCTCTTAACTACATTGTAAATCTCAACGAAAATTGAATTTTTTGTGGGGTACTTGAGTAATGATCAAACAAGTATGGCAAAACAAAGTTTGCCTGGTCAATTAGTATTATATAGACACTCAAATATATTTTTAAAAAAACAAACCCAGTATTACAAATATCTATGCTCATCACACAAATGTTAGTTACTAATCTATCTATATATGTGAAAATCAATTGCTGTTCGTTAGTCTCGCTAAAAACTCGAGAACGGCTGAACCGATTTGGCTAATTTTGGTTTTGAACTAATTATTGAAGTCCAGGGAAGGTTTAAATTTAAAAGGTGAGAAAATATAGAAAAAAAGTAGTTCAAAAGGCAGAACAACGTTTGCCGGGTCAGCTAGTAAAATATTAAAACTTTCGTGATACATTATTATTAAACTATTAATTAAAATTGGCGAACGTCTAACATGCTGAACGACGGGCGAGCCTATATCGCGGTCTTAATGGTCTAAGAGCCCTCCACACAAAAACTTATGGCCAATTGCACTACATAAAACTGCGGTATTGTGATGATACACGGGCGAGCTTTACCGACGAGCCATAAGACCGTGGTATAGGGTTACTCGTCGATCAGCACCTTAATTCACCCTGAGAAAGGACCTCACATAGGTCCGAAACTAGTCGGAACCTACGCCGATTAAACGTGAGTGTAGCCGATTTTAATTAATAGATAATGTTAGTTACTGTCGGGAATCAAACCTGTGCAGCACAGACATGTTTTATTGTAAATATTAATGTAAATAGATAGTAAGGCAGGATAGAATGTATGTTTCGTTTAGTTCGTAAGTTTTTTGTAATAAATAATGTTCGTTTTCGCCTTTTATTCGCCCTAAGACCTACATACAGCTTTGTTGTATAGAAATAATAAAGCTTTATGTAGCTATGATCTTTGCCTATTAGGCATATTACGAATAAAGCGAGTTCCACGCAGTTGACGACATTACGAGTCGACTCTTGCGAGATAGTGTTTATATGCGGGAACTCGCAATTACGAAAATCCGAAAAGTGCAAAATTCTTTGTTAAAACAAATGTTTTACGATTGTAAATAGTATGTATAATGTAAGTATAAGCCTTAGGCATATGTTTAAACACTTTTCTGTAATATAAAGATAGTTAACAGGATAGTACGACCTGAAAAGGCGTACAACTCTGTAATTGTAAGGGTTTCCGAGGTCCTGTAAGAACGTACAATGTATATAACACTCTTGTTTGTTATTATATAAGTTTATTTGTGTTAGATCCTTGTATGTAAATAAGAAATAACACATTGTAATTCGTTTTCGGTAGGTCTTAGGGCATTACGTACTTTGTTTTGCATATATTTGTAAAAAGGTAGTACCGTTGCACTCGCTAGAGGGCCACACTAGTTAATTAGAGGTAGAAGAAGCTACCTAAGATAAAATTATTAAGATTAGATTGCGAAAAGTGGGATTTTAACAAATCCCAGACATTATGGCGCCACACCCGGCGCCGTTTGTCTTTGTAGATTTCCGCCGCTCGTCTGGCCGCGCACTATAAATATCGGAGAGCGCGGCCATACAATCAGTTCCGTTCCGGTTCCGTTCCAGTAAAGTCACAGTTTCGTTACGACTCAATAAGTTTCCCAGACAAGTTCCTGGGCTTTAGTATATATCTATAGGGTACCGGCTTTAGAGTAGGGCAGTGTTAGGGCAAGTAGTGGCTCTCCATAGAATAGGTTAAATATTTGCAACGGTGCTAGCTTTATTGCTTTATTTCGTTACAATAAAGCACCTTTGCAAGGAAGTTGTGGTCTCTATTTATTCTCCCGGCGACACCCGGCTCACGACCAAAGCACTACGGCTGGTGGGGCATCGAAGAGAGAAGAACCAGATATACAGTCCGCTGGCTCCCCCGGCTGTAGTGCACATTTTCTGGTCCTTCGAGCCGGATCACTGAGCCATGCCGATCGAGACAAGGAGTACGTCGAGTCGCCGAGAGGAAGAGGCCGCTAGTCACGAGGAGGAAACGAGCGGTACCAACACGTCCGCTACGGAGACTAGCGGCACAACAACGACCGAGAACACCAAGGCGACCGAGACCACAACAAGCACCGTTGCAAATAGTGAAAAGCCGGTACCATCCGCAGTCGAGTCGCCGCGTATCGTTTATCTACGCGCCAAATTAGAGGAAGCGCGCTTACGAGCAGAAGAGGCGCGCCTAAGAACGGAACTCGCGCGCGCTGTTTATGAAGAAGGGCAAGCAACTGCCATTACGAGGGTCGAAGATTGGATGGACTCCGCTCGGCCAACCCATACGGATCGCCAGCCGGCACCAGAGCCGCTGGCAATCACCAGTTCGGTGGCACTTATGCCACACCCCATACGAGAGGCGGCACCTAGGCCGCAATACGAAGAGGCGGCGCACGCGCCGCACCAAGAAGATTCGGCGGGCCACGAGTCGCCCGCACCACGAGAGGTGGCCCAGGCGCCACAAGCTACGTCGCCCGCGCAGTCGGCGGGCATTTCAGCGCGCGCTGTATGTCCGGCGGAAGATGATGTGTCCGTCGCAGAGAAGGCAAAGATTTCGACGCCTATTGAAAATACGGCACCGAAGCAAGAGTCTGGTGCATTGAAGGCCGCAGATATCACCGCGCTCGCGTCCGCCCTGGCAGAAGCATCACGAGGGGCGCCGCGCTATAGTATGGAGTTACCAAGTTTCGATGGCGCTGGTGAAGAATGGTTGCAGTTTAAAGCGGCGTATCGAGATACAGAGAAATATTTTAGCAAGGCGGAAAATCGGGCAAGAATTCGAAGATGTTTACGTGGAAACGCCAAAGAAGCCGTCGCCTGCATGTTTTATGGGGAAACCGACCCAAGTGAGATCGTCGACCATTTGGAAATACAGTTTGGTCGGCCCGACGCACTAGTGAACGCAGAATTAGAAAAAATCAAGTCATTACCACGAGTGAAAGAAAGTGCGCGGGAAACGTGTGTGTTCGCCAGTAAAGTGAACAATATCGTCGCTACGATTCGAGCTCTCAACAGAGAGAGCTATCTACACGATATGGTGGCAGTGAATAGTTTATTAGCGAAGTTTAATTATACGTTGCAGCACAGTTGGTTCCAGTACGCAAGACGGGAAGATAGAAAACCCGATCTACAAATGATTAGTGAATTTTTAATGAAAGAAGCCGAGATGTGTACTGCATTGGTGCCACATGAACCTACGAAAGAAAATCAGCAAGTTTTTAAGAAAACACAGCGAACGCACACGCAGAAATATGAACCGCAAGTGAAGAGAGATAAATGTGCGATATGTCAAGATGCACATACTAGCTCTATATGTGAACAGTTTACGAAAGCTAGTGTTGACGATAGGTGGGCTATGGCAAAACGTAATAATTTATGTTTCAGGTGTCTGCAAAAACGAAGGCCAAAACACGAGTGTAAGTTTCGGCAGTGCGGCATCGACGGGTGTAAGAGTTCGCACCATCGGCGACTACACAATAGCCGCAACAATTATACGAAGAGGACACCTGAAGATTAAGTAGAAGACAGCGACGCCGTGGTGACGTCAACGCAGTCAAGCGCGCCACGCGCCTACCTTAAAGTTGTACCGATTGTCCTGACAGGTTCCAGAGGCAGCGTGAACACATACGCACTATTAGATGAAGGGTCCACAGTCACGCTGGTAGAAGAGAAGGTGGCTGCACGAATAGGAGCTCGCGGGCCGGTAGAGCCGTTCCGCATAGAAACAGTTGGCGGCACGCGACTCAACGCAGAGAGGTCGCGCCGCATCGCAGTCACCATCAAGGGCCTTCATCACCATCAGCGACATCGGATAATAGGAAGAACTATAGGTAAACTTAACCTATCGCCACAGTCTGTTAATAGATCCATCGTCAACAACTGCAGACATCTAGAAGATATAGAAGAAGATGTCATCATTGAGCGCGCCGTGCCAACCGTGCTCATCGGCCAGGACAACTGGCACCTGATCGTGACGAGGGCTGTGAAGAGCGGAAGACGTGGACAACCAGTAGCATCGCTCACGCACCTTGGCTGGGTGCTACATGGTGTGGACTACCGCCACAAGCAGCGAGTCCACCTAGTGCAGAGAGCTGCCTATGCCGAACAGGATGAAGACATAGAAAAGGTAATAAGAAATTATTTCGATTTGGACAGTGTCGGCATCACTCCGCGCCAGCCCATCAACCAGAACGAGCAGCGAGCCCTGCGGATTTTAGAAAATACGTGTGAGCGCTTACCTGACGGGCGCTACGAGGCAGGTCTATTATGGAAAGAAGATAGCCGCGAGTTTCCTGATAGCCGCGGCCTGGCTATTAAAAGATTGTATAATACAGAGAGACGTCTGGACAAGGACCCCGCGCTAAAGGAGGCATATGAAAAACAGGTACAACAGTTATTAGATAATGGTTACGCCGAACCTGCCAACGAGTCACCTAGCCAATCCAGCTGGTACCTGCCTCACTTTGCAGTAGTGAATCCTGCAAAACCTAAGCCGCGCATAGTGTACGACGCAGCTGCGCGGGTCAATGGAGTAAGTCTCAACGACATGTTATTAGCTGGTCCAGACCTTCTGCAGAACCTACCCGGAGTGCTAATGAGATTTCGACAGCTGCCTATCGCCGTGACAGCAGACATAAAAGAAATGTTTCTGCAAATACGTGTACGACAACAAGACCGGGACGCATTACGTTTCCTATGGCGAGGAAGCGATAGAAAAGATTCGCCACGTGAGTATCGGATGACCAGCGTCGTATTTGGAGCTGCGTCATCACCAAGCACCGCTATTTTCGTAAAAAATAAGAACGCAAAAGAGTACGCCCACCTCTATCCCGACGCCGCTACAGCCGTGGTAAGAAACCATTACATGGACGATTACCTGCAGAGCTTCGATAGTGAGGAAGATGCCATCAGAATAGCCTCGCAGGTTAGCCTCATTCATCAACAGGCGCATTTCCAGCTGCGCGGATGGAAAACGAACAACTCGGCCGTAGCTAAAACGCTACTAGTAGCGCCATCTCTGGGCGGCGATTGGGAACTAAGCACAGAAAGCGAGAAGGTTTTGGGATTAAAATGGAAACCTCGCGACGATAAGCTGGGTTTCAATGTTAAAGCGGTGTACGATGAAGATAAAACACCTACGAAGAGACACGCGTTACGGGTAGCTATGTCTATTTTCGATCCTTTAGGTTTAATTACACCTGTAACTATTCACGCGAAACATCTGCTTCAAGAAACGTGGCGAATCGGACTACCATGGGACGAGCCTTTACCTGCGGACTTAGAGAAGATATGGAGAAGCTGGCTTCAAGATGTGAGAAGAATGGAACATCTGGAAATACCTCGCGCACACTCTAACCTGGCGCGAGCGCGAGATCGGCAGCTGCACATCTTTACGGATGCCAGTGAGTCTGCCTATGCTGCGGCGGTCTACTGGCGCATAGTCAACGAGGACGGCGAAGTCAGCGTCAGCCTAGCAGCAGCCAAAGGAAGAGTCAGCCCGCTCAAGTTTACCTCCATACCAAGGTTAGAAATTCAAGCAGCTTTACTAGGTGCCCGCCTAGCTCAGCACGTCATGGAGGAGTACGAGTATCAGCCAAGCCGCAGGGTGTACTGGACAGACAGCTGCACAGTTCTATCGTGGCTACGCACAGGCTCGCGAGCATTCAAGCCGTTTGTTGCCCATCGAGTAGCTGAAATTGAAGATATTACGAAGGTCGCAGAGTGGCGATGGGTGCCGTCTCGCGACAATGTAGCTGATGATGCTACTCGCCATATCCCGGAAGAATTTGGAGACCAACAGTTCGTTGGTCCGGCCTTCCTATACTTAGAAGAGGACAAGTGGCCGCAAGATGTCGCTACCAGTAGCGAAATAACAGGCGAAGAAAAACCGTCGGCATCTGTAAATAGTGTAAATATTGTAAATAACGTTAGAAAAATTGTGTGTATTACAGAAGCACTACCGGAAATATCAAGGTTTTCATCGTGGCTTCGACTGGTGCGTGCAACAGCGCGCGTGCTGCAGTTCATCGAGCTCTGCAGACCAAATAAGAAATGTGTCGCCGGTGTGCGTAAGCGCACAGCTCCGAGTGCCTCCAATGATGAAGATTGGGGAAAAAAGTGTACGAAAAGCTCGAGGAAAATAGAGAAAATTAAGAAGCCACGAAGCACAGAAGAAAAACGACGTTACTTGCCGCTAGATGGCGCTGATATCATTAGCGCCGAGAAATTATTAATAAAATCATCACAAAAAGAAAGCTTTGCTAGCGAAATAGAAGCTATTACGGGCGGGAGCGCGATAGCAAGAGACAGCCGGTTGAAGCAGTTATCATTGTTCATCGATGAAGAAGGCATTTTGAAAATAAAGTCACGAATAGCGGCGGCAGAAGAGATAAGTGAAGATTTACGAGAACCGGCCGTACTAGATGGCCGTCACCCATACACCCGCCTCTACATAGAACATGAACACCGGCGTCTTCACCATAGCGGGGTGGAAGCAACTACGAGTGAAATATTACAGAAATTTTGGGTTTTACGGCTTCGCCCCACCGTGCGCGGCATAGTAAAGAGCTGCGCGCTTTGCAGAAGGAGAAGCGCTATCCCGCCACAGCCGCCTACAGGCGACCTGCCGAAGTCCCGGGTCGCGCACCATCAGCGAGCCTTCACCTACGTGGGCCTGGACTTTCTTGGGCCATACAGCGTGACCATCGGGCGGCGCCACGAGAAGAGATACGTGGCGCTTTTCACCTGCCTTACTTCAAGGGCGGTCCACCTGGAGATAGCCGCCAACCTGAATACGGACTCCGCAGTAATGGCACTGCGGCGCATGATGTCGCGCCGCGGGTGCCCCACCGAGGTTTGGAGCGACAACGGCACCAACCTGCGCGGCGCTGATGCAGAGCTGAGGCGCGCCGCACTAGACGCCACTAAAGAAGCAGCAGCCAACTATTCAATCAAGTGGAAATTCATCCCGCCGAGCGCGCCTTTCATGGGAGGCGCATGGGAGCGCATGGTGCGCTCTGTCAAGGCTGCACTGTTCGCCGTGCTGCAACAGCGGCATCCACCAGAAGAGGTACTGCACACACTGCTGGTAGAGGTCGAGCACACGCTCAACAGCCGACCTCTCACACACGTGTCGGTTTCACCAGAAGACCCGGCACCACTGACGCCCAATCACTTCCTGCTGGGCGGACCATCACGCGTGCCTGTCCCGGGCGCGTTCTCTGAAGGCGATACCATCGGCCGCCGCCACTGGCGGCACTCACAACAGCTGGCCAACCACTTCTGGTCACGCTGGGTACGAGAAGCGCTTCCGCTACTCCAAAAGCGGCGGGAGCCTCACGGAAGAGGAGCAGAGCTGCGCGTCGGCGACATCGTCCTCATCGCTGACGGCGCGCTGCCAAGAAATACGTGGCCAACGGGGATCATCGAGGCAGTACACCCTGGAGCAGACGGCGTGGTACGAGTGGCTGACGTACGTACGGCTGCGGGAGTCATGCGAAGACCGGTTAAGAAATTAGTCTGGCTGCACCATATTTAGTATAACACTGTGTGTTATAGGCGGGAGAATGTGCTGCACAGACATGTTTTATTGTAAATATTAATGTAAATAGATAGTAAGGCAGGATAGAATGTATGTTTCGTTTAGTTCGTAAGTTTTTTGTAATAAATAATGTTATTGTAGTATTTATATGCGGGAACTCGCAATTACGAAAATCCGAAAAGTGCAAAATTCTTTGTTAAAACAAATGTTTTACGATTGTAAATAGTATGTATAATGTAAGTATAAGCCTTAGGCATATGTTTAAACACTTTTCTGTAATATAAAGATAGTTAACAGGATAGTACGACCTGAAAAGGCGTACAACTCTGTAATTGTAAGGGTTTCCGAGGTCCTGTAAGAACGTACAATGTATATAACACTCTTGTTTGTTATTATATAAGTTTATTTGTGTTAGATCCTTGTATGTAAATAAGAAATAACACATTGTAATTCGTTTTCGGTAGGTCTAAGGCATTACGTACTTTGTTTTGCATATATTTGTAAAAAGGTAGTACCGTTGCACTCGCTAGAGGGCCACACTAGTTAATTAGAGGTAGAAGAAGCTACCTAAGATAAAATTATTAAGATTAGATTGCGAAAAGTGGGATTTTAACAAATCCCAGACATTATGGCGCCACACCCGGCGCCGTTTGTCTTTGTAGATTTCCGCCGCTCGTCTGGCCGCGCACTATAAATATCGGAGAGCGCGGCCATACAATCAGTTCCGTTCCGGTTCCGTTCCAGTAAAGTTACAGTTTCGTTACGACTCAATAAGTTTCCCAGACAAGTTCCTGGGCTTTAGTATATATCTATAGGGTACCGGCTTTAGAGTAGGGCAGTGTTAGGGCAAGTAGTGGCTCTCCATAGAATAGGTTAAATATTTGCAACGGTGCTAGCTTTATTGCTTTATTTCGTTACAATAAAGCACCTTTGCAAGGAAGTTGTGGTCTCTATTTATTCTCCCGGCGACACCCGGCTCACGACCAAAGCACTACGGCTGGTGGGGCATCGAAGAGAGAAGAACCAGATATACAGTCCGCTGGCTCCCCCGGCTGTAGTGCACAAAACCTGTACCCCATTGATGCGTAGTCTTATCCCCGTTATGCGTAATATTAGACAAAATAACATCGCTTCGTTGTGAAACAATATCTATATTTTGTCATCGTCTCAATATAACGACACCGACGACAATTGCGCGTTCCGTCTAAGGCCACATCTTAGCTTACCATCAGGCGAGATCGTGGTCAAGCGCTTCCCTATTGACGCTAAAAAAATTTACCACGTGATTTAGCGTGACTTATATCAATTCCATACATTTCATTATTATCCTTTTAATGTTGTTGTTTTATTTAAGCCTTTAGGTTCCCAACCAGCCATTGAGAGGTCAAAAAGGTAACTAACACGGAAAAAAAAATAATCCTAAAACACATAAAAAAATTAATCGCCAAGATAAAACAATGGATTACAAAACGCTAAACTTCTAATCGCGAAAGAATATTTCAAGATAATAATTTACGCCCTTGAAAGCTTTAAAGTTTCCTCTGTAACTTTGTTTTACAAAGCCATTAGTCATTCTTTTGTTAGCGATTGCGACGGAAAATTTTTCACGATGAGACAAATTTTGTGTATAAATTAGGCAGTCTTGTAATCTTGTGTAATAAAAACGGCTAAGAGGAAGCCCTTTTGTTCAAGCAGTGTACTTGCCAGTTAAATTAATTATGCCTTTGCAACCTTTTGCACTTATTTTTAACCGACGAAAAAAGAAGGTAATCCATTTGACATAGTATCTATGGAATATTGTTGGAATTCGATAATATTTGAATGCAATGACGAACTACGTCGTACGTATACTAAATTTCGTAAGTGTATGTATGTTCGTATATTTAAAATAAGGTACTTGAATTTTGACCTAATTATCCAATGTTTCAATCAATCAATCAAAAATGTTTAATACGGACACCCGCGCACAGATACCATATATGATTTCTGTGGATACCATAGTTCATTTTTTACAAATAGCGATTTACTGAACTCGTAACTACACTCGTCAGCGGTCCGTGCGTTAAACATAAATTTTGAATATTATTACACTAATTTTGTTGTTTGTTTAAGTAGTTAAGCAATATTCTCTTTTTGGAATAAAGTTCCTAATGCCTTAAGCTAGGCGAAAAAAAAAAATGTTAGGATTTTGTGCTACAAGTTTTTGTCACCTTTTGCCGCCACCAATTTGCTGACCCATTAAGTCGAACTCTCCAATGTGGGCGATTTTAAAAATTGGTGAAAAATCGTCATTACAACGTTAGTCATTTCAGAGAAGGGGAGAAGGGGGAAAGGATGATAGCAAGAGGGGACGCGGAGAGGGTCCCCTCCGGACTGGATAGAGTTCGGATGAGGGGGGAAGAGGGGGAGGCGGAGAGAGTCCCCTTCGTATGGGAAAGAGTTGGAATGAGGAGGGGAAAGTGGGAAAGGAATGGAAAGTGGGGGAGAAGAGGGAAAAGAGAGGGAAAGGGGAAAATGGTCGGAGGAGGAGAATAATGGTAGGAAAACGACGGAAAGAGGCAGAAAATCACTGAAATTTGTGAAAAAGGAGGAAAAAGGCGGAAAGTGGGGGAAATAGGGGAAGAGAAAAAGCGGCAGCGGAAAGAGGAGGAGGAAAATAATAAATATTGGAAAAATAAAAAAACTTTGCTGCAACCGAGACAACACGCGTTTGCGCAAATGATAGGCTACATAAAATTTGTCTATCTGTATATATGTCCTGTTATAACTCAAGAACGGTTTTAATATACAATGAGATTATGTGATTACGCATTAAAAGACATATACAGGGTTTCTGGTAAAAGGTTTACCACGTGTTGGTCCCGGGCTCCTTTGAAGAATAGGTCAACTGCTGTTCTGCCAGGCAGGTCGTAAAAGGCGACCGATTGGCTATACGAGTCACTACCATCAAGGCTACTAGGTGGCAGAGTTCTGCATTGTCTCACTCGGGTCTGGTACCACCACCTTATCTATTTCTGCCATAACAGCGTCAGCGCTTGTCATTATCGTATTCTGGTTTGGAGGGTAAGGGGCTCCGGTAAACTTATGCAAGTGGCATAAACACCTCGCCATACTGACAGAAACGCACCATTTAGTTTCTTTAGGCGAGGCGATTTCAATCCCCACTTTATGTGTATAGGAGGTGGTAACTATCTTTGAGCTAGTCTATGAATGGACGGACTGACGGACAGATGGACAGGTGAACGGACGGACGGACGAACGGATGGATGGACGTACGACTTTGGAACCCTAAAAATGGTAAGGTCTCGAATAAAAATCATAAGTTAAAAGGATTACAATTGCTATAAATCAAATACAAAAGTATGTCCAGTTATAATTCAAGAATGGCTTCGCTGATCTTGATAAAGTTCTTCCCGCTGATTTTTTTACACTGGATCTTCTTTGTTCTGTGATATAGGTACCGCGTTTCCGATGCGGTAGTAACTTAAAAAAATGTTTACTCGTCAAAAGTGTCTAAAGTTCTTTCAAGAATGGCTTCGCTGATCTTGATAAAGTTTTTTCCGCTGAGTTTCTTACGCTGGATCTTCTTTGTTCTGTGTTATGCCGCGTTTCCGATGCGGCAGTAACTTAAAAAATGTTTACTCATCAAGTGTCTAAAGTTCTTTCCGCTGAGTTTCTTACGCTGGATCTTCTGTGCTATGCCGCGTTTCCGATGCAGTAGTAACTTAAAATAATGTTTACTCGTAAAAGAGCCTGTAAAGAATTATTTGAACAATAATTAAAAAAAGACGTGTGGCACTCGGAGACTGCCGCCGTAAAGCTATTGCATAGCATTTTTTATCAACTTATGCAATTACAATTATATATTTATTTTATTTATGCAGTATTTTTTTTCTTTGTTTATTCATATTTAAAACACTTTGTACACAAATTATACGAGTACAGATATACACTGTTGTACGTAGATGATAAATACCTATACACCTATATACTTTCTCACAAACAGCTGATTAGGGTAGTTTTCCAATACAACCAATGCCACCTAAAGGCGGGTTGCTGAACTAAAGAGACAAGCGTGATATTTCAAAAAGTCATTAAAAGTTCTGGTATTTATCGATAGATGGAAAAACTAAAAAATATCACCGATGTGCCGGTCGGAGTGGGGGGTGTTAGGTTTTTTCGTTACGGAATTTCTGGATTCGGTCTCCACGCTCAAGGCCCGCGAAGCTATGCAATAGCTTAAAAAAAGCCATCTAGTGAGATCATGTGAATGCGCAAGTTAAAACGTCGTATACATTTTAACCACATTTTTTTCAGTCAATGTATTTACGCCCAGCGAAGCGGACGGATATTACCTAGTACAAAATAAATCTTCGGGTATTTTTTATTGGATTATGTTTTGTTATATCAGTAACACGGCGTTTTATTTATTAAATCTCGATGAAACTTGACAAGGATGAAACAATACTTGTTTTGAAGCTTTTGTATTTTTATCTGCCTCTCTATGGAGTTTGAACTTCGGAGTAAATTGAAAATTGATTATCTCGCCGGATCTTTGATGGGGTAGGCAGATTTTTAATATCATATAATAATAAACACAATAACACAATCGCCGCGACAAAGATGTTAATGGTGCGTTGCTATCTTTGCGTACCAAATACCCGTATAAGTCGTTGCGGAACTATATCACCTAGTAGTCACGAAGATAGTAACACGTATAGTCAATCCTTACGACCGGATCTTAGCCAATCCTTAGCCGGTCGCCTTTTACGACCGGCTGTGCAGAACAGAAGTTGGTCTATTTGATGGAACTGCCACGTGCATAAGTTTACCGACTAACGACTACTTTAATTTCCAAACTTTAGCACGACAGTAACAAGCACCGATGCTATTGCGGAGGCAGTAGTACTAAATCTGAATGAGACGTATGGAACTCTTCCATCTAGTAGTCACGATGGTAGTGATAGGTATGGCCAATACTTTGCCTCGAAGAAGCGTTCATTTTTCGTAGAGCCTATTACAAAAGGGGCTTGTTGGATGCTCACTTTTATCTTAGTTCAGCACATAATAGATCCAAAATTCCCTTACTAAAAACGTATTCTTTTCACTTTAATTATTTTAGTGTTATAGCACTCACCCCGTGCTTGGGAAAACTTGAAAAACTTTAATAACAACAATGAAAAATATCGATACGCAGGAATTGACCTATGTAAAATAAAATATTTGCACACCATATCATGGTAGAATATGTTGGTAACTTAATCAAATTTTAATAACTTGTAACTCCCATATTCTGGCAAATAAATGATTTCTTTCTTTCTTTCTTTCTATGACCCTTTCCCTAAAGCCGGGATTCTCTATCACTGTGTCGACAGTCGTCGAGCCTTTCGACACTAGTGTCGACAGGCTCGACGTAGCGAAATTCTTCTTTGCTATATGATCATTCTGTAATCATTCTGTAAAGGGCTATATACTAAATTATATATTTCCTATCTATTAGGCATCAAAATAAAGTGATCATAAAAATATTTTATTTCTTTTAGATGACATGAAGATCGAAAACTGACGGACTGACATTTACTGGTCCTTATTTTTAATTATTACAATATTTTAACAATTATTTTTACAATATATAAAAATATATAAGGAATTTTCTTACAACAAATTATTTAAATACAATCATTATAAGCTAAATAAACCGTTTATAATAAATAAAAAACAGTACCTCTCATGAGATAATCCAACAATTCACACTTATCACTGCACACACTAAAATGCGCAGCACGAAAGTGACTAACAATTATAAACTATACTACAGACGAAAAACCATAGATTGTTTCAACATTCTGAATCAGTTATAAAAATCAGTTATCAAAGAGCGTTAATTGCAAAACTTCGTTGTAATAAGTAATCTGTATTTTTAGTAGTGGAAGGTTGAAAACCAAATGGGAATGCGACGCTTTAGTGTCGCGTGGGTGCCAACTGAATTATGTGTCGCGCGCTGCGCTTATGTGTCGCGCTGGGTGTTGATGGGTTAATAAACGTGCAAGCCTAGAAATACCAACGTTTATGCTAATAACACGAATGATTGTGCTCGTCGGTAATCGAAGCCGAGCTCCATTGACATCGAGCTGCATAGTAGTCACTAATCACTCGACCACGGACGCAGTCATTTATCACACTACCGGAAAAATTATCTTTGACATTAATCCATAAAAATTAATTATTAATTAAATCCTTTATTATATGAAATATTCAGAGTTTAAAGCGCTCTTATTCCTGGGAAACGATCGCGGGAGTTCCTCGGAAACAACTTTGTTTTAAAGTCATTATTCATACTTTTGTTGTAGACTCGTTTACTACAAATTTTCGTGACACAAAAAGAGATTGTTTTAACAAATTATAAAGCTTTGTTGTGTGAAGCTATGTCGTTTGGTATAAAAAGCTTAACTTTAATGCCGATAATTGTATTTCATTAAGTCGTTTTAATAGGCTGGAATTTATTAAACGCGCTAGCTCTAACTCGCAACTTCGTTCGCTTGACCAAATATCATTACTGTCTTTTAATCAGCCGGGAAAAATAGCCTTTTTTACTCCTAGGTAGTGGAATTTTCTAATAGTAAAATTATGATTAAAATCAGTCTACTAGTTTTTGAGTCTATTCCTTACTACTCGCCAATCCCTTCCCGTGATCCAAAATCATTACTTCCTTTTGTCATTTGGCTAAGAAAGTCACCGATTTCACTTCTGAAATGTATAGATTTCTAATGGTAAAATAATTTTCGAGATCGGTCCAGTAGTTTTTGAGTTTATTCGTTACGAATATAAATAGATACAAAAAACAAATGTTATTTCTTTATAATATTAGTGTACTCGTAGACTAGTAAAGATTACTTGCCCGGAGTTTTTGTAGATAAATTAATAAACAAATATCGCTGGTAAAATTACACGATTTGATTTAATCCCAAAATAAGCTAATTTTTTGCATGTATTATTGGAGTCAGGAGGAGAGACTAATTTCAATGGTGGCAATCTTACTTTTCGTAAATTTTCGGCTAACTAAAAAGTGATTATGTGTTCCCTATTGTCCTTAAGGTCACAAAGTTAAACTGTATACATTATTTCGTCGCTAAGAAAACCTGTGAAAGAATATTTTTTGTTTATTTATTACCTATAAGCCATACATTGCATTTTAATTTTACAGGTTGCCGGTTTTGAAGGCAACTTTTTGAGAATGCCGGATTTGAAACTAATGAAGGTGTAAATTACCGTTTCTGATTCTAAATACCTACTTCTTTATCACGATTGTTACATAAACAAAAAAATACTTTATTTCTAATAAAATAAAAATTGTACTTGAAAAATATTACCTTTATTCTCACATTCAAATTAAATTAAGATTACGCAATTAAAATTAAGTAAAAGTTATATGCAAAGATCCTGGACCTCTTCCACTGGCTTTTCATAATAATTTTCTTTAATTTCAGGTGCAATTTTAAGAGCTCCAAGTAACATCTAACAAAACAGCATACTTAAGTGTGGTTAGCTTTTTTCCTGTATACTCTGCTCAATACTGTAGGTATAGGTTCAATTTAAAAAAAATCAAGATCATAGAATCTTCAACTTTTTTTGTTTTAGGGCTGTAAGTTTTTCATGCAATTTTCCTAGTCATTGTCAATAAAGCACATTGTAGCGCCTTTGAGTTATGGTTGCATATTTTTTTAGGTAGAAGTCTCGACGAGTATCTAAAACGTATTAAAACATTTGAATAAAAATACACTGTTTCATTCATTTCATCGGTTCATTTCATTAGTTGATAAATGAGTGCCCGTGACAAGATGGTCCAACGAGCCCAATTTGATGAAGTTGAGTCATTTTACCACATAGTTCTCATGACCACTTTCCAATTCCATCATGAAATCAGCTTTATGTCATAGTATTATAACAGTCATTCGATTTAAATATGCATACACAGCTTAATTGAAAACTAGAAAGCTGTTCAAATTTAATCTGCAAAATTAAATTTGATGAGGATCTATAGACAAACATAGGAACAAACTTAATTTAAGCTTATAAATGTGTTAAATATATTTCTCCCGTGAATATTTTATGCTAATTAATATTATTGCAAAACTTACATCATGGTCTGTGAGCCGGCATCAATCTTACGAGGAAAACGAAAACATTGCAGCAGTAGTTAGGGGTAGAAAACTAGTCTGTAAGTACATAATAAAAATTAAGATAGGCGTACATGGCGGACTAGTTTGACAATCCTAGTACTATACTTACCTCAATATCTTGGTCCGGTTTCTTGTCCATTTTTCGAGGTTTCTCTTGCGTTTGCTTGAAGAGTTATTGCTTACAATGCTGTGGCTTGACTTCATGGTGATTTTATTATGGTATTTTGTTTAACATCGGCAGAAAACATTATTCACGGTGTAAGATGTTCGGCTTACTATTAAAGAACACATGTGAACTCACGCTTCTGATTGGTCGATCATCTAAGATAGCCGTTTTTGATAATTAATTATCACAGAATACCCGATTTGATATGTACTAACTTCATATTTGATGATCATTTTGCATGGCAGAACGCTACATTTGTTGCAAAATGAATAAATAATACGTTGTAATTCAACATTTTCTGTGTTGTCATGCCAATAACTAATTTTTGAAAAAGTACAGATTGCCGCCTTGGAAATCAGTCGACTCTATGGGTTTTAACCATTATACTAATAAATAGAAATACATATATAAATACTGTAACATACATAAATATCCAAACCCATAAATACAAACATAATATGCTCTATACACAAATATTGGTCCCTGCCCAGAACAAACCCCTTTGATTCGTGGTTGGGTTCGCTAATCACTCGACCAACGAGGCCGTCAAAAGATATGCTTATTATCTGTCACATTAAATATATAATTAAAATGTAGTAATACAACTCCAATTACCTGTATCTCTGAAACACTGAATCACATTTTTATTAAAAAACCAAACCCAACGGAAACTCTACATTGTCAAACAAAAGAGATTTTTACAAATCGGTTTATAAATCCCAAATCCTGAGGTATCAAACATTAAAAAAATACAACCGAATCGAGCACCTCCTTTCTGGGGAGTCGGTTGAAAAGAGGTGAACTAATACCATTTTGTGTTATTACCTTATATCGGAACAGAGTTTTTCCGAAATTGAATGACATTATTTATATTGGTAAGAAGACGCTATTGAATCCTACTAGTTATGGGAAAGTATTAATTATATAATTAAAAGTTCGGCAACGCTACTAATTTTACTAAACAATTAACTTGCAATAACTAAACAATTATTGTAATTGTTTAGTAATTGCAAGACACATAACAACTTTATATATTAGTGGCAGTCGTTGCCACTTGACTATTTTTGGTGCTGTGACATCGCAAAATGTTCTCCAGCAATCAGCAAGCGTTTGGCGACGTTTTTCATGATTTTATGTTTTTTTAACAGTCATCGCTGATCGATGACGGATCACAAATTTTAAGTGATACGCCTGCCGGTCAGCTAGTGCCGAATGGCTCGGCCGTACTCGCGTCTATCGTCACAAAGCTTCGTGCAATGACACGATAAATGCAGATGTGACCGGCAATTATCGGCTATCGTTGCAAACGTTCGGACGGACGGTTCGGTTCCACGAGGCTAAACTATAGGCAACGGTCATCATATAAAAAGAAGATAAATATCTACTTTTATCACGCCACTTATCTGCTTTTTGGCATTTACATAAAAACATCGCCATTATCGCCTCTATGGTCTAGTGGTCCAGCGTTGGCGTCGACCACATGAGGTCCTGGGTTCGATTCCCGGGTCGGGCACATAAGAAAAGTGTTTTTTCAGTTTTCTGAGAAACACAAAGTTGCCCGGGATTGGAAAGTGCCCGGTTGGCGATAGGCTTGCCACCTATCACATTTGTGGGACCAAGTATCTTCGGCTAACCGTGGGTGCACTTGTTGTACCTCTGCCTACCCCTTCGGGGATATGGGCGTGAAGATACTTTACATAAAAACAGATCGAGTACTTTTATTACATACTTATTTCAATAATTAACTTAAATATCATCAAAATAACAAAATAAAAGGGATTTAAATAATTTATGAATAGTATAAATAAAATGAGCCAAGCGTTTTGGGACATGATAATTTATTTTGTGAAAACCACTCAGTTTATTCAGGTAATTCAGCACGACAATAAAGTAAATACTGCGGTTTTCTGTTCAGAGGAATGAGAACAAATTGTAAATCTAACTTTGTAGATAAGCCTCTGTCAATTATATATTGAGAAGGGTCTTTCTTGGCTGCGACAAATTGAATGGTTAAAGGCGGTGTGGCTTGCCTGATGATCAATATTTTTTATTAAATTTAAAGGAATTGATATTCACATTCAATTATTTTCTTTATAACTTATATATATATATATATATATATATATATATATATATATATATATATATATATATATATATATATATATATATATATATATATATATATATATATATATATATATATATATATATATATATATATATATATATATATATATATATAACATTAACAAGTTTATCTTCAGTATATATACGTTGTTTATTTGCGATGGACTCCAAAACTACTGAACCAATTTCAATAAAATTTTGTAGATATCTACTGTTTGGTATAACTTAAAAGATGGGATAGTTTTTATCTCAATTAATATCTCTCCCTCTCATGTACCCCACCAATATATTCAATGCAAGTAATTTGCATGGCAGAACAACGTTTGTCGGGTCATCTAGAATAAATAGTTATCGTCTATAGTGTTAGAAAATTTAACCAATAATTTTAAACCATATTTTTTTTAGTTTTATGCATTTTTTCCATACCTACACTAAGTGTTAAACTCGTGTCATACGATACAAGTTCTACACCTATTTAGTGCAAGTTCTGTGTAACTGTATGTCAAACTTTGAAACAGTTCGTTCGCGTAATTTTCTTCCAAAGTATTATATTAGAATTTCATTAGTAGAATTTCATTTTTAGCAAACAAGCAGATGAGAGTCATCTGCTTGTTTGCTAAAAATGAATCCATCGCCTATAGACACTAAAGGTGTTAATGGTGTGATGATATACGTGAAGCGAGATGGTGTGCAGCGAATGTCAAACATTGACGCTATTACGTCAGAGTAGGTGAGGTGGTGGTACTAAATACCCAAGTGAGACGTTGTGAAACTCTACCACCTAGTCACGATTGCAGTGACACGTATAGCCAGACGGCCGCCTTTTACGACTGCCTGGCAAAACGGCAGTTGATATATTCTTTAAAGGAGCCCGGACCGGACCGATTTTTTTATTTAATATATCTATATTAATATTACTAGCTGTTGCCTGCGACTTCGTTCGCACGGACTTCGTGTACTCCGCACAGCTCCTCCCCCGTAGGTGATAGCTTGATAACATGTAGCCTATATGTTGACCCGACCTGTTAGTAATATTCATGCTAAATTTGAAGTAAATCCATGCAGTACTTTTTAAGTTTACCCCGGACATACATTGACTTTCTTACGATTTTATTATATGTATAGATAGATAAATGCGAAATTTTGAATGTTTGGATGGATGGATGTTTGTTACTCAGTCACGCAAAAACTACTAAACGGATTTGAATGAAATTTGGCACACAGATAGATGATGACCTGGAATAGCACAAAAGCTATCATGGAAAAAATAAGCGATCCCGCGGGATTCGCCAAAAACTTTTCGCCGTGTTGGTCCCGGCCTCCTTTGTAGAATAGGCCAACTGCCGTTCTGCCAGGCAGGTCGTAAAAGGCGACCGATTGGCTATCGAGTCACTACCATCGTGGCTACTAGGTGGTAGAGTTCTGCATTGTCTCGCCCGGGTCTGGTACCACCGCCTTACCTATTCCTGCTGCAATAGCGTCAGTGCTTGTCGCTGTCGTGTTCCGGTTTGGAGGGTAAGGTAGCCGGTAAACTTATGCATGTGGCATTAGACCTCGCCACAAGATAGCAACGCACCATTAACATCTTTGGTGTCTATAGGCGATGGTTGACTCTTTCCATCAGGAGACCCATTTGCTTGTTTGCTAACTTATAATATAAAAAAAAAAAAAAAAAAAACTTTTATAATGCATGGGGCTACACGTTGCTAGATACTTATATATGCTATAACATCCTTTGCACCACAGAAAAGCATCTCGGAGGTACATTGGGGAAAAAACAAAACATATTTGAGCAATCATTTGATGAATCTAGTTATCAATAAATAATATAAATACCTATCGACGTTTGAATTATATTTATATTAGTTGGATTATAATAAGTAATGAGTCATCAATAAATGTTGAATACATAGGGTTGCGAAAGCGTCATATTCCCTTAAACTGGCGTCGTTAATATCTATTTATATTGTCGTGGGTTCTTTGGCATTAAAAACTCCCTTATATATTATTTATTACCCTTGAATATTTTTTTTAACTTCCCGCTAGAAAAGGAAGTTACTGATTTTGCCCCGATTTTCGAAAATCGAATTTTCACCAGATGTCCACGTTTTGAGGTCGTAGGAACCTTTTCTGACTATTTTAAAGTGACGTCAGTATGTCTGTATGTGTGTGTGTGTGTATGTATGTTAACATCTAAAAACTTTTGAACGGCTAGACCGATCGAAACGCGGTTGATGGCATTCGATTGCATTTCGCTCAACTTAGACTTCCTGAATATCTGAACTGATTTGGCCCAGAGATTTTGAGAAATTTTGAAAAAACCCAAAAAAAAAATTTTGGCGAAACAGATTTTTTTAAATATAACTTACAGATTGAGTATAACAACTAATCAGCTCTATTGCTCAAAAAACTACGTCTATTGCATAAATTGCATCAAAATCAGTTTATCCGTTTGGGAGTAATCGTTGACGAAAAATTTTGAAAAAAGTGTTTTTTCAACATAACTTTGAAATTTTTCAACCAATCAATTTTTGGTATTCTACCATATTTTTGTACTAAAAAAACTAAGTCAAATGCCGTTTCAAGTATCAAAATCGAATCTAATCCCTAAAAGGTACAGCTTTTCAAGTATTAAAATTACGTTGTTTTTAGCAACATTTTTGCTCAAAATTTTTGAAATACATTTCAGGCTAATATACCGATTGACTTAAAAATCTTATCAACTTTTACCCTTTAAAAACTGTGTCAAATACCGTTAATTTGATCAAAATCGGTCAATTTATTTGGGATTTATCAGTGACGAAAGTTTTATGAATAAAAAAAAAATTCGGTTGATTATTTAGGTAAAGCAATATTCTAGATCTTAAAAATAGGTTGAATGACATCATCGTTTTCAAAATATACAGCTTTCAAAAATTAATATACTTACTGTCATTTTTAACAAGATAAATGTTTGAACTGAAAAATCTATGCTTATAGTTTTTACTCTTTGAGCTTAAAATACCTCAATTTAGCGGGAAGTTTCAGGGATGGCCTTCAGGGTAAACCGTTTACAGATTTTTTTTATAAAATTAGTCTATATCTATGCTATAATGTACTTTTCACTACAGAAAAGCATCCTGGAGGTACCCTGGGGAAAAAAAAAATATATTTGAGCAAAATCTTGATGAAACTAGTTATCAACGTAAATATTATTGTAAAAAATATAAATAAATATCGTCATTTGAATTTAATTTAGTTGGATTATAATTAATGAGTCATCAATAAATGTTGAACACACAGGGTTGCAAAAGCGTCATATTCCCTTAAACTGGCGTCGTTAATATTTATATTGTCGTGGGTTCTATGGCATCAAAAAACTGCACTGAGGTAAAATATTCATATATTATTTATCACTCCCTTATATATTACTTATTATGCTTATATATTTTTTTTATATCATTAGTCTTGACAAATTTCCCACCTTTTTTTCCCACCTTGTCGCAAAAACCTGAGACATAAAATATTAAGTCTCGGTGCCAGTAATTACACCGTCTTGCCCTTCTCTCCGAAACACAGCAAAGCTGTTTCATGGGAGAAATAAGCAAGATGGTGTTACCCATGCATCCCTCCCACGGGTTAAAAAGTAGGGATCAATAATGTAATGTATTTATGTTTTTAACTTTCTTAATTTTTGTCTCATTATTATTATTTTAAATTATTTTCATTGCTTAAGTATGAGTTATTTACACCTCCCAAGTAGCACGTTAAGCTGTATATAGGCTACATTTAGGTTCATTTTTAAACTTAAAGCTGTATACTAAGCCGTACAAAGGCTGTAGAAGCGTTTCTACAGCCGATATAACACCAAAAAGGGCCCCAAGCTATACAGCTTATTGCGTTATGTAGGCTGCACAATCGCTATACAAGCTGTTATAGGCTATACAATGGCTGTTATTTGGTGTATAAAGAAACTATAACAGTAAGGATACTCTCTTGTAACTGTCTTGTACAGCTAAGCGTTAAATAGGCTGCACAATAGCTGTACAAGCTGGTATAGGCTGTACAAAGGCTGTTATTCGGTGTATAAAGAAACTATAACACTAAATATACTCTCTCGTACGGCTAAATGTTCTTAATAGGTGTTTTTGATATTGTATAACATTAATTATATCACATAGGGTATCTACAAACGCCATAATTAAAAATATATTAATAAATGATAAATTCTTGGACTTGGAGCAGTATAGAACGGTGTATTCAAAGTGCAAATTCTAATTTATTGTGAAATAATATATGTTTTCCCTCAAAATATTCACGCGTCAACGAAATAATCAAGATAACACAAATTAAATCATTGCAATTTCGGCAAGTGTTTGTGTTTATGGTTAGAATATACAAGTATTTACGGTACAAATGGTGGTATTTATATTGTATATAAAGGCGAAGATAAAGACGAATTATAATGGCCAAGAAAACAACATGTTAATATAACTAAGTTGATCAAGAACGAAAAATCTAGCCCTTTAAAGATTGGTCTATCACAAAAGCATTTTTAAGAAGAATACATTATTTCGTGCTTGTGATTTAATATTATTAGTTCTTCAAAGAGAAACACATACTCTCTTGCCTGTAATTGTGTCTAAGTATATAATATTTTTAAAATGATTGTAAGTATACATATATACAGGGTGTTGCAAGAGTGGTACAGTAAGCCGAAAGGGGGTGACTCAGGGGGTCATTCTTAACAACTTTTGTTTAACGACTTTTGGAAATTCGCGAAAAAAATATTGATTCTCCGTAGAAACTTTGTTGGTCACGTGACTTTTCACAATAGAAAAACAAAATTGTTTTTCGCGAATTTTCACAAATTGTTGAACAAAAGTTGTTCAGAATGACCCTCTAAGTCACCCCTTTCGTCTTACTATACCGCTTTTGTAACACTCCGTACAGTATATTTTATTTTTTTATATCATAAGATAGCAAACAAGCAGATGGGTCTCCTGATGGAAAGAGTCAACCATCGCCTATAGACACCAAAGATGTTAATGGTGCGTTGCTATCTTGTGGCGAGGTCTAATGCCACATGCATAAGTTTACCGGCTACCTTACCCTCCAAACCGGAACACGACAGCGACAAACACTGACGCTATTACGGTAAAAATAAAAAAAGTAGTAGTAGCAAGTTAAAAATAAAAAAAATATATATTTTCTCAGTGTAATGATTTTTATTTCTCGTTTTAACTCTTTTTTATATATTCTTTGAAGAATAGACCAAAAGCCTTTTTGCCAGGCAGGTCGTAAAAGGCGACCGATGGGCAATACAAGTCAATTCCATCGTGGTTACTTAGTGATAGAGTTCTGCATTGGTTTGAATGGGTCTGGTACCACCACCTTATCTATTCCTGCTGCAAAGCGTCAGTGCTAGTCACTGTCATGTTCCGGTTTGGAGGGTAAGGTGACCGGTAAACTTATGCATGTGGCATTAGACCTCGCCACAAGATAGCAACGCACCATTAACATTTTTGCTGTCTATAGGCGACGGTTGACTCTTTACATCAGGAGACCCATCTGCTTGTTTGCTATCTTATGACATTAAAAAAAAATCAAATATTATAAATTACCTACCAAGTAACCTTAATGAAGAAGGTAAGCCTAAAAAATAATAAATCAGATAACCTACAATCACTTTTTAATGTTTTTGTTACGGAACCCTTTGCCTTGAACATTAATAAAAATGACGATTGTAGGTTACCTGATTTAGTAATTTTTCAGCTTTATCTTCATCACGATTGCTTGGTTGGTAATTTATAATATTTAAATATTCCTTTTCAATCTTCCTCTTGATTTTTTTTCACATGATATCAACTATGCAGATATAAAAACAGCAAATGATAATTTTCTCAGTAATACAGCCTTGAGCTGTACTACAGCTGTATATGCAGATTTTTTAACACCATTGGCTGCATAACAGTCTACAATTACGCCATAAATATTAGCTGTAGAACGGTAATTGCATGTCCCATTTTACAGAAATAAGCGTTGAGTGATACTATAATAACACTTAAAGCTGTAATAAAGAACACGGGCAAGACTTCATACATCGTTATTTTTAGTTAATACCTTAAAGTTTAATATATTCCTTAAGATTCTATATCAACTCCTTAACTTATCTGCATTTAGTAAATATTTTTTTAACTTGGGGAATAGTAGCTAAATAAAGTTGGAATTTAGATAAGGTTAACGTAAACCATCAGTTCTCTCCTTCGTAGTCTGTGGTTAGGTATTTATCTTGTCATTGGGTGTCTTCAGTACAGCTGCTAATCTCAGAAATCTAAGTTAGATTGACAAACTTCTGAGCTAAGATTTTGTAAAAACACTTTATAGGTACTTAAAAGAATAAAAAATAAATTAGCATTAACTATTCTTTAATACAAAAAACAGGGAGAATTTTTATTTGGTACTTATAATGAAAATTATGATATATAAAGTTATTACTTTTTTAATGAAAATGTAATTAAAGTTTTATAAAATGGTAACACTTAAATATGATGATAGAATTCAGTCAAATTATAGTCTCAATTATTTTTAAATGATTGTACCTAGCGATATATTTTATTTAATTTATTTTAAAACGTAGAAAATTATTCTAGTTTATCTAATATTCGTCACTCCAAAAGACACGCAAGGGTTGTACAAAATTAAAATGACCTGTGTTCTTTCCGTGCTAAACAAAATACAGCTAATATACCTTTAAGGATTAAAATGAGCCTAATGAGTTACAAAATACTTAAAGCTGTACAGTAGTGTATTAATATTCAGATATAACGAATAAAGCTTACGCGAAACTCTAAGAAAGGCCTTGTACAGCATTAGGTTGTATAAAACTCATAAAGGTCTCTTATACCGATAAAAGCATCTTTTTACACCATTGTACGCCTGCAATAGAACTTTAAATTCTATATGAGCTACTTTATGGGTATTAAACATGCTTGATTGCTGCTTGGGCTACCTAGTATATACTCGATATACACCTTTTTGTTCATGTTATTGCTTTTTAAGTTCTAATTGCCAGTAAAATGTTATTGTTTGTCGTCAATTTGTTTAATGATTATTTGTAATAATAGTATTACACACGACCACTTTTAACAATTTGTGAACTAACCGTGAAGTGGGGCACTGGTGACTTGTAACACAGGTCTCAAATATATATATATATATATATATATATATATATATATATATATATATATATATATATATATATATATATATATATATATATATATATATATATATATATATTTATCTCTCTCTCAGTTATCAGTGTCTTACAAAATAGGTACACCACTTATCACTACAATTTTGTATGTTTATATTATAAATACATTTATTGTGAGAAACACATTTTTAATTTAATTTTATACTTCTTTGTACGTGACACCATAATTCTGCCAAATGTTTAAGAGAAAACGTTTAAATGAAAATTTAGAGGGACCATTCTGTATATCAATGGGAAGAGAATACCAAAGCCTCACCGCTTCAAAGAAAAAGATTTAGATAAGAAATTTTTAGGACAATATGGTACTTGAAGAGTGGTAATATTTTCTAAACGAAGTTGACGTGGTTGTGTGGCATGACGATATTGGAATTTCGATTACTTTTATCTAATTATAATGTCAGTTATTGCAATATAAAGTCTTCTATCGCATCTATCACCGGAAATGTTTCGAGAAATTATGTTTCATTGCACATCGCGTCAAAATTGAAAGTTTCAAATCAAGATCATCCTCCATTAAGAAACCTTCCTGAAACATGAAACCTGATATTTTCATCTTTTATAAAAAAAAACCGAACATGTGCGAATTAAATTCGAGCGGAAAAGGTTCCATGAATATCTAAGTTTCATAAATTTTTTTTAATTCCATCCAGACTCATTTGTAGTAAGCCTTTTTGTAAATTATTCTATATTTTCCTGTTAAATACTTATCTAAAAAACTATTTTCTGTATTTTTTTTATTTTAGGTCCAGTAGTCAAGTGAATTAAAATAGTAAATTCTTCCTTGTCTTCTTAAGTAATTTCAAAATTTTTGAGATTCTCACAAACTTCATTTGATATCCATATTATAAATGCTAAAGTAACTCTGTCTGTCTGTCTCTTCTTCACGCCTAAACCACTGAGTCGGTTTGGATGAAATTTGGTACAAAGATAGTTTGAGGCCCCAAAAAGGACATAAAATATATTTTATCCCAGAAATCCCACGGGAACGGAAACTATGCGAGCAAAACACTGGGAATTTTATTTTAGACATTTTTCCACGCAGACGAAGTCGTAGGCACAGTTAGTGTACAAAATAGTTTGAACTTATTTTTATACGTTACACGTTCGTATTTGGGTCACCAGCTTACATAATATGTGTGTCCAATTTCAACTCAAGTGGGTATGAAACAAGTTGGCTGTGACAGACGAATGTACACACAAATACACAGATATACAAGTGATCCTATTAGGATTCCGTTTTTACTTTTATGGCATTGGGCTCCAAAAATAAATGGCTTTGAGCTTAAGGAAAAAGTAACCAATTATTTGCACATGAGATTAAATTCTAACATCAAATATTAGCATAGCCCTATGAAAATCTCTTCCAAATTATAATTAATTATTCATCAAACACACCATCCCATCAACGTGTCCAATCGTTCATTATAACGTAACAAAGCCAAACAAGTAATTAAATAATTTTGGTACATTCTGTTTAATTAATTATAATTAATCAGTGTTTAATTTTACATAATTAATATTGGAATTTATTTATTTTTAATTAGTAGAATTTATAAAGGCTTATTGAAAAGATGAGAAATCAAATTTAATATTCTTTTTCTTTTTGCATTCTTCGTTCTTCTCATTAGCAAAGCAAATTTTTTGTATAATAAATGTGTGGTTTTACAACGGTATATAATAATTGTTGTTTAAATTTTGGATTTTTACTACGGTTATAATCTTAAATGCTTATAACCGTTTATTTATATCTTAAATGTTAATTTTTTTCATATATTATCACAATCATACATCGCTTATAAAATATATAGTATTACCAATTATCCAGTCTATTAAAATTGATATTGGTAAGTGTTATCTCCGGAATAATCCATTTTCTCATGGAAAAATACATTCCAGCGAAGCTTTGCCCATTATTTTACTACTACTTATATTTACTATTTACTACTATTTATATTAAGCTAATCAAACAGTGCTTTTGATGATGGGTCAAGGTTTTCGCTACTCACCGTACCTATAGTCGAAACGTTATACTCTGAATACGTTCTAATTATTTCACTCGTGCCCTTTTTCTTCATAGAATTAACGTCATATGTATCAAAGCTTGATAATAATTATATCATTTAGTATAGTGAGTTTGGGCGAGGAGGCAGTAAATTACCCGCCAGCGTGGTCGCAACTTTATCTCGTTTCCAACAGAGTTGCGACCTCAACCCACCAATGGCTCGGTTTCGGTTATAGTACAGTGAACATTGAGAAACAATATGTCGATATACATGTACGAGTCGTATAGCTGGGAATTAAAGGATACATGATTCTAACTCAATGTGAATAAGTTATTATATATTTTTTTATATAACCTTATTCATTTTGAAATAGAATTATATGTGTATTTTTATATCTTCTTTATTACGTTATTACATTTTTTGTAATTATTATGTAGTAAAGTTTCGAAACTTACGGGGTTTGGTATCACTGCTCATATTTTAATAATAATAATCCGAGGGATTACTTTCACCATGGTGAATGTGGAATGTATCGCGTTGTCGTTGCAGTAGATAATGGTTTAATACCGCTCTCCTTAGCTAAAGAGAACTGGCACAAACCAGTGGTACTCAGCACTCAAGACCACTTGAACGTATGGAAAATCAAGAAGTTACATGGATGGCTCTATCGGGTTCTAAATGGACCTGATATTGATTTACCTGCGTCTACTGCCTGGTTACGATTTGTTGACCACTTTGGCAAGACTGAAGGGTTTGCCTGTACAATTGCTGATGAATATATATATATGTCGCAGTGAAATTGTCAGTACCGTTAGATTATAATTTACCTAAGTGATATTATAATTTAACTGCTAACCTAACCTAACCAAATTATAAAATCCCTAGGTAGATTATAATCTAACGGCTTTTGACAATTTCACTGCGACATATACATCTGCAAAGTTGCCTTCGGCGGAACTTCTATTTTTCTGTATTTATTTTTATACTGTGATTTTTATAATTATAAATATTATAATTATAAATGTTTTTAAAATAAGAAAAAATGTAAATAAATAAATAATAAAAATAACAATTCATTATTTTTAGATAAGTAAAACAATGTTAGTAAAGCTTACGTACTCCTTGTTAATACCAACATAAAATAACAATGTATATAAAATTAGATAAAATTAAATAATAATTAAAATAGATTTAAGAATTATTTTTAATCGCCTTTGAATAAGACATTTCCTAATTAAAGTAAGCAAATTTACTGTTCTCGGTATGCTGTTGCGACTGTCTCGTACTCTATACATCAGAAAAGCGGTCTGTTTGCGAAAAATTGCAGGTTGGAGCTGATATTTGTCTGGCGGGATAGCAATGCCACATCCATAAATCTTCAGCTTTTTTTATATCATAAAATAGCAAACAAGCAGATGGGTCTCCTGATGGAAAGAGTCAACCATCGCCTATAGACACCAAAGATGTTAATGGTGCGTTGCTATCTTGTGGCGAGGTCTAATGCCACATGCATAAGTTTACCGGTTACCTTACCCTCCAAACCGGAACACGACAGTGACCAGCACTGACGCTATTGCGGCAGGAATAGGTAAGGCGGTGGTACCAGACTCGGTCGAGCCGATGCAGAACTCTACCACCTAGTAGTCACGATTGTAGTGACGCGCATAGCCACTCAGTCGCCTTTTACGACCTGCTTGGCAGAACGGTAGTTGGCTTATTCTTCAAAGGAGCCCGGGACTAACACGGGACCAGCTACCCTACTCTCAAAATCGGAACACGACAGTGATAACTATAGTATTAACGCTGTTGCGGCAGGAATAAGTAAGGCGGTGGTATCAAATACACGGGAGAGACGTTGTAGAACTCTATCGCACAGCAGTTACGATAATAGTGACACGTATAGCTAATCGATCGCTTTTTACGATCTATATAGCAGAACGGCAGTGAGTTTATTCATCAAAAGAGCCCGACTAACACGGCGAAACAAATAACTTTGTTACTTCAGAGTGCTAAGTGTGAGTTTTTCTTTTCGCATTCGATCGTGAGCGCGTTTGGAGTTTACTAGGAATTTGTACGTGATTTGTACAGCGCAACCTAGTGGTAAACGTGAGAAACCAGTTTAACTTTTTAACTACACTAATTTTTTTTATTATTTCTTACCTTTTAAACCTTCCCTGGACTTCAACAATTAATTTAAAACCAAAATTAGCCAAATCGGTTCAGCCGCTCTCGAGTTTTAGCGAGACTAACGAACAGCCATTTATATATATATATATATATATATATATATATATATATCTTGTTATTGTAGTATAAAGTAACTTCACACCCGTATCCCCGGGGAGATACAATTATTGAAGCCACGATAAGCCGAAAATACTAAGTCCCACATATGATAGGTGGCAGCCTATTGCCAACCGGGCACTTATTCAATCCCGAGCAATATTGTTTTTATTAGAAAATTTTAAAACACGTTTTTGAATTACCTGACCCGGGAATCGAACCCATGACCTCGTGTGGTCAATACCGAAACCCAACCACTAAACCACAGACGCAACAATGTTATTGTATTAATAATTTTATTTCAAACTAGCTGTAGCGTTCAATCCGCTTCACTATAAAAGCTTTTGGTGAATCGAACGGGAACAAATTATTTTTCCAAATAAAAAGTGCTTATGTGCTATTCCAGGCCATCTACCTGTGTGCCAAATTTCATCCAAATCCGTTCAGTAATTACGGCGTGATTGAATAACAAACATCCATCCATCTATCCATCCATCAATCCAAACATCCAAACTTTCGCATTTATTATATTATAATTATATTAATATTAACTAGTTGTTGCCCGCAACTTCGTCCGTGCGGAATTCGTTTACTCTGCACAACTCCTCCACGTAGGTGATTGTGTAATAATATGTAGCCTATATGTTGACTCGACCTGTTAGTACTTAGTAATATTCATGCAAAATTTTAAGTAAATCCATGCAGTACTTTTTGAGTTTACCCCGGATATACATACAGACAAGCAGACAAAAATTCTAAAAACTTTATTTTTGGCTTCAAAATCGATTGTAGATTACGCCCCAAGTATTCTTTTAAAAAAATATTCAATGTACAGTTTTGACTTTACTACGCTTTTATTATATGTAGGTACATACATACCCGAGATATAGATTCACGGCTTTGTATCTTTTGTTTCAATTATTAATTTTTATTCATTACATGGAACAAAGCGACAATCCGCAATTGTTCCATATTCAAAGTACTCGTATATGATAATATTTATATTTTCTGTGAATCATGCTGCGGATTTTTTGTTCATCCATACTAATATTATAAATGGGAAATATATGTCTGTCTATCTTTCTCTCTATCTCTTCTTGACGCCTGAACCACTGAACCGATATTATTGTTTGATGAAAGATAAATTAAGACTTGAGAATGGACATAGGATAGTTTTTGTCTTGGAAATTCCACGGAAACGGGACTTTTGCAGGTAAAAACACCGGTAAAAAAGCTACTTTTACTTTAGAAAATTTTCCATGCGGACTAAGTCGCGGGCACAGTTAGTGTAAATTAAATAAATATATTTCAAGACCTTTCGTTTTTATGTTACAAGATGATATAGTTTTGCAGCACGGTTAGTGCAACTGCCTTGTTTATTCAAGCCGTTATAACTAATGGTGGTTAATATAACGCATAGCGTTAAATTAACGTATAGCGTAAGCTATTTAGATTCGCATTCGGCGCTATAAAATAACGCCACGCTATATACCTAACGGCTAGCGTAGCCGTAGTTATAACGTTATAAATCACGAAGTTACGAACTACGCGATGTAACGAGTAACGTGTTACACCGTAAACGCTAGACGTTATAACATAGTTTACAGCGTTATAGCGCTAAGTCATCGCTCGCTGTATGACGTTGTGGTGAGTCACGCGCTATCTTGGCCGGCTTGCGCGATTACACACGTTACACGTTACACGTTATAATATGTTCTATAACGTGATATCATAAAATAGTATATATATATATATATATATATATATATATATATATATATATATATATATATATATATATATATCTAGTACATACCTAACACTGTAAATAATTTAATAGTATCTGTCTTTATATTGCTGAAGTACTTTAGGTTTCATTAATAGATGTGTTTAAATATTTTTAGTATATTGTACACTTCGACTTATATTAATTATGGTCAAGTATTTCACATTCCCGGATTGGCTGTAAGCAATCATTTTTTTAGAGATAAGCTCGCCTTTTGTACCTTTTTAAAAATACTGCTTGCTGTAATTGTTTTTTGTTGTTCTGTGTGTATAAAGTATTAAATAGTTAATTTGAATAATACTAGTTATAAACTTACTGAGAGTCAGATTAGACAATGGCTATCCGGATGGCAGCCGAGAACACCTTTAGATATCTAAATGGCCCTTAGCCCACTTAAATTCTGCCTGAGCATTTTGCTCCCCCAAAAGCCCGGTTTCGCAGTAGCGGTCACTTGGACCAACTGCTTAAGTTCATTTCGAAAAAAAAAAGGTTAAGGATTCATTGTTGGTAATAGCGTGGTAAGTGTATTACTTACTACTGGCTTACTGCTTATAGTCAGTAAGATTTTCTTTAGCTTTTTCTCTAAATCAAAACACGCCAAAGACTAACAAATTTTTAGATAGCAAACAAGCAGATGACTCCTGATGGAAAAAGACACCCACGACGTTAATGGTGCGTTACTATCTGTACTGCTGAATGGCAATACCACATACATAAGTTTACCGGCTGCTTTAGTCTCCAAACCGTAACACGCCAGAAATAGGTAAGGCCTTGATACCCTTGAGACGTTGACTCTAGAAAATTGCAGCAGAAATAGGTAAGGCTATGATACCCTTGAGACGTTGACTCTAGAAACGTTGCAAAACTCTATCACCTAGTATTCACGGTGGTAGTAACACGTATAGCCAATTGGTCGATTTTAATGACTTGCCTGGTTAAACGTATTCTTCAAAGGAGACCAGACCGATAGTGGGGGCTACTAAATACTAATGACCTCACTCCAACGATTTCATATTTAAAGGCTAGTAACAGTTTTAAACCTATAACGCTATTTTTCTTCTATTTATGTAAGCACAATTCTTTATAAATCTAATCTATTTGTTCAATTTTTTGTGAGGACTGTCGAAACATATGGAACCGACAGCTAAAGATGACATTTTCATACTTTATAGCTACCTTCATACGCCAGACGCCTTTACATGACTATCCGATATTTGATTCGAAATCGATAGTTTCGTTTGACAACAATTTATGGTTCTGTCATTGGAAATAAGATAATCATTTCTATGTGACTTTTTCAAATTACTTATTAAATTAATATAAAATATCTCTTAAAGCCTTTTTAAATGAATTAGTGATCGCCTTTTGATCACAACTTGATCGTAATTTTCCGTATTGGTTCGGACACCTTTCGGCAGGACGTAAAGGCGACCGTTTTTTTATATCATAACAAACCAGCAGATGGGTCTCCTGATGGAAAGAATCAACCATCGCCTATAGACACCAAAGGTGTTAATGGTGCATTGCTATATTGTGGCGAGGTCTAATGCCGCATGCATAGGTTTACCGGCTACGTTACTCTCCAAACCGGAACACGACAGTGCCAAGCACTGACGCTATTGCGGTAGGAATAGGTAAGGCGATGGTATCAGACCTGGGCGAGACAATGCAGAATTCTACCATATTGTAGCCACGACGGTAGCGACTCGTATAGCCAATCGGTTGCCTTTTACGACCTACCTGGCAGAACGGTAGTTGGCCTATTTTTACAAGGAGTCCGAGACCAACACGGGGTAAAATACCCAGGGTAATTTATACGTGTCACTACCACTGTGGCTACTAGATGGTAGAGTTCCGCAACGTCTCGCGCGGGTATTTGGTACCTCCACCCTACCTCTTCCTGCCGCAATAGTGTTAATGATTGTCTTCGTCGTGTTCCTTCTTAGAGGGTAAGGTAGCTGGTAAACTTATGCTGATATGCATGTGGTACTGTCATCTTGCCACACGAATAGTAACGCACCATTAACATTTATGGTGCCTACAGGCGATGGTTTCTTTTTCCATCAGGAGAACCATCTGCTTGTTGGTTATCTTATGACATAAAAAAATATTTGACAAATTAACTATGACTCAGTTTGATCATACATCATGATACATGTTGACCGGTAAAAAATTGTACATAGTACATACTGGTCGAAGATGTTCAGTGCTCGATCCTGATACCGAATATGTTAAGGTACTGAAATTTTAACCTAATTGTCCAATGAAATTATTTAGTGCGGATACTCGGGCCTCCGCATAAAAGTTCATTGTTTACAAACAGCGATTTAACCATTTCGCGACTAGACTCTTTAGTAAATCGTGCGGTGACCATACTTTTTAAACATTACTACACTAATTTCTTTTAGATTTTATATGTGGTTAAGCTCTATTCTCTTTTTAATACGAGTATTTTTGTATTGGCTACATATGAACAATAATAGCTATCGTACCCTTTAATATTAACAGTCTTTTAGCAATCAATTTGTGTAATATGCAGTCTATGATCAAAATAAGAATAATAAAAATATTGCTGGACAAATTACACAAATTGGTGTAACGGCTAACCCCAAAATAAGCAAATTATTTGTTTGTGTTATGGGCGTTAGTCACAGACCACATATACATTATAGGTGTTGGGCGTAAAATGCGTAGCCGCTCGTATGAGCAAATGTATGTAATTGTCAAATGGCTGTGGAAATATTTTATCGTAAGTTATATAAAATATACCATGTTGTACTTTTTATCGTGTCGAATAAAAAGCTAAGGCTTAAAGCGTGTTGATCCCGGCCTCATTTGAAGAATAGGCCAACTGCCGTTCTGCCAGGCAGATCGTAAAAGGCGACCGATTGGCTATCGAATCACTACCATCATGGCTACTAGGTGGTAGAATTCTGCAATGTCTCGCCCGGGTCTGGTACCACCGCCTTACCTATTCCTGCCGCAATAGCGTTAGTGCTTGTCGCTGTCGTGTTCCCGTTTGGAGGGTAAGGTAGCCGGTAAACTTATGCATGTGGCCTTGCACCTTGCCATAAGATAGCAACGCACCATTAACATCTTTGGTGTCTGTAGGCGATGGTTGACTCTTTCCATCAAAAGACGCTTGTTGTTTGCTATCTTATGATATAAAAAAAGGAATATCTCTGGTGTGATTTTGTTTCATCGGTAAGTATTATAACTCTGTATTTCTCTGTGTCAATACAAGCAACATTAACATGCCTTGTAATGCGTATCCAGCTTAATCCGTGGTGTTAGTTCAATACGTATACATAATACACATACCGCTACTACATGAGACACACTAAAAGTTTTGCACTTCTAGCTAATCGGAACTATTTGAATTTCGAATGTTATATTTTTAAAACGTTGCAACCTTCTTAGTAATTAATATAAAAAAAAAAACAATTGGCGGAAAATGATTTGTCAATTGTTTTTATATCACACATCAAAGTTCTGCGTACGCAACGAAAATGGAATTAAGTCAAAAAGATTTTTTCTCTTTCTTTTTTTGTTCTCTTTCTCCGCAAGACTGTGCCGCTCGTCTTCAAAAAGTTAGTGGCTATTGTTAAGCGGTTAATTGAAGAAAACCCCTGGATTACCTATGAGGCAATTCAAGGACTATTGGGGATTGATATGAGCTAAATTCAGGAAACTTTACATGAAGAATTGAAAGTTTGGAAACTTTGTTGTCGTTGGATCCCTAATGAACTGACAGCGAAGCAGAAGCGGGCTGCTACTGAAGTACGACCACGGACATTCTAATGCTATTTATGACATTGTCACAGGAAACGAAACGTGAATTTATTGTTTTGAACCCGAAAAAAAAACAGCGATCTTGTGAATGGGTGTCAGCGATCTTGTCAAAATGAGAACAGGCCAACAAAAGTGAGACAGGCGAGAAACGTTGGTAAAAAAATGATGGCGTTTTTTTTCTCAGCTACGGGTCCCATCTGTACAGTTCTACTTGAAGATCAAAAGAGAGTTAATGTCCAGTGGTATTCTATCATTTGTTTACCGAGGGTGTTAGAAAAAGTTCGCGAAAGACGACCCAAAACCGCATTCTCCTACACCATGATAACGCTTCTTCACAATGGCCAACCAAACAAAGTTATTTTTAGCTTTCGAAAAAGTACATCTTGTCACTCATACTGAGCATAACCCCCACCTAGCTACCTGTGATTTCTGTATTTTTCCCAAAATCAAAGATTTGATGAGAGGTTTTACTTTTACCAACTCCGAAAGGCAGTGATAGCGTTCAATCAGCACGTAGAAAACATGCCTTCAGATCTGTGGTCCTCCTGTTTTAAAAAATGGTTCTATCGCATAAAAAAATGTTTAAAATGTAAAGAAGATTATTTTGAAAAGCAATAAACATAATATTTTGGTTATAACATGTTGTTTTTTTAAGTTACGCAAAACTTATAGTGTGACCTACGTATTACGGCAGGAATAGGTATGTAATATAATATAAAATAATAAAAAATAGAAAATGATGAAATTAAAAATAAAATCCTGAATCGCGATATCACAATTATTTATTTTGTACCAGCTATATACAAGTTACAACGATTCTCAATTGGGCTTCTGTCCCCTGGCAGTACACCTTGCCTGGCTGGGAAGATCTTCCTTTTCCCCTTCGTTGTACTTGTGTGACGTCATCAACCTCCACAGTTATGACGTCACCTGACAATAAGTTGGCCCGCTGGTGCCATCACTATGACCCTTCAGCGGTACGGACCAACGGCGCCACAGGTAAGATGGTGTTACTTAAACTCGGTTGAGGTCACAGAACTCTACTTGTAATCAGTAGCCACAATGATAATGATGAGGGTAAAAAGTTATATCTCTCATTCCATACTGTGTCCCCACACTATATAGTCTCACTATCATACGATTCTCATTAGAAGTAGATTATAAATGTCAGGAAAGAACAACGACTATTTTTATCCACCAATCAATTATGAGTTCATACAATTACTTTGTTCAGAAATATTACAATAAAAATAAAAAATAATGTTCATATATAAATGAAGCAAATTATAGAAAACCTTGTTTGTGTTGCCAGCATAAGAGAGGTAAATAAGCTTTACTTTTAATTGCCTATAAAAACATTTTCGGTTGGCGCGCGATGCATACGTATGCAAACGCTTCAGACGTATTAAATATTTGTAAAAGTTTCACATAGTTTATTGGAAATATTTCGTTTTACGATTACTGACAATCATTGATGTTGTATATGTTTTCAATATTATTTGGAAATCATGCAATTAATTCTCCTTTTAAGTATAATAATTCAAATAATAAAATATGATTACTTCATTTCACACAATTGATTGGGTTTATTAGCCACTGACTAGTCGGAAAAGACATCTATTCGGCATCGTCTGCAATAGGTTTTGTCTAATATTTTCCGACTATTCAACAAAACATGCGGATAATAATCGGCACATAATACAACAAATCTTAAAATATTTAAAAATATATGTAAGTCCCCAATTCCTATTATATGGAGAAATAATAGGAAATACATTTTGTAGTACACATACACTGTGTTTTGCAGTAATATATATTACTGCAAAACACGAAAATGGAGCGATTTATTATTATAAGGTGTCAGTAAATTAATTGAATATTTATTGTTTGCAACTATATCTACTCAATGAAGCAAGATGGGGTGAATAGACACAATTCGAAATTTCAGACTTGTATTTCTTTATAAGTTTCAAGGACTGCATACCTGTTTCTTTTTATAAATCTACCAGTCTATTTTTTATCGAAAATTTTATTTAGTAGTTTTTCCATGCATTAAGAAGAAAATTGACAAAATATAGACAGGTTCTATTTACCCAGATACGGGGTGACTAAAAACGCTCTACGGGTGAACAAAAAAAAATTGCTAGTGTTGTCAATAAGATATTCTCATTTTATAAATATACTTATATAGGTAAATTGTAGCACAGTTACTGACCATGTCCAAATCAGTTTTCAACACTAAAATGCATGCAATGCATAAATAGGTACCTACTTACATTCTTTATCTTTGCATTTTTTGTAGAAAAATAATTTGACAGCCCTATAGGTTTATTTTCTAATCACCTGTCCCGTATCTATTCAGCCCCCCAAGACAAGTGGCATCAACGCTAGGAGAATAGAAAACAAAATGTATGGATTTGACATAAGCTGTTGATACGAGCGTAAACGAATTTGTAATTGGTAGCCAAGTGTCATTCGTGAAACGAAACGTTATATTGTATCGATCATCTTTGATCAATTTCATACAAAACCTTAGCCAAGTGGCACTTTTGTCAAGCAAAATTGGTGATCCAATGATTAGCGAACGCTAGAACCCTGTAAATTACGCTAAAAATGTCGGATAATCACTATTATTTAATCAGCTGTTCTAAATCGTGGATAATATCTGTTAGAATTTTTGATAATTTTAAAGTAAAATGAACGCAAATTGCCATAATTTAAGAGTCCTAACCTAACTAGGGGGTTTTCAATACATTTTCTTTTTTTAAGTCGCAGACGCCTTTGTAATGAATTTCGGTTTTCATCCCCTAACTCCACGGGGAATTAACTCAGAGCAAAGTGACCTTGACAAAAGTTGGTGTCCCTTACCCCCTCCACGTAATGGTGCAACAAAAAAGGGGTGTTATATAGGGTTGAAATTAGTCCTGCGCACGCTCTGACCGCCAACCGAGCTCTCTGTTCATTCTAATATAACGCATTGGCGTCATTTCGACCAAATTGGTAGCCAAGTGGATTATGGCTTGTTTAACTTTCGTTCCATACGAACTTTACGAATTATATCGAATATTGTCTCTGAATTGAATATAATAAAAATAAGAACAGAGTCGCTATATCTGATTCAATTTTGATTGTATGTACCGCGTGAGTGCGAATAAGATAAAATATACTATCTTTTCTTCTTAATTACTGTCATGCCGTAAGTTTCTATATAGCTAACATGTTAATTGAACTCTGTCAGTACTACGGACTACCAAGTTAAAGAGTTATAAAATTAAATACTGTCACCAAGATTTATGTATTTATCTTCATTGCTATCAAATTTGATTGTTTTAACATATTTTAAGTAAATCCTCTTTACCTACCTTACAAGTGAACGTAGGATTGTGCAAAATGTTATCGATAGTCACATTTTAAAACTTATGTTTCAGATTTATGAAAGCTGATGATAAATTCATTATTAAAAATGAACAAAAATATGCAAAACTGAACATATAAAACTTCTTTTTTACGTATTTTTTGGCATACACATTTACAGAAATGTAAAATTGATCGAAATCTATTGCTACACTGAAAAATAAACTATCTTTCTTTGTTTCATTAAATTTACAAAATGCAAGGGTTGTAACAAGAATATAGTGTTTATAACTTGAACTTATAGTGTCTGTAAAATATTTAAAGACGAAATATTATATTTATCATCATTAAGACATTGTCAGCATTTTGCAAACCTATCACTACTTACAATGTGTCTAGGCAGTTCGTTAGAAGCGAACAATTGGGTAAACGAGTCACTAGTATTGTGGCTTCTAAGTGGTAGGGTTCTACATTGTCTCGCCCGGGTCCGGCAATAGCAACAGTGCTTGTTACTGTCGTGTTCCGGTTTGGAGGGTAAGGTAGCCGGTAAATGTATGCATGTGACATTAATACCCCCCCCCGCCACAAGGATATCAAAGCACCATTAATAATGTGCCACCAAAAGCCTTCTTAATTTGCGTTAATTTTACTTTAAAATTATCAAAAATTCTCACAGATGTTATCCACGCTTTAGAACAGCTGATTGAATAATAGTGATCAACCGCCATTTTAAGCGTAATCTGCAGGGTTCTAGCGTTCGCTGATTATCGAATAATTCGCTACTATTTTGCTTGTCAAAAGTGCCACTTGGCTACGGTCTTGTACGAAAATTGACAAAAATGATCGATGCAATATAACGTTTCGTTTCACGAATGACACTTGGCTACCAATTACAAATTCGTTTACGCTCGTGTCAACAGCTTATGACAAATCCATAAATTTCTCTTTCTATTGTACTAACGTTGATGCCACATCTTGGGGGGCAAGTCTTTTTTGCTTTTAATGCACTTTTCATATAAATAAAACTTATAACCTCGGTGAAAATAATACTTCAAAGTGACGTTTACCGTCAATTCAGAGACAATATTCGATATAATTCGTAAAGTTCGTATGGAACGAACGTTGAACAAGCCATGATTCACTTGGCTACCAATTTGGCCTAAATATCTCCAAAGCGTAATATTTGAATAGTTACTGAGCGTTTGCCACTTGTCTAGGGGGGCAGGCCCTCCTGTTTCTAATATCTCCATATTTCGCGTCTATTCACCCCATACTTCGTGTCTATTCACCCCGTAGTCGTGTCTATAAACCTCGCAACAATTTAAATATGGACATGTTTATATTTTTTATTATTATTCTAATATAAATAATTAGTACTTACATTTAATATACGAAAAATAATCAGCACTCTATAATACTTCAAAGAAACTTAAACTTTTAACTGATAATGCACTATTATTAATAAAAAAACGCTATGTTATTAACATATAAATTCTTACCTACCTACACAGTCAACTTTGAGATGTTAATTTCTTTTTGTGTTTTATTCCAGACAATCAGGTGTTGCCAATTCAGAGTAAATAATGGTGTGCAGATAAAAAAAAACACATCGCATTTTTACGCTAATGCGACTTGGATCTGTGGACTTGAAAAACTTTTTTGGTTTTGTTTCTATTCACCCCGTGATTTCTATTCACCCCGTTTTACTACTGAAATACTCAAATGTGAATATTGATAAAACTAAAGTGTAAACGTTGAGTTTCATCAATTACTCTTGGCTTAAAAAGTTTTCAAGCGCCATGGATTTAATGTTTTGAATAGCCACTTTAGAATGTTAGTTAAAGCTATAACGATTTAGTAACTATCTATACATATAATAAAATCGTAGAAAAGTCAAAACTGTAAATTGAATATTTTTTTAAAAGAATACTTGGGGCGTGATCTACAATCGGTATCGAAGCCAAAAATATAATTTTTAGAATTTTTGTCTGTTTGTCTGTATGTAAGTCCGGGGTAAACTCAAAAAGTACTGCATGGATTTACTTCAAATTTTGCATGAATATTACTAACAGGCCGGGTCAACATATAGGCTACATATTATCACGCTATCACTTTCGGGAGAGTAGCAGTGCGGAGTAAACAAAGTCCGCGCGGACGAAGTCGCTGGCAACAGCTAGTATCAAATAAATGCTTGACAAAAGGTACCTTCTTGATGTTTTAATATAAAGGTTTTTTCTGTCTTTTAATTTCACCTAGTTACAAGGTGTAAAGAAAGTTTTTATAAGATTACTTTTATTTCATTAAATAGCAAACGATCAAATGGTTCTACACATAGAAAGCTCAAAGGGTAATAGTTTATATGGATTTAGCTTGGTTCTAGCCTTGTGTTTTGAAAGTAATATCAAGTGTATAAAAAACAACAGGTTGTTACAGAGAAATTGAAGCGTAGTTAACTAACACCTCTTATACCAGGTTTTTATTATCAATTGGGAGCTGGCGACGAATTTTGTGTAGGTCCTTTTGGCAGATTGGAACTGCGAAAAAATATAATTTCGTCAAATGGCGATACCAGGCCTGCGAGTCTGGCTGAGCGTTACGAAAGTTTCCAATAAATTAATTTAATATTAACTTATTTTGTTAATATTTTATTCTACACAAAAAATATTAAATAAATAAATATCCCTCACGTTGGTCCGGGCTCCTTTGAAGAATAGGCCAACTGCCGTTCTGCTAGGTAGTCCGTAAAAAGGCGACCGATTAGCTATACGTGGCACTATCATCGTAATTACTATGCGGCAGAGTTCTGTGACGTCTCGCCTGGGTATTTAGTACCACTACCTTACCTATTCCTGTCGCACTAGCGTTAATTATTGCCATTGTCGTTATTTAGCTTGAAGAGTAAGGCAGTCGGTAAAGTTATGCATGTGATATCCAACGGATAGCAACGAACCATTAACATATTTTTTTGCTATCTAGCTCATAGCTTATTTGCTATCTATATTAATATAAAAATGATATGATATAAGTAAAAAAAGTAGTACAAAATGTAGACATTCCAGGTTTTATCACACGACAGCAAACAAGTAGATATTAATGGTGCGTTACTATCCGTTGGGCGGGACGGCAATGCTAAATGTATAAGTCTACCGGCAACCTTATCCTTTAAACTGGAACACGACAATGGCAAGCATTGATGCTATTGCGGCAGGAATAGGTAAGATGGTAGTACCAAATGCTTGGGCGAGACATTGCGAAACTCTACCGCCTAGCAGCTGCAATGATAGTGACACGTATACTCTTATAATAGTAACGAGGCGTTCCATTAGTTGGTTAGACATTTGTTAGGTAATTCGTCACTAGAAACAGTTTTGTAGCTTACGTCTTATAGAAAAGTTACTACTCGTAACTAAACCGAGTCGTTTTACTGATATAGGAACCAAATCTCTGGATCGTTTATAGAAGCTCATTTGCAACATAAGTTGTTGCTAACGCGATATCGGTGCTTGGCAAAGTGTTAGCCTTTTACGAAGTACTAGCAGGAATGCACATGATATTATATTCTCCTAAAAGAGGCTGGAACAACATGGGGAAAAATATCATATTAATATTATAAATACTGTTTTAATTTTTGCACTTGTACTGTTTCACAATTCAATAATTTTATATATACTTTTTTATTTAAATAGCCAATTAGTTTCGCATTTTACTGTATCATCAGGGCTAGAACTTAAAATTGCAAAATTTAAAATAGTGATTATGACGGAGTTTCACCGAGTGCCAACGATGGAAAGTATAAAAAATAATATTATAAATGCGAAAGTTTGTAAATATGGATAAATGGATGGATCTTAGAATAATTACACTATAAAAAGACAGAATTCACACAAGCGCTCTGTCAAAAATGAAGGGTTTTTTATATCAATGACTAAACCATGTTTATACAAATGAAACGAATAAAAGAAAATAACACGTATTTTTTTACAATTTTTTTATTCGAACGAAACACAGTAGTAATGAAAAGCTGTTGTATTATTACAAACTTGTAACTTGTAATTTTAATCTATATTAATCTATATTTAATATTATAAATGCGAAATTTTAGATGTTTGGATGAATGGATAAATGGATGTTTGTTACTCAATCACGCAAAAACGTCTGAACGAATTTAGATAAAATTTGGCATTCAGATAGATGATGACCTGGAATAGCACATAAGCTACTTTTTATTCCGGAAAAATAATTTTTTTTCGCGGGATTCACACATTTATTGTTTGGAGCCATTGATGGCTCCAATTAAAGTGTTTCAAAATGGGCGCGCGGACTTGGTTTCTATAGTGTAATTATTCTAAGGGATGGATGTATGTTTGTTACTCATTCACGTAAAATCTAGCTTTGGATAAAATTATACACGCATATAGTTAATGGCCTGAAATAGCACATAGGATACTTTTTATCTCAGAAAATAAGTTGCTCCGCTGTGATTTACCAAAAAAAAATTATATAACGGTTTTCCTGGCGCAACTAGTTATGAGTAAAATTAAATTGACAGGCGTTATAAGGCATAGGTTATCATTTTTCTTTTGTTATCTATGCTAATATTTTAAAGAAAAAACATTTGTAATTTGTGTTTTTGTAACGAAAAACTCAGAAACTATTAGACCAAACTTAAAAATTATTTTACCGTTAGAAAGTTACACTATCCAGGTATTACATGCTACTATTTTACCCGACTGAGCAAAACGAAGCAATGATTTCGGGCCTCGTGAATGACTTCGCCAGTAACTCATGTATGTATCTTAGAATACAATGTAATAAATTTATTTTTGCATTCTCGCTTCTCGGTTCTACTGGCAGACTTCTTTTTAAGTGATAAGCTCGTCATTTGTATAAGTTTTGTATTAATTTTCTAAAATTTTCCCCCGTGTTGGTCCCGGGCTACTTTTGAAGAATAGGCCAACTGCCCTTCTGCCAGGCTGGTCGTAAAAGGCGACTGAGTGGCTATGCGCGTCACTACCATCGTGAATACTAGGTGGTAGAATTCTGTTTCGGCTCGACCGGGTCTGGTACCACCGCCTTACCTATTCCTGCCGCAATAGCGTCAGTGCTGGTCACTGTCGTGTTCCGGTTTGGAGGGTAAGGTAGCCGGTAAACTTATGCATGTGGCATTAGACCTCGCCACAAGATAACAACGCACCATTAACATCTTTGGTGTCTATAGGCGATGGTTGACTCTTTCCATCAGGAGACCCATATGCTTGTTTGCTATCTTATGATATAAAAAAAACTGTGTTCGTGTCCAATAAAGTGCAATATAAATGAATAAAGTTCGTAACACTAAAAATGTATAAGAAATAAAAGTTAACACATATTTTTACGTTTCGTTGTTGTTCAATCGCCCCATTCACCGCACCCTTTAAATTACCATCCTCCTGGTATTTCGGTTTATCGATAACGGAAGCAAAAAGATTAACTCCGGCACGAATTTCACATAAACGTTTTAGGCCATCGATAAGACCGCATAAGCCGTCACTAAAATATCTGTGATGTTTCTTGATTACAATACACATGTTACTGAAGTCATAAATATATCATGCTACATTCTATAATTTAATTAGTACAATATATACATACATATCTTCACGCTAGATCCTTTACGGGGAAAGCAGAGAGAACCGAGTGCGATACATCACGATCCTTGCAGGCTTGTCTCGCTTCCTCCACGTTCATCACTCTCTTCATACACACACGCTGGTTGCGAAGACTCTTGACACCACCTTCGGACAGTACTCGATCAATCTGATCATGGTATGTCAGTCTTGGTCTTCCCCGGTACCTACATCCTTCCACATTCGCATTGTATATCTATTTTGTTAACCTTTCATTTACCATTTTTTCTACATGTCCGAACCAACGGAGCATGCCCTTTCTCATCTTTACACATACACTTTCTTTCAAACCTAACCTTTCTCTCACTTCCAGATTAATTTAATTGGTAATTAATTAAAATCCATATTAATTAGTAATAAATAAAACAATAATTGAAACATCTCTGTTATAGTTTATGTTCTGTTGTGATGTGAAAAAAAAAGTATTTTCATGCCCGTAAGAGGTGACGAGGTGGTGGTGGTGGAGGTGGTCACGAGGAGGTAGACAGCGGTACAACAAGTGCACCCACGGTTAGACGAAGATATATGATAAAGATATTATGCTACATTCTATAATTTACTCGATGTCAAATAAGGCCAATCGTCTAAATTTTTTCACATTTTTTAAATAAAAAAAGTATCTTCACACCCGTATCCCCGAAAGTTTTAGTCAGAGTTACAACTTACAACCGGTGCACCTAAGATTAGCCGAAGATACTTAGTCCCACAATGTTATAGGTGGCAAGCTTATCGCCGGGCACTTTTCCAATCCCGGATAAATTTATTTTTATCAGAAAACTGAAAAAACACATTTTTTTTTCGATTACTCGACCTGGAAATCGAATCCAGACTGCATGCGGTCAACACTAATACCGGACCACTAGACCACAGAGGCGAATTTTTAATGTATGGTAAAAAACAATTATATAATAAATACAAGTATAATATAATCTTAATATAAACGTCATAGTCTAATATAAACTAAGATTAATCAAATTAATTGTACACCTAGCATTATTACTCACGATACAATACTTTAACGGTTATGTTCTTGACGACTTAATAATGAATTTTAACTTGTTATTGCGGGTCTTCTTTTGAAGAATATACCATTTTGTGTGTGCCATGAATTCTTTTGGGCTCTGAGCAATTAGACTAATGACCTAATAACACACCTATAATTGTTCTGTCAACACATCAAATTGTCAACATAATATCTATCTAATCTAATACATTTAAACGAGCAATTCTTGTATATATATAATTGGAATCTCGGAATCGGCTCCAACGATTTTCATGAAAGTCACAAATTAGGGGTTTTTCGGGTCGAGGAATCGATTTATCAAGGTTACAGGTCCAAGAAAAGCTCGGTTCCCAAGATATGGGTATGTGAAAAACCGAGGAAAGCTCGGTCAACCAGGTACAGAAAAATAAGCTCTTATAAGCAATCCCACTCGAAACGCAAGAATCTTACGTAGTATTGTATACTCTTTGTTAGTAGCGATCAATCCATGACACTGTAATCTCGTGCGACAAAATACCGATTTTGAATCCGCCAATCAGAACACTGTGTTTCTTTTCTCCATGTCTCAAATTATTGACAGAATTAGTTTAGTGCAAGAAATCAAGTATTATTAGTCTAGTGTAAATTATTGTTAATGTTTTTGGGGGACCAATTGTTGGCAGAATTATTTCCAATCAATTACGATTAGGGGACTTATAAGAGTTAACTAATTTTCGAAAAGTTGGCAAAACTTATATAAGGCTTTTGTGTTAAAATCAATCAAAATTCTACTCTTATCTCTTTATCTTAAAAAACTTGGCCTCCGTAGAAACATTGGATCTTTATGCGTGTATCGTCTGTCTAATAGGGAATGGTCTGATGAGCTATTTAATTTAGTGCAGGCATTCACGTTCACCACCACACTACACACCGTTTTAATTCCATCCACACCATGTTGACGATTGGTGATCTAGGAATTTTCGATTTGCTGGTATCTTCTTCATACAGTTCACACCATTAAAATAACAAAAAACCCAAGATACACAATCAATGTCTCAAAAAGTCCTCCAAATATTAGCGCACAATTTTAAATCGTGCAAATAGAATCATGTCGGCCGCGGCACTGTGATTTATGTAGGTATATGGCATTGCTATTTTGCCACACGGATAGCAAAGCACCATTAACATCTTTGGTGCCTATAGGCGATGAATTCTCTTTCCATCAACCATTTGCTTGTCTGCTATCTATTGATATAAAAAAAGAAGGATTACCAGAATTTACTTGTTTCTGTTATAGCAGACTAGCGGTCCGTTACGTGCTTCGCTACGTATCGCCATTTATTGAATTCATTTGTTATAAAAAATGTGATAAATGAAGAACCGCTCTACCGATTTTGTGCAAATTTCACATAAACCATCTATTAAATAGTCCTAACAAAGCCTAAACATTTGGTTGGTTTGGATAGGTTAGCCCGTTCTTGAGTTATAAAATTACATCGAAAAGTGGCATTGATTTATATATATATATATATATATATATATATATATATATATATATATATATATATATATATATATATATATATATATATATATATATATATATATATATATATATATATATATATATATATATATATATATATATATATATATATATATATATATATATATATATATAGGTAGAGATAACTAGTTTTAGGTCAAAATATAAAATATTGGATTAGTTTGAATTAAGTAATAATATCGCGGTTTTTTTCTGATGAATAAGAATTTTTTGTTTCTGGTCTGGGCTCCTTTGAACAATAGACTAATTGCGGTTCTGCCAGGCAGGTCGTAAAAGGCAACCGATTGGCTATATGTTTATATGTTTTTAGAATATGGATATTTAGAATATGGATCTACTGTGTGGAATCCGTTTTACCATAAATATATAGAAGCCATTGAAAATATTCAAAGAAAATTTTTAAAGCACTGTAAATTTAGAAATAATTATATGCAATTACCTGAAGTACCTACCTGTACCGGTACCTGGACCTGAAGTTCTTGTTTCGTGTTTGTCATGTCATTGATCATCACTTTGGTAGTATAGACATGTTTAACATATCGATTTATAAATTTAAACTTAAAATCAAAGAAATTTTGAAATCATTATAAATAATAATCATTTTACTGCACCATGTTGTCATTTACTTAATTAACAAACTTTTTTTTTTATTTGTCTGAGTTTGTTATGTATATAAATATTGTCATTATTCTCTATTCAACAGGCGTGTCTTTACTCTTTACATATAACATTTTTTTTTGTATCCAGTTACATATTGTATATGTGTTACATGTTTGCGAAAACTTTTCGTGGAAAATGTTGTAGTTATATTTTCTAGTTATAAGTATTATAATCTGTTTGTTTCCTTAATATTAAATAAATAAATGTTTTACTACCATCGTGACTACTAGGTGGTAGAGTTCCGTAACATCTCGCCTGGGTATTTGGTACCGCTGCCTTACCTATTCCTGCCGCAATAGTGTCAATACTTTCATGTGGAGTAGACTTATGCATGTTGCATTGCCACCGTGAGGATAGTAACGCACTATTAACATCTTTGGGGTCTATAGGAGTTGGTTTCTCTTCCACCAGGAGGCCAGTATGAATGTTTGTTATCTAAAGACATAAAATAACGTAATGCATGTTACAGTAGGTGTCAATTATAATTCAGTATCAGTAATCTCAATAAGCAATTATTTTGTACTTTAAATAAAGAGAAATGCAAAAATTTGCCAGGACACCTGTGAAACTTTTACATTAACTCTTTAGTACAGCGGATTTTGAAATAAACTTGCAGTTATTTTTGCATGTCGCCCCTGTATGCAAGTGGTACGGTGTCGGAGTTGACCACATGAGGTCCCGGGATCGAGTCCTGGGTCGAGCAATTCAAAAATGTGTGTTTTTCAGTTTTCTAATCAAAACAACATTGCCCGAGATTGGAAAGTGCCAAGGTTGGTGATAGGATTGCCACCAATACTGTAGGACCAAGTATCTTCGGCTAACCGTGGGTGTACTTGCTGTACCTCTGCCTACCTCATCGGGGTACGGACGTGAAGATACTTTTTTTTCACATCACAATAGAACATGAACTATAATGCCTTCTGCGATCAAGAATTTTGATCGAAATATAACACAGATGTTCTAATTAATGTTTTATTTATTAACTCTATCATAAGAAGAGGTGGTGAACATGTATTGCTATATTCTATCACTTACTTAACGCTAATTGGATCAGTCGTCTTAATCTATTACTATTTTACGAATGTTATAAATGTAAGAGTTTATGTAGTCAGTTTTTTTTTATATATCAGTATAGCATAGCGGTTAAGTAGATTCCTCTCATGGAATAAGCCATCACTTATAGACACAAAATTTGTTAATAGTGCGTCACTGACTGCGTGAAAGAAATTAATATTTTTGGATCACGCGAATGAAGTCGCAATTAAAAAAAGTTAAGATACTTTTTTTTTAATCGCGACTTCATTATATCATATCCCCGAAGAGGTAGGCGGAGGTACAACAAGTGCACCCACGATTAGCCGAAGATACTTGGTCCCACAAATGTGATAGGTGGCAAGCCTATCGCCAACCGGGCACTTTCCAATCCCGGGCAACTTTGTGTTCCTCAGAAAACTGAAAAAAAAACCACTTTTTTTTATGTACCCGACCCGGGATTCGAACCCGGGACCTCCTGTGGTCAACGCTAACGCTGGACCACACAGAGAGTCGCGAATAATGTTATTTATACGTATAAATTTATACCAAGGATTACAAAATAAGCGAAGATTATAAACTTTTGACTTGTTCATATGTTTCGGATACGGAAAATTCTCTTTGAACATAGTCATTTACGGTACGGTCGCCTATTAATTCCTGTTAGAGGATTTCAATTGGTGACGGATAAATACAAGAGATGACAAGGGTATCGTGTTCGATATTGAAACCCTAAAGGGACCGCCTAAGAGGGGTTTATAGCCTTGAAGCATTTGTAGATCTGCCGTGTGATACGGTACTTACTATTGGTTATATTATAACCGTATGCATTTTATCATATTATTAATGCTTTAATCTGTTTTACATACTTTTGAATTGAAACTTTAGTAGAATCCGTGTGAATTAAACTTATACTTATATCGTATTAAAAGCACTTGTACTGTTTTACTTGACTTTTTATTTATTAAAACCAAACGGTTTCGCGTTTTAACGCATCATCAGGGCAAAAGTTATTATTGTTTATATGTATATATGTCTATTTATATGTAAAAACAATAATAACTTTTGTCCTGATGATGCGTTAAAACGCGAAACCGGTTGGTTTTAATAAATAAAAAGTCAAGTAAAACAGTACAAGTTTTTAATACGATATAAATATAAGTTAACATGGAGTTTTACCAAGTGCCGATGATATTCAGTATTCAAAGTTGTGAATTAAAACTTTATGAAACAAAAAAGTAATATTGAAAAAAGATAAACTTATACATAGATAGAGCAAAACCTGCGAGAGAATGAGATAGAATACATTAGAAAGCTTTTCATGTTATTTGATCTACTATTTGTGCGAATTTCCCATACTTTTGGAGGTAATGTACTGTAATGTAAAAAATGTAATGTAGGTGGAGTAATGTACGCTTGTTAACTAATGCGCCTGTTTATTGTCGAGCTGAACCGAGAGATGATATAATATAAATATAAATAAATATTCACGGGACAAATTACACTTACTGATCTAACCCCAAAGTAAGCAAATTATTTGCTTGTGTTATGGAAATTAGTCAACGATACTAATACATAGAAATACATATATAAATACTGGAATATATTTAATAAATACCCAAACCCGGAAAAACAAATATTTATGCTTATCACACAAATGCTTGTCCCCGTCGGATCGAACCCGAGCCCTGTCGATTGCGTAGTCAGGGTCGCTAACCACTCGATCAACGGGGCGGAAAAAGGGACATACAGTGAGTATAGGTTTAATACTTGTTCTAGCTCGAGCGTTTCATGTATGTATATTAGGCTGTATCAAAAAAATCGACTATTTTTTTTTTTGAAAAATATAATGAAAATCTTGTTCAGAATACCGAAAAAATACGCCAGTATAACGGACAGCTCTTAATTTTAATATTAAGATGTCCCGCTTCACGATTTTCCATTTCCCGTTTAAATAACATGGGAAAATCTGATTCTTCAAGTTTGGAATTTTGTAGCTCTGCAACGAATTATCAAATTGGTTAAACCATGACATATTCTTATAGGAAATTTAATGCTCTACAAAAAAGGTCTCTTACAAAATTTTGATTAATGTACTCCTTCAAAAGTTATTCAAGGTCAAAGTTGAAACCATTGTAAATTGTAAGAAATTTTCACTTTTTTGGAGCATTTATCATACTTATTACAATATTTTGTCATAAATAAGCTTTTTTAAAACTTTTTGGAATTCCACATTTTTTTTCTGACTATTGATTTATATTAATTATCAAAATTGCCATCAAAATCAGGATTCTAAAGATTTTTTTTTGTTATTTTGTTATTTTATTATTATACTCAATAATTTTAATATCAAGGATAATTAATATAAATCAATAAACAGAAAAAAATTTGTGGAACTCCAGAAAGTTTTAAAAAAGCTTATTTATGACAAAATATTGTAATAAGTATGATAAGTTCTCCAAAAAAGTGAAAATTTCTTACAATTTACAATGGTTTCAACTTTGACCTTGAATAACTTTTGAAGGAGTACATTAATCAAAAATTTGTAAGAGACCTTTTTTGTAGAGCATTAAATTTCCTATAAGAATATGTCATGGATTAACCAATTTGATAATTCGTTGCAGAGCTACAAAATTCCAAACTTGAAGAATCAGATTTTCCCATGTTATTTAAACGGGAAATGGAAAATCGTGAAGCGGGACATCTTAATATTAAAATTAAGAGCTGTCCGTTATACTGGCGTATTTTTTCGGTATTCTGAACAAGATTTTCATTATATTTTTCAAAAAAAAAAAATTCGATTTTTTTGATACAGCCTAATGTATATTTATTATATTACTCGTGTACTCTGCATTTATATTTTTCACTTGAAACGTAATGTTTTGTAAAGTTCACTTCTATCTTGTGTAAATTGTTTACACACACCCACAAATTTAAATGGATCCATTCCCAATGGGTGTTAAGTAGGGTCTACTACTAAAGCTTTACTGCCTATTCGTCTATCAAAAAATCGTAACTACATCATTCTATTTACTTTGTCTTGTTTAAATGTCATATTACAGAATAGAGAACAAGCCGATTTTTCAATCAAGAGATAACTATCGTCTATACAATAATTATATTAATGATATAATGCCACATGTGCAAATTTACCGTCATAATATGGGTAAAAATGTTATACCATAAATACTGAAAATAAAAATAAAGTCATCATCTAATGGTTAGCTTATTCGGCCATAGATCACGAAGTTCCGAATTCAGTTTGTGGGTCGAGCTAGTCATATTAGTCGTATTATTCTCCTCCTTGAAAATGGAAATTTCAGTAGCTAGTAGCTTGCAGTTTGGTGGTGATGGTTGCCTCCCATGTCTCGTATGAGCACGTAAGGCTATCGGTCCCGGTTATAGCAGGGACAAGTGGTAGTTATTATCACAATGTTAAATTCCTATGTTTGAATTCTAAGTGTTGTCAATTTTATTTTCAATAACATATATTGTCCGATAATTTGATAGTTTGGCTACTTCTTTGTATATGCACGTACCTCACTGAGTAAACAGACTAGAGACCTAAAACAGACTATTTGTTTTGTCAACACATCATAATAATACATATTATAATAATCCGAAATAGAACCGACCAATACAGTGAGCTTTAAATACGCGTGACAAATTATCGACTTTGAATTAGCCCATCGGAACACCATATTCCCTTTCTCCGCAAATCAGATTATTGACAGAATTAATTTGGTGCAAGTAATCAAACATTATTAGTCTAGTGGAGGCTCTCAATTATGTGCCTGTATTCATTTATTTGCTATGTTCCTTCTACGAATCAACGTTTATCACCGTATTCTTATTTATAGGAAATGAAAAGTGTTAGTTTTCAACCTCTTTTAAGTTTTTAGAACGGCTTCACATTAAGTTGCAAGCAGTGCGACGAACAGTAGCACTATAGTCGTGCTGCTTATAAGTGGCCAACAACAGCAAAGGCAACGATGACGTTCCTTCATTGTGATCCATTTTAGAAATAAGTGTGTCACACAAATCAAGGCTCATTCCGTGGCTAAAGTTGTAATACCAAGAAATCTGTTGCTGTCACGCTGCTTGCGACCAATGTGTAGCCGTTCTTACACTTTTTCAGACATGCGAATTCCATTTATATTAGTTCGTACTGGTATATCACTTAATTTTTTGATATACTAAATCGCTGAGTCAAACTTTTTATTTAGTACTAGCTGACCCGGCAATAAAAATAGATATAAGCCGTGCATTTCCAATGCACCGTCAGTCAGTACTTGAACCAGCTAAATCGCTGCCCAGCAACGACCTGGTTTCTGCCCGCCGGCTGGCCTTTGGAGAAGAGACTAGGGATAGTAACATTCACGTCATAACCCATTAAACCGCGTGCACAAATAGTAGTAGTGCAATCTGAGTTCTTAATAAAAGTGACGTGTAACAAGTGGAGTCGAATAAAGTAGTTGTCTCGAAAATAGTTTTTTTTAAAAACTACAACCCGGAACACCCTACAACCCTACGCCGTAGTTGTACTGTTACGACTACGGCGTAGCATTGTAGCAAAACTACGCAACGTAACGTCTCGCATAGCATTGACGTATGAAGAGAAGAATAAGAATAAGAAGGGTTTTTTCAGTATTTATAATATTCAATAAGAATAAAAATATAATTATTTTTATAATAATAATATTAATAATAACAACAATAAGAACCAGCATGAAGCAGATAAATTTACCACATTTTTTGTATCCTGCAGAAGTACAGGGCTACATAAACCTAAAGGTAAACAGGCAAATAGACTTTATGTCAATATAATCTGAAATATCAATAAATAAATAATTATAATAAATAAATATCAGTGGACAAATTACACTAGCTGATCTAACCCCAAAGTAAGCAAATTATTTGCTTGTGCTATGGGTGTTAGTCGACGATACTAAGACATAGAAATACATATATAAATACTCAAATATATTTAATATACACCCAAACCCAGAAATACAAACATATAATATGCTCATCAGCAAAATATTTGTCCCGGTCGTGTTACAAACCCTTTCCCTATTGATGCATAGTCCGTTGGTCACTCGACCACCGGGGCGGTAAATAGTCTATACTAAGGCAGAGACTACAAGATCAATCATGCGATTAATAAGGGTTAAATTTCTAATGTTCTACATGTAATAGTAAACTACTAATGAATTATTTTTGTAAAATAATAACAAAAATAATTCCCTTATTTACATAAAATTTATACAAATAAATAAAATTGGGGTGTCTGTTTGTAATATTAAAATAACCGCTTCTTACTAAGTGCATATGAAAGTGTACACGGTACACATACCAAAACAACATTTTTTACCATTTTTGTCTGTCTGTGTGTCCGCCTGTCTGTCTGTCTGTTTGTTCCGAGTAATCTCCGAAACTACTAGACCGATTTTGACGGGACTTTCACTAGCAGATAGCTGATGTAATAAGGAGTAACTTAGGATATTTTTGTTTATAAAAAAATTCACGCAGACGAAGTCGCGGGCACAACTAGTATGATATATAATTAGATCTTATTTAAAAATATGCTGCTCTTTAATCCTATTAAGCCCATTTTGTGGCGTGCAAATGTTAAAATTGTGTTCATAACCATCATAAATTAAATCATCTTAAACCTTATAATATCTTATAATAATATATATTACTAGCTGTTGCCCGCAACTTCGTCCGCGCAGACTTCGTTTACTGCGCACAGCTCCTCCCCCGTAGGTAATAGCGTGGTAATATGTAGCATCTATGTTGACCCGACCTGTTAGTAATATTCATGTAAACTTTGAAGTAAATCCATACAGTACTTTTTGAGTTTACCCCGGACATACATACAGACAAACAGACAAACAGCCAAAAACTCTAAAAACTATATTTTTGGCTTCAATATCGATTGTAGATCACGCCCCAAGTATTCTTTTAATGCATAGTTTTGACTTTTCTACGATTTTATTATATGTATAGTTATATTTTAAAATATGCTGCTCTTTAATCCTATTTAGCCCATTTTGTGGCGTGCAAATGTTAAAATTATGTTCATAATCGTCATAAATTTTAACTTAAATCTTATAATAATATATATTATAATATATCAATTATAGTATCATCCTCACTAAAAAAAAAAGTATCTTCACGCCCATATGCTTGAAAGGGTAGGCAGAGGTACAACAAGTACACCTACGATTAGCTGAAGACACTAAGTCCCACAATATGATAGGTGGCAAGCCTATCGCCAACCGGGCACTTTCCAATCCCGGGCAACCTTGTGTTTCTCAGAAAACTGAAAAAACACTTTTTTTTTATGTGCCCGACCCGGGAATCGAACCCGGGACCTCATGTAGTCAACGCCAACGCTGGACCACTAGACCACAGAGGCGATCCTCACTAAAATAGAGAGAAACACTTTTATTACCCATGCTGTTAAATTAATATCACTAAAAACGTTAATATTATTAGTACAAGATTATTTACTGCGACGTTTCGGCAAATCACACTTTGTAAGCAATGAACTTCAGTATCCGTGCGTGGATATCCTTAGATAAACATTTTGATTGCACAATTGGGTCAAAAGATAAATACTTATTTTTTATATTCGGTATCAGAATCAAGTGCTGAACACACTCTTTCATTATATTATACAGTTTCTATCAGTCAACTTGTACATGCATATTAGCTAATATCCGCTCCCTTTGCTGTATAATCATGGGATATTAAAAAAAATTACATAGTTCAAAACGTAAAATCGCGTGTTTTCTTTGTATATAAATTTTCATGAAGATCCCGTTCTTGAGTGATAACGGGACATACAAAAAATACAAATATTTTTAAATTGGTAATTTTTTTTATATCATAAGATAGCAAACAAGCAGATGGATCTTCTGATGGAAAGAGACAACCATCTTCTATAGGTACCAGAGGTGTTGATAGTGCTTGCTATCCGAGTGATTGAGATATAAGGCATAAGTTTACCGGCTACCTTATCCTCCAAACCAGAACACGACAACAACAAGCTATTGCGTCAGGAACAGGTAAGGCGGTGGTACGAAAACTCGGGCGAGACGTTACAAAACTTTACTACCTTATCGATATAACACATTAGTTCCTCATTTTGGGTCAAATCAATTAATATCATCCAAAAGTCATTTAATATCACCCATATATAAAAACTTGTTATTTAAATATGTGTGTAGTTAAACTCAAACTCAGATATTGCAAAAAATATAAATTAAATGAAAAAAAGAAACGTTTTTAAAACAACATTGTAAAATTACCAGTTAGCAAAAAGCAGCGGCGAAATTACGTAAATCAAAATTGAGTGTAAAATCACGATTTATCCGCGTGAATGTTTTGACTAGTTTTAACGAGAAGTTTCATACGGTCAATGCGCTAATTTAGATCTCAGTAATTAATACGTTCTCGTACCGGTATTGGGCGAGTTTACCTGGTAGAGGCGAGGGCGGCCGAGTCTCTACGAGCCGCCCTGACGGAAGGTACAATATTCATCGACGTAAGGCAGTCAACCGCGCGCCGCGACATTTGGTGTACGCGAGTTATTGACGCATGCATTCATTTATCTCGTAAACGACATATTTAAAACTTCGTGACGAATGACGGCTCCTTGTTTTGTATTGCACTAATGTGGTATGTGAAGTAACTTAAGTGTAAAAAGCTAAGGTTGTTTTGAACTGAAATGAAGTCTTTTATTTTTGTTCATGCTGATTTTCACAACTAGACCGTGTATAGGTTAGTATTTGCTAAAATACCGGCTTAGGTTGATTTTCTTCCAAATATATTTTTTATGAGTAATGTATGTATGCTTAATGTTATGAATTTTAATTTTAATTGTTATGTGAATTTCATTTATATATAACCAAAAAATATTTGCGATTGTTCTTAGCAATAAAAGCTATCACAAATATCATAATATATATTCTAATATACCAGTATACTCTAGCACAATAAGATGTCGATTTTATTTAGTTTTATATATTTTTGGTTCAAGCTTGGGCTTCAACTTTATCATTTATGGAATGAAATATGTTACCGGTTTCATAACTATATAAAAGATTAGGCATTTATGATGTACTATTATTAAAATTTAATTAAAATGCGTCATTGGTCTCTTGGTACTTGGGTTGATACGGAACCTGAGATCGAGGGATTGATACATGTGTCAGACAAATGGTTTTATAATTTATTATTTTTCTGAAAAAATTATTGTAGGCAGGTCATTTTTCTATTTATTCTGAGATTCTAGATACGTTTTTATTTGTTCAAAATTTAATAAAATGCTTTCAGGATAATTTTACAATTTTTCCAACATGTTATTTTTAGTTATTAAAATTAATTCCAGCATAATAAGGTGTCTATTTTATTTAGTTTTATATATTTTTAGTTTATGCGTAGACTTCAAATTTTATTTATGAAATGAAATATGTTACCGGTTTCATAATTATACAAAATACCTATTAGGCATTTATGCTGTACTAATATTAAAATTTGATTACCTAAAATGCGTCACTGGTCTGGTTGTTACGGAAGCTAAGATCGAGAAATTGATACATGTATCAGTCGAATGGTTTTACAATTTAATATTTTTTCTGATAGGATTATTGTAGGCAGGTCTTGATTCTTCATTCTTCAGATACAACATACTTTTTAGGGTTCCAAAGTAAACTAGCAGTTTCGCTATGTCCATCTATCCGTCTGCACGATTGCTCAGAGATCCTTATAACTAGGAATCCGCAATTTGGCAAGAATACACATATAGTCACGTCAACAAAGACATAAAATCGTGACATAAGATCTTGAAAAATTTTTTTTTAGGGTATGTAATGTGAGGATATTAATTTTTTTCCTCTCGTACCCTATTGTGTGATGTATCTTTGGATATGTTTTTAAAAAATATAGTAGGTTGGTGAAAACAAGCTTTAGATTAAGGGACTCGTTTGTAAAATATTAAGTGCTTATTTTTGTTAGAGTCAAGTGTCCCGCCACCTCTGAAAGCTAAACGTTTGGTTTTGGGGGTGGGATGAAATCATGTTAGTAGTAAATATTATGAAGTTAAAAGAAAAACTATCACAGCACAGAAAGCTTTACAAGTTTTTGAGTAATACTCGACCAACTTATAACTAAATATACTTAGAAATATACTTAGATAAGTTTATATAGGCGGTAAACCTGTGGTGCGGATATGTATTTGTCATTGACGTTGAATAGCTTAAATCATAGTATGAAACTATAAAATCCCTCTTCTTAGTCCGCATTTTGTGATGGACAACTTCGGAACCCTACATTGCGCGTGGCCCAACACGCACTTTACCAATTTATTTACTTGGTCAAACTCAATAACATACTTTCTGGATAATTATATAAATTTTCCTACATGTTACAATTATTAAAATTTCTTTAGACATTCTCATGTTGTCTGTGAAGTGGTTCTAGGATTTAATTGTACTTTGATTTATTAAGGTTTATTTATGATAAGCGTTTGTATTTATTCTATTAAAATCTATTTAGCTGTGCTCATGTTATGAGTTTATGAAACAACAGTATTTATTTTTTATTTACAATTATAGTAGCTATGCCCGCGATTTCGCCGCGTGGTTTTTTTTAAAATAAAAGTAGCCTGAGTTACTTCTTATAATAACCGTGGTTTAAAAGATAGACACGCCCGAGGTTTTACCCATATAAACTCTTTCCCGTGGTATTTTTGGGATAGAAACTATCTTATGTCTATTTTCAGGTCTCAAACTATCTTTGTACCAAATTTCATTCAAATCAGTTCAGTGGTTTAGGCGTGAAGAAGTGACAGACAGAGTTACTTTCACATTTATAACAGTACTAGCTTTTGCCCGCGGCTTCGCTCGCGTAAAATAAGAGACAAAAGTAACCTATATCACTCTCCATCCCTTCAACTACCTCTACTTAAAAAACCACGTCAATTTGTAGCTTCGTTTTGCTGTGAAAGACGAACAAACAAACACACACTTTCTCATTTATAATATTAGAATGGATGGATAGATGGATGGATGGATGGATGGATAGATAGATGGATGGATGGATGGATGGATGGATGGATGATCGGATGGATTGATTAGATGAGTTATCTTCCGCAACAACAGCCAATAAGAGGCATTAATGTAGTGACAACATTTTAATTTTTCAACAGCAAAGCATGTTCTCAGCTTACCTGAGGTCAAGTGAAGTTGAGATATAGTATTATCACGCCCAGTTCTCTTGCGAGATAAGCAGAATGAACCGAACATCTATAGACATTCCGGTCGACCACGATTCACTAGTTTTTCGGTTGGCGAGATGAGTGGTGATCCCCATTGTCGCATTTAACCGATCTGATAACGATTATCAGCTATTTCTAGGATAAATGGGACCGACTATTGGGCTTATCCGAGGCACGGGAGTGGTAAAATACCATCCGCCGGACTCCGAGCTGCATAATAGCAGCTCGGAGTACGGCGGATGGTGTTTGGATTTTGGGTTTTGAGAAAAAACCTCGAAAAAACCTCAATTACACTTTTGCCCGACCCGGAGATCGAACCCGGGACCTAATGATCTAAGCCGACTAGGGTAACCCCTGGAACGAAGTTGCGGTATAAAAGTTAATAAAATGGGATCGACAGATTTATTTTTTCTTTAAATGTGTGAGTTTTAATTATCTAGAGACAGTTTTCGAGAGTCTATTCCAAACTTTAGCTAAAATGCATGAACGCCACTTAGTTACAGTGGGATATAAGACATTGCCCATGTTGGTCCGAGATTTTTTCAAGAGTAGAACATCTGCCATTCTGTCAGGCAGTTGGTAAAAAGCGTATGGCTGAGTATGTGACTGGCGTAGGTATGTGGCGTCATGTGACGAGAGTTGCAATACGTCCCAGCCGGGTTTGGTAGTTCGGCTTTGCCGCTTTCTGCCGCAATATTATCAATACACTGTCATGGTCCCGTTTAGAGGCAAAAATTGCCGATATACGTATGCATATGGAAATAACATCTCGCCACATGGATAGCAACACACAATTAACATCTTTGACGTCTATAGTCGATACTTAGGTTCATTGAAATTATATAAAGTTAAAGCACAATTTAATATCTTGCTTATAAAGAATTTTTTAAGGAATACCGAAATGAAAGAAATTATTTTGACGTGGAAAATGCCCTCAAGTTGATTATTAGATAGGATTAATATTTTTTCTTGCATAACATTCCATTTTTCTTATGTCCGATCTTTTAGCAAGTTGTCATTTTAGCGGATGAGTGAAAATACATTTCCATGTTAGCTTGGACCCCGTTTGACGCATGAAGTGTTAGATATAGGTGGAGCTAGCACTCGTATTAATCAATTGAAACAAATATTTATGTTACATCTCTGTCTATGAAGTCTCTCCATTTCTATTTATACAGCTGTATTAGAAAGAGAAGGTTAGACCTCAGAAGATGACAGCAGTATTTGAAATTTGATTTCAAGTAGGTATTAGAAGTGTTGTCTTCAGATATAATACAGCTTCATGGTTTGACGTACTGTCTGTATGTTACTTTTCATCTTTCATCTGTTTCTATTAGGTTCGAATATAAGCAACTTAAGGCGAGGGAGGCTTAATTGTGTGTCACTATTGTGACAGCTAGTAGGTAGAGTTTCGCGATAGTCCGCTTGAATTGCTGGCACCATCTTGTTACTTTCTGCCAGAAAAAAAACATTACTTCTTGTTACTGTATTTGCGATTAGGCTGGGAGATAAAATGGCGCATGTAACCTTTTTTTTTATCGAAATGGCTGTTACAGTTGACCTTATGGGTCGTTACTGCGTCACCGGGCTTTTTGGGCGAGCAGAGTGCTCAGCCAGTAAATGTAACCTTACTTCTCTATCACGCAAAGGCAACACGTCTTTTGAATATCTACATAATAGCATCAATAGGGAACAGTCGTTTTTTAGTTCTTTCTTCGTTTGCTCGGGTAAAATAGTAGTCGTAGTAGTATAGTATTCTGGATAATGAAGCTGCTAGATATTATATATATATATATATATATACATATATATATATATATATATATATATATATATATAACAATATAGAACATTGGACGAGTAGTTTTTGAATTTATTCGTAACAAACATACAAAAATATAAATTTGTCTGATCATGGTACGACAGTCTTATTTATATTTAACACTTTATTGTACATAGAAATTAATTTAAATAAGCGAAAATAAATGTTATTTAAATACAATGAGGGAGTACTCTTGCTAAAAAAATTACTTTTTCCAGCTCATCCGTCAAAGGTGAATAAAAAATTAAGGATGCGGTCTTTCTTTGCATCCTATCCATGGGGGCGGTTGTGCTTCTCGCTAGGTGATCCAAATGCTGTCGCTGACTCTGTCGCTGATGTGGTGCTGCAGTTACTGCAAAGCGGCTTTACGCCGAAAGCAGGAATGCTACTGAGCTTGCGCTGCTGCGTCGGCATCTCGTGATGTAAAAACTAGCGCATTACGAAAGGAGTACAATTCTTCCTCGAGGTTCATCAAAAGAGCTATCGCCAAGGCAAAAGCGGAACACATTGGCAGAATTAGTGAGAAATTAGTTCGCCTTCCTTCGGGCACTCGTGCGTTCTGGTCTCTCGCCAAGGCTGTCTTAGGGAATTTCTCCCAGCCTTCATTTCCAAATAAAGTAGGAACAAACCCTTATAGTTTCGCAATGTCCGTCCGTCTATCCGAGCGTCCATCCGCAGCCTAGCTAAGACACCCATAATACTTGAAAGCTGTAATTTGGCGTCAATATACATATTAGTCACGGCAACGAAGTATTAAAACAAAATCCTGAAAAATATTTCTTAGGGTAGCTTTTCTATATGTAAAGTGGGAATGCTAATTTTTTTCTCGAGTACTCCATAGTATAGGATATCGTTAAAAAAAATTGTAGGTTTGCCAAACAATTTCTTGATTAAGTGATTTGTTTGTGAAATATAAAGCAAAAAAATATGGTAGTAGTAAATATAATGAATTTAAAACAAAAACTATCACAGTTTTACATTACAAGTTTATAAGTAATGGCTGATCAACTTTTTATAGACGATGAACCTGTGGTGCTGATATATCCATCATAGACGTTGAATAGGTTACATGTTCATAGTATGAAACAACAAGAAAGCCCTCTTCTTAATCCGCATTACTGCGATGGGCAACTACGAAACCTTCTATCTTATACGGAGGATACCTGATTCTAACAAAAATTAGAGTTTAATATTTCACAAACGTATCTCTTAATCGATAAACTATGTTCACATTCGCAATGTACTATACATTCCAACCGAGAATAGGATCACGCTTGTTGTCAACTTCGTGTTCCATATCGTACAACATGTACAAATGTTTGAATAATGTCATTATACAAAAAAAAATAATTTTAGATCTGTGCAATATTATGTGCGACAAAAAAGATTCGTACACCAATCACGGTAATATTATCTATACAATATTTCAACTTCATACAAACGGACGAAGCGCGAGCTTTGCCTGCGCGCCTCAATCTCGGCATTGCGCTCGGCATACAGACAGTCGTGACTATGCCGCAAAGACAAACGTACGGGGCATTGTTTTTTTAATAATAACGCAAATATTTTTCGGTTGCAAATTTACAAGATCGATTTGTTATTCAAACATAGACATGATTTTTTAATTAAATCTGCCAATCAAAAACAACACGCATTTTAATTAAACACTTCCTGTTCAATTCACAAAGTATTTTGTTTGTTTATATAAAAAAAGTATATTTACAATCACAAAACTAAATGGAAACACAAAGTAGGCAACTGTAATTAAAATGCTGGAGGTGGGCAGCACTATTGCATGTTTACCTACCGCGCGGCTGTAGGCATTTATTTCAAAGATACGACCGAGTTACAATACTGTATAGATAATATTACCGTGTCGATGATGTCGGCAACAAAGTCGTTATAAGCGGTGTAAAGGATTTAAAATTCGATAGACACATTTGATTAAGTATTTTGTTTCTAAAAATAAAACTATTTGTATTTTTATATTTTGTTTTCTTTTCTACATCTAACTTTAATACACACTAGCAGAGGCGAATGGGAACCTGAACAGAAAATATACCAATTCGAACGCATTTTTTTTTAAAGAATTTCTTTTATAGTCATATTTTGCTTACCATACTCATCACTAATGAACTTTTTGCAAAATATGGAAAAATATGGCGTCCTGACAGTCTTATTCTCAGTTGGAACGCATAGTATATCTGTTTTATTCGTTTTTATCTTCATGTTTAGAGTCCAGACTAATTAATAAAAATCTTTTTAAATAATTAGATAGCACGAACTTTCTAAGCAAATGACGAATCCGAGAAGCTGTTTATCGAATTTATATCTAGGGATAGCTCGTTTTCTGAATCTATATCCATCAATGTATCGACATTGATGGATATAGATTCAGACTATAGATAGAATTAAGGAGGGGTCGCTACGTTTTCTAACATTATTTTCAATTCAATGAGTTTATGGAACGTAATATATTTTACTACGACGAACCATCACTCGTCATATTTATATAGTTACAATTTTTAATGTGACTTTAATTAAAGTATTCTTACGACGCTTTATCTTCATTAGCTAAACAGACGTGACATAATTTTCTATTTTTACTGAAAATCCAATTTAATATTATAAATACTTTAAATATTTAATTTTATATTATTTATTTAACAAAATTCTTTCTTCCGCTGATGAAAATAAATACTATAATAATTCTTATAGATTATTCAATGAATTAAATAAAAAGAAAAGATATTTCTTTTGTCAATACTTCATTTAAATAGAGTATATCCCAAAAACTTTTGGTAACATTGTTTTAATTTTCAAACTCTACTCTCTAGCTATTCTACAAAGAACTTGGTGTTATATATATATATATATATATATATATAGTATAAAATTATTAGTTTTCATTCTACTAGCGTTGTATACGCGTGTTCTTTAAGTCGAATGGAATATCCTTAATAACTTTGTTCCATAAATAATTGTTTAAAGTTGAACTTTAGCCACTGAAATATGTTACTCTTGGGATTACTAGTTAAAATTACTTTTTGCCGCGCCTCCTACCAAAACATCGTTATATAGTAGCAATTTATCTTTGTTTTTCCATAGTGCTTCATCTGAAGTATCTGGATGACCGAATTTTACACATATTTTTTCTTTATCATATTTAGATACGAATTATATATGATTGATTATGAAATGTCATGTATACGTCAAATATTGAGTCATTTTAGTCTGAATAAACCAGCCAAGTGCGAATCGTACTCGCGCACAAAGGCTTCCGTACCATTATCTATAAAAGAAAATAACGTTTGCTGTATGTGTACTTAAATATTTATTTTATGTATAAGGTATTTATTTTTATTGCTATAATATATTCCAAATATTTACTTTTTTGAAAATATTCAAGTTTCTACCTGTTTATTAAGATCGAGTAAAAAAATGCTTAAAATTGCGTTTGTTGTATGGAGGGGGGGGGGGGGTTAAAGGTGGGCCCTTTAATATTTACTTTATTTTTATTTAATTATTTATTTTGAAAGGTAATATATAACTACTGAGCAAAAAATACGAGAAGAACACGTTTATTGTATGGGGAACACCCTTAATATTTTCATTTTTGTTATATGTATTTGTTGTTATAGCGCCACAGGAAACACATAATTTGTGAAAATTTCAGCTTTCTAGCTATCAGGATTTATGAGATACAGCCTGGTGATAGACAGACGGACGAACAGACAGACAATGGAGGCTTAGAAATACCTAAATAAATAAATATAGGGTCCCGTTTTACCTTTTAGGTACGGAATCCTACTTAGAAGATTCCTACACAAAAACAAAAGATGTGTAAACCGATTGAGGCCATCCTTGAAACTTCTCGCTAAAGTAAGGTATTTTAAGCTCATAAGAGTAAATAAAAGAACACAAGCATAAATTTTTGAGCTCAAATATTGAAGCTTTTTAAAAATTACCTTTTTTCTTTCGAACAGATTTCAACGCAATTTTTAAAACTTTTGAAAATTGCGAAAATCAATCATTGATTGATATTGTCGAAAAAATTTTTTTTTAAATTTTCGTTGTTGATATATCCAGGATGAATAAATCGATTTTGATTTGACGCAGTTTTTAAAGAATAATAAATAATAAGTTTTAAGCTAATAAGATTTTGAAATCATTCAGTAAATTAGTTTGAAAGTTATTTTAAAACTGAAGTTCAGTGAAAAAAATATAATATAAATATTTGAAAAAAAAAAATTAACACTTGATTCAATTTTAATTTTTATTCAATGCAGTTTTTAAGTTAAAAAAAATTTTAGTAGTTCGAATAACGATTGGTTGAAATATCTCGAAGTTATATAAAAAAATACTTCTTTCTAAATTTCTCGTCAACGATAACTCCCGATCGATTTTGAAGTGAATTGTGGTATTAGATGCAAATTTTGAAAGAAAAATCTGATTATATTTTAAAATCACATTATTAACTACTTAATCTGAAAGGTAAAAAAAACTTTATTTCATTGACATTTCTATTGGTTTTGTAAAAAATTCTCAAAATTGCCTGGGCCAAACCGATTCAAATTTGTAGGAAGTCTAAGTCCGGCAAAAGCCAATCGAATGATGGCAACTAAATTTCGAATGATCAAGAAGAACAAAAGTTAGGATGCGGTTTACGTAAACACATACACAGACATATTGAAGACATTGTTGAAATGGTTTCTAGGACCTCAAAACGTGGAGATCTGGTGAAAAATCTGTTTTAGAAAGTCTGGGTAACATTAATAACTATCTTTAGTGGAAAGTTTAAAATAAAAGATTTATCCAAAACCGCAAAAAATAAAGCTGTAAGCCGATTGACTATGAAGGCCTTCCCTGAAACTTCCCACTGAATTCAGATATTTTAAGCTCAACGAAGCCATATATATACATGAATTTTTGAAATGAAAGAGTTCAAAACTCTAAAGTTTGTTAAAAAAATTGTATTTTAATGTTACAAAAGATATATATTTTCAAAATGATGATCAGTTTTGTCCTTTTGAATAGCGTTCAAAACATTTTTTTAACTCTAAATTGTTTTATTTAGCTACAAAATTAATAGATTTAAAAATGTCGAAGAAATGTTAAAAAAGAAAATCATTGATAAATCTCGAAATAATCAAGCAATTTTAATCTGATTTTATGTAAATTATGTAGCTGTACACGTGAAAGAATTTTTAAAATTAGTTAAGTAGATTTTTAACACATCCATTACAAACTTATGAACAAATCTTTTCTCTTTTTTACATATATTAGTGTTGATGTTTAGTATATATTGGTAGCAAAATGTTTTGTTAAAGAAGTCTTTATAGTCATCTGAATATCTACTAGTGTCCTTTAAGTTTATTTTAAAAACTAGCTATACCCTGCGCGCGTTGCTACACCACCAATTTAGATAAGTTTGAAGGAAAGACATTATATTACCAACTCAAAAACCTTCGTGGGCTCATGTACAACAATTTTCCTAAAGGTCATCACGTGATCAAACGCATAGTTTATGATTTTATAAAGAACATACAGACAAACATTTATGTTTATATAGATAAACAAAATTAAAAAAAATAATAATAGATATCATTTTATATATTTGATACTTTTTGTCGTCGCCACTTGGTGAAATTACATGTGTGATTATGTATCCTTAAATATACTTGTACTGTTTCACAAAGACATTTATTTAATTATTTTCGCCAAATGGTTTCGGTTTTTACGGCATTATTACGGCTACGAGATATTTCTCATTAAGCCTCGTAGTCCTGAAGATGCCGTAGAAAGCGAAAACAGTTATCCATATAAATTAAGAGTACGAAATATTATTTTATCGTGCACATGTCAGATCTTTCTTTAGATTTCCTTCTTTCAAGTTTAAATTTTTCTTTCATTCATTTTGTGTTTATGCAGTTCGGTTGTGGAATTCACTTCCATCTAACATTATATAGCAGCGAATCGTTTTAACGTTTTAAAAGAAGTATAAAATGACATCATTTGACATGCAAATAGCTTAACCTAGTAGACTATATTGTTATAGTTTTATTTGTATTTCAAAAGTAACTTTTACTTTTGTGTTTTTTAATTTGAGAGTTTGTAACTTGGTCTATTCTAAGAAAGCGGAACCAACAAAGAATAATCTATGTTAAAATAAAATGATCACATTTATCTCAAATTTAGTTCTATATTTTGAAAGTATTTTTTTTTTATAATGACTTCATAATAACAACATTATTTAAAAGGATCTTGCACACTGGGACGGGCTGTAACGAATCAAGACGGGCCGCATCGTAACGCAAAATGCAAATGCTAGCTTAGTACATTAGGACAGGCTGCCACATCGCAACGTAGCGTAATTCCGTATTTCTTTCCAAATATTATTTATCTTCTTCGTTCATCATCATAACGTGGATCTTGCAAATCAAATACCTCTTCATAAACTTGAACTAAAATTTTTAATCGGTTTTTAACCATAATTACGTGATATCATAAATTAATACTTAGATCATAGATGAACACATTTGTTCCGTTTGCCATAGCACACTGGCGAAGAGGCCCAGCGGACCGGGTCTGGTCGCACCACATTTACTGAAATCCGCCGCGCAAAAAGGTATGAAAGCGATCTGGGCGGATTTTTGCGATGCGATCTGGGTCATTACGGCCAAAGTGTAAACAAAACGTGAGATCTATTGAATTAATTAAATATATAATTATTTTTTGGTATGGTTTAATGCACAAAAATTAAAAAGTACCCAGTAAATGGATGGTTTAAACTTTTTATACAACATCATATTTTTTACAATATATTGTATGATTTTTTCGTTTCGAAACATCCACTGATGAAATAAGTACACAAATGTGTAGCACAGAGTATCCTAATTTAACTAACAAGCAAAAACATGCAGATATTCATTGGGTGTCACCGTGACTTTGATCCGGTAATAACAAATTGTTAACCCTTCACTAATACCACTAGTTAGTATTTTGAATAAATAAAACACTTTCAATTTTTAATATTAAAAAATCTTTATATTTGAAATGAATCAGCCTCACTTCTGTACAAGCTGTGTTAAGGATTCCGATTATAAAGAACAAAAACATGATAAAGATCAGGAATGTGAATGGCCCTAACATTTTCGTTGAGTTCCGTTATAGTGTTCTGTGGAAGTAATGGTACTTACCCTTTTTTACTCCAAAATAGCAACCTATTCCACTGTTTTACGACGGTGTATACTTTTATGTCGAGAGAATGTGAGGAATAACGAGTGTCAGTTCGTTACACAACGACATACGTGACGGTTACTCAGTCACAAGCTACGCTTATAATAATATAATTATGATATTACAATAAACCAAGTGAATTGCTATTATGTAGCTTGTTGGGGAGTAGTCACATTAAAATCTTTACAGTATTACATACTTTCATGTCGCAGTAATATAAATATAAAAAGTTGCGTTTTTACTATTATGATATTACAATAAAAGCGTTTGACCTTTCGGCAAGAATTTTCGGCAAAAAAAAAGAAAAAAATGTGTAAGCGGTTGACCCTACAGGCCATCCCTGCAACTTCCCGCTAAATTAAGGTACTTTAAGCTCAAAGGAGTAAAAACTATAAGCAAGGATTTTTTCAGTTCAAACATTTTTTTTTTTAAATAGCAGTATTCTGATTTCTGAAAAGCTGTATATTTTGGAAACGATGATCGATTTTGACCTTTCGAATGACATTTAACTCAATTATTAAGATCTAAAATATTGATTAAGCTAAATAATCGATAGGTTGAAAAATTTCGAAACAGTGTCAAACAATTTCATTTTTTTATAAATTTTTGTCATTGATAAATCCCAAATAAATTGACCGATTTTGATCTAATTTACGGTATTGGACGCAGTTTTAAAAGCATATAAGTTCATAAGATTTTTAGTCAATCGGTGTTTAGCATGAAAATTATTTCAAAAATATTAACTAAGTTTGCTAAAAACAACGTAATTTTAAAATTTGAAAAGCTGTAACTTTTTAAAATTAGATTCGAATTTGATTTTTAAAACGGCATTCAACGTAGTTTTTTCGTACTAAGATATCGGAGAATACCAGAAAATGATTGGTTAAAACATTTCTAAGTTATGTCGAAAAAACACTTTTTTCAAAATTTTTCGTCAAAAATTACTCCCAAACGGATAAACCGATTTTGATGCAATTTATGCATTAGACATAGTTTTTTGAGGAATAGAGCTGATTAGTTTTTATACTTATTCGGTACAGTACCCGGCGATAAATATTGCACATCGAACTTTGGAAAGAGACAATCGGATAATTTCGGCTTCGTAAAGCGTTATCTCTGTCCCACACTACCTATGTGACGTTTAGTCAGTCGTTGTTCAAGTACGATAGAGTGCAGTCGCGTCCCGAAAAAAATATATATTTAGAGTTGATAACACCCACAAATTTAAATAATTTAAAGTTGTAATATGGCATCTTTCGGAAAAAGAGGGAAACCTTTACGAGGTCAGTCACGTGAAATTATCTACAATGTTTATAAATACTTTGTAAGCGAAGCTGATAGATTTAAAAAAAAAGTAGATGAAAATGTAAGTTGTTATTTTAAGAAGATTCAAGAGCGAGTTGCAAATGCCACTGGAATTTCAAGAAGAACTTTGAACAATATATTAAACGAAGTCAGTACTGAAACACATTCGACTGAAATTAAGTTCAGCACTCCAAAAAAAGGGAGACCAAAAAAGCAATTTCGTTTGGATATGGACGATTTTGATTACGATGTTGTTCGAAGAATGGTGTATGATTTTCACTTACGATTTAATGAACTGCCAACAATAAAATCATTAAAAGCTAAGTTATCTGAAGCTATTAATTACAATGGGTCTGAAAAAACGTTGAGAAAAATACTTCATGACATGGGATTTCAGTTCACTAAAATGGAAGATAATCGAAAAATTCTAATGGAAAAGCACGACGTTAGTCTCAAACGAATGGAATACCTTGATAAAATACGCAAATTTCGCGAAACAGGAAAAAATATCGTCTACATGGATGAGTCATATATACATGCATCCCACACTAAAGGGAAATCTTGGAGTGACGATAAGAAAAAAGGAGTAAAAAAGCCAATTTCAAAAGGTCAACGTTTGATAATAGTTCATGCGGGAAATGAAAAAGGCTTTGTACCCGGTGCTTTTTTAACGTATAAATCCACGGACACTACAGGTGACTATCACAATGAAATGAATAACGATAACTATGAGAAATGGCTGGTTAACCAATTAATCCCAAATATACCCAGTGATTCTGTTCTAGTTATCGACAACGCACCCTATCACAACAAGTATGTTGAGAGACCCCCCAACTCAAACACCATTAAACGGGAAATGATCAACTGGTTAAACAGACATGAAATTCCAGTTGATCCAAAATTAACAAAAACCCAGATTTACGCTATTATATGTCAGCACAAGGAGAGGTATACAGAGTTTTCTGTGGACAAAATACTTGCCGAACATGGGCACACTGTGTTGCGATTGCCACCATATCATCCGGATTTTAATCCAATTGAAAATATATGGTCTCAACTGAAAGGCTATGTAGCCTCTAGAAATGTGGGTATGAACTTAACTACAGTAAAAACATTATTGACTGAAAAAGTAAACATGATCGGCGCTGAAGAGTGGAAAAAGGTTTGCGATCATGCAATCAAATGTGAGAATGAATATAGAAGCATTCAACACAGTTTAGACAATTACACTGATAGATTAGTAATAAATACGGCTGATAGTGACAGTGATATTGACCTCTTTGAGAGCACAGATAGTGAAATGGAAGTAATTGAGAATTAGAATAATTATTATTTTTATTGCAATGTCTCATTTTAGCAATAGGTATAATGGTGTTTATTATGTACACTAAAGCTGTAATGTTCCAAAATAATTAAATACGTAAACATAATGTAAAAATGTTTTTTTATTTTATTTTACCCCAACCTAAAGCCATCACTTATAGAAAAATTAGTGTATTTTATACAAAGAATAAAAATATCAAAAGAAGCAAATCATACTTGTTTTAACAGCTCCTAATAGGTACCGGACTGTTTGTATTTTGTGCGACAGAGATAACGCTCTACGAAGCCGAAATTAGCCGATTGTCTCTTTCCAAAGGTCGATGTGCAATATTTATCGCCGGGTACTGTACATAAATCTGGAGGTTATATAAAAAAAACACTGTTCGGCTAAAAAGATTTTAGCGGTTTTTTTAAAATTTCTTAAAATTTCGTGGGCCAACTTGGTTCAAATTTTGAGCAAGTATAAGTTGTGTGGAATCCAACGAATGCCAACCGCATTTCGATCGATGCAGACGTTCAAAAGTTATGAGACGTTTACATACACATACACACACATACACACATACATACATACACACAGACATACTGACGTCATCGCGATAATAGTCGGAAAAGGTTCCTAGGATCTCAAAACGTGGAGATCTGGTGAACATTCGATTTTCGAAAATCGAGGCAAAATCAGTAACTTCCTTATCTACATACGTAGCGGGAAGTTAAAAAAATAATTTTATTGCATCTAATTAATTGTACAACCAAGTCGAAAATTATCTTTGTTTTTAATAATTCTTTGCTACGGGTTGGCTGGAAGAAATCTCTATTACTAGAGATAAGCTCGCCCATTGTTCTTGTTTTCTATTATTGTTGTTATTTTAGTGATTACTTTGTACAATAAAGAATTAATTAAATAAATAAATAAATAAAAGCACAACACTGCGATAATCAAATAAAACAGTTAAAATATTTTGACTTTTGACCGACTTTGGCGTGGTTTTTCCGGTTCCGGCTTAGAAGGTGATGTTTCATACACAAGGGATGATTTAAAATGGTGAAGATCGACTAGTGAGAAACAAATAAAGTTTAGCGGCTATCTCTTTTAAACTTAGATAAGGATTTTCAGTCATTATTTGCTTAACTTTTGCGATTTTAACTTCAGTTGAAGACGTTGATGGCCTACCAGAGTGAGGAAAATATTTTCGATCGCTTTTGAAAGCTTTGTACCACTCATATACGTGTGCACGTGTTTTTGATAAATTCAATTCACAGTAAGCCTTCTGTAACATTTTTCAGGGACTTTGAATACGAAATTCCATTGGCAATGCCAATTTTCAGAAAAACTCTTTGTTCAATATCTTTGTTTATTATGAAATTTGCTTACACATTAATAAAAAACATTACTATATTTAATCTAAATAACGGATGCAACTTAAGCTCCAAGCAATCGTTTAGCTGGCAGAGGTGGGGGGAGACACTTGATTCTAATAAAAATGAATACTTTGAAGCTTAATTTTTCACAAATGAATCTCTTAATCGAAAACTTGCTATCACAAGCCCGCAATATTTTTTTAAAATCCAACAATCTCAACACTATCGGGTACGCGAGAAAAAAATAAACATCCCCACTTTAAGTGTAGAGGAGATGCCCTAAAAGTATATTTTTCAAGATTTTATTTTATCATTTTATAAGCGTAACTAATATGTATATTCATACCAAATTACAGCTTTCTCGTACTAACAATATCTGAGCTAAGCTACGGCAAAACGGACATGGTGAAACTATGAGAGATCCTGGTTGACTTTGAAACTTTAAAAATCAAGTCAAGGAAAACATTCCAAAACAAATGTTATCTATTATGGCTCTTTGAAATTAAAGTGTACAATTTACATCACATGTAAGTCCCTGATCACAATATTTGTGTTTAAAGGAATCGCAATGTGTCCCTGACATGAGCTAATGAAGCGTTACCTAGCTTATATTGAAACCGGTTTGATGTTTTCTTTCAAAAGTAAGACACAGATTTTCATTTCTCTTAGTTAAAATGTGAATGTTAACCGTACATCAGTACACCCTCTGGAGCAACAAATTTTTTTTATCGGTGTCTTGTAGTCCTTCGCAAAAAAGACATTTGCAGGCTCAACGTCTTTGGGCAATCTATGCTTAGTATCCGGAATAAAATTAATTTATCTTTATTATTATTCACCATTTACAGATATACAATTCGAATTTAGATGGATGTAGGTACCGGGAGGACCAAGTCTATCGCACTACATCAATTGAACACGATCAATTTGGTTCTGTGTATGGTGTTTTTGACGCTATCTTCAGATAGCACTCAACCAATTTCTCCGAAATCGGCGAATCGTATGCATAACTCTCTTGCATGAAGAGAGTTATGAATATGAAGGAAGCAAGGCTTAATCGTCTCTGCTTACCGCTAAAAAGTCTATTTGAGTTGTGGGCATACCCATCGTGCCCACAACGGTGGATTCGCGCCTGTCCGACATTTTTCTAATTTGTTTGTTTGGTCATAAATAAAAGGAAGTGTTAACTTTATGGCAGAAAAGAAAAATCTTTGATTGATTGAATCATAAGAAAAAGCGTACAAGTTTGATTAGTTTCATGACATCCAAGTATGTTCCTTTTTAAAATTTACTTGCTATTCAAAAGTGTCCGTTGAATTCTATTATACTCGCGCTTCGTACTCGAGATTAGTATCTGTAATAAATATGTGTTACTAGCTGACCCGGCAAACGTTGTTCTACCTTTTTAACTATTCTTAATTTTTTTTCTATTTTTTTACCTTTAAAATATTTCCTGGACTTCAACTTCAACTTTACTAGGTGGTAGAGTTCTGCATTGTCTCGCCCGGGTCTGGTTCCACCGCGTTACCTAGTCGCTGACGCTACCGCGTCCTGCCGCAGTAGCGTCAGTGTTTGTCGCTGTCGTGTTCCGGTTTGGAGAGTAAGGTAGCCGGTTAACTTATGCATGTGGCATTAGACCTCGCCACAAGATAGCAACGCACCATAATACCTTTGGTGTTTATAGGCAATGGGTGGCTCTCTCCATTAGGAGACCCATCTGCATGTTTGCTATCTTATGATATAAAAATAAATATCAAACAAGGAACAGTATACCATGATTCAAAATATCACTCCAGTCCGAGTCTTCTAATACTACTTTAATTTTTTATACGCACAATAACATAACAAATCAAAAGAGTATTGATATATTGCCCTGACGATGCTTTAAAACGCCAAACCGGTTGTTGTTAATAAACAAAAGTCAAGTTAGTTAGTACAAATGCTTATACCACTATATAAATATACGTATCATCTATTAGTTTACCATTATCATCAAAAAATCATAATACACATACATAACGGATTTTGTCGCCTCAAAATCCGTTTAATCTACTATAATCTAAATTTATCATAACAATATTTTGTCGTATTAAAATTTTTGCGGTATAACCATAATTCACATCATCGAAAACGTGCTTATCAATCCCCAATATAAAAAGAGATATAATATGATATTTTCCTTATACGCGGCAATTCCTACATATATTTTGCAACACCATCACGTAAGATCTTTCTTAAAAGCTACGATACAGGGCACACTGTCTCCTAAACTATATTAGCGCTTCGGTACTCGCTACGGGTCGTTGAGCTGCTTTGATGAAGGATTTGCTTCTTGAAAGCTTTTGTTAAATTTTTCTCAGAGAAATTCTTTTTAAAATAAATAGAAAGTGCCTTCGCGTAGATACAGAAAATTGCAGTGGAAAATTATAGTTATACAATTACTGTAATTCTTCAATTATAGAAGGAAAACTAATTTGCCTATGTATATATTTGGGAAAGTTTGGATATATGGTTGGCGGAACCGATTTGGATGAAATTTGGCACACATGTAGATACAAGACATACACATAGATAAATATAATACTTTTATCGCGGAACTATTATTGTACCTGCGGGATTCACCAAAAACTTTTATAATGTCCCCATTTATTACTCAATTATTATAATAAAATCCCAATTCATTACTCTCCTGTTATATCGGGATGATGAGGTATTATGTGTGGATGTGTTACCGACATTGGTGGTAATTACCATCAATATTTTATTGACTTGATAACGAATATCACTTGTTTCTTTCGACATTTGTCACCAGCAATGTGCTAATCCGACCTCAACACTAGACTACTGAGGTTTCTTTTTTCTAGTATAAACCCGAAAACCCTCAAAAATACATTTGCCCAACCCGGGAAACCAACCACAGGATATCATAATCTGAGTCAAACGAATTAACTACTATACTGCGAAGTAGACTTATAAATAAAATGCTAAAACTTTAAAATAAAGGTTTATTTATGAGGACCATTATTTAGTAGCTGCTTTATGTAAAAATTTATTTCGCCCATAAGTAGTTTTGAGCTATTCAAAGCAAGAATGAATAGACCGCAAGCTTAATACATCTAACATTCAAACTACGCTTTTCATCTGGTTACTTAAGTGTCGACGTAATATAATGATATACCTTTAAAATGCATTAAATGTTTAATGTTTAAAAGATATTGTTATCGCCATATTTAATACACTGGAAAATCAAAATGTATATATAATAATATTTACAATGATAAGCACTAGTGTTTTGTGAGACAAATATGTTATTTTTGATGGAAATTGATAGTATGCGAAAGAAAACATTTATATCCCTTATTAAGACGATTGCGCGAGTGTTGGAGTATGAAATTTTCCACATCTAAAGTTTACATTGCGGAGGACTGTAGAATCCTAATATTTTTAAATAAAGTGCATTAGAAATACATTTACAATTACTAAAGTAAACATTACACACACTATATTTAGGTGACATGCTTGATAATATACACACTTGTATTTTATACTTATCTGGATTATTTTTACGGCTAAATTCAGTTGTCAAACTTAAAAAAAAAAATATTCTTTCTATGGTCGAATTTCGGTCACATGCGATCGCTAGTGTAAATAATATGGACAATCATCCTATGATTTGTTATTGCTTGTTACAGTTTGTAACTAAATGATGTTATAAATGTTTAAATGTTAAAATGATATTATAAACTAAATGTTTGTAACTAAATGATGTTAAAATTAATTGCCTCGTGGACTATGGGATAGCGTATTCAGCTTCGATCATGAGTTCTTGCGATTGCCCCCGGTTCAGGCAAACATTTATTTAGATTTTTTTTCGATGTTTTTCTTGTAAATCCGAAATTTCAGTAACCACTCAGAATCTGGTGGGTGGGATCACCACTTCCGTACCTCGGATCAGCACGAAAAGCCGTTGGTCCCGGTTATTGTTAGAAATAGTCAATAATTATTATCAAGTCGGTAAAATACGGCGACGGGGATCATCAAGCGACATACCGTGAATCATGATGAACCGGAAAGTCTATAGACGTTTGGTTTACTCTGCCTACCCGTAAGGGACGGTTCCCTTGACGCGATGATAATTTTTAACTTTCCGTTATGTATGTAGATTAGGAAGTTAGTGAGTTTTCATCAGAACCTCCAAGTTTTGAGGTCCTAGAAATCTTTTCCGATTATTTTCACGATGACGTCAGTATGTTTGCGTGTATCTCTCTCTCTCTCTCTCTCTCTCTCTCTGTGTGTGTGTGTGTGTGTGTGTGTGTAAACTTCTCGTAACTTTTGAACGGATTAACCGATCGAAATGCGGTTAATGGCATTCGATTGAAATTCACTCAACTTAGATTTTGAGAAATTTTAAGAAAACCTTAAAAAAATGTTTGGCACAACAGTATTTTTTTATATAACTTCCAGATTATTGTACTGATTGAGTACAAAAACTAATTAGCTCTATTCCTTAAAAAACTACGTTTAATGCATAAATTGCATAAAAATTGGTTTATCCGTTCGGGAGGTATCATTGACGAAAAAGTTTAAAAAGTGTTTTTTCGACGCAATTTTGAAATTTTTCAAACAATCATTTTTTTGGTATTTTACTATATTTTGGTACTAAAAAAACTACGTCGAATGCCGTTTTATAAATCAAAATCGAATTTAGTTTTCAAAGTTACTTACAGCTTTTCAAATATTAAAATTACGTTGTTTTTAGCAAACTTACTTTTACTACTTACTTAATATTTTTGAAATAACTTTAGAGCTAAACATTGATTGACTTAATAAATCTTATCAGCTTTTCTCCTTAAAAAAAACTGCGTCAAATACCGTTAATTAGATCAAAATCGGTCAATTTATTTAGGATTTATCATTGACGAAGTTTTTTGAAAAAAATGGTAGCTAAAGCAATATTTTAGATCTCAAAAATTGAGTTGAATGCCATTCGAAAGATCAAAATCGTTCATCGTTTCCAAAATACACATCTTTTCTGAAATCTATATACTGTGTCATTTTAAAAAAATATGTTTGAACTGGAAAAATCTATGCTTATAGTTTTTAATACCTATAATAAAATACCTTAATTTAGCGATGAAGTTTTAGGGATGGCCTGCAGGGTCAACCGTTTATACATATTTTTTAAATTAAATAATGGCAAATTAACGATTAACAAAAAAAATTTGGAGATATACAATGTAAATTTGGATGGATGTAAGTATCGGGGACACTAAAACTGACGTACATGATGTTATGAATGAATAGAAAGCAAGGCAAGTCTATCTGGATCGTGATTAATGGCATTCAATTGTCTCTGCCTATCCCGTGAAGAGGATTTGGCGTAAAGAAATGTATAATTAATGTATGCTGTTTATTTGCAACCATATGACTTTCCTGGTAGAAAGAGATAAATATCGCCTGTAGAGTATGCGTGTGGTGGGAGTGAAATGGCACATGATTTTTAATGACTACGTTTCCTTTTTTGCTCGAGGTATTCGCACATGCCTAATACTCGTATTATTTCCTTCACTTGCAAAGTATCTGATTGATAAATTCGTTAATTTACTTTTTAGCGGGTAATATTTTCAATTGCAAATGGTGTACCAACCAACAGTATTTATAAATAAATGTACCAAATACTATTGATTTTTTTAGTTTTTATTACTAGCTGACCTGGCAAACCTATAAACCTTCCCTGGACTTCAACAATTAATTCAAAACCCAAATTAGCCAAATCGATTTAGCTGTTCTCGAGTTCTAGCGGGACTAACGAACAGCAATTGGTTTTTATATATATAGATAATTAAAACATTACGAATTGCAATAAGAAACTGCGCGCTGTAATTCTGATTTCTGAAGCTAATAAAAAGTATCTTAATAAGAGTGCCGGTCGAAATTGTGCCAGATCCGTATATAAATATAAATATCCGGACAAGCTCGCATTTGGTTTTTGAAATTTACCCAACAAAGATTGCTCGTTTTTGATGTTTGCGCGATCCATTGTAGAATTCGAACACCATGTCGTCGCAGTAGCATATACTTGTATTATAAACTTTATTCGTCTTCTACAGTTCATAAAGGTTTTGCTTATCATATACCTAGCTGTCAACTCGAGGAAAAAACTTAATTCTTCATAGAAGCTGTTTTAAAACTTTGTAAAGGTTACGATACTTTTATATCCTTGATATGTTATTTTACTGGACATTTTATTCTTCAAGCTGGTTTACGATAGCAACAAGTAGTTACGTATAAATTTTCTTAAATTAAACTTTTCTGTTGTTTAAGTTATTACATTATGAAATTTAATTTGTATATAACTGTGCAATATAGTTTAATTTGTATACAATCTATACATATAATTAAATTGTAGGAAAGTCAATGTATGTCCGGGGTAAACTCAAAAAGTACTGAATTGATTTACTTCAAATTTTGCATGATGATTACTAACAGTTCGGGTCAACATATAGGCTACATATTATCACGCTGGCACCTTCGGGGGAGGAGCTGTGCGGAGTAAACGAAGTCCGCGCGGACGAAGTCGCTGGCAACAGCTAGTTATGAAATAAATCGGTACTATGACGTGGTAACTTCCACTGGAAAAAACACACCGAAGCTATGCGGTAGTATATGTGAGTAAGTAGTTCCAAACCCAGGTGAAGTCTGCAGAGCTCTACTGCCTAAAAGCCTCTTTCAAACCCATAATGGAGCTTAGGTCAAAAATTTGGTAAAATTGAAGCATTACCTATCCTATCAACCGATAAATGGTGAACCGAAGAGAATATTACATTAGTTTAGCTCTGCTTACCTCTCAAGGAAACTGGCGTTATTATTCATTTTTATTCTTTAACAAATATTCCAACGAATTAAAAATGTATTGTTCTTTTGTTTTTTATTTAGAAGAAGGACCCGTAATGGGTTTTTTATATCATAATTTAGAAGATAACTAATAAGCTCGTGATGGAAAGAGAAATCAACGCCAATAGACACTAAAAATGTAAATGGTGTGATACTATACATGTGGCGGGATGGCAATGCCACATGATATCCATCGATTACTTTACCCTCTAAGCTAGCAGTGACAAGCATCGACACTATTGCGGCAGGAATAGCTATCATATATCTGGGCGAAACGTTGCGAAACTCTACCAACTAGCATCTCTTGCCTCAAAAAAGAGGTAATGCTGTCGGAGTTAATTATTGCAAGTAACAAGAAGTAGTCAAAAAAAGATTGATATCAATTTATTTAAGTAATCCTGATGGAATAAATAAACAATACATATTCACGGGACAAATTACATTTACTGACGTAACCCCGAAGTAAGCAATTTATTTGCTTGTGTTATAGATGTTAGACAACGATACTAATACATAGAAATACATATATAAATACTGTTACATACATAATAAACACCTAAACCCAGAAATACAAACATTCATGCTCATCGCACAATACTCGTCCCCTACGGGAATCGAACTCGAGCCCCGTCGATTGCGCAGTCACTTGACTAACTGAGCGGTCAAGGTCATGATGGAAGGATAAACCAACGTCTATAGACACCAGGAAATGTTAATGGTGCGCTGCTATCCATGTGGTGAGATGATAATGCCATATTATACTAGTCTATCGACTACTTTACCTTCTAACTTGGAACACGACAGTGACAAGCATTGACGATATTGCGGCAAGAATAGCTACCATATACCCGGTCGAGACGTTATGGAACTCTACCACCTAGTATCTCATGCCTTAAAAAAAACAGGTAAGCTGTCGGTGTTAATTATCGCAGCTAACAAGTAGTCTACAAGAAATTGACATCCACTCATTTTAGTAATATAGAATATATGTGTTAAAGTTTTCTCTACCTACCCACATTCAGTTTTTTACATTTTACATTACATCTCATTCAGAATAATGTTTTATACAAATGATTAAATGCATCACGCCTGCGATCTCATTTCCCATTTGTATGTACGGTGTAGTTAAATATACTCAGCATAAATAAAGGGCTGTAATACTTTGTTTCAGGTGTCCGCCGTGTCCTCGAGCTAAGAGATCTCTGAATAATTCATTGGCATATTTAACCGGGTTCTTGGAGCCGGTGGATTATCATTGCAGACATTATTGTAGTAAATGCTCTTTTGGCCACTTCAAATATTACTTAACTTCAAATGATAAAAGCGTATTTTAACATTTAAAAAAAGTTAAAGTTTTTTTAAATGTATACTTGAGAATAATCAACAGTATTTAGAAAAAAGAAATTGATGTTTTGGTCTTTTGGTAAATAACTTCGTATTTGATTCCAAAAAAATAGCCATATTTAAAGTGATAACGTTAAATATAACTTGTAGTGAAAATTTGGTCTTCTTTCGAGTACCCAAAATAATAATGGGTGTCATTCAATAAATGAACTATTTTAGACTTTTTCTATTTTATCTCAATCTGCTTAGTGGTCATGCTTATAGGTTAAGGACCAATAAAGACATTAACAATTTGCAATATAATTCTTTTTCTATTCTATTTCTTTCTTTCTGTAATTCCTATTTTATTCTAACGCAATTTGACAGGAAATGAAGATTTGACAAAAAAATTAAGTTCTTAAAAAATAACAAAGTATAGAAATATTAATCGTATTAACATTTTCAAAATCAAGTTTTTAAAATTTCGATAATTCAAAAACTTTATATCTAATTTTATCTGCGTGGCCAAAGGTTTACTATTTCTGAAATCATACGAATATAACCACATGTATTTAATATAAGATTTCATCAGCAATGCTCAAATATTTCATCAAATTCATAATTTGCAGTCAAAATTAAAATATATAACAAATATTACGCAATAGGTATAAAACTAACATAACTTACTGTGAAAAAGAAAAAATTGTTTGTGAAAAATGTGCGCAGTTACTTTAAAATTGCTAAAATTATATACAAAGAAAGACTGATAACAAAGATACAATACTAGGAAAATTAATATCAAATATCTAAGAAAAATAAGTAATTATGGCTCTACTGAGAAATGTTGCTTTCACTGCATTATCTGCAGTACTCGTTCTTGGAACTGGCGAGTGGAGTGAAGACGCCGAGGACTTAGGTGAGTTATATTGCATTAAGTTATGGTTATAAGTTGTAATTAATTTAATGACTTATTATTTTGATATTGACATTATAGTTCTAGAATTCTTAAAGACTTTTGAAATCTCCACAGTTATTGGGATAACATGTTTCGTCGTACGCTGTATCTTACGTAGATGAAGTTCGTTGCTTCTCCTTTACACCATAGAATGTTAAATAGATAGCTTGATATGACTGTAGTCAAGCGAAGAGCGTAATTTTTATCCAACTGCATTAGAAGGAGGGTTATGTTTTACGTGTGTATACATGTTTGGCATACACTGTAGCATAAGCAGCTTGATGGATCAGGTATCATAAGGTGCGTCTTAATTGCAAGAGTGACCTAGATTATATAATTTTTATCCAAACACGACGGAAAGAGGATTTTTCCGGATCAGATCGCAATCAAGTTTTTTTATTTCTGTTAAATGATCTTAACAGAATAAGGAAATGGTAACATAAAATATGATCAGCGTGTTTCATTTAATTCATTTGTTAAGTTTTTCTTACGATATGAGCAAAACGTCCACCCAGTTCAATTCTTTATTATATATTGTATTATTCACTATTTAAAATACACGTGGTTTTTGATATTAAAGCTAGACAAAAATTTATTTTGAATTTAACGTTATTGAAGAGAATTGCCAAGGGCCTTTTTTATGTATTTTAATTAAACTGTAAGTTCATGGTAATGTAAATGTTTAATTATTTATGAGTGCCTTTATAACTTTCGCTCTCTTGATGGATGTCATAAACTATTTTATATCACTAGACTACGGTTTTGAAATGAACATCAGTATATTAAGATAACGAATCTTAATACAAAGTTAATTATTTGTTCATTATGTTTTATTTCATCTATGTTTTCTGGGAAAGTTTAATGAATTACTGAATGCAACATATACAAGTTGTAAAGGACGATCTATCGAAAATGCATTGATATAAAAAACCCTAGATGCACAGTCCCGAACAAAACTGACACTCAAAAGTGTCCCTAATTTCATTTAAGTAGTTATAGATATGGCAAAAACATATGTCTTTGCATATCCAACCTTAAGTGCAAGACTTATAGTTGTTTTTACAGAGCAATTTACGAAAAGAAATAAAATTGACAATGTCGCGACCGACGCGATTCTGTTCGAAATGAGCGCACAATTTAAAATTGTGCACTCATTTTTGGAGGACGTTTTTAACACACTGATTGTGTATCTTGGGTTTTTTATATCAATGCGAAAATGGAATCCAAATATTCGGGCCATAATTCTAAGTCGGAAACTATTGGAAATTTGTATGAGATGTTTTTAAATTTATTGACGATTTTTTAGCTTAACTTTGTATCATTAATTTATTCTAAAACTCTACGGTATTTTTTTTTAAATAATAAAAATAAAGAAAATACATAAAATAAGTAATGTGTTATGCCGCACAACATAAACGGCTGGTTCGAGAGTATCGCGGGTGCGACGAGTCCTTATGCTTTACATTGCGTGGCGTAAAAATTAAAAAAAAATCATAACTCACAAATTTTGCATTTTCCACAAGAAAAGGAATTATAATCATGACTACTAGTCCCTTACATACTGTATAATTACACAACATTTACATTCCTTTCCATGTGTGTGTTTATATACGCGTGATACAAAAAATCAGTTACTATACAAAATTTTAATAGCTGATAATAAAAATAAAAATAATTTATCTAACCCCAAATTAAGCAAATTCTTTGCTTATTACTTGTTTTCAATAAGCAACCGCATCTAGGAAAACAAACATTTATGCTTTCGCACAAATTTTTATCCGTGTTGAGAATACCAAACCCTATCGATCACGTAGTCAGCTTTACTAACCACTCGACTAATAGGACCGTCGGCAAGATATAACATTGCGAAATGAGAAAACTTAATCCGTACATTCTCTTCCGAATCTGAAATCCGGTTGCACATCTTACAACGTTATTTTAGATTTAGCTTGTATTCTCTATTTAAATATTTTTTCCATGCACTTTTGATGTTAAGCTGATTAAAATTCTGTAAAAATTACTAAAGGAAATAAAAATTTATGTTACATAACATATGGAAGTATATAGAGTTTTTTCTGTGTCAGTTTATTATACCTTTGTTAGTTGTGGTGCCGTAAATTGCATCATATTAGTACATGGTTTGGTGTTAATCACAAGTTAGCAGCAACCTGTCAGTAATTAAATAAGTAAATATGAAGAAGGTTTTGTTAGGTTAACTTTAGGACACACACCTAGAAAAAAAGCCACGTTGCAGGGCTCCGTCGAGTTGGACCTCACTTAAAATTGTGAATCTGTGTGAATGTGTCACTTAAAATGTGAATGTGTATTGGTCTGGACCACTTTAAAATTAGATAATCTGCCGTTCAGCCAGGCAGTTGTTAAGAAATGTACGTTCGAGTATAAGTCACTATAGTCGTAGCTACTAGGTGGTATAACTTGTAATTTTTTAACGATACTGTTAGACTGCTATCACTTGCCTAAAATTGCTATGACTTGCCTAAAAATATTACATATACATATCTTCACACCAGATCCTTTACAGGGTAGGCAGTGAGAACCGAGTAGCATTTGCCACGCTTCTTGCAGTTTATCTTGTTTCCTTCACATTCATAACACTCTTCATATAATTCAACCGCCCCGTTGGTCGAGTGGTTAGCAAACTTGATTACGCAAGCAACGGGGCTCGGATTCGATCCCCGACGGGGACAAGCATTTGTGTGATGAGCATAAATGTTTGTATTTCCGGGTTTGGGTGTTTATTATGTATGTAAAAAGTATTTATATATGTATTTCTATGTATTATTATCGTTGACTAACACCCATAACACAAGCAAATAATTTGCTTACTTTGGGGTTAGATCAGTCAGTGTAATTTGTCCCGTGAATATTTATTTATTTATTATTTATTCATACAAATATACTAATCGCGAAGAATCTTGACACCACTTTCAGTCACTACCCAATCAATCTGATCATGGTATGTCAGTCTTGGTCTTTCCCGGATGCTTTTTCAAACATTACATATGAGTACCAACCTAGTTACATATAGTAAACAGTTAATTCACATTATGGGACTTGATACCATTAGCTTATCGTGAATGCAATTGTTGCACCTCTTTCTATCCCTAATGTGTACGACGATGTTAATTAATTAATTTATTTTCATAAAATAATATATTGTTTAAATATATTTTTAATCTTATTCATAAATATTATTGCAAAAAGGGCAACTTTTTATACCTGGAGTTTTCTTAAAGTTCAAAAGATTTGATTTTTTCTGCCCAGTCATATTTAACCCGGGAGACCGAGATACAGATATAAATAAATAAAAAACTTGAGAGGTGTCAAGGGATACCCGGATGGAAGAAGTTCCTTTCGATTAATTAGTGAAGGAATTGTAATAAAATTTTAAATTGTAATGAAACGTAAATCTGGCTTGCTTTCTATAAGAGAGAGAGAGAGAGAGAGAGAGAGAGAGAGAGAGAGAGAGAGAGAGAGACAGAGAAACATGCGCACGCCGCACAGCTTACAATAGCCTACTATAGTAAAAAGTGTCGTGACATCTTTTCGTAAGATTTTTTTCCATCTAGCCCCCTTTCACAACGCGCGATAAGGAACTTCGTTCCAAATATCACTGAACAAATTACACGAACTGATTTAACTCCAAAATAAACAATTTATTTGCTTGTAGTATGGGTATTAGTTACCTAATACACAGTCTCTCTAATACTCAAATATATTTAATAAACATCCAAACCCGGGAATACAAACATCTACGCACATCACATAAATGTTGGTCCTTGTCGGGAATAGAACCCGAGCCGTATTGATGCGTAGTCAGATTCACTAACCACAGGAACACTTATTTCGCACAGTATGTAATTTCTTTAAGAAATAAATCTACTTTTTTTTGCTAAATTATTACAAGTTACTTTAAATATATTCAAAATAGCTGACCTGTTCAGGTTGCTAGCAAGAGTGCTCGCTATAAGGATAACATGCTAAATTAATATGTCGCCTTTAGCCCATATAGTTTTTTGTACAATATTTCACCGCTTATTTCAGCCTCTTACGGGTGGATTTTTGAAAAATAAGTTGACCCGTGCTTCTTTATATTCAAATAAGAGTAAAAATCATTAATTTAATAAATTGCATAAAATCTTTCATCCCCTATTTTAGTCATAATGGGTTTATTTAAAAAAAAGAGTATATCCCGGATCTTTCATAATCTCCATGCTAAATTTCATTAAAATCGTAGTATTCGTAAGTAACAGACAGATTTTCGCATTTATAATTGTCGATAGTTTGGATATTATGGATGTTTGGATATAACAAAGTAAATATTACAAATCCTATCTTTTATATTTTACAAGAACTCATTTTAAAGAAATATTTAAGAAATCACAAAAAGCATACTTCGTAGCACCAATCATTTAGTGCTACGAACTTCAAGTATTTAAACGAGATGCAAAATTATATTTTGATTTTAAAGTTAGCCCAAGCCTAAAGTGGGTCGTCATTAAAATGTTTTGAACGTTCTGCAATACCAAAAGCACAAGTTCTGCAAAGTAGAACGACAACAGAAGAGCAGCAAAATTTACATTTTTATTTCGGATGCCAGTATCGGTTTCAAACAACAAAACTTTGCATTCTCGTTTTAAAAGAACAATCTTTGATCGGCTTCTTATTTCTATACCTGTTAAGAACAGACTGCGGGGAATTCGTTCATTCGTTCAGGAAGCGCGTCTGGCGTTACGCCAATTTCTTTGTCTTGTCAAGCTTGTTTCAAGTGTCTTGGATGTACATATTTCCATTATTGAATGATTTAACAACTTCAATTTGAATAACTCTGAAGTATTGTCGTTTACACGGCAACATTCGCAAATACCTTTATTACTTTAATTATTTATGTGACATCTTAAATTAAATATTTTAACTAAGTTTTGTGTAATAATATGCTACAAATATTCTGTAATGATGGCTATATTACTCGGTAAAACTAACAAAAGCTTTACCAAGCATTAGTTCCATCTTCATGTAATAAGTAGCCAATTACAGAATATTTGTAGTTTATTATTACATAAACTATGTAACATCGTAGTCAGACAGTAAGTTTTTCTTTTACAAATTTATAAATAAACCTCGCGTCACTAAAATTGCTTTTTATTTAAATATCTATTATATTACGACCAAAATCGTTTAAGTTGTAAATTGGTTTATATCAGTATATGGCTTACAAAATCTATTTTGATATGAGCATGCTAGTATTTACTATAAATTATAGTAAACACCACTATTCTATTTGCTTTTTCGTAGGCGAATGATATGGGCTCTTTCAAAGATAACGAAGAATAAGAATATTATAGTAAAAAAAATTATAAATTTTTAATATTATAACGATACCGCATCCTATGTATGTGTGCAGTGAGACAAGGTGCAATATCTCCCGCTTAGGTTATTCGTAATAAATATAACGATAGCTCCAAATTTAATTTTATTTCAATAATAATCGTATTTTACGTTACAAAATTTTATCTTCTAACAATCTATATTTATACGTATAATGTAACTGTAACAGATCCAAACATAGTTACCGTGGGATATGAAATAAAAGTTAAAACGTATACTTTTGACAATATATTTTTATGAAATTGATACTGACTTATATAATATTTCACGTATTATAAGTGCTATAAGTTTAGTAATACCTTAAAGTGTAGTAAAAGTCTTATCTATACTAATTATCGACGGCATGTCATGCCTAGCGCGTGATGTCACAGTTTATACTAGTTACTATTGTGGTGGTACAGCGGTTTCGGTCAAACTATTAACAAAATCGATGAACTAGAATGATGTAAATGTAAATCAACAGATGTGTTTCGCGTTAAGTGAAAAGCGTAAAGTTTCTGCTTTAGTTTGTACTATTTCCTCAGTTGTGATAACCGACACAAAGTTCGTTTATGGTTTCAGTTGTAATAGAATTTATAAACTTGAGCTCACGCAGATATTACTGAGACGAAAAAGACATAGGAACAATAGATATCTCATACATATCTTACCTCGATCCCTTACAGGCAGACATATGCATGTTTTATACAACCACACTCCAGGCGTCGCTCCTCCACTCGCGTCGTTTCCTCCTTGTTCTTATGAATCCCGATTGGAAAAAGTTTTTTTCTTAGATGATCGGGAAGTACCTCAAAGATCACTGTAAAATAGTCGATTTTGTGTGTAATTTGGTACTGATTAAAAAAATACACTTTGTTGGTCTAGTCAGCCCATAAATGATAACATACAATAAGGAACTCCTTTCGAAAAATGGATATCAAATACCCAATTTATGTCTGTAGGATACAGAATTCTGCAAGGCTTTTCTTGACGTTACGTCCTATGTTAAGTAATATGGCATTTGTAGATGCACCTAAACTTATAGGTAACATTTTGAAATTTAAATTAAAAAGGGGACAGTAGATGAGGTAAGCGTAAGACATTAAGTCCCATCGGCCGTAGAAGTGCTCTTGACGAGACAAAGTAATTGTTTGGCGGACCGCCAACGGGTTCCAACATACTGAAAATCGCAATAGTTATGGAAATCTAGCCGAGCTTAAAACCTAGCTATGTCTTTTGCTTGCTCTGAAGTTTTTATGCCTAGATATTATTTTTGTAATCTTGTTCTTAAAACTTATATTCAAATATGTGTGATATAAAGCTTAATAAAACAGTTGACGGTTTTTATTCGCTATTAGGCAAGATATAAAATACGAACGAACAACATATTTATATATTACTAGCTGACCCGGCAAACGTTTTTCTGCCTTTTTAACTACTTTTTTTTTTAATATTTTCCCACCTTTTAAATCTTCCTTGAATTTCAACAATTAATTCAAAACCAAAATTAGTCAAATCGGTTCAGCCGTTCTCGAGTTTTAGCGAGACTAACGAACAGCAATTGATTTTTATATATATAGATTAAATTATAAAAATATAATATCCCTATTTTCCTCGGTAGCGCCATAACTTAAGAAAAACTTCACCGATTTCATTTATCTTCTATTTTAAGTTATCTAATAATTTGTAAAGGGCTTTCAATAAAAATTAAGGAAATTTTCCAGGAAATTGGAAAGTTTGAGAAAATTTAATGACTTTTAACCTTTGCGCGATTGACGTTTAGGCGTCGCCTTTTTATTCATTACGTGTACAGTCCATTTGATAGGAAAATTAATATTTTTTTGTACTTTTATTTATTCCAGTTATAATTGAAAATTCATGGCTAAGGCAGGTTAACGTAATATGTACGGTACGTTGTGAAACTCTGCCACCTAATAGTAATCATGTTATATATAGGTATATACTATTTTCATGTTTTAGTGTCTTGTCTGTCAGATGGACTATTCTTTTTTTGAAGAAAGAAAGACAGATAGAAGAAAGAAAATATTTATTTGCAAGAATATGGGTGTTACAAATTGTTAAAAATAAATTAAGTTACCGACATATTCTACCAATATATGGTGTGCAAATATTTAAAAAAATATCATTATATAATATTACATTTAAAAATATAAATCATTATATAATATTAAATTTAAAAGTATCGATTTTTCAGAATTACTACCGGATCGGAACGCGGCCACACACTGAGAAGATCCGGCGGAAGAAACTCAGCGGGCTGGTCTTTTTTTCTCTATTTTATGTTCTTGTTATAAATATACAAGGATGATTCCATATACAAAGTTACTTTTATAATTACAAGTTTCATATTTTGAGTAATTAATTTTTTTTATAATTTACATAATGTTCACCATTTACAAAATTTTTACTACACTGAAATTTTTTTAAGGACAATTCAACAAACTTATATTTTTATCTATATATTTTAAAAGGCCGCAAACCAACATGGGGTAAATTATTATGATAATTTTGAATATTTATTAAAATTAGATGTTAATTTACAAAATCTATATTTTAATACATTTTTGGATGCAATTATATATTGCAAGTATAGATTACGTATAGATGTATAGATTAGGTCAAATTTTAAATATCTGTTTTTATTACATATTCTGGATCCGAATCAATCGATTTCTTCCTCTTTCTGAAGGAGGGTGTTCGGTAATCACCGAACACCCTTCTTCAGTATGTATAACCTTTTACCAGTCAAAATATAAGTCAAGCTGAAACAAATTTCAGCCTTACTTTTCACGCAAATGAGGTGAAGCGTGAAGTGAAATACATCTAGCATGCAATTAAATTATGGAAGAAGTTTTAAATAATGTGTTGCAAGTGAAACTTAATTACATTTGTATGCACATCTAAAGCAGGGCGAATGTTTTAATATATCCATGACGCAGCTGTCTAATGGAATCTTAATATAATATCTACGTTGACATGTCCAAGAGCGCGCTAGTTAGGGACCACTTATATTTTTATAGCCGCTGATAAAGCCTCATTAGCTGTTATGCTTTTGTTAATAATATATAAAGGAAAAACGTTTCTTTGTTGAAGAAATTTAAAATGGACAGCCTCGCTTTTGGAATTATAAACAAAATCAAGTTTGTTGATTTTGTGATTATAACGATAATCACAAAATCACTTTACATTTAACATGATTTATTCTTCTTGATCTCGATTCAGGAAGTTCAGCTTTTGGAATTATAAACAAAATCAAGTTTGTTGATTTTGTGATTATAACAATAATCAGAAAATCACTTTACATTTAACGTGATTTATTCTTCTTGTTCTCGATTCATGAAGTTCAGTTTTATATGTTGTCAGATCAAAATGCGCCACAGCTACGATAGTATCATTGACCTCGTTTAAATCGTCCACCGTGCAAGTATTAGGGCGTATATATGAGAAGAAATTCTCTATTGATTGTATTGGAGCCACACAATCCTTTAAAGAGAAGCCCCACCGAAACATATTTTGTTTGTGGCGCCCTATTTGGTTCCGAAGTTGTTTAGCGACTACTACGTAGCGCATTTCAGTTTTCGGCCTACGAATGGGCACAAATTTGGGTCACATGAATTATAATGTAATCTATTGTAACTGACGTTTAAAAATTGATAAAGTGCGTGTCGGACCACGCGCGATGTAGGGTCCCAAAGTTGTCCATCACAGTGCAGACTAAGAAGAGGGATATTATCGTTTCTATATTAGGGTGGTCGTTAAAAATTAATTTTTTTGCGACACCCCCTAAAAAGCTTCTTTATGATAAAAAGACACTGGGGTTTTTTTTCAAAACAACATGTGCCTCACGACCTTAGTTAATTTTTGGGTATAATCATTTTTTCTCTGAAAGTATGTTTTTAAATTTGGATTAATTATTTTTTCGAGATTTGAAAATAGTTAACAATTTTAAGTTATGAATTTTAACTAAAAGCTTTATAAGAAGCTCAATATACTTCGTCATTCAAGCTCATACTTCAATTTTCCTTCTGTTTTTGGGCTTTTTATACGTCTGTAAGCAGTTAAGTATGAATCTGGTAATTTTTAACGCATTTTTGTGAAAATAATTCATACCAGTTACGTATAAATTACGCCAAATTACAGCTTTCTAGCACTAAGAATCGTTGACCCAGACTGCGGATGGAAGGACGGACGGACGGATATAGCGAAATTAAAAGGGTTCCTAGTTTACTTTGGAAACCTACAAAAGGCTTTCCTCCTTTTGTAGGTTCCCAAGGTAACTTCTTAAATCGTCGAAATCTTTTTCATGTATATTTCCCGAAAACTAACTACTAACCTTGACTGATTTGTTGAAATTGACGCAATTTATGTCATCAACAATTTGCCTTAGACTATTTGTATTGAACGCTTACGTCCATAAAATGACGCCATTTGTATAACGACGAAGCATACAAATTGACTGCGACGTAGACATCACATTAGCGTGGCATGAAACTGAATAATGTTAAAACTTTAAAACAGTATGTTACAATACAAGCGAAGCTAAATTACCCCAATACATATATCTGAGGCAGGGTAAATTGTTTAATATATCCCCGATGCAGCTGCCTAATGGAATCTTGATATATCTACGTTAGTATGTCTATGAGCACACTAGTTACGGCCCACTTACCCTTTACGACCACCGATATAGACCTCATTAGCTGTTAATGTTTCTGTTTAATTCAATTATCCGACGGCCAAGGAGAGACTAGTTTTTATTTTTTAACTGACCTAGGAAAAAGAAGGTTCTCAATTCAGTTATATTTTTATAAATTTATTACCTTTTTTAGGTTTGGTGTTTTAGGTTTTTTAGGTATTTTTTTAGGTTATAATATAGCAAGGTTTATGAAAGAAGGCAACAATCGCTTATATACACCAAAAATGTTAATGGTGCATTGTTGTCTTAATGCCACACGCTTAAATGTTTACCGGCTACCTTACCCTACAAAATTGCGGCAGGAATAATTAAGGCGATGGTACCGACCCGAGCGAGACAATGCAGAACTCTACCACCTAGCAGTCACGATGGTAGTGACTTGTACAGCCAATCGTTCGCCTCTTACAAACTGCCTGGCAGAAAAGCAAATGGTCTATTCTTCATAAAGGACCTAGGACTAACAAAAAGTTTTAAGCTTCCAAGCCTTTAGTTAGTTCATCCACTTTATTGCGTTGCTTTTCGTGTTTGTGTGTCATTGTAAAGTAGTTTAATGTAATGTAACTTTTTGATTTGTTAAAGTTTGATAAATTGCGAATCTGTCATATTATTTAACATTTTTTATTATAAAAAAAAAACTTTCTGTGAATATTTCTTCGATACTTCCTCGTATCTAACTGCACCTTGTTTCATCTCAAACCATTTACTTGAATCAGAGCAGCAATAAAAGTGAAGTATTACCAGGTAATATGATATTTTACTTTTAAACAGTCAGAAATCCAGATTCAGTTTATGTGGAAATTTTATTTTATTTAATAAAACGTTATTTTATTTTATTTTCTAGGATAGAGAACAAGCAGATGGTTCTCCTAATAAATTGTGATAACCATCGTATTTAGACATCAAAAATGTTAAAATTCCACTTTTACCAGTGTGGTGGTTTAGGAAAGCCACATGTATAAGTTTACCGGCTACCTTACTCTCTCAACCGGAATACAATAGGGATATCCACTAGCGGTACTGCCACAGCATTAGGTAAGGAGGTGGTATTAAACTTGCTTGGGACGTTACTGAACTACTCTTCTACGTAATTAATAATTACGAGATTAGGGGACGTCCACAAATTACGTGAGATGTTTAAGGGGGAGAGGGGGTCGAGTCAAATCTCATCTAATCTTACGTTGGAGGGAGGGGGGGTCTAGGCAAATATCACGCAATTTTTTTTCTGATTGAAACAAAAACATACTATTTTGGTCCATTATCCAGCGTGTACATGCTTAAGATATAATCTTAAGCGTAACCGTGATACGATTTAGAACATTCACTAACTCGTTCGAAAGAAAATAATTTCATTTATACTTCGACTTTATACAGCCTTAACTAGTTGTAAATAAAAGCACGAAGATTTTTTTTACAATAACAATCCAACGTTATTTTTTTACGTTTACATATTTAAGAAACCCACATTTTGAAAAATCTCACGTGAGATTGGAGGATGGGGGAGGGGGTTGAATAAAATCTCACGATATCTCACCAGGGGGGGAGGGAGGGACAGAAAATTTAAAAAAACACCTCACGTAATTTGTGGATGCATCAAATAAATCATCGCCTGTGTGCATCAAAGATGTTAATAGTGCGTTGCTATCTGTGTTGTAGATGGTAATGCCACATGCATAAGTCTACTGGATATCTCACCCTTCCAGTCGGAATACGATAAAGCAAGAATAGGTAAGATGGTGATACTATATACCCGGAGGAGACATTGCGAAACTGTACCATCTAGTAGTCACGATGGTAGTGACACTAGGTGAAGAATGACATTTATAATAAACTCCTGTATTATAAATATTGCCTCATCGATACTTTTAATTCTCTCTTTTTAATAAGGTATATCAAATTCGAACCACATAGTAAGTTTTTTCGTCTGCTTGAAATTTGTCTCTACTAGTATGTGTACTTAGCAGTCAAGCCATTCTACAAAAACGCTACAAGAAAGCTATCGAAAACCGAAACTATAGATTTGGATCATGATTCTGAATCGGAAACTGTTGGAAATAGTAATTTATTTTTTGACTTTTTTTTAAATTCAACTTTGTAATTTGATTAATTCTTATATTCTACGGTGTTTTTTTCTGAAAACATAGTAAAATTTAAGGAAATACACAATGTAGTATGCCGCGCAATTTAAACGGCTGATTCGAGAGTGCTGTGAGCGTAATAAGCCCGAGAAATGTACGCTTTACATTGCGTGGCGTAAAAATTAAAAAAAGCTATAAATCGCAAATTTTGCATTTCCCACAAGGAAAGGAATTGTTTTCATGATTAGCATGATTTTTCCCCGTGTTGCTCCCGGGCTTTTTTGAAGAATAGGCCAACTGCCGTTCAGCCAGGCCGGTTGTAAAAGGTGACCGATTGGCTATACGAGTCACTAACGTCGTGGCTACCAGGTGGTAGAGTTCTGCATTTTCTCGCCAGGGTCTGGTACCACCGCCTTACCTATTCCTGCCACAATAGCGTCAGTGTCTCACTGTCGTATTCCGGTTTGGAGAGTAAGGTAGCCAGTAAACTTATGCATGTGGCATTAGACCTCGCCACAAGATAGCAACGCACCATTCTTCGGATTTGGAAGGTGAGTATTCTGTACTCGATTCTGATTTCGAATATGTAAAAAAAGATACTTAAATTATGACCTTATTTTCCAAGTTTGTGCGCATTTCACAAATTGATAGTTCCATTATATTTTAAGAGAATGAGATGAATGCAAATACTAAGAGTGGAACCACAAAACGCACACACCTATAACACGCATACGTGAAATACTCCAGAAGTTACAAAAGCAAGTATTGAACTGCCCGTTTCAATACCGTACTAAACATACGTACCGTCTTTCTTGGTTCGACTCGCTAGTATTCTAAAGATATATATTTTATAGGCTTCGTTATAAATGTAAATTAGGCCCCAGTAATATTTCATTGAATTAAGTGAGTTTAAGAGGAAATATTTTTTTAAATAAAGAATTTTTTATATAAAACCTCTGAGCTTATCCTCGATAGTTTTAGAATTCGTATAAATTTTACTTTTTCCACGAACTCTTAATTAATTGGTGAAATTAAATGGAACGCTTAATATTTACCAAACTCGAGTAAATTTTGATTAGAAATTAAGTCTTAATTAAAAATTAATCCCCAAGCGCTGCTGTGAAACCCAAATAATTATTTTGGATGGATAAATGGCAACTTTCAACTTTCAGTTGTATAAAGTTGGCACACAGATTCGCAGTCACGCGGACTGTCGCACCACATATTTGTTTTCCGAAAATGCGCAAGCTTAAGCGGCGTAAATTAATTACATATTTGCCTTGCTGTAATTACGTAGTTCGCGCACTACCGATGCAGTACACTATGACCCATTTTTACATAATGTTAACAAAGTACCGCACGTTAAACGTTGAGTAATTGCAGAATTTATACGGCTATGTAAACAAGCTGTATTATTAACGTCACTTTTAGCAATTTATGACTGCAATTATTGTGCTGAGGAGCCTATAATAGGTGATAATTAATGAAACGATATATACAACTATGTCGGCACTTAGTAAAACTGCAATCCAATTATTTATTACGTTACGATTATACTTCTTTTCTTAAGTTTTGTTGTTTTAAAAATTATATTTATTACTTTTTTAACAGTTTCAACACTAAAAAAACTTAAAGTAGTCAATCACTTATTACTAAAATTACATTTGTCCTTATTTCACTATTTGTAATAAAATAGTTTCTGTCAATTATTTATTATAAAAAAACTCATTATTGATTATTAAAATAAAATAATTCTTTACATTTATTTAAATTATTTATTATTAAAAAAATAAAAAAGTGTAATGTTATAGTTAAGTACTATAAAACGTGATTGTTTCAGATTATTTATATCAATGAATAGATCTTGTTACAAATTACTTATTACAAAAATTACAGTTGTAATAATTTCTCTATTTATAATAACATAATTTTGATATTGTCGATAAATTATTATAAAAATTATACTTCTAATTGTTTCATTATTTCTAATTACATAACGTTGTATTATTTTCAATTACTGAATATAAATATAATGCTTGTGTTTTACTATATGTACTTAATTAAGTAATTAAGTTGTCAATTATTTATTAAAAAATTGCACTTATAATTGTTTCAGAATTTTAATAATAATAATAGTTAGATTATAAAAAAATAGATATCACTAGACAAATAATACGAACTGATAGTACCAAAGTACGCAAAATATAAGCTTGTCAAAGATATAAAGAAATACATAATATATAAATACTGGAAAATATTTAAAAACATTTCCCCGTATTGGTCCAGGCTAACTACAGAATAGGCTTCTGCCAGGCATGTTGTAAAAGGCGACCGATTTGCTAAACGTATCATTAATATCATGACTACTAGGCGGTGAATTCCCCCAACGACTCGCCACGTGGTACCAAAGTAGCACCATCTTGCCTATTCTTGCCGCAATAGCGTCATCAATCATGTTCCGGTTATGTGTGGCATTGCCACCCGGCCACACAGATAGCAATGCACCATTAACATCTTTGGTGTCTATAGGCGCTGGTTTCTCTTTACATTAGGAGAATCATCTGCTTGTTTGTTACCTTATGATAAAAAAGAAACATTCAAACCAAAAAACATAAATAATTATGCTTATCACACATATGTTGTGCCCCCGAACCCGAGCCCTATCGATTGTGTAGCCAAGATCGCTAACCAGTCGACCAACTGGTCATTCGCAAGCATTTTAACTCCATTTGCACTTATTTCACCATTTTAATAAATTAGATTAAAGCTTGATAAATTCTTATAAATAGTGGTTAGATTCTTTGGCTCAAATCATAATGGCTTAGTTCGATGCCTAGACGTACTAAGAATAAATTTTATCGGAATTTAAACATCAATTCTGAATTTTTTACCGAACGCTACTAATAAATTATTCTTAGCTCGATCTACATTTCAAATACACAGGATTCTCCGAAACACATCTAGGGATTAATCGTTGAGGTTTACATGGATAAACCGATACAAATTGTGTTACGTATCTCGCCGGCGGAACCAGCGAGAGATGACGGTTAAAAAATGTTGCGGTAACCAAAAGGATCACACCATTTTATCAAACAACATTAATAGCACTCTAATTATTTACGACGTCTAAATATTTAACTTTGTTAGTCTTATCGAAGTGAAATATTAAAACTTGACTTGATGAAATGAATTTGTTTTTATATCATAAGATAGCAAACAAGCAGATGGGTCTCCTGATGGAAAGATTCAACCATAGCCACCATAGATGTTAATGGTTCGTTGCTATCTTGTGGCGAGGTCTAATGTCATATGTATAAGTTTACCAGCTATCTACCGTTACCGGCTATGTTGAAGAATGTATTGCATACTTTGACGTTTGATAAAAATTTCTTATACATAGAATAAAAAATTAAGTCACTGTCTTTAACATATTACAATATAAAAAATATTAAAGAAAGCATTGCGTAGCTTCACGATCCATGAAATATTTTTTGAAATGAAATTTTTCTCTTTTTTATAGTGTAGCAATATAATACTAAAAAATTAATGTGAACTTGACGTTTCATGTCATTTTTATTTTATTAAGACTAAATAAATAACGTTACTGTTTTAAACATACCGTGGCAATATAATATAAATAATGTATTGTGTAACTTGACGTTTAAGTAAATGAACTAGACGTTCTATGAAATGGTTCCTATACTTAGAGTAATAACGTTACTGTCTTGAGCATACTGTGGCAATATAATATTAAAGAATGTATTGCATTACTCGACGTTCCGTGAAACGTTTCCAAAACATAATAATGGAAGTGAAGAATAAGGAACATGAGTATTTTGTGTTTATTTTCCCCAGGAGAAACATTTTAAAGAATCATGCAATCTCGAATTCGCACCGGTAACTAAAATATGATGGTTGCATCTAAAATATTACAATACGTATTGATTTTCTTATAGCTTTGTTTGGTTGTGGTATTAAATTTACGTTTATTTCAAGATAAAAATAGAAAACGTCACGTAATTCCAGTTACTCTATCTCGAGAAAAAATAAATAAGTTGTAAAGTTTATAGAATCTAATATTAGTCCTTCGAATACAAAGATACATGAACTCACACATACATGTACAATGCCGTTTTTTTGTATGTGTAAACAAAATTTTTTGTATGTGTAGCTATTATCCACCCCTTCCCTCATTTCATTAATGACAGAATATTAAGATCTAGACAGACAGACAAAAATTATGTAGCATATAACTGACGTAAAAGCGTGTTCTCAATGTATATGATTTTTCATCAAGATATGTCAAATAGTTTTTGATTTATGACTAATTTGAGTGAAGTCGGGACATACTAAGAGACAGACACTATAGACTTCTATCTTAATGTGTGTGTGTGTGTGTGTGTATGTTTGTGTGTGTCTGTGTGTGTGTTATGTTTTTTGTCCGTGATGGACTCTGAAGCTGCTGAACCGATTTCAATGAAATTTTGTAGATATCTACTGTTTGGTCCAACTTAAAATATAGGATAGTTTTTATCTCAATTACCCCCTCCCTCTCTCTTAAGTATCACACCAAAATATGCAATACAAGTTTTTTTGGCAAAACAACGTTTGTCGGGTCAGCTAGTAGATAAAGTATAGATATTAAAGATATTTTATGAATAGTGCTGTGTAAAAGTGTTGTTTTTACTTGTTTTATTTACTTCGTAATTTTTCATTTTTTTCTTTTCACAAATCCGCCGTGTTGGTCCCGGCCTCCTTTGTAGAATAGGCCAACTGCCGTTCTGCCAGGCAGGTCGTAAAAAGCGACCGATTGGCTATCGAGTCACTACCATCGTGGCTACTAGGTGGTAGAGTTCTGCATTGTCTCGCCCGGGTCTGGTACCACCGCCTTACCTATTCCTGCCGCAATAGCGTCAGTGCTTGATGTTGTCGTGTTCCGGTTTGGAGGGTAAGGTAGCCGGTAAACTTATGCATGTGGCATTATACCTCGCCACAAGATAGCAACGCACCATTAACATCTTTGGTGTCTATAGGCGATGGTTGACTCTTTCCATCAGGAGACCCATCTGCTTGTTTGCTATCTTATGACATAAAAAAAAAAAAACCTTCTTCGGACTTCGACGAATATTAAAAAAAATAGCGGAATAGAATATATAGCGATTAATTTTTAACCCACTTTAAAAAAAGGAGTTTATCAGTATGTAATTAACATTGTTGGAGTTGGATTATATTTAAAAATGATTATATTTAAAAATAATGATTTAGGCTTTCAAGAACGTGTGCTAAATTTTGTGTGTGAACACAGCCTAGGTCAGCTAGTTCTATTAATATTATAAATGCCAAAGTATATTTGCATGGATGTTAGTCACTCTTTTACGCAAAATGGCCCTACCTGTGCAGATTTCGATAAAATTTGACACACATATAGATGATGACCTGAAATAGAATATATGATACTTATTATCCCGGAAAAATAAGCTATTCCCGTGTGATTTACCAAAAACCGTTATTATGCAGCGGCCTGCAGGGTCCAGCTAGTATAATATAAAGAATCTGTAAACCGGTTGACCCTGCAGAACATTCTTGAAACTTTCCGCTAAATTGAGGTGTTTTAAGCTCAAAGGAGCAAAAACAATACCTAAGAATTTATGCATTGAACGCAGTTTTTGGAGGAAAAGGGCTGCTTAGATTTTGTACTCAGTCGATACCTGGAACGGAACCTGGAAGTTATTTTAAATAAACTCATTACCCTCTTGCAGTCGAGAAAAAACAGTTTTGCCAATTTTTTTTTTTTTTAATTTTTCAAAATCTCCTTGACCGAATTGATTCGAATTTCAGGAAGTTAAGTTGAGCGTATTCCAGTTGAATGCCATCAACTGTGTTTTAATCGGTCAAGCCATTCAAAAGTTGTGACTTGTGAGATGTTTACGCATACACACACACACACATATTGACGTTATCTTGAATATAGTTAAAGAAGGTCCCTAGAACCTCGAAACGTTGAGATCAGGTGAAAACTCGATTTTCGAAAATTGGGATAAAATCAGTAACTTCTTTATTTACATATTGTAGCAGGAAGATTTTGTTACCATTTTTCTTGTGTATTTTTCATTATGTGTACAATAAAGTATTAAATAAATAAATAAGCTATTGTAAGCCCTCTTCACGCGGGCAAAGCTGCGTGGATCAACTAGTAGTTAATTTTGAAATAATATATTACTTCCGTTCCTAATGTTCATAAACGTATATAATTTAAAAATTTCTTATGAAAGCTTATGACTTTAAAAGCATTTTAATAGCTCAGAATACTTAAAGAGTGTTAAGCCATAATTAATTTCCCTAAAAGTAGGAATACTTTTAGGGAAATTAATTTCCAATGTAAGTTTCTTGTAGATAATCAATAAAAAAATAGGTTTTTTAGAGTCGCAGACCACATAAATACTAATAGATTAATATAGATAAACCGCGGATATGAGCAAACGTTCCTATTACTGTCAAAAATTTCATACATTTGTAGGTTATATTTTATTGTGACAAAATAGAAATAAATCATGTTGTACTGTTTTATCGTACCAAATGAGATGGCAAGTTTTAAAAATTATTCTTGCAATGATTTTATTTCATTAGTAAGTAGCATAACTCTGTGTAGTTGCAAGCTACGCTGACAAACAAAGAAATTCTCTTGAAATGCGTATCCGTTTAATCCGTGATTAGCGTGCTTACGTCATCTAGGCTAATTGTTGTAACATCATAAGTTAAAGTACTTTTCCTAACAAGCCTACGTTAAGGGGGTGGGTTATAAAAACCAAAGCAGCCCATTGCGTTAATTGAGTTAAGGTAAAGTACAGTCATGTGCAAGAAAATGTATACTTGAACTTTCATATTAATATTATTACAAGTAATTTTAAACTAAATTACACGAGCTTAGTTACTGCTTGTCGCTATAAGGAAAACTGAATCCGAGCGAAACAATGTTGAAATCTACCACTTAGTTAATGGTCATGATGGTAATAAGAGATTTCGTTCACCTTTTATGAACTGTCTGGCAGAACGGCAAATGATATGTTTTTTGAAACGAGAACCTTCTCCATTTTAAGGAAGTAAATTAAAATCATTTTTAGTCCCCCTATATTTTTTTAAATTGATGGAAAAATTGGCAGATGTGACTTTATGATTTTAATATTTAACTAAAATATTTTAAGCTTTTGAGAAAATGTATATAGTATACATTTTTATTCGAATGTGTTTGTGTAATTTCTAATGTGACTTGGTGACGTTCAGTTCAACTTTTAAGCGAAGCTCGTGTATTTTCATTTAAAATGTTTTCTATTGGCATTAATTTAAAAACTGGTCCACGTATACGTATAAATGTATAGATTTCGCTGCACATGACTGTCCATGTGTCTTAACATAAAGTCGCAAAGCAAACCTGAAAACCACGTTTTACCACGAAATTATTAACCACGAAATATTTCTAATATTTCTAAGGACTTGCATAGAAAAAGTTTTTAGTTTCTAGTGCCGTAATAGCGTCAAGTATATTGCTTAAATGAGCGATATATTACAAGAGAAAAATTTTTCATTGATAAAAGAATTTTAAATGTCAGCTGGCTTTAAATGATGTTATGGCTTGTGAACTGTAACATTAATCAAACATCGCCTCAAAATTATTATCATAAATTAAGTTGGTTTTCAACTAAATACCCCACTGCGTTAATACTGATTCTTAGGATAGCTAGGTTAGGCAACCTCGAATTGTAATCGTGACAAGCTTTTAAATACCCTTTCTTCTTAGATACGTAGTATACGTTTGCGCGTCACATTCCGGCTGCGATACGCCACCGTGTGTAAATATGCAAATATATATAAAATCCGCTGTGTAATAATAGTTACAAATCACGCGGCGCTTATAATTTTACTGGGCCAAATAAAATCATCAGGGTATTATACACCTATACGAGAATATCTTACTTAACTATTTAACAAGTTCATAAAAGTATCTCGAAAATTTAACCACTTTGTGTCTAGCCCTGCAGCGGTTCCGAATTTATCTTCATTGGACGAGTCTGTTCTAGTCTCTTGGTAGTTAAATTTGTGAATTATAAAAACGGACGTTCTTAGTTAAAGATTCTTGTTCTAAAATTGAACTTAAGTTTACTTGAGTTTGTAATACTAATTGCGAGTACTTCGTTTCAATGAGACTCTTCCATTTTTAATTTGTTTTATTAGATATGTTTATTTTACCTGAACAGATTTTAGCGTTTAGCCTTTTTATTTTTGATTTTAACTAAGGATGTCGCACTAACTAAAATAACAAGTAGAAAAATGAAAGAAAAAAATTACATTACTCGACTGCGCCGGAAAATAGGAAATGTTTTTTGAATTTTTACCATTATTTTATTATACCATTCTTCCAAGTAGTCTTAAAAGACGAAAACTTGGCTTTACGTGTCAATATCACTGTGGCTACTAGGTATTAGAGTTCCGCAACGTCTCAGTACCTCTTATACCACTACCACTCAGAAATCAGAAATCAGAAATACTTTATTCAATAAAACTTTTTACAAGTTATTTTGACACGTCAACATATTTTTTTAAAAACTACTACCGGATCGGAAACGTGGCCACACACACAAAAACACTGCTTTACCTATTTCTGCTGCAATAGCGTCAGTATTAGTAATTGCCGTATTCCGGCCACATGTAGGTGGTGGTTTCTCTACACATCAGGGGAGTTAATTGCTGCTTTGCTATTTAATGATATTAAAATGCGAATGTATAACTATTATATTTTGGGAAACCATTAGAAAAAATATTTCCAAAAAGAGAATGAGAATGAAATTGCTTTGAGAATGTCAATTTTATTTGCTATTCATTAGTCTCGCTAAAACTCGAGAATGGCTGAACCGAATTGACTAATTTCGGTTTTGAATCAATTGTTGAAGTCCAGGGAAGGTTTATAAGGTGAGAAAATATAGAAAAAAAAAAGAGTAAATAAAAAGGCAGAACAACGTTTGTCGGGTCAGCGAGTATTGAATTTTTGGAGGGGTACTTGTGAGCGGGAGAGGTGGGTAAATTGAGATAAAAATTATTCTATTTTTTCACTTGGCCCAAACAGTAGGTATCGACAAAATTTCATTGAAATTGGTTCAGGAGTTTCAAAGTCCATCGCGGACAAACAACGTGACATGTAATTTTAATATAAGATAGTTTATTAATTATTATTATATAATAATTCCAAAACATTTTTTATATCATAAGATAGCAAACAACTGATGGGTCTCCTGATGGAAATAGTCAACCATCGCCTATAGACACCAAAGGTGTTAATGGTGCTTTGCTATCTTGTGGCGAGGTCTAATGCCGCATGCATAAGTTTACCGGCTACCTTACCCTCCAAACCGGAACACGACAGTGACCAGCACTGACGCTATTGCTGCAGGAATAGGTAAGACGGTGGTACTAGACCCGTTCGAGCCGATGCAGAACTTTACCACCTAGTAAACATGGTTATTTATCCACAGATTACCGGAAAACCTATATGAAGTATTATGATATTTACAGTACATAATGAATATTTACGGAACTCTCTCCATGCGTGTTTAACTCGCCCTTGTCCAGTTTTTATATTCTACTAGCTGTTGCCTGCAACTTCGTCCGCGCGGATTTCGTTTACTCCGCACAGCTCCTTCCCCATAGGTGATAGCGTGATAATATGTAGCCTATATGTTGACCCGACCTGTTAGTAATATTCATGCAAAATTTCAAGTAAATCCATGCAGTACTTTTTGAGTTTACCCCGGACACACATACAGACAAACAGACAAAATTACGATTTTATCATATGTATAGATATAGATTTAATTGCAGTCGTAACAGTGATTTCAGAGGAATTAATTGCATAGACAAAATTATATTAATTATCTTATACAAAATAAATGAATATAAACTGTTGATAGCGTGGATAAAATTTATTTGACGGTAAAAGTATAATTTTCATCTGAATAATTAAACGTATTTAAACAACTTTAATAACGTAAAAACGGTATTAAGGAATAGTTTTGTAAATATTTATAAAGCGATCAATGTTTTCCAATCCTATAAATAGTTTATCAATAGGTAATGCTAATGAATTGAAAATGAAACTAATTTGATCGAAGATTACTCTTATAAATAGTCATTAAATCTAATAACGGAAGACAATTTTTCTAACATAATATGATAGATAGCAAAAAGATGACTCTCCTAGAAGAAAGAGACAACCATCCCCTATAGACTCCAAAGATGTTAATGGTGCGTTGATATTCAAGTAGCAAGTGCCACATGCATAAATTAAAAAAAAATGGCTTTATCCCCCCAACCGGAATCAGACAGTGACACGCATTGAGTCTACTGAGCTAAGAATATGTAAGGCGGTTGTACCAATCTCGGGCAAGATATTGCAGAACTTTAACCTAGTTGCAACGATGGTAGTGACTTGTTAGCCAATCACGTGCATTTTACGAACTGCCTGGCAGAATGGCAGGTGGTCAAAGTGCTTCAAAGGGTGGCCGGATCGGTCAAATTTAATCAAGTCTCTTTAATAAGAGCTACCTAAAAATAATAGCTCTATTCTTTCAAAGGGATCTAGTCCAACATAGCGCTTAGTATATGTGTTATTTTTATAACAGATACCCAAAGGCTTAATAAATAAATTTAGGCTTAATAAATAAATTTAAGGCTTATTAAATAATACTAGCTGAGCGAGCTTTACGACATTGTTTTAGAGTGGAAATTAATAATTAAGGTGATGATACTTACCTAGAGCAATTTTAATAGTAAAAGACTGTAAATACAAAATTTCTTCAAAATTGTTAGAGCCCTTCCAGGAAACCAGTTACAAACAAATGTATAATAAATTGTTGTTTGTAGTGTAGGATAAATCTTTTCGGTGGAACTTCTAAATGATAGAAAAAGGCTCAGTCATTCTTAAAAGGCAGGCAACACTACTGCAAATCATCTGATCGTGTAGTTGTCTAATAGGCGGCGCTGATCACTTACCATCAGGTGCACCTTCTGCTCGTTTGCCCCCTCTTCTATAACAAAAAAACTTCATCTCCTTTTTTATACTCATAGGGATTGATTTTTGAAAAAATAGCCTTTTATTGATCCCGGGTCTTTAACTACATTCATGCTCAATTTTGTTAAAAACAGTTTATTACTTTAGCCGTGAAAGCGTAGTAAACAGATAGACAGACTTTCGCGTTTAGAATAGTAGAATGGATAAGGACATGGAATGAATCGATTTGTTATATTTCGAATCACCATTATTAAGGTTTTATATATATATATATATATATATATATATATTTATATATATATAAAATGAAGATAGTATCATTTTTCAATTTATTCAGAAATATATATATATATATATATATATATATATATATATATATATATATATATATATACATACATATATATATATATATATATATATATATATATATATATATATATATATATATATATATATATATACATACATATATATATATATATATATATATATATATATATATATATATATATATATATATATATATATATATATATATATATATATATATATATAAATATTCACGGAAAAAAATTTATCGAATCCGAGCCCCATCGATTGCTAAGTCAGGGTCGCTAATAACTCTACCAACGAGGCGGTCTAACCAAGGTTTAATATTTTAAAGTTTGATATCGGCACGACCATTGCTTTTTACTGTTATATTTTATTTAAGCTCGAGGCATTAATCACTCTTAACTTGAACTTAAGACTTGAGCGATGATAAACGTTTACTATTAATTGTTCTAGCGGTTTATTTACGGACTTTCCACTTTTTTGTACTTTGATAACAAGGTATTTTTAATAGAATAAGAATAAGAATTGTTTTCCCCGTGTTGGTCCCGAGCTCCTTTGAAGAATAGGCCAACTAACGTTCTGCAGGTCGTAAAAGGCGATTGATTGGCTATATGAGTCAGTACCATCGTGGCTACTAGGTGGTAGAGTTCTGCATTGTCTCGCCCGGGTCTGGTACCACCGCCTTACCTATTCCTGCCGTAATAACGTCAATGCTTGTCCAGTGACAAGACGTTCACGATAGTTCGTGTTCCGGTTTGGAGGGTAAGGTAACTGGTAAACTTATGCATGTGGCATTAGACCTCGCCACAAGATAGCAACGCACCTTTGGTGTCTATAGGCGATGGTTGACTCTTTCCATCAGGAGACCCATCTGCTTGTTTGCTATCTCATACTATAAAAAAATAAAAAAGTTCAATATCTCGCTTTGCAGAGGCGTGCAAAATGAATAAATAAAATATGACCTCGTATAGCCCATAAAGAAACTCTACACCACTTGTTTTTTGAGTGCGCAAAGTTGACACCCGTAAGAGCTCAGGGTCTTAGAAAAGTATTCAAGTATCCCTTTACCATCCTGAATCTTTGAAGTGACATGAATTTATAAACAGCTTGGCATGATTGTAGATTGTCTATTCATTATAAGAATCTGGAGTTTGGACCAGAATGAGAAGAATATTATAAGTCTTGTAAGTTCAAAACGTATCATTCTAAAATAAAAGCGAAATTACATACAGTACATGGGAAACATTTTCAACCCTCGACACCAAAAAAAGTATTATAAGTATGACTGCCATTTGCGTGTGTGTGTGTCTGTGTATCTGTAAACGGCAGCGTACTTCTTAAATGGATGAACCGATTTGGGTGCGGTTTTCTTATTTCAATGTTAGACATAATTACTGTTAGACACATTTATGTATATATAAAATATATTCTTATTATATGCCCGTTTTCTAACGGTGATCTACAACCATTTCAAGGAATTCCCTGTGTTGTTCCAGGCCACCTTTGAAGAATATCAGACCATTTGCCTGGAAATTCGTAGAAGGCGAACGATTGACTATATTTAAGTAACACTACCATCGTGGCTACTAGGTGGTAGATTTCTGTAACGTCTACCCCGGGTATTTGGAACCACCGTCATACATCATGGCGACAACGCTTGCCATTGTCGTGTTCTCGTTTGGAGGATAAGGTAGATGGTAGATTTATGCATGTGGCATTGCAATACCGGCATACGGATAGCAGCGCACCATTTACATCTATGGTGTTTATAGGCGATGGTTGGCTTTTTCCGCCGGGGATCCATCTCCTTGTTTGCTATCTTCTTCTAATATATAAAATTCTCGTGTCGCAGTGTTTGTAGTTAAATTCCTCCGAAACGGCTTGACCGAATCTCATGAAATTTTGTGTGCATATCGGGTAGGTCTGAAAATCGAAAAACATCTATTTTTCATCCCCCTAAATATTAAGGGTAGTCCACCTTTAAATTTTTTTAAGATACATTTTTTGTTTTTATTTTTTATGATACAGCATTAAAAAATACATACAACCCTAAATTTTCACCTTTCTACCATCAACCCCTATTATATAACACAATAATTTATATGGCAAAACGACATTTGCCGGGTCAACTAGTAATGTATATAAATTACGTGTCACATGTTTGTCCGCGATGGACTCCGAAATTTTGTAGATATTTACTGCTTCGTCCAACTTAAAAGGTAGGATAGTTTTTATCTCAATTAACCCCCTTCCTCTCAAGTACCCCACCAAAATATTGAATACAAGTAATTTGTATGACAAAAGGACGTTTGCCGTGTCAGCTCGTCTTATAATATATAAACAGATGATTAACTTTTTTCAACTCGGTGTAAAGAATAATCTATCTACTCATAAAATATATTCGATATTCTGGCATATGTTTTCCGTTACTTTAATGATATTGCAATGACACGATAACTTCGATATAAGGCTGGAGGATTCCCATTATATGATTCTTAGCTCTTTTCATGTTTTGCGTTGCAAATGATTCACATAAGGTAAACAGGTAGTTTGATCGTAAAGAAATGTATCGAGGTTTTATAATTTTTTATTTTGGTCTAGTGTCATACGTACAAAATGTTTGCTGCTCACTGGATGTGTTGTTCCCCGGCTCTTCTGAAGAATAGGCCAACCCTTTCTGCCAGGCAGGTCGTAAAAGCGACTGATTGGCTACATGAGTCACTACCATCGTGGCTACTAGGTGGTAGAGTTCTGCATTGTCCTACTAGAGTTCTGCATTATCTCGCCCGGGTCTGGTACCACCGCCGTATCTTTTCCTGCCGCAACATCATCAGTGCTTGTCACTGTCGTGTTCCGGTTTGGAGGGTAATGTAGACAGTAAACTTATGCAAGTGGCATTAGACCTCGCCACAATGTAGCAACGCATCATTAACACCTTTGGTGTCTATAGGCGATGGTTGACTTTTTCTACCCAGAGACACATTTGCTTGTTTGCTATCTTATTATATATAAACAGGAGTTAGCTAATCTTGTTTATATATTAATACGTGAAAGAAAATCTTTGGACCCCTTTTCAAGGCAATTTTGCGAGCGTTGGAGTATAAAATTTGGCACAGTGTAATTTTTCATTGCGGAGGACTGCAGAAACCTAATATTTTTAAATTATTATATATATTAGTATGGTAAGGTTAAGATGTTTGCTTCCCTTTTTATAGGAAACCTCATAAATACTCCACGTAAATGCTATATCATTTTACAAATAATTTCTTGCTCTAACGGCATCAACAACTAAAAAGATTATTACTGCTTTTGTTTTTATACATTATTAAAATTAATTTATTTAGTGCAAATTATTGGCACGGATAATTATTGGCACATAATGCTTGTATGCATTAGAAGTTATAGTAAATTAATAAAACTAAACATTACACATCTACATTCATTTGACATGCGTTATAATATACAAACATACGACTATGTTAATGGTTAAAGTCTTTCGTTAAACTTAGAAAAGATTTTGTTATATTTATAAGATTTGTCTATAGTCAAATTTTGAATACAGAACGATTGCTAGTTAACCAACGTAATTCAATATATTGTTAATTACAGCCAATAGTTTTTCAATCAATATAATTTTGTATTAATTTTACAGTAAACCAAATAGCAGAATGACAACCAATCCATCCGATCGTCAGATATTTTCTTAACGTCGCCTCGCCGTTACAAGTATTCTTTTTTTATAGCGCTCGATGTCATAGACTACAATAGCGGCGCGTAAAATGATTTCATTGACATTTTTATATTTTACACTAGCGACCTGCCCGCGTTTTCACCCGCGTAGCTTTTGTTCCTGTGGGAATATCGGAAAGGTTTATATCCTAAAACCTTTCTCAAGAATAAATCTATCTATGAAAAAAACCGCATCAAAATCCGTTGCGTAGTTTTAAAGATTTAAGCATACATAGGGACATAGGGACAGACAGAGAAAGATACTTTATTTTATACTAGCGACCTGCCCGCGGTTTCACCCGCGCAGCTTTTGTTCCCGTGGGAATGTCGGAAAGGTTTATACACTTAAACCTTCCTCAAGAATCAATCTATCTATTAAAAAAACCGCATCAAAATCCGTTGCGTAGTTTTAAAGATTTAAGCATACATAGGGACATAAGAACGTAGGGACAGACAGAGAAAGCGACTTTGTTTTATACTATGTAATGACTACGTAGTGATATGTTTTATCCATAGTTATAGTCTTAATAAGTGTAATAATAGTAAATTAAAATTTCCAACATCTTAGGGAAGAATCGTTTAGGCTAAGAATACTTTTGAATGATATTTAAGTTTACCAACTAACAATCAATATTTTTGTTAGTTTACACCTTACATCAATCAATAATCAATTTCGTATTGTAACATCCTGAAGATGCTTATAAAGTGAAACCGGTTGAGTGATGTGTTAAAAATAAAGTCACAAAGTGAAATTAATCTACAAGTAACAATTTAATCGTATAACCGAAATACACTTGCATTTAACAGTGTGATATGATTTGAAAACACCAAATAGATGCACCAAAATATCACAAATACACATTACCTTACACGTTCAGATATGATGTGAGCGCATCCCGCATTTATGTAGCGCGGGAGAAATGGAGCGTTTATCCTAATTGTCCGTTCGCGAGTACATTTCACTGGGATAATGTACACAATATTATACGCTACGTGGAGTTGAGGTATGCCGAGGGTATTTACTGGTTTTCAAACTCATACTGAAACACAGATATTATTGCAGTCCTGCTTTCATTGCCTCTACTAATATTATAAAGAGAAAACATTTGTACTTTAATTTTACATAATATAAACAAATTTTCTTCCGCTGTATGTTCGCTTTTATGTTTTAAAATAGCTGTTGCACACGACTTCGTCCGCGCGGACTTCGTTTACTCCGCACAGCATCTCCCCCGTAGGTGATAGCGTGATAATATGTAGCCTATATGTTGATCCGACCTATTAGTAATATTCATGCAAAATTTGAAGTAAATACATGCAGTACTTTTTGAGTTTATCCCGGACATACATACAGACAAACAGACAAAATTCTAAAAACTATATTTTTGGCTTCGATATCGATTGTAGATCACGCCCCAAGTATTCTTTTAAAAAAAATATTTAATGTACAGTTTTGACTTTCCTACGATTTTATTATATGTATAGGTTACGCAAAGTATTTTTATGCGGTTTTCATCAATATACAGAGTGATTCATAATAATCAGATATAGGGGCCATCCATAAATTACGTCACACGTTAAGGGAGAGGGAGAGGATCGACAAAGTGTGACATTGTGTGGCAAGGTGTAGGGAGGTGTCCCAAATTTTGTGACATCACATTTTTCAAAATAAATAAAATATTTTATATCTAAGTATTGCAACAGTAAATTTAAAAAGCCACTTGTATAGATAAAGAATAATCGAATGAGATCATTATTCCAATGTAAAATATGTGAAACTACAATAGGTAGGGGGAGGGGGGGAGTCTCACAAATGTAACTAGCTGGGACAAGGGTGGGTGAGGGGTCAAAAAATCATGAAATTTGTGTGTCGTAATTTATGGATGGCCTCTTAAACGACAAAGATGTTAACGGTTCGTTGCTGTTTTGCAGGATGGTAATACTACATTTGTATATGTTTATCAACTACCTAAATCTACAAACCAACCACGACAATGACAAGCTTACTAGGTGGAAATTTCTGCATTGTGCGCCGGGGTATATAGTACTGTGGCACCTTTATTCTTCACTGCAATGCGAGAGGTTTATTAAGTGCCAGGGATCGACTATATTTAGTAATAACTTTTAAGTTAAAGATGTTATTGTATAATTTCGTTTATTAGGACTAACCGTCCAGAATCGCTTCTAATAGAATCCTGTCCATTCACATGTTTAAGAAAATTCTATACAATTCAAATTCAACTCAATGACGTGCATAATATTACCAATTATACTGGTCATTGATTCAACTATATATATTTAAAAATCGACGAGTGGCCAGTATTTTCTGTAACACCATAGGGGTGTTACAGTACTACCGCTTTATCTATTTCTGTCGCAACAGCAACAGTGCTTGTCACTGTCGTGTTTCCGTTTGGAGGCTAAGGCAGCCTGTAAACTTGTGCATTAACATCTCGTCACACGGATAGCAACGCGTCATTAACATCTTTAGTGGCTATAGACGAAGGTTTCTCTTTCCATTAGGAGAGCCTATCCTATCCTATTCCTGTTGCAATAGCGTCAAAGGTTGTCATTGTCGTGTTCCGGTCTGTATAGTAAGGTAGCTTGTAGAATTATGTATTGCCATTCCGCCATACGGATGATACCTACGCACCAAATTCAAGGAAGACGAAAAAACATGCTAAGTGATTCGAAAATTTAATGAGGCAATATAAAGCAAATTCAAAATATGAGTGTATTATAAACTAGCTTTTACCTGCGGCTTCGTTCGCATATTTTTTTAATAAAAAGTATCCCATGCTACTTCTAATACCTCCAAAAATATGTGTATAAAGTTCAATGGATATCGGTTATGTCGTTTTCGCGTGGGAGTGTAACAGCATTTATAATTTTATGTCGTTCTTTGGGATGTCATTCTTCATCTAGTTTTACTACCAGCGTGACTACTAGACCACGCCCAGGGATGCAATAATACTACCACCGCCTCACCTATTTCTGATTTGTCGTATTTCGATTTGGAGGGTGAGGTATCCAGTAGACTTATGCATGTGGCATTACTATCCACCACACATAAAGTAATGCACTATTAACATCTTTGGTATCTTTTTGGTGTCTTTACATCAGGGGCTTAAGTGCGAAAAGAAAAACTCACACTTAGCACACAGGAGAGCCATCTGCTTGTTTGATATCTGATGATATAAAAATATAAATATAAGGAATTAGTTTGGTCTGAAAATATTATCAGAACCAAACATTTTACTTCATAGTTATCATTGTAATACACAAGATTTAGGCTCATATTATACTAGCTGCCGCGTGCAGCCCATTGCATTATAAAAGTGTTTGGCGAATCCCGCGGGATCATCTAATTTTTCCGGGATAAAAAGTAGCCTATGTGCTATTCCAGGTTATCATCTACCTGTGTGTATAAAAAAATCATTTTTTCATTTCAAATTTCATTCAAATCCGTTCAGTAGTTTTTGCGTGATTGAGTAACAAACATCCATCCATCCATTAATCCAAACACCCAAACTTTCGCATTTGTAATATTAATATAGATAACACACAGACCACATGAATACTATGAGACAAGCCATTGGGAAGGAAACGCGTCAGCGCGCATATGAGCAAACGGTCATTGTATTGTGAAAAAATAGAAATAAACCATGTTTTACGGTTTTATCGTACCGCATAAGATAACAAGGCTTAAAAATTACCCTCGAAGTGATTTCATTTCATCGGTAAGTAGTATAACTCTGAATTTTTGTGTGTGGATGCAAGCTACACTGACACACTAAAAAATTGTCTTGAAAGGTGATATAAGATGACTTTAAACTGTAATAAATACACAAAGAATATTTTCTATGATGCAATATATTTGTCATGCAAATATATGATTAAGGTATTTAAAAAATGTCCACATTTAAAAACACTTTTGAAAGCACTGCCTTGTGGTCTAGGGGTTAGCCTGATCAGCTCAGATCATGAGGTCCCAGGTTCGATCCCCGGGTCAGGCAACAGTGTTATTGGGGACTTTGTGGAAGATTTTTTAAAATTAAAAATCTCAGTAGTAGTTCGGAGTTTGGCGGGGTGATGTGTTACAACTCCCATGTCGTACTTAAAGCCGTAGGTCCCGATTATTGTTATAAATAGTCGATAACAGTTTGATGTTGATGTTTGATAACAGTTTGATCGGTAAAATACGACGATGCGGATTACCACTCATCTCGCCAACCGATAAACCAGTGAATTGTGGTGAACCGGAAAGTCTATAGACGTTCAGTTTACTCTGACTACTCAGCGAGGGAAAACGGGCGTGATGATACTTATTAAAACTAAGATGGATGCTATACACATTAATTAATTAAGTATAAATATAATAATTTCTTAATATTTAGATGTTATTGCAATAAAAAAAAGACGTGTGACACTCGCAGACTGCCGCGGTAAAGCTATTGCATAGCATTTTGTATCAACTTATGCAATGACAATTATATATTTATTTTATTTATGCAGTATTTTTTTTCTTTGTTTATTCATATTTAAAACTCTTTGTATACAAATTATACGAGTACAGATATTCACTGTTGTACGTAGATGATAAATACCTATACACCTATATACTTTCTCACAAACAGCTGATTACGGTAGTTTTCCAATACAACCAATGCCACCTAGAGGCGGGTTGCTGAACTAAAGAGGCAAGCGTGATATTTCAAAAAGTCATTAAAAGTTTTGGTGTTTATCGATAGATGGAATTAGTATCACCGCTGTGCCGGTCGGAGGGGGGGGGGGGGGTGTTAGGTTTTTTCGTTACGGAATTTCTGGATTTGATCTCCAGGCTCCGTGATAGAAGCTATGCAATAGCTTAAAAAATAATTTATATGTATCATTTCATTTTCTCAAAAGCAAAATCTCATTTATTTATACACTTGAAAATTAACATAATGAAGTTCACATTCGCTTGATTTCTTAATTGAATATCAACTCGGCGGAATCGGCGCCCGTGACTTGGCTCATTACGTTCTTCTTGAAACGCTAATTAAGCACTCTTTGAAGTATTCACCAAACGATTTCATCGCGTCGACACCACCAATCTGCATCTCAATTATGCAATACAATTTCCCCGGTATCAGACTTGAAAAACCAATTAAAACGTCTGAAAGCTTTTTCAGCGAAAGTGAAAAAAATAGTTCACGGTATTGCATTATATCAAATTAAACGTCATCAACAGGAATTTGCAAATAAAGTTTGAAATTTTAATTGAAACTACTTCGCTGCTTTTTGATCCCGTTTACTTTTATACAGTTCATGTAATTATGACAAGCAAACGGATATACCTATTTACTTTATGACTAACTTTATATATTGATAGTTGTTTATAGTGACTTCGTTCGTGAGACCTTTATATATTACTTCCTTTTTTTATATATCATAAGGTAGCAAAGAAGCAGATGGGTCTCCTGATGGAAAGAGTCAACCATCGCCTATAGACACCAAAGGTGTTACTGGTGCATTGCTATCTTGTGGCGAGGTCCAATGCCACGTGCATAAGTTCACCGGCTACTTTACCCTCCAAAACGGAACATAACAGTGACAAGCATTGACGCTATTGCGGCAGGAACAGGTAAGACGGTGGTACCAGACCCGGCGAGACAATGCAGAACTCTATCACCTAGTAGCCACGATTGTAGTGACTCGAATAGCCAATTGGTCGCCTTTTACGACCTGCCCGGCAGAACGGCAGTTGGCCTATTCTTCAAAAGAGCCCGGGACCAACACGGGGAATAAATGTATATAAACTAAAACGCAACCAAGTCTGAAATGTGTCTTAAATATTAACTAACCATAATCCCTAAGAGCCCAAGTTAAATAAAGACAAAACATTTACCCATCCGGAAAGTTGTTTGGGAAAAGAAAAAGACAAGTAATCAGCTTTAAAAAGTTGTTTATCTGGTTGGAGTTTTGACGTAACTCTTGTTACATGGGGCACAGAGGAGTACTAAAATATTTTAATTTGATTTAGGAACTTATACGTTGGAGAATAACTTTCCACATACTTATGTATGTGTTATAAATTTACACAAGTGTTTGTTGTTAAAATTAAAAACAAATATTTTATTATTATAATACCTCCCCGTTGGTCGAGTGGTTAGCGACCCTGACTATGCAATCGGGGCCCGGGTCAAGCATTTGTGTGATGAGCATAAATATTTGTGTTTCTGGGTTTTGGTGTTTATTAAATATATTCTTGTATTTATATATGTATTTCTATATATAATACTACCAGGCAGGTCGTAAAAGGCCACCGATTTGATATGCGAGTCACTACCATCGTGGCTGCTAGGTAGTAGAGTTCTGCATTGTCTCGCCCGAGTCTGGTACCACCTCCTTACCATTTCCTGCCGCAATAGCGACAGTGCTAGTCACTGACGTGTTCCAGTTTGGAGGGTAAGGTAGCCGGTACACTTATGCATGTAGCATTAGACCTCGCCACAAGATAGCAACGCACCATTAACATCTTTGGTGTCTATAGGCGATGGTTGACTCTTTCCATCAGGAGACCTATTTACTTGTTTGCTATCTGAAGAAATAAAAAAATTGCTATCAGCGTTGGGGATGATAATGTCACATCCATATGTTTAAAGGCTATAGATTATGAGATAATGCAGACTATTGGCCAGTATGGTAGTGACTCGGATAGCCAATCGGTCGCCTTTTACGACCTGTCTGACAGAATGGCATTTGGCCTATTCTTCAAAGGAGCCCGAGACCAACACGGGGGGAAGATGATTGATGATCACCATCACCACATTTTACTGAACTGATAACGATTATTGCCTATTTTTAGCGATAACCAGGACGAATAGCTATATGAACTTATCCGATACAAGGGCATAAAAAGAGAAAGAACGCACTTTTTATGTCCTTGTCTCCCGCTATTGACGAACTTGAAATGTTTTTTAAGTCGAATTATCTCAATATGGCTTTTAGTTTTCGAGAAATTCTTTGAAAATCTTACAAACATACATACATTTACAGAAGTTAGTACACGTGCTTGGACGCATAAATAGATCATCATACTAAAATATTGTCATATACGTATGTACGTCGAACTGATATCCTCCGTTTCTTGTTGGATGAAAATAAAGCAAACTATTCAATACTGTTACTTTAAATGAATTTAAATAAAGTCATGAACCCAAAAATACGAGCCGTTTTTATTTAAAGCCTAGCTTCCGAAATTTGAAAAGCTCTTTCAGTCGCGCAGACAGGTGACATGATTTTATTATTGTTGCGAACATGAAAATATCCGAAAATAATTGAAAACTGAGTTTGAAAAGTGTCAAATATTTTAACTGTGTAGACTGGACACCATATTTCATACTTGCGTCACTTGTTTTATGCAAAATTATATTTCTAGATAGATAGATAAATAGCAGTTGCATAAAAATGAAAGATTTATGTACTATCAATTGTCTTTAGTTTCGCTGAAGTCATATAAAGTAAATACTATGGTTGATTAAGTCGTTAATTTAGTTTAGTTTAACTAATTGTTACTCGTGACTTCGTTTGCATGACCAAAAACATTACTACCTTTTGCTCAGTCGAGTTAAAAGAAGCCTATGATCCGGAGTAATGTAAATTTCCACAAGTAAACATATTTATAAACCTGCATTAAAGCCGCGCTTTTTGTGACCTAAAAACTTTTTTACACCAAAAAGCGTGGATATAGTGCGGGCTTATGTCACAAGAACTATAAAAGAATATAATACTTCTGCCAGAATTTGTCTATTGTTGCAGCTACGCGAGTGCGCTTGAACGCTACGGCACAGTATTCTGGAGACTAACAGTAGTCAATCTACATACATGTGATATTCGAGCAACGCACACATAGACACCTCTCACGGACGCGATATCTCGGAATGGTTCGGTACAGTTTGTTCCGCACCAGTCCAAGATATCGCGTCCGTGAGAGGTGTCTATGTGTGCTGTGCTCGAATATTACTTGTATGTAACATTCTTCTTCTTCTTCTGTTAGTCTCTAAGTATTCTGTGGCTACGGTGTAAAGTTAGCGTAGTATATATAGTAGCAGCGATTGTAGCGAACTTAAGCCATGCGTATTGTATTTTTTTTATAACAAGGTAGCGAACAAGCAGATGGCTCTCCTGATGGAAAGAAATGACCATCACCTGTCGCTAACCAAATATGTTAATAGTGCGTTACTATCCTTGTAGTGGGGCCTTAATGCCACATGTATAATGCCAATGTAAAAGTTTTTCCCTGTATAGCTCTCGGGCCCCTTTGAAGAATAGGTCGTTCTACAGGCAGGTCGTAAAAGGCGATCGATTGGCTATGCGAGTCACTACCATCGTGGCTACTAGGTGGTAGAGTTCTGCATTGTCTCGCCCGGGTCTGGTACTACCACATTATCTATTCCTGCTGCAATAGCGGCAGTGCTTGTTACTGTCGTGTTCCGGTTTGGAGAGTAAGATAGTCGGTAAACTTATGCATGTGGCATTAGGCCTCGCCATAAGATAGCAACGCACCATTAACATATTTGGTGTCTACAGGCGATGGTTGACTCTTTCCATAAGGAGACCAATCTGCTTGTTTGCTATCTTATAATATAAAAAAATTACCGGCTACTTTGATCTTCAGACTGGAACACGACAGTGACAAGTACTGACGCTATTTCGGCAGGAATATGCCTTATAATATAGGCATTGGAAATACATGATTTTAATAAAAATAAATTACACTAAATTCGTGTGACATGTCACCTGCATGATATTATGCACACATGTCTAACATTTTCTTTACGCCTAAAGTCAGTTGTTAAATTTAAAAGAGGTTCTATTATTGTCTATGGTCGAATTTCGGCCCCAGGCGACGACTAGTATGACTAAAACATTGACGTGTATATTATAATATTATACACGTCAATGGACTAAAACTGTTAGATATTTTTTGGCCACAGTTAGGGGGGTGTCGCATAAAATATCAAATTTCCAAGGACGTCATAATATAAATAATTTTGGAAAGGCCTGCACTTGATCAACAAAGCATTTTATAATATACTAGCTGACCCGGCAAACGTTGTTTTGCCATTCATATTAGGAATCCATAGCGGACAAACAACGTGACAAATAATTTATATAAGCCCTACGGGATTGTCCTTCCACGCAGCCAAAATGGCATTAAACTTTATATGGTGGTTAAGTATTCTTAAATTTTCTATTTTCCGCGCAATTTTCTTAATATTTTCTTTTATAAGAACCTTCTCCTTACAATTACAAACACAGCAAAAAAAAATTACCGAAATTGGTCCAGCCATTCAGGCGTGATGTCGTGACCAAGAAAAATAGGGATTGATTTTTATGTATATAGATGAATACAGACATGGAGTCAATTTTTTTATGCTTTCAGGCGTTACTTTACAAAAATCTATTACCTAAAAAAAAGTATAACAATTTAATTTACTAGTTTTTGCAGACTTTCATGTAATTTGTGAGACCATTGACATACAAAATGTGACCTTCGCAATGCCACTTGAACAGATTGTAGTTTAAAAAAATCAACTATCTCACAGAAAGTTCGGTATATATAGAAGTTACCTGTGTCACAATTATCCTCCCGTTTCCACCATGCTTTCTATCACTCGTTCATGTTAGGAACAAAACCAAAATATATATTATTCAAGCACGCTTCACATCGTAAGTGAAGTGCTATTCTTCTCCGGAGGATATTTTATTTATTTATGGGCATATGTGAGATCATTCCGTTTCATAAAATTATGAAAACAACTTCAATAATTTAAATATAACTATTGTCAAAGATATTAAACACTTAACTTGTTTAAACTAAGTTACGATCTGCCGCTATAATAGTTTAAGCAATAAGCAAAGATCTCAACAAGGCGGTTTAGATGAAGCTTAGAATCTGAACTTTTGAAAGGAAGATATCCAGTCAGTTGTGCTTTGATAAACTACCTTTTGTGTCCCTTTGTGACTTGTCGATAATCCCGGCTCCGAGTCGCGCCCGATATGGGTCTGAAATACAGTCGCTTTTTGTAGTTAACCATCGGAGCGCTTTTTAAAAAGCATTCCATAGATATATGAAAATAAAACGTGAATTTCATAGTGCGCTATAAATGACAGTTATTTTATTTAACTGCGAACAATATTACGATTTCGTTTTTAAAATGCAGTGATATTCATTTTGTATTGTATACATTTTACTATTCAGTTTGCTTGGTAAACAAAGCTAGTATGTTTTTAGTTTAGTCCCATACATATTATAATTGTGAAAGTTTGTATGTTCGGATGTACAGAAGTTTAGATGTTAATTTTTTTTTATATATAAGAAGATAAGAAGATATAGGAACACCTTTGTGGTAGGGAAAGCAGATAATAGCAGCGAGTTCTTAATATGTTTCTAGTTTTAGAAAATTTAGGTAGGTTATGGAGCTAATTTTGGAATAATTAACACAAACTATTCCCGTTAATCGGTACAGAACTTGGGGTAATTACTTCCACAGGGGTAAAACAGTTATTTATTGGAAAAAAATTAATAAGACCTATCTAGAACTAATGAATAGGGAGTAAATTTGCAAACTGTATTACCACCACACTTACTATGTATCTAATGTAACCCTCAGAATGATCTAGTCAGTGTGATAAAAGGATTTATTAATCTACTAGCTGTTGCCAGCGACTTCGTCCGTGGGGACTTCGTTTACTCCGCACAGCACCTCCCCCGTAGGTGATAGCGTGATAATATATAACCTATATGTTGACCCGACCTGTCAGTAATATTCATGCAAAATTTGAAGTAAATCCATGCAGTACTTTTTGAGTCTACTCCGGACATACAAACAGACAAACAGACAAAAATTCTAAAAATTATTTTTATGGCTTCGATATCGATTGTAGATCACGCCCCAAGTTTTCTTTAAAAAAAAATATTCATTGTACAGTTCTGACTTTCCTACGATTTTATTATACGTATAGATTAGATTATATGTATAGATGGAAGATAAATTACCTTACTACGCTGTAGTTGTAACCTTGTAATAACCGACACAGTAATATTATGATTTAGAAATATTTTTATTTTCTTACATTGTTTGCATTGTTTATATTGTTTAAATGGGTTGAAATCGTTATAACATGGTGATAAAGTCTGTCCCTAAAAAGCTTAAATGAGTAATCATATAGAGAAGTTTAGGAACCACCATTACCAAGAATTCCAAATGTGTAATTTGAGGCTATGAAACATTTAGTAATTAATTAACAAGTTGATTTACAGAAACTGAATATCGAACTAATAAATGTCCGCAAACTCGCAGTATTATAAATATAAAAGTTTGTTGTTTGATAGTTAATAAGTCTGTTGAGAAATAGATCGACATGTGTATGATCCCGAGAAAGAAATTATGAAGAAAATATTACTCGGAAAAATGTATTTTTCAGGGAAATATTTCAAAAGAACTACTAAGTATATTTTTTTATTTTACTCTCTGCATAGCTAAAGTATAACGGTTAAAACCAATTTATATCGTCTTTCAGTATCTTCACTGCTGAAGTCTGACGGAACATTTGTTTACTTGGTGAAAGTATTTCCTCCGTGTTGGTCTGGGCTCCTTTGAAGAATAGGCCAATTGCTGTTCTGCCAGGCAAGTCATAAAAGGTAACCGATTGGCTGTTGCCTTTTATGAATTGTGTATGAGCCCGAGAAAGAAATTGTGAAGAAAATATTACCCGGAAAAATGTACTTTTCAGGGAAACATTTCAAAAGAACTACTATATTTTTTGTTTTACTTCCTACATAGCTAAAGTAAAACGTTTAAAACCAATTTATATCGTCTTTCAGTATCTTCACTGCTGAAGTCTGACGGAACATTTGTTTACTTGGTGAAAGTATTTGTCTGGGCTCCTTTGAAGAGTAGGCCAATTGCCGTTTTGCCAGGCTAGTCTTAAAAGGCAACAAATTAGCTGTGAGTATCGCTATGATCGTGGCTACTAGGTGGTAGAGTTCCGCAACGTCTCGGCTGAGTATTTAGTATCACCGCTTTACCTATTCCTGCTGCAATAGCGTCAATGCTTGTCATTGCCGTGTTCCGGTTTGAAGAGTAGGGTAGTCGGTGGACTTATGTATAATATGGCATTGCCATTCCGCCACACACATAGCAACGCACCATTGACATCTTTGTTGTCTATAGGCGATGGTTACTATTTCCATCAGAAGAGTCGTCTGTTTGTTTACTATCTTATGATATAAAAAAGAGTAAGTGGAGCGTTTTGGTTCCCTGTGTGTGAAAAATTAACGCTTTTGCAAACTTTTACTCGTTGGCCTTAACTAAATTTTTATATATTGTTATTTTTTTTTATTGATCAAGTAATTTATTTATTGATATGAGATTTCGTTATAACATCAGTTTTCCCATTCTAGTGAAAATAAAATCAGTTTGGTGTAAGCGGACCTTAAATAATGTATAGCGGGTAATTACGTGAAATATGTTAAGATAGTTTAACTAAAATACCTAGTTTGGGAAATCCTAATGAGCATGCTTTAGCATTCATATTTATGTATATATCATCACCATCATTATTATCACAACCACCACCATAGCTATCATCACCATCATAATTACCATTTTGACCGCCCCATTGGTCAAGTGGTTAGCGAACCTAACTACAAGTCGATGGGGCTCGGGTCGATTCCCGACAGGGACAAACATTTGTGTGATGAAATAGATATTTGTTTTTTTTTTGGGTTTGGGTGTTTTTTATGTATCTACTAGGTGGTAGAGTTCTGCATTGCCATCTCTCGCTGTACTGGCTGTACTGCATCTGCATTGTCTCGTCCGGTCCTGGTGCCACCGCCTTACCTATTCCTGCTGCAAAAGCGTCAGTGCTTGTCACTGTTGTGTTCCGGTTTGGAGGATAAGGTAGCCAGTAAATTTATGCATGTGGCATTAGACCTCGCCACAAAATAGCAACGCATCATTAACAGCTTTGGTGTCTATAGGCGATGGTTGACTCCATCAGGAGACCCATCTGCTAAAAAAATATGTAACAATATTTATCTATATATTTCTACGTATAATTTTTTGCTTTTGTTATAGAAGTTAATGTTGACTAACTTACATAACACAAGCAAACAATTTACTTACTTTGGGGCTAGATTAATTCGTGTAATTTGGCCAGCAATATGGTTATATGTTTATGATTATTATCACCATCATATAAAACCTTTGATCGCTTTCCTTAGATTTATCATCAGTCATCGCAAAGCTATATTTTTAAATTAAGCTGATTGGATTACAGAAAAATAAAATAACAAATTAATTACTGTCTATCAGACAAATATAAAAGATGGTTGATAATAAATGTCTTCTTACAAATGAAGACGTTAAAAAAAATTTGTTAAAAATACATTTTTTTAAACGTATTGTGTTTAGAAGACCGTAAAATGGTGACCTTGAAAAATAATTCGAAAACTGAGCTACTAAGCACGTTCACTGTTTTCAGCATGCAATAAACAAGCATTTCCCATAATTATATAAAGATATTACTACCTTGTATCACTGAAAATTTTGTAAATACAGTAAATAAAAGATATTACATTTTATTACTACACTAATAAATTAAGCTGTCAAATGTTGTCATTTAAACACACCTCTTCCTTAAATTTTTAATAAAATTTTCATATAAATCTGCACAAAAGAGATCCGCTATTGGTCCTGTCATCTTTAAAAATATTTGTTCCCCTCTGGCCCAGAATTCAGTGAAACTTTGTTAATGACTTCTTTTAGGAATTTTCCGGGAAGCCATTTGGGAGCTTTGCTATCTGTTGAACAGTAGTCAAGTCTTTTATTGTTCAGAAAGTTTCACTGCTAATCGCTTTCGTGCAATTAATACTTAAAATAAGAACGCTTAGATAAATTGACTTCTGCGGTAATTGAAGTTTTAATTTAGTGTTTGGCAGTCTTTATAACAACCGTAAAATTTAACATAATTATGTTATTAGCATTATGTGCTTTAGTAAAGGAATTAAATGACCTTAAAAATTTTCTTGTTCTTACGAACATTAAGCCCCTTAATATGATAGGTGGCCAAATTGGCAAATAGTATTCTTCATCAAAAACTCTGGTATTGTCATTTTCACAATAAATTATTTTCCATTTAATTCTTTAAAATTGATTAATTATATTTAAGCAGGCTGCCACCCAAACTAGACAAAAAATTACACTAAAATTTTAGACCAATCCTGATTTTTTTAATTGATAAGATTTTTTGGCCCAATCCTGATTTTAACAGTTTTTTTTTTTTAAATGGGGCGTTGTTTATACCACCGGATTAAATAATATTCTAGGCTAGCCCGTTGTCACTGTTACAGTCCTTAAGGCTATCCATTGTCTTTCGATAAATATATATACACAAGTTGAAGAAGTAGACGGCTCTTTTGATGGAAATAGTTGTTAATTATCTAGAGACACTAAGATTGCAATGGTGTGTCGGCAGCCATGTAACGATGATGGCAAGTCTACCAACTATCTTTCCCTCTGAGAAAAACCATGATTGTGACAAGTGCAGTTACTGTTATGACATATATACCGGTGGGAGGGATGCGCTGTGCCGCGCTGCTGGCTTCATGGGTACCACCATCTTGCTTGTTTCTCCCATGAAACAGCTCTGCTGTGTTTCGGACAGAAGAGCAAGAAAGGCAGTGTAATTACTGGCACCGAAACTTGACACCTAATGTCTCGGGATAGGAAACACATAAACGGGTTACTTGGGCTAGTTTCAGGTAAACTAGTTTATGTTCATGGGCGACGTTGACCACTTACTATTAGGTGGCCCGTTTGCCAGTTTGCTTATCTAAGTAACAGAGAAAAAGGCAAAGATAAATAAATCACTTGTACCAAATACATTTAGGACTTTGCAGAAATTTATCGATGAACGATTGTAGTGACATGTTAGACCAATCATTTAACTCTTACGAGGTTCTAGGGAGTAATTCAAAAAGAACCAACATCGGGGAGAAATGTTAAATTTTAAAAGTATAGCGTTTTCTTTCATTTTGAATCTATCCAAATTTGCTAAAATGTATTATTGGTATATATCATATACTAATATTTACCCCAAAGCAGGCTTATCATTAGACAAAATTTCATCTCAATGAAAATTTTAGTACAGCCGGTAAAGCCTCTTGAAATAAAAAGGCAGCTTTTTACGCGGCAACGCTGCGGACGGAAGACATTGAAGTGACGTTAGTTTGATATACGAGCTGAGTCTTTTGTGAGTTCCTTATTACACGAACACAATGCATAGGCGACAGCTCCCAAAGTTACGTTCGTCTTAAACCCGGGAGTGACGTAGACGCGTAACCAACTCAATAATTTACAACTTGCTTATGAATGCTAAGTATGAGATGAATAGGAGAAATTACCGGCAGTGCATTTAAGACGCTTTGTGGTGTGTTTCTGTATATAATGGATTCGTTTAAAATAACTGAACTGGAATCAACTTCTTTATAAAGATATATTTATTGGACGTCTCTGCGGTCTAATGGTCTGGTGGTGGTATTGACCGCATGAGGTCTCGGGTTCGATTTCTATGTCGGGCACATCAAAAAAATGTTTTTAAGTTTTATTATAAAAACAACGTTGCCCGGGATTGGATAAGTACCCGGTTGGTAATAAGCTTGCCACCTGTCACATTGTGGGAATAAGTATCTTCGGCTAATCGTGGATGCACCGCGTGGAAAAACTTCTAAAATAAAAGTAGCCTTAGTTACTCCGTATTACCGTGGTTTAAAAGATAGACAGTCCTGAGGGTTTATCCGCATAGTACCTGATCCCGTGGGATTTCCAGAAGAAAAACTATTCTACGTCCTTTCTCGGGTCTCAAACTATCTTTCTACCAAATTACATTCAAATCACTTCAGTGGTTTAGGCGTGAAGAAGAGACAGACAGAGAGACAGAATTACTTTCGCCATTGTAATGTTAGTATAGATACCTAGTATATTCTATACTAGCTGTGACCGCAACGACGTCCGCGTGGAAAAATTTATAAAATAAAAGTCCCAGTGTTTTACCCGCATAATTCCTGTTCACATGGGATTTTCGAGATAAAACTATTCTTTGTCCTTTCTCAGGCCTCAAACTATCTTTACCAAATTTCATCCAAATCGGGTTAGTGGTTTAGGCGTGAGGAAGAGGCAGACAGAGACAGAGTTACTTTCGCATTTATACTATTAGTTTTTTATATCATAAAATAGCAAACAAGCAGATGGGTCTCCTGATGGAAATAGTCAACCATCGCCTATAGACACCAAAGATGTTAATGGTGCGTTGCTATCTTGTGGCGAGGTCCAATGCCACATGCATAAGTTTACCGGCTACCTTACTCTCTAAACCGGAACACGACAGCGACAAGCACTGACGCTATTGCGGCAGGAATAGGTAAGGCGGTGGTACCAGACCCGGGCGAGACAATGCAGAACTTGACCACCTTGTTAATAGTAGTAAATAGTAGTATAGATAGTATGGATTTTGTATTTGTATAGGTTTAGAATTACATTTTGTATGTATTTTTATAAATTGATATTATGTATGAAATTAAATGTGATTTTAATTCATAATGTATTGCGTACGTAAAGGAAGGTATTACGAAAAATCTGTGGTATAACACTTACGGATCGCGTTTGTATTACCGAGGTGAGAGAGGTGGGGATTGAAAAAAAGGTGTCGGTGTGAAAATGAGAAAGGACATGCTCCGTTAATTCAGTCATAATAATAAATATTGCTGGACAAATTACACGAATTGATCTAATCTCAAAGTAAGCTAATTATTTGCTTGTGTTATGGGTGCTAGTCAATGATACTAATACATTGAAATACATATATAAATATTGAAACATTTTTAATAAACTCCCAAACCTAGAAATACAATCATTTATGCTCATCACACAAATGGTTGTTCTTGTCAGGAAAGAAACCGAGCCCCGTTAATGGAGTAGTCAGGTTTGCTAACCACTAGACCAACGGGGCGGCCAGAAGCAGTCATGCTGTAAGAATGGCACACGAACGGTTAACAAAACAAATATACATTGCGGATGTGGATGGATGTAGGTACCGGAGCAACATAAGTATCATTAGGGTATCTGCAGTTACAAACTAAAAACAAAATCTAAGTGTCACCACGGTAGTTAGTCTATTATTTGTAGGAGCCCGGATCAACACGGTCTTCTAAGTGTTCAATAATAACAAAAGTAAAATAGTACATTCCCTATGTTGACCGAGGCCTCTTTAGAAGAATAAATCTTAGCTTTATTGCTAGGCATCTCGATTAAGGCAATCTCTACTAACATCGTGATAGCTAACTAGTAGATGGAATTCGGCAATGTCTCGTTGGTGTTTAGTACTATCGCCTAACCTACTCCTGATGAAATAGCTGCAATACTTGAGACAGTCGTGTTCTGGTTTAATATTTTTGTAGCCGGTAAACTTGTGCATGTGAAATTCCACTCTTGCCACACGAATGGTAACGTATCTCTTACATTTTTGGTGTCTTTAAGCAATGGTTAACCATCAGGAAAACCTTTAGCTCATTTTCAATCCTACGATGTAGGTTAAAAAATACAAAAAAAAACGTGTTTATTGTATGGGGACCCCTTAATATTTTTTATTTTATTTTTAACATTTGTTGTTAAAGCGCCAATGGAAATACATAGTTTGTGAAAATTTCAGCTTTCTAGCTATCACGGTTTATGAGATACAGCCTGGCGACCAACAGACAGATGGACAGACAGACAGCGGAGGCTTAATAACAGGGTCTTGTTTTATCTTTCAGGTACGGAATCCTAAAAACCTTCAAAGATTCACTAGCCAATATGTCGCAAATGCAATATTAAACAGGAATAAAAAAAAACAGTTAACTGATTATAAATGTAAATAACGTGCTTGTTTACAATCTTGTAGGTGTGTTATTGATATGAGAATAAATTTTTAATTAACACGCCACGGCAGGGGGTAGGGTGGTTGTGGGGTGCTACTGTTCTAACGCTTAGGAAATAATTGTATGCACATAATTATTTGCGCAACGCCTGCTTTGTACGGACGGACACCCGAGAACAAAGCGCAGAGAAAGTAAAGAGCTTTGTAGAGAAAAATTACTGTGTACAGTCAATCTGGTAGATGAGTTCTTATTTAGCAATCTTTGCTTTAGCTCTTTAGGGGTGCTTTTTTGTTGACATAAATTGTTACGGTGTGTCCATTTCTAAAATTTGTTTGACTAGGTGGTTGTTAGAATAGCCCAGATATAAAAATGCAATTACGTACAAAAATCTACCCAATAATTAATTTCTTATACAATTTTTAATTGTCATTGTCAGGCATCTCCGTAGATTAATTGAGAGTTAATTGTCACCATCACAGTGACAACTAGGCGTTGGAATTCCGTTACGTCTTATCTCGATATCAAGTGCTATGGCCTTACCTATTACTGCTGGAACGATAGGAGTCGGCAATTACTGCAATTGTTTTCTTACTTCTATCACGGCAGTGGTATACCGGGCGAGACGTTGCGAAACTCTACCACCCTACTTACGATGATAGTGACACATATAGCTAGTCATTTACATTTTATAACTCTCTGGCAGAATAACAGATTATAATAAATAAAATTTTTTTTATAATAATAATAAAATTATAATAAATAAAATAGCTTATTCTTCAAAGGAGGTGGAGGGACCAGCACGAGGGTTAATCGGTTATTCGTATCTGCTCCAAGGCTTGCACGGATAAAACTTATTAATACCAAATCTTAGGTAATTGTCATGCCTTGTCAATGTGATATGGGTTAGTGCTTCATATTACGTTAGTCAGTGCTAATATATAATGAAAATAAACAGGACAAATACGCAAATTGTAGCTAACTTAATTACATTACGAGATGTGTGACTTATATGAGTAAACATTACAAACACGCATTAATTTAACTCAGTATACAAATGCTTATTGTTTGATATTGTTTACACTTCAATATCTGTTACTCTTATGTCGAGATGTAAGACGAGGAATTTCATTGTTACTTACTCTTACTCGTTTTTGAATCTAACTGTACTTAATGCAAATATTCTCACTGTATGAAACATATAAAATGTTAAGTATAAAAATATGTTAATGAAATTGACTTCCTAAATATTTATTACTGGTAAATTAACGAATAAAATTATTATTTTTCTGTGGTTTCATGTTAAATTGAATATTGTAATATATTATTATTCAAAATAATAATCAATGCATTGTATTTAGGAGTATATTTTTACGAGATTCATACAAATACAAATACAAAAAATGTGTTCAACAATTAGTTATATTATAAACAATTAATTTTTAACATAATTAACAATATAATTAATCTTAAGCAATTTTTTGACATAAAAAATAACTAGATGGGATTCGCGCCTTTGCACGCATTATATCATACTCGTAGTGATTGAATAAAAACCTCAGAAGGAAACCTATATTATTTATAGCAATTTGTATCCTGTGTTCTGGCTGTCATTTGATAGTATGTAATAGATAGCTATAACGAACTATAAGTTATACCTAGCTTAAAAAATAGGAATAAGAAATTAAATGATCTTTTATGCACTTTTGTTTGGTCAAAAATTTTGTGGTAACTAAAACCTCACACACTGTTAGGATTTCATCAACCAAGTACTGTGGCTGCATTTCTCGCTAAGAAGTTTAATGGAATAAAGAATATTTGATTTTTTATTTCCGAGACCCCACCACAGACGACACAAGTACTAACAGACACGGTGTTGGGCGTGAAAAAGCCGCTACATGGTTCATATAAGCAAATAATAAATAAATAATAATAAATTGAAATATACCATATTGTTCTATTTCATTTTGCCGAATAAGAAGCCTATGTTTAAAAAACACTTAAATGATTTTATTTAAACGGTAAGTATCTTTGTATTTCTAAGTGCAAATGCAACTTAAGTTTCTTGAAAGGCATTTCCAATCTATTCCAAGGACTTCACAATGTTCTCGCGTGACAACGACTCTCCCTTTCACCATATTTTCAACAACACCAACAGCGCAGGTAAAACCGCACAAAGTAACTTCTCAGTATTACTTCTGTAATAGCATCTTGGTGAGTTTGTTCTATTTATTCCATTGCATTAAGAACTTTTTCAAGAAAGATTAAGAACATTTGCAAGACAAAATTCCTTAATTATTGTTAAAATTTATGTTTTTTTTTATATCATAAGATAGCAAACAAACAGATGGGTCTCCTGATGGAAAGAATCAACCATCACCTGTAGACACCAAAGGTGTTAATGGTGCGTTGCTATCTGTGGCGAGGTCTAATGCCACATGCATAAGTTTACCGGCTACCTCACTGACGCTGTTGCGGCAGGCATAGGTAAGGCGGTGGTACCAGACCTGGACAAGACAATGCAGAACTCTACCACCAAATAGCCACGATGGTAGTGACTCTCATAGCCAATCGGTCACCTTTTACGACCTGCCTGGCAGAACGGCAGTTGCCGTTCACGCGTGCACGTCGTAAAAGGCGACCGATTGGCTTGTTTGCTATCTTATGATATTGTTACGTACTCGGGTTCGCAATTGTAGGAAAATACCAATTATATTAAATCCGTGTATTTACACAGCACAACACAACGTAATACTAAAATACCCTTTACACAATAATCATTTGCTGTACTATCACTGAACTTAGAACACTACACAATAAAACACTTCTCGCTTCGCACTTGGTCACTTGATGTATCGTTCTCGATCGCTTGATAAAAACTGCCTTGTGTTTGTCAACACCTCTGTATTTATAGGCAGGGGAGAGTCCTAGCTGGATCCAGAAAAATCTAAATGTATCGGGAAACAATGAATCACTTCTTATCGTAAACATGTTATGAGTCATAAATCCTAGTACAAGCTACTTTCAACCTTATGCCATATTCCACAAAGTTCATTATGGCATAGCCCAGGTCAACAAGGTATTTGTTTGTCAATAGAAGTAGCTATCTGTTTCTTTTATTTCTAGATAATTACCGCGCGCGCGCTCCAACTCTACACGCTTCTAGATTATTCGTAACAATATTAAAAAAACAAATTTTGAAAGAATAGGCCAACTGGCCTATTCTTCAAAGGAGCCCGGAACCAACACGGGGGATTTCAACAAAGTAACGTGTCAATTTATTATATAAGTATATAAATTTAAGTATATAAATTGAGAAATTGCGTATCAAAACACGCGCAATATAGGATTCTGAAGTTGACCATCACAATAACGCGGGGTCAGATGAAGGCTTTTATTATTTCGTTCTAATTAACCTATTTAACGTTAATGGCGGATATATTCGCACCACAGGTTCACTGTCTATAAAAAATTCTCAAAGTATATTTTATAAGTTAATCAACTCTTACTTAAAAACTTGTAAATTTTATTTTTCTTTTAACCTCATTATATTGACTACTACCATGATTTTTTCCTAACAACCTCAAAAGCGACTATTTAGCTGGCAGTGCAGGGGACGGGGGGACACTTAACTTTAACAAAAAAATAAGCACTTTAAACCTTAATATTTCATAAACGAGTTACTTTTATCTACGAGTTGAAATATTGTTTTCACACACCTACAAAATTTTTAAAAACCTATCCAACGATATCCCACACTATGGAGTACACGAGAAAAAAATTAACAATCCCACTTTACATGAAGAGGAGCAACCTTATAAAAATATTTTTCAAGTTTTTATATTGTAGTGAGTAATATGTATGTATTCATGCCAAATTACAGCTTTCTCATACTAAGGATCCTGAAATAGATTGGCGACGGACGGACGGACATATCGAAACTATAAGGGTTCTTAGTTTACTTCGGAACCCTTAAAAGTACATATTAAAATTCAGTGGATGTATTTCCTCAATTCTTTAACTCTAATAGTGTATTTTTTTGTAAATGAATGATTCACCCTTTATTGCTTCGGTTCCGAAGTGAAATGTGCACTGTGTACATAATTTGTGTGTTTCTGCCTTTGCTATTGACATGGGTGAAAGTGTGGTGAATATGGGTAAACTATTATGCCACTGCACAAGTTACGGTAAGTTTGTTCCATTTCCTACATTACCTAATATTTCAGTTGCATCATAGCACTCACATTTGAAAATAAATACTTTAATATTATATTTCTTTGTCAATAAAAACTATCCAAATCTTTTAGAGACATAAGTACAACCTAAGTGATTTTAACCTTTTCAAAGTAACAAAAGTGGCAAAAGCCATTGTTAGTTACCATTATTGATAAGATTAGCAAAAGAGCAGCATTAGTGGATCCTTTGTCTTTCGTTAGATATATAGGTGAATTGCTGTTTCCCGAAACCATTTCATACGTAAATCTCTTTGTACTTTGTTTACGTCGTTTAAGTCAAGATCTTTCAACATTACAAAGCGGGAAAAGAGGTTGAACTGTTTCTAGTGATTCAGCATCTGTGTAGACGCGGCGAAAACCGCAGGTGTTTCATTATTCTGTTTTAATGGCGTCAGTGCCATCGGGTTACGTGTCTGTTTCTCGTGCAAATAACATTCCACAATTGAATTGGATTTCATACGACAATATTCCGCGTTATGCAATACAAATGCGTATTTTGGACCGACTTTTCAAAGTGTGTATTATGTCTTTAGCTATGTTTTTTTAATGTATGCTTTTTTAGAACATAAGCTACCAAATATGCAGACAGCTCTCCACATAGGAATAGATAAAAGGTCCGATAATGTTTTTAGATTTTTTCATCTACGAAAATCCTAATAAAAACACGGAGATGGATTGATGATGATCTTGCTTGCTTGCTTCACTTTGCCAATCCTATAAGTAAACCAGTGGGATATTAATTTAAATAAAAATCTGTCATTTTGTATGAGAAAGTGCATATTTAGAAGAAGGCGAACGATTGGCTCTACCATCGTCTCAACTTATCACGACTATTACCACGTGGTAGGTGTTCTGCAACGACTTGCCCGCATTTTGTATCGCCGTTTTACGGACTTTTGCCACAAAAGTATTAATGTTTGACATTATTGTTTTTCAATTTCGATAATAAACTTATGTATATACTGATTGCTACTGTTTCGGAGATAGTGGTAAATAAAAAAATCAGTACTAATTATGTAGATGAAGGGTGAAAAGTTGCAGCGCATTTTTTGGATGAATGAAAAGAACAACCATCCTATAGATACCAACAGCGATAGTTATTCAATATATAATATCAAGATTAATAATGCTTATTTTATGTGTGAGTTGGCGATCGCGGTCCTGATACAAATGTTTGTACTTCCCACTTCCGCTTGTTTTCTATGTTCCATGGGGGAAACATTCTCAGTCGTCGCGTCGGTACTTTTTACGTACTTACCCACTTTATTTAAACATGTTATTGTTATTATCGCCTCTGTGGTCTAGTGGTCCAGAGTTGGCGTCGACCACATGAGGTCCCAGGTTCGATTTCCGGGTCGGGCACATAAAAAAAAGGTTTTTCAGTTTTCTGTTAAACACAAAGTTGCCCGGGATTGGAAAGTGCCCAGTTGGCGATAAGCTTGCCACCTATCACATTTGTGTGACTAAGTATCTTCTACTAATCGTGTGTGCACTTGTTGTACCTCTGCCTACCTCTTCGGGGATACGGGCGTAAAGATGTTATTGTTATTGTTTATGATTCTTGTAAATGTAAAATATAAATTTTGTTCAATTTTAAAACTAAAGTGAAAGGTAGTATAATTGGTATGTAATGTAATGTATAAGTGACTTGTTTCAAGTGTTTCAATTACCTACGAAATAGTGTGGCTGCACCCGTAGTGCAGAAACGTGAGCCTGTTATGATTCATCTAAATATCTCTGTTTCAATATGTCGCGATTGCCTTAATTGCAAATGATTGTGTGTATCAATTGTGTGATCAAATTGATAGATATTAATGATCATTCCTTAATAATAAGCATTATCATCCCATCTCACGGAGAGTAAGGAATAACTATCGTTGTTGGTATCTATAGGATGGTTGTTCTTTTAATTCCTCCAAAAAAGGCGCAGCAACTTTTCACCCTTCATCAATATAATTAGTATTGATTCTTTTAATTACTATTATCTCCGAAACAGTAGCATTCAGTACGCCTTAGGGCAGATTTATCTGTAACAGGGTAAAGCTGCGAGCAATTTCTAGTATATTTTCATTCAGGTCTGATAAATACGGGGTAGCAAAATCAGTTTCCTTTCATATAAAGCCTACGTCGGTTATTCATAAGCTACTTTCAAGCCAACGATTTCATAATATCGTACCTAGAATATTCCACTATTACAAAGCGAAATCTATTTTCAACTTAATGAGTATTTTATTTCATGGAAGAGCAAAATTTAGTTATTATTCGCGTATAAAGAATTATAAATAAAGAATTATTATTATTATTATTATTATTATTATTATTGTTTTAGGCTTTCTTAGAAGAATAAATAATCTGCCTTTTTCCAGGCAACCCTTAAGAGGCGGAGAATGGCCAAAAGTGACGCAACTTGGTAGAACTTAGTAAAACAAGTGCTACAACATGTTAGAATTCTGCAACATACTCATATCACCTGGGATTGCTGGTTTACCATATTATTGTAGTTGAGCAACATTATCTTTTTATTATATTTTTTAGTAATGACCGTAAACTATCGCAATTTTCAAAGTGTACCATCTTTTACCAGTCAACGTGTAAATGTAATTATTTTATCAATATTGATGGATACATTTTTAAAATATTTGCTTATTTTATCGATTCAGGCGTTACTTTCTGGAAATCCATTACTAAAAGACGAAATTTATTAAATGCTATTTTCCACGATCTGTTTTATGTGACTTCCATGTTGTCACCGAAAAGAAATAAGGTGGTTTATTATACGGATGAAACTCACCGATGCACTGTGATTCGCCTAGAACAAGCTAGGTGGACAAAATTTTTTTTTTAATAAAATGGCTTCATTTGAGCATATTCAGACATATTATGTACATTTTAGAAGACCTTTGGTATTTGAGGTTGTGATGCATAAAAAAACAAATAATCTAAGTAAAAAATAATATATTGAAAATAAATGCAAATCGTATATTTACTTACACATTGAAAACTATACTTAGCTTAAAATTAATATACCCTTTTTTTATGCTACTTTTATATTAATACTGTACAACAAAATAATCATAATTATAGAAAAGTTACTTAAAAATAAATTAAGAACTTCTTAGAATTATTCCCTATCACTATCATTATCTGAAGAATCAGATTCTATATAATCATTATCATTACGCGGAACATTTACCGATGGTCGGGTGATGGGCACTAAAGGCGGGATTATTAATTTTAAAACTTTTGGATTTAATTTCTCAGGCTATTTCCTGGGCACATTTCATAAGTCTAACATCCAACCCTGTAATCTCTGCACTAACATCTGCATTGGCAAAAAAATGTACGCGCTGTGTTTCCATCGTTTGTGTTTCCATATCCTGGCTTTGGTTTGTCCACTATTAACCCTTCTTTCTTAAATAACAATTTGATTTTGTCTGAGCGCTGTTTCACACTCTGCTTGTCGTCTGCACTTCGAGCCTGCCATTTTTTTATATCAAGGCGATAACTTATGTGTAACAAGCACTCAAAACAACGGATCCAACCATGCAAAGTGGACAAACCAAAACCAAAATCGTGTTCTATGCTGAAAGTGTCCTTTAAGTCATTATTCATCATTTTTGGTGTTGCTTTACAAATATAACACGTTTGAGAGGAACGTATATTTGTTAACGCATTACAAATCTCACCATCTACCACACTTAAAATGAAATTATGTTTAACAGAAATTTGAGTATCGTCAACTGAACACAGTGTTGGAAGTAGTTGCGCAACTTCTTCTAACACTTTATCAGTTTCAGCCACAGTTAGCTCAGTGGTTTCTTTGGAAAAAATGAGTTTTATGGGATGGCAGTACATCGTTGAGGAGGGGCGGGGGTTTTGCCAAATAATATCATCGCCAGCATATAAGCGTAATGGGACGAAACAAAAGACAAACAAAAACTCATCTGTGGCCTCATGATCTTCAAATTTCTGTTTGTAGGTACTGTGACCGGAACTGCCGTCACAGCCCCACTTACTTATTAAAGTGAATGATGACTTTTGTGGAAGCACACTTCTTATAACTTCTTCTTGTGAATTTACTAATCTTTCCGTAGTTTTGTCTATAATTGCCTGAAGCTTAATTTCTGCGCATGTTTACGTTACAGAAATGTAGTCCGTAGGAGGATAACAGGATAGGAAATACTTACGTAGACTGTGATACGATGGCAACACTTGAGGTCCCGCCTTCATTTCCCACCTCCTCGTAGCTTTGTACGTGTGACTCGTACACTTAGAGTCCATATAATAGGCGCAAGCTTCAAGAGTGGTGAAAAGTCTCCCATTAGGGCAGGAGACATTTTGCTCAGTACTAGTGCCATCACTCGCGTGTTTTATAGCTTGAGCAACGTCCCTCTTGCCTTCCGATCTACTGGCTATTTCTGCAGCAGTCGCCAACTCTTCCGCACTCCACTCGGAAACGTTGCTGTCCACACGTTGTTTCTTGGTTTTGTACGATAACTCCTCAAAGCTCTTTAGAGGTCTTCCCAGTCGTTTTGTAGACTCAGTTGAAGTGGAGGCAACTGGAGGGTTAACAGACACCTTTAAATGAAAGTCCGTGCCTTCTAGCCATGTTTTATGCATCGATAAAAATCTTTTCCTGATGCGACTTGCGCTACTCCATTTTTGGGCTATTTTGGTGCTATAAGCTAGAGATGGGTTGGACTAGGTAAATCAGAGACTAGGTGCATCTATTCCTAGTCTGTAAAAATACGTGATCCAAATACCTGTTCCACCTAGTCCACCTAGTCCTAACGATACTATGATCTTATTTTGTGAAATTGATACTATGAACAATAAGTATACGTATGTGTTCTTAAAAGTAATTGAATATTATAATTTTTTCTAACACTTACGCGAGACATTTACTCAAATAAAACTAGGTTTTAAGCTAAGTATCGCGTTTTTTCTGATTTTTATACCCCGACGTTAGATGTTTTTTCGCTAAACAATTTCTATAATTCGATACCGAACTTAATTACACTTTACATATTTTACATTCTTCCATATTTTGCCTTTTATCTACAAAATGTTCCCAAACGATATTGCTACGTTTAGGCACCATTATTATACCTAATTATAAAATAAAAAGTTCAGAGTCACCGATTAAATACTAACAATAGCCTTTTATGCCATTAACAAACACGTAATCTGAAAAAACTTTATGACGGAATCACGTCCACGATACTAGGTTAGTCTATGATACTAGATACTCCAAAGTATGAATACTAGATACTTTAAAGACTATGATACTTGATCGATATCGGACGCGATCTCTGTTACCTGTTCTCAATTAAGTATTTGATCGAGTATCGCGTATTATGACGTATAAACCGGTATTCAGCTGTTAGCTCGGCGGTCGGCCATACTTAGCGAGAGACCGGGACGGAGCATATATATTGTATAACGGTATTTCACTCTTGTGAGAGCGGGAAAAAGTATACAAATCGTATTGCTTCATTTCGTTAGCATTTTGTCATGGGTGAGCAAGATAGCAAAACACGTTTTCACAAAAGAGTAAAGGAAACAGTGCAGCGAATGCGATGAGTGCTATAATACTACTAGACTACAGGACTATACGGACTTAGTCTTGTGAAAAATGGAATAGGTGCCGCCTATTATCGTAAAATACCTAGTACTCGTACCTGTTCTAGTACTTACGACTCATCTCTACTATAAGCAGCGATGTTCTTGTTAATTTCGCGCAGTGATTCTTCCTTTATGGTTGAAAGATCAAACTTAACTGAAAGGAAATCGAAAAGCCGCGAATTTCTGTTTTCTTTTTCGTGTTTGATCCACTCTTCGAATTCGATACGTTTAAAAAAAAAGAATTATTTCATTTTTTTTTTTGATTATGTCAGTGATAAAGCTAAGACATTGCATTACCAAGTCAGAAACCTTCGTGGGCTCAAGCACAACATGTTTGCTAAAGATCATCACATGATCAAACGCATAGTTTACGATTCTATAAAGGACATAGAGACAAACATTTTATTTATAGAAATAGATCAACAAGCTGTTGTGAGAAAAATTAAGATATTTTTAATGATTGATTAATATTATTATTGTTATATAACATCATTATCATTGTCATAAAATAATCAAGCTGATTAAGTAAAAAACGAGTTGTTGTCATTAATCAATATGTATCTTTCACCAAATTAACATGTCTGAACTTTATTAGTTATCTGATTCGAGATTTTTCGAAAAGAGAAAAGATGGGAGTAACGTCAAAACGAAGCTATTCACAAAAAATCAGCTTGTTATTAATGCAAAATAAAAATGTTACTTTGAGGCTGTTAACTGTATAGATATTATAAGAATCTAAGCCAGACTACATAGAAAACTATAAAAAACATAGATATATTTTTTTTATATCGTCAATAAATTTTAAGATGTTGCTTATGAATTTGTGGCATCACAGATATTTTGGTGGCGCACGATAATAAGATATTATGTAAATTGTTTACGCTCGCCGAGTGGGGAAAAGGTTACGTTTTGTGGGGTGGTCTCACACCGATCTTCATACTTACTGGATATGCGTTATTATAACACAATTCATATAAAACTATTCTATGCCATTAAACATTTTTTATACAGTAAGATAGCAAACAAGTAGATGGTTCCAGAAGGAAAGAAACCATCCAACTATCGCCTATAGACACTAAAGATGTTTATAATGCGTTGTTATCCACGCGGCAGGGTATTAATGCCATATGCATGAGTTTCTTGGCTACCTAACCCTCCAAACTAGAACACGTCATTGACGGTATTGCGGCAGGAATAGGTAAGGCTGTGGTACCAGAACCAGGTGAGATAATGTAGATATATCTACCTAGTAGCTACAATGGTAGTGACGTCCATAGTCAATTGTGTGTCTTTCTCAAACTGTTTGGCTGAGCAGCAGACGGTCTATTCCTCAAATGGGGCCCTTACCAACGTGTGAAAAAAAATATTAAATTCAACCACAAAATAAACCACATCACAATTACAAAATCAAAGTATATAAGTAGAATAGTCATTCCTTGATTATTGTATTTATTCTTGATATATGTTGTTGTACATAACAATGAGAAATTTATTATGGAAAATAATGAAAAAATCTTATAAAAAAAGTGTCATCTTTAACTTAGAAACATTTATTCATTTCTCAGGAAGTTATTAAGGTAATGTATTGCCTCTATTGTGTAGTGAATAGGAGACGGCGTTGACCACGTGAGGTCTCAGTTCGTTTCCCGGATCGGGAAATTCAAATGTGTTGCGGCGCACATAGAAATTGCAATGGTATAATTACGAAGATCAGTATCAACATATATCAGATCAATTCGTGTGATTTGTCTTGCAATATTATTACTTTTTTTATTTACTATATTACTATATTTTTGATGCAATCTGCAGCCCGCTGCATCATATAAGTCGTTGGTAAATCCCACGGAAAGAACTTGTTTTTCTGGGATGAAAAGTATCATATGTACTATTCCATATTATTACCTATACGTGAGGTAAATTTCATTAAAATAAATTCAGTCGTTTTTGCGTGATTGGGTAACAAATGCCCATCCATCCATCCATCCATCCATACGTTCAAGGTTTCGCTTTTATAATACTAGCTGAACCCTGCAGCCCGCTGCATTATAAAAGTTTTTAATGAATTCCACCGCAACAACTTATGTTTACGGGATTAAAAGTATCTTATGTGCTATTCCAGGTCATAATTTACATTTGTGCCAAATTTCATTTAAATTGGTTAAGCCTTTTTTGTGTGAAAGTGTAACTAACGAACTTCCATTCATCCAAATAAAGTTTTGCATTCATCGCAATATTAGTAGGACTAGGATTATAATAGACTAGCTGTTGCCCACGACTTCGTCCGTGCGGACTTCGTTTACTCCGCACAGCTCCTCCCCCGTAGGTGATAGCGTGATGATTATGTAGCCTATATGTTGACCCGACCTGTTAGTTAATATTCATGCAAAATTTGAGTGCAGTACTTTTTGAGTTTACCCCGGACATACATACAGATAAACAGACAAACAGACAATCATTCTAAAAACTATATTTTTGGCTTCGATATCGATTGTAAATTATTCCCCAAGTATCATTTTAAAAAAATATTCAATGTACAGTTTTGACTTTCCTACCATTTTATTATATGTATAGATAAATTAGTAGGATGAATGATCGAATGAAATTTTAGTTTAATCTCTCGAAACTCTGACATCAAAGGCGATATTAAGCGCCAGGACTCGTCACTCGCTTTTTGGCGGGAATGGCGTCTCAGGCGACTCGATGGAAAAAAAAACTTTTTTTTTCTACAACTAAGTCATTTTATCATTCTGTAAACGACTGTGTATCAATTGATATATTTTCTGTCTACTAGAAATCAAAATGAAGTAATAGACAAAGTAGTGTTTATATTTACAAGCAAATATTCACTTTGAAAAATAATGAATTTCTAAATTACTTTATTTTTGGCTATCACGATATATTTCTTACAACAAATTATCCAAATAGAAAAAATATATGGCCTTTCTAATAAAAACAGTACTTACATGAGAGAAATGGACCGTAAAACAACACAAGATTGAATTTTATACCACTAAAAAACCGCAAACACACTCGCGGTCCGGTCGAATGAACTAAAATGACTGGTACAAAATAAATGACAATAATAGACTTCAATTTACGAATTTGACATGACAGATATTTTATCATAGATTAAACGTCAAAGGCTTTTTCATACAACATTAGTCTTTATAAATAGAAATTTAAAGTTTAAATATATCAGCTTTCCATTGAATATAGATCAGTGATGTTTTGTATACAGTCGTTGTCAATGTGAATCAATATATTCAGCGCTTTTTATGATTCAGTCATTTGGTTTTATTGGCAATGTACGTGCGTCTGAACGTGCATCATTCGACAGCGATAAAAAAATTCGAAGCGCTCTTTTATATTGCATGCGTAAAGAAGAAATAAAATGTTCACTCGATGTTTGATGCCACGTTAAAATTTTATTTATATTTCAATGAAATGAAATTCCCTGAAGTGTTTCTTTAGTGAAGCTGTAAATACATGATGTGCTCTTGTCTTGAAAGACGTTTAATATTCAGCTACAAATCTGTTAAAATATTTTGTTGTATTTTTTATTAGGCACTTTTAGGAAACAAATTTAGGGAGGAGCATAGTATAAGAATCATATTTTGAATTTAACGGTTTCATGAAGTCACATAACAAAATTAATCTCTTCGTATATGTTACCGGCAATCTGTATAATTAAGGCTTTCTATAGAATACCTAGACAATGTATAGAATACCTGAGGCAGCTAGGATATGTGTGAAATATCATGGATACTAAAAAAAGCAAAAAAACTGGGGATATATGCTAGCTGGCCCGCGGAACTTCGCTTGCAAATAGATTAACATGTCTGTAAAGTTTTCCATGTTAACTTTAATCTCCTATTTCGGCCCTTTAGGGGCTGATTTTTGAAAAATAAACCTACGTTTGACCCCGGATCTTCAACTATCTCCATGCCAAGTTTCATCGAAATCAGTTCGGCGGCCTACTTTTAAAAGTGTAACAGAGACAGATAGTCAGACTTTTGCATTAATAAAATGACTAGCTGACCCGCGAGAGCAACCGCTGTGTTGATGACATGCTAATTTAATAAGTCAAATATAGTTTTCCATTCAAACTTTCATCCCCTATAGCGGTCGATTTTGGAAAATAAAATTAGCCTAAATTTTATCCCCAGGCCTTCAACTAACTTCGTGCCAAATTTCTTTTAAATCAGTTCAGTGATTTAGCCGTGAAAACGTAACAAATAGACAGACTATTGCATTTATAATTTTAGTACGTAATATTATTAAGTATGGATATATAATTATCGTCCTTCTCTGGTTGAGTGATACTGAGCACCTTATAGTATTAATTTATTATTGTACATAATTATTTGAAAAATTACTAACAAAACTATTTGTTACTTGGTTGTTATTACGCGACTTATTACGCGTCTTGGTTTACGTGTACCAAAACCTTTGCTTCCTTTTGCTCGAACAAGTAAATGTAGCTTAAAGTCTACTACTAGATAGTGTTGATTTCTAATAGTTCTAACCAAAGAAATCGTATAGCAATCTTTTTATAGAATATGGGGCAAATCGAAAGGCACAACGCCAGATAGTGAGTGATGTTCCTCACCCATTAATAGCTGCAGCACAATGGTTGAAGTTACATAGCTGGGTTTTTAAATGAGCCTTTTTCTTAAAAGCCCTTTAAGTTAACGGTTCGGGAACATATCTCATAGCAAACGATTCCACTAGTTTTTTTTTGGCTAGATGTCGGATGATGAAATTCAGCAAATATTATTAAACCAAATACTCTTCGAAACACTTCACTGGTAATATGGTAGAAAATAAAAAGAGAAACAAAATTATTTACAACCCTAAAGAATCAATTCGATCAGAAAGATCACGTTCATCGACGCTTCGAGTGGTTCTGTGATAAGTGGTCAAGATAAAAGGGCGGGTATTGTGGAGCACCTGCGTAGTGATGAGGACACTACTCTATATGAGGCCTAATTTGCAGCACATAGATTTGCACCTCGCAAGCTGTTGGTCGTTATAGCTTATAATGTATAATATGTATAATATAATGTATACTATGAATATTCGATTAATTCTAAAGAAATAAAAAGTATCTTCACGCCCGTATCATCGTAAAGGTAGGCAGAGGTACAACAAGTGTACCCTCGATTAGCCGAAGATACTTGAGCCCATAATGTGATAAGTGGTAAGCCTATCGCCAACTGGGCACTTTTTAATCCCGGACAACGTTGTTTTTATAAGAAAACTGAAAAAGAAACGTTTTTGAATTGTCCGGAAATCGAACCCGGGACCTCATGTGGTCAGCACCGACACCTGACCACTAGACCACAGAAGCGACCACAGACCACAATAAAGAAATGAACGTGTTACTTATCTTTTAACTCTATACTTTTATTATATCATTAGATAGCAAAAAATCAGATGGTTCGTCTAATGGAAAGAGAAACCATTGCCTATAGACACTATAGATGCTGATCGTACGTTGCTATCCATATAGTGGGATGATAATGCCACATGCATCCGGCTACCTTACCTTCCAAATTAGAACACGATAATTACAAACATTAAATCTATTACAGCAGAAAAAGGTAGGGCGGTAATACCAAATATCCGCGCGAGACTGCGGAACAAACCACATAGTTGCCACGATGGGCGACACAAATAACAAATACGTCACATTTTGCGACCTGCCTAGAAGAACGGCAGTTGGCCTATTCTTCAAAGGAGTCTGGACCAGCACGGGGAATATTTGTATAAAGAAATAATAACTTTAAATTAAAGTACGAATTTCTGAATAAATTGAAAAATGATACTATCTTCATTATATATATATTTTTAATTTTTCATTAAATTGTCGCATTTTAGACAAAATAGTAGTGAAACAATTGGCTAAATCTAGATATTATATATTTTTTTAATAATATAAATAAATATTCACGAGACAAATTACACTTAGATACTGATCTAACCCCAAAGTAAGCAAATTATTTGCTTGTGTTATGGGTGCTAGTCAACGATACTAATACATAGAAATACATATATAAATACTAGAATATATTTAATAAACACCCAAACCAGGAAAACAAACATTTATGCTTATCACACAAATGCTTGTCCCCGTCGGGGATCGAACCCGAGCCCCGTTGATTGCGTAGTCAGGGTCGCTAACCATTCGATCAACGGGGCGGTCTATTATATATATTTAATATTTAATATACAGATTATTTTTTTGGACAAATATTATACAATTTTCTTCAATGGACTGAGTATATTTAAAACCAAACTATAATACATCGTGTAGAAGGAGATATTATCCTCCCTGCTGGTCCGGGCTCTCCATACACCGTCTCCCATACTGTCAGGCAGTTCGTAAAAGGCGAACGATTGGCTATATGGGTCACTACTATTGAGACAACCAAGTGGCAGAGTTCTGCTACGGGTTTTGATAACACCGCTTTAGCCGTTCTTGACGCCATAGCGTTAATTCTTCTCACTGTCCTATTCCAGTTCAGAGGGTAAATTTATGCGCGTGGTATTACTACCTCGTCTCTGTCTCGTCTCTTGTAAACATAACAACGCTCCAATAACATGATTGGTGTATGTAGCTGATGGTTGTCTTTTTCTATCAACTGCCATCTGATTGTTTGCTATTTAATGATGTAAAAAGGTGTTTAACGAGCAAACTGCCGGGCGCTTACTGGACAGTTTGCTCTATAGACAAAAATCCAAAAAAAATGTCAATTTATATATAGCATTAAAGACAACTACTACTCATATATTTTTAAGTAAATATTAATTAATTCATATTTAGGTTTAAAATCGTATTTTGGAAAAATAAAAAATAATCTTTAAAGTTACGACATGATTCTGTGAATTACAGCATAATAAACTCAATATTTTTAACTTAATGAACAGGATTAGTGAGTTACTTTATAAATAACAACTTTGCTACTCGTTAAAGATGTTGAAAATTTCCCTTGCGAGTGAATAAAATTAAAAATAAAGAAAATAACCGCGAGGGAATAGAGCAGGGCGTTTAAAAAGCTGTAGCTAGGTAACATAATTAATTTTACCAATTATCGCTGAAAGTTTTAATAATTCATAAATAAACAATTAGTTTTTACAATTCAAAAATTAATAAAAATTTGCTTATATTAATTAAAATAACAAGACATTCTAATTTATATTGTTTAACATAATATTATATATGTTAAAAATGGTTTAATGTTTAAATATTATTTAATTTATGACCACATAGAATATAATTTTTAATAAAAACTATAAAGACAAAATAAAATATTAAAATCAGCTCGGTCATCTCATAGATAAAAAAATATTGAATGTGCACATAGCAAATCCTATAAAATCCTATAGATATTAATTTACCAAATAAAAACTTTTCTAAAGCACAAGTCGGCAGCTCGCTAGAATCGTTGAAAATTTTCTTAAAGACAAAAATAATTAAAATAAAATGAATATAAACTGACAGAGAAAAAGTGAAGGGCGCTGAAAAAAGATCCATTAAATCTAGGTTACAAATGAGAACAGAATGCGGCATTATGCCGGTTATCTCTGTGAGCAGGGCCTGCCGCTTGCAAGGCGAGGTCGCCATTTTTTCCCACACTGTGGATGGATATCTTTGACTTTTCATTGTTATATTTTCAGCTCTTATATTGTGTTAATTTTTATTCTAATACACTTATACGTACTTATGTAACAATATATTAATGTTTAAATGGAGTAAAACCTTTATAATTGACATCAATTCTTTTATTTCTAGAACTTTCTATTCAATTTTCTCCAATGTTTTCAGACACGCCTCTTTCAAACAAAATATATTTCAATTGTTGAAAAATATTTTGTTTGAAAGACTTTTGTCGATTGTTGAAAAAAATATCGCTGAATATACAAGCAGTGTCGATGACAATGCGTTTTTTTATTCGAATAAAATGTGTATATATGAAGCAAAAATATACCTAAACACAACTTATAAAACTGATAAAATGAGGATTGCATAATTTGAAAAGTCGGTTACTGTTAAACTGACGCTTTAGAATATTGCACATTAAAGTAGCAACATCTCCAACGAAAGTAAGTTATTTTATTACCTGGTATTAATTGGTATTTCACAGAAATAAATTAATAATAATAATAAATATCGCTGGATAAATTACACTAATAGATCTAACCCCAATGTAAGCAAATTATTTGCTTGTGTTATGCATATTAGTCAACGACACTAATACATAGATAAATACTGTAACACGCGTAATAAACGCCCCACAAATACGAACATCTATGTTCATCACTTGTGTGATGTTTTTCCCTGTCGGGAATCAAACCCGAGCCCCATCGATTCGTAATTTGATTCACTAACCACCCGACAAAGGGGCGGTAGCTAAGTTTAGTTCAAATTTAACATAATATTACTTATTAATTAAAGGCTTATCTACGCGTGTTGTATATTCTGCTCTTTTATCGAAAAGGGCACAATTAACATTTTATTAAATACAAGTTATATATTATATGTCCGGAATTTGAAGAAAAAAACGTATCTATTCAATTTTTTCAGATTTTTAACTCCGTAATCCCAGCCCAAAAAACATTTCTAACAAATAAAGCCCAAAAAACATTTCTAACAAATGTTTTGAATTTTACTAATTTAGAAGCGCATTTTTAACTTTGATATACTTAATGAAAGAGTACAATTGGCTAGATCTGATTTTTATATTTTTGATTTTGTAGTTTAAATATATCAAAATTTTTATATTTTTTAATAATTTAAAAAAAGTTAATAAAAACACTTGACGGGGTTTTCTCCCATTTTTTTGCTAGTTGTACCCTCGTTATCTGCAAGGACATAGACGCTCGGATATTAGAACATATTTTTACAATGATTTTCATCAATTACTTATATTGCCAAATGATTCAAATATAAATAGTTTGGAAAATCCTAAAGTGCACGCCTCAAAAAATTCGTATTCGTAATCACCTTTATATGAGGGATTCAAATTCAGTATAAACGAAATTTATCGACTAAATTGTTTTATAACTAGGTATAAAAAACCTAAAAAAAAGTCAAACATAATTACAAAAAAGTCATCACAGCAAGGCCTTCGGTCATAGCCTGTACAAATTATTATCAATCAACTTTATTTTGTTGTGTGTTGTATCATGTTATGAAATATATAGATGTTATGAAATATATGACAGAAAAAATGCCTTTTTATTGATAATAATTAAACAACACGGAATTACACATTCATTTGTAATAATAAAATGAGGGCTGTAATTCAAAAGCAAAAAGAAGATTTTTTTTCTTGATATGTTAAGTTTTGCGGTCGTGATCGTGCCGGACATCCGGACAGGCTGGGTGAATTATTTTCAATCAAGTTTTTTTTTTCACATTAAATACAATAAATGTCTTTTCGAAATATCAATTCCATTCAAATGAGTGTTTTTTCTTGACATTTGTATATTCATATTATTCTACAAGTGTTATATAAATAAAATACAGATATTTTTACTTCAGAAAAATGCTTGATTTCGATTATGTGAGAGTAGACTGTAGAGCAAGCACTGCACTAAACTAAACTAAACTAAAACGCTTCGCGTTGAGGCGTGCAATGTACGAATTAAAAAATGTAGTCAGACCAATTATACAAATTGATATTACGTCAAACAAATTGCTTGTAATATAAGTATTATTGATGATACTAAAACATACATAAATAAATACTGAAATATAATTAGTAGACACATAAACACAGAAATACAAACGTTTGTGCTCATCACTTTAAAACTTATTCCTGTCGGGATTTGAATCTGAGTCTCTAAATTGATGATAAAGGTGTGAAGTACAGAATAATTAAATTCTCTTTGGCTTCCCTTACGAGGTAGCAGAGTAAACCTAACGTTTAGAGACTTTTTGATTCCATACAATTAACCGGTTTGTTGGTTAGCGAGATGAGTAATTATCCCTATAGCCACATTTACCAACCTGACAACCATTATCGACTATTTCTAGCGATAACTGGGACTGACAGCTTTACATGCTCATCCGAGGTACGGGTGTGGTAAGATACCACCCGCCAAACCCCGAGCTGCTACTGAGATTTTGGATATTCAAGAACAGCCTCGATAAAACCTCAACAACACTTTTGCTGGATTAGAGGTTTGAATTCGGGATCTCATGATATGAGCCCAATATGCTAACCCCTTGGCAACGAAGCAGTCGTAAAATTATTTAATATAAATATTCATCATTAATTCATTTCTGATTGTACAAATGCTTCATTATGGATGCTCATAAATTTGAAATATTCAGATGCTTTCAAAAATTTTAATTTATTACAAACACAAAAAAATATCATGCTCATGTATTTGAATGTGACGAAGTTTTTAAAATAATCAAGTCCTGAGCTGAATGAATTAACATAAGGTTTAGTACACATGCAGACTGAAATCTGGATTTTTAAAATATTATATTTTAATTATTATTATATGTTATTATATTTATATTTAACAATGAATTGTAAAAAGTTTATACGTGCATAACTTTAAAATTAATTTACCAAATACTATGTTTTTAGTTCTAAAAATGTTTAAAAATCGTACTGGAAAGTTTTGAAATTTCATAATATGAAAAATGAGTGAAAGAATAAGATATAGCATGTAGCAGGGAAGATCTTCAATATTCATACTACCAAACTAATATTATAAATTCGAAAGTCCGCCTTGCTCTTTATGACGCTTTCCAATTTTTGTGAAATTTAGCAAGTAGGTAATTGTAGACCCAGGTTTTTTTCAAAAATCGTCTCCTTAAGGGCTGTAATAGGGGTTGCAAACTATATGTAATGCACGAAATTTCTTACAGTTATGACATGTTAGTCTATCGCGGGTGAAGCTACGCGGGTCAGCTAGTAAAAAAATAAAATAAAACAAGAAGTAATAAAAATATTATGTAGTGATAAAGGCATTAAGTTGCTAACATAACATAAAAAGTTTGTACTCAATAAATCAAATCCACGACGATTTCACACAAGCGTAAGGGAAGTGGTTAAACTCTCAACTTTTCAGTTTGCCAGTAGACAGAAAGTTAAGTAAAAGTTGCAATATTCGATATCGCCAGCTAAGCTCTTTCAAAGAGGCTTTAGAAGTAACTCATAAATCCAATAGCACACTATACACAACGGTATTATTGTTTACCTGCGATTTGAATTCCGCAGTCGCATTCAGACCACAGCTCTCTCGATTTTACCCTCCTATTTAGCATAAAATAACATTCAAGAATCTAAAGGCCTGTTTGCACAGAATAAAATAAATATTTTTAAAGGGGCGCTTAACTGGCGAGGAAATAGCAGCGAAACATCACTGATTATGTTCGCAGATAATACACGAGCTGGTTATTTATTGCACAGATAAAAACGGCGATGATTTAAGGAACAGAGATAATGTTAGCGATTCACAAGCGTAAATATCTTGTTAACAATTTTCATATTTAGGCCTACCCATTTGTGGCTTTTTATCTTAGACAAATAAAATGCACTTATATTTTATGTCACTTCACAAATATAATTTATTAGATATTATATTATATTACTTAATATAATTAATAGCCAACAAATTTTGTATCGGCGGCCATCTTGGATTTACAATCTTATATATAGAGTTATAATCTTAAAAAATGGAACATTTTTTAAAATGTGAAACCTATTAATTATCTTCTAAGAATATATGTTTGTCAAGTGAATAATTTATATATGAACACGCTTATGTAGTGTGCTAAGAATATAATGTTTGTGATGTGACATAAAAGTTAAGTCAGTTGAATAATGTGCTAAAAACATAGCAATGTGAAGTAAAATAGTAATGAAATCGGTGGAGTAATGTGCGACAATTAATAGAAAATATGCACAAGTTTATTGGCTACCTTACATTCCAAACAAAACACGACAGCGACGAACATTGATGCTATTGCGACAGGAGTAGAAGAAGTGGTGGTATCGAAACCCAGAACTTTGCTATCTAGTTTTCCCACCGTGTAGGTGCGGGCTTCCTTTAATCCATCGATAAACAGTGCAAAACTTAAGCGCCACACGAATTCAGTTGGCACCCACACGACGCTTAAGTGTCACATTCCCATTGATTATCTTCTAAGAATATATGTTTGTCAAGTGAATAAATATGAACCCGATTATATGGTGTGCTAAGAATATAATGTTTGTGATGTGACATAAAATTTAAGTCAGTTGAATAATGTGCTAAAAACATAGTAATGTGAAGTAAAATAGTAGTGAAATCGGTTGAGTAATGTGTTAAGAATATAATACAGCGAGTATGGGACGCTCTATCGAAAAATTAAGAAAACAAGCAATTGTTATGTGCTACTTATGATAACAATTCTTTTTCTTGTGGGAAATGCAAAATTTGCGAATTACGTTTTTTTTAAACACTGTAGAGTATTAGAATAAATCAAATTATAAAAAGTTAAATAATCATAAAAAAATAAGAAAAAAATTCAATACAAATATCCAACAGTCTGTGACTCAGAATTATGGTCCAAATGTATGGTTTCGTTTTTCGATAGACCGTTCCTTATACCCTGTATGTTTGTGAAGTGAAACAATAGTTAAGCCGGTAATGTAATATGTTTAGAATAAAATATATTTGTGAATTGAAATTAAAGTTAAATCGGTTAAGTAGTGTGTTAAGAATATTTTATTGTATTTATTTTATTTTATTTGAAAAACCATTCGCTATAGAAAGGATAATAATTATGAAGCTTAAAAAACACTAAACCTTTTTTTTATATGTTTTCATGTTTAAGTGACAATATGACTAATATTTATGTGACAACTCATAAAGATGAAATATATAGACAGAATACATCGAGTTTGACCGATGTAAGTTATTTATTTGTAATAGTCAGAAAAATTCAAGGTCAATAAAGGCAATCTTTTTTGCTTTAGGTACACTCATTGTAAATGGATCGAGAGAATATTTTTTGCAAATAGAAGAAAACAAAGAATAATTTGAAGTGAAATAAAAGTGAAACCGATTGTGTGATGCGTTAAAAATAGAATATGTTTCGTACCTCCGCTCAAATAGTGTCACAAGTCAAAAAAATGATTCTCGAGTTAAAGGGGTTTAAAGTTGCTGCTGTCTATTTTTTTCGCTTTTCCGGTCAATGCCACTAACGTCATTAACGCCATGTAGTATCAAATCATTGAAAACAGTAGTGGATCACCATTCGAGATAAAACTATGGCATAATACGGTACAAATGGTACAATAAGTGATTTTTACGATTTTTTTAATTGTTACACTATTTGAGCGGAGGTGCGGTTTGTGAAATGAAATAAAGTTGAATCGGTTGAGTGGTGTGCTAAGATTATGATATGTCTGTGATGTGAAGTAAAAGTTAAAACGGTTAAGTAATGTAACGAGATTGTCATATTACTCCACCGGATTGAATTTTTAAGTGGAATAAAACTGAAACCGATTTTGTGATGTGTTTCAAATATGTTTTTGAAGTGAATAAAAGTTTATCTGTCGTATACCAACCCATAACCTATGTCGTAACCGATTAATATACGAGCTAGTTTTCGCCATTTTAATTATGTATTTGAAAAATGTTAAAACGATTACTCGTTATATTCTCTCCATTCGAAAAATATTCAAAAGAATGAAGAGAATCAGTTAGATGGAAATTAGACCGAACGAAGAACGAAGAAGTGCTAACCATGGTAAAAGAGAAGAGAATCTTGCTGAAAACTATAGAGAATATAAGGAGAAGTTGTTTGGGCATCTGATACGAAATTACGGTTTTCTAAAAAACATAATAGAAGGTACAAAGAAAAAATAGAGAAAGAAAGACCTAGACGCGACTACTTTGATCAGATTAAGGAAAAAATAAATGTCATGTCGTATCATGAGGTCAAAACCATGAATCTGGATACGAAAGTTTGGCGATTACTTCATCAACGAGAGCAGGACTCTTCAATCAAAGAAGAAGATTCGTTATATTTTATACGGTTATTAGAAAACAATGCCCTTGTTTTCAGCAGCCCTCAGTTTTTCAACTTTATGGCAACTTTTGGTACGGACACCTGTCATTTAGTATACCTTAACTGGGATCGTATGATAAACTCTACGTTAAAATATAATAGGCATTTTTATAATTAAAATCCAGAAATAGGCCACGTACTAATTGTGATCTTATTGCACTTATTATCATCATCTTGGACACTTCCCTAGGTTGAGCGAAAATATTATATATTTATTTAATTAATTATTGAACACAACAAAGTGATCGTTTGTTGATTGTTGATTGTGAAACAAAACAATGTAAAAAAAAAGGTACAATTGATAAAATTTTAAAAAGTGCTAGCTCGCTTCGCTAGGCGTTAATTCGTTGACGATAAATTCATTGAAAAATGAGAGTAAGTAAGAGTAATACGTGAGACAATTATATTAGTAGGGGAGCCCAAGATGCTAAATGGGTAGTTACTCGAGTGTCTTAGGGACCTATTGGATTTTGTACATCAAATTATAGGAAAAATAAAAGGTTATATGGTGTTTTTCATTTCAATGGCGGAAAAAATCTACGGATAACAAAACATAAAAAAAACTGTGACAGGGTAACACTAAATCGTGTCAAATTAGGGTATGGTGGGTTAATTGCCACCTAAAATTTAGAAAATCTGAAGACTCAAGTGTTTTTTAAGGGAATGGGAGAGTCAGTTGCTAAGAAAATATTGTTTTGGCATTCTCGAGCGCGTCTGATTTTTCTTTAATTATACAGGAAATGATGTAAGAATAACGAAAAAAATATAATCTGACAATTTCCGACGACAAGCCGAAGTTATTGGTATTTTGTTTTTTTTTTTGCCCTAATAACCCGCTTCTATATAAAGAGCTTAAATTTGGTGGAGAGCCTCAATAGTATGCGAGGTCACCCCCCCTATGTTAATCTGACGCGCTTTAGTAAATCGAAAAATCCCCATTTGGGCTCCCCTACTACATGGTGGATTGTGGATTCACGCATCACTGTATTTTCATCAAATTTGGTCAAACCGCTGTTGAGTTTTAACGGGTCAAAAAGACAGAAAGATAAACATATACCTGTTGATATCCAAACTAGACAAAAAATATATGCACTCGATTCTAATTTACAACAAGATCGTGCAAGTTGTTATGAAGGAAAAATGTTATCTATCCTAATCTTAATCCTAATCCTATCCTAATAATATTATAAATGCGAAAGTATGTTTGGATGTGTGGCGGAAATTGTCAGATTATATTTTGTTCTATTTTCACGCAAAAACTGCCAAACGGATTTGAATAAAATTTGGTACATAGGTAGAAGATAACCTGGAATAGTATATTTTATTTCGGAAAAATTAGGTGATCCCGCGGGATTCGCTAAAAACTTTTATAATGCAGCGGGCTGCACGCTGCTGCTAGTATTAAAATAAAACGAATATTTATCATGAAGTTTGAGATAAAAATTAATTTATAGACTATGTTATAGTTTATGAATTATATAATTTAACTAGCTTATTCGCACAGCTTCATCCGTAAGCAGTTTAACATGTCATCGATATAATTTTTAATAAAAAAAATCTCTTATCTAAGCCACTTAAGTTTTTTCCAGTTTTTAAACTATCCCCATGCCAAATTTCATTCAGATCGGTTTAGCGGTTTACCATAAAAGCTTATCAGACAGACTTTAGCATTTAAAATATTGGTATGAATTTTTCTCATTTAACGAGACAACCGACGTAAAGATATTTGTTTAAATAACGTTTCTCCTACTTTCTAAACTTAGGCTATCATTACAGAAAGCTTGAATAGTTCAAAATGTTCATATAAATATAAAGTGGTCTTCATAGAACGTTTCCAGTGATTGTACACAGTATTCCGTTAACGTATAATTAAGTTTAGTATTCTTAGTTCCATATGGTCAGTTCGTGTAGTCCGCGATAAGTGCTTGCTCGCACGGAAAGGCCGCATTTGGCGTCTCATACACTTACGTACGTGTTGTACATAATGGTTGAAGTATGATTTTTATTATCATTGGCGCAGTGTTTTACTTTTATTTCTATTAATGTTTGTGAAGGTTTAATGCGTTTTAGCATTGCTAGCGAAAACTTATATTTTTTAAATAAATACAACTTTTGACATGGTGGGATTTGAACTAGCGAGCGATCATTTCTCCAAACCAGGTTCTTATCGAACTGTGCTAAGTTTTTTATATCCTAGGACAGCAAAGTAGGTAAATGAATCTCCTGATGGACACAGACAACAAAGATATTAATGATATACTTTATTTTCCAAACCGGAACACAACAGTGACAAGTATTGACGATATTGCGAAAGGAATAGGATAGTACCAGACTCAGCGAGACGTTGCAGAACTCTATCTCCTAGTTACAGGATTAGTCCTTCTACTAGGTTACCTACCTAGCAGTGAAGCAGTTGATCAAATAAAGGGATGGTATCTCTAGACGAGACATCTAGTTTAGCCAAATAAAAAAGGGAACCTGCCAATGGAATCGACGGGGCTCCAGTTCGATCCCCAACGGGGACAAGCATTTGTGTGATGAGTATAAATGTTTGTATTTCCGGGTATAAAATAATATATTCTAATGTATTTATGTATTTATATATGTATTTCTATGTATTAGTATCGTTGACTAACACCCATAACACAAACAAATAATTTGCTTACTTTGGGGTTACACCATTAAGTGTAATTTGTCCCGTGAATATTTATTTATTTATTATTTACAATTTTTTTGTACAATGGAAGGTAGTATATTCTTTAAAGAGTATAAGAGATAAGAGAATACCAAAGATGTTAATGGTGTGTTGTCATCTGCAAGATGTGGATGCAACGATATGATTAAATTATTCGGCTTGTTTTTCGAATCGAAATAATTTATTTTAGCATTTAATAAATGTAAGTTTTCAAATGAAGGAAACTAGTTATTTTGCAATTTTCTCATCCTAATATCCTGATTCTGTAATAAAATCGTAGGAAAGTGAAAACTGTACATTGAATATTTTTTTTAAAGAATACTTGGGGTGTGATCTACAATCGATATCAAAGCCAAAAGTATAGTTATTAGAATTTTTGTCTGTTTGTCTGTACATACAGATGTCCGAGGTAAACTCAAAAAGTACTGCATGGATTTACTTCAAATTTTGTATGAATATTATTAACAGGTCGGGTCAACATATAGGCTACATACTATCACGCTATCACCTACAGGGGAGAAGCAGTGCGGAGTAAACGAAGTCCGCGCGGACGAAGTCGCAGGCAACAGCTAGTATTCTTATGTTTTAATAATATTATAAATGCGAAAGTATGTTTGGATGTGTGGATGTTTGTTCTACTTTCACGCAAATACTATGGAACAGATTTGAATGTAATTTGGCACATAAGTAGAAGATGACCTGAAATAGCACATAGGCAACGTTTTATCCCGAAAAACTAGGTGATCCCGCGGGATTCACCAAAAACTTTTATAACGCAGTGGGCTGCATGGTGCATTTAGTATAATATAATAGTTACTATGCGTTCCGACTGAGCATAGGATCGCGCTTGTTATTAACTTCATATCACAAGTAAGAAATTAGTAATGTCAGCAAAAAAATATTTGTTCAAAAAATATTGCTGATTTATTGAAGAACAAATAACGTTTTAATAATATTATTTTTATCAATAAATAAATTTGTATTAAACATCAATCTAGCTATTCATCTATATATATAAAAAGGTTGTGTTACTTACACCACTTATAAGTCATGAAGGACGGGGCTAAATTTGTTGCGATTGTAAGTATGCGAAAGTATTAAAATATAATATTCATCAATAAAAAACAGTAAAATATATCAGTTTAGCCGTTCATCTATATATACCTATGTATATATAAAAGTTGTGTATTGAAATTAATGTTTCTCTTGACTTTCTAAAATACTGTTGAAATTTGTTAGTAGATAGATCTTCCCCGCGAATATTTCTTATCTTTATGCGAGGCTCTGTCCAAATTTTTTTGTTTGGAATGTGCTATTGCAATTTTCATTTCACATTCCATATCAAAATCGTCGGCTTTGGAGCTGTCTCACAAATCAAGAAGTACGGCCGTATCGCTCATAGTTAATCAACCTGTATATGAACTCCTACAAAGAATACGTGTGGAACGACGCAGACTCGTGATAAAATGGAAAAACTTATATTATCGTATCTTATCTGTGTGATACCTTGAGATACTATAATATTTTTTATTAGGGCATCTTAAGATAAATATAGTAACTAACATAACCTAACCGGATGTGAGAAGAAGAAAATGCGCAGCAGAACTAAAACTATTATAATTTTTCATCATGTATTAATGTAATGCAAATTTAAGCATGTTCAAAATTATTTTACAGTAAAATTATTTTATTACAAGAGAATGAAAATATTACAACTACTAATTGCTACCGCACACTAATTAAAATAAAACATGCATTAGAACTTTACACACAGATAGCGTGCTCACAGCAATAATGTTTGTAACTCAATAATTTATTTCACTTTTACATAATGAGACTGTGATTTGATTGCTCAATAAAAAAATTAGCTAAGTTAAAGAGTTATTTAGTTCATTCGGCCTTGCTTAAAAATTGAACGGTTTGAATAACAATAATTGAATGTGAAAAATTAAATAGATGGATATCTTAAAAACTATTACACCGATTTTGACGAAATTTACTCTTTCCTTAGGTGGAATACACCTGATTTAATACAACAGTAATGAGCTCCATATGTCTTTTAGCTCTCGAGAAATTTGTAGGCAAACATATAAACATACAAACATACATAAAAAATTTAGTACACGTGCTTGGACGCCGAAATAGATCATAATACTCAAATGTAATCCAATTTCAACAATATTACATACATACATGTTAAACTGATAGCCTCCTTTTTTCGTCAGTTTATAATTATTACGCTGTTTTCCTCATTGGGTAAGCAGAGTGAACGGAACGTTAATACCTTATTATTCGGTTCACCATGATTCACCTGTTTGTCGGTCGGTGAAATGGGTAATCCCTATCGTCTCATTTTACTGATCCGCGATATTACTGCAACACCGAAACCCACAGCTTTCCTGCTCATGCGAAGCAAGAATTTCTGATTAATTTACGTTAATTCTTAACAAACGATGATAATCCTAGTTGTACATATCATGTGTAAGAGCCCTAAGCACTTCGATTCGATTGAAGTTTTGATACGTGAGTAGTGCTTGCTTTTTTGAATTTTAATGGGCCGTGCCCATTCTGAGCAGACTACGTAGCGGGTCGCTAGTTTTTATTACGTAACCAATATGAATTTAGTGGTTGAAACAATTGGACAAGACCGAATGCGAATAACTTAAAAACTATTTCAATTTCAAATGGTGTAAAACTAGTTTAGAGTTTGAATTATTTGATTCAAATGAATGAATTTGTCCTTTCTTGGTTTAAATAGTTTATGTCTAAAATATTTTATAATAACTATAAAATCGACTTTAACTATACTGTAAACTAAAGTCTGCTTACTATAAACTAAAATATTTAAATACATTAGTAATTAATTTTACTTACGGCTAACTGCGTTTAAAATGTATATTAATAGTTTAGTGTAAGCGGACCTAGGTATAGAAAAAAAACACACTAAATAAATTGTAGAAACAATTCTCAATTTAAAAAAATACTAACACTTCTGATATTTTATTTCGGGTGACCAATATAAACAAAAGAGATTTCATTCATTAAATAATTTTACAAAGCTGTAGTCTATATTTCGATCTTTGCAATGGAGTTAAAATTTAAACTGAGTTTTTCAGTTGTTTTTTCGATAAATGAATTGAGACAATGTTGAAGATAAATATTTGTTAAAAATTGGAATAATACCTAAAGGTCGGCAAAAACTTTGCTTCATTTTCTGGAGCTCTTTGAAATAACAATTATATTCATGTGACTATTTTTATGTCACTTTTTTAAAATTAAAAACTTTAGTCTTATCTCCCAGGTTATAATATTAATTTGAAAGGAAGTAAACTGACGACGATCAAATAATATTTTTTATGCAGTGAGGGGGCGTCCACAAATTACGTGAGATGTTTAAGGGGGAGAGGGGGTTGAGTCAAATCTCATCTAATCTTACGTTGGGGAGAGGGGGGGTCTCGGCAAATATCACGCAATTTTTGAAACAGAAAAAAATATACTATTTTGGTCCATTATCCAGATTGTACATGCTTAAGATTAATTAATCTTAAGTGTAATCATAATACGATTAAGATTATTCACTAATTCGTTCGAAAGAAAATAACTTCATTCATACTTCGACGCTATACATTACTACTGACTGCCAAACCATCATATTTGTTTTATACCAAATAGTTCAATTTAATCTAAATTTACGGTACAGTGTAGCCCTTCCTTTGATTTCGCGCCACTATCAGAGGAGTAGACATTCTTTTTTTAATCGCCGTAATTACGATTTAAGTATCCTATTGTTAAATTGTTATGACATAACTCAGCAATATTGATTACTAGTCTTAACTAGTGGTAAATAAAATCACGAAGCAAATTTTTTTTTCTTTATATAATAAAAATCCAACGTGTTTACATATTTAAGAAACCCAAATTTTGAAAAATCTCACGTGAGTTTGGGGGATGGGGGAGGAGGTTGAATAAAATCTCACGACATCTCACCAAGGGGGGAGGGAGGGACAGAAAATTAAAAAAACACCTCACGTAATTTATGGACGCCCCCTAAACTAAATGTGAAAGTGCAACAAACAAACCTGACTTTCACATTTATAATATTAATAGGAAGGAAGGATAAATAGAATTCACATCCTTACTTCAATAACCTTACAAGTCGCTAGATGCAGTTGAGTGATACGAGACAATGAAGTACGTACCTACGAGTATTTCAACTATGCATGCTACGACGTATACACTTACGTGAGACTTAACGTGTATAAATGACACTCAAGTATAACAAAATGAGCGTCGTTAAAAAGCTGTTTACAATTCACGATGTAGCTCTTGCATTAATGTTACACCATACTACGATTTTTTAGTAATGTTTTTGTAAATATTTAATTTAATATTACAAAGTGGAAATATTTGTTTGTTTGTAATGGATAATTTCGAAAACTGCTGGACGCATTCCAAAAATTATTTTGCCAATATATTATATAAATCTACATTATCATTGATTAATAGAAGAGGAGCATAAGATGTGATTTCGCTATTTAATCGAGTGCGGCAGATTAACAATGGGATTCCCCCTCTTTTGAGGCTCTCAACCAAATATAAGGCCTATAGAAGCAGAGCAGTGGAAAAAAACCAATAACTTTGCCTGTGGAAATTGTTAAATTGTTAGAGTTTTACGTTTTTCTTACATTATTTCCTCTAAAATAAAAGAAAATTTAACCGCGCTCGAGAATATCAAGACGTTTTATTTGCAAACTTTTGACTCTCCCACTCCATTATGTTACACTCAAATCGTCAGCTTTTCAGAATTTAAGCTCGCAATCAACCCACCATATCTTAATAAACATTATTAACTAGCACGCACCGCGTTGCTACCTCAAAATTGTTCTTTAAAATACATTCACTGGTATGACACGCGCGCCACCTTACCTCAAGATCAAGCAATAAATTGGTAAAGTTCCATTCTAATGAGATGAATGGTATAGTTCATTTGATTAGGATGGAACAATGACAAATACAACGAATAGAACAAATATACACTATAAAATACTAATTGACGAACAACGTTAAATTGCATTGTAGATATTTTTTTGCACTGCCGCTGTTCTTTCAAATATATAGATACGATACGTACGCCACCTATTATAAGTTAATTGTTCTATGTTCACAAGCAAACAGTTGACCAAGTTTCATTCCAATCGAATGAACGCATCGACCACGTAACCACATGGAATAATATACCGCTACGAACGGACAAAATATTCATTTTACATAAGTTGACTGGTAAAAACTATACATATGTAGTAAGGTGTTCAGTTATTCTTGATTCTGATACCGAATGTGTAAAAAATAGGTACATAGATTTTGACTTAATTATCTAATAATATGCTAAAATGAATAATTTCTTATTTTTTCTTCATATAGGTATCATTTTTTTTTATCATAAGATAGCAAACAAGCAGATGGGTTTCCTGATGGAAAGAGTCAACCATCGCCTATAGACACCAAAGATGTTAATGGTGCGTTGCTATCTTGTGGCGAGGTCTAATGCCACATGCATAAGATTACCGGCTACCTTACCTTCCAAACCGCAACACGACAGCGACCAGCACTGACGCTATTGATGCGATTTATTTATTTATTTATTTTTTATTTTATGTCATAAGATAGCAAACAAGCAGATGGATCTCCTGATGGAAAGAGTCAACCATCGCCTATAGACACCAAAGATGTTAATGGTGCGTTGCTATCTTGTGGCGAGGTATAATGCCACATGCATAAGTTTACCGGCTACCTTACTCTCCAAACCGGAACACGACAGCAACAAGCACTGACGCTATTGCGGCAGGAATAGGTAAGGCGGTGGTACCAGACCCGGGCGAGACAATGCAAAACTCTACCACCTAGTAGCCACGATGGTAGTGACTCGATAGCCAATCGGTCGCCTTTCACGACCTGCCTGGCAGAACGGCAGTTGGCCTATTCTACAAAGGAGGCCGGGACCAACACGGCGATGATTGATTAAGGCGGTGGTACCAGACGCGGTAGAGCCGATGCTGAACTCTACCACCCAGTGAATATGAAAACAATATTATACCGCCCTGTTGGTCGAGTGATTAGAGACCCTGACTACACAATCAATGGGGTCCGGGTTCGATTCCCGGCAGGGACAGGCATTTGTGTGATGAGCACAGATGTTTGTATTTCTGGGTTTGGGTGTTTATTAAATATATTAGAGTATTTATATATGTATCTCTATGTATTAGTATCGTTGACTGACACCCATACTACAAGCATATAATTTGCTTACTTTGGGGTTAGATCAATTTGTGTAATTTGTCCAGTGATATTTATTTAATTATTTATTATTTGTTATGGTATATATAGATATATTTTATATCATAGAATAACAAACAATCAAATCCTGACGATAAAAGATAACCATCAACTTAAGACGCCAAAGATATAATAATGAGTTTTTTGTTTGTTTTTTCCATAATCGTCCATCGCTATTAAATCCAAAATGATTAAAAAAAAAAGTACCGGCACTAGGTAAGCAAACAAGCAAATAGTTCTCCTAATGGATAGAGATGACCATCGAATATAGATACCAAAGATATTTTAATGTTGCTATCCGTGTAGCGGTATGGCAATGTCACATACATAAGTCTACCGGTTACCATACCCTCCAAACCGGAACACGACAATGACAGGGACCGATGCTATTGCGGCAGGAATAGGGAAAGCGGTGGTACCAAATATCCGGGCGAAACGTTGCGTAACTCTACCACCTAGTAGTTACCTCTAGTAATAGTAGAGTGACCACCTAGTAGTAGCAGGTCTCTACCACACTAGATAAACTGACTTACATCAACATCTGTTAACTTTTGGCACTCACAGGTAATTTTTATGTTGTATTAATAAATAAATAAAATTTGCAATAAAAATATTGACTTTACTTATTTGGATAAAACTTTGTATTTACCATAGAGAATATTGGTGTCATTAATAAAACTAAAAACGAATCATACATTGAGAAATAAGTTTTTTTTGTAATTCAAATTGGAGCGTTAGTTACTATATGTACTTACATTTTAATAGCCCCGACTTTCTACGGGTGCAATGTACACAAAAATATGTTTTTACGACAAATCTTTGATTTTCTCGGCTTTTTTCTACTATAAAATGCATGTATTATTCCCTCCCTTTAATCACTCTGTTTATTAATGAAAAACTGTATTAAAATTGGTTGCTTAATTTGAAAGATATAAGCGAGTATACAGCGGATGCAACTTTACTTATACTATGTAAATATTTTATAATTGACAGCGGTATGCACAGCGATTGCTCGTTATATGAGCATTATAATTTACATTTTCGGTGCTGTGTCAATACACAGAGCGGTCACCCTTACCTTACCTTTTAAAACAGTGAAACCTGTTAATTAGTCTACTTATAACTCAAGACGAACTTTTAAGTGGTAAAGCTCAAACAAAATTTCTTAAGTTTCGAGGATTTGTACTCATAGGAACCTTTATTTACCTAGTATTTTAAACAATGTTTTGTTTAATTTTTTTTCTGAAGCTTTGGAGTTTATTTCCTTTTATTGTACAATTTATAGGTTCCATCGTTTGCACTTCGTGTAACTGCATCTAATTTATTTCTTTAACTTAATCACTGGTACAATTACAATTGCACTGTATTTGATTTATAGATAACAGGTTTTGTTGCTTAGTATGCACCGCAGTACAATGCAGTATAATAAACGTATTTAATTTAAAAAAGTAAAAGGCTTGGAGATGTTTTAATAAGTAAAACAGATTGGCTTTATATCAAATGTAAAATAGTACAGGTATTTAACATAATAAAGTAAAAGGCTTGATGATGTTCTAATAAGTGAAACAAGTTTGCTTCATATTAAATATAGTACCAGTGTGAAACAGGACAAGTATTTAATATAATAAAGTAAAAGGCTTAATGATATTTTAATATTTAGTGAAACTTGTTTGCTTCTTATCAAATATAGCGTCGTTGTGAAACAGTACAGGTATTTAATATAATGAAGTAAAAGGCTTGATAATGTTCTAATTAGTGAAATTAGTTTACTTCACATCAAATTTAGTGTCATTGTGAAATAGTAATGGTACTGCATATAATGAAGTAAAAGGCTTGATGACGTTCTAATTAGTGAAACTATTTTGCTTCATATCTAATATATTCTCATTGTGATTCAGTATGTATATATGTCGTGGACGGTCGCAGAATTGACCACATCATAAAATGCTCGAGAATTTCATGAAATGGTGGCATTTGTGATGTGGGCAACTAAAATCGACTAGATCGTTAAATCGTTAACGTTTTACGATTTTATCATCCACGATTGACCATATCGTGAAAATTTAATGTTCATAAGGTATTTTATAAAAATCCAGAATATATCAGTATTTTGTTTATTGTTTTTGAGTATGATAGATATTTATAAAAACTAGGAACGCGAGGAAATATTAAAAGTCCTTTCAAAATAATTGTCAGGTCATTACTAAATAACATACGGTAAGGGGAGCCGCCTTGTTTATACTTAAAGCGCTTCTAGCGCCTCTATCTATAGGTAATGTAAATATTTTACGATATGATCTATTAAGTTTGACTCTACTTTGACCATTTCATGAAGTAGTTGCGCGTTTAGACCATATCGACAAACGCTTTCTTATCATTGATCTGATCAAGGAACATTATGATGTGACCAATGGTCAGTAACAATTTCATGAAATGCCACCATTTCATGAAATTCTCGAGCATTTCATAATGTGGCCAATTCTGCAATCCGGCCACGACATATATATTTAATACAATAAAGTAAAAGGCTTGATGATGTGCTATTAAGTGAAATTAATTTGTGTCATATCAAATCTATGCTTAATATTTAAATGCGAATGTAAGTTTGTTTGTTACACTTATACGCGAAAACTACTTAACCAATCATTATGAAACTTTGTACACATATTCTTAGAAGTGTTAGAAGTGACATAGAATACTTTTTAAATGCGAGCTAAGCCGCGAGTAAAATATAGTATAGTATAATTACAAAACAGTACAGGTATTTAATATAATAAAGTAAAAGGCTTGATGATGTTCTAATGAGTAAAAATAGTTAGCTTCATATTAGATATAGTATCATAGTGTAACTGTACTGGTAAATAATATAATAAGTATAAGGCTTGATGTAGTTCTAATAAGTACAACTTGTTAGCGTCATATTTAATACTAGCTGTATCCACGACTTCGTCCGCTTAGGAAAAGTCTAAAAAAGTAGCTAAGTTACTCCTTATTACATCAGCTACCTATCAGTGAAAGTCCCGTCAAAATCGGTCCAGTCGTTCCAGAGATCAGTCGGAACAAACAGACAGACAGACAAACAGACGAACAGACAGGCAGACAAAAATTGTAAAAAAATATGCATTTAGTTAAAACCTGTTATTTTAATATTACAAACAGACACAATTTTATTTATTTGTATAGATGACGCTAACTAGTTGAGATCTATTTGAGTACTAAGTTTTATAAAGAATTTCCTATAATTTTAGTTACAAGAACCGGCAACATTCTAAAATAATTTTATGTAACAACTAGCTGTACCCGCGACTTCGTTCGCGTTTGGCCATCCTTGCAGAGTAATTATTAATAATTGACCACAGTATTTCTCGTATTCAGCAATACTTTGGACGGCGAAGCACTTTTATCAAAGGAGAAATATTAAGAAAGGATTCTTTTAGAGAAAAAGTAATCAAAAGGTATTTATAATAATTTTATGTAGTGAATATAAAAATCTGTAATACGGTTGACCCTGCTGGCCATCCCTGAAACTTCCCGCTTCATTGCCGCATAAGCTAAAAGAAGCAAAAACTATACCTAAGTATAGATTGTTGAGTTCGAAGAGTTCAAAAAATCTGGTTTGTAAAAATGATATTTAGGAAATTAATGGTTGAAAAATATACATCATTTTTTTTAAATTGATGATCGATTGTGATCTTTTGAATGGCATTCAACGCAATTTTTTACTCAAAATTGTTTTAATAGCTAAAAAATCGATAGGTTAAGAAATCTCAAAGAAATATAAAAAAAAAAAACTTATCTTTTTAAATTTTTTTCATTGACAAATCCCAAATAAATCAAACAATTTTGATCCAATTTCCAGTATTTGGCGCAGTTTTTTAGAGGGAAACTCTAATTCGATTTTTATATCAATCGGTATATAGACCTGAAAGTTATTTAAACAATATATAATAAGTTTACTGTATACCGACCGATTGATATAAAAATCGAAAGTCTAATTCGATATTTTATATCAATCAGTATATAAACCTGAAAGTTATTCAAACAATATGTAGTAAGTTTACTGTAAACAACGTAATTTTATTGTTTGAAAAGCTGTAACTTTTGAAAATTTGATTCGATTTTGATATTTGAAACGGCATTCAATCTAGTTTTTAGTACTAAAAGATTAAATCTTCTGCAATATTTAATGATTAGTTAAAAAATTTCGAAATTATGCCGAAAAAATACTTTTGCAAAATTTTTCGTCGACTATAAACTCCCGAACGGATAAATAAATTTGATGCAATTTAAGCATTCGTCACAGTTTTTTGAGATGTAAAGCTGATTAAATTTTGTACTCTGTCGGTACATTAATCTGGAAATTGTATTAAAAAAATACTGTTTCGCCAAAAACGTATGTGAGGTTTTTTCAAAATTTCTCAAAATATCCTTGACTGAATTGCTTAAAATTTTCAGGAAGTCTAAGTTGAGTGGAATCCAATCGAATCCTGTTAACCGCGTTTCGATCGGTCAAGTTGTTCAAAGTTTTGAGATGTTTACATACACACATACACATACACACACATACACACACACGCATACGTCATCGTGAAAGTAGTCGAAAAAGGTTCCTAGGACCTCAAAACGTGGAGAACTGATGAACACTCGATTTTCGTAAATCGGGGTAAAATCAGTAACTTCCTTATCTAGACACGTAGCGGGAAGTTAAAAATATATACCTAGTTAGAAAGATGAAAAGTTATTTATTCAGTTTTATTTTTTTGAATCATTTTTATTTAAGGAACTTTTTGTAGCGGGAAGTATAAAAATAAAATAATTAACACATGGCTTTGTGGTTTGTTATTAATAAAAAACAAAATAGCTTTTGACTAAGAAGCTTATCTTTTTTCATTGAAAACGATTTGCAGTAAAAAATCTTGTTGCACTTTTCTTAAATTTATTATTATTTTTAAATCTCTAAAAGATGTTTTTAATGTAAATTTGTATAATTTTCAATAAGCAAGATAAACAGTCAAGGGTTTTTTAATTAATAACAAACTACTCTGCCTCGTGGTCTTGGGATAGCCTATTGGGCTCAGATCGTGAGGTCGTGTTATTGTGATATTTTCGAGGATTTTCTCGAAAATCTAAAATCTCAGTAGCAACTCGGAGACTGGCGAAGTGGTGTATTACCACTCCCGTGCCTCAGATGAGCACGTAAAACTGTCGGTCCCGGTTATCGCTAAAAATAGTCGATAATCGTTAACGTGTCGGTATATGCGGCGATGAGGATTACCATTTATATCACCAACGGACAAACCGGTGAAACGCGGTGAAGCGGAAAGTCAACAGACGTTCGGTTTACTCTGCCTACCTCGCAAGGGAACCGGGAGTGATGATACTTCAATAAAAAACAACAAAGCCACGTATTTTTTTTTCTCACATTTTTGATTTTAGATTCTCACAAATAAAGGAAAGTTACATAACTTTTTATTGAATTTGTTTTGATGAAGTTATCTATGTCTAAAGTTTTTTCTGTAATATGGTGATCTTATCCAGGCCTGAAGTTATAAGTACATGTTCGTATATTCTACTTAACAATTTTTTAAAAAGTATTTTGGAGTCTGACTTTAATGAGTACACTAAGTAGTTTAGGCACTCCAACATCTACACTTCGCAGAAATTTTATTCATTTTCAAAGAATTTTGAAATATTCACCGTGTTGTTAAGTGATCCGGTGTCATCGTTGACCATATGAGGTCCCGGGTTCGATTCCCGGGTCGGGCAAAACAAAACGTGTTTTTAACTTTTGTGATAAAACATCATTGCCCGGGATTGAAAAGGACCCGGTTGGCAATAGGCTTCCCACCTATCACATTGTGTGAGATGGTATATATGGCTAATCGTGGGTACACTTCTTGTACCTCTGCCTACGTATTCCAGGTATGGGCGGTTAGATACTTTTTTTACCCTTTTTACGTTATGCAATGTAAAAACAAAATAGTGAATTTTCCCAATAGCCTATCCTTACGTAAAATTTTGTAAAAAACAAATTCTATTAGTATACTTAATGTCGATTAGATGCATATTTTCTGAGATATTGGCAAGAAACTGAAAAATGACCTGTTTTATTTTCAAATGTATTATAATTCTTATATAAATAAATAAAATGTTTAGGTTTACATTTTACATATATTTTATTCATTTTTAGGCTAGTAAAAATGCATTTATAACATTTTAATAAAACAGTATACATTCTAGAACTGATTCTCTCGGGTTATGTCCATTACACAAATACTATGAAATGATAACGCTAACTTATAATGAGCCGTGCGTTCAAAGGTTTTGAATACATTCCGGGTGTCACGTTCAACTGGACATTACATCCGAAACCGTTGAAACTTGCGATGTCTGTAACTTCTAAATTATAAAACTCATGAACTTGAAATTTTTAAGGGATAATCTTTATAGTAGTTACTTTTGAACAAAAAAATAATAAAGGATTTCGGATGATAGGTTAATGAATTAAAGCCAAATATACGTTTTTATTTTCATCCCCTATCCCACGGGAACCGTGCTGAATTTTGGGATAAAAAATATCCTATAACCTTCTTCGGAGTATGAACTCTAATCGTGCTAAATTTCATTTGAATCCGTTCAGTAGATTCGGCGTGATGCGCGGCCTTGATACAGACAGACAGACAGACAGACAAAAATTAAAAAAAATACATTTTTCGCTTTAGTATCGATTAAAGAGTATCTTCCAAGAATTTCTTTTAAAATATCTTCAATGTACAGAAATCGACCTCTTACAGTTTTATTATATGTATATAGATTTATTATTTTTTGGTACTACCACAGTATATACTACTTAAAAAGTAATATAAGTTTTTAAGTTTTAACAGATAATTATTTACACAATTCATTTATCTCACTAAGAATATTTGGTTATTTTTCACCTACAGGCAGATATTTCTTGACTGGAAGAACGTGCCCCCGTAGGTATCTTGATCTAAATTTTAAACTTTTACGCTTCTTTTTCGTATATTTTTTTTACTTTTCCGCACGCGCATTTTTCATTAACTTCACTTAATTACGTAACGCAGTTAAAGTTAAAATAAATAAAAATAAACTTATTCAGTTGGGTGCTACATTTTCATGTACCACATGTGACATTTAATTGTGGGTCACTGAACCGAAACCAAATGCAGTGCAAAATAAACTGTACTGAAATGAAAACCCTAAATCATTCGTCGCAGTTTTGTCCACATGCCACAAGCGTTCACATGCGTACAGTCAGCTCCATATAATAACATCACGTAATGACAAAATATTTCACAATAACTAAGTAACTTTGACAGCTTAAGTACAGTCTCGTCATGATACCAGCATTTTTAATCTCTTGTTCAGCTTAGAGGATTACTCGGGAAATTTTATTTCAATAGTGATGCTTGCCTTAAGGATTTTACAAGCAGCGCATACATCACGCCAGTATAGGACCTTTATTTACTTGCTATATTATGATATAAAAATAAACAACATAAACGTAACCCGCATTATAATGAAATATTATGTCGTTTAAAACTAGGCGTATTTGAAAAGTATGTCTGCATCGTAATGAATGATATCTTTTGGACTACACTGTGAGTGATTTGGCATAAATATATCCATAAAATTCAATAATAGATTTTACACTTTCAATTGTCGGCACTTGGTGAAATTCCAATATTTTTAGTTGAAACTAGTTTAATCACACACTTGTACTTTTATTTCACTATTATTGTATACTAAATTATTTAATTTTATCGACCGGTTTCGCTTTTTAAAGCATCTTCAGCACGTAATATTCTTTACTGAGTTAAGAATATTGCGTCCTCCTACGTACGAAAAAAATCAATAATACGAGTGCCGAGTATGTAAGTAAATAATAAAAGGAAAGAAATTTTATTATTTTCTTCTCGTGGTCTAGTCACAGCACATGTAGCGCTAAGTACAAATAAAACATTGATAAATTAATGTAGAATCTACCTAAACCGTTCAAATATATGAAATAAAAGTAGAAGTACATTATTTATTTTATTTTGTTAGTAATGAAAAGTATTTAATTTCTATATTTTTTCAATATAAATTATTCCAATGCCTAAATTCACGATTGTCAAATGTTAAAGTGAAAAAAATTCGAAATGGGATAAACATTTCCAATAATTCCTGTTTTTATTATTGTTAGTAGTTTAGTTTAGTAGTAGTTTAGTATTGTTTTGCTGGCTTGTGGCTGAAAAGTTATTTAGAGAATCGACAGCAAATGGTTCATATTGATAGAGTAAATAAAGTAAACAAAATAAAAGTTACATTTAAATCTAAGCTTCGAACAAATTGTTGTGGCATCCCGCAAGGAAGCATATTTGCGCCATTATTATTTATTACTGGTATTAACGACCTACAACAAAATATTAATGAACAATGTTACTTATTTGCTGATGACATAACTTTATTAATAAATGATGAAAATCTTTGTAATATAGCATATGAAAGGAAAGTTAATGAAACTGTAAATCAAGTAATTAAGTGGATGGAAAATAATAATTTCCATATAAATATAAAAAAGACAAAATTTTTACAATTTATGACATATAATAAAAAATCTTTGAATCTTAATATAAAATATGATAATAATGCTATAGAAGAATTAGAATATATAAAATATTTAGGTATAGTTATTGACAAAAATCTTAACTGGAAGGAGCATATCATCAATATTTGTAATACTCTTGATAGATTTGTATTTGCTCTCCGTAAAATTAGATTACATATATCAAAGGAAACAGCATTAACAGCGTATTTTGGATATGTTTCATCAGTACTTTCCTATGGGCTGCTTATGTGGGGTAACTCTGTGGATATGATACGTGCTTTTAAAACACAAAAAATGCATTAGGGCCATATGTAACATCACACAAATGCAAAGTTGTAAACCTTTTTTTAAAAACCTGAAAATACTAACACTTCCTTGCATGTACATTATGGCAGCTTGTTTATTTGTTAGAAAACACCCTAAATATTTTAAAACAAATGCAGAACAACTTGGCACAAATAACAGACATGCAAGCAAACTTTATGTGCCACAGTGTAGACTAGCAATGGTAAAAAAAATTCTTTCCATATGTGTATTACTCTGTTCAATAAATTACCAAACATAATAAAATCGCTGCCGATAAACAGGTATAAAATACAACTGCATAAATGGCTAATTACAAAATGCTTTTACTCTGTGGAAGAATATTTAAATTGTAAAGATAATGCAATTAATATCTAGTCAGATCCAAAAATAGTTAATAAGAATGTTAATGTATACAGATTTAGTGTTTGTTAGTTATTATGCGTGATATGATTATCTCTAATGATATAAATGGAATGTATAATAGATTAGATTAAAAAATATTTAGATGAAGACATATTTATATGATGATGAAATTAATAATTAAATTGTTAGTTAAATTGAATAATATATTAATAATTAAAATCAAATAAGCAAAGTCAACAAAATCAACTGATATATTATTAATTTAAAAATAAATAATGAAATATAAATTAAAATCAAACTAGTAATTAATAGCAATGTTATGTAGTATTTTAGTGATAAGAAATTAAGATTTGCACACCTTTAAATGGTAGAATAAGTAGAACTATATTGAAATGTACCTATCTGACAATCTTGTATACCTTATTCTGGCAAATAAAAAAAATATATTAATATTAATATTATTATGTCATAAGATAGCAAACAACGAGATGGGTCTCCTGATGGAAAGAGTCAACCATCGTCTATAGACACCAAAGGTGTTAATGGTGCGTTGCTATCTAGTGGCGAGATCAAATGCCACATGCATAAGTTTACCGGCTACCTTACCCTCCAAACCGAAACACGACAGTGACAAGCACTGACGCTATTGCGGCAGTAATAGGTAAGGCGGTGGTACCAGACCTGGGGGAGCCATTGCGGAACTCTACCACCTAGTAGCCACGATGGTAGTGACTCGCATAGCCAATCGGTCGCCTTTTACGACCTGCTTGGCAGAACGGTAGTTGGTCTATTCTTCAAAGGAGCCCGAAACCAACACGGGGAAAAGCAAGAAGAAAACTGGTGGAAGAAACAAGAACAGGGTGGATTAAAAGGAGAAGCTATTTCTTAAAATTCAAATATAGCGGAGCCGGTGTCTGCCTAATGTACGTAACATTAACAGAATATTTAATAAAAAATGCAGACCCTAGTATTTTATTTAATAACTATAAAAAGCGATTTCGAGATACATTCAATCTTCCGTAGTAAAAGCACATAAGTGACCGCGTTATGGAACATGAGCATAAGAATCTCGATGATAGGGCAGCCGGTAGGTAATTATAAAGCACACGTAGGTACACGGAGTGAAAGAGGTTTTTTTTTTATGTCATAAGATAGCAAACAAGCAGATGGGTCTCCTGATGGAAAGAGTCAACCATCGCCTATAGACACCAAAGGTGTTAATGGTGCGTTGCTATCTTGTGGCGAGGTATAATGCCACATGCATAAGTTTACCGGCTACCTTACCCTCCAAACCGGAACACGACAGCAACAAGCACTGACGCTATTGCGTCTGGTGGTATTGCTTCTGATTCAGTAGTTTACAATATAATATGCTAGTTAACCCCTCAAAAATGACCGTAATGTATATTATGAACCAAAATTTTCTTATTACATTTCATTTCTACTCTTCTACAAAATATATTTAGACCTTTTAATTGTTGCAATGCAAGTCATAGTTGATTGAGAACACGTTTTCGGTAAATATTGAACACATTACGGAAATATTGTTTAATATGACGCTCACTGTACATGCGTGTCGGCCGAGCCATAAAACATTTTTCCTTGCCCCGTCGGCTTTGGGTACGCTTCTACAAAATTTCGGTCCATAAACGCGATCGCTGATATACTATTATTATATTTTATTACAGGGTATATGATAAAAATAATATAAGGGATGTTTTGAAATGGGTAAGAAGAGATAAGCTTTTGAACTTTGAGTTATTTTGTAAGATAACGGTAACTCACGATGAAAATTAATGAAGTTATGTTAATGTGTGTAGGTGGCTAAAATTTCGACCCACACAGGTTGTTTAACCTACACGATCTCGAATTATTATGTACAAACTGCATAATAAAAGACTGTACATACTGAAAGAGGATGTTCACTACGATTTATCGATCTCGATTATTCTCGATACTCGATTTATCGATCGTACTCGATTACGTCTCTGTAACACCAAACTGTATCCCCCAATTTTGTTATCATCCGTTGTTTGAACTGTCCCCCCTATTCAAAGACGTATTCACGTCAAAAACAAAAAGAATTACTTAATGTCAAACTTTACTCTTTTATTAGACGTATTTGAGACTATTTATTAATTTATTAACAAAATCCACAGTGCTTAAATTACATGGATAGCTATACATTAAAATGCTGTAAATTACATTAGTAATTTACAGCCAATTACGGATTTACATTTTATAAACCAAACAGAATGCACGTTAGTGATGATAAAAATAACACTAAATTGTACTTACATTATTAACAACAAAAACGAAAAACAGTTACTTTAAGCTATATCAGAGGTAAGTACATATAATTATACCTACTCGTTTTCTTTTTAGGGGGACACGTAGTGTGTGTGTGTGTGTGTGTGTGTGTGCGTGTGTGTGTGTGTATGTTCATGTTTGTGTGCGTGTGTGTATGTCTCTGCGTGTGTGTATGTCTCTGCGTGTATATTCGTGTTATGTTTTAAGTTATAAAATATGATAAGTCTAATTTTTTATAAAGTTATGAAATGCATACTATGCATAAACTTTATTTTCCCGGGCACAGTTTTAACTTTTACTGCAGTCCTATTTTTTAATTTTGTTTTTTATACGATTAACGGGCAGTCTTGACATTTTTATTTAGTTTATTCTAAAAAGCTTGCTCACTTACCAAAAATATTAATTCGAAAGTACTCCTGAACTTTGATGCAATTTAAGAGTCCGTCATTGTATTACCGTCCATATTTAGCCCTAAAGTAAAGGCCCCAACAAAGTGTTTTATGTCCTTTAAAAATGGGGACTAATTAGTTTAGATGGGAGATGATGTATCATTTTCGATCCTGAGAGAATGATCAAAATATGAAGTTTCGATCTAGCTTCGGAAAAATATTTTTATAAGATCTATAGTTCCCGCTCCTATATATTTTACTAGCTGTTGCCCGCGACTTCGTCTGCGCGGACTTCGTTTACTGCGTTTACCTCCCCCGTAGGTGAAAGCGTGATAATATGTAGCCTATATGTTGACCCGATCTGTTAGTAATATTCATGCAAAATTTATAGTAAATCTATGCAGTACTTTTTGAGTTCACCCCGGACATACATTGACTTTCCTACGATTTTATTATATGTATAAATAACTCTATATTTAATATAAAGTAAGTTTTGATATCAGGATGGTTAGGAGAAGAAACTAACCAAGATGTAACAAAGCCATCTCAGATTATGGTTTATAAAAAAATCTAAATTTTAGTACAGAAATGACTGCCATTTTAGATCAAAAGTAGCCAAGTTACATTAATTACCATTAATGTGGCTTTCTAACAACAAACTTTACTAAGATTTGCTTAAATTAAAGCGTAACGATAAAATTATCTTCAATAAATTATTGTACTCGGAAGTCATAAACAGAATTTAACTTAATGAACATTTTGTAAAATTAAATAGCAATTAAAATGCTAAGAATCTGTACCCCGCTATTGTATATCTTCATGATTAAATTAATTATAGGATAATAAACCAGCTTTTAACGATGACATTATATCTATCTTTAACTTATTACATTTTGTTGATTTTATTATCTTTTCAACTTTTATTTACTTTTGAACTTTTATTACCAAATAATAAAATAAAATTAATTAAATAATTTTAGCTTAAATATTTAATTAAAGATTAAAGTAGTTCGTACTTTTCTACAATAATGATATATTATCCACACTGATATTATAAATGCGAAAGTCTGGCTGTCTGTTAAGTTTTCATAGCTAAATCGCTAACCCAATTTTGATGAAACTTGGAACGGAGGTAGTTGAAGATCCAGAGTCAAACAAAGATTACTTTTGTCACAAATGAACCCCTATGGGAGGGAATATGCTATGATGAAAGTTTCTATAAAAAATATATCGGTGACAGGTTACTTTATAAGAAATATCTAAATTAAAATATATTGTTTTGTCCAAAAATTGATGTCAAAGCAGACGTCTGAATTAATCAGACTGAAAGTTCGGAGATCCATCTGTATATAATTTTTCTAATGCCAATTGGTACTAATCAAAGCCACATGCATAAGTTCATCGGCTACCATATAATCCAACCCATTATTAACAAGCACTTTAGACTTTTAAAGCTTTTAATTATTGACATTGCGTATAAAATTGTGAATATACAATACTAGCTGTTGCCAGCGACTTCGTCCGTGTCGAGACTTCGTTTACTCCGTACAGCTCCTCTCCCGTAGGTGGTAGCGTGATAATATGTAGCCTATACGTTGACCCGACCTGTTAGTAATATTCATGCAAAATTTGAAGTAAATCCATGCAGTACTTTTTGAGTTTACCCCGGACATACATACAAACAAACAAGACAAACAGACGAAAATTCTAAAAACTATATTTTTGGCTTCGATATCGATTGTAGATCACGCCTCAAGTATTCTTTTAAAAAAATATTCAATGTACAGTTTTGACTTTACTACGATTTTATAGATAATAAATAGGTTTTTAATTTGATTAGCTATTTTAAATCATTTTCTTATTTGCTGACACTAGTGTCTTATTAGTTGCTTAATAGGAAGGTAGATGATGTATAATGTATATTTAACGCGGTATAAACTACTGCGTAATATTAAAAAACAATGTGTTATCGCTTTGTCTCAGACCCCTTTAGAAGAATCTGTCCTCCTATCGACGGTTCATAAAGGTGAGCAGAAACTAAACATGTCTTAATCATTGATCATTATGTAGTAGAAATTTACAATCTTAATTTTTCCACATGGCAATGAATTCAGTGCCCGTGATTATCATTTAGAGGGTACGTATAGACTATGTCACCCAGGACTAATGTAGAGATTGGTAAAAGAATTCCAAAAATGCTTCAGTAGTTCCAGGGATTATTTACTTTCTATTCAACTCATTAGCACGTTTGCAATAATTTAACTTATTATATTATATATGTATATATATATATATATATATATATATATATATATATATATATATATATATATATATATATATATATATATATATATATATATATATATATATATATATATATATATATTAGAGATAACAGCAAGCAAGAGCAAACAAGAGATTCCAAGTGTAATATGGAAAGCAATATCAAGACTTGCTGAAAAATAAGCTGTAAGTAATGTTAATTTTGGATAAAACATTGAATATGAAAGCCAACAAGATTTACAAATAACATTCTCAAAGGAACTGGCGTAACGAATGTTTTAGGACGCGACCTTGGTACAAGAAACGTGAAAATTTCGCATGAATCCGTTAAGAAAAAGATGTTTTCTGAGGCATGTCATTATACTTACAGTTAATCTATTTTATTCTACGCATATATTTTTATATCATTAGCCAACAAACAAGCAGATGGCTTTCCAGATGGAAAGAGAAAACTGTCTCATATAGACACCAACTATATTAATAATGCGTTGCTATCCTTGTGATGAGGTCTTAAATCCACGTGTATAAGTTTATTACCGGCTACCTTACCGCCCGGCCACGCGACCCGGTGGCGGCGGCGACGCGGCGGGCTAGGTGGAAAATTGCTTGCGCGGATTTTCAGGCCATGGAACTTACATCCTCCGCCGCGACCAGTATAGTCCGAGAGCAAGATGACTTTTTCAACTTTATCTCGATATTGCTTGGAGGGGAGTAGTTTTGTACTTCGACGCTTACTATTTGGAAGATAACATGTAGCGCATGATTTAAATAAGAATCGGGGTATAGTATAAACGTTGAATTTCACAAGAAGTATGAGAAATACGTACTTATCAAGACAAATTTCTGGAATGAGTGTCGATTTCGAAACCTTTAATTTATAGAGTTGTCGGTTGATAGTCCATTATCGAAAGGGTTTCATTACCTCAATAAGTACAATACTATCAATAGACAGCAATACAATCGATAGCATCGATAATATTCATAATAAACTATCAAAAGTATCAATACTATCGATAGTATTGCTATTTAATGTTGTATTAATCACAATTACTATCGATAGTGTCAGTACTATCAAAACTATCGATAGTCAACTTTTTTCTAATACTGACCGATGTTATCGATTGTACAAACTATCGATAGTACCGAATATATCGATAGTCCATGCAATATTGTCTAACAATACTATTGATAGAATCGATACTTTGTTTATCTCCAATCATTGATACTATCGACGCAATTGATAGTTTATTTACTAACAGCGCCCAATACTATTTTTTTAATACTCTACGCACAATACTATCGATACTATCGACGTTATGGCGTTTCTAGATTAAAACTATCGATTTTTTGGCGACACTTCTTATATTCTTTTGAATATTCAACATTGTGGGAAGAAAGAAAAATTGTATCTCTGGACTTTGTTTATGCTTATGTGGTGACCAGACTTACAAATTACTGGCCTAGTAAGTATTTGAAAATTAAAGTTAAAATGTTCATAGTGTATTTTCTGGCAACTACAACTAAACCATTCTGGTTCCTAGACTATACGCTAAGGCCGCCGCCATGCTCTGTGCTAACAAAGAGTACAACATATGTCTCACTCGCTCACCGCGTCCCGCACCGCGCGCCTGATTCACTCGTCAAAAATCGTCCGTCGCCCCGCCCGGTCGCTGCGCCACGTGGCATGTTTAGTACTTCTAAAAATCGCAAGCGCGAATTTCCCGTGGCCAGGCCGTTACTTTCCAAAACTCTATGTTAAACAGGTTACCTATATTGTAATATTCGGTTCGTTGTTTCATTATGGCAATTAAGCATACCATGTATATATATACTTATAAAAAAACATTAAAACATATGGCATAAAATAAAAAGAATACCTAAAAAACATTTCACAGTGAAATTCGGTATAATATAAAAAAAGACAAGTAGGTAATTATTATTCAAACTAAAAATTCCAAATGCGAACGAGTGTGATCTATAAAAAACATGGGTTTATTGCATCGGTAGGCATACAAGTAAGTGAGCCATCTGATGGAAAGACGTCAACACAGATCATGGACATTTATGATACAAAAATTAGTATGCAGTCTGAGAATTTCGTTCGCGTTACCAAAATATTACTTCCTTTAATTCAATCGGCTGTAAAATAGGTTCTAGTCGGCTATAAAAAAGGCTAGAACCTATTTTATAGTTTTATGCACAATATCCTCATTTATAAGTTATAAATATATATTGTGCATAAAACTCTTCCGCTTTTTATATTCTGTTGATAAACAGGTTGACTACCTACTAAAAGATATATATATATAAGCGTGATAATATGTAGCCTATATGTTGACCCAACCTATTAGTAATATTCATACAAGATTTGAAGCAAATCCATGCAGTACTTTTTGAGTTTACCCGGACATACATACAGACAAACAAACAGACAAAAATTCTAAAAACTATATTTTTGGCTTCGATATCGATTGTAGATCACGCCCCAAGTATTCTTTTAAAAAAATATTCAATGTACAGTTTTGACTTTCCTACGATTTTATTATATGTATATATATATATTAGGCTGTATCAAAAAAATCGACTATTTTTTTTTTTGAAAAATATAATGAAAATCTTGTTCAGAATACCGAAAAAATACGCCAGTATAACGGACAGCTCTTAATTTTAATATTAAGATGTCCCGCTTCACGATTTTCCATTTCCCGTTTAAATAACATGGGAAAATCTGATTCTTCAAGTTTGGAATTTTGTAGCTCTGCAACGAATTATCAAATTGGTTAAACCATGACATATTCTTATAGGAAATTTAATGCTCTACAAAAAAGGTCTCTTACAAAATTTTGATTAATGTACTCCTTCAAAAGTTATTCAAGGTCAAAGTTGAAACCATTGTAAATTGTAAGAAATTTTCACTTTTTTGGAGCATTTATCATACTTATTACAATATTTTGTCATAAATAAGCTTTTTTAAAACTTTTTGGAATTCCACATTTTTTTTCTGACTATTGATTTATATTAATTATCAAAATTGCCATCAAAATCAGGATTCTAAAGATTTTTTTTTGTTATTTTGTTATTTTATTATTATACTCAATAATTTTAATATCAAGGATAATTAATATAAATCAATAAACAGAAAAAAATTTGTGGAACTCCAGAAAGTTTTAAAAAAGCTTATTTATGACAAAATATTGTAATAAGTATGATAAGTTCTCCAAAAAAGTGAAAATTTCTTACAATTTACAATGGTTTCAACTTTGACCTTGAATAACTTTTGAAGGAGTACATTAATCAAAAATTTGTAAGAGACCTTTTTTGTAGAGCATTAAATTTCCTATAAGAATATGTCATGGATTAACCAATTTGATAATTCGTTGCAGAGCTACAAAATTCCAAACTTGAAGAATCAGATTTTCCCATGTTATTTAAACGGGAAATGGAAAATCGTGAAGCGGGACATCTTAATATTAAAATTAAGAGCTGTCCGTTATACTGGCGTATTTTTTCGGTATTCTGAACAAGATTTTCATTATATTTTTCAAAAAAAAAAAATTCGATTTTTTTGATACAGCCTAATATATATATATATATATATATATATATATATATATATATATATATATATATATATATATATATTTGTATATATATATATATATATATATATATATATATATATTTGTATATATATATATATATATATATATATATATATATATTTGTATATATATTGTATATTAAAAGACACGATAATTCACAGGTCAACATGAATTTTGAGTCTGAGTTCTGTACCTCTGATTCTGATTACTTATGCCTAACTAAAGAATGAAAAAATATTTTTATCTAATAAAGTTTGCTTTTGTAGCTACCAGCACGAAAATTCAAATTTTATGGAAAAGCTCTATTTTTAAATTTCAATTATATTTAAAAGGAAAACAAGTTATCAATTATACATTTTTATTAATTTAATTATAAAATACGGCATAAATAAACACAAAAATACAAAAAAGAATACAAAAAAGCTTTAGAAAATGAATAGTATTGGTATTTCCTTTGTGAAAATCAAAACTTTCTTGTATGAGGCCCCAAAGTACGAAAGCAAAGTTTATTGATTGTTAATAGCGTTTCTGTTTACTATTCGATGTATATAATCAGAAAATGGTCACTAAATAACAGACTCAGAAAAAAAAAATTTTTTGTTGACCTGTGATTAATGGTTACCTATATTATAATATTAAAAATGCGAAAGTCTGGATGTTTGTTACGCAATCACGCAAAAACTACTGAACGGATTTGAATTAAATTTGGCACACAGATAGATGATGACCTGGACTAGCACATAGGCTACTTTATCCCTGAAATATTAGATGATCTCGCGGGATTTACCAAAAACTTTTAATATACAGCAGCCTGCACTCTGCAGCTAGTATTAAACATGTCTGATCCCCGTACGTAGTACTAAGAAGTTTAGTCGTGAGTTTAGTAAATCGCTATTGTAAAAAACTAAACATTTTTGTTAGATAATTAGGTCAAAATTTTAGTACCTATTTTTTACACTCTCACCCCCACCCTACCTTAGTTTTTACAGTCTCTTACCAGTCAGTGTATATAATTTATCTTACTTTTATCCCTAGAAAAAGTATCGACTTTAAATAAACTCTTAAAAACAAATAATAACAATGACGTATGCTTTGTTTTTATAGAACTTTATTTTATGTGTTGGTCCAGGGCTCCTTTGAAGGTCGCAAAAGGCGATCGATTGGCTATTCGAGTAACTACCATCGTGGCTTCTAGATAGTAGAGTTCTGCATTATCTCGCTCGGGTCTGCTATCACCGCCTTACCTATTCCTGCCGCAATAGCGTCAATGCTTGTCATTGTCGTGTTCCGGTTTGGAAGGTAAGGTAGCCGGTGAACTTATGCATGTGGCATTAGACCTCGCCACAAGATAGCAACGCACCATTAACACCTTCGGTGTCTATAGGCGATGGGTGGCTCTCCATAAGGAGACCCCACCTGCTTGATTGCTATCTTATAGTCTTTAGTCTGTAGAAATACGGATATTAAATACTGAATCATATTGAATATATATGAGGCTGGGCGAATTGATATAAAAAACCCAAGATACACAATCAGTGTCTCAAAACGTCCTCTAAAAACGAGCGCAAAATTTAAAATTGTGCCCTCATTTCAAATAGAATGGCGTTGGTCACGACACTGACAATTTTATTACTTTTTGGACATTGCTTTGTAAAAACAACTATATAAACATTGCGTTTAAGGTTGGATATGCAAAAATATTATTTTTGCCATATCTATAACTACTTATGTGAAATTGGGGGCTTCTTGATTGGCCGGCCCGGCACCGGCCCCGGCCCGACACCGATAGTACTTGACGCGACAACCTGACACGGCACCGGCAGGCCGCGTTTACACTTTGCTGGTGCTTAGTATTAAGCAGAAAATACGTAAAGACAGCCGTTGATTAGTGTGAGTGATTAGTAATCAGCGTCTATTTACTTTTGCTACGCTGATTACTAATCACTCGCACCGATCAACGGCTGTCTTCACGTATTTTTTGCTTAATACTAAGCACCTGCATTAAACATTCGCACTCGTACTAATCAAAGTGAAAACGGCGCTTAAGACAAGACGGTCGCTGGTTGAGTGATTAGTCGCACTAATTAACGGCTATCTGCACGTGTTTTTTGCTTAATTCTTAGCACCTGCATTAAACACTCGCATTCGTAATCAAAGTGTAACCGGAGCCTATTTCATGTAATTTTGGGTCAAGTACAAAAGTGTGATGAATTTACAATCAAGACAAAACTAACGCATTTTATTAGGTAGATACACATAATGAGCAATTCGTTACAAACGTTTGTTTAGAGAATGAACGTAAACCGAATTGTTGAATGATTAATGACTTCACTCACTTAATAGACCGTTTTAAAGAGGCAATAAAAACTTTGTTGTTCGTAAATACTCCACTTAAGCTATGAAAAGGTTAATCGTTTCAAAATGTTCGAATGATAAAAGTACAAATGAGGTAATAAGAGTTTTATTTTTTTTGCTGTCTAGTATCTACCCACCTATCAATTTCAACTAGGTATATAGCTATCACCACGGAGTAAATGGAGGCACCTTCTTAAGACATTTCTTAGATGTCAAGCGTAGCTAAATTTTGAAATACGAGAATGTATGTAACAGTACGTCAACAATAAAAACTCAATTACAATTAGTGTCAATTTGCCTATATAATTTGCCATACTGTTGACAGTGATATGAGCATTCGCTCATATGCATGGCTACACGTTCAATGCCAAACGCCATGTCTATTAGTATTTATGTAGTCTGTGGCTATCACTGATGAGAAGTTTCGTGAAAATAAAAGAAAGATTGGCAAAAAAGTACACATTTAAATACTAGCAATTATTTATAATGCATCATCACGCCTGGTTTCCTTGCTGGGTAGGCAGAGTAAACCGAATGTCTACATACTTTCCGGTTTACTACGATTGACCGTTTTGTCGGTTGGCGAGATGAGTAGTGATCTCCATCGCCACATTTTACCAATTTGATAACGATTATCGACTATTGTTAGCGATAATCAGGACCGCCGGTCTTACATGCTCATCCGAGGCTCGAGAGTGGTACATAACTCGACAGCCAGATTCCAAGTTGCTAAATCTCAGGTTTTTGAGAAAAACCTTGAAAAAACCTTGACAACACTTGACCGATCCGGGGATTGAGTCCGAGATCTCATGATCTGAACTAAATAGGCCTAGACCACAAAACAGACAACATTAATAATACTAGCTGGTAGAGTTCTGCATTGTCTTGCTCGGGTCTGGTACCACCGCCTTATCTATTCCTGCCGCAATATCGTCAGTGCTTGACAGTGTCGTGTTCCGGTTTGGAGGGTAAGGTAACCGGTAAACTTATGCATGTGGCATTAGACCTCGCTACAAGATAGCAACGCACCATTAACATCTTTGGAGTCTATAGGCGATGGTTGACTCTTTCCATCAGGAGACCCATCTGCTTGTTTGCTATCTTATATTAAATAAAAAAATATAACTTCATTTAATAATAATATGTTTATTATTTAGTGTAACAGCACAGAATACTTGGAGTATTCTGTGGTAATAGGTAGTAATCTCAGTACCACGGTTTACGTGGTCCCACGAACAAACTTTTTTTTATTAATAACAAGCTGAATTTTTTTGAACCGCTTCGTTTTCAAGAGACAACCATCTTTTCTATCTTCGAAAAATCTTGAATCGGATAAATAATAAAGTTATGAGGCATTGAAAATTTTGATTCGGAGAAGGAAAAATATTTATTAATAACAATAATTATTTTTCGACTTTAATTGCTTGATTATATTATAAAAAACACGAGGAAACTTTTGTCCTACACATTCGATTGTTTTTCTGACGAGTCCTCCACTCTAAAGTTTTTGCCTTGATTGATATTAATTAATTTAAAAATAACCTAATTTTCTCACAACAGCTTGCTAATTATTATTGTACTTTAAGGGAAACTTTTGTTAGTCAGACACTCTAAACTTTTCTTTTTTATTTATCTTTATTAGTCACCCGATTCGAGATTTTTGGAAGATAGAAAAGATGGTTGTCTCTTCAAAACGATGCTGTTCATAAAAAGTCAACTTGTTATTAATAAAAAAGTTTGTTCGCCAACGAACAAACTTTTTTATTAATAACAAGTTGACTTGGACCTTGGACTTTGGACCGAGGTCCAAACCTCGGTCTATACCAGCTCGAAGTCCAGCGGTGTGATTCCGGTCGGGGGTATTTCCCGTGATTTGGAAAAATTGATGACTGGTCATTGTAAGGAACAAGCCCTAATCGTTAAAAATAGCAAAAGACTATGGGCAATCGGGCGTCACCGACCATTTCACCGGCCGACATGTAGTTAATAACGTAACTAATGTTTAAAATTCTGAAAAAGTTAGAATTCATTTGTTTTTATATAATCATTATCCTTTACCCGTAACCTCTTGGCAAAAGCTAATAGTTTCTTAAATAAAGGTTTCATGAAGGCAAAAACTACTTAGAAGTAGATTCTCACGACCGCACAATGCTAGTGCCGCCCACTAATACGTTTTTACAATCGCCCAACGGTAATAAAACAAGGATGGGACTCGGATTAAGCTCGTTTATCATTCGTTTTGATGGCCCTTTTTGCTGTAATCATTCATTTTTCTTCCGTCGTTTTCTGCTTTACTTGCGTCTAAACGCCCCTTTGCTGTGCGGTAAATATATTAGTTTTTTAAATTAACTCCGTTTGGAGTTACTTCTCATTAAAGAAAAAGATTTACTTAGCCTTTAAATTTAGATAAATGGAATTGAAATATTATAAAAATTCGAATTTAAAATTATAGTAATATTCTAAAATATTTAATTAAAAATTAAGTGTTATAAGTTAAAAGTAAATAAATGGCCTGTTGCATGTTTTTATTAGCTGCAGCATGCAGCCCGCTGCATTATAAAAGTTTATGGTGAATCCCACAAGAATAGCTCATTTATTTGGGATAAAAAGTAGTTTTTATGCTATTCCAAGTCATCATCTACCAAATTTAATCTAAATCCGTCGAATAGTTTTGGCATGATCGAGTAAAAAACGACCGTCCATCCATCCATCTAAACATCCAAACTTTTGCACTTGAAAAATTACTTTCGTAATTTTTATATATTGTTAGATACGTATCAAGTAGATTGCTGGCCCTCTTGATGAAAATGATAACCATCACCAATAAATACCAAAAATATTTATGGTACACTGTCATCTTAATGGTATAACACTACGTGTATTTCGAGCTCCTGCCTAAACGCAACTGTAATAAGCACTGACAATATTCCTGCAGGGAAGGTGAGATTGTGATACCAAACCCGGGCATATCATTGCAGAATTCTCCTACTACCCTCGTGTTAATCCGGGCCCTCTTTGAAGAATAGAAAATCTGCAATTCTGCCGTGCATTTCGTAAGAGGCGAATAATTATACATCATACATCACTCACATATTTCACTCATACATGTCACTACCATCATGACTATGAGGTAGATGAGTTCTGCAATGTCTCGCCCAGATATTTAGTATCACTGACTTACCTATTCCTGCCGCTTTGCGTCGATGCTTGTCATCATCATGTTCCAGTATTTAAGGTAAGGTAGCTGGTAAACTTATGCACATTGCGTTAACACTTCGCCACGGTTTGGAGGATAAGATAGCCCGTACACTTAGCATGTAGAAATACAATCTCACCATACGGACAGCAACGTATTGTTAATATCTTTGATGTCTATTGACGGTGATTTCTCTTTCCACCAGGAGAGCCTTCTGCTTGTCCGATATCTAATTTTAGTATTTATAAATTACGTGTTACGTTGTTTCTCCACTGCAGAATTCCTAAAGTACTGAACCTACTTCAATGAAAACTTGTAAGCCGGTTGACGCTGCGGATCATTCCTGAAACTTCCTGCTAAATTGAGGCATTTTAAGCTTAAAGAAGCAAAAACTATACAGAAACGTAGACTTTTGAGCTCGAATAATTCAAAAATCTAAAGTTTGTAAAAATGACAGTATTTGAATTTACGGAAAGATGTATATTTTAAAAGTAATTATTGTTTTTGACCTTTCGAATGGTATTCAATGCAATTTTTGAGCTCTATTGTTTTATTTGTTTCGAAAACATTAAGTTTAAAAATTTCAAAAAATGTCAAAATATATTTTCCAAAAATTTTCGCCATTGATGAATCACATACATTTAATCCGATTTACGGTATTTGTCACAGTTTTTTAAGTAGAAAAACTGACTAGACTTTTAAATACGTCGGTATATTAGCCTGATATTCATTTTAAGAACACGAGGTAAGTCTGCTTTAAACAACGTTATTTTAATATTTAAAAAACTTTAACAGGGAAATTTGATTCGAATTTAAAATTTTAAACGGCATTATACGCAATTTTAAAAGTATTAAAATATTGCACAAGATCGAAAAATAAAAGCTTGAAAAAATTCGAACTTATGTAGAAAAAACACATTTTTCAATATTCTTCGTTAACGATAACTTTGAACGGATAAACCGATTTTGATGCAATTTAAAGCATTGGACGCAGTTTTTCAAAGAATAGAGATAGCTAATTAGATTTAATACTCAATTGGTACATTAATCTTGAAGATATTAAAAATATAAGTTATATATTAAAAATATTAGTTAATAAAACAAATATACAATGCGAATGTGGAAGGATGCTAGGTACCCGGGAAGACCAAGACTGACATACCATGATCAGATTGATCGAGTACTGTCCGAAGGTGGTGCCAAGAGTCTTCGCAACCAGCGTGTGTGTATGAAGAGAATGATGAATGTGTAGGAAGCGAGACAAGACTGCAAGAATCGTGATGTATGGCACTCGGTTCTCTCTGCTTACCCCGTAAGGGATCTGGCGTGAAGATATATATGTATGTATATTAAAAATATTATTTCAATTTTTTTAAATCTCCTGTGCGGAATACATACATTCCGACATACTAATGTCATCGTGAAAATAGTCGGAAAAGTTTTCTAGGACCTCAAAACGTGGAGAGCTGGGGAAAACTCGATTTTCGAAAATCGGGTAAATTCAGTAAAAGCCTTTTAAATAAAATACGTAGTGGGACGTTAAAAATAAGCATTTCGCGACAATATGAATAGTTACGTAATATTCGTGACCCATGTCATTCAATACAGTTACAAGTTTTAGCTCTAAGCTTGATTATTATCGCTTTGCATTTGGTATAATTCGTTAATTTCTTGGATTACCCGTAAGCTAACTTATATCAGCAGCTTTGCTTATATTGCCTATATATAATTAACTATTTAATTACCACAAATCCTTCAGTTGATAGTTAAGTTTAGTGTTTCTCAAAAGCTAAACTTAACTAGCAATAGTTACCTATATGAATCAAAATTTTTGTACCCCTTTTAAAGACAATCATGTGAACAGTATGGAGTATGAAAGATAAATAATGAAGATCCATACAAAGTCCGCCTAGAAGCCTTCGCATGTTGAAAGAGCTTGTCGTATTGTAATACGTGATTAATTTCTTCTGAAATGCAAATTGTATCACGCACACTTATTTTAATGCAATTCACGAAAATCTAATAGACCGGGATCCCAAAACAAACATTTTTTTATTAATAACAAGCTGAATTTTTGTGATCAGCTTCGTTTTGACGAGACAACCATCTTTTCTATCTTCGAAAAATTGAATCGAGTAACTAATAAAGATAGATAAAAAAGAAAACTTTAGAGTGTTGGACTAATAACAGTTTCTACTTTACGTGTAGGACAATGTTATTCTTGAATAACAATAATAATTAACAAGCTGTTGTGAGAAAATTAGGTTGTTATTAAATTGGTTAATATCAATTTAAACATCTCATAATTCTGAAACTTTAGAGTAGAGGACTCGCCAGAAAAACCGTCGAATGTGTAGGACAAAACTTTCATCGTATTTTTCATAATATAATCAAGCCATTAAAGTCAAAAATTAATTAATGTTATTTATAAATATTATTCCTTCACCGAATCAAAATTTTCAAATCCCCGTAACTTTATTATCTACCCAATTTGAAATTTTTCTTGAATATTGATTTACTTGATATACTTGATATATACTTAACTTGGTATACTTGAATTCACAATTATTACATAATATTTTAAACCATTCACGTTGCAATGTATCGGGAATATTAATAGAACAAGTTTTTGTATCTCTTATCATGAATATTACTTGATTTTAACCACTTAAAAGTTAAAAGATGAACAATCCTCGTGTTGGTCCCGGGCTCCTTTGAAGAATAGGCCAACTGCTGTTCTGACAGGCAGGTCGTAAAAGGCGACCGAGTGGCTATGTACGTCGCTACCATCGTGACTACTAGGTGGTAGAGTTCTGCATCGGCTCGACCGGGTCTGGTACCACCGCCTTAACTATTCCTACCGCAATAGCGTCAGTGCTAGTCACTGTTGTGTTCCTATTTGGAGGGTAAGGTAGCCGGCAAACTTATGCATGTGACATTAGACCTCGCCGCAAGATAGCAACGCACCATTAACATCATTGGTGTCTATAGGCGATGGTTGACTCTTTCCATCAGGAGACCCATCTGCTTGTTTGCTATCTTACACATTTTCTTACATATTAAGCCGTTAGTTAGCACGTCTCGTCGTTCTATTTTGTTTATGTGTGTGAGAACCTTAAGCGCTTCGACTCAATTACGTGAATTGGGAGGCTGGTCGCTACTAATTCTTGCGTTTCGTTTGGGCTTACTTGCAAGATTTATTAGTCTTGTTGAATGATATAAAAATTGGTCTGTCATTAGGCTTCTAGTATGTTTACTCAATGCGTTTTTATTATGCGTATATAGATGGAGATATAGGGCATTATTAAATAATTCTTATTTCATTCATCACTTTGCCCCGTATTGATTTGGACTCACTTTCAAAGAATATATAAACTTATTGTTAGGCATGTCAAAAGTTATAGAAGGCTACGTGCCACTTACGTAGTGACTAGAGAGCTAGGGGGAGAGGGCGGGGGGGGGGGGGGGTAGAGTTCTTCAATGCCTCGATCCAAGTTTGGTGCCACTGCCTGCAAAAAACTCACAAACAGAGCCTCACTTATCGCCGCAGAGTGGCTAGTTTATCGGTTTTTTTTATCAGATACACTTTGGAGAGTGCGCTGCGGAATTGCACGACTTGATTCCGCCGTCTCTGTTTTTCTATCAATCGTCGAGGCGCACAGATTCTAGGCGTCGCCATATTGGACAAAGCGGTTCGACTCGACATTCTTCATTCGAACTGCAAGGGACTGGAACATGCTTCCTGAGTCTGTGTTCCCCGACGAGTACAATCTAGGAATCTTCAAGAGAAGAGTGAACAGGTACCTTCTAAGGAAGCGCTTTCCATCTTAGGCCGCATCTTAGAACATCATCAGGCGAGATCGTGGTCAAGCGCTTACCTGTCGAAAATAATTAAAAAAACATGCTGCAATTATAGCATCAGTGCTTGTCGCTGTCGCTCGTGTTCCAGTTTGAAAGGAAATGTAGCTAGTAAATTTTAGCATGTGGCATTCCGAATCTGCCACCTTTGTTTAGCGATCCTGATTGAGTTATCAATGGGGCTCGGGTTCGATTCCCGACAGGAAGGGGTATTTCTGTGATGAGCCGAAATATTTGTATTAGTGGGTTTGGGTATTTATTTAAGATAAGTTATATATGTATTTCTGTATATTAATATATTACAATCAAATAATTTGCTTACTTTAGAGTTAGATCTATTTGTGTAATTTGTCCGCGGCATATTTATTTATTATTTGTTATTAAAAATTTTGTGTCTATAGAAGAATTTTATTATTTAAGAAAATTAGAAAAGAAGTTATCATAAGAACCATTAGCTTATTTGCTATTCTGTCAAATATAAAAGATGCAGACAAAGCCCATAAACCTAATTCGATGGAGATAAAAGCGCTGCAAAGATATTTAATACTAGACGAAAACCCGGCTTCGCTTGGAAGTCTCATAATACGCAATCTTTATATACTAACTCAAATAGTTTACATTAAAAAGTAGCAACACGGTAGTGACGTTTTTTTTTCAACTATTACGTTGGTTTAATAAAGACAAAACTATAGTGTTGCTATTTTTTAATTTCTACTCGTTTTTGCACGAAGAGAAAATAAGTTTCACGATAATCTGCGCTCCGTTCTACGATACTTTAATAAATGCTCACGCCATCTACACCACATATTTGTAACCTTTAAAGAAATATGGCCGATTTGTCTGTCAGTACCGTTAGAATTTTATCACTATTTTAACAAAATAATCGATAATCCGAATTTTGCGGATATATGTTCTCGACTCAAAATTATTATTTTTTTACGCTTTATAATTTAGGTAACGTTCCGATTGAGTCTACCGTAACCCTTGACGAAATTATTAGTATAGATTATACTTGTCTTGTAAATAAATGAATTTAAAATTGTATATATTATGAAGAGTATCTTTACGCTCGTATCTCCGAAGGAGTAAGCAGAGGTACAACAAATGCAACCACGATTAACCGAAGATACTTGGTACCACAAATGTGATAGGTGGCAAGCCTATCGCTACCCGGGTAGTTTCCAATCCCGAACAACTTTTGTGTTTATCAGAAAACTATTAAAAAAAACCACTTTTTTTTAAGTAACCGACCGGGAGTCAAACCCGCGACCTCATGTGGTCAACGCCAACGCTGGACCACAGGGGCGATATATAAGAAGAAATTATATATTTTTAACAAAAAATTTAAAGCGGCGAAAAGTAATGCGTGGTCATACATTAAGGTGAAATTTCGAGCTAAGCGTCTGTCCACTGTTGGAATGCCGTTTCCAACATTCACATACTCATGAAGCTGTATTTTATTTGGAGGCAACACTTCTAATACCTACATGAAACACAGCTTTTAATACTGCTGTCATCTTCTGAGGTCTTACCCTCTCTTTCTAACACAGCTGTATAAAAAGAGATGACGAGACCTCATAGACTGAGATATAATGTAGATATATGTTTCAAGTGATTAATACCAGTGCTAGCTCCACCTTTACCCAATACTTCATGTACATACTACATGAATCTGACGCTCTGTCGCGGCGCAACTAACGCAGTGTTACAGAACTACTGGCGCTTGGCTCGTAAGTCCACCTTTAAAATCAGCGAGTGAACAATCAACCATCCCTTGCTTATATATCCTTATGGTTATAATTTTAGGAAAAATATTAAAATGGGACTACCTCTGGTGTACACCCATTCTATTATCAAAATCGAATCACTCTGTAAAAAGTTATGCGTAGTTTATCACAAAAATATATACGCGTCGCATTTAAAACCACCTCCGTTTTTTCTCGGTTGGAAATAGTTGTTTATAAACCACAACAACCAAAGGGTTGTTTACAAACCAGTTCCTTTAGGTAAGCTAAACTGGAAATCCAAAGAAGTTTCTAATTTACCACGAATAACCAGTTTGTATGTTGATAAGTTTACGATAATCTATTATTTTTTTTACGATAATCTATCATTTACTTTGTTAAATGAAGCTAAAGAGTACACACAAATTTACAATAATCTATCATTTACTTTGTTAAATAAAGCAAAAGAGTAGGTATTAACAAATCATTTTCAGACTCCGTTCAATTACTGATAAATTTTTAAGTAGAAAAGCTTCAATAAAATTGCTGAACCGGGTACCAAACTGTCAAAATTTGAGCTAAGTAAGCTGACCACTAGAACAACAAGGCACATAAAGCGATTTTGAACAACTTTGCCGTTAAGCATATTGCAGCGTCTTGGAATATTTGACGTACAAAAGCTCCAGGGATTAGCTGGTTCTTGTGCCAAGACTCATAATATTGTAATAATGTCTTTATATATAACCTCTTAGATTTACGAAGCAGCTACTGTGTAAACCTAATTTTTTTTTTTTCATAATCTAAGGAATCTAAATAATTTGTCAACCTTTGTTGGATTAATTATTTGTTAAATATGTTAAAATGCACATGTACTGTTTCACAAAGTACTTTTTATTTAGTTTATATCGCCAGTTGGTTTCACTTTTAATGACATTTTCAGGGCTACATTAAAATATACGTTAATAATCTATATTAACTATTATTATTTATTAATTTATTAATATTATAAATGCGAAAGTTTGGATGTTTGGATGGATGTTTGGATAGATGTTTGGATGGATGTATGTTACTCAATCACGCAAAAACTACTGAACAGATTTGAATGAAATTTAGCACACAGGTAGCTGATGACCTGGAATAGCACATAGGCTTCTTTTTATCCCGTAAAAATGAGGTGATCCCGCGGGATGCGCCAAAAACTGTGTATAATGCAGCGGGCTGCACGCTGCAGCTAATATGTTATAAAAAAACTATTACCTACCGATAATCCAAGAATCTTGAAAAGAATTTACGTGAATCTTTAAGAACTCTCTTAAATGCTGATTGAAACAAGATTCGGATTCAATCCCAAACCGGAAAAGGCATTTGAGTGATGAGCATTGATGTTTGTTAATCTGGGTCTGAGTACTTGTCAAACATCTTTCCAGTATTTTACATATTATGTATTTCAGTATACTAGCGATCGCCCGTGGTCTAAACTATAATCTTTAAAAATTTTAAATAGCAATAAAATCTTTTAAGTTTGGCTCCAGAATTTAGCCGTAATAGGCTAGGGTAGATAAATTTTGAAACAAAAGAACGTCATAGTAGGATGAAACCTATTGAAAAAGGAAGAAAATAAAGTGAAAATAAGAGTAAAAATAAAATACGACAGACTGTTACACAGAAAATGGAAAATAATGAAAAAACTCGGATTTGAAAATTATTTATTCTTCATTTTAAAAACTTCACTGTAAAATTTTAAGCTAATATTTTTATTTTTTTCCATTTTCTGCGAAATTTTTCTATAGTATTGAATATTTTTGATATCATCAGAAAGTAGAGATTCCAAAAAAAAAACTAATTTTTTTGATTGAAAATTATGTTTTCTTAATATTAAGTCAAACTAAGGAGAAAAATTAACATTTTCAATAAAAAAAAATACGGTGTATTTGGGATATAAAAAGCAACTTTTTATCAAATTCATCTGTTTAAAAAAAATCAATTTTTGTAGGAGATAAGAATAAAAAGCCAAAAAGTCAGTTTTTCAAAATTTTTGCGTAATTTTCAGGGTTGTATTTTTAAGTGTGTATACAAAAGTTGTAGATCTTATTGCCGATAGCTTTGCCATTAAACTTTATCCGATAGGACTCGTAGTTTGGCTAAAAATCGTGATAAACCGTTTTTCCCCCTTCAAAGTCCCCCCGCCCTCCCTCCCACACTTCCCGAACTCAATGCCCGTAATTTATTTTTCCTCTTATTTTGGCTTTATTTTATTCCATTTGCAATGGGTTTCATCCTACTATAATAAAAATTTTCTTTTGTTTTTGATTAATTTCAGAGGGATCGGCCCCGATCTATAACGAAAATAGTATATTTTGTATTCATGTATGTCACATAAATATAGTAGTGCGTGTAATGTTTATTTTTATTATTTTAATATATTTTTGATGCAATATGCATTAGAAATATATTAAAAAAATAATTTAAAAATGTTAACCTTTTGCAGTTCTTGGCGATGTAAACTTTAACTGTGCCAAAGAACACAGGCGATTTTGAGTTTAAACATATTTTACGTGTCTTTTGGAGTGATAAAAATATTAGATATACTAAAATAATTTTCGCTAAGAAATCGCTAGGAATATTCACATAAAAATATTGAGACTTTAATTTGATTGACTTCTGTCATCGTATTTACTTTAATTACATTTACATTAAAACAGCAATAAATTTATATATCGTAATTTTTATTAAGAATCAAATAAAAAGTCTCCCTGTTTGTGTTCTAAACAATAATTTAAGGCATTTTTTGTTATTTTAAGTATCTATGAAATGTCTTGGCAAAATCTTAGCACAGAATTATGTCAATTTAACTTTAACACCCAATTACAAGATAAATAACTACCTAAACACAGACTATGAAGGACAAAACTTAATGTTTACGTTAACCTTACATAAATTCCAACATTCTTTAGCTATTATTCTCCAAGATTAAAAAATATTTATAAAATGCGGATAAGTTAAGTAGTTGATATAGAATCTTACGGAATATATTAAACTTTAAAGTAATAACTAAAGAAAACAACGCATGAAGTCTCGCTGGAGTTCTTTCAGACTCAACCGTTCGTGTAATTGCCAAATAAAGGGATGCAATAGATAACCCACGGTTATTTTTGTCTAGATGGAGTAATTATAAGCATAATATGTCAAAAGCGGCTTTTAAAATGGACAATTTGTGAGTGTTACTGTTGTACGAGTACTTACTGTTGTCTAATGTATTATTTATATAATTAAATTAGATAGATTAGTTCGCCCCGTCGTTCGAGTGTTTAGCTTATCTGAGTGCTAAGTGTGAGTTTTTCTTTTCGCATTCGATCGTGAGCGCGTTTGGAGTTTACTAGGAATTTGTATGCGATTTGTACAGCGCCACCTTGTGGTAAACGTGAGAAACCAGTTTACCACTAGGTGGCGCTGTACAAATCACATACAAATTCCTAGTAAACTCGAAACGCGCTCACGATCGAATGCGAAAAGAAAAACTCACACTTAGCACTCAGAGTGCTGACGGTTCGTTAACCATTCGAACGACGGGGCGAAATCGAACCACCGGGCTCGGGTTTGATTTCGAGGGACACACATGTATGTGATGAGCACAGATGTTTGTATTTCTGGGTTTGAGTGTTTATTTAATCTATTTCAGTATTTATATGTATCGATATGTATTAGTATCGTTGACTGACAATCATAGTACAAGCAGATAAATTGCTTACTTTGGGGTTAGATAATTCTAGTGTAATTTGTCGAGTGATATTTATTTATTAAGTAGCAAAGAAGGAAAAAGCTCTTCTAATGGAAAGATTTACCATCGCCTACAGACACCAAAGTTAATGGTGCTATCCACATGCGACGAAATTGCAGTGCATTATTCTACTTGGCGTTACTTACTTTGGAGGGTATGTTCAGCTACCTTACCGTCTAAACCGGATCACAACTATGACAAGTAGTGTATGTATGCTTGTTGTAAGCAATGGTTGTCCCTTTCCATCAGGAAATCCAGTCTGCTCGTTTGCTATCTTATTTAAAAAAATATGGATCTCGTTTCGATTTTGTCCAAAATCTGGTACTGATCCTAAACAAAACTAATTAGCCAATTTGTAAATCAAATTTTCTGCTTGCATTTTGTTGAGAATGCGCTGGAAGAGTTGTAAACTTTATTTTTCTTTAAAATAAATCTTTCAAATTAAAAGCGCGTAATATAAAATTAGTCTTTCCATTATTTCGAAACCTATTTAAGGCTATCTAAGGAACAACATTATTTCTTTATATTATAAAAATCTTCAGAAATATGTGAGGGTGACTAGAAATCAATATTGTTTTTATTAATAGAATTTAATATTACTTCCCGAATAAGATCTTCACCAAATTAATAGATGTCGAAAGAGGGAGTATATAAATATAACTATCCGAATTATGAACCAAATTGATATAGTAGCGTAAGCTTATTCTGTGATAGGATATTTATAAAATATCACTGAGACTTTTCTTGTGTAACTTATTCATTTAATATTCGCTGATGTCTAACGTAATGTAATATACTATGACTGATACCCATGTCATGTTGGTTATAAGGAAAAGGGATCATTTTGGGATATCCGTCATATTAGATTACAAACATTATGGAAAACTTGATATTAAAATAGTATTGTGATGAAAACCAAAGCTGTGAACAAAATATTCAACCAGTTTAATGTAAAAGGAAGCGCTTACAGCAATCACGCGTAGGTTATCCTTATTTGGAACCTGGCATAGTAATCGTGCATCAGAGGAATATATATTTATAAATACAGCGTGTAAAGGATGGTCTATAGAAAAATTAAGAAAATATACAATTTTTACAGTTACAGTCTAGTCATGGTGGCAATTCCTTTTTTGTGGGATATGCAAAATTTGCGTTTTAAAATTTTTTGATTTGTACGTGTATTTCCTTAAACTTTACTATTTTTTTAAAAAGCACTGTGAGTATATTACAACAAGTCAAATTATAAAAAATTGAGGTACATAAATCGTCAAAATATCAAAATTTTCTTAACAAATTTCCATTTGTTTTCATCTCAAAATCGTGGTCCAAAATAAATATTACGTTTACGATTACGATTTTTGATAGACCATTCGTTACAACCTGTATAATTTTCCATCGTGGCCTCCAGGTGGTAGAATTTCGCAACATCTTGCTCGGGATCGTACCATCACCTCACCAAGTTATACCTGCCTCAACGACGTCAACACTTGTCACTGTCGTGTCCAGTTTGGAAAGTAAAGTAGCCAGTAGATTTATCCACGTATAATAAAATTTTGCCATATGAAAAGCAACACACCGTCAAAATCCTTGATGTTTTTAGACGCTGGTTATCTCTTTTCATCAAGACAGGTATTTGCTTGTTTGCTGTTTTATGATGTAATTATTATACACTAGCTGCAGCATGCAGCCCGCTGCAATATAAAAGTTTTTGCGGAATCCCGCGGGATCACCTAATTTTCCGGGTTAACAAGTAGCCTATGTGCTATTCCAGGTCATCCTACCTACCTGTGCGCCAAATTTCATCCAAATCCGTTTAATAGTTTTTGCGTGATTGAGTAACAAAAATCCATCCAAAAATACATCCAAACATTTATCCAAACATCCAAACTTTCGCATTTATAATATTAATATAGAATATAGATACAATATAGACATAGACAATAAGTTTTGTTTAGGGCTTAAGATTATAGCAAAAAAAATTGCAACGTTATTAACAACAACATTATTATTAGGGCAGAAAATAATGGGGTATTGGTAAAGGGTTATTGTCCACCACAGACTATGACAAGACCATGTGGTTATTAAAAACCATTTTTACAAAAAATCATTATTTTATTAAAGAACGATGGTGCTAATTTAATAACTGGAATTTTATCTTAATTAGAAAGTTATAAAAATAGCGATCAACGTTAATTTTTCAGTTTTAAAGTGACATTGCAGCACTGTATACACGTATAGGTCTGTGCAATAAGTTGCCACATTGTATGTAGAATGTACTCGATTTTAATATATGAATCCATTCGTATTGGTATCGATGTGAATATCATACATAATATACCTAATAATGCGTATTTCTTTTTCTTTCTAGTTTTATTGTATAGTTTGGTTTGGTTAAACGTGTGTTCATAGATAAAATCAAACTAATAGAATACAATCGTGAGAGGAACGAGTTTATTTAATGAATGAATAGATAGATTTTGCACGTCATATGCAGTAAGAGGTTTTTAATATTAGAATTAAAGGATTATCATCCCAATTAGGAAAAATTAAAGTAGTATCATATTATTTGTCCAAATCGATTGTTTTTGAAAACTAGTGGCACTCCTTTGAGGTGGGTGATGATGAATCATATCGGTATAATCGAATTACTTCACTTATATTCTTACTTAGTACTTCTCTAACTAATCTTAAGCTTTGTGGAGTTTAAAATTAATTATTATTGCAGAAAAATAAACCGAACAAGTGCAAGTCAAATCAAAGGTTCCGAACAAATTTGCAAGTACATATTATTAATACAAATACGAATCTTCGCGGGACACTTACTGATCTTGGAATATAAGAGGATATTATTTGTATATTACTTTCTATAATTCTTCACAGAATCCTAACATTGTGACAAATACTGAGGCGGCAGGAATAGGTAAGGTACCAGATCCGGGCCAGACTGTATAATGTGTATAGAACTCTACTAAGTTGTAGCCACGATAGTGGTGATTTAGCATAGCCATAGTTTACAAGGTTATAATAAACGTTTAATGTAAGTATTAAATAAATAGCGATCGTATTATCATGTTTGTGATACTTTAGGATGTATTAAAGTTGCACTTGTACACTTATTCGACGTATATATACTGGTTACAAATACTACTTTTAAACAATTACTATCCGTTTAGTAGATGTTTAAAAGGTTATTATAATGACAAAATTGACAGAAAGAAGTAGAATCAACGCGGTCGAGATGAGGTCGCTAAGAAAAATATGTGGTGTGACACTCGCGGACCGGGTTCGTAATGTCGAAGTGAGAGAGAGGTTAGGTTTGAAAGAAAGTGTCAGTGTAAAGATGAGAAAGGGCATGCTCCGTTGGTTCGGACATGTAGAAAGAATGGTAAATGAAAGGTTAACGGAACAGATGTACAATGCGAATGTGGAAGGATGTAGGTACCGGGGAAGACCAAGGCTGACATACCACGATCAGATTGATCGAGTACTGTCCGAAGGTGGTGTCAAAAGTCTTCGCAACCGGCGTGTGTGTATGACGATTGTAAAAATATGTCGACATAACGTGTACACGACAATATTATATTACAAAAAATGTATAAGACTATTTAGACACATCATGCACGAGAACATGGTGAAGAGTTAAAAATCTACTCTAAAATAATTTTAATAAAATTCAAGGTCGTGTAATTGTTTGCCTATATAACAAAAATGTTTGTTGGGGTCTAACGCCTGGCAGAACGGCCGATGGTCATTCAACACGTCTTGTAATTATATACCACTAGCTGCAGCGTGCAGCCCGCTGCATAATAAAAGTTTTCGGTGAATCCCGCGGGATCACCTAATTTTTCGGGATAAAAAGTAGCCTATGTGCTATTCCAGGTCATCATCTACCTGTGTGCCAAATTTCATTCAAATCCGTTCAGTAGTTTTTGCGTGATTGAGTAACAAACATCCATCCAAACATCTATCCAAACATCTATCCAAACATCCAAACTTTCGCATTTATAATATTAACTAGCTGCAGCGTGCAGCCCGCTGCATTATACACTGTTTTTTGCGCATCCCGCGGGACCACCTCATTTTTCCGGGATAAAAAGTAGCCTATGTGCTATTCCAGGTCATCAACTACCTTTGTGCCAAATTTCATTCAAATCCGTTCAGTAGTTTTTGCGTGATTGAGTAACAAACATCCATCCAAACATCCATCCATACATCCAAACTTTCGCATTTATAATATTAAGAGGCTAGTCCCCGACCGTGGGAATTTAAAATTGAACACACACATCCATATATTTCACTAATCATATATGTCGACCATGCGTCACACTAGGGCCCGCACTAGGCCTAGAAATTGTGTATTCATTGCGTGTTTTCTTCTGCGACTAACGTAATGACACAAAAACCGCAGTGTTTCTATTTTTCATTGATTTGGCAAAAGTCAAGGTGGAGTCATAGTGAACGCGTTCTACGTGTAGTAATAGATTATGTTATTCACAACTGATTGATAATGTATAATTTTGATTAAACTGCGATAAAGTACTAATACTTAATTACTTAAATAATTAATTCATCAGAATATAATACAGGGCCATGGTACGTAAATTAAATGTACCTATATTAAAAGCGGCTAAAAGTATTCAATTTTTTTTAATGTATCACAAAATTAATCAAATAGGACCCGATCTTCTCAAGGGATCATAGTAATTTACGTATCTATATATGTACATATATTCAGTAACATAAAAGTACACAGTCTTACAACACGACTTATTTGTGGCTAAATTTAAGTTTTTATTTAATATGAATGAAGCCATTGGTGACCGCTCTGTTATTCAAATAGTTAACAACCCTGACTACGCAATCATTGGGGCTCGGGTTTGATTACCCACAGGGTCAGCCATTCATATATTGAGCATAAGGTTTGTATTTCTGGGTTTGGGTGTTTAATAAACATATTTGAGTGTTTATATGTGTATTTATATGTATTCATGTCATTGAGTAACACTCACATAATTAGCAAATAAATTGCTGACTTTGGGGTTAGGTCAATTTGTGTAATTTATATACCGATGTTATTTTTATTATTCTGATATAAAGTTTTATTTGTAATTAAATAATCCATCCAAGCGGCACCTATGCTTATAAGTATTTCATAATTAAAATAAAATAAAATTTACCTCGGAATGTTGATCGATTCTTATGTTTACTAGAACTCACTAGTTAGTCATTCAGTAAAACGGGTGGTGTCTCTGATCGCCCCATTTACCAACTTTAATAGGTCTATTATTGAAAATTTGACTTAATCAAACAAAGGAGTCCATGCTTTGAGTTGAGCAGTGTAACTAGTATATTAATGGGGAACTCATGCTTACTTTATTTACCCCATTTCAAATTCAACAATAATCTTCACAAAATTGCTGTGGGTTTGTAAATTTATTAAATCTCGATTAACATTGCAATTTTTCTAAGTATTGGCGGGTAAATTTTGAAGCATCATTGTTATTTAATATTATGCTACTGTTACACTTGCATGAATATGTAGAGGAAAATTGGATGAAGTCATATAAATAATAGTGACTGCATATTTTTAAAATTTCTCTTTTATATACAAGGGTATGTGAAGAAAATAAAAAAAAAATACTTTTCTAATATAATTCAGTGACATAGTAGAAAATTTAAATAATATTTTTAAATTCTCACGACGTATATAGATAGAATTTACTCAATTTGCTCCGATTTTCAAAAATCGAGTTTTCATTAGATCTTCACGGTTTACGATGACGTCAGTATGTTTATGTATGTATGTGTGTGCAAACACCGCACTACTTTTGAACAGCTTGACCTATCGAAACGAAGTTGATGACATTCAATTGGACTTCAACCAATTTAGACTGTCTGAAGATTTGAACCAATTTCCTAATTTTGAGAAATTTGGAATAAATCTCAAAAAATTTTTTGACGAAATAGCATTTTTTTAAATAACTTCTAGGTTAATGTACCGACTGAATACAAAATCTAATCAGCTCTTTTCCTCAAAAAACTGCGTCCCTTTCACAAATTGAACTAATAATTTTTGGACCTCTTACAATAATTTAGTACGTAAAAAACTATATCAAATACCATTTCAAATATCGAATCAAGTTTCCAAAAATTACAGCTTTACAAATATTAATATTTTGTTGTTTACAAGAACATCATTTCATATTTGTAAAATAAATTTCAGACTAATACACCCATTGATTTCTAGACCTAAACAGCTCTTTTACTCAAAACACTTTGTCTAAAACTGAAACATGGATAAAATCAACTAATTCGTTCGGGATCATAAATAGCAACTTTTTTTTGTAGTAAGTAAAACATTTTTGGTTCTAAATTGCATACAATGGCATTCAAAAGATTAAAATCTACCATTATTTTTAATCGTCTCTGTGGTCTAGTGGTCCAACGTCCACTTAAAAAAAAGTGGTTTTTTTTTCAGTTTTCTGAGAAACATAAAGTTGCCCGGAATTGGAAAGTGCCCGGTTGGCGATAGGCTTGCCACCTATCACATTTGTGGGACCAAGTATCTTCGGCTAATCGTGGGTGCACTTGTTGTACCTCTGCCTAACCCTTCGGGGATATGGGCGTGAAGATACTTTTTTAAATTTTTAAATTAACCAGCTTTTAAAAAATTGAAATACTGTCAATTTTATAAACTGTTATTTTTTTTAACTCTTCGAGCTTGAAACCTCAATTTAGCAAGAAGATTCAGGGATGGCCTGCAGAGTTAACCAATTTACAAATTTTTATGAATATAGGAATTTGAATATTACATATGACTAAAATACTATAAACATTTTACACGCCTCATAACTCAAAGCGTTTGAAGTAGTGTTTCACTTCTAATTCGTCAAAATAAAGCACTTTGGTAAATTTAAAATGCCTCTATGATCACAAATTTTCATTTATACTGTTACGTGCATCGGGCTCGTTATTGTAAAAAAACGCTACCTATATTAAATCGTGTATTTACAACACTAAGATACAATAAATACATTACGATGAAATACGTAAATATAATGATAAGCTAACGTAAATACACTATACACTCTGGTCACACTCGCTGTACTAACACCAAACTTAACCGCCTACGCTGCATCACTAAAACACTTCTCTTATTCACTGTATTACACACTGGTCACTTCGCTTCACACTGGTCGCAAGATTATTCGCAAAAATACTGTGACATGAGTCGACTTAAACTAAGAAAACACTAATTAATTTATTTATATTCATTAAAAATTATTTTATGTAGTTATTTCCACAGAACAAATTTTGAAACAAAAAAGTTTGAAAAAATATTTACATAGACGTATTTATTTATTATATAGGGATCACAATAACTACCAAAAATACGGACGGTCTCGATACCGGGTTTTTCATTATTTCTAGAATTTCATACTTTTTCACTTGTTTCGTATTTTATGTCAATTCAATACCTTGTTTGTTTTTTTTTTTATAAAAAAATAAATATTAACAATTTCTTTTCTCTATTTCTTATTCGTAAGATAGCAACAAGCTGATGGCTCTCCTGATGGAAAAGGAAACTATCGCCTATAGACACCAAAGATGTTAACGGTGCTATCCATTGTTATCCGTGTTGCAGAATGACAATGCCACACTCATAGGTCTACCGACTACCTTACTCTCTAAACCGGAACACGACAATGACAAATAAAGGAATGTGTAAGGCGGTAGTACTAAACACCCATGCGAGACGTTGTGGAACTCTACCAAGCTATGAAAGGTTTGTTGCAAAATATACTTTATTTTGTTAAAATAAAAAAGCTTTAAGTAAGTCTTACCTATTCCTGCCACAAAAGCGTCAGTGCTTCTCACTGTCGTGTTCCAGTTTGGAGGGTAAGGTAGCCGGTTAGACCTAGCCTCAAGGAAGCAACGCATCATTAACACCTTTGGTGCCTATATGCGATGGTTGACTCCATCAGGGACCCATCTGCTTGTTTGCTATCTTATGATATGTAACTTACTTTTTTTTATTTTATAAATAATTATAACTCAATTTTATAAATAATTTTCGTAAAAAAAAATTTTCATAATAATTAAAAATATTTTCATAATAATACTATTATGAGAGTTCAAGTAAGCATAAGCGATTGATTACACTCGCAACCCACCCTGATGGAATATTTACGTCAGAAAATGAAATTCAACTGACGTGCTTCCGCCTTTGATTCTGGGGGGATACTGAAATGTTTGATGGACGTTTTTAAAAATTCATGTTGACATTTTACCGATTAAATTCTTCATATAAAATTGTATGGAAGATGGTGGACACAAAGATTAAGCATATTTGTATTAAAATTACTTTTTTATAAGGTCGTTTATTAAAAAACTAAGACGGTGAAAGTTTAATATAGTTCTTTATTAAAAAATAATTCTAAAAATTTTTAAAATTGTTGGCTAAGAAATACTATAATTTTTGCCAACGGCAAAGGTCGATTTTAAGGTTTTGGGTGAAGTTTACGATTTTTTTTCTACAAAACTAAGAATTATTTTGAAAATATCTCTCGGTGAAACTGTTAACAGTTTCATTATGATTACCACCGATTTTTTCTAGAAAGCAATTTTATTTATTCATTAAGGAATTTTGAAAACCGCAACACTCGTTTTAGCAGTTTTTAGGGAATGGGGCCTTAATATAGATTAATATAGATATAGATATAGATTAAAATCATAAAGTATTAGGTATAGGTGGAGCTAGCACTTGTATTAATCAATTGAAACAAATATTTACGTTAAATCTCTGTCTATGAGGTCTCACCATCTCCTTTTTACAGCTGTGTTAGAAAGAGAGGGTAAGACCTCAGAAGATGACAGCTGTATTTAAAATTTGATTTCAAGTAAGTATTAGAAGTGTTGCCTCCAGATATAATACAGCTTCATAATTAAAATATGTACTAGATAACATCTTTGTCGTCTTCGTTGGTTGGGCAGAGATTTTATTATTTACTCTCTATGTAGTTATATTTAACTGCAAAATATTTTATAGAAACGGTAATATTAAAGCAAATAATTTATTAAATATAGTGAGGAGATAAATAAAGGGAAGTAGAGTGTCATGGCGAGTCCCTAAATCAATTAGGGGAAAGACGTACCGTCCCGACGGTTTAATAAGAAGTTACGACGACACGGTTCCCGGCCATAAAACCTTGACCACTGGACCCAAACAATAGACGTCTAGATAATGGAAAATTGTCTAAAGGGATTCTTTTATTATAATCTCAACGTATCCACTTGCCGGTGATTTATGGACTATGGGTTTACCACAGTGAAATGTAGATATGTAAGCTTGAATTTTTATTTTTATTTCGTGATCTAAAGATTATTCCGCTTAAGGTTCAGGGTTCGATTCCTGTATTCCTGTATTCCTGTATTATTCGATGTCTGTATGTATGTAAACCTCTAATAATTTTTGAACGGTTTGACCCATCGAAATGCGATTGATGGCATTCAATTAGGTTTCACCAAACATTGAGTTCTTAGAAACTTAGTAGATTGTTAGCAACTGAACCGAAATATATTTTGAGACAGAAATTTTTAAAATCTATAAAAAACGATTGATTATTATATCTAATCAGCTTTTTTCGCTTGAAATGTCGATTTATTCCAAATAGTTGGGAGTTATCGTTTTCATAAATTTTCCAACTTTTTTCAAAAATTGTTTTGACATAACTTCGAAATACTTAAACCAATCAATTTTCGACTTTCTGCAATATTGAAACTGCGTTGGATGCTGTCAAAAATCAAAATTGAATAGAGGTTTAAAAATTTACAGCTTTTCAAACATTAAAATGTTGTTGTTTACAACAAATTTAGATATTTCATATTTTTAAATTAACTTTTAAATATCGATATCGATTGATTTCAAAATCTAATTAACTCTTCTACTTAAAAAAATGCGTCTAATATCTGAAATAGAATATTTTTTTTATTCTTTTGGGATCGGGATCAGCGGCAAAAAATTTTGAAAAAATTTTATATTACTTCGTCATTTTTCAACCGATTGATTTCGTAGCTTAGATATTATAAAACACAAAAATTGCGCTGCATGTTATTCGAAAGATCAAAATCGATCACTGTTTTGAAAATATGCAACTGTTTAAAATTTAAAACTTACTGTAATTTTTTGAACACACTAGATTTTTGAACTCATTGAGCTTAAAAATTTATGCTAAGATCCATATACATATACCTATAGTATTTTTGCTACTTTGAGCTTTAACTACCTTAATTTAGCAGGAATTTTCGGGGATGTTTTCAAGGTCAAGTGAATTCGATAAGCATTTATAGTTTAAAAATATGCACCACAAATACCCACGCATCATTAACATCTTTGGCGTTTATGCTCTTCTAGCTGTACCGTGACCTTTTTTCAACACAATAAATCAATTAAAAGTTTATTCGCCTCTGGGGTCTAATAATCCGGTGTCGGCGTTGACCACACGAGGTTCTGGGTTCGATTCTCGGGTCAGGCAATTCAAAAAATATGTTTAATCTGTTTTCTAATATAAAAACAACGTTGCCTGGGATTGGATAAGTGCCCAGTTGACGACAGGCTTGCCACCCATCACATTGTAGGATTAAGTATCTTGGCTAATCATGGATGCACTTGTTGTACCTCTGTCTACCTCCCAGGGATACGGGCGTGAATATATATATTTTTAAATAAATACAATATAAGCAGCTTTATTCATAACCATTAGTCCGTTAATGTCATTTATACGATTAATTTAAATCTGGCTCCATTGAAACTCTATAGGTTTATGAGTATATCTTACAATCAATATAATATATCAATGCGTCCCTCTCACAAATGCTCTTTCAAGCCTTCATACTCCAATGTCACAGGTGGCAACACGTAAAGGATTGTACCAAAAGGTATTTTGAGTTCCTAATTGCACATTCCAACGTCCCTACGAACATGTGGCACTCATGCATCAAATGCTTTCAGCCTTTCATCTTAATTGATGTTGGAACATACCCTCATAGAAGATAATTAAGGGCACTGCATCTAAGTGAAGTACGCAATATTACTACTTGAAGGAAAATTATAGTACAGAGTCTGCTTTGATAAACATTAATTGATTAATATTATATTAAATTGGTATGATACGGAACTACTTCAAATATAAAATTAATAAGTATCATTGCACCTTTTCTCTTGTGAGGTGGGCAGAGCGGGCCGATCACGTATTGATCCGAGCCTCCTTTAAAGAGTTGATTAAATGCCCTTCGGCTAAGCAGGTCGTCAAACGTAATCGATCGGATAAATGTGTCACTAATATTATGATGACTAGGTAATAGAGTTCCGAATTTCAGCGTCTCGTCTATGTTTGGTACCATCTTTTTATGTATTTCTGCTGCAATAGCTTCAATGCTTTCGTACGTGTTAAAGTTTGGAGAGCAAGATCGGCAGCAAACTTAAGCATGTTTTATTGCCATTCCGCCACACCAAACATATTAATTGTGTGGTGCTTGCTATTCGCAACACACAATTATTATCTTTGCTGTCCATAGGCGATGGCTGTTTTTTTAAAGAGACATGTATTTCTTACATTCATAAAACTAATTATTGCACATCAATTTTTTTAATAAAATACATAAAAATATGAACCAATTATAAAACTTAAGTGTTTGAAATATAATTGTTCGCTCCACTTGGTAAAAGGGTAAAAGATTTATTAATTTAAACAACAACTGACGGAATATTGAATTATATTAAATATTACTTATGATAAATATTTATTTGAAACATATTTTGAATGAGCTAATTTTATAGTAAATTTTTTGATAAAGTTTTTGATATATATAAGTTTATCTAACTATCAAGGATCAGACGAATTGTTGTCAAAGCGATCTGTGATCATTGTGGGCTAGTCTTGTAGGCTGCTATGGATTATCTTAGTTCAATTAACTAGTTCGAAATTTTGTGCAGAAAATCCGTTTTCCAACTGCCGTTTTGGTTAAAAGCTATGACTTTGTTGTTGAGTTCTGGTTAACAACTAAAGAAGTTATGTAATTTCTATATAATAACCGTAACAGGGAAATATTAAGAGGTATTGTATCTAATTTCAACCGCCCCATCGATCAAATGGCAACCCTAACTACGCAATCCATAGGGATTTGTTTTTGTTCTTGATAGAAACAAACATTTATGCATTTTGTATAAATATTTGTTTTATCTATTTTATTTTATTTGTATGACAAACAAAATGGTACTTAAATAATTTATATATTTTTTATAAAATAACTTTTAAGCTTAACTATTTTTCAGTCTTCTTTACCATTTATAAGTCTCTATATACAATACTAACTGCAGCGTGCAGTTCGGTGCATTACAAAAGTTTTTGGTCTCTCATTACAAAAGTCTCGCTGGATTATCTAATTTATCCGGGATAGAAACTAACTAGCCTAGCTAACAAGCTAGCTTTTATACTATTCTAGGTCAACATCTACCTGTGACACCGGACCTCTAGACCACACAGGCGACAATATGTCTTATCAACGAACGTAATATAACTTTGTTATAACTATGTGAACGTTTTTTTGTATATTATAAGATAGCAAACAAGCAGATGGGTCGCCTGATGGAAAGAGTCGACCATCGCCTATAGACACCAAATATGTTAATGGTGTGTTGCTATCTTGTGGCAAGGTCTAATGCTGCATGCATAAGTTTACCAGCTATCTTACCCTTTAAATTGGAATACGACTTTGATAAGCACTGACGCTACTGCGGCGGGAATAGGTAAGACGGTGGTACCAGACCCGAGCGAAAAAATGCAGAACTCTACCACTTAGTAATATTTGTTCAAAAGTCCAGTGTGTGAGAAGGGAAATTTTCAATGTTTGGCCCAATTCGTAAATATATTTAAAAAATCGACCTAATTCGTAAATATATAAAAAAGCGTTTGTGCCTACTGACAAGAGAAACCCACATAATAATATTTTGTAGTACAATACTAAATCTATTTTAAATTGGACTGCAGAAAATGTTTAACCAATCTTCAGCAAATTTAATCAGAACGTTATTTACGGTATAAAATAGAGTATGCAATTCTCTTGTACAAAATAGAAGGGAACAAAAAGAATAAACGCTGCCACAGAAAACTGTAAGTGAGATTGAGTTTTTTAAATGGATGCTTACTGTTATTGAGCTGTTGCTGTGAAACATAATGGATATTTTAATTTATGTAATAGCATGAAAGAAAGTAATTAAATAGTTTATTGTGACATGTGTTTACAGTACAGATACAGAACAGATAAGTTACGAGCGTCCTTTATTTTATGAAACACGACTAACCTAAGTCCTGCATTTCTCTAATCCTAACTAATATTCATAGATATAATCTTAGAATAATTAGTCTATGGAAATAACATTACATCTTTGCTAATATCATAAATGCGAAAGTGAGTATTTTTATCATTTCGCGGCTAAATAACTAAACCGCTTTTAACATATTTTTTTTCACCACTGGAAAGCTACATTATCAGTGAGTAACATAGGCTGTATCTTTAAATTTGAAACCTCTACCAAAATTACAATAATGTAATCGAAAGTATCAAAAAATTGCTAATAAAAGTCGTTATTTGACGTGCGCTACCATTTTTTTAAATATCGATAGGGAAGCGCTTGACCACGATCTCGCCTGATGGTAAGTTAAGATGCGGCCTAAGATGGAACGCGCTTTCCTAGAAGGTTTCACTCTTCTCTTAAAGATCCCCAGGTTGTACTCATCGGGGAACACAGACTTAGGAAGCAGATTATTCCAGTCCCTTTCGGTTCCGATCAAGAATGTCGAGTCGAACCGCTTTGTCCGAGTACGTGGAACGTCCACCATATGGCGATGAATAGTATCTGTATTTTGTTATTTGTTAAAGAATTTAGGTTACTATGGAGATTCCTCTGACACTTTATGTGACGTACGCTGGCATTTTGTTATTTGTTAAAAAAATATAGAATTTTTGCTCATTATTATATTTATTTTATTATTTAATTTGTTTTTAGTTTTAGCTTAGCTCAGTTTTTGAATTTTTAAAACTTCAAATGAAGCAATTAAATATAAATAAATAAATAAATGTTCACGGCACACATTACACTGACTGGTCTAATCCCAAAGTAAGCAAATTATTTGCTTGTGTTATGGGTGTTAGTCAACGATACTAATACATAGAAAAACATTAACATTAATTACAACTAATACAAACATATATAAATACTGGAATAGATTTAATAAACACCCAACCCGGAGATACGAACATTTATGCTCATCGCACAATTGCTTGTCACCGTGGAGGACGGAACCCGAGCCGCGTCGATTGCGTATTCAGGGTCGCTTACCACTCGACCAACGGGGCGGTCAACTAACAACAACAACTATAATAATATTTTTTATGTCAATAGCAATTAAAATAATTATTATATCAATAATAATTATTTTGATTGACAGCCCCGTTGGTTGTGTGGTTAGCGACGCTGAATACGCAATCGATGGGGCTCGAGTTCGATCCCCGACGAGGACATGCATTTGGGTGATGAGCATAAATGTTTGTATTTCCGGGTTTGGGTGCTTATTAAATATATATGTTCCAATATTTATATATGTATTTCTATGTATTAGTATCGTTAACTAACACCAGTAACACAAGCAAATAATTTGATTACTTGGGGTTAGATCAGTATGTATAATTTGTCCCGTGAATATTTATTTATTATTATTAAGTATAATAATTATTTTAATTGCTTCATTTGAAGTTTTTTTCTTTTCTGTCTAATAGTAATGATTTTGACTTTGACAGTTACTTAAAGACATAAACGCGAGCGAAGCCGCAGGTAAAAGCTAGTCAGAAAATAAAAATTTAAATTATAAATATAAAAATAAAAACTATTTTATTTATTACACAATATCATATATGCAGTAAATAACACCAACAACAAACATAATAAATAAAACAAAAAAAAACTTATTTAATAAATGACGAAAAACAACAAAAAACATATAACGACATATCGTGCGTGCATGGATATTAAAATAAAGAAATATGTTTCAGAAGTAATTTTTCTGATGTTTATAATTTGAAATCACTATTTCTTGAACTCCGGTAATTTAAGCATAGACATACCTATAAGGTAATTTCCCTATAACAAATAAATTTTAAATACTTGTATATTCCCGCAAGTATTTTAAATTTATTTGTTTCAATTTATCTTTGATACTTGGTGGTCCTGACTGACTGAAAATAATATTATTATAAACTACTCAAAACAAAATAGGGCCCTCATCAATTTTATCAGCCTAGCTCAGAGATTATAAGTACTAGAAAACTGTAATTTGGCATGAACATACATATTAGACACGGCAATATTTTTTTAGGTTAACACTTCTACATGTAAAGTGGGGATAGTCATTTTTTTTTCATTTATACTATGATATGGGATATCGTATTCGTATATTTAACGATTAATTCTTCATTAATCAATTAATCAAGAATTAATCGTTAAATAGGTTTTTAAAAATTTTGGTCTCTGTGGTCTAGTGGTCCAGCGTTGGCGTTGACCACATGAGGTCCCAGGTTCGATTTCCGGGTCGGGCAATTAAAACAAAAAGTGTTTTTTCAGTTTTCTGATAAACACAAAGTTGCCCGGGATTGGAAAGTGCCCGGTTGGCGATAGGCTTGCCACCTATCACATTTGTTAGACCAAGTATCTTCGGCTAATCGTGGGTGCACTTGTTGTACCTCTGCCTACTCCTTCGGGGATACAGGCGTGAAGATACTTTTTTAAAAAATTTGGTCGGTTTGAAAAAAAAATCTCGATTAAGGGACTTGTTTCTGAAATATTAGGCTTTAAAGTGTTATTATTTCCTAGGGCCAAGGGTCCTCCCCACTCTGCCACCTAACGGCTGGTGTGGGGGGTGGGAAAATATTCAAGGTAGTAGTAAATATAATTAAATTAAAAGGAAAACTATTGCGGCTTATTAGTATATATATATATATATATATATATATATATATATATATATATATATATATATATATATATATATATATATATATATATATATATATATATATATATATATATATATATATATATATATATTAAATCTTTAAAAGAGCTGTCGAAAAAGACTTAGTTGAAAGTAATAACTGCTCCTAGTAAAAAAATATATAATATATGCAAATTCTGTAACTAAGCGAAATTACCTAAAAATGGCGGCACTTCCTTCTCCGTCCTTCGCGCAGCATCATAATTCGTATTTAGCTTCAAAAATTTTTTGATTCTTTAGCTATCCAACGGTATAATTCGATTTTAGGCGTTGATGGTAGTTATGTAGTTATGATACCAAATTTTACCCCATAATTTTTTATCAGGAGTTTTCTTGAATTGTCCCTCACTGTGATAGCAAATTTAAAGACGTATTCACGTTTAAACGAAAAATCGGTCCATAAATGACCAGGTTCTAAGGTAACAAACATAAAAAATATACAGCCGAATTGATAAGCTCCTCCTTTTGTGAAGTCGATTGAAAATTGATAAAGTAGCAAAGTTCCAGGACAACAAAGAAGATATACAATGCAAATGTGGAAGGATGTAGGTACCGAGGAAGACCAAGTCTGATATACCATGATGAAATTGATCGAGTATTGTCAGAAGGTTGTGTTAAAAGTCTTCGCAACCAGCGTGTGTGTATGAAGAGAGTGATGAACGTGGAGGAAGCGAGACCTGCATGGATCGTTATGTATGGCAGTCAGTTCTCTTTACCTACCCCGTAAGAGATCTGGCGTGAAGATATGTATTTATATGTATATATGTCCCAGGACTCTATATAAAAAGCCTTTATCATAGTACAGCCACGTAGATCTAACGGCCAAATCGATTAAAAATCAATTATAATTAAAAGCTAAGTGCTAGAATCAAGTTCACCAAAAATATAAAAATAAGTTCTTTAAAAGCACTCATATTTTTATATTTTTTAACATTAACACATGCATCTATATGGCATATAGATAAACGATACATAACAAACACAAAAGTACGTGTTTATCAACCACGTTTGCCATCTTAAGTTACTTATTTGGAGTGTTTGCAATATTTGTTGAGAGGGGAGAATGTACACAAACTTCACTCAATTGAACGATTATTGCGGTTTGTTGTCACTAGGAAATTTTGTCAGCATGTTCTCGTATGTGTTAAAATTAAATGGTGAATTTTGTCACATAGAGTTATTGGAAATTTATTAAAGTTACGATTATTGATCGCGTTTGTACAGGCAAAATATAACTTGAAAGAAAATATCAATTTCATTATACTAAAACTTTATTTTAAGAATTCCAGGAGAAATGAATAAAATCGATTACCTAGATATATTAGGTATCTATAAATAGTCTGATGGTGCATTTCAGTGTGGCAGAGTTGTAATGGAGTCTCTGTAGGTTTGTAGGCTAACTACTTCTACTACTACCTATTTGAAACACGATAATGATAAACTCTGACGTTGTTGAGACAGAATCGAATTTTGAATTTTAAAATCCGAGCCGAATAACCAATATTACTCCACTGTTTTAAATCCCTTTCCATAAATATATTTCATCGTTTAAGTCCAAAACAGAAACTTTACTGAAGACTTAAAAACCTGTATAGTTTCAGTATCGTTTCATCGTTTTCACTCCTTTTTATATTTTTTTACTTTACTTGTTTTTTTTTGTATAAAAGTAAAGTAGGTTCAGGTGTTTTCTTATATCATGGCTCTCCTGATAGTAAGATACACCTATCGCCTATAGGCACCAAAGATGGCGAGGTATTAACGCCACACGCATAAGTTTATTGACTTTGACCTTATCTACTAAACCAAACACGACACTGACAAGCACTGACGCTATTACGGCAGGACTAGACCCGAGACAATGCACAACACTACCGTCTAGTAGCCACGATGGCAGTGACTCGCATAGCCAATCGTTATTCGTTAGTCTCTTACAAATTTTCTACCAGAACATTAGATGGTCTTTTCTTCAAATGGAGCTCGGATCAAGACGGGCAATATAAATTAAGTTGCCATTTCATGTCACTGAGAAACTTTAATTAAGTAATTCTATTTAATACTGTCGTAGGGCAAACTAGAACTATTAGGCTACTTCAATATACTTCGTTACTCTTGATACGAATACGATATCACTCGCGTAATATAGTCAATAATCGAAACATTAATTTTAACGTCATTTTCTAAGGTAAAAGTGTCCATTTTTTGGTTTCCGAAGTAAAATGTCCATTTTTAGGATTCCGAAGTAAAGAATGTCTGTCAGCTTGTCTTTCCGTTCGCACAATAGCTCAGAGATCCTTATTACTAGAAAACTATAATTTGGCACGAATATACATATAGGTTACGTCAACAAATTGGTAACATAAAATCTTAAAAAATGTTTTTTTCAGGGTAGCTCCCATACATGTAAAGTATTCCACTTTACATGTATGGGAGCTACCCTGAAAAAAATATTTTTAAGATTTTATGTTACCACTTTGTTGACGTAACCTATATTATATTGTTAATTATTTTTTCACGTGCCCCATTGTGTGGGGTATCGTTGGACAGGTCTTAAAAAATATTGTAGGTTTGTGAAAACAAGTTTTCGAGTAAGCGACTCGTTTGTAAAATATTAAGCTTTTAAGTGCTATTTTTTGTTAGAGTCGTGTCCACTGCAGGCTAAGCGGTTGGTATTGGGGGTGGAAAAAAAACATAGTTCTAGTAAATATAAAGAAGTTAAAAGGAAAAATATCACATCTTAGAAGGCTTTACAAGTTTTTGAGTAATAGTCGACCAACTTATAAAATGTACTTACTGAAGTTTTTGTAGGCGGTGAACCACTTTACTGTGGTGCGGATATATATTTGTCATTGACGTGGAATAGCTTAAATGTTTATAGTATCCATACTAATATTATAAATGCGAAAGTCTGTCTGTCTGTCTGTTACAATTTCACGGCTAAACCGCTGGACCGATTTGGCATGGAAGTAGTTGAAGAGTTGGAGTCAAACATAGGTTAATTTTTTTTAAAAATCAATCCTTAAAGGGTTTGAAATAGGGGATGAAATTTGTAAGAAAAGCTATCTTGACGACATGTTAATCTACTCGCGGGCGAAGTTGCGTGGGTCAGCTAGTGAAACTATAAAGGGGAAACTTCGGAACCCTATATTGCGCGTGACCCGACACGCGCTTTATCAATTTTTGATATAAAATTACCGAATTTAGGCTCAAATATATCTAAATACAAACAAAGAAAAGTTGCTTTTATTCACATTTTTTGATTAATTCTCAAAAGCAACTGACACGTTGTTAGTTCATTACGATGGAACTGAACTTACTTGCTGCTTCTAAAGCAGCCAATCGAATCTCAGGTTATTACTTTTTACCACATTTTATGAGTTTCGATTGGACGCTGCTTATGGGCTCTTGAGATCTCATAATATCTCAAAAGCACCAAAAATTGTTTTGTATTGATCCGGGTCACCTTTTGAATTATAGTTCAACTGCCTTACTGCTCGTAAACGGTAAGAGAACACTAAACATAATGTATGTCACTATAATCGTGTATACTAACTAGGTAGTAGAGTTCTGTAACGTCCCGAATGGATTTGGTACCATCGCCTTTCTTATTTCTGCCGTAATAGCTCTATTTAAATCAACACTTGTCACTGCCATGTTCTGGCTTAGACGGTACTGTAGCCGGTAAGCTTATGCATGTGGTATTACTATCCCGCACACACCAATAGCATCGCACCATAAAATCTTTATTGTCGATCTCTCTTACCAGTGGATCTATTTTTTCTTATTTGTCTATTTTTTCTAAATTATATAAAAAAATTAGAATTTTTCATATATTAATTTCTCATTTGATGCATTTACCAATAAATAAAATTTAATTTAAAAATAAAACTAATGCTGACCAAACTCCAAAGCTCCCAAAATAATCCTCCATTGTAGACTATGTTTCCGTGGTTACTTATCGTCGGCCTTACATAATTTTGCCAACATCGCAAATTACCGTACCATAATTCTCTAGAGGCCCAGGTGTTATAACGCAGCTATAATAGCTTAAGTGATTTTCCCTCTTCATCGTATCCTGTTTTAACAAAAGCTAGTAGTTTTTGGGTCAATAGGATTGAATATTTATGAGCTTGGAATTCTACTATCTAACAAAGAGCATACACCGCAACGAAGTCCTTTTGAAAAATTTTCATCTTTCCTACCTTCCTGTCAGATAGTTTCTAAAGGGCGAAATAACGGGTCAAAGGTCAGTACTGTCGTGACAGTCATAAGCACTGACATTTTTGCTGCAGGAGATTCAAAGACGGTAGATATTATACCTATATAAAAGAATATGGTTCTTTGTGGTATTTGTGCAAATTTATATATACTTACTAACATATCAACCAAATATAGCGTACAAAATATATTTATGCATTAGACAAATTTATAAATCTACATACCTACTTTTAACTTAACAAGAATAATTTTCTAATTTATATTAATTTAAATATATTAATAACCCACTAGATATATTTTTTATAATTATACAATAAAATGATGACCTTGATGGAATGGAGATAATATGTATATCTCCATTCCATTAAGATCATCATTTTATATCAATCTAATAACTCTTTTATTGTAATAAAAGAGTTATTATATTGATATTCATTTTATCACTAACAAATTCATTCACTTTACTCGTCTAGTAAGATTTGTCTAGTAGTAAATCAAATAGCTGTTTGCGGAATTTATTAAGAGGTAAGTATTTAATGAACTGACTGTGCCTTGTCTTTTCTCCTATATTACAAAAAATGTTTTTAAGGTAAGACGTAATACGCAAGGTGAGGTATAGGTATAGGATATATATATATATATATATATATATATATATATATATATATATATATATATATATCCCCGAAGGGGGTAGGCAGAGGTACAAGTGCACCCACGATTAGCCAAAGCCAAATGTGATAGGTGGCAAGCCTATCGCCAACCGGGCCGGACCAACCGGGTGAATGCCTGAGTAATCTATATATATATATATATATATATATATATATATATATATATATATATATATATATATATATTTATATATATTACTCAGGCATCTGTCTTTTCGGTGGCATCGCAGAAGTCACATAAAACAGTTCGCGGAAAATAGTAAATTTAATTAATTTCACCTTTTAATTATGGATTTCCGCAAAACAAATCAATAAAATAACGACTCGTAACGAAAAGCAGTTGTTTTACAGATAAACCTGGTATGCTTGTGCTTTCTAAAGCTAAATACGAATTTGAACCCTGGACGATTTTCCACTCGGCTACCGTTGATTCTTCAACGGCTCTTATACCATAGATAGCTTTCTGAGTGAGGGTGACACCATAATGGACGCATCGGGTGACGCCCATGCTACCTACCTCATTGATTATCATTATATCATACAAACAAAATAAGTTAACCTAATTGTACCAAACAAGTTAAGTTGAAGTAAACAGAATGGCTCCGTAAACCTGCTAACGAAGTTTTTTTAAGATAATTGTTTTCCTCAAAGTTTTGTAATGTAAATATCCTTAAACGTATAATCCTGTTTGTCCTAAAGCTTTTTCTTCATAAAATTTCGTAAGAAGATCAACACAGATTAGCAGTTGCCGTTGAGTTTATTTATCCTTAAACTTCTCATATACGAAATGTCTTAATCTTTTTGAATTAACTCATACGTGATGTAAGGTTTATATGTTTGTTTGTTGATTTAAGTAAAGAAATTTGCTAAAGGGATTAAAAGTATGTATTAAATTATTTTATCCAACTATATCATTGTATGACAGGAAAAACTTATTAAATAACTAGCTGACCCGCGTAGCTTTGCCCGCAAGTAGATTAACATGTCATCGATAAAGGTTTTCATACAAATTTTATCACCTATTTCAGCTCCTTAGGGGGTCATTTTTGAAAAAAGTTAGCCTATGTTTGACCTCGGATCTTCAACTATTTTTGCGGCAAATTGCATGAAAATTTATTCAGCGGTTTAGTCGTGTAAATGTAACAGATAGACAGACAGATTTTCGCATTTATAATGTCAGTATGGACATATGGATTCAATTACCTTTTCGAGACAAAGACATTTTTTAATAACTTCCCAAAAGGAGGAGGTTTTAAATTCGGCTATATTTTTATGTTTATTATCTCAGAACTCGGTAATTTATGAACCAAATTTAAAAATTAATTTTTAAGAGAGTATATTTTCCGTATAGTCCCATTTTAATTTGATGAAAATTTGATGTAGTTGGTTACTGCAGTTTTATTGCGTAAAAAAATTATGATGCTTTATTTCCTGACCCCTGTCTTGGTCCGGGCTCTTTTGAAGAATAGGCCGTTTTGCCTGGTAGGTCGTAAGAGGCGACCGATTGGTTATGTGAGTCACAGCCATCGTGGCTTTCCCGAGTCTGGTACCAATGCCTTACCGATTCCTGCCGCAATAGCGTTAGTGCTTGTCATTGTCGTGTTCCGGTTTGGAGGGTAAAGTAGCCGATAAACTTATACATGTAACAATAGACCTCGCCATAAGATAGTAATGCACCATTAACATTTTTGGATTCTATAGGCAATAATTGAATCTTTTCATCAGGAGACTCATCTGCATGTTTGCTATCTTATGATATATAAAAAAACATGTTTTAGAAAGTAATGTACTGAATGAGTTTTTTCTTTTCATATCCCATTGAAACTGTACAAGTAACAATATAGTGACTTTTTTAGGTGAAGATAGATTAAGAATATTGGAGACTCAAAATGTATTGTATTGTATTGTATTGTATTGTATTGCGAATTCTCTTATAGTGTAGTATTAACGCTTAATCCCTCTATCATGGCGGAGGCTCATCAAATATATTTGAATTTTAAACTAGTCTACAGTCAGCTTTAATCATTTCACAAAGTATTAACATATTTTCCATTTTAATTTTTTCTGCATTGTAGAATGTCACTGAGTTTTGCTCTTTTACATATATACATAGTACTAGCTGACCTGGCAAACGTTGTTCTGCCTTTTTAACTACTCTTATTTTTTTCTATATTTTCTCACGTTTTAAATCTTCCCTGGACTTCAGCAATTAATTCAAAACCAGAATTAGCCAAATCGGTTTAGCCGTTATCGAGTTTTAGCGAGACTAACGAACAGCAATTGATGTTTATGTATATAGATAATAATGTCGGTAGATAAAGTAAGAAATTGTTTGCTTGTTTACTTAAGGGTTTATTATAATTATACTTAGAAATATATATCTATATATTTCTAAGTATTGTATAAATAAAATCCAGTCGAAATATATTAAATAATTAAAAATAAATATTATACATACAAGATTCATGTGACATACATATATGATATTATATTCACATGTATTCTATATATTTTGTTTACGGCTACTGTCAGTTGTCAAGTTTAAAAAAGATTTAATTGTTTATTCTATGGTCGAATTTCCCCCAGAGGCGATCGCTAGTACCGATACTATAAATACTCAAATATATTTATTAAATACTCAAACTTAGAAATACAAACATCTATGCTTATCACATAAATCTGTAATCGAACTCGACCCCATTGACTGCATGGTCGCTAACTACTTGATCAGCGGGGTGGTATAATATATTTCTTATTTTTATACGCGTCAATTTAAAATGATATAGGTTTGAAACCTGCCTGCTTAGAATGAACAGCGCGTGATATGTCACACGGGATAAAAGAGAGATTTGATGGATAAAGAGAATATATGTTTGATGAATACAAAAAAATATACATATATTTAGTTTAATGTCACGACAAACGATTACTTGTACGACACAGTAATATTTAGTTGTTCGTGATTAATAATAATATAAACTATTTTAAGCTAATATTATAAAAAGAAAGTATTATAAGCTTTAGTATTCGTGTGGCGGGATAACAATGCCACATGAATAAGTCCACCGGCTACATTCTCTCCACACCGAAACGCTACGATGACAAACATTGAAGCTATGGCGGCAGGAATAAGTAAGGCGGTGGTACTGTGGCGATACTCCGATCGCCAGGAGGGATCTTCACTCCTTAGCAGCGTTAAATTCTTTTATAGAGGTACTTGGGATCAATTTTATAACTACTTTTCAATAAAAAGAAATATTTCTATAAATCTTCGATTTATTGGTCATTACGTTCAAGCCCCTTAAGAAACAAAATTATAATTCTAGTAAAATATCAAATTGACTACATATTCTACTATGTTTTTTTAAAAAATTTAAAATGGAACAAGTAGCCAGCACTAATATATACTTGTAACACAAAGAAGGTGTTACAGTACCACTTTCCCTGGCGAGACGTTGCGGAACTCTACGACCTACTAGTTATGATGGCAGTGCCACGTCTAGATAATCGGTCGCCGCTTACGACCTGCCTGGCAGAATGGCAGTTGGTATATTCTTCATAGGAGCCCGGAACAAAACAGGGAAAAAGATTACCTGTAAACCAGAGCATAACCAAAACTACCAAACCAATACAATAGGGGCGACCCTTTTGTTGAAACTTGATGATAATTCAATCATAAATATCTGTGAGACAAATTATAGGATAAAACTAAATATAAAACCTAAATATAAAAGGGTAAATATAAAAATCTCTTCATAGTATGTGTGTGATGTGTGTTAAACGTATAATAGAGTGTGTTTTTTAAATTTTGCATACATACATATCTTCACGCCAGGTTCTTCCGTTACGGGGTTGGCAAAAAGAACCGAGTGGCATATGTCACGATCCTCCTAGATTTATGTTGTTTCCTTCACTTTCATTACTTTCTTCATACAAACACGCTGGTTGCAAAGACTTTTGACACCACCTTCGGATAGCACCCGATCAATCAACTCTCACTTCCATTTAATAGCGTTGGAATAAACACGTAGTTATGCAGGGCATGATCCAGGGCATGACGGGCATCGTGACTTAAAACTTATATTACATTTATTTCTAATGCATATGATATAAAAATATGACCTCCCTCTACTTTTTTCTACACAAATGTTAACTGTGCCAAATTTCAAACTTCTCAGACCGCACGATTTTCATAAAAAAAGGGCACAACATTTTCGGTTTACATTTTATAATATTCTAGTGATATTTCAGTGTTTTTTAATGTATTCTATCTATCTCAATTCAATCTATACATATACCGGAGGATTAAAAAATACTTTAGGGAATAAATAAGCGTAATCAGTAAGTGAAATATAAAACTTTTTATGATTACGTTGAGTTTTATATATATATATATATATATATATATATATATATATATATATATATATATATATATATATATATATATATATATATATATATATATATATATATATATATATATATATATATGTGTGTGTGTGTGTGTGTGTGTGTGTGTGTGTGTGTAATATTATTATGTGTGTCACACGAATGAAATGTGTGTAAAGTTTATTTTTATTAATTTAATGTATTTACAATGCAATACAATGCAATTTGTTTTAAAATTTTAGGTTTTCCAGTCCTCTACGATGTAAACTTTAACTGTGCCAAATTTCATATTCCACAGTTTGCGCAATTGTTTTAAAAAAGAGTACAAAGTTTTTCCCTTCACTTAAGATATCTTTATCTATAACATTTGAAGATGAAACTTTAAGGCAATTTAAAGCTTTTTATAATCTCCTAAAAATACATAACATGTCTATTGTCCTAATAGGTTTATTTCATCTATATATCTAAGCCTTTGACATGCATCCTTCCCAAAATATAGCTACAAAACTATTCTTGGCACATAGCGTAATTGATACAATCGGGTTACTTGAGGTAGACGCGAAATTGTATCAACCTGCAGTGAGTACTGCAACGTCACCGGGTCAATTCTGTGTGGTGCTGTGTACTCTCACCATTAAGTGTTAACTGAAGGGAAATGCGGTTTGCACTATACACGTGTTAATGGACGGCGATCCTGTATGCTCTGAATTCCAATTACAATTTACTCTGTGGCTTTCATCTGTGTATTATTAAACATACGTTAATTATATGTTTGGGCTATCGTGTCTTTTATAGGTTTTTATTAGGTGTATAAGTTTGGATATATAGCACGTAGGGAACCATAGATTTGGACCACGATTCTGAAATGAAAATCGAAAGAAATTTGTGTGGGAATATTTTAGTTTTCTTGGTGATTTTTTTACTTTAACTTTGTATAATCCGATAGTAATTCCAAAAAAATCGATACAAAAAATTTTAAGTGTAATATTACAGTATTATATAATATTTTTTACAGGTAACAATTCATTTTTAATAACTTATAACACCCATATTCTTCAAATAAATATTTTAATTTCATTTCATAATTTGATTTATTCAAATGGGTACCTTACAGTGATTTTTCGAAAAATAATAGTAAAATTTAAGGAAATACACAAAATGAAAATTGTATTATGCGCCACATATTATGCAAAATAGTAATTCCGGAATTCCGCGGACAAGGACAAGGAAAGTCTTAGCAATGTACGCTTTAGGTCTCGTGTCGGGAAAATAAGATAAAATCATAAAACGTAAATTACGCATTTAGGTACCACAAAAAAAAGGAATTGTTCTTATCGACGTAAACTATCAACGTAAAAATGTCAGGTTGTCTTAATTTTTCGGTACAAATTTCATTTAAATCCGTTCAGATATGACGTGTGAAATAATAAATCCCGTTTTGCTCCGGGCTCCATTTGAAGAATAGACAAAATGCCGTTCTGCCAGGCACGTCAAGGCGACCGATTGCCGATGCCAGTCACTACCATCGTGGCTACAGGTGGTAGAGTTCTGCATTGTCTCACCCGGGTCAGTGTTTGTCGCTGTCGTGTTCCGGTTTTGGAGGGTAAGGTAGTCGATAAACTTATGTATGTGGCATAAGAGCTCGCCACGAGATAGCAACGCACCATTAACATATTTGGTGTCTACATGCTATGGTTGACTCTTTCCATTAAGAGATCCATTTACTTGTTTGCTATCTTATCATATAAAAAAAAAATTAAATTTCGGATTTTTAATAAAAATCTATAAATCAATAAAACTTTTTTCCCGATTGGAGAACGAACCCGAGAAATCGTGATATAATAGACTAATCACTATACTATAGAAAAATTAAATCCTGAGGTACCTAGCTTTTGTTAGAGTGGGTATCACTTTTTAATTCCACGTTTTGATTAAAAAAATCTGATTCAAATATATTAAAAAGATACCATATGAAATGAAAACAAAAGGTTTGACTCCCTTGCTCCCATATTCAAAAGCATTGCCATTATTGGATCCCGAAATAATCTCATCCCATTCCGAATTCGTATAATAATTGTTCTCATAGTTTGGTACGTTTAAACATTGTTTCAGTAGTATTATGGCATAGTTTACATTTAGTTCTATTGGATAGTGAGGGAAATATAGATGTTACTCAATAAACTTGCCACTTTTGTTTTTCAATTATAATTTAACTTAAATTCATTTGTTTTTTTTTTATTTTTTATTTATTTTTTACTAGCTGCAGCGTGCAGCCCGCTGCATTATAAAAGTTTTTAGTAAATCCCACGGGATCACCTAATTTTTCAAGAGAGCGCCGCCCACTATATGGACGATGGCTGATATTACCTCCATATAGCTTTTTATACAAACTTTCATTTTCGACATGGTTTAGGGATAGCCTATTCGGCTCAGATCATGAGGTCCCAGGTTCGATCCTCGGGTCGGGCAAAAGTTGTTATTGAGGTTTTTTCGAGGTTTTCCCGAAAATTAAAATCTCAGTAGCACCTCTCCAACTCCCGTGCCTCGGATGAGCACGTAAAGCTGTTATACCCGGTTATCGCTCGAAACGTATCGCTAAATGCGGCAATGAGGATAACCACTTTATCTCGCCAACCGATAAACCGGTGAATCGCGGTGAAATGGAAAGTCTATAGACGTTCGGTTTACTCTGCCTACCTAGCAAGGGAACCAGGCGTGATGATCTATTTTAAATAATTGCTACCTGTAGTACCTAAAATGTGTAGTTTTTTGCCAAATGTTACTTTGCATATCCCGCAAGGGTACCTGGTGTGATGATACTACTCATTCTTTTGAAAAAAAAAATTAAGTTAATTTTAGAAAAAAAAAATAGTTGACCCCGGATCTTCAACTATCTTTATGCCAAATTTTATTAAAATGGGTTAATAGTTTAGCCCTGAAAGCGAAATAGATAGACAAACTTTCTATCTGTATGATCAAAGTTTTTGAAGTTATACTTCTTTTGGCGCGTTAGAAAAAAATGATGAGTAAATTTTTACGATGCACGCCGTCGCCACGAAAAACGGTCATCATGAAATTATATAAGATGAAGAAATTAAAAAAAGAGTTTATCCATTCTTTTAATTATGAACAAACTATACAAATTATTCTTTTATGGTATTTAAATAAAATTTATTTAACTAGATAATGCGTTATTATATAACTTTCTTTCAATGTATTAAATGCCTTTTTTCTATTATTAGTGTCGTTTTCTCTACAAAAATAGGATAACGCGAAGGATAAAATTTTTAGAAAGACTATGACCAAGAAGTATAACTTTTTACGTGCGTATAAGTACACACACACACGTTTTTTTTAATCTAATACTATAATTTTTTTTTAATGGACGTGTATCACTTTCGTCTTCATCGACACTTTCCATCAGGTTAGATGGAAGACAAACGTTTATTACAATTAAAATAAAATAAAATAAAAGTTTTTGGGCTTTCACCGGTATCTAAACAGAAACCATCGAAACTATCTCGAAAACTAATAACATTTATTATATCATGAGATTGCAATAAGCAAATGGATCTCCAGATGGAAAATAACTGTCGCCTAGAGGCACCAAATATATAAATAGTGCGTTGCTATCCGTATAGCAGTATGGTAATGCTACATGCATAAGTTATTCGGCTACCATTGTCGGAAGCTGTCCTGAAGCTATTGCGGCGGAGTAGGTAACTAAGGCGGTGGTATCGAATAGGTACAGGCACGGCGTTGCGTAACCCTACCACCAAATCGCGATTTAGTTATACGTATCGTTCGCCTTTTCATACTGCCTGGCAAAACGGCAGATGGTCTATTATTCAAAGGGTGCCCAGACTCAGACGGGGGAAAATTTGTATGCCATAATGAAACAAATGCCAGTTTTATTTTTAATTGGTAAAAATTGTAGAAAATATGGGCGATTGATAAAAATACATGTCATTCGTTAAGTTTTGGAAGGAAATGCTGTGTAAACATTGCATTTGCATTAATTCGCTAATACATTAATTTCAGAGATGGTTGTTTGTTTTATTTAATTTTTTAAACATATTATTATTTAATATCTGGTATACCGAGTATTGCTCGGTTTTTCACATACTTATATCTTGGGAACCGAGCTTTTTTTGGACCTGGAACCTTGATAAATCGATTCCTTGACCCGAAAAACCCCTAATTTGTGACTTTCATGAAAATCTTTGGAGCCGATTACGAGATTCCAATTATATATATATATATATATATATATATATATATATATATATATATATATATATATATATATATATATATATATATATATATATATATATATATATATATATATATATATATATATATATACAAGAATTGCTCGTTTAAAGGTATTAGATTTATTTTAATTTTCAATGTTAACTCCGAAAAACAACAATTTCCCTGGATTAGGGAATTGAAACTGAAACATTATGAACAAAACCGAATATATTAATTTTAAATTTAAGTTTTGAAGATACAGTACATTTTTTATTTCATAAAATGGCAAACAAACCATTAGTTCACCGAATACCAAGAAATAACTATCACCAATACACACCAAAAATGTTAATGGAACTCACTATTGCCGTGAGGTGGGACTGGAATACAATGTTGTTGTAGGAATATCAGTTTGCTATCCGATGATATAAAAAAACAAGGTTAAGTATGAAATATGGTTGAAAGTATCATCAATATTTTGGTCATGTTTTTGTGAGAATTTGTTCGTTGAGTAAATATTCAAACTTTGCTTTGTATCTACCCTAAAAATTTACGCGCTTTACACCTTAAAAAATGTTAATTGTGAAAAGGTTTGGGTTCAATTGAATAAAGCTGTAAATAACCAATCAAAAGTATAAGTATATTTGAACCATACGTAATAAAGATGCCGTATTAACAAAATCTAAATGGGACTAAAATAAGGAAAAATGCTGTTTAGTCGAAAAGCTGTACACAATAGTGGTCTCGAGGGCATAAAAATAAGTGACAGATGTACTACTTGAGAATTATACATTGAAAACCCAGACTAGACAAATAATGTTTGATTTCTTGCACCAAATTAATTTTGACATTAATCTGAGATGCGGGGAAAAGGAACACGGTGTTCCAATTAGCTAATTCAAAGTTGGTAATTTATAGCGCGTGTTTACAATTCACTGGATTGGTCGGATTTTTGCGTTTCAGTTGGGATTACCTATAAGACCTATGTCTGACGTGTAGACAAGACAACTGGTCTGTTATCAAGTCTTTAATCTGTTTACTCAATGTAATTATGTAATGAAGATGTGTGATTTGACAAGTAAGATAAGTACATGAGAGTAAAGTGTCTCTTACTTATCTATTCAGTACACAAAATTGGAATCAAAGCCGCCATTATTTTTGTGTTATAGCACTCACCCCGTGCTTGGGAATCTGGAAAAACCTTAAAAACAGCAAAGAAAAACATCGACACGCGGGATTTGAACCTGCGACCATTTCCCTAAAGCCGGGAAATGGTCTTTAGGGAAATGGTCGCAGGTTCAAATCCCGCGTGTCGATGTTTTTCTTTGCTGTTTTTAAGGTTTTTCCAAAGCCGCCATCTTGTTAAATATTATGCTGCTATCAGTTTTTCTTCGTAAAATTCTTATATATATCTAATAAAAAGATCTAAACGTCACACTAGCGATACCGTTTACTGAACAGATAAGTTGGTGGCACTAGGTATATATTGAAAGAAAAAAGAAAAGAAAAACTATTGAATGATTGGAAGAGGATGTCATTGTAATATTGAACTAAATAATGAAATTATAAAAATAATCTAAATAGATAATACTGATTTATTTGTCCACTATAATGCGCGTATAATGCTAACTCCATTCCAGAAATTAGAGCAAGCCAACACGGCACATAAACTATAGTGCGCACGGAACTAGTTGGCCGCGCCATACGTAATACGTAATACGTAAGGCGCGGCCAACTAGTTCCGTGCGCACTATAAGAGATATCACAGTAAAAATCAATCACTATATAAGTAGGGAGTTAGAAAGAGACAAAAAGTAGTCTATGTCATTCCCCATCCTTTTAAAACTATCTTCACTTAAAAGATCACGTCAATTCGTCGCTCCGTTTTGCTGTGAAAGACGGACAAACAAACACACATATACTTCCCCATTTTTTAATATTAAATATTAGTATGGCTTACTCGGCAAACGTTGTTTTGCTATTTTATTTCTAAAAACTATGCTACCTTTTAAATTGGACCAAACAGTCGATATCTACAAATTTTCCATAGCGGACAGACAACGTGACACGAAATTTATACATATTAAGATAATCAGTTATTATCTAAGTTGTGAACTATTTTATAAACTCCGTTATAATTTATCAAAGCTTTCCCCTTATACATATGTTAAAGTGTAACGCAAGCTTGAGAACAAAGCGTCTTCGCAGCATTTAATACTAAATACGGCTTCACGCTAACGCCAATTCATGCCACCACCGCTGCATCGAGTTGTATAACCACCATATAACCTCGGAAACTAATTGTTAGAGCGAAACTGGCTCAACTTTAGAGGATTCATTGAATCGTGTGCTTATAACATTTAAGGGATTCCGATATAAAATTAATTTCTGATATAACACGAATTTTATAGGAAAAAACTTGAGATTTTATTACATTTCACGATTAAAATAAAATGATTACGACGGATGTTGCCTGTAACATTCTTTTGTTGCCAAAATATTACAAAAAAGTCATTGCAGAATACAAAGATATGCTTACGATAACATTAAATTACTTAATAAATTATCAAAAATAGCATTATTACATAAAATATACTAAGTTTGTAATTATCGTACCATTAAATACTCAAATGTAGCAGCTGTAGATAACATGCCCAGCACTCGTATTTTAAGTAAAATAGTTTGATGTTGGCTACGACAGTCTCAAAACTCAGTCGCGATGGCGGCCGAAGGGCTTTTGTTGCCGAAATTAAAAAAAAAAAACATGGCGTATTTATGACAATATTAAATTAATCTATATATATAAAAATCAGTTGCTGTTCGTTAGTCTCGCTAAAACTCGAGAACGGCTGAACTGATTTGGCTATTTTGGTTTTGAATTAATCGTTGAAGTCCAGCAGGCTTAGGATAAGCAACACGATACAATTTTATCGATCCCTTTTCTCGACATTTATGTCACGTTCTCCATTTGCTAACGCATTTGACACTTGATTTGACATGATACTTCAGAGGAAAAGAAAATAATCATTATTACTCGACGGTAGTTATTTTTTCTACCGATCGAACGTCTTGCTGTCATTTTATCAAACAAAAAACAGTCGAGCAAACGTTACTTTCTCGATCGAGACGTATCTCGCGGTATTTATCCTAAGCCTGCAGGGAAGGTTTAAAAGGTAAGAAAATATATAAAAAAAAGAGTAGTCAAAAAGGCAGAACAACGTTTGCCGGGTCAGCTAGTTATTGTTAAAAGCCACTTAAACATGGGAATGCCGCTTATCACTTTCTAAATGAGCGAAAATCCCATTTTTACATACTTAATTTGTTATTAAGTTTTCAATATATTGTAGATAGCTGTACTGCGTATTAATCAATTATTTTTTGAATTAATTAATTAATAAAAGTTATGCTTTATAAAGTATTGAATAATAAGTATTAAGTATAACGTATTGAATAATTGCTAAATCTACTTATATTTATAAAAATCTAAAATATAAAGTAACTTCCATTAAAATAACTTTCTTAAAATAACAGCCTCGGGGTTCTAGAGGTCCTATACGTACATACTTATGACCTTGTCTAGGGGTCTTCTATTTGACTCAGATCATGAAGTTCCGGATCAATCTCCGACCATGCAAAAGTGTGGTTGAGGGTTTTTCGAGGCTTTTCTCGTAAATCCAGATCTCAGTCACAACTAGGAGCCTAGTGGTGGTACGTTAACAACCCCCGTTCTTTGAATAAGCACGCCAAGTTGTTGATTACGGCTATCGCTAAAAGAAGTGGTAATCGTTATCAGATCGGTAGAATGCAGAGATAGGGTTACCATCCATTTCGCCACATGTCGAACTGCTGAACCGGAAAGTGTATAAATGATCGATTTACTCTATCAGCCCTGCAAGGAAACTGGCGTGATTGTATGTTTTTTTTTTTCAATTAAATTAAATGTCGATGTTCATATCTACCTACAAGCAGTTTTACTAGCATTGCTTTACTCTGTTTAATTGGTTAACAATGTATCCTGTGTCAATGCCTGTGTCACTCCTGCATAATGTAGGTAGTTCTCTAAAGGTGAAAGAATTTTTAAAATCGCTTGATTAGTTTTTGAGTTAAATCATAACAAAACATTATTTTTTTTTTATAATATTAAAGTTTTACGGATTAAATTAGATACGGCTTTCAAGGCAATTTCTTAGGTTGTTGTTAGTGTCGCTTGCATTTACACAGAGAAATACAGAGTTATAATACTTACCGATGCAATAAAATCACTCCTGAGGTATTATTCCATAAGCCTTAGCTTTTTATTCGACACGATAAAATAGTACAGTATGGCATATTTCTATTTTTTGACGAAATAATATACCTAATCTCCTTTGTGGTCTAGTGGTCCGGTGTCGAAATTTACCAAACGAGGGCTCGGGTTCGATTCCTGGGTCGGGCAATTCTTAAATGTGTTTTTTCAGTTTTCTGATAAAAACAACGCAGCGCGAGATTGGAAAGTGCCTGGTTGGTGATAGACTTGCCACCTATCACATTGTGGGACCAAGTATCTTCAGCTAATCAGTGGGTGCACTTGTTGTATCTCTGCCTACCACTCCGAGGATACGGGCATGAAGATTTTTTTAAATATATCTAAAATCGTTTGACATTTAGGTGCATACATTTAATAATAAATATAATAAATAAATAAATATGATTGGACAAATTACCGCTTTACCGTCCCGTTGGTCGAGTGGTTAGCGACCCTGACTACGCAATCAACGGGGCTCGGGTTCGGTCCCCGACGGGGACAAGCATTTGTGTGATGAGCATAAATGTTTGTATTTCCGGGTTTGGGTGTTTATTATGTATGTAAAAGTATTTATACATGTATTTCTATGTATTAGTATAGTTGACTAACACCCATGACACAAGCAAATAATTTGGTTACTTTGGGGTTAGATCAGTAAGTGTAATTTGTCCCGTAAATATTTATTTTAAAAAAAAATACACGAATTGATCTGGCCCCAAAGTAAGCAAATTATATGCTTGTAGTATGGGTGCCAGTCAACGATACTAATACATAGAAATACATTTATAAATACTCTAATATACTTAATAAACACCCAAACCCAGAAATACAAGCATCTATGCTCATCACACAAATGCCTGTCCCTGCCGGGAATCGAACCCGGACCCCATTGATCGCGTAGTCAGGATCGCTAACCACTCGACCAACGGGGCGGCAAAGCATTTGCTTATATGAGCTACTATTTATTTATTTATTTAAATTTATGCACAATTACGGTACAATGGAGGACTTAATGCCCATTGGCATAGCGATCTGCTAATCATTTTGCGCCTAACACCATGTCTTAGTATAAATTTTTGTGGTCTGTGATTAGTTTAGATAATTTGTTTCCCCACATATTATCTAACTTCGTGATTACTACGTTTTTTTTAACTCCGACGGATTTTGTGCTCGTCTTACCTATTTCTGCCGCTATAGCGCCGAAGCTTGTCATTGTCGTGTTTCGATTTGGACGCTAAAGTAGCTGGTAAACTTATACATGTGGCATTAAGACTTCGCCACTAGGATAACAACGCACCATTAACATATTTGGTGTCTATAGGCGGTGGTTATCTCTTTCCATCAGGAAAGCCATCTGCTTGTTTGCTATCTTCTATATTAATGTTGCAAATGTGAAAGTTTGGATGTTTGGATGTTTGGGTAATGGATATTTGGATGGATGGATGTTTGTTACACAATCACGCAAAAACTACTGAACCTATTTGAATGAAATTTGGCACACAGGTAGATGAGTTTTCCGGAATTTTTACTACTACTACTACTACTACTGAACTACTTTTTATTCCGGTTTTTCGGAATAAAAAGTAGTACATAGGCTACTTTTTATTCCGGAAAAATTAGGTTAACCTGCGGGATTCGTCAACAATGTTTATAATGCAGCGGTCGGCACGCTACAGCTAGTATGAAATAAAATAAAATTGGTTGCAAGAAAAAAATCAAAAAACGATCATTTTTCTGTTAATTTTTCTGGCTACAAAACGCGGAATCTATAGGCCAAATTAAAGGCCATACTATTTACAAAATTCGACCCTGTCACATAAATAGCAACGCAACATCGAAACATTTGGTGTCTGTAGGCGATGGATATCTCTTTCCATCAGGAAAACATGTGCTTATTTGCCTTGTGCTTGTATTCTATAAAAAAGCCTGAATTTTTTATCAAAATATTATATTATAATGAATCTAACAGGAACCCGAGAACTATTTAGCCACCAACATTTGCATTCTAGAATTATCCAACAGGTTTTGCGTAACTTTGTTAATATAACTTTATTGTACGAGTATTTCGGCACTGAGTAGAAAACTTTCCAAGAGTAAGTTCCATATTAATAAGAATTTTTACCAATGCCAACAAAATAAGCAAATACTTGGATATTTAATTCAATAAAAACTTATGGATATTTAAAATATATTTAGCTCTATTATATTATATTAGTTGAGATTTTTGACCGCAATTTATTATATGAGCATTTAGTTTTATGCTGAACAACTATAGTAGTTAAGTAGCAAGGACCTTAAAAGATTTTAAACATATAAATTCTAGAAATAAACACAACACCTCTTTAGGAAAATATATACGCGGACTGGCAATAAATATATTTAATAAACAATCAAAAAATAAGCAATTTGGATGAATTGGTAAACTTTTTTAAAAATTACATAAAAATCTTCTTTATATTAAGGTACGATGTCAACAAATATTTATCTTAAGAATTTTAGTAAAAGTGATTCTTGTACTAAATATTATAAATTAAATGTACATTAGAAATAACGGTTATAATAACCAATTAATTATAACTAGCGACGCCTGTGGTCGATATTCGACCATCGACGTAACAATAAAAAAATTCTAAGTTTGACAACATACTTTAGCCACAGAGAAATTAATATACATGTGTACGTATATTATCATCAATGACGTGTATTATATATTATACACGTCATTGATTATCATTATATATGACACAGGTGGAAAGAAATTTCATCCTTAGTAAAATAGAGGTTTCAGATCGTTTTTCAAACCAAAAAATTCTATAATCACACATACAATATCACACACACTACATTCATGTGCCCTACAGTATAATTATATGAATGTAATGTGTGTGCTGTTTATTTTTATTGATTTAATATATTTTTTAACTTAAACTGTGCCATATTTTATACTCCACCGTTCTTGTAATTGCTGGAAAACTGGGTAAACTTTAACCCATTTTTACCCCAAAAAGATTTTACTTCACGTATTAATCTTCTATTATATATATATATATATATATATATATATATATATATATATATATATATATATATATATATATATATATATATATATATATATAAACAAAATATGATTATTGTGGTGATGATAATTTGAATATTCCAAATTCTTTATCAAATTACAATAAACAAAAAAAAAAGAAATTTCTAAGTTGGTTTGTAAATGATCGAGAGTTCTTAGATAGGCAACAAAAAAACACAACCGAATTGAGATACTCCACAGTTAAGTATACAGTTATTCTCGGTACACAGTTCCTTACACCTTATTTACACGTAGTCAGGGTCGCTAACCACTCGACCAACGGGGTGGTCTACATTAAAGTAAAAGAGCAAAAGATTATTCCCGTGTGTATTTTCTGCTATTTCTTTATCTGCCATCAAAGCCAGGTGTTAACACATAAAATATACGATTACATATTTCATTTCAGAAAGTTAAACAAAGTGGAGCATGTACATTTTTAATTACCTGCAACAAAGTTCAATTTCCCAGCTTACATTAACTTGTTGAACGATGTAACACAGTAACTTCATCGTAAAGAAGGGAAGTTTTGAAATTTATATTTAAGGTCTCGCTAAAGTTAAACCTTCACAAACTCCACAGTTTTAGATACAACGGTAGAGAAAGCAGGCGACGGAAAAGCGAGACACTTTAGAATTTTAGAAATTTTCTCTTAAACTTTGTAATTTTACTAAAGCGCGTCTTGAACTTGAACAACATAAATCATAGAACTTTTCCCTATTTAATACCTTGGACTAAATATACGGTATTATATTAAATGTATAGTTAAATATCTTTATCATAATTCAAATACTTTCTGGAGTGAAGACGTGTTTTGAACATTGAACATATATTCCAAAATGGGATTAAAATTATTTAAAACTGATCACGCAATCTTCAAAATAAGGCAAAAATATTTGATTATTAAAAAAATAATTAAAACTAAAAAATAATGTGTACACCTTACCTATTTCTTCAATATGAGGTTGGCATTTATTTTTATTCAGTCAACAGGACTCAAAAAACAAATGATTACAAAAAAAAACTTCAAGACTATATATATATACATATATGGTTCAAGCAGTATCGTGGCATTATAATAATCATTTGTCTTGCAACTATATTTATAAGTTCAGATGCTTTACAGAACCCAGCCAATTCACATGGTTCTATCATTCATGTCACAATTTACACACACAAACACCACACACTTACACACAAACACACACACACACACACACACACACACACACAGAGAGAGAGAGAGAGAGAGAGAGAGAGAGAGAGAGAGACAAACATCAAGCGCCCACACACAATTTTAATTTTAATCCCGTGGGAGATGTAACTCCTATACGTATCGGATAAAATAGAATATAATAGAAGTTGTTTATTTAAGATATTACAAATTAATAAATACAATACAATTTTATTAATCTAACTGTAAACTATCATTTGATGTCCACTGCACTGAGTGGTGTAGCGTCTCAAAATGGCTAACGCTCAGCTAATATTGAGAAGTTCTTATCTCAACGCTGATTTTCAGTGTCAGCCAAACTGCTCTGAGCGTTACCGAAAGGTTATAAACACGTAAAACTGTCGATTCCAGTTATCATAGGAAAGAAAAGTCATTGTAATTATCAGTCTTACAATCTTAAATGTTACAATCTACATTCACGATTAACTTACATTTTCTAAATTTATTGGATAATAAGTTAGTTTTTATTTATTTTTATCACAGTGTTAAATTAGCTGAATATTCATACAAATAAACGCAACATAAAATCAATATGAAACGGTTTATTTAAAAAAACATTAAAAACTGTAAATTTAGAGGTTTATAGGGAAAAATGATATTAGAAAAAATATATATGTATATTAATATTGTTGCGAATAATCTAGAAACGTGAAAAGTTGGAGCGCTGAAGAGATCTAGAAATAAAAGAAAGAGTATTACTTCAATTGATAAATTTAAATAGTTATGCCATAATTAACCTTATTGTTTCGGGCATAAGGGTGAAAATCGCGTATGTAGTAACTTGTTTACGATAGCATTGTTTACGCATAGATTTCGGAAGATTCTGGATTGTAATTGAACTTTGCCTTAGGTATAAATAGGGATGTGTTGGCGAATAGAGTGCAGTTTTATACAGCGATTGGACCTTTTATATAGCGATTGGATTGATATAACTAGTACAGTGAATAAGACAAGTGTTTTATTTTGTGATTCTGTGTAGTCGGTTAATTCCAGTGTTAGTATAGTGAATGTTATTAATACTTATCGTGTATTTCCGTATTGATTTGGTGTTTTGTATATGTGTGTTGTAAATACACGATTTTAATATAAGTGGTGTTTTATTGCACAGTTACGAACTCGAAGCTCGTAACATTATTATAAATGCCAATATTGGATATTTCGATGTATAGACGAATGGACCCAATCACAAATGGCTGAAGCGATTTAGATAAAACTTGGGATACATGTAGGTGATGACCTGAAATAGCATATAGGACACTTAAATTAAATTATCAAGATATGTCAATCTTTTGCGGGCGGACACTTTTGACTATTGACATAAAAGACAACAGCTGTCGTGTGTAGTTTTCCCCCCTCTCCCTCTTGACACGGCACAGAGCCGGGAGCACCCCGCACTGCTTATATTGTTTTTAATATCATAAGATAGCAAGCAAGCAGATGTCTTTCTGATGGAAAGATAAACCTTTGCCTATAGACACCAAAGATGTTAATGGTGGGTTGCTAAGCGCGTGGCGGGATATCTTGCCCTCCAAACCGAAACATGACTATGACAAGCATTGACGCTATTGTGGCAGGAATAGGCAAGGCGGCACCAAATACCCGTGGTACCAAATAAGTTGTGGAACTCTACCAACTAGTAGTCACTATGAAAATGACATATATAGCCAATCGGTCGACTCTTACGACCTGCCCGACAGAACGGAAGTTGGTCTATTCTTCAAAGGAGCCTGGACCAACACGGGGGATAGTAGGTAGCTATTATATTATCTGTGGCACTGCGTTCGCGTATATCCCAAAACAAAAACAACATGTATTTATATTGAAATGCGTATATTCGCATCTTAAGATAATATAGTAAGTTGTGAAATATATATTTCATAACATCACTATATTATCTTGTGTGATAAGCTTTACTAGATGCATCGTGGAGCCCGCTGCATTATAAATGTTTTTTGGTGAATCCCGCAGGATCATCTAATTTTTCGGGATAAAACGTTGCCTATGTGCTATTCCAGGTCATCGTCTTACCTATGTGCCAAATTACATTCAAATTCGTTTAGTAGTTTTTACGTGATTGAGTAACCAACACCCATTCATCCAAACATCCCAACTTTCCAATTTATAATATTATAATATAGATTATGAGGCACTGCGATAGTGCGTATCCTGAAATAAAAACATCATGTGTTTATATTAAGATGAGTTTATTTCGTATATATATATATATATATATATATATATATATATATATATATATATATATATATATATATATATATATATATATATATATATATATATATATATATATAAAATATGCTTTAAGATATTTTATATTAGATAAAATACTAGAGTATCTTAACCATGTGTGATGAGCTTAAAGCGGGCGAGTCATTTCAGGCATTTTACGTGCGAGTAAGCGGCAGCATCTGGACAAAACATATGAGTGTGAGGCTCTAGTATCTCGGGAACGCGCGGGTGATCGAAAAGCTTGTTGTTGTCCACAAAATAACTCGTCACGTTTTATAAATTAGTAAAAATCTAGTTGATAAGTCTTAGTATTACTATATTATTATACCAAACAACTCTATAATACTATTTTTAAATTAGTGTTTAAGTAAAATTCATGACTTTAAACTATACATCAAAGTTATCGATTCTCTTCTTACTTTAAGTTATCAAGAAAAATCAAAACTTTTAATAAAAGGTACTTGATTAATTATTACTATTTCAAATTAATACCAAAGTATAAGAAAGCTTTGGAAGAAAAATAGAAATTTGTATTAGTTTATTATAAAGCGAATCGACAATCTAAATTTGAATTATTTTGCTTTTTCTGCTTGAGATTTTTCTTTGAATATGTAACACATCCTACGGTGTAAAAGTTAATCTCCAACTTGAATGAATGTCAAGCAGTTTTTGCTCCGTAAATGTTAAAGTTTCTATGTGGAACTGAGCGTTATCCTTTACTTTATGAGGGGAATTTACGGTGACCTTATCCGTTCAGTTACATAAAATATAAGTTTAACGCGAAAAGTGCAATATTGTTTATTTATTTTATTAAATAGCAAATATTTTAATAGAGTGAATTAGTGCCGCTACTAATTGATAATTGTAAAAACAGTAATCCTATCATGTGGATTTACATGTATGCATTATTTATGTATGCATGCATCTATGCATGGATCATTATTTTGTTAGAAAAATTTCTATCCCATTATTTCCGAAAATTAGCATATATAATATAACATTAGATTTTGTCTTTACATTTGTGTAAAAACAAAATCTTGACGCAAAAAAGCGTGTAGATTGCTTAGACGCATGCCTTAGGATTGAATCTGTGAATTCCACTTAAAATATTAAATGGTTATATTCCTATTTTTACAATAAATATAGGTATGTAGGTTTTCAATCTACTTTCCGAAAACCAGAGGGTTCTCAACTCGTATATTTATAATATTTTAATGTATGTTCAGTCATAAATCTGTGATTAAAACCAAATCACGCGATTAGTAAAAGGCTTGACACACGAAGCGATAATTTTAACTGGGTCACAAGACCAATTATTAAAGGCATTACGAAGTTATGTTATTGCTTTTTTTATCATAAGACAGCCAATAAGTAGATAGCTAAAGCTATAGTTTGATTGGAATAGAGATGATTTTGGCATGCTGTTCCGCGGTTTTTTTAAGTATAGGTTGTATGCCTTTCTGACGTATTAAACAAACAAAGGCTAAACGCGTCAATACTGTTCCAATTTTCCTGCCCAATAGTTTCAGTACTTATCACTGCTATTGTTAGGTTTTACGTAACGAGAGATAAAACCCAATATAGTCTAAAACTCCCATATCAATGATTTTCAAGTTCATTGGGCTACAGGTTATCACAACATTCCCATACATATAAACACTAAATTATAACTATTTTTGTATTCGGTTAAGCAAACAGATATTTAAGTTAACCTATGCACATATTTTGTAGTACAAAAGTAAAGTTAACAACAACAAGGTTAGAGATAATATCTCAAAGCTCACCGCTTTTGAAGTATCGTCCTAAGCAAATGTTTTACCAACATTTCGTATTATCAGTCAAAATATCTCCCAGGGACTAATTGTTCCGGGAGAAGAAACTTTCGTAGCCATCTGCGGTTTTTCGGGTTCGCCTTTCCGAATTAAGTTACCGGCTATAAAGGCACATCCCTTGTTTCTGTGTACGCGCACATTATTTGCTTAAAACAAGTTTCACTCTATTAAATTGAAATTTGTAGCGTGTTGGGCTAGTGTAGCGTGTACCTATTTCACAGATCATAACAAATTTATACGTAGATTATATAATAACCCAAATAAAAAATAAATAAAAATAAAACACATTTCTTGAAGTTTAGATCACATCTTTAGATAGTATAAAACAAAGTCACTTACGTTGTATGTCTCTTATATCTTTTAAATTACACTTTTAAATTAAATTAGTTTTTTACCAATAGGCAAAGTTATTTAATAAGAAGGTTTATATGTATAATATATGCATATTATAGTAGAAAAAAGCGAAGAATTTCAAAGATTTTTCGTAAAAACATATTTTTATGTAAGTACTTACATTGAACTGTTTATTTACCACGAATGTGTGTACCCCGTATATGTGTAAATAAGACAAAACCAAAAATGCAATAATATTACAAAAAAATAAAAAATAACCAGAAAATAAGCAAATAAGTTTTTGTTATCATTGCCTCAACAGCTGAAAACTCAGAAACCATGATATCTTGGTAGTTAATTATTTAACCTTATAAAAGGTAATTTCATAAGAATAAAAACATACCCCCACAAACAGATTCAAAAAGATTCGTGTAGAGGACAGATTGTGTGCCAAACATAAATTACATTTTTCCGAATTTAGATGTTGATAATTACCTATTTCTGTATTTTACGCTGTTCAAATAACAAAAAATACAAATTACTCAGCAATGTTTTGTATCAATGTATCAGTTATGCTCAAAACAACATTAAAAATACCTTTTCTTCTACTTACAGGTACGTGGAGACAAGTGCTGTGGGATAGCAGGTTTTTTGCTAAATAGCTCTTTTTATCGAATTATAATGCTAGGCTAACTGTTAATTCACATATGAGATTGTTTTATAGTTGTGTTTAACTTTTAATTTCCACAATTTATTTGTTGAGTCATAGAACTCACCCTGTTAAATAGAACATCATGTAATTTAGGGTCTTTGTATTGTTGTTTTGATAATTAAAATGAATTTCTATTTAAAGTGAGGACTAATTAAATACGGTTCACGCCAGCCAAATTTTGTCGCCACATGCAGTTGTCCTTTACAGCGTTTTATCTCGAATAAAACACGAGTTTATATTTTGCTGGGGATTTTATACAACCTAAATGTTTTTTAGTGAGCAGAAATTAAAGAACTTTAACGAAAGTTTTGAATGTAAATTTATTTTTTACGTTAGCATTCAGAATGTAGTAGTTTCTATATTTTTTAAATGTGCGTTTTTGTTTGCCTGCTAAGTAAGTAAAATAGTTAATCTAAATAATAATAATGACTTTACTGTGAGTTACAAATGTGTTTATGTTATGCAAAAATAATAATATAAGATATAAAATATAATAATAATAAAAGATAAAAATGGCATAAAAATTATTAATTTACGTTCTATGCCTACCGTAAATGAATATCTATTTACTTGACATTTGCACTTTATTAATATTATAAATGTGAAAATTAGTGTTTACGTTTTTCCCAGAAATATAAAACAGAAACATAAATTATATTATACTATTATTATTATAACCAATATACATTAAGACTCATATTTCAAGGGGTAACTGAGACGTTTCATAACCGAGACAATATAATTTTAAATACATAATAAATAAATAAATAATAAATATTCACGGGACAAATTACACTTACTGATCTAATCCCAAAGTAAGCAAATATTTGCTTGTGTTATGGGTGTTAGTCAACGATACTAATACATAGAAATACATATATAAATACAGGAATATATTTAATAAACAACCAAACCCGGTAATACAAACATTTATGCTCATCACACAAATGCTTGTCCCCGTCGGGGATCGAACCCGAGCCCCGTTGATTGCGTAGTCAGGGTGGCTAACCTCTCGACCAACGGGGCGGTCGAATTATCGACATAATAATAATTATCGAGCTGAAACAAATAGCTATAATAAGTGTAAATATTTTAAAATGAAGATCTAAGATCAAATCTTGACTTAATTTTGAAATTCATTCTGAAATATGGCCCTGAAACGTATAACATTCCTCACACGGTTTTTCGGCGGAGTTTTTAAGTTATAGATTTCTGATTATCGTTATTATATTGTATAGGGTGTGTAATTGTATAAACTAGGTGTAGTGGTAAAAAGTTGGTAGTTCTGACGCGACCGCTCAGGTTGCTGGCACCACTTTACTCTTTAAAGTTGTAATCAATAATGACGATGCTATTGGCTGTCACGTTCCGATTGGTGGGGAATGAATATATACGGTAAAATTATCAATGTTGCATCATACCCTGCAATGAAAAGCAAGAAAGCAAAAGAAAAATACCATTTTCGGTGTCTATCGGTATTATTTTTGTGTTATAGCATTCACCCCATGCTTGGGAAAACTTGAAAATCTTTAAAAACAACAAAAGAAAATCTTTAAAAAAAAACAAATCTTTAAACAAGTGTTTAAACCTGTAAGTAATGGCTGGTATATGTGAAGCATGTAAAGGAAACATCACAGTAACTCAAAAACGCATCAAGTGCAGTAATTGTTTACAATTATACCACTCTGAATGCGTCAACTATAACAATGAATCTACTACAAGGTCGCAGTGGAAGTGCCCTAATTGCATTTCTAACCAGCGAAAAGGGGGTGACAATAGCAATACACCCATACGTGGAGCCAAATTAGTAAAAGATTTACATGCAAATCCCCCAAATAATAAAGGAGTGGCCGCATCTACTGGCTGTTCACCCGATATGTATGGTCAAACACCACAAGTCTCGACGAACCCACCTATTGCTTCTTCACCTGACATTGGCAACGCAAGTACCTATAATTTAAGTGAAAGTAACTTAGTCTTACAAATCGAAAATATGTTGGACATTAAATTAAATCTTTTGAAAAAAGATATGGTCAAAGAAATACAAAGTTCACTAGTTGTTGAATTTCGAAAAGAGCTACAAGCAATCAATAACAAATACAATGAACTTGACATCTTATGCACTAAGTTACAAAATGAAAATGAAGATCTCAAAAAGAACTATGAAACTTTGCAAACAAAATCAATGGAGGATCGCGACAAAATATCCGAACTACAATCTCAAATAAATAAACAGCAACAATGGGCGAGAATGTCTAATATCGAGGTAGTTGGTCTTCCCGAAACCCCAAATGAATCAGCTGTGGACTTGATTAAGGCGATTGCTAAGCGTGCGGGCGTCGTCTTACAGAATAGTCAGATTGAATCTGCGCATCGTGTCCAGCCAATGCGAAAGGTCGAAGGCAGACCAAAACCGATTGTTGCAAAGCTACAAACCAGGATGCTGAAAGATCAAATCATTGCGGGACTTCGTAAGGCAAACGGCATATCAATTCGTGATGTGGGATTAGGAGGTGATAACAGGAAATTCTTCGTTAATGAGCACCTTACCCCCGAAAATAAACAACTTTTGAATTCCGTAAAAATCCGTGCTAAAGCTAAATCATACAAATTTGTCTGGGTTAGAAATTGCAATATTTTTTTAAGAAAAAACGAGGAATCTCCTGTTGTTACTATAGCATCAATAAAAGATCTACAGAAGATAACCTAAATGATACATGCCCATTGTGTACTGCGATGTCTATTCTCCCTACTGTATGTATAATTGTTTTCATGTTTTTCAAAAATTATGTGTGCTGTCTCATGTATCAGTTACATTTAAATACTCACACAGAATTTACCCAAATTTGTTCCATCAATATACACGTATTAACAGCCAAAACACATACAATAAAAATACGATACACATACAACACTAACACTCTTATATTATATTATCTATGTATCAATAAATATCTGGCATATTATCCTCTCAGTCTGCATCGCCATAAACACAGCGTGAAGATATATTGTAAATATATCCGTGCTAGTACTAAAACATACTTAATAAAAAAATACACTATCCTCACGCCTAATGCCAGTGAGCGAAATTATTGTTATTTTCATACCCAATGTAATTGGTATTTATCTTTATACACATATATAATATATATTTATTTCAATAATAATATGCAATCACTAAAGGACATTTTAAACATGTTTTGTTTACATTTATGTATATATTTTAGTACTCTTAGCTACGGCAAAAATGCATTTAAATAAGATAACATTATTCTACCAAAACGTTCGTGGCTTACGCACAAAAATACACCAGTTTAGACAGAATATACTTACGCACAATCACGATATCATACTAATTACAGAGACATGGCTAAGCGGTGGTTTTTATTCTAACGAACTATGCGACGATCGATATGATGTTTATAGGTGTGACAGAAATAAAAGCACTTCAACTAAAAAATTTGGGGGAGGTGTTATGATATGTATAAAACGCAGCCTACGCGCGCAGGAGAGGTCTGACTGGGTGTGCGATAATGTCGAGTGCATTTGGCTAACTGTATCAGCTAACGCGCTTCGTACCGGCGACAAAAGAAACCTACATATATGTCTCGTATATATACCGCCCGAAAATCTGCACGTATCAAGGCTCGTATCGTTTACTAACTCGCTTTTAAATATTTTGCCCTCTAATACTAACGACAGCTTTATTATAGCGGGCGATTTTAACTTAGCGAATGTGGGCTGGTCACTTGCGGGCCCTGTATTTTATAAACGTGGTTCCGTCGAGTTACGAGATTCTGCGGCAGGCTTTATCGAAATGTGTAGTATGGCTGGTATACGTCAGCAGAACTTTTATAATAATAGCTGTAATAATATTTTAGATTTATTGTTTAGTGACACAAATTTAGAAATTTCTCGTTCAGAAAATCCCCTTGTATCTGAAGATTCATTCCATCCATGCTTAGAAATAGATGCGTCGGAACTTACAACACCATGTTTAAAGTCTAAGACAGTAACTAGGTATAATTTTTACAAAGCGGACTATAATAACCTAAATAATTACTATTCCCAAATCGACTGGAATAATTTGCTAAAGGGTGAAACTATAGACGAAATTGTTCGACAGTTTTATTTTGAAATTCACAAGGGAATTGATAAATTTGTTCCTAAAAAAACTTACTCTGCTTCAAAAAATTACCCCGTATGGTATTCTTCATCCCTAATACATATTATTCGTGATAAGTTAAGAGCACACTCTCGTTGGAAATCAAGTAAAAATCCACGGGACTACCACGAGTTTTCTATTTTACGGGCAAGGCAAAAAAGAGTACAAAAAAAATGTTATAATTCATATATTGAGAAAATTCAGGTTACTCTAAAAAATGACCCCAAAAAAATTTGGACCTATATTAAATCCCTAAGAAATAATAAATCTGGTTATCCTAACACGCTAACTCTTGGAAATACTACACATAAGAATGAACCTGAAGTATGCGAAGGTTTTAATTGCTTTTTTAAAAGTGTTTTCCAACAACCCGCCTCATCTTATAGCTGTAACTTACAATCTTACGAAGAACCTGTCGATACCATGTATAATCTTAGTGTATCAGAAGAATATGTTTCAAAGGCTTTAAAATCATTAAATCCAAACAAAGGGCCAGGAAGTGACGGTATACCAGCTATATTTGCTAAAAATTGTGCTGAAACTCTCGCTAACCCACTGCACAAAATTTTCACTCTATCTGTAAACGTTTTTGGCGCTTACCCGGATATTTGGAAAGATGCAAAAATCGTACCGGTTCACAAAAATGGTTCGCGAACCAGAATTGAAAATTATCGTCCAATTTCAATTTTGAACACATTTAGTAAAGTTTTTGAAAAAGTTATGTACCGCACAATATGTTCAATAATTTATAAGTCAATTCCAGAAGAGCAACATGGTTTTATGAACAAACGATCAACAATAACAAACTTGACAGTTTTTACAGACTACATATTGAGGAGTATGGATGAAGGAGCGCAAGTTGATGCGATTTACACAGATTTTGAAAAAGCGTTCGATAGAGTAGATCACATCATCTTACTCCACAAGTTGCAAGCCTTAGGAATTCGTGGAGATCTTCACAGATGGTTTTGTTCTTACGTGTCTAAGAGAAGGCAATTTGTGGTAGTTGGTAATGCCAGAAGTGACTATATTACCATCACCTCAGGTGTACCACAAGGTTCAATTTTGGCGCCTTTACTATACAATGCGTATCTGTTCGATATTAATACTTGTCTTAGCAAATCTAATTATTTAATGTTTGCTGATGACAAAAAAGTATATCTGAAAATACGTAACAAAAAAGACTGTGACAATATCCAGAATGATTTAACTAACCTTAATAATTATTATATAAAAAATAGAATATTAATAAATACGTCAAAATGCCTCCAAATTACATTTACTCGTAAAACAAAACCCATTGAACATTCCTATTACATAAACAACTGTGCTATAAAAAAAGTTACGTCAGTACGCGACTTAGGCATAAGACTTGACTCGAAAATGTCATTTAATGAACACATTGATATGATTATTGATAAAGCATACAAACAGTTAGGATTTGTCAAACGTGTCAGTGAATACTTTAAAGACTTAGATTGTATTAAGATTTTATATTTTACTTTTGTTAGGAGTATATTAGAATATGCTTGCAGTATCTGGTCACCATGTTACACAATGAACATTGAAAAAATAGAGTCAATACAGCATAAATTTGTAAAATTCTTATGTTTTAAATGCTACAAACACTTTGAATCATATTCTAAAGCATGCAAGTATTTTAAAATAGACACACTAGAATTAAGACGAAGGCAATATGATATGATCTTACTACAAGATATAATTTCTGGAACTACTGACTGTAAATTACTTCTAGAGAAAATAAGTTTTCAGACGCCATCTTTCCGAACCCGCCACTCAGCTTTGTTTCACGTCCCCCATGTAACCACTAACTATGCACAGAATTCTGTCATATGTCGTTTAGCCCGAACGTATAATAAATATTATTCAACTTTAGATTTATTTTTACTATCTAAGAATGTCCTTAAGAATGAAATTAAAAAAATACATCGCTCGTACATATAACTAAATATTGTATTTCTATTTTATACATACACAAACACACATACACACGCACAAGCACACACACACACACGCACATAATGATATACATTAATAGATATATGTATTTCAACGAGGTTGTTTTTCAATCATAATTATTGTATCTATAACTTAAACAATGTAATCTTGTATTGGCCATATTTTTTAATTTATTCTTGGTGTTAATATTAATTGTATCGCTGTTTGATTACTAAAATAAATAAATAAATAAATAAATAAATAAAAACAACAAAATTTGAAAATCTTTAAAAGTACTATTGGTTCCTTATTGTACTCCAATTAAAAGAAGTCACAAACTCATTCACGATTTCAGACGTTATTCTATTTGACGTGTAGTATATTTTTAACTCGAATTAAGTATTTACGCATAATAAGACAAAGTTGCTGCCAACATAACGCGATGAATGTATAATTACTAATTACATACGCGACAAACGTTAATATATTCATAAAAATGTTCGTGACCAATGTTGCGTTTCACCCTTGTCTGTCACCCGTTCGAATATGTCACGCCTTTGTCTCTCCCAAATTAGAGCTTAATCTACCAACGCGTGTGAAATTGCGGCTTCGTTCAATTATGTTAAATGTTGCGTTTAAAATGAGTTTAAGTACCTATTTACAAGTATTGTGTGGATGTCAGTTAAAATACTTTATTGTTGGGTGTCATTTTTTAGGGTTCCATACCTAAAAGGTAAAATGGAATCCTATTACTAAGCCTTCACTGTCTGTCTGTCATCAGGCTGTATCTCATAAACCGTGATATCTAGAAAGCTGAATTTTTCACAAATTATGTATTTCCGCTGTTGCTATAACAAGAAACTAGCGATCGCCTGTGGCCAAAATTTGACCATAGACTCAACAATAAAATCTACTTTAAGTTTGACAACTGACTATAACCGTAAATAAAATAGTTTAGTATACATGTGTGTAATATCATGTATGTCAAATAAATGTACTGTGTGTAATTTTTATTTTTATTATTTTAATGTATTTTTTATGCATATTATTTAAATATATTAGGTTTATGCAGTCCTCCGCAATGTAAACTTTAACTGTGCCAAATTTTATACTCCACCGTTCGCGCGTTTCTTTTACGTATTAATAAAGATACTAAAAATAATAAAAATAAAATATTAAGCAAAAAAATACAAAAAAAAACACATTTATTGTATGCCCCCCCCCCCCCCTATACAATAAATGTGTTTTTTTTCGTATTTTTTTGCTATGATGGTACGAAACCCTTTGTACGCGAGTCATACTTGCACTAAGCGGATTTTTTATAGTACAGGATAAAAATAAGTAAATGACTCTCCTGAAGGAATCCTAATTTACGGCATTATAAACTGCCTGTCCACAGTTCTCATGTACTAGACTCAACGGCTGTAGACTTTGAAGATTGTCTAGATTTTTAAGTCTAGACGTTTAAGCTTTAATCCTTGTGGTCTGTGAGGAGGATACATCGGAGCATCATTTTGGTAATGACAAAATGGTGGTCCGTGGAGCAGATTACATTAACATCACGCATAACGCAGGTGACATGTACCTGGGAAAGATCATTGTTGCACAATTACATAGTCAATTAGGTGCATTGGCACCTAATTGATTATGTAATTGTGCAACAATGATTGCATTGCATTTTTGCACAATTACATAGAATTTGAAACATTGGTTTCAACATTGAAACATTGGTTTCAACATTGAAACATTGGTTTCAACCTTGGATGCATCCATGGGTCACATATTTTGCAGACTAAACTAATGTTCAGCTCGAATTGAGTACAGAAGGACAAAAGAAGTTGACTATTACTATTTATGTTCCCAATACCGTGTTTTCCCAAGACCTTAGGCCAAGCTTAAAAGTTACACCCATCAAGAATATTTGTTTCCTAAGAGAGATTTTTGATAAGGTTAGCCTAGTATTTTTATAAAATTTGGCCTTGATTCTGGTCCGTAGTTAGCGCGTAAATACTGATGGCATCGAGTTAATTGTTTTTAGCGGGTGTAGGCGTAGCGTGGTGACGCGTTCACATCAACACTGACACTGGACCATTAGACCACGGAGGCGACAGGGGTCATTAATATTTTACGTTATCAGTTCAGAATTATGAGCATTATTGGAGACTCAGTGAAGTTGCATTTCGATCCAGTAGTAATAACATATATATAATATATGTTAGGCGTAAATTAGACATCAAAGATATTAGCTGTACGTTACCGTCTAACAGGTTCCATTGCCAAATTTAAGTTTACTGGCTGTCTTCCCCTCCAAAGTGGAATACGATAGTGGCATCAAGCCCGGACGAGAGGTTACGATGGTTGTGATAGATTTAGCTAATCTTTGACCTTTTACAAAATTTCTTTCAAAATAGCAAATGGTCTATTTTATACTTTCAATCGTCGGCACTTGGTGAAATGACACTATTATTAGTTGAAACGAGTTTATAATGAACTTGTACTTTAACTACTTTAAAATAACTTTTTTTTTGTACTTTAATTTCACTATAAGTATAGAGAAATATTTTTAAATTAATCGACTGGTTTCGGTTTCTAAAGCATCTTCAGGATGTAATATTTGTTACAATATAATATTTGTAAAGAATATTACGTCCTGAAGATGCTTTAAAAAGACAGGAGTGTTTCTAAGTGGATACGACTGCGCAACTGCAAGACCTCTGGTATTGCGGATGTCCATGGGCGGCGGTGATCACTTACCATCAGATGCACCTACTGCTCGTTTGCCCCCTCTTCTATATATAAAGAAGCGAAACCATCGATTAATTTAAAATTATTTCTCTACACTTATAGTTAAATTAAAGTATACATAATAAACTAGTTTCATCTAATAATGATCCATTTCTTCAAAAGGGCCTCGGATCAACACGGGATTAAAATTAAATCTACGTAAATAAAATCAATGTTTCTTTTCTCTCGGTTTTTGAACATAATAAAATATAGGATTTTTTAAAATTCTGAGTTCGAAATTTAAAAAAAGAAACAAACGCACTAATGCTATGCCAGAAGCAAAACTGCATAAAAATTGTTTTGCCCATACTAACAATTATTTTAAGCTAGATCAATAATTATTCTTCAAAAGGGACCATAAAAAAATATATGTCTGGGAGCGATGTCCAATATGTCGATAGACTTCTTAGCTTTATAGGTTGTAGCACCATAGGGTCATTTTTGGGCCAAAGATGATATAACTATATGTTTTTTTCTATATCATAGGGTAGTAAACAAGCTGATGGCTCTCCTATGGACAAAGCATCGTCTATAGACATGAAAGAAGTTAATATTGTTTTGCTAATCCGTTTGGCGGAGTGGAATTATTGTCTCATGCACAAATTAACCACGTAACATATTGTCTGAATTGGAACACTAAAATGAAAAATAAAACCTTCTGAGATTTGAAAATAAAGAAGTAAAGTTGAAGTAAGTGAGCACATATTATCGGATATATTATTTTCAACGTAAATAGTTTCCAGTACACTCCGAGATTTAAATCAGTCAAAAATATAAGCTGTATCTATATTTGACTACAACAAGTCGCATTTAAAATTGTAATTTATGTTGCAAGTTGTAAGAACTCGTATCTTAATAAATTCAAATAGATTCAGACATTCTTTGACCGTGTTCTGTAAAATGTCTTTTTTTTTTGAATAGAACAGTGTTCAGAACTGGATAAAGCAGTAAGTTCCCTCAATTCCTTGAATCTTCCATCGTTTGTTCATAAAGTTGCTCGTTTGTTCATTAATATAACTATATAAATTTATCGTTTGTTCATTAATATAACTATATAAATTTATTTAACATCTATATATATATATATATATATATATATATATATATATATATATATATAAAATTGTAGGAAAGTCAAAACTGTACATTAAATATTTTTTTAAAAGAATACTTGGGGCGTGATCTACAATCGATATCGAAGCCAAAAATATAGTTTTTAGAATTTTTGTCTGTTTATCTGTTTGTCTGTGTGTATGTCCGGGGTAAACTCTAAAAGTACTGCATGGATTTACTTCAAATTTTGCATGAATATTACTAACAGGTCGGGTCAACATATAGGCTACATATTATCACGCTATCACCTAGCGGCCAGGTGCTGTGCGGAGTAAACGAAGTCCGCGCGGACGAAGTAGCTGGCAACAGCTAGTAATATAATAAAGATATTCACGAATCGCGATGATGAGAGAAAACTACGTGTGTATGAAAGCGTTAATAGGCTACCATCGGTCATCGTGAGGTGTGAGATAACGCGCTAATTTATTGACCATTTTATCTACTCAGTAGAAATACCATATTTTATAGATTCAGGCGTTACTTTGCGGAAATCCATTATTCAGACGAAGAAAACTAGTTATTTTGCAATTTTCCGCGAACTTTAAGTGTTCCTTTAAAGTTCCTTTTCAGTAATATCGCAAAGGTACACTTAAAGTTCGCGGAAAATTGCAAAATAATTAGTTTTCTTCGTCAGTAATACCATAAGTCAAGTTTTGACGTTATCGTAGAGGAATTGAGTACATTGGTGTTTGGTATTTGGACGCTGTGGTTACGATGGTAGTAAGAACTATGCTAGCATTTGTACTTAAGCTGCATTGATAGTTAATCTGAACTCTCAATGAGGAATAGCAAATAAGTTCATCCCACTTCTGATTTGTAACAAAAGCCGCTAGTATAAATCATAAATATTTTATTATTCAATTTTAACACTAATAAGTAAATAAGTAAATAAATAAATATTGCTGGACAAATAACGAAAATAAACCTAACCCCAAAGTGAGTTAATTATTTAAATTAATCAATTAATAATAAATATTGCTGGACAAATCACACGAATTCATCTAACCAAAGTAAGTAAATTATTTGCTTATGTTATGGGTGTAAGTCAACGATAATAATACACAAAATACGGCAATTTCGCATTAATATTATTAGTATGGATTTGTTTAGCATTTTGCCCCAATGTAAGCAAACAAGCAAATGGAAATGTTTCAGTTGGTGAAATGGATGATGATGACTGCATTTTGCTGACTTTTAATAATTAATATCGCTTATTCCTTGCAATGATCAGAACGACAGCAATACATACTTATCCGATGCAATGGAATGCTAAAGCACCACCTTCCGGCAGACTTCGAGACGCAAGTGAGATATTTCTTAAATCCAATTAAAACTTTTGGATTTTTTTTATAGAAGAGGGGGCAAACGAGCAAGAGGTGCACCTGATGGTAAGTGGTCACCGCCGCCCATGGACATCTGCAATACCAGAGGTCTTGCAGTTGCGTTGCCGGCCTTTTAAGAATGAGTAAGCTCTTTTTTTGAAGGTCCCTATGTCGTATCCGTTCGGAAATACCCCTGCCGGTAATTGATTCCACAACAGCGTAGTGCGAGGCACAAAGTGTCGGAAAAAATGCACAGTTGTGGATTTCCAGACATCGAGATGGTGAGGATGGAACTTTAAATTTTGACGCGATGTCCGATGGTGGAATTCGGTGGCAGGAATTATTCCAAACAACTCGTCCGAACACTCCCCATGATAAAGACGATAGAAGACGCAGAGTGAACCTACATCTATGCGTAATGCCAAAGAGTCGAGCTGTTCCGAAATAGCCTGGTAGTCAATGATTCGAACCGCTCTACGCTGTATGCGATCAAGAGGAAGAAGCTGGTATTGGGGAGCTCCGGCCCAGAGATGAGAACAGTACTCCATGTGAGGCCGAATCTGTGCCTTATAAAGTTGAAGGCGATGGGCCGGCAAAAAGTACTGTCTCGCTCTGCTGAGCACACCGAGCTTTTTAGAGGCTAATTTAACCTTGCCTTCCAAATGACCGCGAAACTGAACGTAATTCGATATGTCGACTCCCAGGATACCGACACTAGCTGAGGCTGTCAGGAGAGTATCCCAAATCGAGGTGATACGACAAAGTACTTTTTTGCGGTGAACACGCAAAGCTGTGTCTTCTTGGGGTTAAAAGTGACCAGGTTTTGACGACCCTATTCAGAGACATCGGTAAGTCGATTCTCGACTTCAGACACAAGCTTGTTTCGGCACTCTTCGACGTGTTCCCGAGAAATACCGCTTCGGTCGGAGTATGTAGCATCACCAGTACTGTCATCCGCATAGCAATGTATGTTGCAAATTCGCATCATGTCATTGATATGCAGAAGAAACAGAGTCGGTGATAGCACGCAGCCTTGGGGAACACCAGCAGATTTAAGGTCGGAGCACGCACCGTCGACAACGATCTTGAGGCTCCGGTCAGCCAAAAAACTAGTGATCCACTTGCATAATTTCTCGGGAAGTCCATAGGAAGGCAGCTTCGCGAGAAGCGCTTTGTGCCATACCCGATGAAAATCCTTCGCTATGTCCAAACTAACTGCCAACGCCTCCCCCTTGGACTCAACTGCTTCCACCAAACGATGAGTTAGGTATACTAGAAGGTCACCAGCTAAACGGCCACGACGGAAACCGTACTGACGGTCGCTAATCAGCTGGTGCTCTTCTAAATACTTGAGGAGCTGAGAGTTGATGATCGTCTCCATAATTTTGGGGAACAAGGAGGTTATGGCTATGGGCCGATAGTTAGACGGATTAGAGCGATCTCCTTTTTTAGAGATGGAATGAACCAAAACTGTCTTCCATGAATTCGGTACCACGCCGAGTGAGTAGGAGAGCCGGAATAGGCGTGTTAATACTGGCGCCAACTCTGGAGCACACACTTTTAACACGATCGGAGGGATGCTATCCGGCCCACACGACTTGTGGATGTCCAAGGAAAGTAGTGCTTTACGCACAGATGACTGCCGAAATTGTAATTCTGGCATGGAACTATCACACTGCGGGATGGTAGGCGGTGCGTTCCCTTGGTCATCCAGAGTCGAGTTGGCCGCAAAGAAGGAGCCCAGGAGATCGGCCTTCTCCTTTGCGGTATATAAATTATATAAGTTATGTATTAATATGGGGTGTGTAGGGTCGGCCTTTTAATTGAAACTCTGGCTGAGCACTCTGTCCGCTCCAAAAGCCCGGTGACGCAGTAACGACCCATAAAGTCAACTGTAATAGTCATTTCTAAAAAAAGAGGGACGGCTTACAAACTCCATACTTTTTATCAAAAACATTACCGCAGTTTTCGAAAAATAAATTACACACTCATACATATGTATATTATTTATATATTATGATTTTCTTTTAATAAGATTTATGATAGACGTAAATTACACAACGCTAACAACGCTACGCAAACTCAATATTCGCCTAGGTAGCTCTTTTCTCCCTGTTTTCTATATCACAAGCTTGTTAATGTGCTAAGTCTGTCGCTGCGCAGTTCATTCCTAATTATTGTGATTTCTGCCATTAACACCTACTGCACGTAACCTATTTGTAGTGTTTGGTTTTGCTAGCTGCTTCATTTAGCTTTATTTAGAGCGCTTGCACATTGTCCGGATTGGCTGGAATTAACAAAGTTCTCATTAAATATTCAACGTCTAACAAAAATTAACGTTTAAAAATTACAAGTAGTTGTTTAAAATTAAACTAAGTACACCTAACTAACACGTTTACGGTTTTACTACTAGGTAAAGTAAAGTTCCGCAATATTTCGTCCGGGTATATGGTACCACTGCTTTACCTATTTCTACTACAATAGCGTCATATCCTAAGATTATGGCTTCCCTAAGATTTAAATTAAAAAAGTTTTATTAACATTATCTAGACACGGAATTGTTTACCCAGTCGCTTAACCCTGGGTCCATAATTATCCAACTCGTTATAAAGGGTATTTTAGTTTCTTTTAAAAACATAACATTGTTTGAGGCTGGACAGGTATTCGATTAGTCGTTTAATTCACCTATCTATCGGCTAAGTATGCTGCTCTATATACATTTCTGCTTCTCTCTTTGAGAAAATATACGTGAAAATAGTAATAATTTGGATTTATCTATCATTTAGTAATAAGTTTTAAAGCAGTACTGAAATTAAAATATAATAAGATAATATTAATAGTTAAGCAATCTGTAAGCATCTTTAATAACAAGAAAAAATGTTTATGTATTTATTTGTTAATCTTGTCTTAGCATGCATTAAGCTCCAGTAAACGTAATACGTTTAGGTTCTATTATAGGGATTTACGAGTACGCTCAGGTGTATTGCAAGAGGATCGATATCGTACAAACTACGATTCGTCTCACATCACTAACGAACCATAGCCTTACCTGGGGCTGTCAGCTCTTAACGAGCCTGTGAAACTACATCTATAACTTTCACTTGATACTTAATGAAGTATACAGAGAGGTTGACATCTTTCACTGCTGAAAATTATGTGCCAGTAAATTGGGATAGATAGTTGGAAATATCAGACTTAATGAGTTTCGTAATACTTAATTAATGTTTTGATTAAATTCATAGTATCTTTACGCTCTGTTTATACTCTAGACTTTTGATGGAAATCATTTTGAAACTTTGTGACACGTTTTAAAATCTTGTTTAAATAACTATTTACTATTGATCGTGCTTTGGTCAAATTTTGACCATAGACTAAACAATAAAATCTATTTTGATTTTGACACCAGATTTTACTCGTAAATAAAATAGTATTTATTATACATGTGTCTATATTATCATGTATTTAACATGAATATAACCTATGTAAAGTTATTTTTTTATTAATTTAATATATTGCATGCATATTATTAAAAAACACAAGGCTTTTCCTTCACTTATAATTATATAGACTAGCGATCGCCCTGTAGTCGAAACTCAACCCTAGGCTACACAATAAAAATTTTTTAAATTTGACAGCAGACTTTAGTCGTAAAAAAAATAGTATACAATATACATGTGTGTATATCGTCATTTTTTGCATTATCGTCATTTTTTATTTTTATCGTCATGTGTGTATATCGTCACGAAAAAAAATTTAATTTTTTCTTTACGTATATACATGAATATATATTCATCACATGAATGTAGTGTGTGTTATTTTTCTTTTTATTAATGTAACGTATTTCCAGTATACGTTATTTAAAAATATAAGGTTTGTGCAGTACTAAGCAATATAAAGTTTAACTGTGCCAAAATATGTCTTACTCCTCCGTTGCCGTAATTGTTTAAAGTTTTCTTTACGTATTAATAGAAAAGAATCTTTTCCATTAATACGTAAAGAAAAAAATAAAATTTTTTCGTTAACTTAATTAAGATTTGTATTAAAAATGTTTAATAACATAGCATAGAATTACAGTGAGAAAATCAAACAATAAAATTCTTAAATTATAACTAAGTAAAAACTAATTAAACCGTGATAAATAGTATTATATATTATTTAGTTATATTTAAGTAAAGAAACATTTTTACTCAATTTAATCCGGTTTCTTCATAATAATATACTTTTTCTTGTGGAAAAAAATTACGGACGGACGGATGGATGGACGGACATGGCGAAACTATAAGAGTTCCTGATTGACTTCGGAACCCTAAGTAGTCTATAGGTGATGATTATTTCTTGCCACCAGAAGACGTAAATAAAAAACGTAAGTGGTAAAAATTTATGACATAATAATGCGGAAAAGGATTTCCAGGCAATTTTTAAGCTATTTGATAAAAGGCTATAAAGCTTTTCAGTTTATTGCAATTTTGAGAAGTGAATTTAATTAAAACCATGCAAATGTCTTTACACCTTTTCAAGAGAGCGGAGAACCATTAGCGTGTGCCTTTTCAAAAGGACTTTTATTAAATGGAAAACGCTTTAGAGTTTGCACATGATACTAAGCAGGTTTCCGTGCTAAATGATATTTGTTGTGTAGCAAAATATAAGTAACATTCAGACTTATTATGAAATAAAATATTCTATTTAAAAAAAACATGTGTGTATATTTATGTACACAAGTATATAAGACCTTTTTAGGATTCATATGTATTTCATAAGGCAAAAAGGAACCCTTATAAGATTACTTCGATGTCCGTCTGTCCATCTGTCAAGACCATTTTTCTAAAGAATGCGTAGAGGTTTCAACTCACCTGTGAAAACATAAAAAATATATCACCATTAATGTCGAATATTTTGTGAAACTTTGCGATTTCAAAAGGGAACCGAAACTTATTGGATACTTCCCGTTGAACGTTTAGTTACTTGACAAAAAATAAAAGTTTATACGAAACCCTTAGTATTCGAGTCTAACTTACACTTGACCGGTTATTTAAATAGTCGAAAACGACTATTATTTTAAAAATATAGAAATTTCAAAAACTAAAATACTGTAATTTTTATTAATCTCTATCTAGATTTTGAACTCTTTAAACTTAAAATTCTATGCTTAGATCTTGCTGTTTTAGCTTAAAACTCCTCAATTTAGCAGACTTTTTCAGGAACGGCCAGCAGGATCACTCAGTTTACATATTTCCATTTTTTTTTATTTCATAAGATAGCAAACCAGAACCTCTGAAAAGAGACTACCATCGTCTATAGACACGAAGTTAATGATGCGTTGCTATTTTTGTGAAGGAGTTTTAACGCCTCATGCATAAGTTTAGCGACTACGTTACCCAACAAACTGAAATACGACAAGCACTGACGTTATTGCGAAAAGCCTTGCCTATTGTATTTGACGTAATTAAAAATCTACGTCAAATACCTTAAGTCGGATTTACGAGTAAATCGGTTGATTCGTTTGGGGTTTATCAATAATGAAAATCTTTGAGAAAAATATATTTTTACATTTCTTCTTCGTTTGATTAATTGATTGATATTAAAATATCAATCAATTAATCATAATTTAAGCTTAAAAGCTAAAGGGATCAAAAACTATGCCTAAGCGAAGATTTTTTTCAGAGTTCAAATATCTAAAGTTTGTCAACAATGACAATACATATTTTGTTTCTTGAAAAGCTGGATATTTCAAAAACTATGCTCAATTTTGATCTTTCGAATATCATCCAATGTAATTTTTGAGATTTTAAATGTTGTCTTAGCTACAAAATCGATAGGTTAAAAATTGTGAAGTAATGTCAAAAAAGAATTTAAAAAAATTGTTATTGAAATATTTCGAATAAGTAATGTAATATATATATATATATATATATATATATATATATATGTATATATATATATATATATATATATATATATATATATATATATATATATATATATATATATATATATATATATATATATATATATATTAGATAGTAGGTAAATCTACATATAGCAAAGTGCTGTTAAGCGTTCTAAAGTAAATTGTTATTTTCAATGAGCGGCGTGTCGATAGCATGATAATCTGTGATTAAAACCAAATCACGCGATCAGTAAAAGGCTTGACACACAAAGCGATATTTTTAGCTGGGTCATTTGGCTATAATAATTTAAGACGTTAAGTTTTGTTATAGTAGTAGAAATTCGAAATATACTATTATGGTTTACTAAATAGTACACTTTATGTATAATCTGATATGTAGTATATGTTTTTTTATATAAATATTTTTTTTATATAACTGTCCTGGAGGAAAGAAATATCCACAGGCCACACAAATCTAGACACGGTATGGGGCAGAAAATATGTAGCTGCTCTTATATTGCATCCAAAACACTTCTTAAGAGAGTCTATTTAGCTCAATCAGTTATCACCTATTATATCTCCGTATGGGTTGGTGCCATTGAAATTAAAATGTTGCAATTAGAACAAGCCCAGGGACGGGGACTATGCGGGTAGAAATTTTTCCACGCGGATGAAGTCGCGGGTACAGCTAGTTAATAATAAGACTGTATGACAGGAAATCATGGGATTAACTGCTCCTCATATCGGCAATCCTTATTATTAATGTAACAATTAGATACTAATTAAATATTGTGTAATATTTTATTTAAAAAATGTTATGAAAAAAAGACAAGCCCGCTGAGTTTCTTTCGCCGGATCTTCTCAATGTGTGACCGCGTTTCCGATCCGGTAGCAGTTTAAAAAATGTTGACGCGTCAAAATAACTTGTAAAAAGTTTTTTTGAATAAAGTACTTCTGGTTTTTGATTTCTGATTATTCATTTAATTTTAACGAGGTTTTCGCTACATCTGCTTAATTTTATTACAATGATGACAACGATGACGAAATACTGTTACTGGAGATGGGATGGGTATGCTATATAATAATCTGTATAATATATAAAGGAAAATTTGTTTGAAATTTCTAGTAGATAGATGTGATGATAAAGGGGTTAACTAAGAAAGGAATTTTGAAAATTCTTACCATAGAAGTTTAGTATTAAGATCCGCATGATTAAAGCCGTGATCAACAGCTATTAAAAGAAAACATCAAAAATGTAAAATGCAGTTTCAAAACTCACAAGATTCACTATCAATATTATTCTGATGAGACAAGTTTTTAGTTTAATAAAGCAGAAATATTTTTAAAAGATTCAAAAGAGTTTAAAGTACCTTTACGATAAGAACGGCATAATTACTCTTGGACTGATCTTACTGACTTTACCGGGCATTATATTGCACGGCATACTAATATTACAAATGTGAAAGACTTTCTGTCTGTTTGTCTGTCGCGCTTTCATGGTTAAACTGTTGAACCGGTTTCAGTGAAATTTGGTGTGAATGAAGTAGGGAATGAAATTTTCTATAAAAAACTATCTGGACGACATGTTAAGCTATTCGCGGGGAAAAAAACTACGTCGACTGACTAGTAAGGTATGTTTTAGGATCCTTTTTACAACCCCTCGATCGTTTGGGTTCTTATTCAGACATAAAAGTTTTATTTGTCTTATTAATTTTCCTATCCAATTTTACAACATTCTGACTAACAATATTCAAAATATAGTTAAATAAATTGAACTTATACAAACATACAAACGCACTCTGGATTGTTCAAGAAGACTTGGACAATTCTCGTTTTGCTCGCTCGTTCAAATAGGGATTCATTTTAATTGTGACAAAAATCAAAATTGCATTTTTAAACTTTATATATACTAAACTTAAATTCAGTATTCTATTAAATACCCTAAGTATATTCTGTACAAGACATAACTGTAAATTGTAAGATAAATATCATGTTTTAAAAGAGATAAAAGTGTTTATTATAAAACAAATCACGTGTAGTGCCGGGAGTCTGGCTCCCTAGTGGGCTAGCTGACCGACTTCTAGTGAGCGTGATGCAATAGTAGCGATTTTAAAATAATAAAATATGCTTCTCAATGTTTTGAATTTATGATATCGAGTAAGGTATTTATACTGGATATATTAATGTAGCTTTTTGAGTTATAAAACGGATACCACACTTGTTATCGATTTAAAAACTTTTAAAGGCCATAAAAGTAACAACAGACGTTGATACCTCTATTTCTCTGGAGACCTGTATTTAATTTTATGCTAGACTATAAGTAACTGACTATATGTGAGACTATATGTGTATAATTATATAAGGTACATCTTTCATTTTATCAAACGACGAAAAACGGAGGTTATCAGCTTGACATGTAAGTATGTATGTAATATTGTTGGGGTTGGATAATATTTGAGTGTAATTATTTATTTAGACGTCCAAGTACGTGAACTAAATTTATAAGTGTATATATGCTTGTACGTTACGTACGTATGTATGTTTTTATGTTTGTATGTTTGTCCACGAATTTCGTGGGAACTAAAAGCCGCATTGAAATAATTATTTTTGATTTAAATTAGGAATGTTCTAACTTAGAGAACAATTATTTCATCATCAAAATCGGTTCGAAAGTTTTTATATTTCATATGGGTGTAGTTAAAGTTACTTTAATTTTTTATATTACTTTTATTGCAAACATAAATAAATAATATGTAAAGAGCATTTGGTATCATCATCAAAAGTGGATTTCGATAAAAATAAACATCTTTCTTTTAAATTGAAAAGAAATATTATTCAAGTCGGATAATAAAATAAGGTTCTTATATCGCTGTTAACATTCAAATAAATACAGCCGTATTGCGAGCCTTCATATTTTTTGGCATCAATAATTAATTGAAAATCGTAATACAAAATATTTCAATGTTTTGATTCCATGATTTTCATGTCAGACCCGCAGTTTTTATTTTTATTACGTTATTTTTATAATAAGGCGAAGAAGAGTTTTTCTTATTTTCTTATTTTATATGCAAATTCAAAATATTTTATGTAATCATTTTTCGAGTCCTATTACGGAGCCCTATTATTTCGAGCTTTATTATATAAATAAGTATATAATATACAACTTGTCACAGAATATGTAAGAGCGAAAAGAAATTGGTTCAGAAACAGCTATCGAATCCATTGCCACAATTTTTAACATATTTTATATTTTTTTTTAATAAATAATTAAAAAGAAAAATAATAGACACATTTCATAAATAGTGGAAATATATAAAATGATTTACATCAAGGTACAGGACCTAAAATATATAAATATTTAAATCTTTAAATTTACAAATATTGAATCAATAATATATCTGAGAAAAACATACTTTCGCCCACACTTGGGATAAATGAATTCATAAAAAAGTCATATTTAAAATCATGAAAAAATATTTTTAAGGCCGAAATTATGGTTTTATTTAAAAACACTAATTGACCTGTTTCATAGTGTGCGTTCTTTGTGTGTATATAATATATATACACTGAGTTACTTTTAAAGGACCAGCCAAATTTTCAGAGGCTGTTCAGAATCGATAATATGTTCGATTTATGTAATTAAAAAATAATTTTAAAAATACAAAATTTAATTGTCATCCGAGTCATAAAACACATTTCGTGGATAAACTAACACAACGTAAAAATTCCGCTGATTTGGCATTATCGGTTGTAACCGTATTAAACTAGGGTAGATAATTTCTAAAACACAAAACAGTAGTAGGATGAAACTCGTTGAAAAAGAAAGAAAATATTGTCACAATAAGAGGAAAAATAAATTACGGGCGATTTGTTTCGGTAAATGGGAGTGGGGAGGACTTTGAAGGAAGAAAAACGGTTTATCACAATTTTCGGCAAAATTAAAAGTCCTACCGAAAATTTTAGTGGCAAAGTTGTCGGCAATAATAAGATCTATAACTTTTTTATTTGCGCCTTTTTTCAAATAACCTCAAAATTATGCAAAAAATTTAAAAAACTGACTTTTTGAAAAAAATCGAAGTTTTTGAGCTATTGCATAGCTTCTATCGCGGGCCTTGAGCGTGGAGACCGAATCAAGAAATTCCGTAACGAAAAAACCTAACAGCTCCCACTCCGACCGGCACAGCGGTGATACTTTTTAGTTTTTCCATATCGATAAATACCAGAACTTTTAATGACTTTTTGAAATATCACGCTTGTCTCTTTAGTTCAGCAACCCGCCTTTAGGTGGCATTGTTTGTATTGAAAAACTACCGTAATCAACTGTTTGTGAGAAAGTATATAGGTGTATAGGTATTTGTCATCTACGTACAACAGTGAATATCTGTACTCGGATAATTTGTGTACAAAGTGTTTTAAATATGAATATACAAAGAAAAAAAAAATACTGCATAAATAAAATCATTACATAGTATAAAACAAAGTCGCTTTCTCTGTCTGTCCCTATGTCCTTACGTCCCTATGTATGCTTAAATCTTAAAAACTACGCAACGGATTTTGATGCGTTTTTTTTAATAGATGATTCTTGAGGAAGGTTTTGGTGTATAAACCTTTCCGATATTCCGACGGGAACAAAAGCTGCGCGGGTGAAACGGCGGGCAGGTCGCTAGTAAAAATATAATATTAAAAGCATAAGTTGATAAAAAATACTATGCAATAGCTTTACCGCGGCAGTCTCCGAGTGCCACACGTCTTTTTTATTTTTATTTTTTTTATATTATTGAGATAGGCAAACTGGCAGAATGGCAAATAGGCAAGGTGACACCTGATGGTAAGTGGTCGGCGTCGCCAATAAACAAAAATGAGATACCTGGGCTGGAACTAGCCCAGGTATTCCATTCGTGTGTTGTCTATCCTGAGACATAAGATGTTAAGTCTCGGTGCCAGTCACATACACACTGCCTGTCTTGGCCTTCTCAAATCTCCTACAAAAATAGATTTTTTCACCAAACTTTAAATTATTTATTTATTCACCTTATTTTGACTTAATATTGAAAAATCACCCTAAATTTCAATTGAAAATTCACCTGTCAAAATATCAGCTTTTTCAAAAAGATTCGTGTGATTTTTATTCGTTTAAATCTCTATTTTTCAGTGGTGTATAAAAAATATTTCACGAAAGTAAATGTTCTCAGAAAATGCAAACAATCGAAAAAAAAACTTAAATACGAATCTTTTTTAGTTTTAAGCACAGTTTTGAGCTATTTATTAATATTTACACTTTAGTAACTTAAAAAACGTAAGATTACATTTTACATTGATAATCAAAACAATTGCAAATGGAAATATTGTACTATAATCAACAAACAAATAAGTGGATATAATAAGTTAATCTATATATATATATATATATATATATATATATATATATATTTCTCCTTTCTGCCTTTTCAATTACTCTTTTTTTCTATATTTTCTCACCTTTAAACCTTCCATGGACTTCAACAATTAATTCAAAACCAAAATTAGCCAAACTGGTTTAGCCGTTCTCGAATTTTAGTGAGATTCGAGAGAGAGAGTGAGAACGAACAGCAATCAATTTATATATATATATATATATTCAGTTTGGCTAATTTTGGTTTTGAATTAATTGTTGAAGTCCATGGAAGGTTTAAAGGTGAGAAAATATAGAAAAAAAGAGTAATTGAAAAGGCAGAAAGGAGAAATATATATATATATATATATATATATATATATATATATATATATATATATATATATATATAAATTGATTGCTGTTCGTTAATCTCACTAAAATTCGAGAACGGCTAAACCAGTTTGGCTAATTTTGGTTTTGAATTAATTGTTGAAGTCCATGGAAGGTTTAAAGGTGAGAAAATATAGAAAAAAAGAGTAATTGAAAAGGCAGAACAACGTTTGTCGGGTCAGCCAGTATATGTATAAAATTAAATTGCTGTTCGTTAGTCTCACTAAAACTCGAGAACGGCTGAACCGATTTGGCTAATTTTGGATTTGAATTAATTGTTGAAGTCCAGGGAAGGTTTAAAAGGTGAGAAAATATAAAAACAAAAAGAGTAGTTAAAAAGGCATAGCAACGTTTGCCGGGTCAGTTAGTCTATATGCATAATATATAAAAATCAATTGCTGTTCGTTAGTTTCGCTAAAACTCGAGAACGGTTGAACCAATTTTGCTAATTTTGATTTTGAGTTAATTGCCAAATTCCATGAAAGGTTTAAAAGGTGAGAAAATATTGAAAAAAATAAGAGTAATTAAAAAGTCAGAACAACGTTTGCCGGTTCAGCTAGTATTTAATAAGACATCTACAATATAATGAGAAAGTTGTATAATCTTCTTTATAAAACTTATGTACCTGTGTAACTTAAGGAAAATTTTAGTTCATCAAAATGTATTTCATAAAGAAGTGGATGAGCTTAGCAGGGAAGTAAGGTACACCGCTGATGCCAAAAAAGAGTGTGTGCATGGAACAGAGTGAATGAAGCGTTAGGGAGATAAAAGCACAATGTTAAGTAATTTCCCTGCACAATTATAGGCTTATCGCAACGCTATTGAATGGAAGTAAATGTTGAGTATGTGAGAAAGGACATGAAAGTAGAATCAACGCGGTCTCTAGGAAAAATATGTGGCGTAACACTCGCAGACTTGGTTCGTAATGATGAAGTGAGGGAGAGCTTAGACCTGAAAGAAAGTGTCAGTATAATAATGGAAAGGGCATGCTTCGTTGGTTTGGACATGTAGATAGAAGGGAGATGAAAGGTTAATAAAACGAATATACAATGCGAATGTGAAAGGATATAGGTACCGGGGAAGATCAAGATTAACACACCATGATCAGATTGATCGAGTGCTGTCCGAAGGCGGGTATTAAAAGCCTTCGGAACCAGCGTGTTTGTATGAATGTCTTTGGAAGCGTGCTTTTGGAAGCGAGGCAAGTCTGCAAGGATCTTGATGTGTGGCACTCGGTGGTCTCTGCTTACCTCATAGAGAACTAGCGTGAAGATATGTATGAATTTATGTATTGCAACACTACCTCAACGCGAGTTTAAGTAAATATATAACACAAAAATGTTAGTACGTTGCTATGTAAGTATGTAACGAAAACTTTGAACATGGTTTAGACGTACTAAAAACGTCGAATTACAACAGTTCCCTTACGGGTTAGAGTATGTAACGAAAGCTTTGAACATGGTTTTGACGTATTTTTAAACTCCGGATTAATTTGAAACTTTCCAGTCTTATCAAGGACCGCTGTCCTTGATCAGTTTCGAAGTGGAACGTGCGTTGAGTGCATAAATGTGCACTTTTTGTCCAGATGATCGGTAAGTTATATCCATTTATAAAACTTACGTTTTTCTTTTCGGTGCCATCGCGGAGGTCACATAAAACATTTCAAGGATATTAGCAAATTTAATGTGAAATAAATTAAATTTGCTAATTGTAAATAAATAAAATTGTAAATCAAAACGTATGTACGACATATTTAAAAATATCACTACATTTCATCACTATTTCTCGTTTACTCGTAAGATAAATTGTTTAAGCTATTTGTGGATCCCAATTTGAAATTTTGGATAGCATGAAACGAAACGAGAAGTAAATTGGGAAAAGATTTTCTTGATATTTTAAAAATAAATTAAGTCTTTTGCCACGAGGCATCTATTTAAAGGTCAGAGCTTGCTGAAACTGATACGGAATGTACATCTTTTTTAAAAAACAAAATCCCTCTTAAAAATACATTTCTTCAGTATTTATAAAAAAATGACAATAAAATATTTTTCATTCATTCCTAAGGTAAATTGTTAAAGCTATTTGTAAATTTCAATTTGAAATTTTGAACAATATGAGATGAAGCAAGGAATTTTACGATAATAATCTGGTAATTATTAGTAAAAGAAATTAATTTTCTGTTACAAATTTGATATTTCAAAATTCTCTACGAACACCGTGTCATTATGTCCGTCTAAAAATGAAACAGACTTTATTTAGTGAATATTCTTGCTTTAAGCCCGTTTGTGCCAACATTATAGACATCTTAAAGTTTTAATTAAATGAAATTAAATTTAACTCATCGTTTTTGTCTTGCACCATCGTATGTAGTGCTAAAAGCATTTACCTATATGTGTAAGTTAAACGCTGTCGCTTGTATTTAGCATCATGTTAAGTTTTTGGTGAGCGTCAGAATGGACGGTCACTACTGATATTTTACATCGAAATTATTATAGGAAGTTGCTTCCTAGTTAGTGAAATATCAGTAGTGACTGTCTATTCTGATGCTCACAGTTTTTGTAAAAGGCATTTAAATAGAATTTGGTGCAATTAATTGCCTTAATAGCTATTCTTTTAGTCAATTGATCAATTGAAAAAAAAAACTGATTTAGTCAAGGATGTTGGTGGATAATTGTGCCACTGGGGTCTTTTTTCCGGACCACCCGGACCATCGGTCCGACCACCTATAATAAAATCAGTGTCTTTATTTTCGGTGCCATCGTGGAGGTCACATAGAACAGTTCACGGATAATAGCAAATTTAATAAATTTAATCTTTTAATTATGGATTTTCGCAAAGTATCGCCTGAATCAATAAAATGACTTAGACATAGTAACAACATAAAAACAATAATGAAGTTAGAAAATAATAAAATGTATGGGATTGATATAAGCCGCACTAAATCATGTAGACAATCGTCACCGTCATCGTAGAGGTGGGACCACATTTGTGACATGACGACGGACTGGACTACATAGCATCACTACAGGACATGCTACGCTAAATGTGGAGGATCCTGTTTGTGCTGATACGGTCACAAACCATATACGATGAAATTTTACAATTAGTGTAGACTCCACTCCATGCCTAAATAATATTCGTTGCAAAACAAAACTAATGACCACCCCGTTGGTCGAATGGTTAGTAAACCTAACCACGAATCGATGGGGCTTGGGTTCGATTCCTTATAGGAACAAACATTTGAATGATGAGCATAATAATAAATAAATAAATATTCACGGGACAAATTACACTTACTTTTCTAACCCCAAAGTAAGCAAATTGTTTGCTTGTGTTATGGGTGTTAGTCAACGATACTAATACATAGAAATACGTATATAAATACTGGAATATATTTAATAAACACCCAAACCCGGAAATACAAATATATATGCTCATCACATAAATGCTTGTCCTCATCGGGTATTGAACCAGAGCCTCGTCGATTGCGTAGTCAGGGTAGCTAACCACTCGACCAACGGGGCGGCCGAGCATAGATGTTTGTATTTCTGGTTTTGGGTGTTTATTATGTATGTAACAGTATTTATATGTATAATTTTATGTATTAGTGTCGTTGACTAACACTCATAATACAAGCAAATAATTTGCTTACTTTGTGGTTGATCGATTTGTGTAATTTATCCATCGATATTATTATTATTAATGTAAACAACAACGACTAATACGATGTTTATAAATATGCGTGCGCTGCGTGAATGAACAGCGAGGCGGAGACATACCGACTGGAACACGTCACGACGTGATCCACTCCTACTCCAAATCTCTATTTGAGTCATCGGGCGTACTTCGACGCCTGTCATAAATGCAAGTGTAGACGTGCTGTGTTCAGCAACTTCTTTCAGTGTTCGGAATGAACTGAATCGTAATGCAACTTGTGGCAATTATTCGCCTAACAAAATACGTCCACATTAATTGCTACTGACACGTCTGTCTAATGCGGTCACGGGTTAATGTTCGGTAAATTTTCACAAGTGTTTATCCACCTTTATATTCAGAGACGATGACGAATTTAGATATCGTTTCACAACGAAGCAATATCACTTTGTCTAAGCTTTTTGAATTCAACCCTTAAATAGATAGATGTCTTCATTTATTTTTAATCGAGTGAATTTTGCAATCGATGACAATGTTTATTAAAAAATGTATCTATTTAAATTTTTTTCTAGATGTTATTTAGAATTTTAAATATATTTAATTAGCGCAAAAATAAATCTTTGTACAAATGCCTTAAAATTGTGTCAATATTTTTTTTATATCATAAAACAACAAGTAAATTGTTCTCTTGATAGAACAAAATAAACATCGATTATAGACATCAAAGTTGTTACGGTGATGGCGACAGTATCTCCATGGCAGGAATATATAATTACATGCGTAAATTTACCGGTTACCCTACTGACCATGTTAGAACCAGGGTCGTTATGGATGTGAAATTTTGTATTTGGATACGGATGGATATAGGAATAAATTATATCGGTCTAAGATACGCTTATAAAACATGCAAGATTCACGTGGTGTGTAAGCGATCAGACAAAAACCTGTCGAAACATTTTATGTAGACTCCGCTCTTATTCGAAACTATCTGAAACTTTTGTAACAGATAGGGTTATGGTTATGGACATATTTTTATTTCGGATATCCTATAGTTTCGGTTACGGTTCCGGAGCTCCATAACATCCTTGGTTAGAATACAACAGCAACAAATATCATGGCGGTATCAAGCCTGATAAGGCAGTAGTAATCAACGCGATGCGAAGAATCGTAAGCAAGTGACGTATTGAAGAAGAAGGACTCCCTTTTTAGGAGTTGCACAAGTAGAGTGGGAGATGATAATAATTTTTTATATGAATGAAAATAAATTTGGGCAAGACGTTGCAGTATTCCACTACCTAGAAGCCACTATGTGAGTGACTACTATAGTGGTTTCTAGGTATTGGAATACTACAACTCTAGTCTCTAGCCCAAATTTAGTACCACCGCCTAATTATTAATAATAATATTTTACGAATGCAGAAGATTATATACATATATATATATATATATATATATATATATATATATATATATATATATATATATATATATATATATATATATAGATAATCTTCTGCATTAGTAAAATATTATTATTAATAATTAGGCGGTGGTACTAAATTTGGGCTAGAGTTGTAGTATTCCAATACCTAGAAACCACTATAGTAGTCACTCACATAGTGGCTTCTAGGTAGTGGAATACTGCAACGTCTTGCCCAAATTTATTTTCATTCATATAAAAAATTATTATCATCATTATATATATATCTGTATGTGTTTATGTGTGTGTCTATCTCTCCCTGTGTGTGTGTATGTGTGCGTGTACGTGTACGCGCATGCGAATATATGTTTCTGTATGTGGGTAAAACCTTCTTTAGCTGCTTTAAATTATTTTTAGTGAGGGTCGAACTTATAGGTTCGAATTACCGAAGTGCGCGACATATTAGCTTACTGCACTTTTTCGCAATGTAGTTTAATTGTGCCATTTTCCTTACTCCTCAGTTCGCATTATTTTTGTTAAAAGAGATAGGTGCAAAGTTTTTACTCCGTCATTAATTTATAGAATAAACAATAACATACACATCAAAAGAATATTTTTACTTAATATACACTTACTATCAACGACTAGTAATAATTCTCAATTAGGTACGACCAACCACACTTTTATTTTGGGTTATGAATCAAAGCGGATCGCGTGTTATAAGTAATTTTTAAGTTGGCCGGCTTAGAACGGCAAGTTATTGCAGTGTGTACGAGTTTACTTATTATTACCGGTAGATAATAGCCCCTTTGCCTTTGTATTCAAACAGCGAAATATAGGCAGGGGCGCTTTAGTCACATTAAGTAGAATTAAAATGATCATTAACAGTGATATTTCTATTAATAGCGACCGCGCTTTCGAAAAAAAAACAACTCAATTGTCAACTATTTTCAAGAAAGGAGGTTGGTCTAAATTTGTCGGAATGTTATTGTTTACGTACGCAATTGTTATTAGATTACGTCTTGCCCGAGTTTGGTATCATCGTTATACCCTCAGCGTCAACGCTTATTCCTATCTTGTTTTGGTTTGGAAGGTAAGGTAGCTTGTTAACTAATGTATATTGCATTACTATCCGCGCGGATGGCAACTCACCATTCACATATTTGGTGTTTATAACGATGATTGTTTCTATCCATCATGACTGCTTGTTTGATCCGATTTTGTTTGATACTGAGACCGATTTGGATTATTTTTCTTTGACAAAATGTCAATTACATCCTTCTTTTTCTAAAAATCATGAGCAATGAGCATTAGTTTATGTGCTTTGGACTGTAAGAATGATTCATTATTAAGAATTTTGGCGATTTAAGCATGGAAAAATTAATTAAATAAAAAAAAATTACAAACAAACTAGTGTGTCTATATTAACAAAATTTAATGGAGTTTTATAATAAAATATAACATATTTAAAACCATTGCAATCGATTCTACGACTGATTCTAGGGCACCTTGTATAATAAATACTCTTCGATCAAAAATAACAAGATTTAGCGTTGCCTACAAACTCAGCTCAAAAAAAATGGCTTGATAATTATATACAGCGTGTAATAGACGGCTTATCGAAAATCGAAATCATAGATATAGACCATGACCCTAAGTTGGAAACCGTAAGAAATTTTTGTAGGAAATTTTTGAATTTTTGAAGAAGTTTTTTAATTTATCTTTGTACAATTTGATTTATTCTAATATCATACAGCGTATTATCTAAAAAAACTGAAAATTTTAAGGAAATAAACAAAATAAACAATGTAACAAGCGTCACATACCTCACAAAATAAACGGCTGGTTCGAGAGTTCTACGGGCGCAACAAGTAGAAGCAGTGTACGTTTTACATAGTAAAAAAAGTAAAAAAATCATAAATTGTAAATTTTGCATTTACCACAAATAAAGTAAGTGAAAGTAATAAAGAGGAAAGAAGAATAATGTTAAAATAGATTTTTTTTATTTTTTTATTTTTAGTACACCGTAACTTACGCGCTGTACACATAAACACAAAAAATATCGCAACTTGTCACTGTCGTGTTTGGGTTCGCAGGCATTTCTGGTGCTAGTGGCGTTGGTTGTGTTTTTTCCATTAGAAGAGCCGTTGAATTCTTTGCTATCTTCATCTATACATATAACAAAATCGGAGGAAAGTCAAAACTGTACATTGAATATTTTTTTAAAAGAATACATGGGGCGTGATCTATAATCGATATCGAAGTCAAAAATATAGTTTTTAGAATTTTTGTCTGTTTGTCTGTATGTATGTCCGGGGTAAACTCAAAAAGTACTGCATGGATTTACTTCAAATTTTGCATGAGTATTACTAACAGATCGGGTCAAGATATAAACTATCCTACACACCTACGGGGGAGGTGCTGTGCGGAGTAAACGAAGTCCGCGCGAACAAAGTCGCTGGCCACAGCTAGTAATAATAATAATACTAATATCACTAAACAAATAACCTAAATAGGTTTGACCCCATAGTAACCAATTTATTTGCTTGTAATATGGGTGTCTATATATAGATACATTAATACATAGAGATACACGTATATAAATAAACTAGCTGCAGCGTGCAGCGAGCTGCATTTTAAAAGTTTTTGGTGAATCCCGTGGATCACCTAATTTTTCCGGAATAAAAAGTAGCCTTTGTGCTCTTCCAGGTCATAATCTACCTATGTGCCAAATTTCATCCAAATCCGTTCTGTAGTCTTTACGTGATTTGTAAACATCTAACCATCCATCTATCCAAATATACAAACTTTCGCATTTATAATATTAATATAGAAATTAATATAGATACTCAAATAAATTTATAATACCTCAACCCAGAAACACAAACATCTATGGTCATCACTTAAATGTTTGTCCCTGTCGGAAATCGAAACCGAGCCCCATTGATGTATAGTCAGGTTTGCTAACTCCTCGACCAACGGGGCGGTCAATATAATATATGGTAACTTACAGTGTACACAGTTTTTATGTGGTCTGTGTAATACACCCTACCTCGACACGGATAACAATGCAGCATTAACATCTTTAGTGTTTGCAGAGGATGGTTAGGTATATCTTTCCATTAGGAGCACCACCTGCGCGTTTACTATACAATGATATTAAAAAAAACTTACAGACTCGCACGGTACTACTGTAAAACTGTGTACCCATGTAATATATCCAAAATCCCGACCCCTGAACCCCATGATCTGAGTCAAATAGCCTAACCATTAACACAGTAACACAGTAGTACACTGTAAAACTGTATACCCATGTAATATATCCAAAATCCCGACCCTTGAACCCCATTATCTGAGTCAAATAGCCTAACCACTAACACAGTAACACAGTAGTACACTGTAAAACTGTGTACCCATGTAATATATCCGAAATCCCGACCCCTGAACCCCATGATCTGAGTCAAATAGCCTAACCACTAGATTGCAAGGCAGTATTTGTATTAATCCTGAGTTAAACTAGTACTCGCTGTATCGTAGTTAACGAGGCATCTGAACTATGTTCCCAGCAAAACTCGAATCGTAGTAACTTGCAGAAATGTGAAACCGTGTTGGCCGCTATACTATGTGAAAGTTACACTAGACGAGTTAAGATATGCATTAAATTGTTGGAGCTTAAATTTTCATACTTTATAAACAACGCGACCATGTGCAGTAGTAATTTAACCATAGTAAATATGTTTAAATGAAAATTACATTCACACAGTAATTTAAAAAATATTTATACCTTAGTTTGCTGCAAGTGGGATTAAGAATATAAATATTGAACAAAAATCTGGTGTAACTAGAACATAATAATTATCGAACATAATAATTCTGACACAAATAGTTTTGAGAAATATCACCTTAATTAAAAGAAATGGCATGACTTGTTTAAGACTGATTATAAATGCTAATTAAAAATTATAGAAATTATAAAGGCTATTTATAAAACTTATAATTTTAGTGACCAGACACTAAAATGCCACTAAAGTAGGCTTAACAGCATTAACATTGTCGTTTAATAAAAAGATGTTATAAATAAACTCATTTGCTCAAATAAAATCATTTCGCTTATTATGATGCTATAATAAGCGAAACCGGTTGGGTGTATAAAATTATATGACATACATGTGAACTGGAAGTACAAATGAACTTATTTGTAATATTTTAAAATGCAATTTCACCAAGTGCCGACGATGGAAAGTATCCAATTTTCTAGTTTAATAAGTTTATTGCTAGTATAATGTTACTTAAAAACAGTTTTAGGCGTAAATAATTATAACTAATTAATACAATTATAGCAGTGAAGATGCTTTATAAGATCTAACAACAAGCTTCGGACTTGCGCCTTCCAACTGGACTGAAACCGGAAAAACTACGCCACGATTTTGGTCGATCAAAAGTCAAAGTCATGTTGACTGTTTTCTTAGACTATCGCGGCACAGTAATATTATCTATACAGTATTGTAACTCGGCCGTATCTTTGAAAAAAATGCCTACAGCCACGCGGTACGTAAACATGCAATAGGGCTGCCCGCTTCCAGCATTTTAATTACATTTGCCTACTTTGTGTTTCCATTTAGTTTTGTGATTGTAAATATATTTTTATATAGACAAATAAAATACTTTGTGAATTGAATAAGCGTTCAACTAAAATGCGTGTTGTTTTTTGATTGGTAGATTTAATAACAGTCGTCATATTAAATATGTACATGAACTTATTTTTAGTAAAAAAAAAACGCGCAGTTATTGATAAAAAACTAAACACCGTCCGTTTTTCACTGCGGCACAGTCGCGACTGTCTGCATGCCGAGCAATGCCGAGATCGAGGCGCTTAGTCATAACTCGCGCTTCGTCTGTTTGTATGAAGTTGGAATACTATATAGATTATATTGCCGTGATCGTGGTGTTTTGTACTCCGTATTCTTGCCGGAAGATCAAAAGGTAAATAAAAAATATTATTTAAGAGTGACGTGGCGTTTAAGAGACGGCTCTCTTAGTTTAGCCTTTTTCGTCGAATCTGCATCGATGAAAAAGGCCAGGCTAGTGGAAAGAAGATTCTTGGATTTTGCACCAAGATAATGTGCCTTCGCACAAGGCCATTATTGTACATGAATATTTAACCAAAAACTCAACAAATATCATCGAGCAACCTTACTAACCAGATAAAATGGCTCCATAGGACTTGTTACTTTTTCCTAAACTCAAATTGCAACTACGTAGCACTCATATTCATTCGGTAGAAGACATAATGTAGTTCACGGCGAGAATTGAAATTCCTGAAAAAGCCTTTAAAAATGTTTTGATGATTGGATATTGGAGCACACCTACTTTGAAGGTAATAAAATAAATTTGAATGAATAACTAACATTTTGTGTATTATTGATCGTTTCCCGGTAGGTACTTACTTGACAGAGTAATATTCAAAAAGTATCTTCACGTCCATACCCCCGACGAAGTAGGTAGAATATACAATAGGTACACCCACGATTAGCCGAAGATACTTAATCACAATATGATAGGTGGCCAGCTTATCGCCAACCGGGCACTTTTTCCAATCCCGGGCAACATTATTTTTGTCAGAAATCTGAAAAATCACCTTTTTGAATTGCTCGACTTGGGAATCAATCCCGAGACCTCAGGTGGTCAACTCCAACACCAGACCTCTAGACCATAGAGGCGACAGAGTAATATATTCTAAAAATCACGATTAAATAAAAAGTTGTTATTATAGAAACAAAAAACCAAAGTGCGACCCGATCCGCAAAAAGGTTATGTAGCTTCCATCAAGCGCAGTCAAGTAAAAATTATTAGCATATGTCGCTCTCGTAATTATGACGCGTTCAATGACAATTAAGATTTTTAGACTACAGTACCTCCAAAACAATATAGATACATACATACAAAAACTTAAAACATAACCAAGGAGGGTATAGCTTATCTCCATTTTACGATGAGATCTAGGTCGAAGAATGAATGAGGTAGTTCAAATCTATATCGAACGTGTAAACATTATTACGACCTCGTTTTTCAACTACCAGAATAATCCATTAAGACTAAACATTCTTTTTGTTTTCAATATCAATTGTTATATATTATAGGGCAGCAATCAAACAGATGGCTTTCCTGATACAAAGAACACTATTGCTTATAGACTGAAGTTAATGGTGCGGTGCTGAGTTGCAAATATGCTATAATGCGCTACATAAGAGTACTATTAACATCTAAAGGTATAATAATTGGACGTAGTTAAACGAAAAGGATCCAATCCACAATATGGTAAAAAACTGAGTTAAGTGCACCAAACTGATACTAAACATCAATACTATTGGCCAGTAAAAAGCATCTAAGCAAAAATAGCTCTCTACTACTTTATTCAACGTCAGAGCTAGTCCCCATGTATGGCACGTCAAAAAATAAAAAAATATCCAACTTCAATTTTCAATAATTCTAATGTGATTTTGTGTGGATTGGATCCTTTCCGTGTAACTACGTCCAATTATGGGTAATAATACCACAGGCACAAGTTTTTTTCAAGGAATAGAACTGATTGGATTTTGTACTTAATTGGTACATTATTATGGAAGTAATTAAAAAAAACATTGTTTCATCGAAAATTTTTTTGAGGTTTCGAAAAAAGAGAGAAAAGTTTTGAAAAAAATAAAATTCGCAAAATGTTCTGGGTCGAATTGGTACAGATTTTCAGGAGGTCTAAGTAAAGTGGAACCCAATCGAATGTCATCAACCGCGTTTCGGTCGGTCAAGCCATTTAAAACTTATGAGATGTTTACATACACACATACACACGAACACGAAAAATCGACGAATTAATCAACATGTAACCAAGATACATATTATAAATGAAACTGATTTGTAAAAATAATGAAAAATGAATTTTTATTGTTTTAGAAACTGTGTAATCTTCCTTTTACAGCCAATATGAATTAAAAGAATTATGTGACTATTAGCTACACCATGCAGCCTGCTATATTATAAAAGTTTTTACGAATTCTACGGGAACAAATACTGTTCCGGGATAAAAATTAGGTATCCTATGTGCTATTCGAAGCACTACCTTTTACATGTACACCAAATTTTATTCAAGTGGGTTCAGCCGTTGTTTTTTATTTATATCATAGTATAGCAAACAAGCAGATGGGTTTCCTGGTGGAAAGAGTCTGCCATCGCCTATAGACACTAAAGTTATGAATGGTGCGTTATTATCTTGTGGCAAGGTCTAATCTACATGCATAAGTTTACCGGTTACCTTACCCTCCAAACCGGAACACAACAGTGACAAGAACTGACGCATTCCGGCAGAAGTAGGTAAGGCGGTGGTGCCAGACCCAGACCGGGCGATTTTTTGCGTGATTGAATAACAAACATCCATACATCCAAACGTCCACATTTTCGCATTTATAACTTCTAAATATAAACTGCATACGTAGCAGATATTAAAAAAAAAACGCTGTAAAAGAATAATTTGTTATTATCAAAAAATAATGTATTGGTATTATCGACTTAGATATACCTTTTTGCGAAAAAACTATTGATTTTGGTCAGAAATTAAATTAATTATGAAAATGAGAATAAATTAATATTAAAATTATTTTACTGTAGGTATTTTGAACACAAATAAAAAACTTGATAAATAATCGCGTGAAATAGTTTTTTTTTACTAAAAATGAAGTCTCAATACACCGTTGTTTGCGACACGATGAAGCGATAAAAGTAATTTTGCTTTAATTCTAGTAATACAAACAAACCACACGGTGGTCTGATGTATTTGAAGTATTTGGGTGAGCTCCTCACGTGCCAGCAAACATTTCACGGGGCTCTGCCTCTTCCGACGAATACGGCGCAAATTATCATAATGCAACCTCGTCTCGATATACGCAATAACGAATGCGGCAACAACGCGATTCCAAATAAAACATATTGACTTTTATTTCTATAAGGCTTAAATCAGAGCTTTTAGGCAAATTGAAAATATTTTTCATTATAACATTGAGGTGTTTGAAAACGAATCGATAAGTTTGTTTGGAACACGCCATGAAATATACATACGTAATTGTTTCAAACCGCCGCTTTACCTTATTGACTCTATTCCTGCCGCAATAGAGTCAATGATTCTTGGCAGTAATTTATTCTGGTTTGAAGAGTAAGGTAGCCGGTAAGCTTATACATGTGGCTTTTAATAATCCTCCACATGGATAGTTACGTATGATGACCATCTTTGGTGTTTATAGGCGATGTTTATCTGTTTCTATCCGGAGAACCATGGGCTATCTAATGACATACATGTCCTTCGTGTTGATCCGGGCTGTCTTTGAAAAATAGACCATCTATCTTTCTACTAGGTGTTCAAAATAGGTGAAAAATTGACTTAATGAGTCCCTGCCATCGTTACTACTAGGTGGTAAAATTATGCACCACATTGTCCGTGTATAATATCACCGCCCTTATTCCTGTTCCTGATGACAAATTCCTTCTACTCACAATAATATTAATCGAACTCAAAGATAGAGACGTAGTGGCGATTCATTTGTGCCACTATTTTGCCAGTGATGTCCCTTGCTAAACTAAATTCAGATATTGACGCGAAGTTAACCTTTAATTCGTTTACCAACACACAATGAAATTCGCACTTTGTGTGAATATATTATTGTAAGCTTGTCGTTTTTCGTTTAAATGAAAGACCTTTTAATGTAGTTTGTGTAATCAGATATTTTGTGTGCTATAACGTTTGTTTTAAGTTAAAAAAAAAATCAATTTATCTTATCGGCCTTGTAAGGAATCTTGTTCTTGCAACGTCGTTTGGAAGACTTTAATTTGACTTAAATTTAACAAAAATAGTAGTTAAATCTGAAATAATAAAAAAAGTATTTTATGTCTTACATGATAAAACAAAGCGATATTTAAGAATTTGTTTGTTTCATTTATCCAGTAAATAAAATAATAATAACGATTTATTTGTTATAGTAACCTACCATGGTTCTTCGAAGGCCAATAAAAAATGTGATTTGCGTATACACACACTCTTAATCGCACTTATAAGTGAACTAGCTGTTGCCTGCGACTTTGTCCGCGCGGACTTCGTTTACTCCGCACTGCTCCTCCCCTGTAGGTGATAGCGTGATAATATGTAGCCTATATATTGACCCGACCTGTTTATACCCGACATAGTAATATTCATGCAAAATTTGAAGTAAATCCATTCATTACTCTTTGAGTTTACCCCGGAAATACATACAGACAAACAGACAAACAGATATTCAGACAAACAGACAAAAATTCTAAAAACTATATTTTTGGTTTCGGTATCGATTGTAGATCACGCCCCAAGTATTCTTTAAAAAAAATATTCAATGTACAGTTTTGACTTTCCTACGATTTTATTATATGTATAGATATAGATAATATTATTATAAGCATTTAATGTTTCATTTAAATAAAATACCTGTAGCGGCTCAAAACAATCACAAACGCTACAAGAAAAAATAATAAAAAATGGACAAAAATCAATAACAAATGGAAAAAATGAAATTCAAAATAAAATCCTGAATCGCGATATTACAATTATTTATCTTGTAACACTATATACAAGTTTCAACGCTTCTCAAATGGACTTCGGTCCCCAGGCAGTACACCTTGCCTGGCTGGGAAGATCTTCCTTTCCCCTTCCTTGTCTTTGTGTGACGTCATCGACCTCCACAGTAATGCCATCATGCTGACAAGAAGCTGGCCTGCTGGTTCCATCAGTATGCCCCTTTCGCGGTACGGACCAGCGGCGCCACAGTGGTGACCCCGACGTGATCATCACCACTATCAGCTATCAACATGCCACAGTGGTGACCCTCGGCAAAACAACACGCATCAGCCTTCTGGCCATCAGAGACTCCTGATACCCCCCTCTGCTTCCAACAGCGTCAGCCAGCTTCACAAGCTACGCCTCATCTACGCTTTCCGGAATCCATTTTCGAACTGCCTCCGTTCACTGGATCTCCATGCAGCAACTCTGTCCCGCTCGTTCCGACTCATTGCGAACCACAGCGTAGGCGCACTCGTCCGGACTCACCGAGGACGGCGCATATTTGGCTCGTCTCGATGCACCGCAGACTCGAGCACTCAAGGCACATACATACGCTTCACTGGCTCAACTAGATCGACCTTCGGTCTTGGGGGAGAGTATTGTAGCGGCTCAAAACAATCACAAACGCTACAAGAAAAAATAATAAAAAATGGACAAAAATCAATAACAAATGGAAAAAATGAAATTCAAAATAAAATTCTGAATCGCGCGATATCACAATTATTTATCTTGTAACACTAAATACAAGTTTCAACGCTTCTCAAATGGACTTCGGTCCCCAGGCAGTACACCTTGCCTGGTTGGGAAGATCTTCCTTTCCCCTTCCTTGTCTTTGTGTGACGTCATCGACCTCCACAGTAATGACGTCATGCTGACAAGAAGCTGGCCCGCTGGTTCCATCAGTATGCCCCTTTCGCGGTACGGACCAGCGGCGCCACATACCCTTTTATGTAGTTTAAGTATAAAGAGATGTTTCAATTGCCACAACGTCATTTTAAGTTAAAATACTGTTATATTACATCGGCTTTGTATAGAGCCCTGTTCCTAGTAAGGCCTTTTGGAAGAGTTTATTAAAACATAAGATTAATAAATAGTGATTAAATATGTAATAAATAAAAGTATTTTACATGTTACATGATAAAGCAAAGTGTTAATTAATAATATAATTTATTTATTTGTTCAGGAAATATAAGAATAATAACTGTTTATTTGTTAACGTGGCCTTTCATGGTCCACCCAGATTAATTAAATAAATAAATAAATATAAATATTCACGGGACAAGTCACACTTACTGATCTAACCCCAAAGTATGCAAATTATTTGCTTGTGTTATGGGTGTCAGCCAACGATACTAATACATTGAAATACATATATAAATACTATAATATATTTAATAAACACCCAAACTCAGAAATACAAACATTTATGCTTATCACACAAATGCTTGTCCCCGTCGATAATTGAACCCGAGCCCCGTCGATTGCGTAGCCAGAGTCGCTGACCACTCGTGACTCGACCAACGGGCCGGTCATTTTTTTTATATATATGCGGTGGAAGTCTTTGTTTTTAATAATGTTATATATTTAAATTTTGCAAACAGATAGATAATAATGACCTGGAATAAGATAAGCACTTTTTCCTCCCATCCAATCAATCCCAGAAGAATACATTCATCCTGTAAGATTCACAAAACTATAACAATATAGCGGCCTGCCTGTACTTGTGAAACGCAGGTAGTGTTATATACATAATATACATAGCATAATATAAATAGGATAATAAACTACCTGACTACCGCGTCTTTGCCTGTGTAAAAGAGAATTTGCCTTCATTTGGAGAATAGACCCTCTGTCATTCTACCAGGTGTTTCGAGTCCAAACATTATACCATATGCATATTATAATATATAAAAAATGATGTGGTGTCGCGGGACACCAGGTAGGAACGAACTTCCTTCGGCTAAACGGCACTACTCGCTTGTGTACGCGACTGTCGCGCCTGCGCACGTCTCATTTAACGCTTTTATTCCACGAATTTTTCTTACGGTTTTACTATCACATTTTTTTCAGTTCGGTCGCGCAGCAAAATCCCTATCCCCTCCAAGCCTGCCGTAAGGAACTTCGTTCCAATAAACGGATTTACCTTAAAATGGTGGCACTTCCTCCTCCACCTCCTGCGTAGCATCGCAGTCCGAACTTAGCATAACAAATTCTTTCATTTTTTTTGGTGTTCGGCGCTACCTAGCTATAATACCAAGCTCTATCCCCCAATTTTATTATCAGTTTTTTCGAACTCTCACTTACTATAAAAGCAAATTTATAGACATATTCACATCAAAACTGTTTTAAAAAAATCGTGGATATCCGGATGTCTGTATATGGCTGTGCCATGATTACGCTCAAAATACTTAACCTGCCATTTTTAGCAGCTTCAGCTTCAGCAGAAAATTTCTATCTAGTTTGATTACTTTTTAAATCAATCGAACTTTATTAGGCGTGCTCATTTGGATTTTCCAAATATATTTTATTACTTATTGAAATATTCTACCAAATAGCCCATTCGTAAACAAATCTGAATATTTCATTTTGACTCTATAATTGTTTGTTAATGAACATTGGTGAAATTAATTGTGATTTCAGCGTAAAGCGACACATAGCGCTGAATATAATGCATGACTAATTATAGCTCTCCATGTAATTATTCTCTATGGACATTGAACATACACTGGTGATTGCTCAATCGTTATTAGTGAAGTCTCAACATACCTAGTTGGGTTCCATATTTGCCAATCACAATAATGCGAGCTAACTAGAGGGTTTTCATTTGTTTTTTTTTCATCTCCCCTGTGATGGACCGGGCTTCCCCGTGTTGGTCAAGGCTTCTTTGAAGGATAGACCAACTGCCGTTCTGCCAGACAGGTCGTAAAAGGTGACGGATTGACTAAACGACACTACGTCACGATGGTAGTGAGTCGTATAGCCAATCCGTTCGTGGTAGAGTTCCGCAACGTAACGGGTATTTGGTACTACCACCCTACTTATTCCTGCCATAACTGCGTCAATGCTTTTTATTGTCTTGTTTCGGTTTGGTGGGTAAGGTGGTATACTTATGCATGTAGTATTGCTATTTTGCCAAATGGATATCAATGCACCATTAATTTATTTGCTTGCTTCTATTACCTTTAAGTCCTATAGTATATAAAAAAATAGAAAGCCCGCCAATGCAGTTTTTAAACTACTACTGTATAATAGATACTTCTATATAAATCTGTATGCTTTTTCTATGCTTAGTAGCTTAGCTCAGAGACTTTTAGTACAAAGGAACAGCAATATATATATATATATATATATATATATATATATATATATATATATATATATATATATATATATATATATATATATATATAGATGGAATATATATATATATATATATATATATATATATATATATATATATATATATATATATATATATATATATATATATATATATATATATATATATATACAATGCGGTAATCTCTAAACATCAGATGACCCAACAAAATTGTTATTGTGTATTAGGGTATAGCTATCTCTAATCATCTATAGAACCTATGATGTACTTTTATAGGATAATAGTTGTGCCCACGACTTTGTCCGCGTGGAAAAATTTCCAAAAAAAATGTAGTCTAAGTTATTCCATATTATATCAGCTATCTATCAGTGAGTCCCATCTAAATTGGTCCAGCAGTTTCAGAGATTAGCGGGAACAAACGGACAGACGGACAGATGAAATTGTAAAAAATGTAATAATTGCATGTATGTTCATGCCAAATTACTGCTTTCTAGTACTAAGTATCTTTACGCTAGACTGCGAGCGGACGGATGGACGGAGATAGCGAAACTACAAGGGTAGTTTACTTCGGAACCCTAAAAATGGCATTTGGATTATTTTTTGAAGAATAATTGAATGTAGACCCTCCGTTTGAAGAATAAAACATCACAGAAACACATTTCTAATTTCACATTATGTTTATTTAACCACGTTTCCTAAGCTAGTGTAAATTGTGTAAATAATCAAGCCCATAAACGGTAATTGTCGAGTAAACACATTGTGTAATAATTCGAATGATTGATGAGTTAGTGAATGATTGATAAGGTGTTTCAATGGGTGAACTGATTTAGTTATTCAACCCATATTTGTTAGTAAACAAACCGTCTATATGGTGTAATCGAGTAAATCACACTAAATACAACAAATTTTTACAAAATATGTTTTTTTAAAAAGTTCAAAAATTCTGCCATATAATGTAAATAGATAGCCTATTTGGATCATGAGATCTTAGATTTGGTCCATAAATTGGGCAAATCGCACCTCCGCTCAAATAGTTTCACAAGTCAAAAAAAAACAATTCTTGAATAAAAGGTTCTTATAGTTGCTCCTGCCTATTTTTTTTTTTTTTGCTTTTCCGGCCAACGCCACTAACGTCACTAGCGCCATATAGTGTCAAATCATTAAAAACAGTGGAAGGTCGCCATTCGAGATAAAACTATAGCATAATACGATACGAATGGTACAATAAAAGTGATTTCACGATTTTTTGAATTGTGACACTATTTGAACTGAGGTGTGAAATGTATTATTCCGGACACTCTTTAAATAATAGACGATCTGCTATTGTTCCATGCAGTTAATAAAATTCGAAAGATTGGCTATATGTACAGACCACACAATTACTAAGTAGCAAAGTAGTCACCGCGTTAGCCAAAAATACGTAGCTGCTCATATCCATATCCATACTAATTTCCATACTAATATTATAAATGCGAAAGTCTGTCTGTCTGTCTGTCTGTTACGCTTTCACGGCAAAACCGCTGGACCGATTTTCATGAAATTTGTCATGGATATAGTTGAAGATCCGGGGTCAAACATAGGCTAATTTTTTTTTCAAAAAACAATCCCTGGAGGGCTGAAATAGGGGATGAAATTTTTATTAAAAACTATTTGGATGACTTATTAATATACTCGCGGGCGAAGCTGCGCGGTTAGCTAGTGAGCAAATGTATATAAACGTTAAATGTTTGTAGATATATCGTAAAAAATAAAAATATTCCATATTTTGCTGTTTATTCGTGTCGAATAAAAAAATAAGACTTAAGGAATACTTCTGGAGTGATTTTATTTCATCGGTTAGTAATTTTAACTCTGTATTTCTGAGTGTAAAAGCAGCTATATTGACATCCTAAATTGCCTTGAAAGGTGTATCTAGTTTAATCCGTGGCTATACGAGTCACTACCATCGTGATTACGGTGGTAGAATTTTGCAACACTTTGCCCGGTTCTGGTAACATCGTTTTACCTATTTCTAAAATAGATGAAATTAATAAATTTGCTTTGATCCGCGAACTATTCTATGTGTTTATCGCGATGGCACCAAAATAAAGACGTTGGTTTAATAAATGGAAAAAACTCTTCGATGGTCCGGATAAAAAGAAAAACCCAGCGGCACAATTATCCACCCACATCCACTACACTTTTACACCCACGTCCCACGACGACACCAAGCACAAAAGCACACAATTTACGTACTCAACGCACGTTTCACTTCGAAACCGAAGCATCTTCAGGAGAAACGAACACTACCTCACTCTACGCGAGTGTAAGTATTACTTACACTCGTGTAGAGTGAGTGTAGTGTTCATCGTGAAAAACACGTAGAATAGTTCGCGGATCATATCAAATTTATTAATTTCATCTTTTTTAACAATGGATTTCCACAAAGTAACGCTTGAATCATTAAATTACCTATTTCTGCCACATTAGCGTCAGCGCTTGTCACTTACAGGCATTACTATCCCGCCACATGTATAGCAAATCACCATTAACATCTTTATTGTCTGTAGGCGATGGTTTCTCTTTTGATCAAATGATCCATATGCACGTTTGCAATTATTAAAAATAACTCGTCAGCAGCTCCGGATCTGTGGGTGGAACATCCACATGCCTTAACTTAGCATATAAAGTCTCGATTACTATAAAAAATTAAAGATTATCGTTATAAATACAAGGGATAACCATCTGTTATGCTTATCGACAAATTAAGAGTGCTGAATCCAATGTGAACGTTCAGTTAACTCTGCCTACCCTTCTAGGGAATTTATGATGAAATTTAATTCTACCAAATGGAAATTACATGTATGTAGTATTGTAATGTCCCGCCCGGGTTTGGTAACACCAGCTTGCTTATTCCTGCTGCAATAGAGTTAGTGTTGATCACTGTCGTTTTCTGGTTGAAGGGTAAGGTAGCTGGAAAACATATGCATATGGCATTACAGCCGCTAAAAGGATGGCAATGTAATACGTTTTTAGTGTCTATGGACAATGTTCACCTTTTTTATATCATAAGATAGAAAACAAGCAGATGGGACTCGTGATGGAAAGAGTCAACCATCGCGTATAGACATCAAAGGTGTTAATAGTGCGTTGCTATCTTGTGGCGAGGTCTTATGCCACATGCATAAGTCTAACTTACCCTACAAACTAGAATACGACAGTTACAAGCACTGACGCTATTGCGGCGGGAATACTTTTATTTTCAACGTGTAATATATCTACAATCGTTTAATATTTATAATCAAGCCGCTTAATCCCATCCACAACCACACCCACATCCGTGCGTTTCTCTCGATACGTATTGCCTCACACTACTCTTTTGTAGAATCAATAATCGGCAGTGGTATTTCCGAATTAATACGACTTGGGGACTTATTTATTCTTGAAAGGCCGGCAATGCAACTGACAAGACATCGAGTATTGCGGATGTTCATAGGCACAGGTGCTCTCTTAATATCAGGTGCACCTCCTGCTCATTTTCCCTCTCTTTTATATATAAAAAGTATTTGCTCATATGAGCGGCAAAAAGTTCTCCGCTCAACACCGTGTTTATCAGTATTTGTATGGTCTGTGTTAGAGATACCTATCTCATCATTATCATCATCACAAAAAATCGTTTGTTCTTTTCTTTTTAATTGACATAAGAGGGTTTTCCACGTGTTAGTCCCGCAAATAAATAAATTTATTATTAATATTATTATTTGCAAAATAGCAAAAATACATTTTGACATCTTATTGTATATTAATCCAAAATGTTGAATGAAGAAAGCAATATATAACTCTAGATATTTTCCCGTGTTAGTCCCGGGCTCCTTTAAAGAATAGGCCGACTGCCGTTCTGCCAGGCAGGACGTAAAATGCGACCGATTGGCTATACGAGTCACTAACATCGGGCGTACTAGGTGGTAGAGTTCTGCATTGTCTCACCCGGGTCTGGTACCACCGCTTTACCTATTCCTGCCGCAATAGCGTCGGTGCTTACACTATCATGTTCCGGTTTGGAGCTACCTAGTAAGCTTATGCATGTGGCACAAGACCTCGCCACAAAATAGCAACGCACCATTAACACCTTTAGTGTCTATAGACGATGGTTGATTCTTTCCATCAGGAGACCCAACTTCTTAGCTTTCTTATAATATAAAAGATAAAATTAAAAATTTAAACAACTCTCGACACATTCTCTTATCGTAAGACCATGTTCCTGTATCATGGGCATCATTGGCATCAAGACATATACGATACACGATACGATATACGGTATACGAATAGGAATTCCGCAGCCTAAGGTTTAAGGTAAAGTTACCGTAGCATTGCAATATCATTGAAGAAACTACCAAATATCGTATACACCAGACTTGTACCAGTTACACGTCCTTTTTAACTGAGAAAATGCAATAGACAGACACAAATATAATATTAATATGTATTAACAAGCTAACCCGGCAAACGTTGTTCTGTCTTTTTAACGACTCTTTCTTTTTTTCCTATTAAACCTTTCCTGGACTTCAACAATTAATTCAAAACCAAAATTCAACATCAAAATCATTTCACGGTTTATATATATATATATATATATATATATATATATATATAAACCGCGAAAGAGTAACAAATATACATACAAACATACTCACAAACTTTCGCATTTATAATGTTAGTAGGATAACCATGTATTATAAAAATCCAAAAACTAAACGGAACCCCAATTCAACTCGTGCTTCCAACCGTTTTCATCAAATTACTTTTGTAATGAATAAATGTATTACACAAGGGATCCCTTTCATCACTTTTTTCTCTCTTATTTTATTACAAAACGTAGGAAAGTGTCTTATACTTTGTTTTTTTTTTTATCTTGACTCTAATAAATTTAATTTTAACGTCCGTTTTAGAATGAGTTCTCTGAAACGTAAATGGAGTTTTGGCGATTGCGATCGCAAGATATCGAAGCGAAAAAATACCTAATTTCCTGAGGCAAAATTTAAAAAAATAGATACGTAACATGTCAGACACGAAATACGTCACTTGATAATATATTTATGTATTATGTATTACATATATCTGTTCGATTTATGTAATAAAAAATAATTTAAAAAATTAATATTTTTTATCCAACACAAAAACAAAACTCATGGATATAATTTTAATTACGCAAAATTCGAACAAAATATTTTAGTGCCTTTAACCAAATTAAAAGTGAGCTGGAAAAATGTATTTAGAGCAACAGATTACCTAGGTAGGTACCCAAATGTGAAGTGCCACTGGCAGCATTACAAAGTTCATTCACAATACTCGGTGCGTACGATTCATGAATTCAGTAGGATATTTTTAAATGAATATTTTGATATTATCTTGTAATAAATTTACAATAATAATTAAAATTTACTTTCAATATATTATTTAGTTCCTAATTTTAAAATTTGGCTGGACCTTTAATGTAATGTATATTATATAGGTTTCCAGAGATACAAAGGATAGAAATTGGTTATTACAATTTTGCTGTGTTTAAATTATTGACACTATCTAAGATATAGGTATTACTATTATAACTGTGCAAAACATCATCATCAGGGATATTTTGCTTAGTTATATAACTGTGCAAAACATTCCTAATGATGCTGTAACAAGCAAAATCGGTTGGGTGTATAAAGTGATATGAAATAAAAGTGAACTGGAACTACAAGTAAGTTTGTTTGTAACACCTATTTCAAAATGCAGTTTTACCAAGTGCCGACGATGGAAAGTATCCAATTTACTATCTGAGTTGTATAATCTATTACGAGTATTCACAATGATATCCCTAAATGTAACTGGATTCTGCCACCTAACAGCGTTGTAGTTATATTCCACAGTAATAAACCTGTCAATATTATAACATCAGCTGTATTTGGTTTAGCTAGATTACACTAATTAATGTTATGTAATTTAATCAATTTAGATAAAACTAATTGATTGGTTTGATAACATTATTACTTAACTAAGCAGGTATGGGAAAATGAGACACACATTATAGAGATAAAATACGTACGAAAAAAATAACAGCATTTCACCGATTGCCTGAGTGAGTACTTAGTCAGAGTAAAGCAAACATGAAAATAAAAAGAATACATCTAGCACTAAGTCCGCCTTTTGTACACTTTTATATAAGTGTACGATAAAGTTTCAATAAATAAATATTCCCCCGTGTTGGTATGGGCTCCTTTGAAGAATAGACCAACTGCCGTTCTGCCAGGCAGGTTGTAAAAGGCAACCGATTGGCTATGCGAGTCACTAACATCTTGGCTACTAGGTGGTAGAGTTCTGCATTGTCTCGTCCGGGTCTGGTACCACCGCCTTACCTATTCCTGCCGCAATAGCGTCAGTACTTATCGCTGTCGTGTTTCGGTTTGGAGGGTAAGGTAGCCGGTAAACTTATGCATGCGGCAGATAGCTACGCACCACTAACATCTTTGGTGCCTATAGGCGATGGTTGACTCTTTCCATCAGGAGACCCATCTGCTTGTTTGCTAACTTATGATATAAAAAAAACACGTTACGATTAATCGCAACTCAAGGTTAAAACGATTGGTAAAATGGTTTTTTAAGGTTTTGTACCTCAAAAGCAACTTTCTTGGATAAATTAGGAAATTTAAAAAAGTTTAAATATTTTAAACAACATCTTGTGGCATATCATTGTAAGCTCAATGATCGAATAAATTGTGGAATCAATAAGAATCTCAAATATATTTTAAGATGAAAAACTTTCGAGCTTATTTAAGATTATAATCAAAATTGATGTTCCTAAGCCAGTAGGATCAGAGTAATTTAGAAATAATCCCTCCCCCCACCCCTTTATCTCCAAAACAATAAAAATCTTTCCTCTTCATAATATCAGTGTTCCATACCCAGCTGAATACATATTATCTTTGCACAATACGATTTTAAAATCTCAATTTCCATTGTTACAGTTTCAACAGTAGACGTGGATGCTGTCTTGGGACGCACAGCATCACTGCCATGTGACGTCACTCCCGATGCAAATGAAGATCGCGTTTATATGGTGCTTTGGTTTCGGAAAAGTGGAGGAAAACCTATATACAGGTAACTATAATACGTTTATCACGATTAACCAAGCTGAGTTCTGAGCTCTCTGAAGCGTAATAAACTTTCTATCAACTTTTTTTTTTTCAAAAGCGCTGCGCGTGTTTTTTCATTTAAAAAAGCAAGCATGATCAAAATGAGCCTAATTTATAAGTTTTTATCTTGCTTGATGGGTATATACTTAGATCTAATGGCTTTACAAAATAATTTAATAAGTAATTAGAAAAATATTTTGTCCGACATAAATATTGCACCAATGAACTTGTCTTTCTCTGCGAAAATGCCATAATAAGGCTTTTTTTTTGACAGGAATAATTTTACGTGTTTTTCCTCCATGTTGGTCCGGAGTAGAATAGATCAACTATCGTTCTGTTATGCAGGTCGTAAAAGGCGACCAATTGGCTATGCGAGTAACTTCCATCGTGGCTACTAGGTGGTAGAGTTCTGCATTTTCTAGCCAGGTTTGGTACCACCGCCTTATCTATTCCTACCGCAATAGCGACAGTGCTTGTCACTATCGTGTTCTGGTTTGGAGGATAAGGTAGCCGGTAAATTTATTAAACATTAACCAGAACACGATAGTGACAAGCACTGACGCCTATGCGGCAGGAATAGATAAGGCGGTGGTACCAGACCCGGGCTAGATAATGCAGAACTCCTGTGGTACTACCACCTTATCTATTCCTGCCGCAATAGCGTCAGTGCTGGTCACTATCGTGTTCTGGTTTTGAAGGATAAGGTAGCCAGTAAACTTATTAAACATTAACATCTTTGGTGTCTATAGGCGATGGTTGACTCTTTCCATCAGGAGACCCATCTGTTTGTTTGCTATCTAATAAATTAAAAGAAAAAAAAGTTCATTTTTGCTGAATCGTTTAATAGTAATCATTAATATTATCAAGTGGTCATAGTGTCTAACAAATTCCTTGCTACGTTATTTCAAAATAATAGGTTATTTAACACGTTATCATAGGATTTCTATATCGCAGCACTTTCGAAAAAAGGTCGTTGTTACAGTGGTCTGAGCGGAGACCACCAAAAAAGATGGGCATCTAAAATATGAACAAAAAACCGGCCAAGTGCGAGGCGGACTCATGCACGAAGGGTTCCGTACTATCCTTATTCAAGTTTCTACTTGTTTATTAAGATCAAGTAAAAATTCGCTTAAAAATTACGTTTGTTGTATGGGAGTCCCCTTTTATATTTACTTTATTTTTATTTAATTATTTATTTTGAAATGTATACAACTAAATATTCTGTGAAAATTTCTACATGCTACCGTTATTAATATTGAGCAAAATAATATGAAAAAAACACGTTTATTGTATGGGTAAAAAGCAATAAAATCCTGTTTAGGGTTCCATACCTTAAAGTTCAAAACGGGACCCTATTGCTAAGCCTACGCTGTCTGTCCGTCCATTTGTCTGTCTGTCCGTCTGTCTGTCTATCACCAGGCTGTATTTAAAAAAACGTGATAGCCAGAAAGTTGAAATTTTCACAAATTATGTATTTCCGTTGCCGCTATGACAACAAATACTAAAAATAAAAAATGAAAATATTAAAGGTGAGTCCCCATACAACAGACGTAATTTTGCCGTTTTTTATAGATGAAGTACGAAATCCTTCGTGCGCTAGTCCGACTCGCACTTGACTGGTTTTTTTGTTCTTTTTTATAGATGCTCACTTTTTTTGACGGTCCCCACTTGGATATGAAAGTTTGATAGACTCTTCAAAAACAAGCCAATTACAAAATTTCAGGTATAGTTTCACCACTTAAGAACTAATGTGATATCCCACAGACTAAATCCTTATTATTTGTTCTCTGGACTAAATTATAATACACTGCTAGTGTGTTAATCGATCGAGTGTGTGTAGGGAAACGCAGAGTTCGCTTGCTGTCCGTCACTAACGCAACTAACTACTTCAGGTTGGCGAGGGGACCAACTCCATTGACCTATTTTATTGACGATTGATATGCTAATAATGACTATCGCTTAATTCTTGTATTAACCTCAACCTAAAGCTTTAGTTACTCACTATCTTCAGACTCTCAAGTTGCTTTTGAGATTTTACTTATCGAAAGAAACACCGAAAACGCTTCGATATCAATAAGGCAACTAATTTGGGACCCCTATGATTTTACTTGAGTAAAATAACCATTAGACCACGAGGCAGTTTTATAATTTTCCCCGTGTTGGTCCCGGGCTCCTTTGAAGAATAGGTAAAATGCCGTTCTACCAGGCAGGTGGTAAAAAGCAGCCGATTGGCTATGTGATTTACTACCATCATGGCTATTAGGTGGTAGAGTTCTGTATTGTCTCGCCCGGGTCTGCCGCATTCCTGCCGCAATATCGTCAGTGCTTATCACTGTCGTGTTCCGGTTTGGACGGTAAGGTAGCTGGTTAACTTATGCATTTGGTATTAGACCTTGTCACAAGATAGCAACGCACCATTAACATCTTTTATGTCTGTAGGCGATGGGTGACTCTTTCCATCATGAGACCCATCCGTTTGTTTGCTATCTTATAATATTAAAAATATATAATATATAAATGGACACGACGTGTAGTACACATGTATCTATACGGACACGATTGCAGTTTAGCAACGGGATGGTGTTGAAACCGAGCAAGATGTTGTAGTATTCTACTACCAAATTAGTAGTCCCAATGTTAGTTATACGTATTAGCCGCCATATTGGTCCGGGCTCATTTGAAGAATTAACCAACTACCGTTCTGCCAGGCAGGTTATAAAAGGCGAACGATCGCTTATACGTGTATTACTATCGTAGCTACGAGGTGGTAGAGTTCTGCATTGTCTCGCCCCGGTATTTGGTATCACCGCCTTACTTATTCCTGCCGTTCTATCGTTTTCCAGTTTGGAGGATAAGGTAGCCGATAGACATATGCATATAGCACTGCCTTCCTCTCTATCAGCACTCTATCAGCATGGAGATAGACATATTCTGATCAAAGGCAGGAACTGTACCATCTTTGTGGCTTATTGTAAGCCTTTAACAGAAGCCAAGTCAAAATTACTAATTAGTAGATATAAGTCTCGATAATTTTAAAACAATTCATCATTATATTAATATGCTTCTTTCAAGCTTGTTATATTTTTGTGTAAGAAGGATCTGATTAATAACATAAGACAAAGCTAATGAACCGTCCGCGACGACGTAAGCGGATAAACGGAAGCCGAGTGCCTTCAATCCAATTATGTTTTCGAAAATACACTTACAAAGAAATAACCTTAAGACGTTTACAAAGTCTCATTATCTGTCTTGGTTTATTAGAAAAAGATGTTTGATTAGTATTGTTTGGACAGTGTTATAGGATTTTTGCTATTGGGAAAAATTGCTAACCAAGGACTGAAAAGTCATGTTAAACTATTGATCCAAGTGATCCACCAAATAAGAAATGGTAGTCGTTAAACATAAGCAAATGATACAGTGAAGAAAGATAGGGATAGGCACTATCTATTTAGCCAGCCAATTCTGGTAAATCTGTGAGCGTACAGACTACAGACTTTCGATTTAATAGATCTTACCTGCATGGGAATCAAAATGGTTACATGAATGAACTCAAAATCCTCGTTCAAGATTGCGGCTAAATTTAAGGTAATACAAAATATATACTCGAATAAATTCAACCGCCTCGTTAGTCGAATGGTTAGCGAACTTAATTACACATCAATGGGGCTCGGGTTCGATTGCCCCAAGGGACAAACATTTATGTGATGAGCACATAAGTTTGTATTTCTGGGTTCGGGTGGTTATTAAGTCTGAGTATTTATATATATTATTATTCCAAAAACAGAATTGACATCAACGTGTCGAAGTGAGTAACCATATCATTTACTAGAAGTGCTTCCTCTTTGGTGTATGATTACACACTTAATGATGTCATTATCAAACGAGTAAACTCTGTCAGGGATCTCGGCGTGATATTGGATAATAAGCTTACCTTTGTTGACCATGTGGAAAACATTGTGAATAGAGCATATCGGAATCTCGGTTTCATAATGCGTATAAGTAAACACTTCACTGACCATAAATGCATTACGATACTTTATAACGCTTATGTCCGCTCCATTATGGAATATTGTAGCACAATATGGAATCCACAATACTTCACACACGAACATTCCCTTCAGCGAACAAACAAAACAACAAAATAAATTCTTAAAATTTATTTTCAACAAATGCAACATAGCTGACACACCTGATAACATAAATTACTTAATGCCCCTTCGAGACCGACGGACATTATATGACATAGTTTTTGTTTACGAAATATGTTCTGGTCAAATTGATTGCCCTCAGCTAACTGATGCAGTACTGAATTTAAGAGTGCCACAGAAAAGAACAAGACATACTAGTTTATTACACGTACCGACAATTAAAACAAATTATAAATCAAATTCCCCAGCGCAGCGCTTACCTAACACGTATAATAAATATTTTGCTGATATTGATCTCTTTGCTCACACGAAAAACGTCTTCAAAAAGGAAGTATATAAATACCTGAACTCAAAAATTCTCTCACCATACTCATCCTAAATAAATATATTTTTATTTTAATAATCCGAAAATAGGAAAATATTTGGAAATTTATTATTCAATTAGTTGTTAGATTTATCATTTATTTTTTTTTTAAATATTTCTTAATAGATAGATGAATTAAATTATTTATGTACATTTATTATAATATATATTTTTTAATTTAATTGTATTGAAAATCATAACAGACATTTTTTTTTCTCAAATAAATTATAATAGATTCAATATATTGTTATTACAATTACAATTCTTTTTCTATTCACCTTTATTTTATTTTATTGAAAATTATCATTTTAACTGAATATTGGTTTCACCAAGATAGCTAAAAATCATTTTAATAATATATGCATTTATTTATTTATTTAATATACGCATCAATCATCATCATATTGCACCACACACACACACACACACACACACACACAGAGAGAGAGAGACGGACACACAGGGTCACACACACGCACGCACATACAATCTTTAATGCATATAGACATTAATGGCATGTGTATTAGGGAATTTTATTAGTACCTGTGTTTGTGATATTTTATCAAATTATCATTCATTCCAATTTCATGTTTTGTTCTTTATTTAATTTGTTCAAATCTTAAAGTTTTTGTCTTAGATTTTGGTTTTATTATTATTATTTTTTTTTGTATTTTAAATTTTATTCGTTTTTATTTTTCAATTAAATTTAATGTTTTTATTTAAATTTAAACTGACTAAGCTCCGAAAGTCAAAATTGTTGTGTGTACGAAGTAGTAATCCGTAATTGGCTTATGTTTGATGTAAAATAATTGTATTTTATCTTATTGTTAAAAATGTTGTGGATTAATTGGTAATAAATATATAAATAAATAAATAAATAATCTTATATATAAAATTCTCGTTTCACAATGTTAGTTACCATACTCCTCCGAAACAGATTGACCAATTTTTGTGAAATTTTATATGCATACCAATAAATCTGTGAATCGGCTAGTATCTATTTTTCATACCCCTTAGAGATAAGGGTTGTCCACCCCTAGCATTATTTTTTATTTTTTTATAGTGTGGTATTAAAAAATACGTACAAACCTAAATTTTCCCCCTTCTATCGCCAACCACTATTCTTAAATTCAATCTTTAATATGGCAAAACAACGTTTGCCGGGTCAGCTAGTGTACCTAGTGTGCTGACTGTAGTGTGTTTAGTATAGCTGGCTGACACCCATATCATAAGAAAATACAAATATCAAAGCAAATTACGCCGTGTTGGTCCCGGCCTCCTTTGAAGAATAGGCCAACTGCCGTTCTGTCAGGCAGGTCATAAAAGGCAACCGATTGGCTATCGATTCACTGCCATCGTGGCTACTAGGGTGGTAGAGTTCTGCATTGTCTCACCCGGGTCTGGTACCACCGCCTTACCTGTTCCTGCCGCAATAGCGTCAGTGCTTGACGCTGTCGTGTTCCGGTTTGGAGGGTAAGGTTGCCGGTAAACTTATGCATGTGGCATTAGACCTCGCCACAAGATAGCAACGCACTATTAACATATTTGGTGTCTACAAGCGATGGTTGACTCTTTCCATCAGGAGACTCATCTACTTGTTTGCTATCTTATGATATAAAAAAAAAAAAATTTGCTTTCTTTCGGGTTAGATTGATTCGTGTAATTTGTTCAGTGATATTTATTTATTATTATTATTATTATTTTTTTATGTCATAAGATAGCAAACAAGCAGATGGGTCTCCTGATGGAAAGAGTCAACCATCGCCTATAGACACCAAAGATGTTAATGGTGCGTTGCTATCTTGTGGCGAGTTCTAATGCCACATGCATAAGTTTACCGGCTACCTTACCCTCCAAACCGGAACACGACAGCAACAAGCACTGACGCTATTGCGGCAGGAATAGGTAAGGCGGTGGTACCAGACCCGGGCGAGACAATGCAGAACTCTACCACCTAGTAGCCACGATGGTAGTGACTCGATAGCCAATCGGTCGCCTTTTACGACCTGCCTGGCAGAACGGCAGTTGGCCTATTCTTCAAAGGAGGCCGGGACCAACACGGCGAAAATTATATACTTACTTCATTACTTTATTTATGTAAGTAGCTGTTACCCGCCATTTTGTTTACGTAAACATAATATATATTTCTTTTGTTTTGTTCGATTTTAAAAGTAGCCAATGTTACTAAGCGATAATGTAACTTTATATTGATTAACGAATTATTAAAATCAGTCCGTAGTTTTAAGTTTAATAATCACAACCCAACAATGAAATCTTACATTTGTAATATTAGTATTTTCATTGAATATGATAATAGCTGCCTTAAAGGAAGCCAGGTAGTTCATTTTTTGCAAAGGACCTGAATTTATTGCGACCCTAAACTAATCTTTACCACGACAATTATTACATTGTGATAAAGATTTATTCACTGATATTTGATTCGTAGATAATACCTAAAACGTATTTATGTAGTCACAATCTCAGTGAGAACACAGAAAATGCTATTAAATTTTAGCATAACTGTCAGTGTCATGCTAGCTTCCCTCCAAGTAGCACTCCATTTACGCAGCATAAACTTTTATTGTCCTCAAGTTCGGAGGGCAACTTCTAATGTAAAAAAACAAATTACGGCCAGAAAGCACTCAAGGATTCCATTAGCCTCTGTTGTGAAAATAATCTTTATCTTCTATTGAAGTAAAAAATATTTACGCTTGAAGATTTTTACAAGTTCTATTGAACTGGGGGATCGATAGCTATTAAGTATCAGATATTTTTGAACCGTATTATGAAAATCACGTTGCAAAAGTGCTGGAAAAACTCTTTTAGATCTTGGTTTTATTTTATTTACTCGAGGTTTTATTGAATCTCATTTTCTTACTTTCTTTCATCATGACATAAGGATAAAAAACAAGTAAAAGAATCTTTTAATGGTTATAAATAAACTCCGCCAATCGTCTGAGATATAACAAATGGTACTACTGGTAATTCATCAATTTTGCTACTCAACATTTTATTAATTTTTTCTTGTTTATGGAATAAGGATAACAAACGACTAACATTTATCGTGTAATCATTTGAAATGTAACTAATTGAACGAACGTAGGTTTGTAGTTTTCCAAATTTACTGTACTTATCCGATGTTTGTATGTAGTATGAAAACTGAATGTATGTATAAATGTTTATTGGACGATAACTTCAGAATTGTTGATCAAAATGTTATGAAATTTAGAAGGCGTATTATTATTTAAAAAAATCTGCAAGCCGTTTGACCCTTTAGGCTTACTTGAAACTACATTGAGGTATTTTAAGCCTTAATATATATATATATATATATATATATATATATATATATATATATATATATATATATATCAATTCCGAACAAATCAACCGATTTTATACAGATTCATGGTATTTGACGTTGTTTCTTAAGTAGAAGAGCTGCCTAGATTTTTAAATGAATCAGTATATTAGCCTAAAAGTTATTTTTTGAAACTCAATTTTTCATTTTTGAAACGTCATTTTTCGTAGCCTTTTAAGTACTAAAATGCTGTACAAAATAAAGAAATAATCGGTTGAAAAATATCGAAGTTATGTGGAAAAAATACTTTTATTCAAAATTTTTCTTTTTCATAATCTTTCACCAGCCAACTTGTATCAAAATCTTTTACTAGTCAACCTGTACAGTAGTAGAGATTAAATAGCAAATAAAAGCGCACAATTTTTCCGATGTTAAGAGAATTAATATTATATTCTAATTCTTAGAATTCTAATAATGCGCCATTTTACTGAGAGTGGGATTTTAAATCTCATTAATGATGCTGATACCGAGACTGTTCAACCTATTAAGTAATAATTGCGTATAAAAGCTGCTTGCAATAATTATTTTAACAGGAATATATGCAGTTTTAATAAATATCTCTTGAAATTAGTATGACAACAAAACTTTGACTGCGCACCGATCCAAAAAAAAAACTTATAGCCTATGTCAATCTCATAAATAAGACAAATCTAATGAATTTCTCGTGGTTTTAATCCATCGAGCTGTTTGGTTTACAAAATGTGCCGAAGAAATATACATGCATATACACAAAAAACGTTCAGATTCGAGTAAAAAGTAAAGAAAGCTCGAAGCTAGCAAGTATATGTATATAAAATATATTAATTTGAACGTAGGTAGGTAATTTGTCCAATTACTTTAAGACTAAACCACTCAATAACATCTTTTTTTATATCATAAGATAGCAAACAAACAGATGTCTAAAGGCTCTCCTGATGAAGAGAAATCATTGCCAATAGACACCAAAGATGTTAATGACACGTTGCTATCCGTGTGGCAGGATAGCAATTCCATATGCACAAGTCTACCATCTACCTTACCTTTCATACTGGAACACGACAATGATAAGCACTGACGCCATTGCGACAGGAATACATAAGGTTGCAGTACCAACGTTAGCGGTGTACTGTAGAGATTCTTCTTCTTACACGGTGCTTGCACCAATTGTAGAACTCTTCGCAGAGGCTCCACCACTTGTGGCGATTTGTGGCGATCTACGATCGCCTGGGCGTCTATTTACTGCTTGGCTGCTTGAAAGGTACTCAGAATCTATTTTAAATTTACTATTATATTAAAATAATAAAAGATATTTTCTAATCTTCATTTATTTGGGCATACGTCTTAGCCAATCGAAAACCTTATTCTATTATTTCCTAATTGACATAATATATCAAAAAACTAAACAATGCTCTACGTTTAAAAGCAGACAAAACTGCCAGTAAACATATAACACCTCTACATTAAGGTATTACAGTACCTTTCATCCCTGTTAAAAGCACATCCAAGATATACAAACTCATCCACTTGTTCCAGCACTACATCACCAACTACAACTCTTACATCCGTTCTGGTTGCTTCTTTTTCAAATACTAAAACTTTAATTTTCTTCGCATTCAAATGTAAGCCATATGTTAACTGTTATTTAACAAACAACTCTTACAATCCTCATTCATAACTGTGATCAGTGTTTGCAGCTCAGATGGAGTTGAGCCTAGAAGTACAGCGTCATCTGCATAAAGCAGACAATTCACCACTAGATCGCTCATGCGCATTTCCACATTCAATGACCTCAATCTTTGGAAACACTTATCCAGATATAGAATAAGCAGACGAGCTGACAACACACAACCCTGCTTGACGCCGATATTGACATCTAACCAGGGCGATATATTGCCGTCCACCCGCACATATGCTTTGCAATCCCAATACATGTATTGCAAAGCACGCAGCAGACGCTCATCTATCCCATAACTGGGTAAAATGTCCCAAAGTTTCTTTCGCACAATTGAAGCCCTTTTGTGCCTCCCACAACATTCCCTCGGACTTCCCTTGCATTCTCCTTTCAATGATCTTACCATACACCTTCGATGCTAAGCCGATATAACTGATGGCCCTATAGCTATTGCATTCTATACGTGAGTCATTGCCTTTATACAACGGCACGATGACCGCGCGCCGCCAGTTTTCGGGTACTCTACCGGTCCTCCAACATGTATTGCAGAGGACCCAAAAAGAGTCCCAGACGGACCTCCAGGCGGACCTCCAGTCCCAGACGGACCAGATGTCAGCAGTCACTTTATCTATTCCCGCAGCCTTTCCATTTTTCATACTTCTTATCGCCCATACGATATCTTGCATAGTAATGTCCTGGCACGCCTCCACCGTCTTTGAATCACTTACTGAGTCAGACACGGAGGCAGCGTCCTGAACAGCATCATATATATTTCCAAAATATTCACTCCATCGTTTTAACACGCTTTCTGTGCTTGTAAGTATGTCACCATCCTTAGATTTATTTCTAATCATTCTGGAGGCTGCCGAACAACTCCTAGACTTCTTCACCTCCCTCCAAAAAAGTTTGGTGTTTGTCTCGAAGTTTCTCGCCAGTCTCTCTTGCGCTTTCAAACATTCTCTTTCACGCTTTTCTTTCACTAAGGTTTTAGTGGCATTCTTACAACAACGATACAATTCTTTCTTCTTGTCTTTTATACCATCATTCGCTTGCAAACATGATACATAGTCTAGCCATGCTTTTTTCTTTCTCTCAATCGCAGCTTTCACTTCATCATCCCACCATGCATCTCCTTCCTTGCACAGTTTTGTACTACCACATACTTCTTTCGCGGCTAATATCATACTATCTTTCAAAACTTTCCAATATTCGTCTACATCCAAGTCCAGTAGGTTCCCTTTCGCCAACCTATCTCGAACCTGAATCTCATACATACTCCTTATACTCGGATCTTGCAACTTTCGCTCTTTATCCTTTCAAGCTCTCCGAATGGAACACGCTGCGCCAATATCTCCACTTCTTAAACAGACCCCTATATCAGCTTACTACTAAATAGTGGTCTGTTTCCAGATTAGGACCTCTGTAGGCGCGCGTATCCATGATACAACTGCGGAGTCTACTATCAATCGAAATCAGATCTATCATACTTTTTTGGTCATTCCTTCTCCATGTATACAAATGTATACCTTTATGAGGGAATATTGTGTTAACCACAAGAAGATTCCTTTCCTTGCATAAATCCACAATGTGCTTACCGGCGTCGCTCACTTACTGTCACTATACAGACCAAGTACGGCATCAAAACCAGGTCGCGTCGTCCGACAAATCCATTCCAATCAACACACAAAATGACTCTTTCATTGTCATCAACCATATCCAGAACATCCCTTACAGAATCCCAAAACTTTTTCAGGTCACTGGGCGACGAAGAGCTTACCGGTGCATATAATGTGACCAAAAAGACTCCCGTGATTCCCAGTTTAATCCGGACCCAGAGAAGTCTCGAGCCAGCCATCCCATAATGCTATCCAGTACCTCTGTCCAATCAATGCTGCCAGTATATCTTTTTAATAACTCAAGATTTATTTCATTATAATACCGCTGCATAGCAAAACGGGCTCTATGTGTAGGAGTAAATATATTATAAGATACAAAAATAAGATCCTGATATGATAAAGAAGAAGGGGAGTGCCCGTATGTAGAAACATATTCAGGACAAGACACTTTAATTAGATCTAAGAGAGAAGGAGTTGTGTTAGGGAAATGATGAGTAGGCGACAGTGAAAGGAAAAATAAAGTTACAGAAGATAATAAAGATGGCAATTTGTTGGCATGTGTATCATTTTTTATGAGGCAGATATTGAAATCACCGAGTAATAAAATGTGATCATAGATTAGCCAATGATTTTTTTCTGGCCCATATTTTAATTTTTTTTGATATATCATAAGATAGCAAACAAGCAAATGGGTCTCCTGATGGAAAGAGATATACTATAGACACCAAAGATGTGAATGGTGCGTTGCTATCTTGTGGCGAGGTCTAAAGCCACATGCATAAGTTTACCAACTACCTTACTCTCCAAACCAGAACACGACAGTGACTAGCACTGACACTATTGCGGCAGAAATAGGTAAGGCGGTGGTACCAGACCCACTCGAGCCGATGCAGAACGTAGTAGTCACGATGGTACTGACATGCATAGCCACTCGCTCGCTTTTTACGACCTGCCTGGCAGAACGGCAGTTAGCCTATTCTTCAAAGGAGCCCGGAACCAACACGGGGGAAAAAATTTCTTTATCATCTCCGTATCTTATTAGAATATGTTTTTAAGGACTTGGTGACGTTTTTCCAGTCAAGATGGAGTTTTAGATTTTAAATTGATAACATTGTATCAATACCTCGACATCACCCAAAACTGTACGTAGTGAGTTTTTTCTGTCAATTACATTTACATTTCTGTCAATTAGAACAGTCAGGTAAAAACTACAGTTAGCGTCCTGGACTTTGATAGTATAATGAGCAAGGATTAAATGGATGCGCTTTTTAAGACAATTTCTTAGTTTGTCAGTGTAGCTTGCAATTACACACAGAAATACAGAGTTATACCACTTACCCATAAAATAAAATCAATTCAAGGGTACTTTCTAAACCTTGTCATCTCATTCGGTACAATAAAACAGTACAAGATAGTAAAGTATAAGTACCTTTTCACAATATAATATATGACATTTTTGACAGTGATATAAGCGTTTACTCATATGTGCGGCGACACGTTTCTTTTTCAATAGCGTGTCTATTAGTATTCATATGGTGTGTGATAATAAAGTTATTGATAGAGATAGCACAAGAGATGTTGCTGTAATAAACACCTTCAGACAACGGACAGCTATCTGCCATAAATAGCTCTTATTTTTTTTACTTAGGCCTGAAATATCACACTTCTATTTTCTTTTGTATGAGATAAATTAAAATCGACTTTGGTATACTGACGCCATTTTAACTCATGCTAACTCGACCAGTTTACCATGTTGTTTGAATTTTCAGAATCTTTGTGATTTGAAACTTTACGTAACGAATTTATGTCACGATAGAGAAACAAAAAAACTGTTTTGAGATACTATTAATATAATTGCAATTAACATAATAAATAGGTATATATTATTTAAAAAACACATAAATGACAGATTAAGCTAGGAAAAGAATGAGTTAGACTACATTACACAGTATTTTACATTTAAAATATCATCTATTTAATGGTTCCAAGACCAGCCAGATAAAAAAATTACCACAACTGAAATTTCACTACAACTTTATTCTTCAAATATACGAAAAACCTTTTTTCGATTTCTTCCACTTATCCCTGTCTCCCTCTTTTTTTCTTTCGTTCCTACTTAAATAAAAAAATGTTAATAGTCATCATCTTTTTAGTGTTCCGAAGTAATCTAGAAACCCTTATAGTTTCGCTATGTCAGTCCGTTCGTCCGGCCGTAAGATCAGAGATCCCTAGTACTAGAAAGCTTTAATTTGGCAAGAATATACATATTAGTCTCATCAACAAAATTGTAACATAAAATCATGAAAAATATATTCAGGGTAGCTCCCCTACATGTAAAGTAGGGATGTTATTTTTTTCTCACCTACCCCATAGTGGATCTACCCCGTATCGTTATACCCCGTTACCCCGTATAACGATACCCCGTATCGTTATAACGTATCCTATCGTATCGTTGGATAGGTTTTTAAAAATACTGTAGGTTTGTAAAACCACGTTTTCGAGTAAGGGACTCGTTTCTAAAATATTAAGCTTTTAAGTGCTAATTTTTGTTAGAGTCAAGCCCCCCTCTGCAGGCTAAACGGTTGGTTTTAGAGGTGGGAAAAATCATAGTGTGTATATATATATATATATATATATATACACATGTACATATATATATATATATATATATATATATATATATATATATATATATATATATATATATATATATATATATATATATATATATATATATATATATATATATATAAGCGGAGTTAAAAGAAAAACTATCACGGCTTAGAAGGCTTTAAAAGTTTTTGAGTAATAGTCGACTTACAGGCAGTGAACCTGTGGTGTGGATATATATTTGTCATTGATGTTGAATAACTTAAATGTTCATAATATGACAATACGTAAGCCCTCTTATTAGTCCGAATGATTGTTGTGATGGACAACTTCGGAACCCTACGTTGCGCGTGGCCCGACATGCACTTTACTAATTTTTCTCTATCTCTTTAACACTTCCATAGTGAAACCATCTCCTCTTACAAATTAACCAGAATACAAAATTTTGCTCCTACCGAGAGTGAGTTTTTCGCTTCTACACTCGATTTTTTCATTTAAATTTGTTCCTTAACCGATTATTACCAAAACAATGGCTGGAGGCTATTTATTTATTTAGAAAGGGATTACTGAATTGCAATTATGAGTACCTAAATGACTATAACGAAGGTTGGAATGAGCATTAGGGGATACAATTTTCATAAAAGGCATACTCAAATTGTTTTTACCTGTGAACAGCAGGGTGTACAATCAAATCAACTCTCCCAAGGCTTCTTGCTGTATAAATTAGGATGGAGGTTGGAAAATTGAGAAACGTAGCTTGTCCGGAAATTGAAAAACTTCACCGTCGCCTCCTTATTTTATTCTAGAATTTGACAACATTTTTTTGCGCGGAATAATTTTGCCAGTGGACCATGTGGCAATTTACGTGTTTTATTATGATGGAATGAAAGGAAAGACATCATAATAAAACAGGCTTAAAGGATAAAATCGACGGGTCCTACAAATACACTATACTGGTGTAACCCGCAAAACAACGGAAACCATTTGTTTGCATCAAAAGCCTAAAAATTACCTTGTATTTATCCTAATGTAGTAAAGTATTTATTGAAAATTTGTACAAAAGTACAAATTTTCAAATAATTGATTTATGTCAAAATTCTATGTATTTTATGTATTAGATATTTATTTTTATACTTAATATATTTCGAAATACTTTTTGAAAAATATTCAAGTTTCTACCTGTTTATTAAGATCGAGTCAGAAAACGCTTAATAAGTACGTTTGTTGTATGGGAGCCCCCCTTTAATATTTACTTTATTTTTAATTAATTATTTATTTTGTAAGTTAATATACAATTGAATATTCTGTGAAAATTTAAAGCGTCTACCTGCTACCGTTATTAATATTAAGCAAAAAATACGAAAAAAAACACGTTTATGGTATGGGGACCCCCTAAATATTTTCATTATTTTTAGTATTTGTCGATATAGCGGCAACGTAAATACATAATTTTTGAAAATTTCAGCTTTCTAGCTATCACGGTTTATGACATATAGCCTGGTGACAGACACACCGACAGACAGCGGAGGCTTAGTAATAGGATCCCGTTTTACCTTTTAGGTACGGAACCCTAAAAGACCAGACTAACCACTTAAAACATTGAATTCATCATTTTATAAGTTTAGGCGTTACTTTGCAAAAGTCCATTTTTGAAAGAGGAAATTATGGTAATTTAATTTGCAAATGTCTATGAAATTGTGTGTATTACTTCTTTACTGTCATTGAAATAAGATTTTTTTTATATATATCATTAGATAGCAAATAAGCGGATGGCTTTTCTGATGGAAAGAGAAACTATCGCCTATATACTCTAAAGATGTTAATGGTACGTTGCTATCTGTGTGGTAAGATAGCAGTGCCACTTGCATAAGTCTACTGGCTACCTTACCTTCCAAACCGGAACACGACAATGACAAGCATTGACGCTATTGCGTCAAGAATAGGTAAAGAACTGGTATTACATACTCGGGCAAGTCGTTGCGGAACTCTACCACCTTAAAGTCATGATGGTAGTGACACGTACAGTCAATCCGTCTTCTTTTGCGACCTGCCTTGCAGAACGCCAGTTGGTCAATTCTTCAAAGGAGCCCAGACCAACACAGGGATAAAATGGAACAAACCGAAGATCTCGAAGGTTTTCGGTAAGCTTGTTCCGTTTCTTACATTACTTTTCTTACTACAATAGTATTTGCAGAAGTCACATATAAGATTCGTGCGCAATAGCTTGAAAAATTCAAAAGTGCGCGACTCATAACGCATGTTTTAGTTAAAAAAATAATGAAACAACACTGAATTAGATAGTATTTAATTTTTAATAGAAAACAATCCCGTCACATACTGAAGCTGTTAAAAAAATGTTACTAAACGTTAAGTATTTTGAACGTAATCGTTGCATATAGCAAGCGAGCAAGATGTCCACGAATATATTTAAAATATTATATTTTAGCATATTATACTTGACGAATATTTTTTTAAAGTATTAAATATGTTTATAACAGGGTTATTCTTTATACATGTGATTGCCTCGTGGTCTAGAAGTTAGTCTATATGACTCAGATCATGTTGTCCCGGGTTCGATCCCCAGTTCGGGCAAAAGGGTTATTGAGTTTTTTGTAGGTTTTACCGCAAAATCTGGCCAAGTCTGGTGGGGTCGGTATGTTACCACTGCCGTGCCTCGGATGAGCACTTAAAGCCTTCGGTTCCCTTTATTGCTAGAAATAGGACGACGACGGGGATCACCAATCATATCAAACCAGTGAAAAATGCTTGATACCTTGTCATGTTGAGAATAGGACAATCCCTCAACTTTATGAGGTTGTTATTATATTTCCTCTTTAAATCGCTTTAGAACTCTAAACGTTAGTAGGTACCCTTCAGGTAAAATGCTAATTAAAATATATGCATAATATTATTTGTTTCAGCTTTGATGTCAGAGGGCGATCATTTAACAAGGCATTGCAGTGGTCAGACCCAGGAGCATTTGGGCCACGTGCTTATTTCACAAGCGTGTCCCGACCAGCTTCACTTACTCTGAGTTCAGTACAACTCGACGATGAGGGTACTTATCGATGTCGAGTGGATTTCAAGAACTCGCCGACTAGAAATTTTCAAATCCGGCTCTTAGTTATAGGTAAGTAAATATAGCTATTTTCTTATCTAATCTTACTTAAAAGCGTAATTGATATATTAAACGTCAAGATTGATAATTAGGCGATATAAAATGTCCCCATTTAAAGTCTATTAAAGGTAGAATTAAGTGACACTGAAGATAGTATGAGGTTTTTATACTCAAAATCTCGAGCCAAATTACAGCTTTCTAGGATGAATAACATCTGAGTTAGCCTGCGGACGGACGGACGGGCAAGGCGAAACTATAAAAACTCTTAGTTGACTTCAGAACGCTAAAAAATCTAAATCAAAATTTTAGATAAATCGTAAGATAAAGTCAAAAATTTGTTTGTGTTGAATGAAAATATTAAAACACGTCAGGAAATCAATTTGGTGAGTGCGGATAAACCGCGGAGCTTCCAGGGCGGGTAATGACATCCCGCGGACATTTTAATTATAAACTGTCGTCCGGGATTCTGAGGTTGCTCAGAATGATGATAAAAAGAGCCCTGCTAACGATGACACGCATAAAACCCACAGGAGACAGGTCAAATTTCAAAGGAAATTAGATCTGAATTATATAAAAGTTCTTGGATTTTTTGTTTAGTCGTAAGGTTTTCGGACACTTGAATTATAAAAAGAGATAACCAATGTTTCAAAAGGTATTTTAGTTTTTGCTTTTCTGCGATTTTTAATGCGTTTTATAGTTTGGACCTACCTTTCTTGTCAACCAACTCTTTCAGTAAATGGTTTAACAAATAAAACATTATTTTTGGCATTCTCATTTAATTGAATCAAAACAACAGGAGCACAGATTTTTGGATAATACTTTTGTTGTTATTGTTTTAATTAACAATTTTAGCGTTTGTTTTTAATAATAATTAAATGAAATTCGAATATATATTTTTTATATAAACGTTATTTAAGTAACGTTGTTGAGCTAAATTTGCCCAAACATTGCAAATAAATTTTAATCGATTCAATAAACGACGTATGTTAAAATTTGGTAAGCCTATGAAGCAAAGTTCGATTATACGCTCCTAGAGGTTAAATTTTCGAAAATTATTTCTACTTCTTTCTATATTTGGTTTTAATGCCAAACTTCAACTCTGTTAAAAAAACTATGCGTTGATAGACAATCACAACAAATAGTTTTTGAGATTAAAGCAACAAAGTTAAGGCTTATTGGAAAAATTCATTTTTATTAGAATTTTTATTTCTTATCATACAATCCTATAAAAAAAATATATTATAACGTGTATTTTTTTTTTTGTAATAAAGGCAAGGTACTATATCTATTTTTTGTTATATCATTAGATAGCAAACAAACACATGGCTTGATGCAGAGACGACCATCGCCTGTAGACACTAAAGACGTTAATGTTACGTTATCGTCCGTATGGTCAGCCAAATACTTAAGTTTATTGGCTACCTTACTCTCCAGACCAGAATATAATAGTGACTAAATTGTAGCAGGAACAGACGAAGCGGTGGTATAAAACCTGGGTAAGATGTTGCGTAGCTATACCATCTAATTATAACGATTGTAGTGACACGTTTGGTCAAACGTTTCCTTTTTATAAACTGCCTGACAGAGTGGCAGATGGTTTATTCTTAAAAGGGAGCTTGGATCGATACGAGCATTACCAAATTCTTCCATGTTACCATATTCAAAGACGAGATTCTTGCTATAATACTATGTAAAGTATAATGCTTTGTTTACATCTACAAGCAAGGTTATCATTTCAAACAGGTTTTTTACGTCATATTTTTCTATAAAAATCCCAAGTCATAAACGTAAATCACAATTTTTTAAAGAAAAATCCACAGCGAGCTTTTGAAGAAATTACCCCATTGAAGGCGCCGAAAGACGTAAGCAAGGAGATGAGAGAAGCAAATTTCTTTTTCTCAGAACAAAGAATTTAAAGTAAGCCTACATGCATGCAACTCCATTGAAATCCATTAGGCAGCTCGTGCCAAGAGGCTGTTTTGCGGAGAATCTTTTATTAGCAAAGGGACGGCCGTACAAAGAGCTCGCCTGTAATCATGTTCGTCTGTAATATAATAAACTCGATTACTTCTGTATTTTGTATGAATCAACAACCGTAAAGAGGTTTTCCTTTGAAATGAATAAAAGAAAATGTATATGAAATAATAATAATTTATTAACGACAGCGATTGTCAAGATATGTTTTATTAGAGAACGTTAAATCTGCGAATTTACATTAAAAGAAAATTTCATAACTGCAATTTTATTTGCTTAAGAATTAATAAAACATGTGTATTAAATAAGCCTAAAATTTTGTCCTCGTGGCAAGTTGAAAAATCTTTTGGCCTTTTCAATTTTTGGCCAGTATCTCGGAAAATAGGCGTCAATCGACATGGTCCATTGAAATATTACATGAGCTTTACATTTATAAGAGGATGCAATTTTATTTTTGGGACATGGTCGGGGGTCAATAGAAGCTTAACCCTAAGTTTGTGGGGTTGCTGCCCATGTCTTCATCTTGGAAAGAAGGGTGCAAATACCTTTTTTGCGATATCTCGGAAACTATGCGTCCTACACTAAAATTTCTATGAAAAATAATTTTTTTGCTCTCATTTTACAAAAAAAAAAAATACTTTAGACAAATCTTGTAGATGGTCTTCTAAGGATATTTTTTTCTGCAATCTTTTTTAATTTCATTAATTTATAATGCTGTTACAGCGCTCTAACGTTGACCGGGTTCGTCGATGCTCATGAAGGGTTAAGCTTCTATTGACCCCACACATGTCCCAAAAATAAAATTGCGTCCTCTAAAAAATTAAATATAAGGTCGGAACAAAACTATTTTCTTAAATATATAAACGGGTCAATAACGCGTACATATATACAACTTACTTGTAAAGCTCGTCTTTCACGTCCACAATACCAATACCCCGCCTTGTGGACGTGAAATACGAGCTTTACAAGTAAGTTCTATATATGTACGCGTTATTGACCCATTTATATATTTAAAAATGATAGTAGAACGCGTTAGTTTAAAAGTTCAAAAAGTATTTTCATATTGTTCATACAAAGGAAAATATTTTTTAGGTATAATTTTTTATTTATTTGTAATATGTATGTGCCGTTTTGATCGATGGCTTGTTGCCATCTTGTGGGTAGTGCCATGATCTCATTCCTGTGGAAATTTTGAGATTTTTTAATTAAAAATTCTGACAGGTAGTGTTCACAGTGTTCTTTTGAGGTTAGCTTTATGCTTCCTAGAGTTCTGCAATGACCGAAACAGGTGAAAATCTGATGGGGCAAGATCAAGGCTATACGGAAGATGCATCAACACATCCCAGCTAAGCTCTCTCAATTTTTGCTGCGTGGCTATAGATGAGTGCGGTCTGGCGTTGTCATGGTAGAACACCACGCTCTTCCCATTCACCAGCTCCAGCCAGTTTTTCTCAATAGCTTTTTTAATCTCATCAGTTGCTGACAGTAGAGGTCAGAATCGATAGTTTTACTCGGTGGCAAAAGTTCATAGTGGACGATTACTTTCCAATCATAGCATCACTTTATTCCGAGTCAGGCCGGGCTTTGCCACGATCTATGGGGCTTGTCCATACTTCGACCATGATCTTTTTCACACATTTTTATCGTAAGTTACCCATTTTTCATCACCGGTTATCAACTGTTTGAGAAATGGTTTGAAATCGTTAGGTTTCAATAAAGAATCGCAAATGGCAACACGCTGTATTAGGTTTCGCTCAGTGGGATCATGTGTGAACCCAAATGTCAAGTTTTTTTTGTACCCAGACTTTCGTAAATGACGTAAAACTGTTTTATGATCAACATCTAGTTCTTCAGCAATGCCGTAGCTCTTGCTAAAAGTATATGTCGATATTGCTCCACTTTCTCAAAGATGGCACTGATTTTATCTGTGAAGTCCAGATCGAACCTCATCTTTCACACTTAAAATTTCCAGGCTTGAAACGCTTGAACAACATTTGTGCTACTTATATTGATACCACAGATCCGTAAACCGCACAAATTTTATTCGCGGCGTTCTTCGCATTTTTACCTTTTTTGTAATAAAACTTTAGTATGTACCGAATTTTTTCGTCATAAACGTTCATTTTGCTTGCTTGAAAACAATAAAAAAATGGCGGGAACTATTTTTTGTATTTACTTCATCTTCAGAATGTCACATTTAATGGTATTAAAACCAGCTAGTTATATTCAATACAAAGAGGTTTGATTACTAATAATACATTCAAAATACGAAAATACTTTTACCCGAACTATTATTAGATCCTTAAATTGTAATATTTCAGTGGATCAACATGAATTATGCTAATAAAAGTTATTCTTTAAAAATTACACGCAAGGAGAGGCTATTCCTAAAATTTTGAATTTTGTTTTTATATTGGACATAAATAAAGGTATTTTTTTCAAAATAAATAAAATTAGCCATTTTTCATTGAAATAAATAAGATTTCGAAAAAATTTAGAGTTTTTAAATTCTGGATATATATATTGAAACCAATATGGCGACCTATTTAAAAAAATTTATGTTGAAAATACAAAAAAGAAATTTTCAATTTTCAAACTTAGTATTTGTAGGATTGGTCATTTTCAATCCCGCAGGATTTGCTTGATGTCACGTGGTAAACAAGACTTTTTTTTTTATAGAAAAAAGGGGCAAACGAGCAGGAGGCTCACCTGATCGTAAGTGATTACCGCCGCCCATGGACAGCCACATCACCAGAGGTCTTGCAGCTGCGTTGCCGGCTTTTTAAGAAGGAGTAGGCTCTTTTCTTGAAGGTGCCTAAGTCGTATCCGTTCGGAAACACCCCCGCCGGTAATTGATTCCACAGAGGAGTAGTGCGTGGTAAGAAGTGCCTAGAGAATCGCACAGTTGTGGATTTCCAGACATCGAGGTGATGAGGATGGAACTTTGAGTTTTGCCGCGATGTCCGATGATGAAATTCAACAGCAGGGATCAATCCAAATAGTTCGTCGGAACACTCTCCATGATAAATGCGGTAAAAGATGCTAAGCGAACTTACATCTCTGCGCAAAGCCAAGGAGTCAAGCCGATTGGAGATTGCTTGGTCGTCAACGATTCGAACCGCTCTACGCTGAATGCGATCAAGTGGAAGAAGCTGATACTGCGGAGCTCCCGCCCAGAGATGAGAACAGTACTCCATGTGCGGGCGAATTTGCGCTTTGTAAAGTTGCAAGCGATGAGAAGGCAGAAAGTACTGTCTCGCTCTACTGAGCACACCGAGCTTTTTTGAGGCTAATTCAGCCTTTTCTTCCAAATGATCACAGAACTGAACGTTGTTCGATATGTCAACGCCAAGAATTCCAATATTAGCTGAGGTTGTCAGGAGAGTGTTCTCAAAGCGAGGTGATACGACAAAGGCCGACTTTTTAGCGGTGAACGCACACAGCTGTGTCTTCCTGGGGTTGAATTGGACTAAGTTGAGTCGACCCCATTCCGAGATTTTTTCGAACTGAGTCTCGATTTCAGACACTAGCTTGTCCCGATTCTCATTGACGTGGTCCCGAGAAATACCGCTATGACCGGAGTACAAAGCATCACCAGTACTGTCATCTGCATAACAATGAATATTACTAATTCGCAACATGTCATTGATGTGCAGAATAAACAGTGTAGGCGATAGCACGCAGCCTTGCGGAACACCGGCATTGACAAATTTAATGTCGGAGCACGCACCGTCGACTACGACTTTGATGCTCCGATCAGCCAAAAAACTGGTGATCCACTTGCATAATTTCCCGGGAAGCCCATAAGAAGGAAGCTTTGAAAGAAGCGCTTTGTGCCAAACCCTATCAAAGGCCTTCGCTATGTCTAAACTAACAGCCAATGCCTCCCCCTTGGACTCAACTGCCTGCGCCCAGCGATGTGTAAGGTATACTAGAAGATCACCAGCCGATCGACCGCGACGGAAACCGTACTGGCGGTCATTAATCAGCTGGTGCTCCTCTAAATACTTCAAAAGCTGGCAGTTAATTATCTTCTCCATGATTTTGGAGAATAAGGAGGTAATGGCTATCGGCCGATAGTTTGACGGATTCGAGCGATCACCTTTTTTAGGTATAGGGTGCACTAAGGCCGTCTTCCACGATTTCGGTACTACGCCAAGTGAGTAGGAGAGTTGGAACAGACGCATCAGTACCGGTGTCAATTCTGGAGCACATATTTTAAGCACTATCGGAGAGATGCCATCCGGCCCAGATGACTTATAGATGTCCAAGGAAAACAGTGCTTCGCGCACTGACGACTGATGGAATTTTATTTCAGGCATATTGCTATCACACTGCGGGATGGTAGGCGGTGTGTTTCCTTGGTCATCCAGAGTCGAGTTAGCCGCAAAGAATGAGCCGAGGAGATCAGCCTTTTCCTTCGCGGTGTGGGCCAGAGAATCATCTTCTCTGTGCAGGGATGGAAGGGACGGCTGACAGAAATTCTCTAAGGCAGCCTTGGCGAGAGACCAAAACGCACGGGTGCCCGAAGGAAGGCGAACTAATCTCTCACCAATTCTGCCAATGTGCTCCGATTTTGCCCTGGCGATGACTCTTTTGAAGGACCTCGAGGCGTTATTAAACTCCTTTCTTAAAGCGCTTGTTTTTTCATCACACGATGCCGATGCAGCAGCCCAGGCCCGGTAGCACTCCTGCTTTCGGCGCGCAGCCGTCTTGCAGTGGCGACCAAACCAAGGCTGAGACTTGCCACCGATGGGAACCGCAGAGAACGGAATGTAAAGTTCCATACCCTGTAGCACCACATCAGCGACAGAATCAGCAACGACATCCGGATCATCCAACGAGAAGCATGTTCGCCTCCAAGGGTAGGATGCAAAGAAGGACCGCATCCCGTCCCAATCTGCTGACTTATAATGCCAAACGCGGCGGCAGCCCACAAAAGGAGGCCGTGACGGGCGCGTAACCGGCACTTCGTAAATAATTTATTGACAAGTTCAACCTTTAGAGGTGCTTAATGAGACAAATCAAATTTTAACAATCAAAAGTTTATTAACGTCATTTAAATGCAATTATTATTATTTTTAAAACATTAGAAGATTTTGAACGTAGACAATTAAAAATTATTCTGAAACTTCAACGACGTTAAAATGTGTAATATTTCATCCGCTTAACGGCTCCTGGCTGCATATTATTTAATAGCTGTTACCCGCCACTTAGTCCACGCGGATTTCGTTTACTCCGCACAGCTCCTCCCCCGTAGGTGATAGCGTGATAATATGTAGCCTATATATTGATCCGACCTATTAGTAATATTCATGCAAAATTTGAAGTAAACCTATACAGTACTTTTTGAGTTTACCCCGGCATACATGACTTTCCTACGATTTTATTATATGTATAGAATAGATACAACCAATAGCGAAAAATCAAAAGTAGTCTAGGCATGCTTTTATATAGAGTATACAAAATCAGTCACTCGTATAGCTTGTGAGATTCCGGCGTTGCATTCTTCATGCTGGTCTAACTTGCCACGTTAGGTATTTAGCAACTAAAAACATTGCTGTCTACGAATTGTGGAAGTTCATAAATGAAGCGCTATTATGTAATGAATATTGCATTTTAACATTGTTATTCAAAATTACAGAGGTTTTGATATACTTAAACAATACTATTATTATTTCTCCCATATTGGTCTGAGCTCCTTTGTAGAAAATACCATCTACCGTCCTGCCAGGCAGTTCGTAAGAGGTAAGACGAACGGTTCGTAAGGTGGACGAATGGCAAGTCATTACAGTCGTGGCTAGGCTAGGTGGCAGAGTTTTACATTGTCTCACCCGAATCTGGTACCACTGCCTTATCTATGCTACTGTTGCTGCTGCATCGTGCTTGTTACTGTAATGTTTGGAGGGTAAGGTAGCCGGTAAACTTATGCAAGTGGCATTAACACCTCGCCGCACGAAAAGCAACGCACAATACACACACAGGTTTGGTGTCTATAGGCGATGATTGCCTCTTTCCATTAGGAGATATATCTGCTTATTTGCTGTCTTATCCTACAAAAAAAATATATATAAGTATGGGATTTTAGTTTTTACTTACATTTAATAATAGTAGGCAGCTTACTCACCGGGACCCCATGGTGACGTCTCCGGCCACGTATCCAAACACGTATTGAATTTTATGAATTGGCTACGCCGCTTAGTGAGTAACCCGTCAAATATTTCAATATTATCTGTTTGGATACGGTGACCAGCAACGTCATCATAGCGTCCCGGTGAGTTAGTGCCCTTATTGAAAAACCAATAAGTGTAAATATTCTTTTATTTTGCAGAACAATAAAAATAAGACGAGACAATTTAATATCTCGTAAGCCGATCAGAGGTCTGAATACCCCGTAAAATAATAATAAATTCTCCAAGAGCTTCTAAGAGTATTTTCTCTCTTGAGCATATTGTTGAAACTGTTTACTTTGTTTCGATATTCTTAAAGTGTTTTTTGTTGGTACAACATTTCATTGATTAATTTAAATAGACGGGCAATAAAATTCGATAGCTTTTATAATGAGGTTTTGCATTAATCACTTAACTTATAAACTTTTGTTTTCTTTTTTTTTTTGATTATGTATTATTTCATATATTATATTATCTTCACGCTAGATCTCTAACAGGGTGGACGGAGCCAGAGAGAGCTGAGTATGACACGATCCTTGCAGATTTATCTTCTTACCACCACATTCATTACTTTCTTATAATATACTAGCTGCAGCGTGCAGCCCGCTGTATTCCTGCGAATCCCGTGGGATTACCTATTATTTCCGGGATAAAAAGTAGCTCATGTGCTATTCCAGGTCATAATTTTTTTTTTCATCATTTATCTGTGCGCCAAATTTTATTCAAATCCGCGAAGTACTCGTAGTTTTTGCCTAATTGAGTAACAAACATTCATCCAAACATCCAAACTTTCGCATTTATTTATTTACTAGCTGACCCGCGCAGCTTCGCCCTCGAATAGATTAACATTTCGTTGATATAGTTTTTCACACAAACTTCATCCTCTATTTGAAATAGGGGCTAAAGCCCCCTAGGGATAGATTTTTGAAAAAAAAAATTAGCCTATGTTTGACCCCAGATCTTTAATTAAACATGCCAAATTGCATGAAAATCGGTCTAGCGAATTCACTGTGAAAGTGTAACAGACAGACAGAAAGTCTTTCGCATTTATAAGTATGGCGTATGGATTTTACTCATACTTTTATTTTTATAGCTTTCATTATTATTAATGTGAGTGTAGGTTATTTCAACAAAAAAACTATCATTAATTAAATTTATTCCTTCGAATACCACAAATGTGAAAGTTTTTAAGTTTAGATATCTGTTACACCAAAAAGAACGGATTAAGATGAAATTTGTACACAATTTGTATACGAGATATATTTCATATCTGGACATAACATAGAGAATACTTTTTTGTTCTCATAAAATACGCTGTGCTCGTTTGATTCATTCAAAACTTTATCCACTCAGAGAAAAACATACATGTACAGGAGCATTGAAAAAAAAAGAAATAAATCCATTCGAGAGTTAGCTAACGGTATTTAGTCTCGTGATTGTCGAGGCCAATTTAATCAGGTAATCGACAGAGTAATCTTAATTTAAAATTTGATGATAAATTATTCAAGAAATTTATGTAGAACGATTTCTTCATTTCGCTATTTTTCAAATAAATATAACAATTAAATTAATAAATAATAAAATAAGTATCCATTTATCACTGTGACCTTTTCATGACACCTGGTTTTTAGAAAAAGCTCAATCGTTTTGTTTTTTAGAAAGGAAAAAATTGACGAAATGCTTACATGATATGAAGTATGTAATCACCGCAGCGCAAAAAGAGAGATCTACTGCCTCGTTGGTCGAGTGTTTAGCGACCCTGACTACGCAATCGACGGGGCTCGGGTTCGATCCCCGACGGGGACAAGCATTTGTATGATGAGCATAAATGTTTGTATTTCCAGGTTTGGGTGTTTATTAAATATATTTCAATATTTATATATGTATTTCTATGTATTAGTATCATTGACTAACACCCATAACACAAGCAAATAATTTGCTTACTTTGGTGTTAGATGAGTAAGTGTAATTTGTCCCGTGAATATAATTATTATTCATTAACGAATATAACTAATAATATCTCCTTTATTATAATGTGCATGTCGCGACAAAAGTTTTCTTAACATCATTCAAGGAGAGAAATAAATGTTGCACTTAGAAGACATTCCATTATATTCTCATTCTTGTAACATATGCGCATTTAAATTATTCTTAATTATTGTTACTCTAAAATTTAGTTTTTTGGTTTTTCGTTATAATAATGATACTTGTACTTGTCTTTGTCGGTAGGCAAAATACTCAAAGCTAAAAGTATTTATTATCTTTCAGCTTTCAGTAGTCAAAACGACTCACATAGATTTAATGAAATCAGCGACCGCTTGTGGCCGAAATTCTACCGTAAACTAAACAATAAAATTAATTTTGTTTGAAAAGAGGTTTTAGCCGTAAAGGAAATGGTATATATGTCTGTATATTATAATGTATTGTTCAGTATTGAAACATAAAATGAAAGATTTTGGATAATTTGCTGTTTAATTAAAAAGATTACATTTAGATTTTTGGGAAGCTAATTTTTGTGTCGTCTTTAAACTTGTAACGAGCGTTGAATGACGCGTAGGCTGTGTACGAATGGATCGCCCGTACGCACGCCGCTCCTCGTTCTTCAGTCTTCTCATGTTTGAATTATTAGCGCGAACATGTATGTTACATGAATAAAGTGTGTATAATGTTTATTTTTATTACTTTTTTTAAATTATTAGGAAGGTATACAATTATAACTATTTAAAAATATTAGGTCTCTAATTCTCACCAATTTAAACTTTAGGTAGGTATGTCAAATTTCAGATTCTGGATGACCGATAATATCATATATTTTTATACTGATCGATATATTTTTTGGGTAAACGGCTTTTTCTAAAAATGGTTACATTTTCTGATCTTTGATCTCTGAAAACAAATAATTTAGTTAGTAGTAAAAAAGTACAATATATCCGATTATTTCTTAGTAGAAACAAGCCTATTTATTACAAAAAAAAAACGGGTTGTGACTGTGTCATGGACACAGCCGTGCATCTTATACGTGAATACGTCTACGTCACGGGTAATATCTTGCAATGGTAACATTCTTCATTCGTGATTCCAATCACAATCTTCCCAATCAAATTAGCCTACCGATCTAGACCACGTTCATTTTACGGATAGCGAAGTAGAGTAGGCCGGTGCCACCACCAGGGGGTGATCCGCTATTATCCATTCATAGTAAGTAGGTGTAGTAGAAGTAGGTGAAATAATCAAAAACCTACACAATAAAAAGCCCCCGGGACTGGATAAAATTACAAATAATGTAGTTAAATATTTCCCTTCCTCCCGTATATTCCTACTTGTGTGCATCTCCAATGTACTCCTAGCTTGTTGCGTAGTTTTAGACGACCAGAAAGAAACCACCGTCATAGGAATACACAAACCGGCAATACTCCGAAATAATCTCAGTAACTACCATCCTATTAGCCTAATTAATACGTTAGGCAAAATCTATGAAAAAAATCATACTATTTCGCCTAGGCATTTGTTCACGAGAAAGGTCTCATAATAAATGAGCAGTTCGGTTCCGAGCAGCTCTCTTTTGTACTTATCATGTGCACTGATTCACATTTTAAATGGTTTTAATGCAGCCACGAGGCTGCAAATTTCTACTGGTGTTCTATTTATTGACGTCACGAAGGCTTACGATTAGATCTAGCACAATGCCATAATAAAGTAATTGGTGTTAGTTATGTAGCTATAACACCAAACTGTATCCTCCAATTTTGTTATCATCGGTTTTTGGAACTGTCCCCCCTATGGAGGCAAATTTAAAGACGTATTCACTTCAAAAAATACAATACCAAATAATATTTAAGAACAATGCAATGTCCGTCCACAAAAATTAGAATTTAATATCTTTGTCACATCATCAATCTATCTTCTTGAGTAGGGAGATACATAACGCAACTGACAAGAAGAGGCTTGTCGTAGCATACATTTTGTAATTTTTGGAAACATTTTTTTATATGTCAAATCTCTCTTTTGCGCGCAATATATCACACGGTGTTTATCCTAAGGTACGACTGAAACATCGAAGGTCTTGCAAGTATTTTACCAGCCTCTAAATTTTGCTCCGAATTGTTTGTTATTTAACATACATACATACATTCATACATATCTTCACGCCAGATCCCTTACGGGGTAGGCAGAGAGAACCGAGTGCCATACATCACGATTCTTGCAGGCTTGTCTCGCTTCCTCCACATTCATCACTTTGTATGTTTGTTACAAATTTGTTATTTAAAAACAATGTTAATCCAATTAAAACAATTAGTGTGTTTGTTTCAGTTCCACCTCATCAAATGTTGTTATACGACAAATCTGGTGCTGACGTCACAGGTATCATAGGACCATTAGAAGAAAAGTCTGCCTTGGTACTCGTTTGTGAAGTCCGAGGGGGTAAGTGCCATTGACCTTATTATCAACGAGCCGACATTAAAACTAGTTTTATTTTTATCACAAAGTACTTTATAAATAGGCTCTAGAGACCTCAGCTGATCTCGTTTAAAGGCGCCATCTCGTGGGTAAAGACAGAACTATACTCACGATATATTTACGTACGGCCCTCTTGTATCTTTTTTTATTTTAAATTTAAATTTTGTAAAATAAAACAAGCAGTAAATTCGTCAAACTTTATTTTGTAATTATCTTTATTATATCACGTAATATGAAGGTTAAATGAACACAGCACTTTTTTCTGAAGTCATTATAGTAATCGGAGTCCAATAAGATAAATCCTTTTCTAAGATCCAGGATAAACACAGTTTAATAGAGTAGATAGCAATCCATAAAACGTAGTCAGGTCGCAAAATAAAATCACTATTTATTTGAAACAATCCAAAACGCATTCTTCACAAACACAAAAAGTAACAAATCGGCCATGTTTGACTCGAACAATAACATTAGTCGTTCCGTTCCTAGCATATCGTTGTTTCGGGAATAACAATATTAAATATTAATTTCTTTTGTAAATTTTAATTATTTTTCTATACACTTGTAGTATTATTAACTTATTTGTTAAATAGATATATTTTAAGTTAGAAATTTTATACATAAACATTATTTTTAATATTGCTTTCAGTAGATTATTATCTTCAAAGCGTAGAATGAATCGTATAACTGTATTGTGGTTAATCGAGTGTTGCCTTTCTATTATTAAATAATATATGAGATGTTTATTTTATTTTATTTAATTTAGTGGCAAAATAATATTATTTAAACTTAAGTAACATATAATTTATTTTAACGTAAAAATAACAGCTCAAATAAATTTACAGTTAAATGAAGTGCCATCTATTGGCAAAAGATGAAACTATAGCATATAATTATTTTTCTATACAAACTAGGATTGTATGAAGCGATGAGCCCGTGACTTTTATTAGGTGTTGGTGTTTCGGATGTTTCGCGCGTGTTTGGTACTACCGCTTTTTATTAATTTAAACACACAAAAAACACACACTGTTCCTATCACAATAGAATCAGTGCTCGTCATTGCCTTGTTCTGATTTGTAAAGTAAGGTAGCCGGTAAACTTACGCATGTGGAATGATTGTTTCCCCACAAAGATAGCAATGTACCATAAACATTAACACACTGAAAATTTCTCGTTATCCTCGTTGAATTTTTTGATGAACTGAAATAACTTTATTAATACTTTAAATTATGTATTAACAAAATATGCCAAGAAATGAATAAAGCTAAATAATAAAACAAATTTTACGGTAAAAACACAATTAATACGCCAATCAAAATAAAATTAAATAAAAAAGTTAAATAAAAAATTTCTTTATTTTGTTACATAATAAGAAATTTGAATTCCATTCCATTCACCCACTCCAATTATGGTTTATTATCTCGACAACACCTGTCTTTCAGTCGTAAAAATATTAGAAGTAAGATAAAAGCCAGTATAATGTATAAAATCTAGGTTTGAAAATTTGAGCAGTTACACTTTTTTGTGATATCGAATGTATCTTTTATGGAATAGGTATACCTTACTAGTCAACATCCGGCTGTTATGTCATTTGCGCAATAACGTATTCTCACTATATGCAAGTCGGGTTAAAACTGAATACAAAGATTGACAGACAATTATATTATACCATATATAATAATATTGTACCCTATCATTTTCGCAATCACTCATTCTCACTGTATACCAACACAAGATCGAACCACTAAAACAAGCCGAATTGCAACGAAAAGTGTTAGCATAGCACATCAAGATGGGCCGCAGTGGGAGCCGCAGCTCATTTCCGTATTTATTTTCAAATATTATTCTTATTTGTTGATCATCATAACGCGATGTTTCAAATCATATTGCTCATTGCAGTCTTGAACTAATTTTATTATATGTATCGGCAGAACGTGGTCAGAATTACCCTCGGACATGTTTTTAAACGTGCGGGCAGTGGACACGAGCAAGAGAAATAAAAGTCACTTTGAACTTAATGTCGGTTTGTAATTTAAATTTAATTTAAACAAAAAATCACTTTAACTGACAACTTTGCACTTTTAATTGAAACGCGGTACAGTTCCTAGGAGTTGTGCTATCGCGGAAATGGTCGGACCTCGACTGACTGTCCCATTCCACATACGCCCCCCCTAGACTCTGTATAACGCCGCTAGATGGCGCTGGCGGTCCAATATATGACTATTTAGATCGGTTATTTGTGTGTATCCGATAGATGGCGCTGCCGGTCCAATACTTCGATGTTTTTAGTCTGTATCCGACATATGTATGTATATAGATGACCGCAGAAAATGAAGTAGATTGTAGACTACCCAGATGAGTGTTTTTGTCATGTGTCAATCATGCTGCCAAATGTTGCCAAATAATAGGTGTATTCAGCGAAACTAAAACCTCAGAAATCGAACTTAGTTAGAATTTTGTCCCCGTGTTGGTTCCGGGCTCCTTTGAAGAATAGACCAACTGCCGTTTTGCCAGGCAAGTTGTAAAAGGCGACCAACTGGCTATGCGAGTCACTAACACCGTGGCTACTAGGTAGCAGAGTTATGCATTGTCTCGCCCGAGTCTGGTACCACCGCCTTACCTATTTCTGCCGCAATAGCGTCAGTGCTTGTTGCTGTCGTGTTTCGGTTTGGAGGGTAAGGTAGCCGGTAAACTTAGTCACGTGGCATTAGATCTCGACACAAGATAGAAACGCACCAATAACATCTTTGTTGTCTATACGCGATGGTTGACTCTTTCAATCAGGAGACCCATTTGTTTGTTTGCTATCTTATAATATAAAAAAAAGAATTCTGGGCTAAGATTTCTACTGGTCCAATGCTGCCATTTAATTTAGTAACTCTCACTGTGTTATGGTATAATTCTGTCACTTTTTTCTTAGGTTCACTTAAAGGTAGAATATGTATCCTGGCTCTTGGTCGAAAACACCTGCGTTTAAATGCTCAACATAACATTTTATTTACTCTGACTAAGTCAGATTACTGAGGTTGGAGTTTCGCTGAACATGTCCAATTATTTTCAAAATACCCTCAATACATTATTTGTATTTTGTTACTATATTTTGAAGTTTAAATTAGGTTATTTATTGATCTTTGTTTATATTTAGATGAAAGATTATTTGTGCTTAATCTGTAGAAAAAAATATGTATAATTTATACAATTTACTTCAGCTTAAAATATTTCAAACCATTTTTAAAAATCTAAATACTTTTACTAGATAAAACAATTAATTGGTAATACTCATTAATTTTAATTCCAAAACTTTTAAGTCATTGAAGGCATTGCATGTTTCTTTCACGTTATTCGTATTTTGTCATCCGTGTTGCAATGCTCCATGTATAAGTTTATTAGCTAATTAACTTTCTAAACGGGAACGCAATAGTGATAACTCTCCTCACCTCAACCTCAGACACTGACGCCACAATAAGATAACGCAACAGAAATAGGAAAACGTACCTACAATGTTTTTTTTTAAATGATGAACCTAAGTTCTTGAATTCAAAAAACGAGCGAGCCTAACTATATTCGCATATGATGTGTAACATCTAACATCCATGTAATTATATTGGTACAACCTCATTACTAACGCTACTATCGAGCGCTAATTGGTTATTTCAGATTGTGAGCACTCAGTGGTTAATTCAATAAGCGTCCATCATTGGTTAATTCAAATAGCGCCCGCTTTTTTTCTTTTCTTTCAGCTTTCCAAACTTCCTGTTACACCCTTCCGTTGCGTTTCCTGAAATCACTCCTACAGTTTTCCGGAAATCAAGATAAAATACGTTACTTGAAAAATATCTCTTCTATATATATATTAAAAGTACCTACTCAGACACTGACTGACATATTAACGCCCAGTTTTTAAATCCTTAGTATAAGCCTGAAATTTGAAATTTTCAGAGATTTTTCTTATGATGTAGACAAGAAATAGGAAAGGATTTTTTGAAATTCATCCCCTAAGATGATAAAATAAGGGGTGAAATACTGTGTAAAATTCATTATCTACATTGACGACAAATTAATTTACTCGCGATCGAAGCTGCGCGTGTCCTCTAGGTAGACATATAAATACACTGTAATATTATTTGTATTAATGATAATAAACTAAATTAGTTCATTCCTATTTTGCTAACAACATTATTGGACACCTAATTTATGAGGAATAATTATTACTGTATTCGAATGGTTGTTGTTAGTTTCTATTACAATAGTGAAACATTTGCACGGATTCGATACAATACGTTAGTACACGCATAGTTTGTTGCCAATAGAAATGAATAATAGAGTGATTGAACAATGAACCGAAATCACAAAACTGTGTTCTGATAAAACATAAATCAAATTGGAACTACCATAAATTGAGAATTTCTTTCAGTGATAAATTTTTAAGACACTTTTTGCTATCGACTGATTTCAGTGTATTACTTTTGAATGATAAAAGATTTAAAAATCAATAAAATTGTTTTTGATTAAAAATATTTAATGCCGCGTATTAGCAGTAAAATTGGCTCGTGATGCCTAATGACAGCATGCTCCTTATTTCATGCTGTCACAAGTTCACTGCTAGTAGCGCACTTTGTAAAATGTGGTATTGTTTTTTAAAAAAGTTTGGGCGAGAAAGCAAAATCTGTTTTTCTTTCACTTGCTAAAACACCATAGCAACAAGTTTTTTATGTGATGGCAGCAGTAACCGTGTTGCTCTCGAGCTCGTTTGAAGAATAGGCCAACTGCCGTTCTGCCAGGCAGGTTGTAAAAGGCGACCGATTGGCTATACGAGTGACTACCGTCGTGGCTACTAGGTGGTAGAGTTCTGCATTGTCTCGCCTGGGTCTGGTGCCACCACCTTACCTATTCCTGCCGCAATAGCGTCAGTGCTTGTCACTGTCGTGTTCCACTTTGGAGGGTAAGGTAGCCGGTAAACTAATGCATGTGGTATTAGAACTGGCCACAAGATAGCAACGTACCATTAACTCCCTTGGTGTCTATAGGCGTTAGTTGACTCTTTCCTTCAGGAGACCCATCTGCTTGTTTGCTATCTTATAGCTCCTCTTCAGATTGGGCCAAGTTGGTTCTACAAATGATCGCGCAACGTCGCCGCCATGATCGGGTAACTATCCACACAATCGTGGACGCTCATTTACTGTTTACTGTAATGTTATGACGTCTATCGAAAATGGATAGCGAAGTGATCGCGGCTACGGCAATATTTTTACTTAGCTCTTATAATGATTTACTTATTGTTCGCGACAAAAGAATGGTTAAGAGATGCTTGTGTTATGGGTGTTAGTCAACGACGATATTATTACATAGAAATACATATATCATTACTTTAAAATATATTATAAACGCCCAAACTTAGAAATAAATATAAACATCTAAGCTCATCGCAAAAATGTTTATGCCTGTCGGGAATTGAACCCAAACCCTCTCGATTCGTAGTTAGTTTCGCTAACTACTCGACCAATGGGCGGTTTAAATGATACAGTGTGGTGTTGATCCGGACCTATTTTGAAGATTGGACCACCTGCCGCTCTACCAGGTAGTTTCTGAAAGTGGAGTGATAAGCTACACGAGTCACTACCATCGTAGGTACTAGGTGGTAAAGTTCTATATTATCTCGCCCTTGTCTGGTACCACAGCCTTACCTATTCCTGCCGCTATAGCGTCAGTTGCTATCCCTGTCGTGTTCTGGTTTGAACAGTAGGGTAACCGGTGAACTTACGGAAATCTGGCATTCAGATCTTGCACCAAGTATAGCAACGTACCATTAACATAAGTACACGATGTCTTCAGACGATGGTCGTTTCTTTCCATTAGAAGGACCATCTGCTTGTTTGCTATCTTATGATACCTATATAAAAAGACAGATTTAATTCAGGTTAAACAGTAACGACTACCTTTATTTTGTGATTCTTATTTATTGGATGCCTAAGGCATGCCTCTTTTTGGTATAGCTCTATGAACAAAAAGTTACGTCATTCTTGCAACCATTATTTTTAAATCGATAGAAATATGTCTACATTGTACCAGACACAACGACGTACTGATTAGTCGCCGATTGTATGGTCGCGCACGCAATCATGGGCCAACATTCCTTTGATGTACTGACACCACGGCGAATACGCTCGAACATACGCAATGATGGCCCAACACAGACATTTATGCCCTTTACAAGTTTACACTGTCGTGTTTGCATTTATTGGGCCAACATGGCCCAATGTATAGAGGCAGTATTATGATATAAAAAAGTAATGGATTTGGTCGAGTGGTTAGCGATCCTGACTACGCAGTCGACCCCCGACCCACACAAGCATTTGTGTGGTGAGCATAAATCTTTGTATTTCCGTGTTTGGGTGTTTATTCAATTTATTCCTATATTTATATATGTATTTCTATGTATTAGTGCCGTTGACTAACACTCTTAACACAAGCAAATAATTTGCTTACTTTAGAGTTGGATCAGTAATTTATCCTCTGAATATTTATTATTATTTGTCTTCTATACATATAATAAAATCGTAGGAAAGTCAATGTATGTCCGGGGTAAACTCAAAAAGTACTGCATGGATTTACTTGAAATTTTGCATGAATATTACTAACAGGTCGGGTCAACATATAGGCTGCATATTATCACGCTATCACCTACGGGGGAGGAGCTGTGCGGAGTAAACGAAGTCCGCGCGAACGAAGTCGTGGGCAACAGCTAGTTTATTATAAATAATTATTTGTATTGCATGATCAACAAACAACAACATCTCTTATCAGAGGAAAAGTCTGCTTGATTGATTTCTTGTACCTACTATAAAAACTAATTAAAATTTTACAAGTTGATTGATCATGGTATAACACAGTTACTATTATATAATGAATATGGCTTCAAAAAACTGCTAACGAAGTTTTCCCTGAAATGTTGTAATGATTTTTTAACATTACAATACGACATCTGTTATGTAAAAGAAAAAAAATATTGAATACAAAATACAGAGTTTTAACGATATAATGGTCCTCAATACTGATATCATTTTTAGGATTCCGTACCTCGAAAGGAAAAAACGCAACCCTTATAGGATCACTTTGTTGTCCTCCAGTCTGTCAAGACCCTTCTTCTCAGGAACGCGTGGAGTTATTAAGTTGAAATTTATATCAAATACTCAAGTTTATTGTCCCTTGGAGCAGTAAAAAATAAACTAGTAAGTCAACGCGATATGACCATCTATATCGCATATTTTGCGATTTTTTATTACAAATGGGAATTAAAACCTGTAGGATACTTCCCGTTGGCCTAGAATTATTGTTTGGCAAGTAGCAATGCCTTACATCTGTACTAATATTATAAAATTGTTGTTTGTTTGTTTGGTTGTACGCGATAATCTCGAAAATTGCTGAACCGATTTGAATAATTCTTTTTGAGTTGGATAGCCTGTTTATCGAGGAAGGTTATAGGCTATATAATATCTTGCTACGACCACCACGAGCAGAGTAAACAAAGTCCGCATATAAAGGAAAAAATCCGAAAACTGTAAATTTTTAGTCACATCACAAGAAAAGACGATCAAAAGGTATGACCGTATATGTCGCATATTTTACGATTTCACAAGAGAAACAAAACCTATGGAGTACTTCCCGTTGTTCTAGGATCCTGAAATATATGTAACTAAGGTTACCTAGTTTGTACGGAACCCTTGCGTTTAGGAGCCCAACTCGTACTTGATAGTTTTTTTTTTAATTTCAATTAAAATAAAACAGTAAAGTAATTCCATATTCGAGTAGCAGTCTACAGCTGTATCTAGCAAAGAAAATTCAGATAATATTGGTAAGACGGCGCTAACAGAAATTATCTCCTCGATTTTTCTATCGTTTGACTTCTTTTATGGAAACATTGGAAGAGATATTCCATTCCAATAAGTTCATTGAAAAGTCCGCAGTATGGTCGGCTGGCGGCGCGCCAGTACGACGAAGAGATTATCTTTGCCTGTGTGCTCACCAATTGTGATGATGCAGTCAGCCAGTTAAGTCAATGGAATTACCATCTGGTATATAAAGTACCAACTTTGTAATATTATTAGAATGTTTGTATTTACTAATAAATTTGAGATGGTAGTCAAAAAATAATGAATTGAAATAATTTTTCACCGTGCTGATCTCGGGCGCCTTTGAATAATAAGCTAACTGCCGTTCTGCCAGGCAGGTTGTAAAAGGCGACCGATTGTCTTTACAAGTCACTACCATCGTGGCTACTAAGTGGTAGAGTTCTGCATTGTCTCGCCCGGGTTTGGTACCACCACCTTACCTATTCCTGCCGCAATAGCATCATTGCTTGTCACTATCGTGTTCTGGTTTGGAGGGTGAGGTAGCCGGTAAACTTTTCGTGTGACATTAGACCTCACCACATGATAGCAACGCACCATTAAAATCTTTGGTGTCTTTAGGCGATGGTTGACTCTTTCCATCAGAAGACTCATCTGTTTGTTTGCTATATTATGAAATACAAAAAAAAGAAAATAGTAATTGTGTAGTTAGTAAAGTAGTATCACGCCGATTCCCTTGCAAGTTAGGCAGAGCGAACCGAACGTCAATAGATTTTCCAGTTCACCATAATTCACCTGTTTGTCAGGTGACAAACAATTATATAAGTAGACAAATAAAAAAAAATGATAAAGTGCTCGTTTGTCCACGCGCAATGTAGGGTTCTGAAGTTGCCCATCACAACAATGCCGAGTAAGAAGAGGGTTTTTATTACTTTACTAGCTGTTGCCAGCGACTTCATCCGCGCAGACTTCGTTTACTCCGCACTGCTCCTCCCCCGTAAGTGATAGCGTGATAATATGTAGCCTATATGTTGACCCGACTTGTAAGTAATATTCATGCAAAATTTGAAGTAAATCCAGACGAACAGACAAACAGACAAAAATTCTAAAAACTATATTTTTGGCTTCGATATCGATTGTAGATCACGTCCCAAGTATTCTTTAAAAAAAATATTCAATGTACAGTTTTGACTTTCCTACGATTTTATTATATGTATAGATAATATGAACATTTAACCTATTTAAAGTCGATGATATCCGCACCACAGGTTCACCGCCCATAAAAACTTCTCCAAGCACATTTTATAAGATGGTCGACTATTACTCAAAAACTTGTAAAGCCTGCTCAGCCATAGTTTTCCTTTTAACCTCATTATATTTGCTACTACCGTGATTTTTTGCCTACCCCCAGAACTAAGCGTTTAGCTGGCAGTGGGGTGGGGAGGAACACTTAACTCTTACAAAAATTATCATTTTAAAGCTTACTATTTCACAAACGAGTCCCTTCAGCGAATAATTGTTTTCACACACTTACAATATTTTTTAAAAACCAATCCAACATTTCACACTATGGAGTACACGAAAAAAAATAAGTAAGTTAAGGTAGGGTTAGCAGTTTGATCATAAGGTAGATTATAATATAATGGCATTTACCATTTTAAGGTATCATCACTACTATATTATAAAAAAGTCGCTTTCCGATATTGATATAAAAAAACCCAAGATATACAATCAGTGTGTCAAAGACGTCCTCCAAAAATGAGTGCACAATTTTAAATTGTGCACTCATTTCAAATAGAATCGCGTCGGCCGCGTCACTGTCAATTTTATTTATTTTCGTACATTGCTTTGTAAAAACAACTATAAGTCTTGCACTTAAGGTTGGATATGCAAAGACATATGTTTTTGCCATATCTATAACTACTTAAAAGAAATTAGGGACACTTTTGAGTGTCAGTTTTGCTTGGGACTGTGCATCTAGGGTTTTTTATATCAATGCTTTCCGATGTCTTGGATCTTTTAAACTACGCAACGGATTTTGATGCGGTTTTTCAATAGAAACCTAGAATGATTCGAGAGGAAGGTTTATAATATTATGTACATCCGTTATATAGCAGAGGAATATTGTTATAAATATATTAGGAAAACAACGTTTTCCGGATCAGCTAGTATAATAATATTACTAAGGTAGTTTATAATATAACAGGATTTACAATTTTCCCTCGTGTAGATCCCGGGCTCCTTTGAAGAATAGGCCAACTGCCGTTCTGCCAGGCAGGTCGTAAAAGACGACCGAGTGGCTATGCGCGTCACTACCATCGTGACTACTAGGTGATAGAGTTCTGCATCGGCTCGACCGGGTCTGGTACCACTGCCATATTTTTTTTATATCATAAGATAGCAAACAAGCAGAAGGGCATCCTGCTGGAAAAAGTCAACCACCGCCTGTAGACACTAAAGAGGTTAATGGTGCGTTGCTATATTGTGACGAGTTCTAATGCTACATGCATAAGTTTACCGGCTACCTTACCCAGCTTATCCTCCACCACGACAATGACAAGCATTGACGCTATTGCGGCAGGAATAAGTAAGGCGGTGATACCAGACCCGGGCGAGACAACGCAGAACTCTAGCACCTAGTAGTCACGATGGTAGTGACACGCATCGCCAATCGGTCGCCTTTAACGACCTGCCTGGCAGAACGGCAGTTGGCCTATTCTTCAAAGGAGCCCTTAACAAACACGGGGAAACATAAGGTATAAAAACGCTTTATTAATATCTTGCCTGTAACGGCAATTGTTTCTAAACACCAGAAAAATATTTTGCGTGTTTAATAATCTATGGTAGAAAAAGAAAAACAGTCTCACTAAGTATCTTATAATTCCATTTTTGTAAATATCTTTTGATTGAATTGACTTCTGAATATATATATTTATTCAAATGGACTTAAATCCGATTATTTTCGATTGAAATTCCTTATCTCTTATTTCTTTAAAAATATGGACTCAGATATAAATATTATTTATGCAGAGTACTACATAGCCATTTACTGAGACTTTGCCGGTAATTTAAAAATCTTATAAGATCTGCCTCGATATACAAAATATGGTTTATTGAATTAAAAAAAAAACTGTAAACGGTTGACCCTGCAGGCCAGACCTTGCAGGCCATCCCTGAAACTTCCCGCTAAATTAATTTAAGGTGTTTTAAGCTCAAAAGAGTAAAAACTATTAGCATAGATTTTTTCAGTTCATACATCTATTTTGCTAAAATGGCAGTATATTAAATTTTTGAGAAACTGTATATTTTGGGAACGATGATCGATTTTGGTCTTCCGAATGGCATTCAACTTAATTTTTGTTATCTAAATTATTACATTAACTAATTAACCAGTAGGTTGAAAATTTTCGAAGCACTGTCAAAAAATTTTTCTCAAAAAGTTTCGTCATTGATAAATGCCAAACAAATTGACTAATTTTGATGTAATAAACGATATTTGACGTAGTTTTTAAAGGAAAAATGTTGATAAGATTTTTAAGTAAATCGGTGTATTAGTCTGAACGTTGTTTTAAAATTATTAAATAAGTTTGCTAAAAACAACGTAATTGTAATATTTGAAAAGCTGTAGCTTTTGAAAATTAGATGCGATTTTTATTTTTGAAACGGCATTCAACGTAGTTTTTTAGTACTAAAATGTAGTAGATTGCCAAAAAATGATTAGTTTAAAAATTTCGAAGTTATGTCGAAAAACACTTTTCAAAATTCAATCGTCAACGGTTACTCTTAAACGGATAAACCGATTTTGATGCAATTTATGCATCAGACGTTATTTTTTGAGGAATAGAGCTGATTAGTTTTGGTATTCAATGTATATAAATCTTTAATTACAATCTTCAAATCTTTAAATACAAAATTAAATACAATGTAATGTATATAAATCTGGACGTTATATAAAAAAAATACTTATTCGCCAAAAAAATTTTTGAGGTTTTTTAAAAATTTCTCAAAATTTCCTGGGCCGATTCGGTTTAAAGTTTCAGGAAGTCTAAGTTGAGTAGAATCTAATCGAATGCCATCAACTGCGTTTCGATCGGTCAAGCCGTTCAAAAGTTATGAGATGTTTACACACACACACACACACACACACACACACACGCACGCACGCACGCACACACGCACGCACGCACGCACGCACGCACGTGCGCGTGTGCGCGTGTCAATTCATTGTATAACCGATAGTCTTATTTTTATCCATCGCCTTGTCTCCTGCTGTTACATTGCAGAGCTATCTCTGCTGGAAGCATACTGGAAAGAAATCGTCCTCTTCTCATGTGCGAGTCACTACAGTCAACGATTTCCATTGCCAATTTTTGTCAAGATGGTGCAGGTGGATCTGGTATATTTATAAATTCTACAGCATACCACACTAATCGATAATAGCTAGTTACAAAACGCTATCATCCAGAAGTCACAAAGTTTGAAGATTGAGAAAATGTGACACGTTTGACATTAAATCGGTTTTAATCATCTCTCAATCAGGAGGGCAAATTTTTTTTTTTTTAGGGACACAGGCTTTCATGTTAATGAAGAAAGTAAATAAAAACATTTAATATATTATACAATCTTGATTACGTAAGTAGATTTATAAATGACGCATTACAATATTTTAAGATATTTATTGGCTGGAAAATTATTCTGTAACATCACGATTTATTCAGGAGTGAAATGACGAGAGAAGGTAATGTTGCAATCGGGTACAATTGAACGCGATATTGCTAATGCGCTGGGGATGCCGCAAAATGTGATAACGATTATTTTTACGCTGTCGGAAAATAAATTGGGAGGGATTCAGCGACGCTTTTGGCATCAAATTATATTTTTCATCTAAAATTTTTATTTTTATGATGTACATTAATATTATAAACATATTTGATATTAAGTTTGTACAATTGTTTGTGTAAACTCAAAAGGTTTTAACAGATTTACATTATTCTTTTATCAATAAAAGATTTTTTAAAGATTATTACATAGCAAACAAGCAGATGGATCATCTGGATCATGGATCTGATGGAAAGAAAATGATGTGGTGTCGCGGGACACCAGGTAGGAACGAACTTCCTTCGGCTAAACGGCACTACTCGCTTGTGTACGCGACTGTCGCGCCTGCGCACGTCTCATTTAACACTTTTATTCCACGCATTTTTCTTACGGTTTTACTATCACATTTTTTTCAGTTCGGTCGCACAGCAAAATCCCTATCCCCTCCAAGCCTGCCGTAAGGAACTTCGTTCCAAAAATACCGCAAAACATGTTAATTGCTATCCGTGTGGCTATAGTAATGCTACATGCTAAGTTTATCCGCTACCTTATCCTAAAAACCGGAACACGATGTAGGTGAAGCGTTGGTATCATATACCCGGGCGAGACGTTGCAAAACTCTATTACCTAGTAGTCGCGATAGTATTGACATATATAGCCAGTCGTCTTCACCTTTTACGAACTGCCTGGCAGAATGGCAGATAGCCTATTCTTTGAATAGGACCCGGACCAGGTGCACTACACAGTACACACCACTACATTATTCCAGTGCAATATAAGCAATTTCTTCCTGATTTAGCCAAAGTACTTATTAAGTCATACTAGTAAAGTTGTAGACCACAGTTAAAAGGTGATTTAAAACCAAATAAAAACGTTAATTTTGTTTGTTACATTGGCAATAATGTTCTGGTTATTTGGATTTTTAGTTCTTTTGTTACATTGGCAATAATGTTCTGGTTATTGCGATTTTTAGTTCTTTTCTTAAACTATAATCTATTGAAGGGATTGAAAGTGATTAAAAATATAATATTATGCTTAATTTAATAAAGATTGACGATAAATCAAATAATGATTATCCTAGACTGACGTAATATAGTCGAATGGGTTGGGTGCTGTTATGAATATTATGTTATGAATATAATAATTAGTTATGAATGTGGACGAAGCAAGGCAAGTCTATTTGGACTATGATATATAGCACTTTTCATTGCAATTTACAATTCTCACGGCCTGCCGCGTTAGGGATTTGGCGTGAAAAACATCGATATTCGAATACCGAAATTCGAATTATCGAAATAAATAAATTATTGAGAATAATGAAATGTAGTTTTCTTTTAAATTGAGGCTAAATACTGATCGCATCCAACATGTATAAATTCAATAAAAATAACGATGCAGCGACGTTTTCGTGGTTAACAAATACCCGTATTCACACGCAACCGCCCATCGGCTAAGTCACGAGAAGAGAAATAACTGGTAAGATAAATTAAAGCAAATCGATCAAACACCGGAAATTGTACGGTAACAATTCTACAACCGACCGGTCATGATGGTAGTGACATGTTAAATCTTACGATTAAAGATTAAGTTATTTACAAAGTTCGTAATTGATGCCAATTAATACGACTATTAAAATAATTCAATAATTGTGACTCGTTTATTGTTTTACTTTTAATAAATTATTGTGACTCACAATATGTGCTTTGCATTCAATACTTCATACTTCATCACTGATTTGGCATAATTAAATACTATTAATTTTAACATGTTACGTTGTTTTACCGCTATGGATTCCTAAACTATTGAATCATTGAATCGATTTTAATGAAGATTTGTAGATATCTACTGTTTCGTCCACTTAAAAAGTTATTTTTAGTTAGTGTACTTAGTCTTTATCTCAATTATCCCCCCCCCCCTCTCTCAAGTATCCCACTAAAATATCAGTACAGAAAAACAACGTTTGCCGGGTCAGCTAGTTAAAATATAAAACAACATTGAAATATTTTTATTTATATCTTAGAGTTACCCATCGTACGTAGAAAGAGGTAACTATCGCCTATACCAAAAAATATTAGATAGCAAGCAAGCGGATAGTTCTCCTGATGAAAATAGAAACTGTCGCCTATAGACACCAAAGATGTTAGTGATGCGTTGCTAACCGTGTGGCGGGATGACAATGCCACATGCATATGTCTACTGGATACTCTTTACCCTCCAAGCTGGAACACGACAATGACAAGCATTGACGCTATTAGTAGGTAAAGCGGTGGTACTAAACATCCCCGGGCAAGACGTTGCGGAAATCTGCCACCTAGAAGTTACGATGATAGTGACAGGTTTAGCTAATTGGTTGCCTTTTACGACCTGTCTGGCAGAACGGCAGTTGGTCTATTCTTCGAAGGAACTCGGACCAACACAAGGAAAATACATCCATGTGGCAAATAGGCGCGGATCCAGAATTTGGATCAGGGGGCAATCTTAGCTTGTTTCACTTGTTTCATCTTTTAGAAAAATGATAAATTAAAAATCTCACATGATTCCAATAATTTAAAAATTGCTCAGGGGGCAATTGCAAACCTGGCCTCCCCCCCCTCCCCCTTCCCGCATTCCCGCCAGCCTGATGGCAGAGACATCTCTGCCACGCAACAAAAAGCACTGGCGTTATTGCGACAGGAACAGCAAAATTGTCATATCAAGGCGAGATATTACAGAATTCTACTCTACCATCTAGCAGTCCAGATAGTAATGATTGATCTGACCAATCTTTTGCCTTTCGTAAACAAACAGGATCGCAAAAAGATATTCGTTTTTCTTAAATTTTAAACACGTTCGTGATTGCCCGCGAAACTGCTTATTCATTACAAACAAACATATATGATTAAATTAATTATGAATAAAATAACAATCAATCCATTATGTAAATACGTTTTATAGTAATTGCTTATCACATTCATAATATTTATTGAAGGGTTTGTGTTTGTTGTTAGGCAATTTATGATTTTTGCGCACATTAACAATTTAACAGTCGAGGCTGTACGAATAAAGCTTAGCAGCCTTTTCTTAAAAAAAAAAAACACACACAGTGCGCAAGAAAAAATTTTCCGCCATTTTCTTAAAATTGTTTCAAGAGTAAATATGTCTTAAATTAAGTCCTAAGTTTGAGTTTTTTAGCGTTTTTATTTAAAAAAAAAACATTTATTTAATTTTATGTCCAACTAACTGTTATTGGCTATAACAGTTCTTACTGCTGTTATCTGAAAATAATGTTATGTATGTTCTATACTGTTAATCGTCGGCACCTAGTAAAACTGCATTTGATTTTAATTATAAAATACTTTTACTGGTTTCGCTACATATATATTTTTACCCAAATTATTTAAAGTTTGCTGGTTTCGCGTATTGAAGTCCTGATGATACATTAATACGCGAAACCTGTAGACTTTAAATATTTAAAAAAAAATGTATGTATTGAAAACATTTTTTTATAATTAAAACCACCAACAAAGTATTTTATAATTAAAGTCATCTTATGTATATTTCCTTTCCTTGTTTATTGTATATAGAACGTTTATTGTTTATTTCCTATACCTACCTACTCTTGTATATATGTAAAAAATGCTTAGATACCAAATGTCCGAGGCTTATCAGCATGAATTTTCTTGTAAACAAACATAATAAATACTCCACAACTTCATAAAAATACTTCATACAATAGTATTACAAAGCTAAAGTTAATTTTAAATATTTTTTCTCAGGTCGACCAGAACCGGTTGTATCCTGGGTAGTGAATGGCGTACCTGCACCCCAATATATTGGTATCAAAACAGATACCCACGTTGTTGTCAACCGCCTAGAAATATTACATTTAAAGAGGGAGGATCTCAAAACGGAGTTCAAATGCAAAGCTACCAACACACATCTTGTACCACCGCATGAGAAAAGTGTGCGGTTGGAAATGAATTGTAAGTTTTAAATTATTAAATAGTTTTAGAAAAGTAATTTAAAAAAATTGAAAAATCCAAAAGTGCATGCCTCATAATTCTCGCATAGTTTAAATAATAATTAAACGACACTAAATTAGATTAAAATGTTCATTATGTCATTAGGAAATATATCAATAGGTACGCTAAGTTTTTTGAGCGTAATCGTGGCACATACATATAAAGACATTCGGACATCAACGAAAATTTTTCTTCAGTCAGTATTTATAATAATATGTACATTTAATTATTTTTTTAAAAGTATTAAAATAAATGTATCTTCACGCCCATATCCCCGAAGGAGTAGACAGAGGTACAACAAGTGCACCCACGATCAAGCCTATCGCCAATGGGCACTTTAAAATCCCAGGCAACTTTGTGTTTCTCAGAAAACTGTCTCTTCCGGGGATCGACTTCATGTGGTCAACGCCAACGCTGGACCACTATAGACCACGGAGGCGATTGATTAAAAGTATTAAGTATGTTTCTAAGGGTCACTTTTTACATCTGTATGTCTTATTGTATTAGTTAAATATGAATACAGTGGATACAGTTTAATTCTAAAAAAAAGCTTGACCGTAACATGTTAAGAGTAAAACACTCGCTCAATGGATAATTAAGACGATATGAAATTGAATGTTTATTTTATTAAATTAACACAAGTCATAATCAGGTGAATTCTAATAGAAATCAGAAATCAGAAGTACTTTATTCAATAAAACAGTTTACGAGTTATTTGACACGTCAACATATTTTTTTAAAATTACTACCGGATCGGAAACGCGGCCACACACTGGCGGAATAAACTCAGCGGGCTTGCCTTTTTTTCATATCATCTATTTTTTTACAGTATCACAATATTACAGAAAATATATATGAGATCAGTATGAGTAGCAATTAATCCCAGGCTTTTTTGTTTTCTAAATAATCGGAGATTTTATAATAAGTATCCTTTTTTCACAGTTTTGTTTTAACACATTTTTTGAATTTATTGACTGGTAGATCTCTTATACTTTGGGGAAGTTTATTGTAAAAGCGTATACGTGCCCCATAAAAGAGTTACTTATTCGGTGGAAACGAGATGTATGCATAAGATTGTTTTTGTTCCTTATATTTAGTGAGTATAAGTCAGCATTTTTTTAAACAAGTAAATATTTTTACGAACGTACATCAAGAATACATATTATTATTACTTTATTCAGTGTTTATTATTAACATCATTATCATACTCGCTATTATTATTATTATTATCGCCACAATTACTCTCCTTAGCATCACCATCATCACCATTTGCTCCGTTATCGCCATAGTTAATACTACCGTAATAACACAATGACAATCCATTGACAATCAAGCCACAATCGCTATGTTTTTCACACAGTAGTCTATGTTTTTCACACAGTAGCCAATGCACCGGTTTACAACCGGTGTGCCGCATTTGTCAACTGCATTGAAGACCCCAGCGGCACAATTATCTAACCACATCCACCACATTTTTATATCCACTTCCCACGCCGGCATCAAGCACAAAAGCACACAATTTATGTACGCACTCAACGCTATCACTTCAACTCAACGGTATCACTTCAAAATCAAAGCATCTTCAGGAGAAATGAACATTACCTCACTCTACGCGAGTGTAAGTAATACGCGAGTGTATGTATTGTGTTTTGTATGATGTGTTTATTCCAAATAAATAATCCTAAAATAACGGTTCTTTAATTTTCTATTTAGTGGCACCCCTATCAATATCACTACTGAACAGACCGCAACAACTTTTGGCTGGATCGGCTACAACACTGCGCTGTGTGGCTGAAGGAAGTCGACCGCCGGCACAAATAACATGGTACAAGGATAGTAGAAATTTCGAAGAAGACAAAGTAAGTTTTAAAGTAAACGATACATTGTTTAAAATATAATGAGCTTGCTTTGTGAATTACATTCATTTAAATTTCTTGCAGAGGAGTTTACTTTTTAAAATTAAACTTAGTCTTGAGCTATATTTATTCATACATATGTTTTTGTTTTTATAACACCAAAAACACTGAAGGTATTAAAAAGATTGTATACTCTAAATCATTCTAGATCTTTCAATACTTTTGATTAACAAATTTTCAAAACGGTGGCGGTGAATTTTTGACGTATATTGAAATAAAATGAGCGTACAAAACAAACCTACACGTAATAATCCACACAAAATATATTATTATGTACAGTTTAATGTTAAAATAAAATACCTCTAATTAGTTTTAAATAAAAGTGATTAATATCACTTTTCAATCTTCTATTTTAAAAATGTTCTGGTCCTGGATGTTTCCTAGGCTCTTTAGATTAAAATTGAGTAACATCATATTATATTTTGGGTTCGTTTGATTCATCTTTTTAAGGACTTTTGGAGCCGGATGGTTTTCGTTGTTTGATGATAGAGCTGAAAGAAGTCTAAGAGAAACCCTATGCTAAACTAGAAAAACCCACTGAATGAGGGCTAATTCGGTTTATTTTGAAAAACACTTAAATGCTGGATGTATTCTATGATGTAATGATGGAACTGGAAGGTGGCCATCCGAGCTTGGACTGATATAATTTGGCCTTTATTGTTAGAAGACTCGCAGGGTTTAATAATGAATCTAAAAGGAGGCCATGGAAATCCTAAACTAAATAAAATATGCCCATCGACTGTGGTCTCATTTGTTATATTTGTAGAAATACTCCAAAACATAATTATTTCCAAGTTTTCATGGTGGAGCTGAAAGTAAGCATGGGAGTTTTGCAAGAAAATAAGTTCATTGATTGAAGAACCACGGTAACCTTAACTTGATGCTGCAGGATCCTCTTTCGAAGATCATCAGCTTCATACATATTTTACTCTTAAAATGATGCTTATAATGCAGGGTGGTGGTCGAATGATAGGAAAATGTGTCGGAGCTTTTGAATTTTGAATTATTGCTCTTTATTTTCATTTTACGACCACCTTTGTGTTATATCAGGCGTTCTCAAAATTGGTTTGAAAACCTCACTTATTTAACAGGCGAAAGTGAAACCTATCGTAAAATATCTTCGAATACCATACCTATATCCTGACCATACTTTGGAGCCAGTTATCAATTACATATTACGTAATTTTCAACCGTCTTCCTCAGAACTTCCCTGTTTACCTTAGAACTCGGTAGGTAATTTATGAACCGATTTTGAAAATTCTTGGGAGTTTGATTTGGGAGAGAGAAGAAATCGGGAGTGGTAGTGTGTAATCCAATTTTGATTTGTTAAAGATCTGATACAGATTTCCGTAGATATAGAAAATGGGAAGTCAGTTGCTGCAGCTTTACTTAGCTATGTTCATTACGATCCAACGTGTTAATTTAATTAACAAATCCCAGATCAATAACAAACCTGACATATTTGTGACCTAAAAATTTTCGTTGAACAATATTATTTCTGCTTGCATGATCGATGAGCTATAAATTAAATCTTTTTTTAGGTCAGCGACCATTTAAATGAAACGTCGTCTGTTAGTACACTGGTTTTCACTCCAATGCCAAATGATAACGGAGCCATTGTGAAATGTATCGCAGTCAACGTGGCGATGCCTGCAAAAACTATAGAGGATCAAATTCAGCTTAACGTAGTATGTTAGTATATTTTAATATCTTAAGTCTAAGTAAGGATTAAATTATGAGTTTTAGTACGATTTTTGTTAAAATTCTACCAAATTTTAAGAACATATCACGTGTTTAAAGCTTCATACTATTTTAACCACGATGTTCTGTGATTTTAACAGACTTACATTTTATCAACACACAAGCATACGATGTGTTCTAATGAAAGGAATTTGCAGTTGTGTATAAAAAGAAATATGTTAATACTTTATTATTTTCTCGATATTTACTGGCAACATTACTCAACAAGCTGAAACATGACAGTAATACTTTTTAAATTATAGGATCGCTAAATAACAGACAGCAATCACATAAAGACGTATCTTTTTGTTCAAAGACATATTATTTTATCAACATGCAAGGCTTTTTACACGAGTATCAGCACTCTCAAGGTAGCAAATAAGCATATGGCTCTCCTGATGAAACAGAAACCATCGCAAGTAGATGCCAAAGATGTTAATTGTGCGTCGCTGTGTGGCGGGATGACAATGCCATATGCATAAGTCTACCAGCTACATTTTTTTCTAAATCGGAACAACAACTTGACAAACATTGACGATATTGCGATAGGAATAGTTAAGGCGGTAGTACCATCTACTCGGGTGAGATGTTGCGGAACTCTAGCATCTGGTATCACGATGGTATTGACACTTACATATAATTGTTCGCCCTTTACGAACTGCCTGATAGGATGACAGATAGTATATCCTTCAAAGAGAGCTCTTATCGACACGGTGAATTTAATCATGATTACAATTTAAAGCTGCCTTTAAACAACAAAGGCGTCAATAGTGTATTATTTTTCCAAAAGTCAATTTTCATCGCCAAGAAAACCTCAATAAGGCGACTACAAACTTACAGCCATAAAATATGTTATCAGTAAAATAATAAGGCGGCTTGATTATCATAATAACCAAACATATCAAATGATATACTGTCTTTATATTGCCACATGTTATGAGTTGGAACACGCAATTGTTCAATTTCTGACTTGTGTAAATTTCAAGCAACCAAGTATATAATCAGTAAAAATGTATATTGAATTTTGTCTTAAATACTGGGGAAAATATGAAGCTTTTAAAAAACATGTCGTGTCTTTACACGTAATGTACCGAAGAGACAGAGCCCTTAAAGTACAAGTTATTCTAGTTTGGATTCCAATCCACTCGGTATTTATTAATCGAGTAAAATTTTAAATTCATTTAAAATTAAAATAAATTCATAATTATAAGTAATAAAATAATAAATTTTAATTGTATGTTTAAGAAAAGACAGTACAAGTAAAACATTGTAAATTTCATCCAAATCGATAACCATATTTAACATTTTCATTTTTTTCATATTTCACTGTAAAATTGTGAATACCATTAGATTATAATCTAAATGTGAACCTAAATCTGACCTAACCATAGGCATATACAAGATTGTGAGACTTTGATTCTTTCAAATAGAAACTTAAACAATATTATTTCTCCGACAGGTAATCCTTTGATTCCCTTTTTTTATCAAAATATTGTTATAATATTTTTGGATGATTTCTGTTTCTTTATTTATTGTATCAGTTTAATTTATTTCTGACTATGATGTATAGATTTGGAATGTAGCTCTTTTTGTTTTTCCTATTTAGTACATTTCTCTTTTTCTTACTTTTGTTATTATTAATTTAATTACTTACATGACAGTCAGCATATAGGCTGCATATTATCACGCAATAACCTACGGGGGAGCAGCTGTGCGGAGTAAATGAAGACCGCGCGGACGAAGTCGCGGGCAACAGCTAGTAATATATAAGTTTAGGCGCTGATGAACTACTACTACTAAATTTAATTATAAATAATATTTAAATCCAAGACTAAAGTATAAACGTTCGAAATAGCGTGTATTCTTTAGTGTCCATTAAGAAGGAAGCCCAAATAATTGAGACAAATGCTGGGATTACTCAACAAATTGTTCAATACAAGGGCGATTTGTCTAAATCGCTGACTTTGAACGAACAATCAAGTGCATTTTGTTGGAAGGTATAAATCTTTAAGGCACATAGAACTTAAAAAATACATATTAAATATGTGCATTAAGCACAGGTAGTCTTAGCCGGTATAATTTTCTTAAAATTTTCGACCATTTTATCACGCATTCATATATTCATATATTTCTTTTTAAATTATTATACGATATAAAAAGAGAAAACCATCATATACAAACAACAAAGATGCTAATGAAACGTTGCCATCCATGTAGTGTAGACTACTACTCTGCTACTGCTATGTAAAGTTTCCCAATACGATTTTACACACACACACACACACACACACACACACACACACACACTGGCACACTCCAATAACTGTGTACCTGGACCTAGTTTTGTAGGACCAGGCGCTGCGACTAGGTAACATATCTTCCTCTTTTTATATCAATGGTGCTTTTCCATTTTTTTTTTGCTATAATGGTACGGAACCCTTCGTGCGCGAGGCTAACTCGTACTTGGCCGTTTTTTTTACATAAAGGGTTAAATTAATAAAAATAAATTATAAATTATAATCAGACTACCCAACCAAATTGTAAGCTCCCTAGGTAGATTGTAAACTAACGGTTTTTATAATTTATTTATAAATTATACACAAACGTTGAAATAAAATGAAATGAAAATATGTATTTGCAAGAATATGTTTTTTTTTTTTTTATATATCATAAGATAGCAAACAAGCAGATGTGTCTCCTGATGGAAAGAGTCAACCATCGCCTATAGACACCAAAGATGTTAATGGTGCGTTGCTATCTTGTGGCGAGATCTAATGCCACATGCATAAGTTTACCGGCTACCTTACCCTCCAAACCGGAACACGACAGCGACAAGCACTGACGCTATTGCGGCAGGAATAGGTAAGGCGGTGGTACCAGACCCGGGCGAGACAATGCAGAACTCTACCACCTAGTGTTAAAAGTTATTAAAAATTATTAAATTACCAAAATATTCTGCCATAATTTGGTTTGCAAATGTTTAAAAATTATCGATATACAGTATTATAACGTTACATTTTAAACTTTTGTATTGATTTTTTAGAATTACTACCGGATCAGAACGCAGCCACACAGTGAGATCGAACGGCAGAAACTCATCATACGGATCGCCGTGTAGGTCCCGGGCTCCTTTGAAGAATAGGCCAATTGCCGTTCTGCCAGGCAGGTCGTAAAAGGTGACCGATTGGCTATGCGAGTCACTATCATCGTGACCACTAGCTGGTAGAGTTCTGCATTGTCTCGCTCGGGTCTGGTACCACCGCCTTACCTATTCCTGCCGCAATAGCGTCAGTGCTTGTCGCTGTCGTGTTCTAGTTTGCAGGGTAAGGTAGCCGGTAAACTTATACATGTGGCATTAGACCTCGCCACAAGATAGCAACGCACCATTAACATCTTTGGTGTCTGTAGTCGATGGTTGACTCTTTCCATCAGAAGACCCATCTGCTTGTTTGCTATCTTATGATATAAAAAAAGTCACACAGTGAAATCCAGAGGCATAAACTCATCATACGGTGCGCAACGGACCATTAATATCTTCAATGTGTATGAGCGATGATTTCTCTTTCCATCTAACTAATGTATCAAATTTTCATCCAAATCCATTTTGCTGTTTCAGCGTAAAGGAGTAACAAACATACATGCATCTATTACATTTATGGTATTACATAGCTAAGTGAAGTGCCTTAATAATATAGGTATATTCACTAGCTGGCCCAGCAAACGTTGTTTTGCAATATAAATTATTGAATTCAAAAGTAGGGGTTAGTGATAGAAGGGTGAAAATTTAGGGTTGTATGTATTTTTAATGCCCCATTATAAAAAATAAAAATAACCAAAAATGTACAAAAAATAAAAAAAATGTTAGAGGTGGACAACTCTTATCACTTAAGGGTATGAAAAATAGATAATAGCCGATTCTCAGACCTACTGAATATGCATACAAAATTTTATAAAAATCGGTCAATCCGTTTCGGAGGAGTATGGTAACTAACATTGTGACAAGAGGATTTTATATATAAGATATAAGACTAGCTGACCCGGCAAACGTTGTTCTGCCTTTTTAACTACTCTTATTTTTTTTCTATATTTTCTCACCTTTTAAACCTTCTCTGGACTTCAACAATTAATTCAAAACCAAAATTAGCCAAATTGGTTTAGCCGTTCTCGAGTTTTAGCGAGACTAACAAACAGCAATTTATTTTTATATACTAGCTGACCCGGCAAACGTTGTTCTGCCTTTTAACTACTCTTGTCTTTTTTCTATATTTTCTCACCTTTAAAACCTTCCCTGGACTACAACAATTAATTTAAAACCAAAATTAGCTAAATCGGTTCAGCCGTTCTCGAGTTTTAGCGAGACTAACTAACAGCAATTGATTTATATATATATATATATATATATATATATATATATATATATATATATATATATATATATATATATATATATATATATATATATATTGCTGATATGTTAGTACTGTCAACTATTGAAACTGAGCGAGTCTCAACTATTCTTTTACTAATTGCTATAGTTACAAATTGAGTGCCGATATATTCGTTTTTTTCTTTAGACAGTCCATTGGTGACCTTGAGTTTGGGTAGCACGCTCAACCCTCATGATATTAAGGAAGGCGATGACGTTTATTTTGAATGCAACGTACGAGCCAACCCACGTGAGCACAGGATATCATGGTATCATAATGTAAGTGACAATATAATATCTTATTACACTTAGGAATATTAAAGTTTATAAAGCACAAAGAACTATTAGCAATATTTTGTTATTTTATTTTACATCGACCGATGTTGCTGTACTTTATATAACATTTAGATAGGAGTTTGTGATATTTAGCAAGTTCTATTGGATGGTTTGAATCAGATCTATTTAAGAAATAAATTAGACTTTTCTGTCAGGCAATTTGGAAAAAATAGCTTTTTTATAATTTGCGTATTATAACGTAATTGTATTATCACTGTAATGGAATTCGAGATCAAAAAAGTAAGTATGTCAATGTCACTTTTATTTGCCGCCAAATTGATCAATTAGGTATATTCTTCGAGCACTTAAGTATGTCAGAAAGGGCATGATAATAGTAGAATCAAGGGGGTCGAGATTTGATCGCTTCGAAAAATATGTAGAGTAATACTCGCGGGCCGGGTTCGTAATATGGAAGTGAGAGAGAGAGGTTAAGCTTAAAATAAAATGTCGGTGTGAAGATGAAAAAGGGTATGCTTCGTTGGTTCGGACATGTAGAAATAATGGTAGATGAAAGGTTAACAAAGCAGATATACAATACAGATGTGAAAGGACGTATGCACTGGTGAAGACCAAGACTGACGTAACATGATCAGATTGATCGAGTACCATCCGAAGATGGTGTCACAATGCTTCACAACTGGCTTGTGTCTATGGAGAGAGCAATGAATGTGATGGAAGTGAGACAAGCCTGCAAGGATCGTGATGTATGGCACTCGGTTCTCTCTGCCTACCGCATAAAGGACATGGCGTAAAGATATATATGTATGTATGTAGGTATCTTTTATTAACATACAATAAATAAACGAGTGACTCGCCCAAGGCGCCTCAACAATTCCACACGGTTGGTCACTAACTCTTAACATCTGTCATATCATCTAAAGGCGATGGTCGTCTCTTTCCATCAGGAGATCCATCTGATTGTGTGCTATGCTATACTATTCCAAAAAGCTTGTGAGACCTTTTGTATGTATGTATTAAATTATCAAAACGGCATCCACCTCAGTATAATTGTTCAGTCTCAGTGAACTTCTCAGAGGTCGAATATATGCTTTATTTTTATCTAGGCTAGCCACCAGTCTTATCGTGTGTGTTATATAGTTACTAGTTGACCCGCGCAGCTTCGCCCGCGAGTAGATTAACATGTCGTCAAGATAGCTTTTCGTACAAATTTCATCCCCTATTTCAACCTTTTAAGGTTTGATTTTTGAAAAAAAAATTAGCCTATGTTTGACTTCAGCTCTTCAACTACTTTCGTGCCAAATTTCATGAAACTCAGTCTAGCGGTTTAGCCGTGAAAGCGTAACAGACAGACAGACAGACTTTCGCATTTGTAATATTAGTATGGATATGGATTAGAATATTATGGTTGACTATTACAGTAGATGTAATATTCGAAGCCCCGCCTATACCTTTTAAGCGTGATATTTATTTATTTTTATTTGAAATTATATCAAGTTAGTACTAATTAATATTTGCAAATTGTTATTTCAGATCTATAAGAACTTTATAATATTAACTAATTTTGTATGAGGTGTTACATATAATTATTAGATATATTAATACGCTAAGGATAAGGTGTTTGCCTCCCTTTTTAGAGAAAACCTCACAATTACTCTAAGTTCTATATCATTTTATAGATAATTGCTTGCTCTACCGGCATCAACAACTAAAAAAAATATTACTGCTTTTGTTTTTATGAATTATTAAAATTATATACATATATTAAGACATAATACAGCAATGCTGCCATCTGACAGCTTTAATTTTGAAACAACGTCAACATGATTGACGGTCGGTATTTTTTTTGTTCAATTTCAAATCAACTAAGAAGTATTTAATAAAATTACTTAGTGCGAATTATTCGCACGGGTATGGCTATTTGTATATTACTTTGGTAATATTAATTTGTATAGATCCACTCTAGTTAGCCTGCTAGCTAATAATTGGTAAAATAGATTGTGACACCTATCGCTGCATTTGTCTTAATAATAATGCTTTACTACTTTCGATGTCCTGGACAAACAGCTGTACTTACTTTTTCATGGTGTAATACATGTACCTAACCAAAATATGAATTATATTGACAATTATATTTTTTTGATAATTAAAGGTCTAGGCCTATTCGAATCAGATCATGAAGTCTCGTGTTTAATCTCCGGGTCCCACAAGTGTTATTGAAGTTTTTGATGAAAGTCTAAATGTTAACGCCGTTATGCTTCGGATGAGCTCGTAGAGCTTTCAGTCCTGGTTATTGCTAGAAATAAGTTGTAATCGCTATTAGATCGGTAAAATGTGGCCCTGGAGATCACCATAAATCTTACCAACCGACGAACCGGTAAATCTTGAACTGAACAGCTAACTCTGGTTATCCCGCAAGAGAACTTGTGTGATGATATTTTTATTTTTAATAAAATACAGGGTTATTTTTAAAATTCCGGCCAAATTTTCAGAAGCTGTTCAGAATCGACAATATGTTCGATTTATGTATTGAAAAAAATAGTTTAAAAATTTTAAATTTTCATTTTTATCTGACACAAAAAACAAAAGGCAAGGATATAATTTCATTTACGCAATATTCGAACTAAAATATTTTAGTGACTTCAACTAAATTAAAGGTGATCGGAAACATGTACTTAGAGCAACAGATTACATAATAGTTACTATCGTAATTATAGGTAAATGTAAAATGACACACTGCCAGCATTACAAAGTTCGTTCACAAGACTCGGTGCATTCAATTCATGAATTTAGTGGGATAATTTAAAACGGATATTTTTATATCGTAATAATTTTACAATAATAATCAAAACGCACAATTCAATATTTAGTTTCTAATTTTAAAATTTGGCTGGACCTTTAGAAGTAACCCTGTATATTAAATTAATCCTCGATCATATTAGACTCAAAATGGGCGAAATATTTTAGCCCTATGCCTTATTTTTTATTCTTTAAGACATAACCTCCTCGTAGGATAGACTAGTGACGCAAAATATGACATCTGGGATTATATTGAGCACAAGGTCGCTAGTTCTACAAAAAGTAACGAGACGAGAAGCCGGCTATTATTCCTGTAAAGCGGCGAACTCGAGAGGAGAGACATCCAGTGAAAGCGTCAGATTAAGGGTTCAATGTAAGTAAATTTATTTTTATATCAGATATTTAATTTTAAGTTATGTGATCTAGATACGAGGTTTTATTTAAGCAAACAATACGAGTAGATTGTAAGAGGAGCAACACAATTATTGTGACACTTCCGGTCCCGGGAAACCGGTCGAGTGATATACAAAAATAAAAGTTTTAATTTGAAAATTATTGTAACACTTGTAGTGTTACAATAATTGTGTTACAATAATGGAATTTCACCAAGTGCCGACGATAGAAAGTATAGAATATATGTAAGAGGAGTACTAAGTAAGTAATTATTGTAAAAACAAAATACCTGACTGAGATTCAATCCGAAAAATGACGACCAAAGTCCAAATATTTTTTTTTAATTAAGGCGAGGCATCGCGATAAACGGGAAAAACCGGTTTGTTAAATCACGTTTTTTTTGTATTGATTGTTAAATAATAATTTTACAAAAATTACACGATATACCTGAAGATATTATCTAAAGAATGTGCTAACTCATTACATGATAGAATGTACTTTAGTCGATCATATAAAATTCCGAAAACAGGCTAAAAAATCTCTGAAACAAATAATTTGTTAATAATATTTCTAATCTTCGACATAATTTTTATATGGTGATATTTAGTTGTAAATACAAAAAAAATGTGCAAAATTTTAGTTTTCAGCTGATGTCTTATATTTATTTATCTGAAAATTAACACGTCTCCCAGCGGTTTCAGAACATACCGCGCCACCCATTTTCTATAGAATTGACGCGCGTCGAAATACCTCGCCTTAAAAAAATTACAGGCAATTTTAGCGGGCTGACAATTTTATAGCCACTACCGGATCAGAACGCGGTCTCACACTGAGAAGATCCAGCGAAAATAACCCAGTTTTGTTTTAATTACAATAAGAGGAGCAGTTAACCCCAGGCTCTTTTGTCTTCCAAATAATGTGAAGTTATGATAACAGTTTTTTAGTACATTTTTTTATTTTACTTGTTGGTAAATCTCTTTTATCTTCGAGAATTTTATTGTAACAGGTAGTATACCTCACAAATGAGTCACTAAAGCTATGAAGACGAGATACATGCATGTGAGCATCAGCATTGTTTTCAATTAAAGAGACTAAGTCACTCTCACAATTAAAACGAATCTAACGACAACTCTCAAGCTAAAACCAATCTAGCCATTTAGGCTACAGAGTATACCTAAGAAATATAAAAGAGTGCATAGTATATAACTCTAGAAAAGCATAACCCAGAAAGCAAGTAGGACTTGCTAATTAGGTAAAGCAACAATTTTCTTCTCTCCAAAAGCTGTAAGTAAAAAATTGCAAGTTTAACTAATTTGTGTATTATACGTGAAGCAAAAGCTTTATACTCCTTTTTAAAACAATTTGCTTAATTTACATAAGCAACAAATACCTAGTAGGTATGTGTTATTTATATAAATTATGTGATGTGCATTCATGTGACATACGTGTTAGTATATATATATATATATATATATATATATATATATATATATATATATATATATATATATATATATATATCACTTAGGTAGATTATAATCTAACGGTATATGTTACTTTGAAAATAATGAACCTTAATTTAATAGTACTCGATATATTTATTCGATTCGATTAACGATTGTTTAATGGCGAAGTCGTATTGTTATAAAACAAAATAAGTTATTCGTTCGATGCACGCAATTATCGTGTGATACCTGGTGATAAAATTACTGTTTTAAACCGAATAGAACTCGAAAAGAAAATGGTTTTCATTTCGTTCAAACCAACAACATACATAAAAGCGTGTTTAATAAACACAAAGATTTGTTTTTATTTATGTATTTAATACGCTTTTATGTATGTTCATCGACAAAAAAATGTAACTGAATCGATTTAGATTACAATTAGTCTAACCCAAAATTGGGTAATTACTTGCTTGTGATATGGGTGTTAGTTAACGATTTTGATACATAGAAATACATATTACATAAATACTAGAATATATTTAAAAATATCCAAATCCAGAAATACGAACATTTATGCTCATCACACAAATGCTTTTCCCCTGTCAGGAATTCCCGTCCATCGCATAGTCAAGAATCGCTAACCAATCAACCAATGGAGAAGTCAAATATTTAAATATATTCATTTATAGAAACCAATTGACTGTATTATGGTCAAGGGATTAGCCTATTTGGCTCAGTTCACGAGGTCCCGGGTTCAATCCCCGGGTCGGGTCGGGAAAAGGTGTTATTGAGGTTTTTCAGATACAAAATCTCAGTAATAGCGGGTGGCTTACTACGCGGGTTTTCGATAAGCACGTAAAGCTGTCAATCTCGATTATTGCTAGAAATAGTCGATAATCGTTATCAGGTTGGTTAAATGCGGTGACCGAGATCACCAATCTCATCAACCGACAAACCGGTGAATCGTGATGAACCGAAAAGTCTATAGACGTTTGGTTTACTCTGCCTTTACCGCAAGAGAACCGGCCATGATAATAGATACTTCGATAATACTAAAAGTCCATTAAAGCAATTAATGTAATTATTTTGGCAATTGATATATGTTTTGTTATTTTTGCAATATTCCCAATTAGTAACAGATGGTACAGTACTGCGCCAGACGTATGGGTAACGAAATCTTATTTATAATGTTCGCTCTCTAGAACCTTCTGAGAACGCAATTTGTAAACATTATTTATTTACAATCCCTTTAAGTAGTGATTCGATGCAATTTGATATGTCACACATGATACACCACGATCGTGGCTACTAGGTGGTAGAATTCTGCATTGTCTCGCCCGGATCTGATACCACCGCCTTAACCTTTCCTGCCGCAATAGCGTTAATGATTGTCACTGTCGTGTTCCGGTTTGGAGGGTAAGGTGGGCGGTAAACTTATGCACGTGGCATTGGACCTTGCCACGAGATAGCAACGCACCATTAACATCTTTGGTGTCTATAGACGATGGTTGATTCTTTCCATTAGAAGACCCATCTGCTTCTTTGCTATCTTATGATATAAAAAAATGATTATTTTTCATTTCTTTTTTTATAAAATAAGACAATAATCGAATCAGTATTGGTCCGGGCTCACTTTGAAGAATATACTATCTTCCATTCTACCAGGCAGATCAGAAAAGGCGAACGATTGACTATAGGTATCACTAACATCGTGACTACTAGGTGGTAAAGTTCTCGGGTCTTGCACCACTGCCTTACCTATAATTCCTGTCAGTGCTTGTCATTGTCGTGTTTCAGTTTGGAGGGTAAGGTAGCCGGTAAACTTATGCAAGTGGTATTAAAACCCCGCAACAAGAATAGCAGGATAGAAACACACCGTTAACATCTTTGGTGTGTACGGCGATGCGATGGTTGTCTCTTTCCACCAGGAAAGCCACGTGCTCTTTTGCTATGTTATAATATAAAAAAAATGTATTTAGTAATGATGTATGTAGTTTACTAAAAAATCGAAAGTGAATTTACACGTGAGAGAAGTGAAACTTCGATTATCGCCCGAATCTTTGGTACTACTGCATTACGTATTCCTACTTATAACGTCAACGTTTGTCATTTTCGTGTCCCGGTTTGGAGAGTAAGTAGTTAAACTTATGCATTCGGCATTATCCTCCCGCTTCATGGATAGCTATGCACCATTGACATGTTTGGTGTCTAAAGGCGATGATTTATCTTTCCATCAAGAGAGTTAATGGACCACCCATTTGGTCAAGTAGTTAGCGACCCTGACTACATAATCGACGGGGCTCAGGTTCGATTCCCGACTGGTACAAGCATTTTGTGTAATGAGCATAAATGTTTGTATTTCTGGGTTTGGGTGTTTATTAAAAATATTCTAGTATTATTTCTATTTGTATGTATAAGCATCGCTGACTAACACTCATTCATAACACAAGTAATTTGCTTACGTTGGGGTTAGATCAGTAAGTGTAATTTGACCCTTGAATATTTATTTATTTACTAGCTGACCCGGCAAACGTAATTCTGCATTTTTATTTACTCTTATTTTTTCTATAGTTTCTCACCTTTTAAACCTTCCCTGGACTTCAACAATTAATTCAAAACCAAAATTAGCCAAATCGGTTCAACCGTTCTCGAGTTTTAGCGAGACTAAAGAACAGCAATAAATTTATCTGCTTGTTTGCTATTTAATGATATAAAAGAAATTAACTTTATTTCTTCATTATTATAATAACGCATTATTATAATAATGCGTCCTTGCGTCAGTAATTAATAATTTGAAATGGTAAGACTTTCAATTTACTGCATCGTATTAAATAAGATATCCTAGTATACATCAATAAAATAAAGTTTTAAATCAAAACATACTCGTATCACTCTTCTTTGCAATTTAGATATAAAATATTCTTAATAATATAAAAACGATATGTAAAGGTTTTTTGGTCGACAACTATCAGCAAGACTTGAAAAATAATTTGAAAAGTGTTTTTTGCAATTACTCAAAAATAGTAAAACTTACATAAGAAAGTTTTGTATAAAATGTGTAGAACTTGAAAAACTTATAATTTTATGTAAAAAGATTAAATTACTTTTTCTCCTCTAGTCAAAAATAACGTTGTTAGGGAGGTTTTTAAATTTAAGAGAAAGACGTAACTTTTAGTTAAATTATCATCAAATGTAGAAATAAGCTAATGTTTTTGTTATTGAAAAAATTTGATAAAAAATTAAAATTATCTTACCTCAACATACATTATATAAAAAAATTTAAAAGTGTTTTTCTTATCTAAATGTAATTATTAATCATGACGTATTTTAGTTAAGTACAAACATTAAAATGTTGATGAATGTTCATTTTCATTCGCCAAAAATTACGGATACCGCTTTATAAATACTTATAAATACTTAAGTCTCCGAAGTTAAGCCTTGAATCATATTTGAATTTATTACATTTTTAATTTTCTTCACTTTTATCAAAATTTAAACATATAATATGTTATTTCCTGATCTAGATTCCCACAAAATATGATTTTTCATAGCGCAGATATTTCTTTATCTAAAATACTTTGAAATATATTTTCGTCTTTATTATCATTATGTACGCATATCAAAATTTTAATTTTAACTATTTTAAAAGCATAATACTAAGAATATTCGAATTTACATTTTATTAATCCTCAAACAAAATAAATATACATTTTGTTGATGTAACTGAACTACACAATGAAAAATAGTAAATATTTTTACACCCATGCCCATAAAACACCAAACCGTGTAATCATTGCAATCAATTTGCATATTCTCACAACGTCGGATGCGGCATGTAAATAAAATGTCACTGTGTGGTATATAGTATGAATTACAGGGTCATAAATACTGATGTGTCTAGTAGTAGGTATTCAAATGATTGCGGTCGGGTTCGACGTACCGGTTTCCTTCCGTTACCGACCGGCCGCATAGTAATTGGCCCTGAGGAAGGTGGTCGCAGTAAATCATCAAAATTATTGCCTAATATTACTGCGATTCGCCTTCACAATCTGTTGTTTTGCTCCACTTTAATTCATAGAGCTTTATTTTAGTTTGCTACCCGGAATAAATTTAACTTGAAATCCTTCGGTACATTTTGTATTGTATTGACGCAAAACTTTCGGTGTAATAATTCGATGCGGCAGTTTGAGGAATATTGCCGCTTTTATGTATGTACTTAAATATACAATTTATCCTTTTTGTACCTACTTATTATTTAGTACTTCTTTGCTCTTGTTTTGATTTGATAGAAGTAAACTAACAAGTTAATTTCGAGAATTTAATTTATACACTTTTTTGTAAATTACTATGAAACATAAATATTACAAAATATTTATTTTCTGCCTACTATTTCTGAGTGTTGAATATAATGTACCTTATACTTATAATAAACTTTTTTATATACCCAGTAAGCATTATTTTATGGAAGAAGGGGCAAACGAGCAAGAGGTGCACCTGATGTTGTGTGATCACCGCCGCCCATGGACATCCACAATACCATAGGTCTTGCAATTGCGTTGCCGCCCTTTACAAATGAGTATACTCTTTTCTTGAAGGTCTCCATGTCATATCTGTTCGGAAAAACCCCTGCCGGTAATTGATTCCACAAAAGAGTAGTGAGAGGCAAAAATTGCCGGGAGAACCGCACGGTTGTGGATTTCAAGACATCGAGATGTTGTGGGTGGAACTTCAAATTTTTACGCGATGTCCGATTATGGAATTTAGAATCAGGAATAATCCAAACAACTCGTCGGAACACTTTTCATGATAGATACGATAAAAGATGCAGAGCTTCATGCATTTGCAAATTTAATCGACTTCTTTTCACGGATTGGTCGAACTTAATATTTAATTTTGTTTTCCACCTTCCAAGGCACCTTTATTCTATTGACTTTTGATTCTGCAATATACATTTTGCTTAGTTCTTGGAAATAAATTTAATGTAATCAATTGTATTATTCAAGCAGATTAAACAATATCAATATAGATTTTATTTAAATATCACCAAAAAGTTTTAAAAACCGATGATGATGGTGGAACATCTTTAAGTCGCTGCATTAAAAAAAGTTTTTGATAAATTCTGCGGGAGCCAGTTATTTTTCCGGGACAAAAAGTACTATGTGCTATTCCAGATCGTTATCTATATGCGTACCAAATTTCACCAAAATTAGTTCAGCCGTCCACAGTCCAACGCAATGTAAACTTTAACTCTACCAAATTTCCTACTCCACCATTAGCGCAACTGTCTTAAAAAGGGGTACAAAGTTTTTCTTTGCGTATTAATATATTGAAAATTTATAACCGTAGGTTTCTAATATATAGTATTTAATTCATGCTCGCAAACACGTAACTAACATTATTTCCCAACCCATCTGATGTTTATTCCGAATTCATTCATAAATGATGGGCTATTGCCATAAGTATAATATTTTATATCGTAATACTTGATATCATTCGAATCGCTATTGGTTTTATTGCCTATTGCAATCCCGCTGGGTTTTCTTAATACAGCTGGACGGAGGGTAGCTTTAGGACAATTCTGTGCAAAATCTTTATGGTTCATAATATTTTGTGCAGTTGATTTTTTACTGTTTGTTGTATATTGTTTATAGACAATGAAATTTTCGTGTTATTGATCAATTTTAATACAATTTTTATTCTTGTTTACGGTATTGTTTATTGTATACGGTTTTATGATTTAAAAACAAATTCATACAGATGTTTTTTAGAACCACCAACATTCTACGGTTAATACTCGTATACTGGTGGCAAAAAAAGTTAAAACCAACATTTATAACTAAAAATATTAACGGCGTAATGTTTTTAGTTGTAAATTACCGTTTTAACATTTATTTATGTTATTGGATAGCAAATAAGCAGATGGCTTCTGATGGAAAGAAACAAAGATCGCCTATAGACATCAAATATGTTAATGGTGCGTTACTATCCGTGTAGCAGGATGTTAATGCCACATTTATTATTATACAAGCTATTTACTTTCCGAACCGAAATGCGATAGTTACTGGTATTGAAATCGCTGTAATATTCGGCAGGAATATGTAAGGCGTTGGCACCAGACTCCGGCCCGACAATGCAAAACTCTACCAACTAATAGCCACAATGACTCGTATAGCCAATCGCTCGCCTCTTACCAACTGCCTGACAGAACGACAGATGGTCTCGTCTTCAAAAGGGTCCCGGATAAACAAGGGGTAAATACGTTTGGGCAATAAGTCTTTCGTTTGTACTTTTTGCGTATAAAAAAAATATAGGATCTGGTTTTATTTCGGTATTCGAAAAGCAAGCAGAGTTTCTGTCTGCATGATAAGATATAGGCTCTTCCAATAGACACCATAATTATAGTTGGTGTCACTTGTAGAAATCTATCACCACGTAAATAAAATATGTCAAAATTAAATTTTAAATAATTATTATTTTCTTCAAACTAGCTGACCCAGCAGACGTTGTTCTGCCTTTTTAACTACTCTTATTTTTTTCCTATATTTTCTCACCTTTTAAACCTTCAACAATTAATTCAAAACCAAAATTAGCCAAATCGGTTTAGCCGTTCTCGAGTTTTAGAGATATATATATATATATATATATATATATATATATATATATATATATATATATATATATATATATATATATATATATATATTAATGTTGTTATATTAGACAAATATTAATTCAATGTTAAGTGTAAATAGAGGTCTGCAAAGACTTGACAGAATTTGGTACAATTGTCTTACTTATTTCTGCCGTAAAAGCATCAATGCTTGTCATTGTCACGTTTTGGTTTGAAAGTTAAGATAAATAAGTGGTAAACTTTTTGTGAGAGGCGACCAAATAGCTATACGTGTCACTACCATCGTGACTAATAGACGGTAGAGTTCTCGCCCGGATCTGGTACCATTGCCATACCTATTCTGCCGCTATATCTTTAATGATTGTCACTATCGAGTTCCGGTTTGGAGGGTAAGGTAGCTGATACACTAATACGTGTAGCACCCCGCTACATGGATCGTGGATCGCAACGCACCGTTGCAACTCTTTCCAACCGGAGAGTCATTTGCTTGTATGCGAACAATCTTATGATATTAAAAAATACGTAAATGTCGTGGAACACTCAATTGAAACGTTTTTTTTCAATTTTCTCTATTTGTTATTTCCTTTCTTTCTCCCCACTCCTCGCTCCCCTCTTTCTCTTCTAGTCTCTTTCTCTCTCCCCTTATTCCGTCCCATCTCGTATGTTTCCACCTGTTTTCGCTTATTTTCGCCCGTTTCCACCACTTTCCCTCTCTTCCTTTTTTACCTCTTATCCCATCTTTCTGAATTTTTCTACAATTTTTTCCCTGTTACCGCCTTTTCCACCGGTTTCCGCCTGTTACTGGCTTTTCCGCCTATTTCCGCCTGTTTCGGCTATTTCCACCTGTTTCCACCCCTTTTCCCCTCTTCCCCCTCTCTTCCTACTATTTCCTCTTCTCCTCCTCTTTAACCGTCTTTACTTTCCTTTCCCCCACTTTCCTCTCATCCCTACTATACTCCACCCTCTCCCTATCAAATACCTCCTTCTCTACCTGGTCTTTCTACCCCACTCTTCAACTCCCTTTCTCTCTTCTTCCCCTCGTTAATCCCCCTTAATTTTTCTTGTTGCGAGTATTTTAAAATTGTTTTCATTTAAAAGCTTGATTCAGCAGCTCGGCGAGTCGGCGGCGGCAAGACTCGTGACGGAAACTTGAGGCAGAAAATTCTTACACTGTTTTTCGCCTAGCCCCCATCCGCCAAGTCCGTGCCGTGTGATAAGGCACTTAGTTTTAAACAAGCTTATGCTTGTGGCTATACATATATTTAGTTTATTATATATTCACCAATACGATATAAAAAGAATATGTGACATGCGAAAGCAATACTTAAGTCACCCGTGAATAATTAATTTAAGGGGCGCTCTGATAAGGCTACAATAAGATTTGAGTTCCATTAGTTTTAAGCAGTGTTAGTCGAAAATTAATTCCGGTTTTCTATCGATTTGTTATTTCTAGCAGTAACCTCTAGTAATAACGGAGGTTTCTACCATTTCCTTGGATCATTTGGTAACTTGAGATTTATAGGCCAAGTTTTGACTCGTAACTAAAATGAATCGATTTATTATACAGAAACTGGGTATAAGACGATGAGTCACCATAATAATTATAATATTATTATTGGTGCTGTCGGTTAGTAAAATTTCCCACGAAAAATCCCACCTCTTACTTCGTTAATTACAAAAAATATCAAAAAATACTAATGGCCACTTGCACTAACATTGTCTTAGCTTAGGACAATCATAACTAGTATGCTGTCACTTCTTATCTTAAATGAAAAGAATTTGACAGCAGTAGCGGCGTTAGGGTAGGGCGCGGTAGGGCGACGGCCCAGGGGCGCCGGATAAAAAAAGGGCGCCTCTTTACAATTCTTTATAATTTCCGACGGGCGCCCCTTTATAGCTCGCTCATTGAGCAAGGTCTACTTACTTGTAAGTTTCCCAAAATTTGTGCCGTTGAATTTTATTAAATATCGCAACTTACAAGAACTGTATCCAAATGTATGGATAATATTGTGAATATTATTGACTATACCTGTGACGGTTGTTAGTGGGGAAAGAAGTCTCTCCAAGCTGAAACGAATAAAAACATATCTGCGATCGACAATCTCTCAATCTAGATTAACAAACGTAGCAAATTTGTCAATCGAAAATGAAATTACGGAAAACATAGACTGAATGCCTAATAAAATAGTTCGCCGATAGAAAAGTTAAAAGTGAAATTTTATTAGTTTTTTAAATAAATGTGTTTTTTTTAAATGGATAGTTATTTCATTGTATCCCTTGCCTTTTTTTAATATGTAATTGAATTGCAGTTAGGGAACACCAAAGAAAACTCGCCCAGGGCGTTGGTAGTGCTAAAACCGACACTGTGTGACAGCATACTATTTAGGATTGCCCTAAGTTAAGACAATTTAGTGCATTGGTCATAAGGCTCAGTAATCTAACGGTGAAGTTCTGAGTTCGAATTATCATTGCTGCTTAAGCCATTCCGAAAAAACAAAACTAATTGAAAATGAATAGCATTTTCAATTAGTTTAGTTTTTTCGGAAAATAACTTCCCCTACACTAACGATATGCCTGATTTGTTTTAATGCTGTTTGTTAACCGTGTCATCTTTGTCTGTCCCGTCGAGGGTTATGTACATGTTGAAATTTATTTAAAAGTATATCATACAAGAGGTGTATTTCATTTGGAAACTAAATTCTTTAATAAGTACACGAAACGGCTTTTCCATATAAAATGCTAATAGGTCACGTGCGTCTCTTTATTCCGCTCTCAGTACTTTAATACGCACGCAGTACGCACGTACAAAGTTACAAATTTAATTTAATAATTTATGAATTAGCGATGTTGTCGATATTAATCTATATTATATTAACATATGAAGCGAAAAAATCGTATCTTTCTAATGAAAATTTTCGGATTGAAGAGTTACGTATTAAAAACAAATTTTTCTTTTCCAATTTTTCTGAATTTCTACATTTTTCTTTAAAAATAAATTTTCATTTTCGAACTAGTATAACGTCTATTGCTCTGTATGCTCCACTAACTTTTATATAAAAATGAATGCACACTTTAAATTCGGCAGTACTGTTCTCATCACTAGGCTGAAGCTCCCTAGTACCAGTTTCTTCTTCTTGATCGCATTCAGCGTAGACCGAATCGTCGACGACCAGGCTATTTCTAAACGGCTTGACCCTTTCGCATTCCACAAAGATTACTCTGCATCTTTTATCGCATTTACCCTGGAGAGTATTCCAACGAATTGTTCAGATTAATTCCTGCCCCTTAATCCCATTATCGGATATTGCATCAAAATTTAAACTTACATCCTCACCATCTCCATGTCTAAAATTACACAACCGTATATTTTGCTGGGCACTTTTTGCCTTGCACCTACTTTTGAAATCAATCACTATATGACTTGGAGACCTTCAAGAAAAGAGCTTATTCATTCTTAAAAGGCCGACGACTAACTGGAAGACCTCTAGTATTGCGGATGTCCATGTGCGGTGGTGATCACTTATCGTTAAGTGTACCTACTGCACGTTTGCCCCTCTTCCATAAAAAAATATTGTCTCGGCCGGGTCTGGTACCACCGCCTTACCTATTTCTGCTGCAATAGCGCCAGTGCTTGTCACTGTCGTGTTCCCGTTTAGAGGGTAAGGTAGCCGGTAAACTTATGCATGTGATATCAGACCTCGCCACACGATAGCAACGCACGGTCTTTGGTGTCTATAGGCGATGATTGACTCTGTCCATCAGGAGATAAATAAATATTCATAAAAAAAACTTTTTGTATTATAACGAATGGCATGGCAATTACATTTTTTGTGGAAATGCAAAATTTGCGATTTTTTTCTATTGTCGGTCCCACATAACTTCAATCAAATGCGATTTATATTGCGTAGAATGCGACGCATAACTTTTTTTTTGTTTGTTTGTTTTGTGTATTAGTATTTACTATTTTTTAAAATGAGCACTGTTGAGTTTTAGAAAAAATAAGTTACACAACATTAAGTTTAAAAAATCGCCAAAAAAATTTAAAAATCCTGAGAAGTTTCCAACGATTTACATCTAAGAATCATGATCCAAATCCATGGTTACGATTTTCCGTTACTCGCTTTATAGGTAATAAGATTATTATATTTTTGTCCTGTTTTTAGATGCGCCAGTGTGTGCACTATCATCCCCACAAGTTGTAGGAGCTGCACTAGAAGAATCACTGCATGTTCGCTGTTCTGTTCACGCAGACCCTAGTGATGTTACATTCATATGGCAGTTTAATAACAGCGGAGAAAATTTCAATGTTTCACCAACTAGATTCGGTAAGTAGACCCGCACGAAGAAAGGGCACGACTTACTTAACAGTTTATTTAGCAAATGTTGCGTAATATAGAACGATTATTGAATTTTTTTTTTTATATCATAAGATAGCAAACAAGCAGATGGGTCTCCTGATGGGAAGAGTCAACCATCGCCTATAGACACCAAAGATGTTAATGGTGCGTTGCTATCTTGTGGCGAGGTCTAATGCCACATGCATAAGTTTACCGGCTACCTTACCCTCCAAACCGGAACACGACAGCGACAAGCACTGACGCTATTGCGGCAGGAATAGGTAAGGCGGTGGTACCAGACCCGGGCGAGACAATGCAGAACTCTACCACCTAGTAGCCACGATGGTAGTGACTCGATAGCCAATCGGTCGCCTTTTACGACCTGCCTGGCTGGTCTGGGCCTTTTTTAAAGGATAGACCATCTGCTATTCTGCCAGGCAGTATGTAAAAGGTAAACGATTGGCTATGGGAGTTACTTTATTATGACCACTAAGTGTTAGAGTTCCGAAACATCGCCCGGGTATTTCTTACCACCGCCTTACCTATTCCTGCCACAATAGCGTTTTTTTTTATGATCGTGTTTCAGTTTAGAGGGGGACAGCACAGTAGCCGGTAGACTATCCCACCACATGGATAGCATCGCACTATTGACATCTTTGATGTCTGTAGGCGATTGTTGTCTCTTTCCACTAGGAAAGACATATCCTTGTTTGCTATCCAATAATATAAAAAAAACTATTCACCTTTACTTTTGCGTAGCCGGTAAACTATCTCGCCACATAGATAGCAACACACTATTAACATATTTAATGTCTATAAGCGATGGTTGTCTTTTTCCATCAGGGGAACTTTTTTGCTATCTTATGATAAAAAAAAAATTTAGAAACAATTCACCTTTACCTTTGCTGTCTAATATATAGACAAGTTTGATTGCGTAAATCAGGGCTCATTTTATCTCAATCATTATCACATCAACGCCGTAGTCGATGCGATAGAATAGAAACGCTAACCCAAACGTATGCTCAAATACAATTAATAAACACACCATTAAACTTCATTTAAAATGACAAAGTTAATAAATTATGAACAAAACATGTGCCTAATTTGTCCATTCATATTTAAGGTACTTTAAACGGCAGTACGAGTGAGCTTCGTTACACACCTGCGAGCGAGCGAGATTACGGAGCGTTAACGTGCCGAGGGACAAACACCGTTGGTCAACAAGCACACCCGTGTGTCTTTCAAATTGTACCCGCTGGTAAGTGTTTACACGGTACGTAGTAAAATAATAACATGTCTCACGGGAACTTTGAGGGCGTTTCATTAAAACGACATTTACGGTCGTATTTACAAACAAGTCTGTATCTGAATTAAATAGTGCTATACCTTTTCAGCAGGATTGTAATTTGCTTATTTACTTTACTGAAGAGCCTATACTTCTCTATGGATCTTCACCCATCTCCGTGCCATTTCTCAATAAAGTTGGTTAAGTTTTTTAGTCTAGTTGCTTAGATAAAATCATAACAAATAAACAAACACAATTTTTTATTTATATTACTAACTACAAACTTCAGCCCGCTGCATTATAAAAATCTTTGTTGAATGCCACGGGAACAACTTAACTTTTTCCAGGATAAAAGTCATATGTGCAATCTTATTTGCTATCCAGGTCATCGCCTATATTTTATGCTAAATTATATCCAAATGGGTACAGCCAGTTTTACGTGATTGAGAAATAAACATCAATCCTTACATAAAAAAATCCAAATATTGAATTTATAATACTCCTATTAATATAACTTTATTTATAAAAGTATTATAAATTCAATTCAATTATGTAGATAAGATCTACTTATCACACAAATGTCTGTCTTATTTAGTGGATCGAATTCCAAACTCGTCTGAATCGAAGTGATCAGGAAAATTGTTAACCTTTCAATTAACAAGGTGATTAATAATGAGTCTAGTTGTTGAGTTGTTGATCTGAGCATAACGATCAGCCATTCGCATCAATCTACAGGCCTGTGGGTTGATGAGAATGGTTATTGATGTCTTTCGAGATGTCAGTGGATGTACAAGACAAATTCTCGAAGAGTAAATACTAAGTTTCTCGATTAGTGATTGAAATATTCAGAATAGTCTCGTAAATTATCCCTTAATACATGGGGCACACTAAAAGTTTTGCACTTCTAGCTAATCGGAACTATTTGAATTTCGAATGTATAACATTTTTTTAACGTTTTTAAAACGTTGCAACCTTCTTAGTAATAAAAAAATAATAATTGGCGGGACATGATTTGTCAATTGTTTTTTTATCACACATCAAAGTTCTACGTAAGCAACGAAAATTGAATCAAGTCGAAAAGATTTTAGAGCGATGATTTTTTATGATTTTAAAGGTTCTCTTTCTTCGCAAGACTGTACCGCTCGTCTTCAAAATGCTTTTGGGAGAGCAGCACTTTGTTTGAGCACCGTGAGACGATGGTTTACGGAATTTGAGAGAGGTCGAGTTTCTTTACATGACGAATTCCGTGGAGGGCGGCCTTCAACTGCCGTCAACGAAAATAATGAAGCTACTGTTAAGCGGTTAATTGAAGAAAGCCCCCGGATTACCTATGAGACGATTTGAGGACTATTGGGGATTGGTATGAGCCAAATTCAGAAAATTTTATACGAAGAATTGAAAGTTCGGAATCTTTGTTGTCGTCGGATCCCTCATGAACTGACAGTGGAGGAGAAGCGGGCTCACGTGGAATGGTGCTCACAGATGCTACTGAAGTACGACCACGGACATTCTAATGCTGTTTATGACATTGTCACAGAAGACGAAACGTGGATTTATTGTTTTGAACCCGAAAAAAAAAACAGCAATCTTGTGAATGGGTGTTTGAAAATGAGAATAGGCCAACAAAAGTGAGACAGGCGAGAAACGTTGGTAAAAAAATGATCGCGTTTTTTTTCTCAGCTACGGATCCCATCTGTACAATTCCACTTGAGAACCAAAACAGTATTAATGCTGAGTGGTATTCTACCATTTGTTTACCCAGGGTGTTAAAAAAAGTTCGCGAAAGACGACCCAAAAGCCGCATTCTCCTACACCATGATAACGCTTCTTCACACACGGCCAACAAAACAAAGTCATTTTTAGCTTCCGAAAAATTACATGTCATCACTCATCCTGCGCATAACCCGACCTAGCACCCTGTGATTTCTGTATTTTCCCCAAAATCAAAGATTTGATGAGAGGTGTTACTTTTACCAACTCCGAAGAGGCAGTGATAGCGTTCAATCAGCACGTAGAAAACATGCCTTTAGATCTGCGGTCCTCCTGTTTTAAAAAATGGTTCGATCGGATAAAAAAATGTTTAAAATGTACTTAAAGAAAATTATTTTGAAAAGCAATAAACATAATATTTTGGTTATAACATGTTGTTTTTTTATGTTACGCAAAACTTATAGTGTGACCTACGTATAAACGAGATGTCAAGGCTTACTTGATTAACTTCATATTAAGTTCAAATAATAGAAATATTTTTATAAATAAATAAAATAAATACCGTCAGGCTCTAGATATTACCCCGTGTTAGTTCCGGGCTCCTTTGAAGTATAGGCCAACTGACGTTCTGCCAGGCAGGTCGTAAAAGGCGACTGAGTGGCTATGCGCGTCACTACCATCGTGACTATTAGGTGGTAGAGTTCTGCATCGGTTCGACCGGATCTGGTACCACCATTTTACCTGTTCCTGCCGCAATAGCGTCAGTGCTGGTCACTGTCGTGTTTCGGTTTGGAGGGTAAGGTAGCCGGTAAACTTATGTATGTGGCATTAAACCTCGCAACAAGATAACAACGCACCATTAACATGTTTAGTGTCTATAGGCGATAGTTGACTCTTTCCATCAGGAGACCCATCTGCTTGTTTGCTATCTTATGATATAAAAAAAATATATAGGCAGAGGTGCACTCACGACTGATCAATGGTGTTAAGTTTCATTACAGCAACAGAACAACTATTTAGTTTCGGACAAATTGCGCTTATAGTATATGTACTAAATTCTTAACCTACGGGGTAAGGAGAAAAACAAGTGAGCGTTTTCTATACTAATATTATAAAGAGATAACATTTATATTTTTATAAGCTCCACAACCACTGGATCAATCTTAATTATACTATTAGATTGCCACATTATCCAGGAGCTTAGAAAAAAGTAATGATTTAGGGTCACGCAAACGAAGTCTAGTATATAATAAAAGTACCTTACAAAATCAAACTTCAAATATCCGCAAAAAATATACTGCTTTCTTAAAAAGTACCTATCTAAATAGTTATTTACCTATACTAACAACCTATTTTTATGAAACTGGGATTGTTTCCTAAATTGGAATGTACCTGACTTAAAAGAATAATCTCTATTTGGCAGTTTAGTTCCCGAGAATTTCATAGACGAATATATAAACATACATACAATTACAAAATTAAGTACATACACTTCGTCAATATCATATTTAAATATTATCTAATTCCAATTATATAAACTAATTAAACTAATATCTTCAGTTTTTTCGTCGGTTGAAAATGTAAATAAAATACTAAGTATGCCATCGTTAAGTTTGTCTCATTACAGTATAAAAAAATCAGTCAAAAATTAGAGATTTCCATGAATTTTCCATCTAATACTGTCGCTCATTAGCTTTTGCACCACCAAAAATCTTATAGTTGCGTGGCCGGTTTTCCAAGCTTGTTCATCTAAACTCTTCTTTTAAGGTCACGAAGTTTTATTTCTTTGAAAACAACAACGTAGTCAAATGAAAGCATGTTATAAGTCCGCAAGTATTCAGTTCCTGAAAAGTTAATAACGAGTTTTAGAAAAATCATAATATAAATATCGCTGGATCCCTTTGGGTGAGTACAAGGCAAAAAGAAAAAAAATTAAGTCAAATATTATAGATTTTTTAACTCGAATTTACGTGAAGTGAAGTCGTCGTGAAGTTTACGTATGTAGATAAAGAAGTTACTGATTTTGCCCCGATTTCCGAATATCGATTTTCAGCAGATCTTCACATTTTGAGGTTCTAGGAACATTTTCCGACTATTTTTGCCTTGACGAACAAAAAAATTCGAGCAAAGCAATATATTTTTTTAATTACTACTTAACTTCCAGATTAATTTACTATTTAAGTACTAAATATTTTTTTTTTATATTATAAGATAGCAAACAAGCAGATGGGTCTCCTGATGGAAAGAGTCAACCATCGCCTATAGACACCAAAGATGTTAATGGTGCGTTGCTATCTTGTGGCGAGGTCTAATGCCACATGCATAAGTTTACCGGCTACCTTACCCTCCAAACCGGAACACGACAGCAACAAGCACTGACGCTATTGCGGCAGGAATAGATAAGGCGGTGGTACCAGACCCGGGCGAGACAATGCAGAACTCTACCACCTAGTAGCCACGATGTTAGTGACTCGTTAGCCAATCGGTCGCCTTTTACGACCTGCCTGGCAGAACGGCAGTTGGCCTATTCTTCAAAGGAGGCCGGGACCAACACGGCGAATATATATAATATAAAAGAAATTAAATAAATATAGATAAACTAAGCGCCATGTAAATGCATAATTATGTAAAATGAGAATATAGGAAACAGAAATATAAATATAACAGCAATAAGCTCTAGAAGAATAGAATAAGACTTCAACATTGTACGTGAGAAATACATAAAATAACTAAAATATGTAATAATTAAATTAGATAAATAACATCTCTGGCCAAGTTAGAGGGACTAGATATAGATATATTGCACAAAAATTGACAATATACTACACTAGGGGGCGGTTTTAACCCCCTGGGGAAAACATAAAAAAGTACAAAATCTAACCAGCTCTCTTTCTTGAAAAATTGCGGTCTGTGCCATAAATTTCATTAAAATAAGTTTATTCCTTCGGGAGTTATTGTCGACGAAAGTTTTTGAAAAAAGTGTTTCTTTGAACTTACTTCAAAAATTTTCAACCCTTATTTTTTTATCTCCTACATTATTTAAGTGCTTAAAAAACAAAGTCGAATGCCGTTTAAAAATTAAATTTAAATTAAATTTTCAAAAGTTAGAGCTTTTCATATATTAAAATTACCTTATTTACAGCAAACTTACTTCATATTTTTAAAACAGTTTTAATCAAGTCAACTTATTTATTTGAAAAACTGCATCAAAACCGTAAAACAGAATAAAATCGGTTAATTCTTTTGAAAGTTATCAATGACTCAAATTTTTGAAAAAACTTTTTTTTTCGTTTCTTCAACATTATTTTACCTATCGATTTTGTAGCTATTAAAATAACTTAGAGCTCAAAAATTGCTGCTGATCATCATTTTGAAAATATACATCTTTTCGAACATTAATATACTATTGGTCCCCGTGCTGGTCCCAGGTTTCCCCGTGTTGGTCGGGCTCCTGTGAAGAATAGGCTAACTGTCGTTCTGCCAGGCAAGTCGTAAAAGGCGACCGATTGGCTATACGCGTCACTACCATCGTGGCTACTAGGTGGTAGAGTTTTGCATTGTCTCGCCCGGGTCTGGTAACACTGCCTTACCTATTCCTGCCGCAATAGCGTCAGTGCTTGTCATAGTCGTATTCCGGTTTGGAGAGTAAGGTAGCCGGTAAACTTATGCACGTGGCATTAGACCTCGCCACAAGATAGCAACGCACCATTAACACCTTTGGTGTCTACAGGCGATGATTGACTCTTTTCATCAGGAGACCCATCTGCTTGTTTGCTGTCTTATGATATAAAAGAATGTGTAAACGGTTGACCCTACGGGCCATCCCTGAAACTTCCCACCTTATCAAGGCATTTTAAGCTCAAAAAAGTAAAAAAAAATATAAGCATCGATTTTTCAGTTCAAACATCTGTTTTGTCAAAAATTTGTTAAAAATGACAGTAAGTATATTAAATTTTGAAAAGCTGTATATTTTTAAAACCATGATAGCATTCAACTTAATTTTTGAGATCTAAAATATTGCTTTAGCTAAATAATAGATAGGTCAAAAATTTTCGATGCAATGTAAAAAAACATTTTTTTACTTAATTTTCGTCATTGACCGATTTAGATTAAATTAACGGTATTTGACGCAGTTTTTAAAGGATAGTCGCCTCTGTGGTCTAGTGGTCCAGCGTTGGCGTTGACCACATGAGGTCCCGGGTTCGATTCCCGGGTCGGGCACATAAAAAAAAGTGTTTTTTCAGTTTTCTGAGAAATAAAAATTTGCCCGGGATTGGAAATGCCCGGTTGGCGATAGGCTTGCCACCTATCCCATTGTGGGACCAAGTCAAGTCAAGATCTTCGGCTAATCGTGGGTGCACTTGTTGTACCTCTGCCTACCTCTTCGGGGATATGGGCGTGAAGATACTTTTTTTTAAAGGATAAAAGCTGATAAAACTTTTCATTCTATCGATGAATTAGCTTAAAAGTAATTTAAAAAAAAATAAGTAAGTTTAATATTTGAAAAGCTATAAGTTTTGAGAATTAGATTCGATTTCGATTTTTGAAAATAATAAATATATTACACCCATTTTATTTTTCCGAACTCCTTCGCCTTTTTCGAGCCTGATATGATTAATGGTGATCCTTAAATGGGATAAAATGCGCGCCAATCTAACCATATGCTAAATTAAGTTTATTAATACGTACATACATACATATCTTCACGCTAGATCCTTTACGGGTTAGGCAGAGAGGATAGATTGTCATACATCACAGTCTTTTATTTATCATCACAGTTTTATTAATAATATCACAAATACCAGAGTAATCAGCAAAATGAAAAAAAAAGTTGAGAGGTGTCAAGGGACACCCGGATGGAACGAAGTTCCTTTCGATTTGTACAAAAAACCTGTATACACTCAACAAAAATAATCGTCGCGACACCACACCGTTTAATGTGAAATAGAAATGAAATATCTGGCTTGCTTTCTATAAGAGAGAGAGAGAGAGAGAGAGAGAGAGAAACATGCGCACGCCGCACAGCTTACAATAGCTTACTATAGCAAAAAGTGTCGTGACACTTTCCGTAACAATTTTTGTCGTCTAGCCCCCTTTCACAACGCGCGATAAGGAACTTCGTCCGAAAAAAACAGTTAAAAATACTATTGCGACCATTCTACTAAATAAAACTCCATAATGATATTTAATTTAATTATATACAAAGAAAAATTCAAGAAAACTCTAAAGATGGCAAATGGAAAACTTTTAGATTAACTGATGTTAAATAGCACCAAGCTCTAATTAGTACTCTACAAATTTACTCGAAAGCAACAGAAAGTTAATCAAGTTATTCCAAGAAAAGAAATAAAGAAAACTTTATTTGATTTTTATCCAACTACGATTCTTCAAGAAAATATGTTTTGCTCATTTAATTAGTACATTTTAGAAATATGCTGGTATTTTTTCATAGAAGAGGGAGAAAATGGACAGGAGGCTCACTTGATGGTAAATTAATACCACCGCCTATAAATAATTACACTACCAGCAGTTTTGCAGTTGCGTTGCCAGCCTTTTAAGAATGAGTAAATTAGTTGATATATTTCTGCATCATTTTGGATTGATTTGGAAATATTGCCTTAATTTTCTTGCCGCAATAACATCAGTGCTTGTTACTATCGAGATTTATTGGTAAATTAGCCGGTACAATGCGTGGATCACACCTTCCGGTCTCATAAATAGCAAGGCGTTGCTTTTATATCATAAGATAGTGAACAAGCAGATGGTCTCCTGATGGAAAGAGTCAACCATCGCCTATAGACACCAAAGATGTTAATGGTATGTTGCTATCGTGTGACGAGGTTCAATGCCACATACAGAAGTTTACCGGCAACCTTACCCTCCAAACCGGAACACGACAGTAACAATCACTGCCGCCATTGCGGCAGGAATAGGTACAGAGGTGGTACCAATGTAGAGCGAGACAATGCAGAACTCTACCACTTCAGCTACGATGATAGTGACTTGTATCGCCAATCGGTCGTCTTTTACAACTTGCCTGGCAGAACGGCAGTTGGCCTATTTTTTAAGGGAGTCCGGGATAAACACAGGGAAATCTTTGGTGTATATAGGCGACGGTTATGTCTCTCTATCAAGGTTACCATTTGCATCTTTGTAATTCTATGATATAAAACAATGATACGGATAAAAATGTTACATATCTAATGATTTCAACACTATGATATTACTCTCAAAGCATTTAATATGCGTTGCACGACTGTTAGAAACAAAATGAACGTTAAAATACACGTATCTAATATCTTTAAATGATCAATTTTTGTATATACATACAAATACTAGCTGTGCTCGCGACTTCGTCAGCGTTGTTTTTTTTTAAATTAATTAAGAGAACAAATTACACTTACTGATCTAACCCCAAAGTAAGCAAATTATTTGCTTGTGTTATGGGTGCTAGTCAACGATACTAATACATAGAAATACATATACAAATACTGGAATATATTTAATAAACACCCAAACCCGGAAATACAAATCACACAAATGCATGTCGCCGTCTGGGATCGAACACGAGCCCCGTCGATTGCGTAGTCAGGGTCGCTAACCACTCGACCAACGGAGTGGTCATTACCCTTTGTTCTTTCTCGAGTTTCAAACTATATTTGTACCAAATTTCATCCAAATCGGTTTAACGGCTTAGGCGTGAAGAAGAGACAGAGAAATAGATAGTTATATTTGCATTTATAATATTAGTATGGATATATTCTTAATCTCGAAAACGGCTTTAATGATTTTCATGAAATTGAGTATGCGGGAAGTTTTGGGTGCGACAAATTAATCTAGCTAGGTTTCATATTTATAAAACGTAGTTTTTGCCGAAACAAAAAAAAATACCGAGCAAAGCTCGGTCATCCAGGCACTAATATTAATAAGATGGCGTTAAATGCGCAAGACTTACTATGAAACAGTACAAATGTATGAATTGATAGTTGATAAATGTTGTATTGAAATGGAGTTTCAGGGACTTTCACATGGAAAGAGTCGAATATATTAATTTACATAAAATTAACATTTTATTACATTATAATAACTAGATGACCCGCGCAACTTCGTTTGTGAGTAGAGTAACATGGCGTTAGTATTGTTTTTCATACACTTTATTATATCATTCATTTATTAACTTATATTTTATCCGGACCTCTAGCTACCTTGTTACCAAATTTCATGGAAATCAGTTCATTGTTTTAGCCGAGAAAGCGTTATGTTGTTTTCACGGCTTATAAAAAGTATTGTTACGAATAATCTAGAAACAAGTAGAGTTTTAGCGCTGGAGAGATCTAGAAATAAAAGAAAGAGATAGCTACTCCTATTGAAAAACAAATAGTTGCCCTGGGCTATGCCATAATGGACTTTGTGGGATATGGCATAAGGTTGAAAGTAGCGTGTACTAGGATTTATGACTCATAACATGTTTACGATAAGAAGTGAGTCATTGTTTCCCGATACATTCAGATTTTTCTGGATCCAGGTAGAACTTTACCCTGGCTATAAATAGAGATATGTTGACAAATACAAGGCAGTTTTTATCAAGCGATCGAGAGCGATACTTAAAGTGAACAGTGCGAAGCGAGAAGTGTTTTATTGTGTAGTTCAGTGAGTGACTAGTGTGTAAAGTGTATTTTAGTGTTACATTGTGTTGTCTTGTGTATTTGTATACTAAATACACGGATTTATTATAAGTGGTGTTTTTCTTACAATTACGAACCCGAGTACGTAACAGTATTATATAGCTACGCATCGCAACGGCACATACCGTTTTAATTGTAAACCTAATCCATTCCCGAATCTATTTGACAAACACAAAATTTAATAAAAATCGGTCGGCCCGCTTTAGGGAAGGGTTGTCACATACAGATACACATAATAATTATATGTATAAGGATATTAATATGTATCAAAATTTAGTATTAAAAAAACTGTATATCGACACTGCTTTCCCTTACGGAGTAGGCAAAGTGAACCTAATAAGAATAGATGTTCAGGTTCACTATGATTCACCAGTTTATCTGTTTGTAAAATGAATGAGGATTTGTACTGTTCCATATGGCATCTTTAATGATTAATTATCGTTTATAAAATAATTGCACAGAGTAGTTATAACGCACTATTCGATTTCGGTATGCTGCTGCAATTTGTAAATAAGTATCTATACTAATATTATAATGCTAATGTCTATCAGTCTGTTTGTTATGCATTCACGGCTAAACCACCCAAACGCTTTTATTGCAATTTAGCATGGAGATAGCTGAAGATCTGGGGTCCAAATTAGGCTCTATTTTTTTTAAATTAACCCCTTAAGGGCTGAAGGGCTTGCAGTTTGTATGTTAAGCTATATCGACATGATAATCGACTTGCGGGCTAAGCTGTAGTTTTATGGAAAAAATAAATCGATTATATATATTTTTTCACTTGAAAAAGAAAATAAATTGTGCCAATGTTTTATTAAATATAAATCATAGACTTAATACTAATGTTTTAGGTTTGTAAATAATCTATACTATTTATACTATATAAATAATACGATATAAATAAAACATTTCTACTTTTGTTGTGTTTAACCAATAAACTCAAAAATACTGGGCCGATCTTAAAAATTGTTTTATCGTTAGAAAGCTGTATTATCTAGAAGTGATATAAACTACTTTTGAATAAACTAAAAAAGGGGGTTATGATTAATAAGCAGCTAGTAATAGTAGAACGGTGACTAATCGTGTGCCTATCGTTTTGACTTCTAGACGGCAGAGTTTTACCTTTTTGTGTCGCAATAACATCGAAACGTATTAATTTTATATTTGGTAAGAAGGATAAAGTTGCACATAAGTACATACATAATATTATGGTACCTATTATATTACTGCAATATAAATGATAACACACCGCATGCGTTTTTGGTGTCTCACAGAAATGATTATTATCTGTACCTATTCACTACGAGAGTCACTTATCGTTTTTTTTTCTATACAAAAGAAAACAGTACTATCGTAAATGTAAATAGTTTGTATGTTTCTCTGTTTGTTACCAACTATGTCCACCTTTAATATTATAGACTAGTTTCCATTGAAAGAATTGAAACTTCGTCGTGTGTTATAAGATACCATGCTCGATTTATCTTTGAATCGATATTTTTTTGTTTAGCTCGACCATCACCGCCAAGGAACTGTACGGTCTTCTCAAGTAACTACTCAAACTGGATCGATGACTTAATCAAAGAAGACCTGAATGACTATTTGGTGGTAAAGTGTGTTGCTGGTTACGATGGAGGGCTACCGCAGCTTGTTGTCCTGGAGGCATTGGACTCTATCACTGAAATGGTTAGATTCAACGTCACTGCTAATGACACAAGTAAGTTACCAATTTATATTTTTGATATTTATTACTGTTTAATAATTTTCAAATGAATACAACTTTCGACTTTGTTTGTTTGTTCATCATACGGTAAGTTTTGCTTCTCTAATTAGGTGATGCCTTAGATATCGTTTTGACTGAAACCGATTACAACAATTGTAAGCCATTTGAGGATTCACCTGGAAACTGGTTAGGTACCTACCTAAACTATACGATTGTGAAACCATCTAAAAATCACTCAAATACACTCAAAATTAATAAGTAATAGCTTTAAGAGCTAAATAAGTAAACAAAGTACAAGTAAAAAGTATCAAAAAAGAGCCAAAAAACGTACAACAACCATTTAGGTTATAAAGCTTACATAAAAACATTTTGTAAATATATATATATAAAAAATGATAAATTATACCCACAAGCTTTGCCTTTCTCATGATTTTTTCTATTCATAGGTCAAAACTGCATAACAATCTGTAAAGTAACTTTTGAGTTTATCACGAATAGACAGACACATACGACGGGATACTTTGTTTTATAATATGTATAGATAAAACAAATTAAATCCGTTAGTAATCAAAAGAATTAAAAAACTACACGTCAAATGTAATTATAGAGTGGTATATGAATATCACAAACACTTTAGTAGGGGAGCCCAAGATGCTAAATGGGTAGTCACTCGAGCGTTGTAGGGACCTTTTGGATTTTGTAGACTAAATTATAGGAAAAATAAAAGGTTGTATAATGTTATTATGTTTATATAATGTTAGCTATCACGTTTTGCCAGAAAAAAACAAATGTCATCGCGTCTATAAAAGGTGTTGCACCTATGTGTGGCGCCCCTGTTTTGGCATTAGTGCTCGAGGCATTCACACGTGCCTAATACTCACTCGTATTATTTTATTCAACTGCAAATTATCTAATTAATTAATTCATATTTTTATTTTAACTTTTTTATACTTTTTTTTTATTTTAACCGTTTATTTACATTTAGGTTATATTTTCAGCTAAAAATACTGGAGTCAGGTAAAATATTTTTATTGAAACTGATAAACGTAATGTACCTTTCAAATTCGAGATGGGTTGGCGAAAGTGAAACTACAGGAGTCGGATGTAGACAAATGGAAAATTATGCAAGATAGTATGTAGGTGGTAGAGAAAGAAGTATACATGTATAGGGTTACTAAACTGTACAATGATTGAAGGTAATGAATGGTGGGATGTTGAAATTAAAGATGCGATTTAGAGAAAAAAGAAGTCATGGCTAAACATGAAAAAAAATTAGAAAAAGGAATGTATTGTTGTCAGAATGCCATCAAAACATTTGTGAGGAAAGCCTGAAAGAGAAATTCTAAAATCAGAAGAGGAACTAGTAAACAATTGTGTTTTAACCAAAACTGTTGTAAGAAAGCAAATAGTGGGTGTATCAGAATGGATAATAAAGGTTATATTTGAAAGAAAGTGTATGTATAAAAATGAGAAACAGCATGCAACGTTGGTTCGGACTTGTAGGAATAAATAACAGATGAGAAGTTAAGGAAACATATATAAATTCCTAATATGAAAGACTGTAGGTACCAAGGAAGACCACGAATGACAGACCTTAATCTGATTGATAGGGTGCTCTCTGAATGATGTCAAGGGTTTCTATAGCTAGTGTGTTTGTATGAAGGGAATCATGAATAAGGTGGACACAGGACAGCAGATATTGTAGTATATAGCATTCACTTGTCTTGGCCTACCCATTTAAAGATTGGCGTGAATATATTAACGTATTTAAATATTCTTTCAATCGTCGCTTTACATCTTACAGAGTCGTAACGTTGTTACATCTCCTGTTTCATGAAATATGTAGTGATTCTCTAGAATATTCATGTAAGAAGCATAAAAATACTAAAAAAACGGTGCAAAAAAACATACTACAAATATAAGGATGGTTGATTAGATTTTATTATTACATATTTTAAGTTTATTTTGGAAGAAACGAAATGTAAGACCTTTTTCCCGAGCTCTTTAGTATGAAAACTTAATAATAATGGTTTCCTTGCGTAGTAAGCATAGTGACAAAATTAAAAGAAACATTTGGTTTGACTGGATTTTGGATGGACTTTGATTTTTTTAGTGACTTGTTTGCCAATTGGTGAGGTGAGGTGAGTGGTGATCTGGATTACTAGTTTTTATCAATTATTTTTTTTCGAGGACTTACCATTAAACTTCCTAACACTTTTAGCCAACTCGAGATTGGATTCGGGACCATTTCCTGTGTTTTGGGTAGTGTCTGAATGTGTGTACAGTGGTTTTAAATTAAATAGAAACTGAAAAGCTTAGTGAGGCTCTAATATGTAAAACTAGTCGCCTGTAAGACAAACAAATTACGGTTACAAACCAGTGCAAGTGTTTAATTTAGGAAAATCAATATGAAGTTGTTACTGATTACTGACAACGGAAAGTATAAATTATATAATCTACTTCTCTTTCCATTTAAAAGATGGAGTGCCTATAACGTATTTATTAGTTAATATTTCTGATAAAAGTCAGTTACAATTACTAATGCACACTTATAATACAAAACGTTTGTTGTCACTGCAAAGCTGGCGTCTGAATATTTTCTTAGCCTCCTTATCAAAAACATTAATATGAAAGCTACTTTAAAATCTGGTTTCAAAAAGGCTATTACAAAGTTGGAATATTTGTAACATCAACTCAAATTGGACAGCCACAGATGAATTCCACCACCAACACGTATAATCACTTCGTAGGAATTTGAAACTACTTTATCAAGCTTACCAGTCTCCATCACAGGTAAATTGGAATATGACAGTACAAGAAACGGTGTTATGGCAGCAATAGCAAGAAAGATGGTGGCATCGTATTTTACCTAATCATTGCAGTATTTTATATGTAGGAATTATGCAAATAAAAAATTTATTCATTAAAGTGAAATCTTACAAACTCATTAAAAGAATGGCAAATTTTCTCATCATAAAGGAGCTGATCCAATGAGGAATAAGTAATAGGTATTGGTTCTAATTATACACTCCGTGTTGTAAGCTGCTCTGTTAGTTAAGCTGTTAGTGAACCTGAATATAGAATCATTTGGGGTGGAAGTTAGGGGCTCGGATTTTCGACAGAGATCCAAGAATCTAGCATTAATGCTCATTGCCGAAGTGATATAATAATAAATATAAATGTATGTGTTGGATACGAGTGTTTGTGAGATGTGTTTTAGTTTTATGTAATTATAGAGATTTATGTATTTTTTATATCATAAGATAGCAAACAAGCAGATGGGTCTCCTGATGAAAAGAGCCTACCATCACCTATAGACCAAAGATGTTAATGGTGCGTTGTTACTTTGTGGCGAGGTCTACTGCCACATGCATAAATTTACCGGCCACCTTACGTTCCAAACTGGAATACGTCAGTGACAAGCACTGACGCTATTGCGGCAGGAATAGGTAAGGCGGTAGTACCAGACCCGGGCGAGACAATGCAGAACTCTACCACCTAGAAGCCACGATGGTAGTGACTTGCATAGCCAATCGGTTGCCTTTTACTGCCTGCCTGACAGAACGACATTTGGCCTATTTTTCAAAGGAGTCCGGGACCAGCACAGGGAAAATGTATTATTATTGTTGATTACCACCCATATCACAAGGAAATTATTTTTTTTAATTTGTATAGTGATAGTTATATTTTATTTATTTATAAATATATAGAATGGGTACATATGCTATATAATATTACCTACAAAAAGCTTTGTTCATTTAGATGGGGCAGCCATGTTTTTAGTTCCATCAGAATTGCTTTGGTCGAGTGGCAATTCATTGCGGCTTAGCGTGCATTCGAAAAATGAAAAAGGTGTCTCCGAGCGAATTATGCTGCAAGCACTTTCATATCAGGATCCCGAAAGGAGAACAGGTAAAACTACCTAATTTTAAAACCTGCTACAAATTGCGTGATATAAATTTGATGGCAATGTTTGTTTACTTGCGTATTTGGCACACTGTTTAAGTATTTAATTATCATCCTAGAAGTCCAAAGGATTATTATTTTTTTTATATATCATAAGATAGCAAACAAGCAGATTGGTCTCCTGATGGAAAGAGTCAACCATCGCCTATAGACACCAAAGATGTTAATGGTGCGTTGCTATCTTGTGGCGAGGTCCAATGCCACATGCATAAGTTTACCGGCTACCTTGCCCTCCAAACCGGAACACGACAGCGACAAGCACTGACGCTATTGCGGCAGGAAAAGGTAAGGCGGTGGTATCAGACTCGGGCGAGACAATGCAGAACTCTACCACCTAGTAGCCACGACGGTAGTGACTCGATAGCTAATCGGTCGCCTTTTGCGACCTGCCTGGCAGAACGGCAGTTGGCCTATTCTTCAAAGGAGGCCGGGACCAACACGGATGCAGTATGTATTCAGAGATCGTCTATGAAAATTGATGCAAATTTAAAGAATCTAGTATTATGATTATGATGTTAAATCATATCGAAGCGAAAAGAAAATGGCAGATCGATTTCATTTATTTTAACCGCTTTTAACTAGAGAGTTGTGGTTTATTATCGCCGTCATTAAATGCAGTGTTTGACACGTTAATATTTCTACAGATGGTGGTCATGGTTTAATGGTGGGAATGCCTAAAGCAGCGTTTTGGGCCATTTTGCTAACTTCCATCTTCTGCGCTTGTGGTGCGTTATCTGCTGGATTAGTTTTACGCCATAAAAGGTAAGTTTAAATTATTAAGTAATTTAAAAAATATAATCAATGTTCAGCACAATTTGCGCAAAAAACATACCGGTTCCGTTGCGGGGTAGGTAGAGTAAACTCGACTTCAAACGTCAATATATAATATAAATGGAAATAACTAGCTGTGCTCGCGGCTTCGACCGCCTGGAAAAATTTCCAAAATAAAACCCGCATAGTTCCCGTTCCCGTGGATATTTTAGGATAAAAATTATCTTTCGTCCTTTCCAAGGTCTCAAACTATATTTGTACCAAATTTCATCCACATCGATCCAGTGCTTTCGGCGTGAATAAGAGACAGAGAGACAGTTACTTCCGCATTTATAATATTAGTATGGATTAAATAGCCCAGAATGTGTAATTTTTATTTATTTAGTTATGCAGCTCATTTCGTAATTCATTGGCTAGCCCCTGGAGTATAGAGGTAAGGAAGACCAATTTTGTGAATAGAAGCGTCCATCTAAAAGCATTCAAAAGTGGTCACGCCACCGGCTCATAAGAATTTTCAAAAAAAAAAACGATTAAATCGCTTTTAAATACATTTCCAGTAAACAACACTATTATCCCTTTCAATACTTCTCTCACATTTCTCTGCACATTTCATTCCATCTACAACAGATATGTTCACATCGTAGTTTATTCTACGTCAGCGCCATTTTAGCAGGTGTTTGAAACTTTATTTTCAGTAAAACAGCTCAATACTCTTATAACTTTCCTCCTATATAATTTTGGTCTTCCTTTTCTCTATACTTCATGGGCTAGCCGAAACGGTTCAGATCATAAAGTCTCAGGTATAATCTCCAGATCAAGAAATCGAGTTATTCTTGGAAATGAAGACTCAAAGCAACTTGGAGTATGGTAGTTACCATGATAAACTTACGTGCCTTGGATGAAATTGTATTTCTTTCGGTTACATCAATCGTAAGAAAAAGATTTTTCGAAGGATTTGCGAGATGACTAACATATCCGATCGGGTTATAATGAAAAAAAAATGTGGCATAAAGAAAATTTTTGAAAAAAGTATTTTCACGCGTGTATCCCCGAAGTGGTAGGCAGAGGTACAACAAGTGCACCCTCGATTAGCCGAAGATACTCAGTCCCACAATGTGATTGACGTGACGTGAAGTGACGCAAGACTATTGCCAGCCGGGCATTTTCCAATCCCGGGCAACGTCGTATTTATTAGAAAACTGAAAGAAACACATTTATGAATTGCCCGACCCAGGAATCGAACCCAGGGCCACATGTGGTCAACTCGGACACCGGACCACTAGACCACAGAGGCGACAAGACAGAGAAAAATTTAAAAAAAAAAATTTCAGCGTTAACATTAATGTAGAAAAATAATTAATTTTCTTTGTTGTCAGCAAATCGCGTTCCACAAGTAAACAACAGTCACAAGAACTACAATTGAACTCCGGTGACGGGCAATATGTAGTAGCGTACACATTAAAGACGAACCGAACATCGAAGCAGGCGCAGCCAGATATACTAAATCCTCCACCTGGTAAGCAAAATTACCATATTTAAACAATAAGATAGGTACTGTTCCGGCCTCTTTGAAAAATGGACTATCTGCCTTTTTTACCAGCCAGTTCGTAAAAGTCTTTATAATTTGGCCTTGCTCACACGTGCTACAATAGTATCATTACATGTTAATGTCGTGTTCTCATTTAGTGGATAAGGTTACTGGTAAATTCTTGCACATGACATTATATTGTAAACAACAGCGCAGTGAAAGAAATAAACTTGCTTAAGCTTGCTATAAAGGATTTTTCAGTTGCAATGCTATCTGATTTGGAAATAAAGCACAACATTCGTTAGATATAAATATATAAGCACAAACAAAAAACGAATAAATATATGTAGTCGGGCTCGCGCGCGAAGGATTCCGTAGCGTCATCTATAAAAAACGATAAAAAATTACGTTTTTTGTTTGAGGGCCCCCTTTAATATATTATTTTTTTAATTTTAGTATTTATTGTTATAGCGGCAACGGAAACATAATTTGTGAAAATTTCAACTGCCTAGCTATTACGGTTTATGAGATACAGACTATTGACAGATAGACAGACGGACAGACAGACATTGAAGGCTTAGTAATAGCATTCCGTTTTTACCTTTTAAGTACGGAACCCTAAAAAATATAGTTTAAGAAAATAAGTATTAAACTTATTATTAATTAAAAATAAAATAGGTAAAGAGTGAACCTAACGTCATCCTTTGCATAACCCGGGGCAAAGTGATAGTTTTATTAGCTATGAAGAGCTGTACGTATTTTTATTTGTAGAAAGCAAAAATATGAACCAGTTACATCCAGTTTTTATCAAAAATGTTATCTAATCTGTACTGAATAAGTTAAGTACTGTAACTGTAGCAATACTATAATCAAGGGAAATTTGTGTTTTTTAAAGCTACAGGCTCAACCTAAAATACTAATCTCTGCTAAGCACACAACATTTTTAGGCCAACTTCACTTTCCAAGTGAAATGATACGTCGACTCCTACGAATTTTAATACTAGTTAAAGTTCTTAGAGTAGTATTTTCAAAACGAAGTGTAGTTCTATAAGTAAGGATATTTTTTAACGATAAAGGCCCAAACTAATCGCCAATATCCTTACCCTCTACTGCCCTTGTCCTCCACTGCATCTACCAACGGTGTGTAAATTTGAAGGTTACTAGCTGAGCGACTGCGAAAATTGTACTGATACTCGTAGTAAAAAAAGCAGATGCTCCCCTAGATATCACAAAAGCTGGCAGTTAATTATAGACTCCATTATTATGAAAAATAAAGTAGTTATTCCTATATAATATTCAGCGATATTATTTAAATTGATATTTTGCGATATTTGTAGAGATGCTTCTGTGATAGTCTACTTTTCAAAGTATAGCGTACAATTTAAAATGTAAACACCTTTATAGGTGTTAAACCTGAAAATTAATAATATCTAATTAAAAAACTATTACGCACATCACAATCGTGAAACAGAATTCAACATTTTCAATATGTGTAAGAAATCAATAAAAATATTGGCAACAGTTATACATAAAATTTATAAACAGCCACTTAACCACGAATCTCAGTTTATATTTCAAGACGGATAACTTTCCAAGTTTATGGCCTGTTTAGTATAAGAATAAGAAAAACGAAAGAACTTAGCGAATGCTTATGTATAATACACAAGGGAATTAAATTGCCACAGACGCTTTGGAAGAAGTATAGTAAAATGCAAATGTTATTCAACTTGTATTGCGGTTATATATTTTCTAGAAGACTATTTCTTTTATAGATAGTAAAGTATAATTTGAAAATGTACCAGCGTGAATATAACTTTTCAATTAGACTGATTAAAATTAAGACTTATTTGAATGCTAAGAACCTTGAATAGGGCAAGTAAGAGTAATCAGTTTCTTAGTCAGAAGTACTCAGACCTTATAGTTTTGAAGAAGGTAAATGTTTGAAATTGAAGTAGTTGATTTAAATACTGCTTCTTTAGTCTAGCAGCTGAAAAATATTATTTATTTTTTGTATAGAAGAATCTTAGAGAAGAGCTATTGGTAGTGGATTAATATTCATTTATTATTTATCGATGTTCGTTTCACTGTTCTTATATAGCTAAGGAATCGCTTAAATGACATTTATTTATTTCTTTGATAATCCTGAAAGTTCAAAATCAAACGTTATATATATTATTTAAAATTACAGTAAACCCTACATTATTTACTCTAATCATCTACTACTACACTAATGATTAAATAAAATATCTAAAATAATCATTGTTATGTTATTTATTCCATATTAGGTACTGCTATTCATTATTATAATATAAATGCATATTTGTTTGTTCGCAAGTCAGTCGCAATAAATTGTCACAGAGAAAGGACGTTGCAGTTTTATTCAAAAACATAATACATACAAAGTTGCACCTTATACCAATAACATATGGTCCTTCGAGCCGGATTCATCATTTAAAAAGGATCGCACGCAATCTTAGATAAGAAGTCGGCCGGCCGCGAGAACAATAGATCGAGAGGATTAACTCGTGAACAAGTTATTTATTACAACCAAGACGTGTTTCTTTGCAGTTTTAAATAAAATATAATTGTTGTTTCAAATATACCTAATAGAATACGAATATGAGTTCTTCGGCAGAATTACTCAGTGTTTTGGAAGATGTTGCTGCTTTGATGAAAAAAACGCAGATTAATTTAAAGAAATGTCCAAAGTCGCGCCTAACAAAGGGATATATTGAAACCAGGTTAAAAATAATAGACGATTATTGGAATACGTTTAAGCAGGCGCATCAAGACTTGTTAAAAATAACACCGCAAGAAAAAAGAGGAATTTTACCCTACTTTCTAAACGAAGAGTTCTACATTTACGAAGATTTATACGTCGTTTTACAAGCCGATTTACGTGATATGTTAATTTCGTTAGATTCATCAACATCATCACATAATATATCTGATCCTAATGTAGAACAAGCAAGGGGTGACACTCTCGTAAAGCTGCCGAGAATTCAGCTACCGACATTCAGTGGAAATTATGAAGAGTGGCCAACTTTTGAAGATCTTTTTGTTTCGCTCATACACAAAAACAAGACTATTGAAGACGTACAAAAATTACATTATTTAAAATCAAGTGTAAGTGGTGAAGCGGCAGCATTAATTCGGCATATTCAAGTTACTCATAAAAATTATACGCAAGCCTGGGAAGCCTTAAAAACCCGATACGGAAATAAACGTTTGATTGTCAAGTCCGTGATGAAAAGACTATTTTTGCAGAAGAAAATTACTTGTCAATCAGCTAATCAAATAAAATGTTTATTGGACACAACAACCGAGTGCTTAAATAGTTTAAAGAACATGGATATCAATATAGATTCTTGGGATCCTGTTATAATTTTTCTCGTCGTGCAGAAAATGGACCAAGAGTCTCACAAAGAGTGGGAAGAATATGCATATAAGGAAGAAACTGAAGCTTTACCAACTTGGAGCGACTTAACGAAATTTCTTCAGTGTAGATACCTAACTTTAGAGCTTATTTCATCAGGTTCACGAGAAAAGCCCGTCAAAGAACGATCATTCCACGTCAGCACCGTCTCGTCTACACCACCGCGCCTGTCGGAAAAGAAATGTATTATGTGCAAAGATAACCACACATTATGTCACTGCAAAGAATTTACCAACCCGCACAAAGAGTGGATTATGTGAAAACACATAACTTGTGTTTTAACTGCTTAGCATCAGGGCATACGGCCTACAAATGTAGACTCCGCATTTACTGTCGTATATGTCATAGACGTCATCATTCTCTTCTACACCAAGCTGAAAATAAAGAAAACAATGCCACAGAAACAGCTGACCAATCAGCTTTATATTGCAATATAGAAGATAATGCAGAAGACATTCAAGTCAATTCAATGACAGCATCTCATCACACTAAGCAGAATGTCGCACTATTAGCCACCGCTATGGTTATAGTAAGAGGTGAGCAAAATCAAACCATGGTACTGAGGGCGCTAATAGACCAAGGATCGCAGGCATCATTCATAAGCGAGAAAGCGGCTCAAAGATTAAGGCTTACCAAACAACCAGCAAGAGGAAGTGTAGTAGGAGTGGGGTCTACCAGAACCAATGTAAATCATGTGGTACAGTGTCAAGTAAGTTCTCGAGATTCTAATTTCAGTTTGTCTGTGAAAGCTTATGTTATGTCTAAACAACTTACCACAAAGATTCCCACTAGAACAATTGCTGTAAATCACTGGTCACACTTAGAAGGATTACACCTGGCTGATCCGAGATACTATACACCAGGTTCTATAGATTTGCTCCTTGGAGTAAAAGAATATGCACAAATATTGCAACCAGATTTAATCAAGGGTCCACGAGGTACACCAAGTGCTCAGAAAACCAACCTTGGATGGATCTTATTTGGAGAGATTGAAGATAATCCACAGCAAAATATTTTAGTCATGCATCACCAAGTAGAAATGGATGAAGTTTTAAAATCTATATGGGAAATAGATAGAGATATAAAGAGAAAATTAACTAGAGAAGAACTATTATGTGAAGAGATTTACGAAAATACACACACTAGGACTACGGAAGGAAGGTATGTTGTAAAGCTACCGTTCAAAACAGAAACACCGACATGCATAGAAGGAAATACAAGAAGTATAGCACAGAAAAGGTTATTACAGCTAGAGAGAAGATTCGAGAAAATGCCTAAGCTAAAGGAAGAATTTACTAACATAATAGAGGAATATCTACATCTACAACATATGGAAGAAGTACCTAAGGGAGATAAAGACAAAGAAAAGTGTGTATACTTACCTTACCATGCAGTATACCGTGAAGATAAAGAATCCACTAAGATTAGATTGGTGTTTGATTCTTCCTGCAAGGGTTTGAATAACGTCTCGCTAAATGACGAACTTCTCATAGGTCCTCGGTTGCAAGAAGATCTTCGTAACCTGATAATGAGATGGAGAATGAAAAGGATATGTTACATAAGTGACATACAAAAAATGTATCGTCAAATATTAGTAAATCCATTAGATGCTGATACTTACCAGCGAATCTTGTGGCGCTCCGATGACTCAGAAAACTTTAAAGAGTATAGAATTCTTCGAGTAACTTTCGGTACTGCTTCTGCGCCCTATCTTGCTATTCGGACTCTGCATCAGCTCGCAGACGATGAAGGCCAAAATCATCCCAGAGCAGCTCAAATAATTAAAGAAGAGTTCTATATGGATGACCTAATGTGCGGAGCTGATACGCCAAATGAAGCCATAGCTGAAGCCAGAGAAATAAATAACATTCTGAAGAAAGGAGGCTTTACTCTGACAAAATGGGCTTCAAACAACCTTGACTTTATGCAATCCATCCAACCATGCGATCGATCCAGCGGTGCCCATGTGGATCTAAATATTGACGGAACTGTAAAGACATTAGGAATTAAATGGAACATGGGTAGAGATAAATTTCAGTATGGAGTCGTCCTGCCAACAAGTCCTGCAATTATTACCAAAAGAAGTGTTTTATCTGATATTCAAAAGGTTTTTGATCCACTTGGTTGGCTAGCAGCAAGTATTGTAATGACAAAGATCTTTATCCAAAAGTTGTGGTTAGAAAAGTTAAATTGGGACGACAAGATCTGTTCACCTTTATTGGACGAATGGGCTTCTATAAGAACAGATTTGCAACAAATTAACGAAGTTGAAGTGGACAGATGGATCGGTACAACCACGAAAACCTTAAACTCACTACAAATTCATGGCTTCTGTGACGCGTCAACGCAGGCTTACGCAGCGGTTGTATACGCTAGAATTGAAGACGAAGATGGAGCAATCACTACCAAATTGGTCACTGCCAGAACCAGAGTTGCGCCATTACGTACCATCTCGATTCCTCGTTTAGAGTTATGTGGTGCTTTACTGTTATCCCGGTTGCTCAAGCAAGTATCACAAGCTATGAGGATACCATCATCACAAATATTTGCATGGACAGATTCGACTATTGTCCTAGCTTGGCTCGCAGGAGACCCACATAAATGGAAACTGTTTGTAGCGAATCGTGTAGTTGAAATTTTAGAACATGTACACTGTAATAAATGGAATTATGTGGAGTCCAAAAGCAACCCTGCAGATATAGCGTCTAGGGGAATGTTTCTGTCGAAATTAAAAACATGTGAGCTGTGGTGGACAGGACCGAAATGGTTGACAGAAAAAGAAATAAGATTTCCTAACAATAAAATAGAAGCAACTGATTTGGAAGCCAAAAGAGACAAAATATTAGTTAATGTCAACTTACAGGAACAGGATATATCAAAAACAAGGAAATTAACACATCAATTCGAAGAATTTGGCACCCTTCAGGAAATGCTTAGAGTAATCACATACTGCCGGAGATTTTTAAATTTCAAAAGAACTCCAAGTGAAGATTCGAAAATATTGAAACCAGAAGAACTAGATGAGACATTGAAGGTTTGCATAAGACTAATACAAAGTGATGAATTTACAGAGGATATTCAAAGATTAAAGAACAACAAACTTGTGAAAAAGAATAGTTATTTAAAAAATCTGAATCCTTACTTGGATGAAGAAGGTACTCTCAGGGTGGGTGGTCGCCTCCGTCATTCTGAACTGAAAGAAAAACATCCAATGATTATAGGTACAAAAAATAATTTAACATCATTAATTATTGCTGATGCTCATTCTCGTACAATGCACGGTGGCGTTCAGCTAATGCTATGTTACCTGCGCTCTAAATATTGGATTCTGAAGGTAAAGGGATCAGTTAAGAAGCATATCCACCAATGTTTGACTTGTGCCAGGCAGAGAGCCACAGCTAGAACACAGATTATGGGAGATTTACCTAAAGAAAGAGTGACACCAGCCTGAGCATTTTTGAACAGCGGAGTCGACTTCTGTGGACCTTTTCATATTTTAAATTATAAAGGCAGAGGAGCCAAAACAAGAAAAGCATATATTGCACTCTTCATATGTATGTCCACCAAGGCTATACACCTTGAGCTAGTGGGTGACTTGACGTCTGAGGCTTTCATCGGTGCTTTTAGAAGGTTTGTGGCCAGAAGGGGCAAATATGCCCATCTATGGAGTGACCAAGGTCGTAACTTCATTGGCGCTGACAAGGAGCTCCAAGTAGCTTGGAAGGATGCTTGATTAGTGTTTGAAAAGGACATTGCCGAGACCTTGGCCCAAGATAGTACCCGATGGCACTTCATTCCGCCCTATAGCCCAAACTTCGGAGGATTATGGGAATCTGGCGTAAAGTCAGTTAAGTATCATTTGAAACGTGTATTATCCACTAACCTTACCTTCGAAGAAATGACTACCATTTTGTGCCAAATTGAAGCATGCTTGAATTCTCGGCCGCTGACTCCTATTGACACAGAGGATCCTGAAACGATAGATATTTTAACACCTGGCCATTTTTTGATTGGCCAAGCCCCAATAGTTGTTCCTTCAGCAGATCTAACAGATACTCCAATTTCAAATTTGTCAAGATGGCAACATTTACAAAAATTACTAAATAATTTTTGGAATCGCTGGAGCACGGAATATCTCACAAGATTACAGCAACGTCCAAAATGGCAGACACAACAGCGTGAATTTGAACTTGGAGACATAATGCTAGTGAAAGTAGAAGGTCTGCCACCTGGTAAATGGTGTCTGGGACGTATCATAAATAAACATCCAGGAAATGATGGACACACCAGAGTTTATAGTGTTAAGAGTGGAAGTAATATTGTTAAACGTTGTGTTACTAAATTGTGCGCCCTTCCTATAAATAATAAACCTTAACAACATAAATGGAAATTAGATCACCTGTAATCATCATATGTTGCAAGTAAATTCTTGATGTTTTTAAAACTATAAATTCTCTTTGTATTTTTATTGTTAGCTTGCTTTACTTGATTAGTTAACTGTATACTTAAAAGGGCTTATATGCCCTTTGGGGGGCGGTATGTTATGTTATTTATTCCATATTAGGTACTGCTATTCATTATTATAATATAAATGCATATTTGTTTGTTCGCAAGTCAGTCGCAATAAATTGTCACAGAGAAAGGACGTTGCAGTTTTATTCAAAAACATAATACATACAAAGTTGCACCTTATACCAATAACAATCATTATAAATTACTGAAGATACATGGGGCACACTAAAAGTTTTGCACTTCTAGCTAATCGGAACTATTTGAATTTCGAATGTTATATTTTTAAAACGTTGCAACTTTCTTAGTAATAAAAAAAGCAATTGGCGGGAAATGATTTGTCAATTGTTTTTTTATCACACATCAAAGTTCTACGTACACAATGAAAATGGAATTAAGTCGAAAAGATTTTAAAACAATGATTTTTTATGATTTTAAAAGTTCTCTGCCTCCGCAAGACTGTGCCGCTCGTCTTCAAAATGCTTTTGGGACTTGGGAGAGAAGCATTTTGTTTGAGCACCGTGAGGCGATGGTTTGCTGAATTTGAGAGAGGTCGAGTTTCTTTACATGACGAATTTCGTGAAGGGCGGCCTTCAACTGCCATCAACGAAAATAATGTGGCTACTGTTAAGCGGTTAATTGGAGAAAACTCCCGGATTACCTATGAGACAATTCGAGGACTATTGGGGATTGGTATGAGCCGAATTCAGAAAATTTTACACGAAGAATTGAAAGTTCGGAAACATTGTTATCGTAGGATCCCTCATGAACTGACAGCGGAGCAGAAGTGGGCTCGCGTGGAATGGTGCTCACAGATGCTACTGAAGTACGACCACGGACATTCTAATGCTGTTCATGACATTGTCACAGGAGACGAAACGTGGATTTATTGTTTTGAACCCGAAAAAAATAGCAATCTTGTGAATGGGTGTTTGAAAATGAGAACAGGCCAACAAAAGTGAGACAGGCTAGAAACGTTGGTAAAAAAATTATCGCGTTTTTTTCTCAGCTACGGTTCCCATCTGTACAGTTCCACTTGAAGATCAAAAGAGTATAAATGCCGAGTGGTATTCTACCATTTGTTTACCCAGGGTGTTAGAAAAAGTTTGCGAAAGACGACCCAAAAGCCGCATTCTTTTACACCATGATAACGCTTCTTCACACACAGCCAACAAAACAAAGTCATTTTTAGCTTCCGAAAAAGTACATCTCGTCACTTATCCTGCGCATAGCCCCGACCTAGCACCCTGTGATTTCTGTATTTTCCCCAAAATCAAAGATTTGATGAAAGGGTTTTACTTTTACCAACTCCGAAGAGACAGTAATAGCGTTCAATCAGCACGTAGAAAACATGCCTTCAGATCTGTGGTCCTCCTATTTAAAAAAAAATGGTTCGATCGCATGAAAAAATGTTTAAAATGTAAATGAGATTATTTTGAAAAGCAATAAACATAATATTTTGATTATAACATGTTGTTTTTTTAAGTTACGCAAAACTTATAGTGTGACCTACGTATAAAATTAATGACTGTTGATAAATATTGAATTATATTTGTAGATAACAGATCTCCAAGTATGAAGTGTCAACTAGAGGCGGCTGCCAAAAATGGGGCTCTTCACACAAGTGAAGAGAGGCTGAGCGACCACGGCTCCGTGCACAATACGCACGAACGCCATGTGAGTATCACATTTACACGTTGCATACTTTCTATTTTTAGTGTTTCCTCTCGTAACTAATTTCAGTTTTTATTCGCTAGCGCTAATCTCTGGATGTATCAGTCAGATTAAAAAAAACATTTTGTGTATGATAGCGGCATTTCACATTCACGAGGAAGACTATAAGGCTATTTTTACCCAACTGAAGAAAAAAGAAGTAATATTTTTGGATCACGTGAACGAAGTCGCAGGAAACAGCTACTAATCTATACTAATATTATAAATGCGAAAGTAACTCTGTCTGTCTGTCTCTTCTTTACGGCTAAACCATTGCACTGATTTGGATGAAATCTGGTATAAATATAGTCAGAGACCCGAAAGTGGACATAGGATTATTTTTATCCCGAAACCCGACCAAATTTATAATCCTTGAAGTGCACCTGATCAATTTAATGCGTAATAATGTTTGAATCTGTTTGATAAACGTAACATTTATTCGTATACAACAGTATACAATTTTTAACATTGTATAATATTGAAATGACATAGGAATAGACATGACGTTGGTACAATGGCAGTAATTCTATAACCATGTTTCCATGAGGGTAATGTCATAATTGCACATTAAACTAGCTCACTTTAACCCCAACATAGATTTAACAGCGGGTTAAATAGATGTAACGGTACTTGACGGAATTGCATTAATTAGATTATTTTCATAAAACTCACTTTTGCTTAGATTCACTTCTCTGTCTACTTCTATATATTACAGCTACAATGAATTAAATAATTAAAACAAAACATCGCTTCTGTTGCTGTAATTAGTAAACTTAACTAGCAGTACAAAATCATTATATTGAATGAGTCTGTGTATAAATAAATTTTGCGGTTGCAAGCTGAGACATCTTTCTTCACAGCCGGTTTCTGATGTTTAAATAATCTTTGCCTTGTTGATCCAATGGTTAGTCAGCTGGCTGTAGATTTCTTGTATAGCAAAAAAATATTATTTTTTTTCTAAAAAGAAAATGTCAGGACTAGTCCGGAAGGTGGTGGTACTATGGCTGTATATTACTCAACTGTACTTAAGAGAACACATGACTTTCGATTACGAATATTTTAAGTAACAAATAATATTCATCAAATATGGTAATGAAAATTGCCAGCCAGCAAAAGCATTTGTTATAACATGTCTTTGTGTATTTAATTTTATAATTTTTGTTACAGTCCATATCATCATCAAGTAGCATAATGCCAAGTAAATTAAATGTCATCAGTTCCACAACGATAAGCAGAAGAGAACACCTTATAGCTGAAAGTATACCAGGGCCAGAAAGTTGTGTATAGAAAATATATATATATACTTAGTGAAACGTTTGTAAAAAATATAAATAAAATGTACATGTATTGACTGTGAAGATTGTGATATAAATGATGTAAATAGCTATTAGACAATATGAGAATAAAATTGGCCTAAAATCATTTTGGTGTTTTCTTGTAAATTAGATAATTCCAAAAAGAAGGTAAGAAATTAAGATTGATATAACTGACCACGAGAAATGACAACATTAAGTTTAACATCGCATAAACGTAAATAGTTTTCACATAAGTTTGCATGTTTTATGTCGAGTTGGGTGACTTATGATATTCTAGTCGAGCATATCATCGTCGCCCAACTCGACATAAAACATGCAAACTTTTTATGTATCACCAAAATTGTGTACAGGTATATCACCAACATTGGCTGCTCATGAAATTCTACCTATTTGAACTATCAGACTATCTGCATTTTAGGGTACATAATATATGTAGTTACGAATGTTCATCTTTCACTAACATTTGCGTCATCATAATTTGTATTAACGCATAAAACATTATACACATTTAAAATTTAATTAAGTATTATAGAATAGTAAATCAGATAACTCCTCTGATAGAAAGAGATACCCATTGCCCATATACACTGAATACGTAAATGGTCCGTTGCTACTCTTGTGGCAAATAAGTAATGCCATATTTATAAATTTACTAACTACTTCACTTCCAGAACTACAATAGGACAAGAATACGTAATATAAAAAGAAAAAAACACTAAGCCGAAGGGTGCCGGCAACTGAGAGCAAAGTATTATGACGAAGTTAGAAAATAACGATATACACCAATATTTGCTGAGAAAATAATGATGATAACAACATTTTTCTAGTAATAATTACAGCTCGCAGCTAGTATGTAAGCGATCAATTCAATGTTCTATGGACCAAAATAGACTTAAACTTCTTCCAACGGATGTATATCTGCGTCAACAAAATCTAAATTATTTTGAATAATATTTAATGGATCTTTTAACAATAAAAGTGAAATCTATGTATGATGAGTTACTTTATTAAATTTAAAAAAAAAATGTATTTTACACTATTTATCGTCGGCACTTGGTGAAACTCTACTTGTAGTTTTGTTAATACACTTGTACTGTTTCACAAATTACTTTAAATTTAATTAATATCACCAACCGGTTTCGCCTTTTACGGCATCTGCCCTGAAGATGCCGTAAAAGGCGAAACCGGTTGGTGATATTAATTAAATTTAAAGTAATTTGTGAAACAGTACAAGTGTATTAACAAAACTAAAAAAAAACAATTTTATTAATTCATTTAACTTAACATGAAAAATACACATACGGCAAAATAAAAAAAATGTGGAATTCTCTGCCCAGTGAAATTCGCCTTTGCCAGACTTTAGTATCCTTTAAAAAACGAGTTAAAAAACGAGTCTAAATTTCTCTTGTATTGTATGTATATTTTCTACTTTTTTTTTAAATTTTAAATATATGTTAGGTTTAGTTACGTAATTTGTATCTTTTTTGTACACTAGGTCTACTCATTTCTTTTCTTTCATTATTTTATTCTCCTTTAACGGGTTGGCTGGAAGAAATCTCTTTAAGTAGAGATAAACTCGCCCATTGTACTATAGTTACGTTTGTTTTCTCTTATTAATGTTATTTTTCGTGTACAATAAAGTGTTAAACCAAGCAACTAATGCTGTAGTATTAGTTGCTTGGTTTAGTTCTACTAACTAGTTTTAGTTCTACTAACACAGAAGTTAGTTCTACTAACTAGTTTTAGTTCTACTAACCCAGAAGCAATGGGATTAAATTTCTTTACGATGAGTCTTCATTCGGGTTTAGCCCTGATACAAGAAATGTAAGAGTATAACGTTGTCTCGACAATACTGAAGGGTTGAGATGTGTTCAGAAAGATCATTTATAAAGCGGATCAACAGTTATGGCACAAACGGGTGAAAAATAGATGAACTGAGCTTGTTTTTGTAAATAGAAATATGAACGCTTGTAATTACGTCATTATGTTCTGAGGCATAATGGTCATACGTTTGCCTTGGCTCTAAGTTCACGTTTTTTTTTTGAAAGAAAGAAAATATTTATTTGCAAGAATATGGGTTACAAGTTGTTAAAAATAAATTAAGTTTCCAACATATTCTACCATTATATGGTGTGCAAATAACGTTAATCATGCAGTAACAAAAACAAAGTGCGTTTGCATACAGATTTGCAAACTATTTAGTACTTGGCAATGGAAAACAACCGGGTGTTGTTTTGACCTGCATAATTGCCAGACCTCAACCTAATCGAGCATGCATGGGATGTGATCTGGAGATGGGTTTTAGAGGACTTGAAAGGAGTGACAACAAGCCAACAGTTAAAAGATTTGCTAAAATTTCTTTAGAAGCGATTGAGGCAGGATAACACTAATAAACTTATCGATTATATGAATAATCGGTGCTGAATAGTTTTGAACTACGGAGTGGCCCTGCTCTTTGTATCAAATTGTCCAATTCTTTAATAATATATCAATTTTGTTTAGCACTTTAATTTTGTTTTAGTACATGTAACTTAGGCCTTTTAATGTTATTATTCGTATATATATATTGACTGCTCTTTTGGTCGAGTGGTTAGCGACCCTGACTACGCAATCGATGAGGCTCGGATTCGACGAGGACAAGCATTTGTGTGATGATCATAAATGTTTGTATTTCCGGGTTTAGGTGTTTATTAAATGTATACCAGTATTTATATATGTATTTCTATGTATTAGTATTGTTGACTAACACCCATAACACAATCAAATAATTTGCTAATTTTGGGGTTAGATCAGTAAGTATAATTTGTCCCGTAAATATTTATTTATTATTTATATAATATAATGTAAAACATGAAAATGATTAACATTATTTTAAATCTTTTTTAGGTAACTGAAAATGAATTTATTTGTTCCCATTACCTTGAAGATTAATAGCAGATGATCTCAAACATTAACAAGTAAATTAAACATAATATTCATTAAATGTTTTCCATAACGTCGATTTTGTTAGAATCTAATGAATGAATTTAATTAATGGAGCTATTTAAAATTTAGGAAACTGCATTTCAAACCAAGTAATAGCAGCCAATTTATAAAAAGGAATTATTTAAAATGAAGATCTTTTCCAGCTCCAGCCGTTATAACGTTACTCTTAATTAAAATGTCAGTGGGTTGTCAGTCTCTCTATTGAAGTTCGTTTAAAAAGTCTACAAAACATTCTCATATTAAATCTTTACAGTTTCACAGTTTTAAAGTTTCACACACTTTGTGAAATGGGAAATCGTAACTAAAATTTCGTGGGCAATGTGACTGTGTTTTATTTTGCTTACTTTGCTACTCATCTGCACGAATGGATATTTGAAATCCTTAAATTAATATAGTAGAAATCGAACCAAGAAAAGAGCATTCGATCGTTTCGTCCCGTCGTCCAAATCGACCAAGAAATACCTTGGGTCATTCGCACGTCATCCGCAACTGCGATGCGAAACGACCCATGTCAAAAGAGCTCTTGGGCAATTCATACCGCAGTGCGAAACGACTAAAGACCTAGTTTTTGGGAATTCTACGAGAACAGTAGGTATATTTTTAATTTTTCTGAGATGTCAACTATTTTGTACTTTAACCTAGGCTAAAAAGTATATATCGTACTCCTGTAATTTTCACACACAAATGTGTCAATTACAGACACGACAAATTGTCAAGATTTTTTAAATGATAAACAAGCAGATGACTCTGCGTATTGAAAAAGACAACCTTCCGTCACCTGTGACCCCTAAAACTTCGTGCTAGTAACACAATAATTTTACTTGATACGTTATCCTTCAAACCGAAAAACGATGATTATATTGACGCAATTGCGCCAGCAATAGATAAGGCAGTTATAGGTATCAGACCCGGGCGAAACGTCTACCACCTAGTATGCACGATAATTATGACTCGTATAGCCAATCATTAGCCCTTAACAAAGTACTTTAATTAATTATATTTATAACTATAACTATTAAGATCTAATTACAAACAGAATGCAATTCTTCAAGATTTGCCATGTTGGTCCGGGCTCCTCTTAAGAATAGACCAACTGCCGTTCTGCCAAGTAAGTCATAAAAGGCAACCGATTGATTACGTGTCACTACTATCGTGACTACTAGGTGATTACTAATTTTGCCCGGGTATACTCGTGTCTACTAGGTAGGAGAGTTCCGCAACGTCTCGCCTGGGTATTTGGTACCACCGCTTTACCTATTTCTACCACAATAACGTCAATGCTTGTCCTTATCGTGTTCCGGTTTGACGCGTGGAGGGTTGCACGCGCATATGCATAACTTTTCTTTTGTTTGATTTTTTATTAAAAAATTATTATCATAAATAGGATTAGGCCAACTGAGGAAAAAACAATAAAAAATTTGTAAACGGTTCACCTTGTAGGTCATCCCTGAAACTTCTCACTAAATTAAGGTATTTTAAGCTCAAAAGAGTAAAATCTGTAAGAATAGATTTTTTCAGTTCAACCATATATTTTGTTTAAAATGGCAGTATATTGATTTTTGAAATGCTGTATATTTGGAAAACGGTTATAGGTATTGATTTTTTGAATAGCATTAAACTGAATTTTTGTGATCTAAATTATTGCTTTAGCTAAATAATCGATAGGTTGAAAAATTATGAAACAATATCAAAAAAACATTTTTTGCAAAATCTTTCGTCATTGATAAAACCCAAATGAATTGACCGATTTTTATCAAATTAACGGTATTTGACGCAGTTTTTAAAGGAAAAAAGCTGATAAGATTTTTAAGTCATTCAGTATATTGACCTTAAAGTTAACCCATAAATATTAAGTAAGTTTGCTAAAAACAACCTAATTTTAATATTTGAAAAGCTGTAACTTTTGAAAATTAGATTCGATTTTGATTTTTGAAACGGCATTCGACATATTTTTTTTAGTACTGAAATATCGTAGAAAACCAAAAAAAATGAATGATGGAAAGATCTATGGGAGTCTATGGGCGGCGGTAATCGCTTACCATCGGGTAAACCTCCTGCCCGTTTGCCCCTCTTCTATAAAAAAACACATACACACAGACACACACAAACACTCATATACATACATACATACTGAAGTCATCGTGTAAATAGTCTGAAAAGCTTCCTAGGACCTCAAAACGTGAAGATTTAGTGAAAAATCGATTTTAGAAAATCAGAGCAAATTCAGTAACTTCCTTATCTATATACTTAGCGGGAAGGTAAAACCACGCCGCTTATTCTACCTTAAGGTGTAGAAATGAGTTTGTAGCAAAAAGCATGTTAAAGTATATTTTGCGATGCTCGTACGTCAAACGATCTTTAAAAAAATTGAGATATAAATTATAGGATATTTTGTCAAGTTGAATTTTATATAGAAGTGGGGATACTAATTATTATTATTCATTTCACGATAAAAATAACAGAATAATTAGTATCCTCTAATAGGTAGGCAAAGGTACAACCAGTTCACCCACCACTAGCCCAAGATACTGAGTCCCACAATGTTATAGCAAGCCTATCGCCAACCGGGCACTTAACCAATCGTTACGGCAACGTCGCTTTCATCAAAAAACTTGATTTTTCAAGTTGACCACCTGAGAATCAAACCTGGGACATCTAGTAGTCAACACACACTGGACCACTAGACCACATAGGCGATGAGAAATGAATAGTGTAGGAGACATTGTCGAAAAACTGCCATTAGGCACCATTTTTCTAATATGGCGGTGCGAGCGTCAAAGATACGAAGTGGCAACGTTGAGATCCGGAAAAAGTCTTCCCGGAAAACATTCCATATAATTTCTATATTATGAAACCAAATTATCGTATTAGTAGCCATGATATTAAATTTTATGCATACCTATACACTTTTTGCATTCCGCTGTCTAAAAACTATAATAACACTGATCTTTTTTCGCTGTAAAAAAAGGTTAGTAAAAAATAAAACATATAATTTTTGCTTAAAATTCATGTACTGTAAACGTAAAAATGTTTTATATCACTTGCGGTTATTTTCAATGCTTGCTTTCTTTGCTTGATGTATTTTAGATTAATTATATCGATAAGTTTCTTAAACACCAACTGTTAAAATGAACGCTTTTTATATCGCCACTTGTGATGGGCTAATAATACTGAGGATCATAAAGTTGCAAAGAAAATGTTATTTTGACATTCTCGAGCGCGTCTGAATTTTCTTTTATTATATAGAAAATTATGTAAGAATATTGAAAAAAATAAAATCTGGCAATTTTCATAATGCGAAGTTATTGGAATTTTGTTTTTTCTGCCCTAATAACCCGCCTCTATATAAAGGGCTTATATTTGGTGGAGAGCCTCAATAGTATGCGTGGCAAAATATTTTTGGATTTACTCAAGCGCGTCAGATTAACATAGGGGGCTATGTTAATCTGACGCGCTTGAGTAAATCCAAAAATCCCTTCTTGAGCTCCCTACTATTATAGAGATTAATTACATCGATAAGTTTCTTAAACACCAACTGTTAAAATGAACGCTTTTTATATCATTACTTGCGACGTGCTATACTGAAGTAGGCAATTTAGTTAATGATGCTATCAAAATATAATGGAAAATGTAATTTAAGCCCAGTAATAGCAACCAATTAATAAAAAAGAAATTACTCTAAATCGAGATATTTCTCAGCCTGGCGGTTACTACGTTATTATCTTCATTAAAATATCAGTGAGTTAAGTGAGAAAGCCACCCTGCGTCAGTGATGTGTTTTAGCGTCTAGACATAACTTTGTAACCAGCAAATGTAATGTATTACGTACTAGAGAAGATATGCTAATTAAATCATAAATCATAAAAGCGCTGAAATAATAATCAATCGTTCAACCAAAATCAAATTAATCTCTGTGGTCTAGTGGTACAGCGTTGGCGTTGACTACATGAGGTCCCGGGTTCGATTCCCGGGTCAGGCACATAAAAAAGGATTTTTTTTTTTCAGTTTTCTGATTGTTTATCAGTTGTCCAGTGTAAAGTTGTCCGGGATTGGAAAGTGCCCGGTTGGCGATAGGCTTGCCACCTATCACATTTCTGGGACCAAGTATCTTCGACTAATCGTAGGTGCACTTGTTGTACCTCTGCCTACCCCTTCGGGATATGGGCGTGAAGATACTAATAGTATATTTTCGCGACCCAAAAGGTCGTAATTGCCGTGAATTTCATGACGCGCACGCGTTTCATTCAACTAGCTCTGATGCAGGTGCAGTCTATGGACTGCACTTGATTAGAATACAAGTGGTTTGGCGCATACCTTGTTTAGTACGCTTGTATATATAAGTCTTTATTTTTAACCATTTCTTCATTATGCTTCTGGTTAATCATTACAAACTTTATTTCATTTAATTTCGTTTTTTGTTATTAGTCGCCTCTGCGGTCTAGTGGTCTGGTGTCGGTGTTGATCTCATGAGTTCCCGAGTTCGATTCCGGGGTCGGCCAAATCATAATTGTGTTTTACAGTTTTATTATAAAAACAACGTTGCCTGTGATTGAATAAGTGCCCGGTTGGTTATAGCTTGCCAACTATCACATTGTGGGACTAAGAATATTTGACTAATCGTGGGTGTACTGGTTGTACTTCTGCCTACCTCTTCGGAGATACGGGCGTGAAGATAATTTTTATGACATTAATTTCTACATTCTATTGATAGTCTCAATTTGGTAAAAAATATTGTCTACGTAAATTCCTTAGTTTAAATTAGTTTAAACGGTAATTCAATATATATAGGCTTTGGTAAGTTTATGCAAACCTGGTAACCCACAAGGATTTATCTATACTAATATATAAGCGAAAACTGCACCCATTTTAATATAATTACTATAACGAAGGAGTATAAAATTTGGCACAGACAAAGTTTACATGGTGAAGGAATGCATGCATAAAGCTAATTGTTTTATATAAAAACATTAATTTCATAAAAATAAACACAACAACACTACTATTAATTTTAGACTCATAATACTCAAATATATACTAAGTTAAGTTGACCTCAAAAAGATTTTATTATTTAGTTTAGTTTGTGGTCTATAGGAACCATAAACTTACGGTAGAATTTCGATCAGAGGGCGAATGCTTAATAAGCCTCGATCCCACGTTAAAATTGATATAAAATGTAGAAAGTATGTGTCACTCAAGATTAATATTATTATAAATATTAATATACTAAATACCTAATATTAATCTAGAGTGACACAGACTATATATTAATATATACTGATATATATTTTTAGAATCAGTTTATTAATACCTGAGATTACTTCTTAGAAACAAACTTACAGACTTCAAACTTTACCTTTTTATACTGTGGCGCCGCTGGTCCGTACAGCTGAAGGATCATAGTGTGATGGAACCAGCGGGCTAGCTTCTTGTCAGGATAACGTCATAACTTGGAGGTTGATGACTTCACACAAGGAAAAGGTAGAGGAAAATGAAGATCTTCCCAGCCGAGCAAGATGTACTGCCTGGGGACTGAAGTCCACTTGAGAATCGTTGAAAATTTGTATATAGTGTGTACAAGATAAATAATTGTGATATCGCGATTCAGGATTTTATTTTTGAATTTCATTTTTTCTATTTTTTATTATTTTTTCTGGTAGCGTTAGTAGATTGCCGGAACCGCTACAGTACTTTCCCCCAAGACCGAAAGTCGATCTGGTTGTGCCAGTGAAGCATATGTGCCTTGAGTGCTCGAGTCTGCGATGAGTCAAGACGAGCAGAATATGTGCGATCCTCGGTGAGTCGGGACGAGTGCGCTCCGCTGTGGTTCGCAATGAGTCGGAACGAGCGGGACAGGGTTGCTGCATGCAGATCCAGTGAACATGGAAAGTTCGAAGTGGATTCCGGAAAGCGTAGATGAGGTGTAGCTTGTGAGGCTGGCTGATGCTGTGGGAAGAAGAAGGGGTTATCAGGAGGTACTGATGGTCAGAAGGCTGTAGCGTGCAGTTTTATCGAGGGTCACTACTGTGGCACGTTGATGGCTGTTAGTGGTGAAGAACACGTCGGGATAACCTCTGTGGTGCTACTGATCCGGACTGCTGAAAGGTCATAGTGTGATGAAACCAGCGGGCCAGCTTCTTGTCAGGATGACGTCAAACTTGGAGGTTGATGACGTCTCACAAGGACAAGGAAGGGGAAAAGAAAGAATCGATGAAAACACAAATATAGTGTGTACAAGATAAATAATTGTGATATCGCAAATCAGGATTTTATTTATGAATTTTATTTTTTTCTAATTTTTATTATTTTTTCTGGTAGCGTCTGTAGATTGCTTGAACCGCTATAACACTATAGACTGTTCTATTTGCACTCATACAGCATAGGTAGAATATTCTATACGTGTATTTAGAGTTAAAAGCGTCGCCCTGTGGTCGAAATTCAACCATAGACGAAAATGCGGAAGAACGGAAGGCGGCGGGTAGGTAGCGGAATGTTAGGGGGAAGGTAGTGGAAAGGTAGCGGAAACATAGCGAATAAGTAGCGGGAAACTAAAGGGAAGGTACAACTCCCAATCCACGTAACAAAACGTCAATCGAGTCGAAACGCTTAGGGTTCTTCCACACATAAGCAACGTCATGTCGTGCTACGACGCCGTACAATACAAGTATATAACCAAATGTGTAAGAGCCCAAAATGCTTCAATTCGATTCACCTTTTGCTATGTGAATCGGGCCTCAGGATGATAGTGGGAAGGTAGGGTTGCGGTAGGGGCTAGGTAGGGGAAAGTTAGGGGAAAGATAGCGTGAAGTTAGAATGAAGGTAGGGGAAAAATAGAGGGAGGTAGAAGGAAGGTAGAGGGAAATAAGGGGGAAGTAAGGAAAAGGTAACGGAAGGGATGTCCCAATCGAAGTAAATATAATTGTGAATTGTTTAAGTTTTCATTTCTGTCGGCAATACCGGGGTGATATTGTTTTCCAACTTCCCATATTGTGTGTAGATAAAGAAGCTACTGATTATTCCCCAATTTTTGAATTTCACCGTTTGAATTCGAGTTTCACCAGATCTCTACGTATTAAGGTCCCGGGAATATTTTTCGCCTTTTTCGCAATGACGTCAGTATTTTTGTATGTATGTATGTGCGTATAAGTGTGTATGTAAACATCTCATAACTTTTGAACTGTTGAACCGATCGAAACGTAGTTGATTGCATTCGACTGGGTCCCGCCAACATAGACTTACTGAAAATCTCAACCGATTTGGCCTAGGAGTTTTTGAGAAATTTTACACAACCAAACAAAGTTTTCGATAAAATATTGTTTTTTTATAATAATTTTCAAATTAATGTACAGATTTATTACAAAATTCAGTCAACTCTAGTTTTTTAATTGCGTTCCATGCCACAAATTGCATCAAAATCTTCTTCCTAAAAAGTTCTTAAAAAGTATTTTTTCGACGTGACTTCGAAATTTTTCAACTAATCATTTTTTAATCTTTTACAATAACTTAGTAAGTAAAAAACTACGTCGAACGCCGCCGATACAAAAATAAAATAGGATCAAATTTTCAAAAGTTACAGCTTTTCTAAATTAGGTTGTTTACAGCAAATTTATTTAATATTTTTAAAATAAATTTCAAGCTAATTTACTGATTCATTTAAGAATCTAGTCAGCTTTTTTACTTTAAAAGATGCATTAAATACCGCAAACCAGATTAAAATCGGTTGATTTATTCAGGATTTATTGAACACGAAATTTTTTAAAGTTATTTTGACATTCTTCGACATTTCTTAACCTATCGAATTTATGACTAAAAAACAATTAAAAGTTAAAAAAATATCGTGTTTTGCTTAGGAAAGTAAGGCAGCCGGAAAAGTTATGCATGTGGCATTACCATCCCGTCACACGGATAGCAATGTACCATCAACACTATTGGTGTAGATATTATATAGGCGATCAAAAGAGCCATGTGCATGTGTGCTATCTTATGAAGTAGAAAAAAGTTTTATTTTAATCAAAATAATATAATGTTTAAATGTAAGACTATTAACTAAAAGGTTTTTTTTATACAATAAGATAGCAAACAAGCAGATGGGTCTCCTGATAGAAAGAGACAACCATCGCCTATAGAGAACCAAGATGATAATGGTGCGATGCTATCTGTGGCGAGGTCTAATGCCACATTCATGAGTTTACCTACTACCTTACCCTCCAAACACACAACAGTGACAACAACTGACGCTATTGCAGCAGGAATAAGTAAGGCGGTGGTACTAGACAACGCAGAACTCTATCATCTAGTAGCCACGATGGTAATGACTCGTATAATCAATCAGTCGCCTTTTACTACTTACCTGGCAGAACAGCAGTTGGCCTATTCTCCAAAGGAGCCCAGAAACAACACGGGGGGTGTTTCTACAAAAATAATTGTAGATTAATTTTTCAATTATTATTTTAAGCCGAATTAAATAATTTAATTGCCGTTAGTATTAAAATATTTTGTGTAAAAAGAAGTAAAATATTTCATAAAAAAATTGAAATTCTTGATCCTCTTTGTTGATTAATAGAATATGAGCTAGAGCACTCCTAATTGGCTAAACGGCTCAGTAGAGGATTACTGTACCTGTTCATTATTGCGCTTTCGGGATTTCCCTGAAGGCTACGGATAACTCATATAAAAGCAATTAACTTCAATACGTTAACAATAAATTATTCAATATTTAATTTTGTATGTTTAACTTTGGTTATCTATTATTTTTTGTTAAAAACTATGAACTTTTTATTGCAAAAAAGATTTAAAACATTATATTACTTTTTTAAAATGGTGATGCACAATGAATATTGTGCACTCACTAAATACAAGGAACAAAACATATTGTTGTGCATGCATCTTATCTGCATAGAATAAATAACTCCTTTTGCATCTCATCTGAATAGAATAAGTAACTCTTTTATAAAGGAATTACTTATTCTATGGAGATGAGACACATGTTCCACAATATTTTTTTTGAAATTTTGTAATGAATTTCTCACTCATAAATGAGTTTTTACAATAAATTTCCCAAAGCTACAAGAGATCTATCAGTAAATAAATAAAAAAAATGTCTTAAAACAAAATTGTCAAAAAACAGTAAAATAAAATTTCAGATTTGAGTTCCGTTTGAGTTTGACTAAAACAAAATATATACAAAAAATCGTAAGCCAGTTTACCCTTCAGATCATCCTTTAAACTTTCCGTTGACATGAGGTATTTTAAGCTCAAAGAAGCAAAAACTGTACCTAAACACAGATTTTGAGTTCGAAGAGTTCAAAAATCTAAAGTTTATCAAAATGACGGTATTTTAATTTTCGAAATGATTTATATTTTCAAAATGATGATCAATTTAAATTTTTTGAGTAGCATTCAACACATTTTTGAACTTTTAATTGTTTTTTAGTTATAAATTCGATAGGTTAAGAAATGTCGAAGAATGTCAAAATAACTTTAAAAAATTTCGTGTTCAATAAATCCTGAATAAATCAACCGATTTTAATCTGGTTTGCGGTATTTAATGCATCTTTTAAAGTAAAAAAGCTGACTAGATCCTTAAATGAATCAGTATATTAGCTTGAAAGTTATTTTAAAAATATTAAATAAATTTGCTGTAAACAACCTAATTTAGAAAAGCTGTAACTTTTGAAAATTTGATCCTATTTTATTTTTGTATCGGCGGCGTTCAACGTAGTTTTTACTTACTAAGTTATTGTAAAAGATTAAAAAATGATTAGTTGAAAAATCTAAACATTTTATTTATCTGTATAAGAATAATTATAATATAATATTTGAAAATAAAACAGGTAATTTTTCAGGTTTTTGCTAATATCTCAGAAAATATGCATCTAATCGAAATTGAGTATACTAAAAGAATTTGTTCTTTATATTTAACGCAAGGATAGGCTATTGTGAGAACTCACTATTTTGTTTATATATTGCATAACGTAAAAAAAGATAAAAAAGTATCTACACGCCCATATGCCGAAATACGTAGGCTGAGGTACAAGAAGTGTACCCACGATTAGCCGAAAATACTATCTCACACAATGTGATAGGTGGCAAGCCTATTGCCAACCGCGTCCTTTCCAATCCCGGGCAACGTTGTTTTATCAGAAAACTGAAAAAGCACATTTTGTTTTGCCTGAGCTGGGAATCAGACCTAGGACCTCATATGGTCAACGACGACACCGGACCGCTACACAAACAACATTTTAGATACATTAATCACTTAACTTTTAAAATGAATGAAACTTCTGAAGTGTAGATGTTGAAGTGCCTAAGCTACTTAGTATAACTCACTAAAGTCGGACTCCAAAATACTTTAAAAAAAATTGTCAAGTAGAATATACGAACATGTACTTATAAGTTCAGTCCAGAACAAGATCAACATCTTACAAAAAAACTTTAGACACATATAACTTCATCAAAGCAAATTCAATCAAAAGATACTTAACTTTCCTTTATTTGTGAGAATGAATATCAAAAATGTGAAAACAAATACGTGGCGTTGTTGTTTTTTATTGAAGTATCATCACGTCCGATTCCCTTGCGGCATAGGCAGAGTAAACCGACCGTCTATAGACTTTCCGGTTCACCGGTTTAATAAATAAATCGTAATCCTCATCGCCGCATATACTGACACGTTAAAGATTATCGACTATTTTTAGCGATAACTGGGACCGAAAGTTTTACGTGCTCATCCGAGTTACGAGAGTTGTAATATATATACCACTCCGCCAGTTTTCGAGTTGCGACTGAGATTTTAGATTTTCGAGAAAATCCTCGAAAATACCTCAATAACATCTTTGGCCGACCCTGGATCGCACCCGGGACCTCATCATCTGAGCCGAATAGGCTGTCCCTAGACCACGAGGCAGAGTAGTTTGTATAACAAACTATAAAATAATAAAAAAACCCTTGACTGCTGATCTTGCTTATTGAAAATGATACAAATTTACATTAAAAATATCTTTTAGAGAATTAAAATAATAATAAATTTAAGAAAAGTGCACACGATTTTTTCCGTTCGGGAGTTATAGTTGACGAAAAATTTTGCAAAAGTGTTTTTTCGACATAACTTCGAATTTTTGTAACTAATCATTTTTAATCTTCTGCAATATCTTAGTACTTACTATAAAAACTAAATTGAATTACAAAAATCAAAATCGAGTCAAATTTTCAAAAGTTACAGCTTTTGAAAACGTTAAAATTCGATTTTCTACAATCGGGGTAAAATCAGTAACTTCCTTATCTACATATGTAGCGGGAAGTTAAAAAAATCCCACGCGGACAAAGTCGCGGGCACAGCTAGTTATATGATAAAATTAAATACTCAATTATTTATGAAACTTATTTACTGGATATGTTAAATATTAAAGAATGACCAAAGTTTTTACACAATATTGAAATGGATATCTTCTGCCTAGAGTAAATAACGTGTATGGTAAAAGGATGCTACAATATACTTTACTCTTGTGTCTGAATGAATTACCAACTGAGTTGCAATCGCTCTATTCGCCAAAAAAACATTAAATTCGAAATTAAAAAATACTATATTAATAACATAATCCATTAAAACGTAATTCATTAATACATTAACCACAGTCGACTCCACAGCTGCTGCCGGATAAACTTTAAAAGTTTTAGGGCATAGCTGTTTTTATCAATATATGTAATATGTAAAAGTTTTAGACAGTAAATTTAAAAAAAAATCTAATGCACTTTATTAAAAAAACCGGTTTATGCAATCCTTTGCAGTATAAGCTTTAACTATACCAAATTTTATACTCCATCGTTCATGCTATTGTCTTAAAAAGGGGTACAAAATTTTCCCTTTACGTATTAATATATAGATGTTTTGTATTGATGGTATGCTTATCTACACACGGGCGAAGCTGCGCGAGTCAGCTAGTGTTGTTATTAATCAACGTAAGCTTTACATTCATCTACTTTTAAAGTAGAAAACTTGTTATATAGGTATGCTATAAATAACAACTTCAATATAAACGTTGCCCTAAGGCAAGGTTATGCGTAATAATGTCCTTTTTAGGGTTGTTCATTTTTCTTTCCTTTTTGAAGCTAAAACGGCAAAGAGAAACTTAATTGGAGGCTTTCTCGTCGACTTTCAGGCTCAATGAAAAATTACGAGATAAACGAGCACACACTCGGGAATTTCAAGCTCATTCTCTACGTAGTTTAGAGAAAGAAATGCTTAGGTGTACGTAACGAATTCTTTAAACACAAATAAACGGAGTTGATGAAGCTTATTAAGACGATGAAGAATATAACATAAAAATAAATTATATTTTTTATTTATAATTGTTTCTCAAGTAAAATTTTCGAAATTTGCTTTACGATGGAAGTTAATAATTAGCATATTAGTTTTTAATTATTAACAAAGACGTGTTTTGACTTAAAGGTCAATAAATTGCTTACAAGTGCTACCTGTTTACGGCCATAACTTTACTGTGCTTCCCTTATTTGACCTGGCAAGTTTTTTTATTGTATTATCTGTATTAATGTAAAAAAATATTAATACACAAAAATTTGTCAAAAACTTCCCAAGTCAAAACCGAGTTAAACAGAGATATGCCAAAGAAAATTAGAGAATGTAAGCAATTAATTGATTTTTTTAGTTTAAGCACCAAATAAGCAAGAACTTGTCGGGAATGCGAATTAGAATAAAATTAAGCCGTAATCGTCTCTGTGGTCTATTTGTCCGGTGTCGGAGTTGAGTTGAGTTGGCTTGCCACCTATCACATTGTGGGACCGAGTATCCTCGGTTCGGTAGGTGCACTTGTTATACCTCTACCTACCCCTTCGGGGATACGGGCGTGAAGATATTATGCCATAATTTTAGATCTCAATACTAGACGCCGAAGTTTGTGGTCAGGAACGTGTGCCTTACATAACTTTTTTTTCTACTGAGACTATAATTTTTGGGACTGTAATGTAAACATTAAACATTGCTCTTCAATTATTCGAAGTCATTCTGCTACTACTGGGTGATATATACGCACATCGTTTTATTTAGCGTTGTTTCCACCACACTAACTTTTATATTAGATTGTCACTGTAGTGTTCCTTTTTGATTATCGTCCAAAGGTAGTTGTTAATCTTATAGATATGACCGTCTTGTTAACTCTCCTACGATGTTAGGTTTTATCACTAGTGACTACATTTTTTTTTTGCACGTTTAAAGCATCTTCACTATAATGACTTTATTTTGGTGATGCTTGCAAGATGGACAAATCACAAAAAAGTTTGTAGAAGGCGAACGAATTATTGGTCAAAAGTGTCACTACCATCGTAATTACTACACCGCCTAATTAATTTTAATTTATAAAAAGCATTCAACCAAGCAAAGACAAGAAAAACAGCAACTTTTTTTAGTGTGTAAAGATTATTAGATATAGAACTACGCAACTTTATTAAAATAGTGCCTAATCACATGTAATTATTATCATAAAAAGTCTTTAACTACTTTTTATACTAAAGCTTTAGGAAGGTGTGAGGGAAACATATTAATAATGGCTGCAACAATAAATCTACTTACCTACAAAGCCTATAAAATTCTGCGAGTTGATTGAGTCTGTATTTTTATTGTTTCGGGCCGTGAATCAATGGTGAATGTTTGAGTAGTAAAAGCGTTTTACGATTGTTTTCACAGGAAAATTTGTAGTCCGTTTAAATACTCCTTCACGGCCATTTTCTTATTGAATGTTCTGGTGGAACACTTAGGGACACTAAAGAATGTTATTAACTCCGGTTAATTGTAAAGGGATTTTATTGAATCATTTAGTTTGTGGATGTAACAAACCGGCCAAGTGCGAGTCGGACTCAATCACGAAGGGTTCCATACCATCATCTGTAAAAAATGGCAAAAAGTCAAGTTTGTTTAATAGAAGCCTCCCTTAGATATTTATTTTATACCAATTGAACAATTTATTTTTAAAGGGAATATATAACTAAAAATTCTGTAAATATTTCGAGCGTTTACTAGTTTAGTTGTCGTTATTAAGACCGAGAAAAAAATTGTAAAAAAATGTATGGAAGGCTCCTTAAATATTTAATTTAATTTGTTTTCAGTATTTTTATTATTACAGCATTGATATAAAAAACCCAAGATGCACAGTTCCGAACAAAACTGACGCCCATGTGACGTTTTATCTTTTTGGGTATAAAAAAATATGTAAATATATACGTTTTGTACCACTGAAATTAGAATTGTAAATAAGCATATAACTCTGTTGATGTCGATGTGAAAGAGATAACCATCGATTTAAAAGTTAATACTTTTACTTTTTAATATTTCAAGAGAAATAATAAACTTAAAAGCATAATCAAGTAAAAATATTTTTCAGCCAACTTGAAATCCCCAATTTAATTTGGGCACACAAAACAGTGATTAACTTAATTCAGATAGAGGCGGCCAACAACGGCCGTTGATCATTTGGCCCGGCTAATAATCTTGTTCACAGTTTAATTGCTACAAAATCAGCTGCTATTTATGTTCACCGAATTACTCGACTCAATGCACCGTAGCTGCAATTAAGCAAATATGATTTTACGTTAGGCTTAACAATTTTGGAGAATATAGTAATTACTGTAACTTATGTACTAAAAGCATTTACTTAGTATGGTACCAATATAAACTTAAATAAAGTAAACGCCGTCACTAGCTTTTTGTGTCACAAGACGGCAAATAAGCAAATGTTATAATATGGCGCACAAGCAGATAAATCCTCTGATAGAGAGAAAAATCGTAGTACTGATAGAAAGAGAAAGTAACTTGTTTCGAAAATGAGAGCTCTCCTAGAAAATCTTCCGGAAATCACGAAATATGATATTTTAGTTTCATCATCTCGTATTTTTACTGATAGTACCATTAAATTGAATAATATCTTTTTATGCGTAGTCATACCTTAAAATATACATTGAAATACAATGAATGAACGATAATCGACCATCTTCTGTTTTCGGACCTTTTTGGTTGTTTTCTTTTTTCAAAAATTATGTGGTACCAGTAAAAGTAGAATAGATAAAAATATCTAACAAATAGTTTGTCTTAAATTTTTTATTGCCAATGGAATTTCGCATTTCCTGAAAATATTACAGAAGTCATATGATAGATCGATTTTAACAAAAATACGTACTAAGAGTGGAACAAAGCGGTCAAAAGTGGTGGAGATATTGTGGAAAATTTGTCTCTTTCTGTTAGGCTATCAAACTCTTCAGCTGAAGGTAACATAGCAAAAGTGAAAAATATAGTGACTGAAAATCCTCATTGAAGTCGCTGAAGTTTTTGTAGCTGACGAGTCGAAGTCGAATGAATAATAATTACTTGTGTATCCCCTAGTCCCTAACGACTTGAATTTTCTCCAAAAACTTAATCGCATTAGAGTCACTGAGGACATGCTAGAACGAATCAATTCCAAACCAACATTCATGAAACGCATTATTAATATTACATGGATTTACGAGTTTGATATGCAAACTTGTCAACAAGCTTCAGAGTAGCACCTTCCAACTGAATCCAAACCGTAAAAATCACGACAAAGTCGACCAAATTCAAAGTCATGTTGACAGTTTTCTTTGACTATCGTGGTGTTGTGCACTCGGAATTCTTGCTAAAAGGTCAAACGGTAGACAAATATTATTATTTGAGCATTATGCTGCGTTTAAGAAAGCAAATTCGACAAAAAGTGGCCAAATTTGTAGACAGAACATTTTTGAATTTTGTGCCACAAAAATGCGCTTTCACCTAAGGCGCCCCATAGACCCACAATAATATTGCGCAATATTACGTAGTGTACAATATTATTGACCGTTTAGGGTTACTATTCAAGATTGCACAATGATTGTATGAAAGTTTGAGCGAATTTAATTTTAATTGTACAATATTTTTTTCTTGCACTGTGTGGGCTTAATATTGCACAATATTTTTCACTTCAGAGTTTGGAGCGGTCGTGTTCGGTCAGTCACGGTGTTTAATGTATGGTCGTGTCGTAAATTTAAGCAAAATGGCGAGCAGGAATGCTGTAAAAGATAAAGAACGGGAGTTTAAGCACAAATGTGCTTTTTCAGCCATTGTTATAATAAATGAACTTAGACTTGAGACTGGAGACACTACACATGGCTAGATAAAAGTGTTTTTTTTAAAAAAAAAAACAATAACATATTTTATATTACGTATGATAATCAAAGTTACATAACCAGCGAGTTGAATTTAAATATTATGTGAACTTTTCAGCTGCTTTAATATTAATAATACGTCTTGTAAGATTTACTACTGGTACACTACTGAGGTTTATAGTAACCGCTCACAAGCGTTAGAGCGATTACAAATATGTTTATTATTTGGTAACGAATCAAAAAGGAAAAGAAAGAGCTGCCTACCTATATTGAGGTAAGAACACGTTACAGACTGCAATTATTATCAATAAAGTTCAAATGCGCGGTATTCAATAGGTGAAGTAAGGTCTGAGCAATACATTTTCTTGGGATTGAAGTGGGATTTTCTGATTAATTTCATCCTATTCTTACAACCTGTCCAATTCAAAGTCCTTGCTAACGGAAAATGGATGTAGGTGACCGCAGCGGAAATCCAGGCGAGTATGTACCGGCCGCAATTTCAGATAGTTCAAGAGCTTGTGATCTTCATACTCAATGTGCCTATAAGACATCGAATTAAAATTAATTTTTTGATTTATTAAAATGCTTAATAGCATCAAGTTACGTGTTTGTACAATTATGTGCAATAAAGTATTTAAATAAATAAATATTTCTGATCCAGTTTGAACGGCAAAGTAGTCGGTAATCTTATCCATGCATCCTACTTTTGTAAACCGGATGGGACGATACAGTCACACAGTGACTAAGTCCGTCAAATAAATTAAAAAAAAAACATTCGTTATCAGTTTTTGCATGAATGAGTAACAAACATCCGTGACGTTTTACTGCAGTTAAATTAAATAGTGTCCGTTTGTGAAAGTTTGGTGTGCTCAATTACTCGCTGGCTTTCAAATCACTTATAAACATTTAGGCTACCAAAGTTATTTAAATGCAAATATCAATAGCATCGACCTCAGACCTATAATATCATAAGGCTAGCAAACTATAAATAAAATTTGGTTTGGTTCTTGTAAAATTTAGTTGTAAGTATTGTAGTGTTGTTGGGTCCCAACAAAAGACACTTATCTTCAAGTATTATTTATACGTTAAATCAAGTAGTAATTTAAAGTTACTTGACTGACACAATTATAACAATATGCACCTTGAGGTTAAACTTGCAATTCTGTGTTCGGCGTCCGCCCCTTATTATCCAAGCTATGCATCCAATGCGTAACGCCTGTATGCATTTACGCTTATCACAGACTGCTGTCAACTTCCGGCAAATCGCAGCACAGATAATTTACAATATCAAGGAACATACATTATAGACTTACGTACAGCACAATTTATTTCTACAAAAAAATATTATGGCGAAGAGAATTTGCAAATGTACGACATGTCTAAATAAGTCACAAAGATGACACTGGCTATTTGGAAATCAGTTATTATATACTATTTATTATATATTATTTAACTTTATTGTACACCAAAAA